>OZ012735.1:743324696-744772519 GCA_963859935.3 Lathyrus sativus | reverse complement strand
GGTTTAGAAAAGATTCATGCACCAAGAAATGGATTTGTGCTTCAAAAACTCATTTTTATGAGAAAAATGAGCTACGTGTCGACACATAGAGAAAGAATATCTCTATGTGTTGGCACACTCATGTTTCAGGTCGGCACATAAAAGAAAAAGTTGTTTATGTGTCGATACACACACACACACACACACACACACACACACACACACACACACACACACACACACACACACACACACATATATATATATATATATATATATATATATATATATATATATATATATATATATATATATATATATATATATATATATATATATATATATATATATATATATATACACCTATTATGTGCATCATTACTTTTCAATGATTTTGGTAAAATCATAAGCAAAACTTGGAACATACTAAGAGTCTTCTTCATCTTCAACCTTGGTTTCATGTATACACACAAATAAAGTACACATAATCATTCATTGTTTGGGTGCCATATAGAATCAAGTTGATAACGTCCAATTTAGCTTGTGGTATTGTAAATTGGGTCTAGATATTAAGGAGATTTTAAATAAGAAAACCAAGGTCAACCTTTCCTTCAAGATCAAAGTTGGAATTTAAAGGTTTTGGACAAGATTACTCAAGTTGTATTTGATCAACTGAAGGCTTTAAAGAGTTGCAGTTCTTGCAAAGGAGTAGCATGAGACGATGCATCATCTTGGTAAATCTTGGATTACAATAATTCACAATTTGGATTCGATCGAGTGAAGGCTTTGAAGAGTTGCGGTTATTGCAAAGGAGTAGCGTGAGACAGTGAATCAAATTGGTATTGTTGAGTAACTTGATCAAGCTCGGATCAAGGGAGGATAAAATGTTAGGATCAACAACAAACATAGGGTTTGTAGGATTACATTACTACATTTCTCTTGTAAACTACAATTTGTAAAGTAAGGTTAATTTCATTATCTCTATTCGAGTTTGAATTAAGGATAGACGTACCCATTGTGATGCCGATTAAGGAACTGCCTAAACACATCCTAGTGTAATCTCTCTCTCTCTCTCTCTCTCTCTATATATATATATATATATATATATATATATATATATATATATATATATATATATATATATTATATATATATATATATATATATATATATATATATATATATATATATATATATATATATATATATATATATATATATATATATATATATATATATATATATATATATATATATATATATATATATATATATATATATATATCTTACATTTCGTTTATAAATTGTTGAGTTCATCATTTGTGCGATTAATTAGTTTGGTAAATTCTTTTGAAAACGATTTGATAAATTTTTTTTAGTTGATCACAATCCTTTAGATTATGGTTGGATTTTAAGATCAACAAAACTATATAAATTTCCAAACAAAATCGATTGCACATAAGGTGTTCGATAATTTATCTCAATAGTATTTTTGTGTGATTTATCATTGGATATAACATTGCTTGTTGAGTGGCCTTCAAGGGACTTTGATTGACACATATTGATTTAATAACTTATCATTATCTTCAATAGATTTTCATATACATATATCCGAGCTTTTTGATAGTGGTTCAGTTTAGACGAATCGATCCAAGTCACCTCCGCTAGCCATTGTGTTTGAAAACAATTTTTTTTTGGGAAGTTTGGAAGATTGATACATTTAGATGTTTCCAATGATTTCAATTTTGTTTTTCAATTTCTTTGCAGGTTGTTCTACCTCGCTTTGTATTTAGGGTTAAGTACCCTTTCTACTCCTCATAATACATTCTTGCTTATAAAAAAGATGTGTTTTGAGAGGTCTCAGATTAAAATCTAATAAAATTAGGATAAAATATGAATAAATTTTCTTGGTCGTATTCTCTGCTGATAAAATCTATTCATTTTGAGTACCTTTTGGAGTGTAGTTGAAAGATGAAACAATTGAGTGAGTAATGAAAAAAATCATTTGAGGTTTATGAATAAAAAGGGAAAATAATTTAAAAAAACCTTTAAAATTTCTCACAAATGTAATTAAAGCAAATTAATATAATTGAATTGATCTCATAAAAAAAATTTAAGGGTTAATACCATTTTATCCCACTGTCATATAGATTAATTCTGATTTATTCTCTATAAATTTTTTTTATAAAACGAACATTGACATATGAAGATACTATTGTGTTAGGCGCTATATAATTGTTTTTTATTTTTCATTTTAAACTAACCTTGTCATATGAATATTGTGTTATTTTAGTCCCTATAAAATTGTTTTTTAGAACTAATCTTGTAAAACTAACTCTGTAAAGTTGTTTTTTTCAAACTAACTTTGCCATTTGAAAGTGACAAGGTTAGTTTTACAACAAAAAAGAAAACAATTTTATAAGATCTAACACAACAGAATTTTCGTATGACAAGGTTAGTTTTGCAAAAAATAATTTCACAGGAAACAATAATTTCTTTGTATGAAAAAGTGAGTTTTACAAAAGAAAAGTTTTATAGAGGATAAAACAAAATTCACTTATATGGCAGGGTAAAATGATATTAACCCAAAATTTAATTATATTGCCTAAATGTTGGATATGTTATCCAATTTCGTTCGATTAGAACATTTATTCTTTGATTACCTCACATTTACCATGCGTTCCAATCATAGTCCCCGAAAAGAGAATTTTGATTTATATATGTTTTCATATGAAATGTAGTTGATAAATTAATTAAAAGTCAAATCTATGGTAAAATGTTTTATTTGTTAGTAATATTTTGTGTGTATATTTGTGTTTCTTGGAAATAGTGAGAAAATTTGAGAGTTGAGTGACCTGTCATTGGAGTTGCATTTAAGATAAATTTAAACTTCTAAGTTTTTATTAAATTCGATTACCCTTTGGTTTTGTTTGCATATTTCTCTGATTGATTGATTGTTAAATTGAGTGCACTTTTGTAGATGTGTATTGGTCCATAATGAATTTCTCATTTGAAGCAAATGCACAAGAATAAGAAATGATTCAAGTATGGAAAGGTTGATGACATAAAATTTATTTGTCTTTATAGATTTGATACGTATGATATTTTGAAATTTTCAAATATGTCTATGATCAATTTTGTTGAAAGTGTAATTTTTTGTGTTAAAGCACCTATTTGACATATTCTTTCATTGTCGAAATGTTTTGCGCATAAATTTGTATAATTGTAGATATGTTTAAGAAGTATGTCTTTGACATAAATTTAAGACTTAGTTTTATTTTGTATTCTTAGCTGAGTTAGGTTAGTTGTAGATTGCTTGATGTACAATCAATCTAAGCCTATAAAAAGAGAGGTACCATATCATTGTAAAATTCAGTTACATAGAGAAAAGATTGAACAAATTTCAGTTTGAAGGCAGAGAGAAACTCTATAGAAATATTTTTCTTCTTCCCCTTTTCTCTCAAGCCATAATTTATCTTTTCTTCTCCAATTCATCTTCTCCTTTCTTCCCAAATTTCAGCGGAATCATATTGCAATCAAGGTGTAGTTGATTGACTCGAGTGAAGAGTGAAGATCGAGAGGTGGAATCAAGAAGAGGAATCAATAAGAATAATTGATTATTGTTCATCAAGATTGATTTAGAATCCTCTAAGTTTTGGGTGAAATTCCAAAATCAGGGATTTGTCGAAATTCCAACATCTGGTATCTACAACATTGGTTGTATGATTTATGGGAAGCATATCGCGATGAATCATCTGAACGGTCATTTCCCAGCAATTCTTCCAATTCATAATGCTAAGAATTATGATAATTGGTGTAAGCAGATGAAACTCATATTCTATTATCAAGACATGTGGGATCTTGTGAAAGAAGAAGTAATACCACTTGTAGAAAATGTGATGAGAAAAAAAAGTCTACGCATAATGAATTGAAGAATAAAGATTATAAAGCTTTGGCTGTGTGATTAATGTGTTGATCAAAACAATTTTGAAAAGCTAAGTGATATTGAATCAGCGAAAGATGCATGGAAATTTTTGAAGAAATTGTTTGGAGGTGCAGAGAAGGTGAAAAGGTAAGGTTACAAACTCAAAAAAGAACATATGAATTGCTTCATATAGAAGAAAGTGAAAGCATAAATTATTCATTAGCGTTACAAAACCAATAAGTTAAATCAAGGTATATGGAGAAGTGTTGGCATCAAGATCAATTATTGCAAAGATATTGAGGTCATTGGTTCCAAAATTTGATCATATGTGGTAGTAGCCATATAAAAATAAAAATACTTATTAACATTGACAAAGGAAGAGCTTCAATGGACGCTTGAATCTCATGAACAAATAATGGATGATAGAGCTGCAAGCAAGTTGAAGAGTGGTGTGGCTTTACAGGTGTAATCAAGAAGAGAAAAGAAAGGAAAAGGAAAATGGTTTGACAACAAAGGTAGAAGAGGCTACAATAATTCGACTGGTGGTGGAAACCATCAAGAAGGAAACTCGTTGAATCAAAGAAGACCCTCATACTAAAGCAACCACAAAGGTGGTGTTGCAAGTAGAGGAAGAGGTGGTGGACGAAAACTTGACAAAAGTCATATTCAGTGTTTCAGTTGTCAGAAGTATGGTCATTACTCTACTTATTGTTTTGAAAAACAAAAGAATCAAGAAAATGTTACAAAAATAGAAAAGCATGAAGAAGAAGAAATGTTGTTGATGGTCACAACCAGATATGAAGAAAGATTTAAGGACCATTCATACTTGGATTCAGGATGCTCATCACACATGAGTGGTAGGAAAGATTGGTTTGTCAACATAAAACCCTGGATGAAGAACGTGGTAAAATTTGCAAATAACAATACTCTAGTAGCTGAAGGTATTGGTGATGTTCTAATTATGAGGAAAGATGGAAAAAATTTGTAATTTCCAATGTATTTTCTATACTAGGCATGAAAAATAATTTGCTCAGCAAAAGACAGTTAGTCGAAAAGAATTACAGAGTGTCGATTAAAGACAAGATGATGAGAGTTCTCAACTCAGGTGGAAAGTTAATATTGAAGACTCCCGTGTCTTAGAATAGAACCTTCAAGATTGTACTTAATGTGATGGAGCACAAGTGCCTTGCAATTATAACTAGTAGGGATGAATGGATATGGTATTATAGACTTGGCCATCTTAACTTCAAAGACATCAAAGATTAGAAAAGAAGAAATATGGTTCCAGAGTTACTAGAAATCGACATTCCAAATGAAGTATGTGAGGAACATTGTTATATGGTTAGAGTTTATATCGTTATGTGGGGAGTAGTGATAGTCTCCTTTCAATCTGGTGTAGTTCAAAAGGTAGATCCTGATTTATACAACCAAATAATGGGCTTTTGATGAGCCATTTGGTATGTGTTGGCTTATTTCAATTCTATTTTTTTCTTATGAGAAGGTTGGTGTATGAGCTTTTTCTTGCACCATGAGAAGATTTAACTGCTTGGATTTTTCAAATTTTATCTTTTAGATGGAGTTGTTCAAATTACTTCTCTTAGGTAGGAAGTTCACTTAGTTCTAACATAATGATGGGTTAGCTAACAGGCTTGATCAAATTTTTCATTCTAAAGGGTGGTGGGACCATTGAAGTGAGGGAACCTAATGGACCTCTTAGGTCCCTAAGCCTTTTAATTTTAATAGTCACTTATTATCTCATTATAGTCTTCCTAAGCTAGTGGTCTCGTTCTAGACTCATACTGAAATTCTTGATTAGAAAGCGTTTATTCTGATGGAGAAGTTAAAAACTCTCAAAGGGGTGTGAAAATCATGGAATAAATAGGTGTTTGGCAACTTGAATCTCAGAAAGATAGCTTCAATGAGGTTGTGAGTAAAGTGAATTCCTTGGTTGATCATAGTTTCTAATATACTGAAGAGATTGAGTCTAGATCTAGAGCAATTGTGGACATATGGTTTTTGCTAAGGATTAAATGTTCCCAATTGTTTCAAACACCTAATTCTAAGTGGCTTAAGGAGGGAGGTGCTAATTATTGTTACTTTCATGTGTCTCTTAAGATAAGAGGTAGAAATAACACTATCTTAGCTCATAAGGTTGGAGATGATTGAATTGAAGGGATGTCCGAAACTAGACAGGAGGTGATGAAAATTTTCATTGAGATCTTTAAAGAACCAAATGTTAATAGACCTTGACTTAATGGTGCAGTCTCTTTAAAATGATGATAACCTTATTTTGTCCGTTTCATTTAGTCTTCAGGAGCTAGATTATGAAATGTCCAAGTATGATTGTAATAAAATCCTATGTCTGGATGGGTTTAACATCTTGTTCCTAAAAAGGTTCTAGAATATACTTAGATAATACTTAGGGGTTATGGTTGAGCAATTCCATCATTTTGAATCTCTACCTCGTAGTTTTGGGTCATACTTTGTGATTTGATCTCCAATGTTAACTCCCTCTCTTATTTGGGATATTTTAGACCGATTTATTTGGTGGGATCTTTGTATAAGTTGGTAGCTAAAGTGTTAGTCATTATACTTGGGAAGGTATTGCATAAACAGTTTCCCCTAATCCATCAGCTTTTCTCAAAGAGAGGATGTTGGTTGATATAATGGTAGTTATTGATGAGGTGATTGAATTTTCTAATAAATTTAATAAAAGTTGTCTCAATCCTATGGTTGATTTGAGAAAGTGTATGAATCAACCAGTTGGAATTTTACGAATTATATGCTTATCAGATTCATGTTTAGTGATAAGTAGAGATATTGGATAAAAGCTTGTGTTTGTGCTAGTAATCATGCAATGCTGGTTAATAAGTGTCCAAATCGAGATATTATCATCCAAAGGGGTTTGAAACAAGGGGAACATTTATCCCTATCCTTTTACTTCATGTGACTAAGGGGATATCCGGTTTAATTGCTAGGGATGAGGAGATTGGTCTCTACTTTGGATTTAAAGTGGGCGTTTCTAGGGTTGGTGGTATCTCATCTTCAGTATCCTGATGATACCCTCTTAGTTGTCGTTCTTACACTGGAGAACCTGTAGAGTATTAAGGCGATCTTTAAAGAATTTGAATTTACTTTGATTCTTTGAGTGAATTTATTCAAGAGTTATAGGATTTAATGTGGATATCGTCTTTCTATCCTATAAGGAAAAATTCCTTAAAACTGGGATTTAAACACTCCCTTTTAAGTACTTTGTTATGCTAGTGGGGGATAATCCTCATCTAGAATCTACTTGGCTCACCTTAGTCAGTCTTTTGAATAAGAAGAGACATTCTTAGAAGCTTAGATATGTTAGGTTGGGTGGTAAAATGGTTCTTCTAAATCTTGTTCTCAATGTTATCCTCATCTTTTTATTGTCTTTTTTAAAGATGCGTGTTAAAGTTTGGAAGAATTTGGTTAGGATGCATTAAATTTTTCTTTGGGGAGGGGCAAAAGGAGTTTCTAAGACATCATGTATTAAGTGGGATAATTTTGTTAGCCTAAAAGCAAAGGGGGTTATGAGTTGTAGACTTTTGGTTGATTAATCTATTCCTTTTATGAAGTGGAGATGGAGGTTGTATATTGGTGCATCTGGAATTTGGAATGGCATTAATGTAGCTAGATGCTAGTATGAAGCTCTAATTGTTTTATCTCTTTGTGGGATGGAGGCCAACGTGTTTCCACTCATTTTCCTCGTGGTGGAATGTGGTGTCTCCTCTTGGGTGTAAAAATGATGATATCAAAAATTTATTTTTAGATGGCATTTTTATAAAAGTTGAGTCGGCCATCCAACATTTCTTTTGGAAGAAAATTTGGTTAGGTTCCATTCCTTTAAATACTTAATTCCCCAATCTGTTATCTAATTTTTTTCAGGCTAATGGATTGGTGTGAGAGATTTGTTTGATGGTCAATGGGGACTTGGTTTGTGATATAAGGTGGAAGAGATTCTTTTTCTTAGAGACATACTAGTGTTTGATGACTTTCTCTCTCTCTCTCTCTCTCTCTATCTATCTATCTATCTCTCTCTCTCTCTCTCTCTCTCTCTCTATATATATATATATATATATATATATATATATATATATATATATATATATATATATATATATATATATATATATATATATATATCATTTTTTCTCTAGATAGAAGTGGACATTGAAGCATACTAGGAAGGGTAGTTGCATCTGCTTATAATGTTCAGAGGGTTAGATCTATCTCTACTTCGAATACTCTTTCCCTTAAGAGCATGGCCTTCCCCCTTATATAGACTAGTTAGTCATCTTTTAATGTCTTGGTCTTCTCCTGAAAGCTTTTGCAAGAGAGACTTTCTTCTAGAGAGAATTAGTCTAAAATATGTCTGATTATTAACCCTAGTAAGATTTTTTCCCCCTTGTGTGGGTCTTGGTTGCAATTTTCCACCTTTGTGTTACTTGTGAGCTAGCTCGGTCTCTATGGCATAACATCTTTCAGTGGTTGGGATGACAAATACTTATTCTTAATGAGCTTTATGGTTCTTTTTTAGTCTTTTATTTTTTTTAAGGGGGAGGATTAAGCATATGGGCGGTTTTCTTATGATTTGGCACGTGATAGTCTGGTTCATTTGGAAAACTCACAATGATGTCTTAATTCAGAGAGTTACAAAAACAACGAAAGAAGTGGATGAGAACTGTTTTTTTTCTTCTAAAAGTGGTTTCTCGGTAGATCAGGGATGAACCCTTCCACTTTCTCTAACTAGCTTTAGAATCCTATCATCTACTTGCATCGTTGACTGAGTGTTTGCTTTAGTTTCGAGGTAGGTTGTGGTTTGTGGTTTTGATGCTTTATTGACGATTTTGATTTCTTAATAGTTGAATTGACAATATGAGATCTAGTTTGTTTTCAACAAGATTAATGTTTAGTTGTTTGGACTTTTATCTATAGAACCTAGTTATCTAATGTGTTTTTTTTGGAATGTTTGTTAATTCTTGTGTTCTTTAGTTTCTTTGATAGCACTCTTGACACTCATTGTATTTTGTAACTATCTTTTATTACTTTGGTAATTTTCACCCCATATTAATATATTATTTTGTTATTAAAATAATTAATCACACCTAACTTTACTCGACTTTTTTTTAGGGGAATGTAATACTCACTAGTATACAATACTATAGTTTTACACACATATACGTGCTCACCACATTGATGTATTAACTATTCAAAAACCTTTGGCATCATTATGAAGAATTGTGATTATTTTCATTTGTGATCATTACTATCATGAAAGAGTTAAAAATAAATGAAAGGTCAGTAAGAAGAAAAATGAGCACCGATTGCCAACAATATTCTTTAATAACAATAAGGTTAATGATCAATCTAATGAGCTAAAGACACTAACATCATACATTAAAGTGATGTTTCTTACACTATAAAGTTATCAAACAATTCTCAGTTTATCACATGGCTAAAATTTTGAAATATGTATGTGCTATGATCCTCTTTCATTTTTTCTTTGCTATTGCAGCAGAAGTTAGTGGTAAGCTTTTTTTCTCAATTTTTTTCTTCATCTTATATACATTATTTAATCTGAATTATTCTAGGGCATTGCATAATTCTTGTTTTACATAACAGCATTTCTTGAATTTTGCCACGAAGATTCTGATTGTCCAAACTTGTGTCGACCTCGGAAGATTGTATATTGCTTTCGGAATCATTGCTATTGTGTGTATAGTAGCTAGGTTTGAACTTTATTTCTGAATAGCTTTGTATGTTGTATTTTTGAAGAATTAGTGTTTTATTTGTTATATTATGTTTGTATTCTTAGTTTTTTTTTTAAATAAGTTTGATTACAAAAATTGTCTAGTATTTAAAAATTTATATATATATATATATATATATATATATATATATATATATATATATATATATATATATATATATATATATATATATATATATATATATATATATATATATATATATATATATATATATATATATATATATATATATATATATATATATATATATATATATATATATATATATATATATATATATATATATATATATATATATATATATATATATATATATATATATATATATATATATATATATATATATATTAGAAACACAGGAATTACCTGCGGATTTTTCTGTGAAAATTTATCCGCAGATGCACCTGCGAATTTATACTGTGAAGTATTATTTCATGCAATAATTGAGATAGCAGCAAAGTTTGCAGAAATTTATGAGACTTTACCTGCGATTGTGGATATATAATAATATATCCTACGACATTTTCCTGTGATATTTTCTGCAACATTTTCTTGCGGACTTTACCTGTTAAATTAATTAGCCACGAAGCTGGCAACAGAAAATAGCAGGAAGAATCGCAGGTAACACATTTTCAGCGGAAATTTTGTCATAATCCGCACGTAAATCTGCAGAAAAACAAAATTTTTCTTGTAATATATAATTCATATAGATATGTCTGGATTTTTCTCTTTCTTTTTTTATTTATATTTAAATTTCTAAATCCAATAAATCTTAAAAGAAGATATTTAACTTTTGTAGGAACGTCTTCACTTAAAAATAACTATATGATTCATAAATATAAAATAGTAAAGTTCATGTATAGTATTATTTTCCTATAAAAAAAAATATTAAAAAGAGTATAAAGAGTACTCCAACTAAAATTTACAACAAACTCAATACAATATAAGGGTTGCAGATACTCCCACCCAACCATATGCTAAAGAAAACAGACATAGAAAACACAATTAATGCAACTCATGTCCATTCAAGTACACTGAAATTCATTTGCACCTCCGGCCGTTAACAATGTTACACTAATGTTGTTAAGGGCATAGAAGAAAAAAAAACCATTGAAAAACAACATGCGGGTCGAGTACATTGTCCGTTTTTTTTATAGGTAATATATATATATATATATATATATATATATATATATATATATATATATATATATATATATATATATATATATATATATATATATATATATATATATATATTAAAGGAGAAATGAACTCCTAGTTATATATTTCATTGTCCTTTTTTTATAGGCAATATGGAATATATATTAAAGGAGATCAAAATGAATTTCAAGCCAACATATAATTACAAGAGAAATTCAACAATAACAGTCCAGACAACAAAAAATTAACAGGACTTTTATATCCATTATAATAACTGCAAGAAATAAAATGTAATTTTCCTACACCCAACCATTTTTATAATAGTAAAAGAATTCTATGAAAGATAACCGTGATACTACCAGTTAAATAAAATTTGATTTCGACTCCACCAAATACACTAGCAAGTGACAAATCAGATGTAACAAACGGTCGTATTACAACACTTACCAATCAAACTTAAACTCTAAGCCAAAACATGCTCACTACAAGTGTCTGCATTAATAACTTGAATCCTCACCCAAGCAGCCACTTTATTCCAAACCAGCTTGATAAATGGACAAGAAAGGAAGACATGAGAAGAATCTTCAATACCACTGAAACAAAAAACACAAGTCCTAATGTGGATTCACAATTATCTCTCTTGCTGGTCAATTAGCTTTAGTAGGCAGCCTGTCGCGAAAAATCTCCAACTAAATAACTTGACTTTCAAAGGCATCATAGTATTCCACATAATATTCAAGGCTACCATGGATGAGGAATCCAACATCGGCCGCACACCAACTGCGCCTTAGCAATGTGCTTTACTCCATGACATTGCCTTGGCCTTTCTACCAGTGGGGCTGGATATTTAGGGTTTGTCCCCTATGGCATCGGGGTAGCTAAAATTCATGATCGTGGGAGTCGACTATATTATAAAGTGGATAGAGACAAAAACCGCTGCAAATATTACAATAGATAAATTTTAGCGTTTCTACTAGTATAGAATCATGTGCAGATTATGGATGACAAGCGTTATCGTCTCTGACAACGGAACACAACTCGACAACATTATGGTCATTGAGTTTTGACCCGAATTAGGTGTACAAACAAAGTTCGTCTCTATTTTACACCCATAAGCCAATGGACAAGTAGAGTCGGCGAACAAGGTGATCCTAAAAAGGATTAAAAAGAAGTTGGATAACACCAAAGGGTTGTGGGAAATTTACTCCATGCAATATTGTCATACCATACCATTCCCCACTCAAATACCAAGAATACCCCATTTACCATGGTATACGGGTCAGAAACTATGTTTGTCGTTCTAATCAACACCCCATCATGGCGTCATTCTCAGTTCAAACAGAAAGTGGACGAGGGTGCCTTACGGTGCCATCATGGCATCATGCTTGTCGTATTTATTTGCTCGATGAAGTAAGATACATCACCCACATCCAGGAGTTCACCTCCAAGAAAACAACGGGTAGAAAATACAACTCCAATGTAATGCTAAGAAAAATTCAAGAGGGTGACTTGCGGTTGAGACAAGTGGTTTTTCCTGCGCAGTAAGAAAAATTGCAACCAATTGGGAAGGCTCATACCACATATTCCAGAAGCTGCCACATGGAATCTATAAGCTATAAGAATTGGATGGGAGACTCGTCCCTAATACTTGGAGTTACATATGCCTAAAATATTATTATAGTTAAGTTATTCATGAATTTTCATAAGGGGCAGAGCCTCCACTTATGTCCAAATTTTTAAACAATTTTTGTTCTGGACTGGGCCGACACTTGGCCCATAGTCGAGCAGGCTCAAATCCCACCAGGTTGGAAGGACCAATAAGACCTCATCGTCGGGCAGAAGATTCGTCGGGCAGAACATATTCTCCCGCCGGGCACAGACCAACGGAAGCCGGGCAGGATCCTCATAGATGTCCGACTCGCCCTTCTTCTGCCCCCCGGTCGGGCATAACCCATCCAGCTCGGGAAGCTCCTCAAACCTCCCTCGCATTCTCAACATGTCCCCTACACGGAGACACGTCATCAGGTAGCTATCTGTGTCCTTATTATTCGGTCCTCCACCTCCTGGATAGCACAGAACAGTTACACTAGGGCGAATACCACGTGCTGGTCTTCACGACTCCATGTCAGCCCTAGCAGTTACCAACGTTAGGCCTAGCAGCCCAGCCCAATGCATAGTAACCGTTGGCCCTGCGCTGGAGGCTCATTATAAATACCCTCTTCCACTAGAGGGTCAGGTAAGCTAATTCTCACTCCTTTCTCTATGTGCTTGTTATCACTCTACTCGTCCCTTACTTTGGCATCGGAGTATGTTTCAAGTACACCCCCTCTGTCCATCAAGTCAACAGTTCGATAGCTCAGACGCGTGGCAGCCCATCGATCTCTCTGATTAGATACGATCAGTGGCGCCGACTGTGGGGACTATAAAGCTTCCCCGTTCCTTCGAGCAGAAGAACCAAAGCTTCCAACTTCAACTTCCGAGATCATGACTAGCCCACGTCACGATGATGTTGTCAACAATTCCACTTTCGCCCCAATCACCAACGACGACGACCAGGCTGGTCCATCCCACGCCCGTGAGGGTGACGTGAGGGACGGTCGAACTGCCTCCCCATCGTCCAAGGATGTGGCACATCATGCCGCACCTCGAGCAAGGAGCCCGACTGTTTTCCAGCCCGTTCCCAAGCCAGCTGGAGCGGACCCAACGATGACTGCCCTCTTCGCAGCCATCAACCAAACGAATCTGATGTTGTTCCAACAGAACAAGCGCATCGGCATACTGGAACAAGATACCTCATCTCACTCTCCCCCACGAATAAATCAACACGAAGACTCCCGGAGCCCCTTTCCCCATTAACAAGGGCACCAGCCACAACTGGAGAGGCCTCAGCCGGTGACCTCCAAGAAGCGCATCCGGTCACCTCCCCGGAAGGAGAGACGTTTCCCGGTCCCGAGAGCGAATAGACCGGAAGCCCCGGGCAAAAGTTTGAGGGGACGTAACCAAGCCCCTCGGCACAATCCTTCGCCCTCGCACTCCCCTGTCTGCAGTGACGAGGACGACTACAGGACCCCCCTATCGCGAGAAATCATGGCCACCCCCATCCTCCACAGGATGGAGAAGCCACCCGCACTCTCCACTTACGAAGGAACCTCAGACCCGGACGACCATCTGGAAGATATCGAGGCCTTGCTCGACTATCGGAACGTCCGAGGAGCCATCAAGTGCAGGCTCTTCCCGACGACGTTAAGGGAGGGAGCCATGGCTTGGTACAAAAGCCTGAAGCCTGAATCCATCATGTCGTGGAGGGTCCTAACGCCATTCGAAGACGGAGGCCGTCCTAGGCGCGATCATCCAAGCCCCCGGACGAGCCTCTCAGGAACTACATCGAGAGATTCACGAGGGAGGCGGTCCAGGTAATGACTTCAGACAATATGAAGCGTTACCTCATGGAGCAGGGCCTATATCGCGGCTCCGAATTCTACGAGGCTGTAGTAATCCACCGACCAACCACCCTATAAGGTTTCCTCGAGAAATCCCGCCACTACATTTGGTACGAGGAAACCAAGGGTGCTAATTCTGCTCGGGACTCCCGTAGCTGCAAAACCCCCCGCGGGTCCCGAGAAGAGGGAGCTCCGGCCCCCCGGCGAGGGGGAGACCAACAACGAGACAATCATCCCCGAGAGCCCTGAGAGCATAAGGGCCCCGCAGGCCACTTCACCGAATACACAGCTCTAGTCGCTTCCCGCGAGCGCATACCGGCTGAGTGCGCCAACTCGGAGTTCTTCCGGGGAGGTGTCCGTTTTCCCAAATCGGCACCCCCCCAAGGCCAACGTGGACAAGTCCAAATACTGTCGCTTCCACCAAGGCCATGGGCACATCACCGAGGATTGCATCCACCTAAAGGACGCAATCGAAATACTCATCAAATATGGGCACCTAAAGAGATACACTAGGGGAGGAGATGCCCCTCGACAGGAGGGTCGCGAAGCCAAAAGGGTCGAGGACATCCATCTTCCCTCCAACGAATTCGGGCTTCATGTGGCCCTCAGCATCAGTTGGCTTGAAGATTGGTTCTCCTTGAGAGAACACACTCTCCCTATCGGACACCCGCTGCCCGAAGAGCCAATATGCCCCCTCAGCTCGTGGGAATACTTTCCCACCGCGATGGTCATCTCAAGCGGGGCCCTAAACAAGCTCTCCATGGGGTCCGTGAAGAGGAAGTTTGACGAGCTAATGAGCAACAGCTCTGGAAAAATGAGCACGCTCGACAAATTCCACAGTCGGTCTAACCCGATCACGTATTATCTCGAAGAGCTGCCCGGAGGAGCCCCAAACTCCGTCATTCCCCTGCTGATCCAGGCACAAATGGCAAACTTCGACCTCCGCCGCATTCTGGTCGACGGAGGGAGTTTGGTGGATATCATGTATACCCACCTATTCTCAACGCTGCAGCTCGACGAGACCAACCTGACCCCCTATGTTGACTTCGATCTCTAGGGGTTCAACGGGACGACGACGAGACCGTGGGAATACGTGGAGCTCAAGGTCACTTTCGGTACACATGAGACGGCCAGGGAAATCAACGTCCGCTTCCTAGTTGTTGAATGCCCATCCCTATGCAACTGCATCTTAGGCAGGACGACGCTGGCAGAGCTCACCGTGGTGCCATCGACAGTCCATCTAAAGATGAAGTACTATACTAGGTTGGGAGCCGTCGTCACCCTTAATGGGGACATAGAAGCAGCCCGGGGGTGTTTCGAGGAAGCAATGAAGGGCCTCAGACGATCAGTCCCTCTATCAAAGCGACGAAGCCTCTGCCCGTCCAGTAGAAGAGGCCAAACGACCACGTCGACGCCGTGGACCTCGACTGTCGCTTCCCCGTCAAACAGGACCACGAGGACAAAGCCGAGCACGCTCCTCCAACGGTCAACGGGTAGCCCTTCCACCCAACGCGCCTCATTCCATACGGGGACTTCAAGATAGTAGTCCTCGGCGAAGATGCGACCAGGAGTGTGAAGATTGGAGTTGGACTACCCGACCTGGCGAGGAAGTAGCTGAAGGCCTGCCTTCGTGAGAACGCCGACCTCTTCTCCTGGAGCGCCGCCGAGATGCCCAACCTTGACCCCGAGGTCGCCTGTCACCAGCTCTCCGTCAACCCAGCCGTGAAAGCCATAGTACAACATAGACATAGGCAGTCCCTCGAAAATTTGGTGGCGGCTGAAAAAGCTGTAAAAGACCTTCTAAAGGCAAATTTTATTTCGGAAGCCCGATATTCAACCTGGTTGTCCAACGTTGTACTCGTTAAAAAATCAAATGGAAAATGGAGAATGTACGTTGACTACATCGATCTCAACCGGGCATGTCCCAAGGACGCCTATCCCCTTCCCAATATCGACAAGCTCGTCGACAACTCGTCGGGCTTCAAACTACTGTCCTTCATGGACGCCTACTCGGGATACAACCAGATCCCCATGACCGAGGTCGACAAACAGAGCACGACCTTGATGACTGAGTCGGGCAACTATTACTACAATGTAATGCCCTTCAGCCTAAAGAACGTCGACGCCACCTATCAATAGATGATGAACAAAGTCTTCCAGGGAGAGATTGACGACATGCTCGAAGTCTACATGAACAACATGATCGTCAAATCGCGCACTTAGGTCGACCACACGGCCCACCTCAAGAAGGTCTTTCGAGACAGCGAGGAATTTTAGGATGCGGTTTAACCCGGAGAAGTGCACCTTTGGTGTACATGCGGGGAAGTTCCTCAGGTTTTACCTGACCGAACGAGGGATTGAGGCAAACCTGGAAAAATGTCGGGCCTTCTCCGAGATCGCAATGTCGAGCACGAAGAAGTCGATACAGTCCCTGAATGGGATGCTCGCTTCATTATCCCGCTTTGTTTCCAAATCCGTGCAATATGCCCTTCCATTTTTTAAACTGTTGAGGAAGGAGGCCGCGTTCGAATGGATGGAGGAGTGCGACAGGCCCTCCTCCACCTCAAATGCGTCATGTCAGAGCCACCGGTCCTGACGAGACCTGACGCCAGGGAAACCCTCTACCTGTACCTGGTCGTCTCCACCGAGGTCATGAGCGTCGTACTAATCCAAGAAACCCCTGATGGGCAGAAGTCGTTCTACTTCACAAGAAAGGCCCTCCACGGCCCCGAAGTAAGGTATCAGCAGATCAAAAAAGTTGCCTTGGCCCTCATCAACATGTCCAGAAGACTCCGACACTACTTCCTGGCCCACACATCATAGTTAGAACCGAGCAGCCGATCAAACAGTTGCTCGGCAGGCCCAACATGGTGGGGCACATGTTAAAGTGGTCACTAGAGCTCTCCGAGTTCGACATCATCTACGAAGGCAGGAAAGCGCTCAAGGACCAAGTGCTGGCCGATTTCGTCATCGAGATTACTCCCACCGCAGAGCCAACCCCCGGAGCCCACAAGTGTACCATCTTCGTCGATGGCGCTTCGAGTTCCTCGGGGAGCGGCGCAGACATCATCCTGGAAAATAAGGAAGGCACATTCGTGGAAGTCTCCCTAATCCTCGCCTTCCCGACGACGAATAATCAGACCGAATACAAAGCCTTCTTAGCCAGACTCCGCCTGGAAAAAGACCTCGGAGCCAAGGAGATAAAAATCTTCACGGACTCCCAATTGGTTGCCTCCTAAGTCCGAGTCGAGTACCAAGCGAAGAACGACAACCTGGCCGAATACTTGACCATAATAAGAGAATGCATGAAGAGTTTTGATTTTGCTGAGGTACAACATGTTCCCTGCGAGCAGAACACACGAGCATAATTCCTCTCAAAGTTGGCGAGCACAAAGAAGAAGGGCAGGAACAAATCCGTCGTTCAGGAAGTCCTCGTGCAGCCAAGTACGGAGAAGGCAAAATTGATGTTCGACGTCAACTCCATCGGGGACAAGGACTGTTGGATGACCCCGATACACACCTACCTTAGCACGGGGCACCTCCCCAAAAACGCTAAGGAGGCCAGCATGGTCAAACATCGAGCCTGCTTTTACGTGCTGCTCGAAGGAAGGCTATACCGGATAGGCTTCTCGATCCCTCTCCTCAAATGCGTCGATAAAGACAAGACCCCGACCATCCTGCAAAAGGTCCACGAAGGCACCAAAGCACAACACCTGGGAGGGTGGTCCCTAGCGAGGAAGGCCTTGCGGGCTGGATACTACTGGCCAACGATTCAGCAAGATGTGAAGGAACACGTGAAGAGGTACGACAGGTGCCAGTGGCACGGGGACATGCATCCCCCCCGAGCGACCTCAATTCCCTCTCCTCCCCCTAGCCGTTCTCCTGGTGGGGGATGGATATCCTCGGCCCGTTCATCATAGGCTCTTATCAGAACAAGTACCTAATAATCAGCGTCGATTATTTTACCAAATGGATCGAGGCCGAAGTTGTCGCCAAAATCACAGCGCACAACATACTCCGCTTCTACTAGAGGAACATCCTCGCCAGGTTCGGCTTGCCCATGGCCATCGTGACCGACAACGGTACACAATTCACTGACAAAAAATTTCAGGACTTTGTGACCAAGCTCGAAACAAAGCAGCACTTCACGTCAGTCGAGCACCTGCAAACGAATGGCCAAGTGAAGGCCGCAAATGGATTCATTCTGTGGGGCCTGAAGCGCCGGCTCGAGGAAGCCAAGAAGAGGTGGATCGAGGAACTCCACAGCATACTCTGGGCATACAGAACGACGCCCCACTCGCCCACCAGGAGACCCTCTTTCGGCTGTCATACGGGACTGAGGCGGTAATCCCGGTAGAAATAAGGGAGTCGTTCAGAAGGACTGAATCCCCCCTTAGGGAGGAGGAAAATCACGAGGCCCTCAGAGACGAGCTCATCCTAGTCGAGGAAATACGCTCAGGGGTTTCTCTCTAGGAAGCCACACTGAAATAGAAATTTTCCCTCTGCTACGATACCAGGGTCGTAAAGCGTGAGTTCCAGATCGACGATCTGGTCTTACGGAGAAATTAGAAAGACTCGCGTGAGGGCAAGCTCGTTGCTAACTGGGAAGGGCCCTATCGTGTATAGGACAAGACAGCGCACGGCGCCTACTACCTCGAAAACTTACATGGAGACGAGATATCTTGACCATGGAATGCTGAGAAGCTAAAAAAAACTACAGTTAAACACTGCCCACGATGACACGCCTTACGACCACGGGAGCGTGACATGGTACCGATGCGCCTCCCCAAACTCAACAAGACAATAAGCGCCTGCCCTTTGTGTATGAGAGCAGAGAGCTCTGTTCGACGGGGACCCCTCAATCGAGAGTCACCGCCGCCGTACCGAAATAGGCAGAACACCCAGCTCACGGTGGGACGTTCACACCGTGGAGGTAGGTCCCCGACCGTGGTCCATCTTCGTAACCGACCAGGTAACCACCCCGGTCACCCAGCCAGTTCCCTACACTATCGGAAACCAACGAACAACATCAAGCTACTACTCCCAAACAAACATAATAAACAGGCGAGCAAGCATACAAAACATGCGAGCAAGCATACACAAGTAAATAACGAACACACACAAACACTTAGCAAAACAATGAAATTTCATAAAATGGGCACAAACCCGACTGTTAAAATGTTACAAGAAAGGGCACCAGCCCGAGCAAATAATCAAAATAGAAAAACCAGGCGCGCAGGCCGAAATAAGAGTTTGGCACGCAGGCCGACAAAATAAAAGGGGGCACGCAGGCCGCCATCTCCTAATCAAGGTGGTCCTCCTCGTCTCGGGAAACTGATCCTCCTCCTCGTCCTCTGATTCGCCGGGCACAACAATGTGGTCGCCCTGGATCTGATGATAGAGACCAATCTCGTCGATTACTAAATCCACGCCAGGATTGACGAGTCGAAGCTGGTCGACGACACTCTTAAAGCCCACCTCGACGGCCCCCAAGCAGTCTCTTCCAGCAGGCGGATCCTCTCGAACAGTTCCCGCCGAGATGACAACAACCGCTCCTCTTCAGACTCTTCCTCAGCAGGGACGACCAGACCCTTGAGCTAAGCAGCCCGACTCTTGATCCTGGCCAACTCATCCTCCCCGTCCTTCAGCATCTTCTCGAGCTCCTGGATCCGCTCATGATAGATTTTGTCTTGTTTTGGGTACTCCCTCTAATCGGCCACCATCTTGGACCAAACCTCCTCGGATACCGCCAGCTTGTTTTGGGAAGTAGCTAAGTCAGCCAAGGAGCACCCCTCCTCGCTCAGCACGAGAGTCATCTCAAACGCCCTCATCACCGAAGCTAGGTCTTCGGACATCATCCTCCTTCGAGCCTCCTTGCCCGCAGCCAATATGCTCTTCACCTCTTCGGGAGCCACAATAGGAACATTACCCCCCGTAAAGAAATTTGGCCGAAGGCAACAGGGGGAAGAACAAAGCTTTGTTCCAGGGATCCGTCCATCAGGTTAATCGGGGATGCCTCAATCTCCCGTCGCCTTTTGGGGGACGACGGCTGCGCCGGGGAGCCACTGCCTTGCGGGGACGAAGCCAACCCCACCGGTCCAGCAACGGCCTCCTTCCAAACAGCAGCAGCCTTCCTCGAAAGACATCGGGCACCCCTGTTCAGCAGCTTCGTCACGCGCTCCTCCACTGAACCCATAGCACCAGCAAGGAGAGCACAAGAAAACAGTTAGTACAAAAAGTCAAAAGAAGAAAGGAAAACCGAGAAAACGTTCCACTACCTAAAACCTGATGAGCCTCGTCCTCTGTCCGGTACTCAAGGAAGGCCTTCGTGTTAATGCACTGGGTGTCGGTTAGAATCTCCCTGTCGGCATCGTGGAGGTACTGCTCGTCCGGGGTCACGCACTTGCAAGGGGGAAGACGCCCGACGAAGTCGACCAACTACTTAAAGGCCAGGCTATCCTCCTCGCCCAGAAGATTAGGTCGGTAGATGAAGCTATCGGTACTAGAGCAAAAGTGCAACTCCATCCACTCCAAGAGAAAATTAGACTCGAAGCTCTCCTCGGATTCGCCGTCCACGACAGTGACCTCTCTCCGGAACATTGTATTGTAGGCCTCATCTGTCGCCGGCATAACCACAAACCATATATCCTTGAACCCCTGTAGATAGTTGGTGTATGCCTAGAAGAGCCTGCTCGGCTACTTCAAGGAGACCCAGTTATGTCGGTCAGCCACTGTTTGCCGCTGCAGGTGAAAGACACAGAAGAACAACGGGATGGTGGCCCCGAGTTCGAGGTAATTACAAACGATCTTGAATTCCCAGAGAAAGGCGAGGGAGTTAGGGTCAAGTTGAGACGACGCCAACATTAAGTGGTCGAACACGCCCTACTGAAAGCCCGTGAATGGCATACGCATCCCCGCCTCCTTGAAAGTAAATTCGTACATGGGGAACCGACCCCCGTCATAGCGAGAGCATATACGGTCTAGTTCCTGAGGTCGACATGCTAGAAACTGACGGGGAGCCCCGACCTCCCTATTTTCAATCACGACAAAGACATCAGAATCGTCAAGCACGAACCGCGACATATAACTGAAGGGTTCGTCCTCGACCCACTCCCCTACCAATTTGTCCGGGGGATCCACGAATGCCTCATCTTGATGACCCTCTTCGTCGTCAGACAGATACCACATCGTCTCCTCTTCTTCATGGTCGGCCATTTACCTGAAAAGCATAGGAACTTGGTGAATTCGACAGCCAAATTAAATTCACCCTTCCACCGCAGTTCAAGTGAAAGGGCGCGGACGCCTGGGCGCCCAGAAGACCATTTTAGGGGTGGCCCGACCCCCCATGTGCCCGGGGAATGCCATTGTTATCCTCGGCGCATTCATCATTCTTGTTCGGGGTATTCATCGACTACCCTCGGGACATTCAAACTTTCATCGATCCTCTTCGAGCCGGGGACAATCATCGCAAGGGCCGGGGACAATCAGTCACAACCCTAGTTTTGAAGGACTCTCCGACGTATTCGCCAGAAAAGCCCACGGTCACCCCGGCATCCCCAGCGGAGCCGCCGGGAGAACCGCCGGAAATACTAAAAAGCACTAGTAGGGAGGAAAAGACTTACGTGATTTGGCTGAAAAAACCGGTCGTGTCGAGCAGAAAGACTGTAGGCGTCGAGCAGAAAGACTGAAGGCATCGAGCATACAAAGAAGAAGGTCGAACAACAGGAAAAAGAACGAATGAATGAAAAGACGAGCTGGACCCATGTATATATACGCCCTAGCATAGAAAACAAAGTGTTGCTAGGCACTCAAGTGCTTAGCCTGTGGCCTCCTTAGGGTGACATGTGTAACGCCCATTTTAATTATCTCGTTTTTCTATGTATTTTATTTGTAGTGTGCCTTCTGTGTTAGGGGCGTGGTTAAGTGCGATTGTGTGTAGCCCTTAAGTTAGAATTAATTAACAATTTTGGACTTTAAGACTAATAATAAAATTATTAGTGATAATGATAAATTAATGACTAATAGTAATATTATTAATATTATTATTATTGTTATTATTATTATTATTATTATTATTATTATTATTATTATTATTATTAATATTATTATTAAGTAAATAAAAGGAATAGAATAAAAAGAATTGGGATGAGGGGTATGGTTAGAATATTGGAAAGAAGGAGAAGAAGGAAACACGTTGGAAGAAAAGAGAAGAGAAACACGATCAAGAAAAATTTGGAGAAGAAGAGCAAGGTGAATCAGAGCAAGAGGAAGCTAGGATTCATCGTTTTAGCAAGAGTTTTATCAGGTTGTTCGAGTTATCGAGGTAAGGGGGGAGGGGGGAAATTGGGTCGAATGGTATGTTGCATGAATACTAGGTAGAAAGGGATTTCCCTAACCCCATTAGGTTGTGATGATTTTGTTGGTATGTGTTGGAAATTCTGAGTTGTTGATGATATGTTGAATCTGTTGCATGTGATGTAGAGAGATCGTTTGGTGATTTGGGGATTTCGGGTAATTGTCGTGTATATGCCGGAACTGAATTAAGTAAATAGAGCTGACATTTATTCGGGTTAAATCGAGGATAGATGATGTAGTTAGGTTGTAGAATATTATTCTGATATGATGGAGACTGGTTTGAGTAGAATCGGTTGAGTTCGGAGCGTTTTGCCGACTCTGAGAAGTATGATTTTTCTGAATTTGCAAGCGTTCGGCAGCACCTTCGCTGAGCGAACTGGGGGCGAACCTTCGCCAAGGATTCGCCAGGCGATCTGGGTAGCGAGTGCTTCCAGTAGCAACTTTATGCATTCTATAGTGAGTTCGCTGGGCGAGCTAGTAGCGAGTCTTCGCTGGGGGATTCGCCGAGCGAACGGGTAGTGAGCATTCGCTGCGGGGCCTCGCCAGGCGAATGAGCCAGCGAGCGTGACAACATGTTTGTGTTTTAGAGTTGTGTTGTTCAGTTCTCTCATGACGTTGGCCCCTTATTGGTCATGGTTGATTATGATATTGGTATTAAACTATGGGGAGTATATGTGTGGTGTGGAATATGATTTCCTTGACATTCGTTTTAATTTGAATGATTGAATTTGGTGTATGTGATTGCGTAGGAATGTGGTGATGTGTGATATATATATATATATATATATATATATATATATATATATATATATATATATATATATATATATATATATATATATATATATATATATATATATATATATATATATATATATATATATATATATATATATATATATATATATATATATATATATATATATATATATATATATATATATATATGATACATGATGGAATGTGATCAAAGGATCGTGTGCACCGTGTGTGCTGGTGTTTGCTGTGTGCATTTGGGTCTTGCATAAGCATATTGACGGGGTGAATCATTGCTCAGTGGAGTGTATGTGATTCACTCGCGTGCTCAATGAGGAGCGTGGTAGGGATAGATCGTTGCTCGGTGGAGTGTATGCGATCTATCCTGAGATTGATTGTGCTCAGTGGAGCGTGATAGGGATAGATCATTGCTCGATGGAGTGTATGTGATCTATTCCAGGTTATTTTCCTGTACTCCAAAGGGGAGCTTGTAGGGGTAGATCGTTGCTCAGATGGAGTGTATGCAATTTATCCTGAGTTTGAGTCGGTACCGCATATCATAGTGTTGAGTTGCATGTGTTGCATTGTTTATAGGCTATGTTGGTGTGGGACAGTAGGTCCGGGTTGACGTATGTGAAATGATAATTGTATGTTTACTGCCTTTTATTCATGTATGTTTTTACCGTTATATTTTGATCGTGATTTCTCACCCCTTGCTTTTGTTGTGGTATGTGCTTCTTCGGAAGTACAGATAATTCAGGCGTGTAGCTAGTTTGGTTTGTGGCGAGTTGTAGGGATGCTCTGATACGTAACACCGGGGCTTTGGGGAGTTTTAAGTTTAATTGATGATTATGTGTGGCTCTGCGGCGTATCATGTTTCGATGAATCTTTATGGTGAACATATCTTGTATATTTTGGGCAGTTGGCCGAACATGATATATATGATGTTTATATGTGTGTATATATATATATATATATATATATATATATATATATATATATATATATATATATATATATATATATATATATATATATATATATATATATATATATATATATATATATATATATATATATATATATATATATATATATATATATATATATATATATATATATGATGACAAATTTCCGCTGTGTTATATTTGTTGAAAATCATTAAATGAAAATTTTTTGTGTTGAGTTTATTTCTGTGACATGCCGTTTTGGTATGAATACTCTGATAATTATTTATTTTAATTGCATTTATGTTATTTTGGGGAACGGGGTGTTACAAGCTGGTATCAGAGCAGGTCGGTCCGTCCGGCCAGTGTAGTAGTTGAGTCTGTCTGTAGGATAGAGTTTGTTTTTCTGTTAACCTGACGTTGTTGTTGTTGAGCAGTATGGTGGGAAGGAATGATGTTGTGTTGGCTGCAGTTATGCAAGCGATGGCGTAGGTGGTTGCTAATCAGAACCAAGTTGCGGGTGCGTAATTCAGGGATTTGGCACAGTTTCAGAGAAACAAGCCGCCGACGTTTCAAGGAGGAATTTTGGACCCTGAAGTGGCACAGAAGTGGCTTAAGGCGATTGAGAAGATATTTAGAACGATGGGTTGCAGCGATGAGCAGAAGGTGAGGTTCGGTACTCATATGTTAGAGGGAGAAGCTGAAGCTTGGTGGGACAACAGTCGCCAGAGGTTGGAGACTGCAGGAACTCCAATTACTTGGGATGTTGTTCGCATTGGTTTTCTAGAGAAGTATTTTGCAGAGGATATCAGGAGTGCTAAGGAAATCGAGTTTCTGGAGCTAAAGTAGGGTAATATGACGGTGGTCGAGTATGCAGCCAAGTTTGAAAAGTTGGTGCAGTATTGTCCTCATTACAATACTGATGGAGCGATGACCTCCAAGTGTTTGAAGTTTGAGAATGGGTTGCGTCCGGAAGTGAAGATGGGAATAGCTTGTCAGAAGATCAGGGATTATTCTGAGCTGATAAGCAGAAGCAGGATTTATGATAATGATAACCGAGCGAGGGTCGCGCAATACAAGGCTGCAAATGACCGTAAGGGTAAGCAGAGTTTCGGTGGTACGCCTTACAGTGTTCCTACTGATACGGGGAAGTTTAAGGGTGTTGCTGATAAGAAGCCCAGAGAAGGGAGATCGTTTGCTGGTGGGAAGTGTTTCTGGTGTGGTGGCGCGGGTCATCGTGCCAATGATTGTCCTCATGAAGTGAAGAAGTGCTTCAAGTGTGGTAAGTCGGGCCATGTGAGGCTGATTGTCGGACTGCTATGCCTACTTGCTACAACTGTGGTGAGAAGGGCCACATCAGTATGCAATGTGAGAAGCTGAAGTCGTCTCAGGTGTGTCAGACCAGTGGCAAAGTGTTTGCGGTGGTGGAAACTCAAGCTGCTAACGAGGATCGTTCTATCCAACCTACTTGTTTCATCAATAATGTTCCCTTGTCTACTATGATTTATACGGGTGCGACCCACTCGTTCATCTCTGTTGATTATGTGAAGAGGTTAGGTTTGGTGCCGACTACTCTTGAGCGGCGGATGACTATTGAGACTCCCTCTATTGGTTCAGTGACTACTTCTTTGGTGCATTTGAAGTGTCCACTGACTATTTTCGGTAGAGATTTTGGGGTGGATCTGATTTGCTTGCCTCTTGGTAAGTTAGATGTTATTCTGGGTATGAACTAGTTGGAGTTCAACCGAGTCTACATCGATTGTTTTCAGAAGGTGTTGTTATTTCTTATGCCGGAGGAGGAAGCATTGGCGGATTCCTTGTCTAGTAAGGAATTGAGGATCTTGTTGGTAAGCGAGGCTAAAATGTTTGCTTTATTTGCATCATTAGCTGTTGACGGAAAAGTGTCATTGAAGGAGTTGGCGGTGGTGAATGAGTTTCCTGAAGTGTTCCCTGAGGATATTACAGAGTTACCTCCAAAGAGAGAAGTTGAGTTTAGCATTGATCTTGTACCTGGTACGAGGCCTATATCTATGGCGCCATACAGGAAGTCAGCAGTGGAATTGGCTGAATTGAAGTCTCAAATTGGAGAGTTGTTGGATAGGAAGTTTATCAGGCCAAGTGTGTCATCGTGGGGAGCTCCAGTGTTGTTGGTGAAGAAGAAGGATGGTAGTATGCGTCTGTGCATCGATTAACATCAGTTGAATAAAGTGACCATCAAGAACAAATATCCTCTTCCAAGGATTGATGATTTGATGGATCAGTTGGTGGGAGCTCGAGTGTTCAGTAAGATTGACTTGAGGTCGGGTTACCATAATATCAGAGTGAAAGAAGGTGATATTCAGAAGACCGCGTTTAAAACTCGTTATGGACATTACGAATATGCAGTAATGCCTTTCGGAGTGTCGAATGCGCCGGGAGTGTTCATGGAGTATATGAACCGGATCTTCCATTCTTATTTGGATCAGTTCATTTTTGTATTCATTGATGATATTCTGATTTATTCGAAGTCTGAGGAAGAGCATGCAGGACATTTGAGAATTGCTTTGCAAGTGTTGAAGGATAATAAGCTGTTTGCGAAACTGTCCAAGTGCGAGTTTTGGTTGAAGACAGTGAGTTTCTTGGGCCATGTAATATCCGGTGATGGTATATCGGTAGACCCATCAAAGGTGAGTGCAGTGTTGTAGTGGGAACCGCCGAAGACAACGACGGAGGTTAGAAGCTTTTTGGGTTTGACAGGGTACTATCGAATGTTTGTTAAAGGTTTTTCAACTTTGGCGTTGCCATTGACTCAGTTGACGAGAAAGAATCGAGCTTTTGTATGGGATGCCGCTTGTGAAGAGAGCTTTATGGAATTGAAGAAGAGGTTGACTACGACACCGGTGTTAGTGTTACCGACTCCGAGTGAACCGTTTGTGGTGTATTGTGATGCGTCTAAGATGGGATTAGGCAGAGTTCTTATGCAGAATGGTAAAGTGGTGGCGTATGCTTCGCGGCAACTGAGGGTGCATGAGCGGAATTACCCTACTCATGATCTTGAGTTGGCTGCAGTAGTTTTTGTGTTAAAGATCTGGAGACATTATTTGTATGGTTCGAGATTTGAGGTGTTCAGCGATCATAAAAGTCTGAAGTATCTGTTTAATCAGAAAGAGCTGAATATGAGGCAGAGAAGATGGTTAGAATTCTTGAAGGATTATGATTTTAGCCTAAGTTATCACCCGGGAAAGGCTAATGTGGTAGCCGATGCTTTGAGCAAGAAGGCGATTCATATGTCAGCTATGATGGTGAAAGAGATGGAGCTTATTCAGCAGTTCAGAGATTTGAGCATGGTTTGTGAAACTTCGGCAAATTGCGTGATGTTGGGCAAGTTGCAAGTGAACAATGATTTCTTGGATATGATCAGAGAAGGTCAGAAGCTTAATGTGAAGCTAGTGGATGTGATGTCTGGAGTGGGAAGAGACTCCGATAGTGATTTCAAGTTGGATGGTTCAGGTGTGTTAAGGTTCCGAGGTAGGATTTGTGTGCCGGATAATGATGAGTTGAAGAAGTCGATTCTGAGTGAAGGACATCGTAGTAGTTTGAGTATTCATCCAGGAGCTACGAAGATGTATCGTGATTTAAGGAAGATGTTTTGGTGGTCAGGTGTGAAGAGGGATATAGCTCAGTTTGTTTATGCTTGTTTGACGTGTCAGAAATCGAAGGTGGAGCACCAGAAGCCTAGTGAATTGATGCAACCGTTAGAGATTCCAGTTTGGAAGTGGGATTGTATTGCTATGGATTTTGTTACAGGATTTCCGAACACGGCAAGAGGATTTGATGCCATTTGGGTAATTGGGGATCGACTTACGAAGTCTGCATATTTTGTGCCGGTTAATATAAGTTTTCCATTGGAGAAGCTGGCGGAGATTTATATTTGGGTGATTGTGAAGCTTCAAGGTGTGCCAGCGAGTATTGTGTCGGATAGAGAATCGAGGTTTACTTCAGAATTCTTGAAGAGTTTGCAGGAAGCTTTGGGTACTAAGTTGAAGCTGAGTTCAGCCTATCATCCACAAACTGATGGTCAGTCAGAGAGGACTATTCAGACGTTGGAGGATTTGCTGCGGGCTTGTGTGTTGGAAAAAGGTGGTGTGTGGGATACTCATTTGCCATTGATTGAGTTCACATATAACAACAGTTACCATTCTAGTATCGGGATGGCACTGATTGAGGCTCTTTATGGTAGGAGATGCAGAACTCCTTTGTGTTGGTATGAGTCGGGTGAGAATGTGGTTTTGGGGCCAGAGATTATGCAGCAGACTACTGAGACAGTTCAGATGATCCGTGAGAAGATGAAAGCATCTCAGGATAGGCAGAAGAGTTATCATGATAACCAGAGGAAAGGGTTGGAATTCAGTGAAGGTGATCACGTGTTCCTGAGAGTTAACCCAGTGACCGGTGTAAGGCATGCATTGAAGTCCAAGAAGTTGGATCCGAAGTTTATTGGGCCGTATCAGATTTTGCAGAGAGTTGGTGTTGTGGCTTATAGGGTGGCGTTGCCGCCCAAGCTTTCGAATTTGCATGATGTGTTCCATGTGTCGCAACTTCGGAAGTATGTCGCAAATCCGTCTCATGTGATTCAGAGAGATGAAGTGCAAGTCCGGGAGAATCTCACTGTTGAGACGATGCCGTTGAGGGTTGAAGACCGCAAGATGAAGCGACTCAGAGGGAAAGACATACCTTTGGTGAGAGTGGTTTGGGGAGGTGCTGCAGGAGGCAGTGCGACCTGGGAGTTGGAAAGCAGGATGCGGGATGCGTATCCGGAATTGTTTCCATCAGGTATTTTCGAGGACGAAAATAATTAAAGTGGGGGAAAGTTGTAACGCCCATTTTAATTATCTCGTTTTTCTGTGTATTTTATTTGTAGTGTGCCTTCTGTGTTAGGGGCGTGGTTGAGTGCAATTGTGTGTAGCCCTTAAGTTTGAATTAATTAATAGTTTTGGACTTTAAGACTAATAATAAAATTATTAGTGATAATGATAAATTAATGACTAATAGTAATATTATTAATATTATTATTATTGTTATTATTATTATTATTATTATTATTAATATTATTATTAAGTAAATAAAAGGAATGGAATAAAAAGAATTAGGATGAGGGGTATAGTTGGAATATTGGAAAGAAGGAGAAGAAGGAAACACTATGGAAAAGAAGAGAAGAGAAACACGATCCAGAAAAATTTGGAGAAGAAGAGCAAGGTGAATCGGAGCAAGAGGAAGCTAGGATTCATCGTTTCAGCAAGAGTTTCATCAGGTTGTTCGAGTTATCGAGGTAATGGGGGGGGGGGGGATCGGGTTGAATGGTATGTTGCATGAATACTAGGTAGAAGGGGATTTCCCTAACCCCATTAGGTTGTGATGATTTTGTTGGTATGTGTTGGAAATTCTGAGTTGTTGAAGATATGTTGAATCTGTTGCATTTGATGTAGAGAGATCGTTTGGTGATTTGGGGATTTCGGGTAATTACCGTGTATATGCCAGAACTGAATTAAGTGAGTAGAGCTGACATTTAATCGGGTTAAATCGAGGATAGATTATGTAGTTAGGTTGTAGAATATTGGTATGATATGATGGAGACTGGTTTGAGTAGAATCGGTTGAGTTCGGAGTGTTTTGCCGACTCTGAGCAGTATGATTTTTCTGAATTCGCAAGGCGAACTGGGTAGCGAGTGCTTCCAGTAGCCACTGTCTGCATTCACTAGGGAGTTCGCTGTGCAAGCTAGTAGCGAGTCTTCGCTGGGGGATTCGCCGAGCGAACGGGTAGCGAGCATTCGCTGCGGGGCCTCGCCAGGCGAATGAGCTAGCGAGCGTGACAATATGTTTGTGTTTTTGAGCTGTGTTGTTCGGTTCTCTCGTGACATTGGACCCTTGTTGGTCATGGTTGATAATGATATTGGTATTGAACTATGGGGAGTATATGTGTGGTGTGGAATATCATTTCCTTGATATTCATTTATTTTGAATGATTGAATTCGGTGTATGTGATTGCGTAGGAATGAGGTGATGTGTGATATATATATATATATATATATATATATATATATATATATATATATATATATATATATATATATATATATATATATATATATATATATATATATATATATATATATATATATATATATATATATATATATATATATATATATATATATATATATATATATATATATATATATATATATATATGATACATGATGGAATGTGATCAAAGGATTGTGTGCACCGTGCTTGCTGGTGTTTGCTGTGTGCTTTTGGATTTTGCATAAGCATATTGACGGGGTGAGTCATTGCTCAATGGAGTGTATGTGATTCACTCACGTGCTCAAGGAGGAGTGTGGTAGGGATAGATCGTTGCTCGGTGGAATGTATGCGGTCTATCCTGAGATTGATTGTGCTCAGTGGAGCGTGATAGGGATATATCATTGCTCAGTGGAGTGTATGTGATCTATTCTGGGTTATTTTCCCATACTCCGAAGGGGAGCTTGTAGGGGTAGATCGTTGCTTAGATGGAATGTATGCGATCTATCCTGAGTTTGAGTCGGTACCGCATATCATAGTGTTGAGTTGCATGTGTTGCATTGTTTATTAGTTGTGTTGGTGTGGGACAGTAGGTCCGGGTTGACGTATGTGAAATGATAATTGTATGTTTATTGCCTTTTATTCATGTACGTTTTTACCGTTATATTTTGATCGTGATTTCTCACCCCTTGCTTTTGTTGTGGTTAGTGCTTCTTCGGAAGTACAGATAATCCAGGTGTGTAGCTAGCTTGGTTTGTGGCGAGTTGTAGGGATGCTCTGATACGTAACACCGGGGCTTTGGGGAGTTTTAAGTTTATTTGATGATTTTGTGTCCCTCTGTGGCGTATCATGTTTTGATGAATCTTTTTGGTGAACATATCTTATATATTTTGGGCAGTTGGCCGAGCATGATGTATATATATATATATATATATATATATATATATATATATATATATATATATATATATATATATATATATATATATATATATATATATATATATATATATATATATATATATATATATATATATATATATATATATATATATATATATATATATATATATATATATATATATATATATATATATATATATATATATATATATATATATATATATATATATATATATATATATATATATATATATATATATATATATATATATATATATATATATATATATATATATATATATATATATATATATATATATATATATATATATATATATATATATATATATATATATATATATATATATATATATATATATATATATATATATATATATATATATATATATATATATATATATATATATATATATATATATATATATATATATATATATATATATATATATATATATATATATATATATATATATATATATATATATATATATATATATATATATATATATATATATATATATATATATATATATATATATATATATATATATATATATATATATATATATATATATATATATATATATATATATATATATATATATATATATATATATATATATATATATATATATATATATATATATATATATATATATATATATATATATATTTGTTGAAAATCATTAAATGAAAATGTTTTGTGTTGAGTTTATTTCTGTGACATCCCGTTTTGGTATGAATACTCTGATAATTGTTTATTTTAATTGCATTTATGTCATTTTGGGGAACGGGGTGTTACAACACGTGGTAACCTATAACCTTCCTTATGTCCCTTTAGCTTTCCCCTCCTCGACCACGGGCTTCCCCCTGCCTGACATAACGACACGCTCGACATTTTTTGCACCTTAAGTCGTAGCTCGCTTAACCGCAAGCAACGACTTGGGGGGGGGGGGCTACTGTTCTAGACTGGGCCGACGCTTGGCCCATAGTCGAGCAGGCCCAAAACCCACCAGGTTGGAAGGCCCAATAAGACCTCATCGTCGGGCAGAAGATCCATCAGGAAGAACATCTTCTCCTATCGGGAACGGACGAACGACAGTCGGGCAGAATCCTCATAGTTGTCAGACTCGCCCTTCTTCTACCCCCCCCCCTCGGTCAGGCAGAACCCATCCAGCTCGGGAAGCTCCTCAGACCTTCCCCACGTTCTCAACGTGTCCCCTACACGGAGACACGTCATCAGGTAACTATCTGTGTCCTGATAATTTGGTCCTCCACCTCCCGGATAACACGAAAAAGTTACACTAGGGAGAAGACCACGTGTTGGTCTTCACGATACCACGTCAGCCCTAGCAGTTACCAACGTTGGGCCTGACAACCCAGCCTAACACATAGTAACTGTTGGCCCTGCGCTGGGGGCTCATTATAAATACCTTCTTCCCCTAGAGGGTCAGGTAAGCAAATTCTCACTCCTTTCTCTCTGTGCTTGTTATCACTCTGCTCGTCTCTTACTTTGGCATCAGAGTGTGTTTCAGGTACACCCCTCCCTCCTGTCCTTCAAGTCAATAGTTTGACAGCTTAGACGCGTGGCAGCCCAACGATCTCTCTGATCAGGTATGATCAATTTTGATCAAGGAGAATGTTTCAGTTTTGCAGTCATTTTATGCTACACTTAAATATGTTAGAATTCCACAGTAATATACTTGCTGCCTCTCAAGGAAATAGAATATACGTTGGACTTTCATAGGAGTATTTGTTTATCCTCTCAAGGAAATACAAATATGCTAGACTTCCACAAGAAAATCCCTGCCGACTCTCAAACGATATACAAACATGTATTTCCTCAGGAAGATTCTTTTTACCCTTAGAGGTAATAAGAATGAGTTACCTCTAGGGGATACCTCACCTCAACGCCTCTCCTGAGGACTTAGTGGCCCATCAAACAGGCTTAATACATGACCTTGCCTGAACGAGTTAGAGTCCCATCTAACAGGCTCATTTTAACACCTCACCTGAGGGTCTTTGATCCTTTTCTTTTTGGTTGTTAAAGTACATTCTTTTTATTTTTTATCACAATCACCACTACCTACTTGATTTTCTTTCTTTTTTCAAAACTTTTTCCTTTTCCCCAACTTTATCATTTTGCACTCCCTTGAAATTTAAATGTTATTCTATCTTTAAGATAATGAATGAACGTTGTTTTTCTTTAAATCGGCTAAGGGTTGTAATGTTTTCAAAAGCAAAATTTTTCATGTTTAAGACTCAAAGGGGTTGTCTGAGGATCACAACCTCACTAGGTAGGCTTTATGGTCAAATATTTTTTTCTCTCAATAAACAAAAAATGCCTTGATCATATTCACAAAGTAGTAGGAAGAATATTGCAAATATTTCATAGTTAGAATGTTTGTTTTCTCTCATTGTTTCATGTAAAACATGAGGTATGGACTCATCTCACTTGGTTTAAGCTTATAATTCTTGACTTACATTGACATTTTTTTACCAAACAAGTGATAAATCAAACTTTGAATTAAGCATCTAATTCATAATCATACTATTGATTTAAAGATAACCACAATATTAATCATGAATGAAGAATTTGAAAGAATAAACCTTTTTTCATGCAATCGTTCTTTATTTTATCTTTATCATCTGCATTTGTCCTTTTTAAATCATTTGAACCATCTACATGAAACATCTTCAGACAAAATTTTGAAAATTTTCAATTTTTGGAATAAGTACTTAATCAAATTTGAAGCAATTAAAATCATCGATGTTTTAGAATTTAGGCTCAATTTTTATCTCCATTGCATTCCACACATGCAGAAAAGCTTAAATTATACTCAGGTCATTAGAATTAAGCTAGAACGTAGAAGAACTCGCTAATCCAAGATATTCTCGCTAAGCAATTTTGGCGCAACAAAACTCGCTTAACACGCTATATGGCTCGTTTAGCGGATTATCTGCAACTTTCATCATTCACTTGTTGTACTTGTTCAAATTCATACACATATTCATAAAAACACATATTCATTAAATATAGATGAGGTTAGGAGTGGAAAAACGAGTGTGATCTCTAGGGCATGCTTGTTTTTCCATCACTTTTTTGTAGGGAATACCAAGGTTTTAGGCCCACACCCTCTAATATTCCCTCCCCGTCCGCCCCATTTTTTTGCCGGCACGGGAATTAACATAAGTTTTTGCAATTTTTAGGATTAAAAGGTGCACTACTTTCGGGCCCTTCTGCCCCACCCTCGTTTTTAATGGGTCGGACCATGGTTTTAAGCCTACACCTTACATAATGCCATCCCTGCCCCGTCCTATTTTTGTGTGGGCTTTTACGGGGAAATCATAAATAGGACGAGCATGCCCATTTGCCACCCCTAAATGAGGTAATATTTTTCTGAACCTTCATTGAAAGATCTTTGTCTCCTTATCAAGCAATATTTTTTTAGACTTTCACTAAAGGATCCTTGTTGCCTTAGTTTACAATATTTTGTTGGACTTGCACTGCATGATTTTTTTCACTTTATCAAACAATACTTTGTTGGACCTTCACAAAAGGATTATTTATGCCTTATTAAGAAATACCTTTTTTTACCTTCACTAAAGGATTCCTGCCTTCATATTTGGAAATACGGTGTTGGAAATTCATTGATGGATCCTTGTCGCCTTATAAAGAAATATTTTCTCGAACCTCTATAGAAGGATCCTTTCTGCCTTACCATGTAATATTTTGTTGAACCTTTACTAAAGGATCTTTTTTGCCTTATCAAACAATACTTTGTTGCACCTTTATTGAAGGATTGTTGTCGCCTTATATGAAAATATTTTGCTACACCTTTACTGAAGGATCCTTGTCACCATATTATGGGATATTTCACTAGAACTTTATAGAAGGATCTTTGCCTCCTTATCAGGTAATATTGATTCATATGAAGAGGGAGTCCTTAGTGACTTATCAGACTATCAATACTCGACCTCATCAGGGAGCCATCACCACCTTAATAGGCCAGTCACTCAACGCCTAAGGGAAAACACACCTCAGGAGTACGACTTGATTCTACGAATGAAAAATTCCAAGGAATCTATAAAACAAACCGCCAAAAAGCTTGAACATTCTTAGAAAAACCCCTGAGGTCATGGTTATAAAGGGCCTATAAAGGCACAATTTAGATAGAGATCGGGCTCGTCTTGCCACTCCTAACCACATCTTTGTTGAATGAATGTATGTTTTTATGAATATGTATATTAAATGTACGTATAACTAAAGCATTAAATGTTAAAACTTTTAAGGGACTCGCCCCAAGAAACACTTTAGGGACTCACCCCAAGCAACACTGAGCGACTCGCCCCTATCAAATCTTGACAGACTCGCCCCAGGAAAAGCTTAAGGGATTCTCCTTAAATAACGCTTGAAGTAGTCTCCTAATTTGTGCTCGAGGGACTTGACATCTATGTTAGGCTTAAAAAACTTGTCCCTTAATCTTCATCACATGGATGCGCATCTCTAGAAAAAGATTTAAATCACTTCGTCATTCCCATGCCTCGTTTCTTGATTAGGACACGAGGCCGCCTTGATATGCCATCTTGTTCGAGATAGGACTAGAAACTATGACCGCCTCTCAGGATAAGTCTCACAAGGTGTCTTCACCAACTCAAAGAACAACAACAACTTGAAATTAATAAACATATTGTCAAAGGCTTAAAAGACCCAGAACGAAAATGTTATGAAAACCCTTTAATAGTGAAACAAAATAGGTAGTATGAAAGAAAAGACACAAGAGTTGGACAATGTGGACTTGCCTTTACAAGTCTCGGTCAGGAAGGGATCGCCGTCTACCTTGTTTAATCACTCCCCCTTCTCAAACCTCGTGTTTGAGAAACTTTGAACAGGGAAAATGTTGATTGGGCTTTAAAAGGGATTGACACATAACTAAATAAGCCTAAAGATGTTATGAAAGGCCATAAGATGGAACGAGAAAACAAGCTAACCACCTTAGTACGTGGTTGATGATGTGTACTTGGTAGGGTCAATTTTACTAAAGGTTGTTAAGGAAACTGCTCTCCCAATCAAGAAGGAAACAATTCCCTAGTTAAGAAGAAAATTGCGTCTCCCCTACTCCCATAAACTCATTGGCAAGTTGAGATAAGATTGTTTATTTCCTATTCTCCGACCTAAAAAGCCATCTATAAATGTCATCCTCTAATGTTGGAGAATCGATCATAAATTTCACGTAATCGGCATGCATCAACCCTCTTGTGGTCATCCTTATAAGCAGGGTCATCACTATTATACATTTTGTAAATACAATATTTAAAATATTATTGATTAAACAAAATTACGAAATTAATCATTACAAAATATAAATTAAATGGATTCTTGTAATTGATTAAATTCTTCCATTGAATTAATTAGTAGGAAAACATTAAAATGGATTAAGACTATAATGCCTAAAAAAAGGTAAAACTTACTGTACATTTTCTATTGAAAAAATTTAACGCAAAATAATTATTAATATTTGGATTAAAAAAAAGTTTGAGAACAAAATATCATATTGAAACCTAAACCAGGATATATGTTTACACCCCTATGGGACAGTTAAAGAGACAAACAACGTTTACATTAATAACTAATAATGTTTTAAATTGAAGGAAGTGTTTCTTGAAATTCTGCAAGTGTTCAAAACTTTCAAATTTAAACACAATTTTTCACTTATACTATACATCTGAAAAATCATGGTTAAAATTCTCAAAATTGTATTTACAATATTTTTTCTAATAGCTATTTTTTCTGAAGTATGCGGTAAGACTTTTTTCCTTATATTATTGCTCTTGTACATAATTTTTTATGCAAATTCAGACATTAATGTATTCTGATTTTACATGACAGCATTTGGTGAATACTGCAATTCAGATTCTGAATGTCCAAAATTGTGTCATCCTCCCAAGAATGTAACGCACTGCTTTTGGAATCATTGTTTTTGTGTAAAGTAGCTGAGTGTTGAAAATTATTATTGTTGATTTTAAAAATATAATTTAATTATCAGCAAAGATATATCGAACACTTCATTTTATATTCCTTTTGCCCTTATAGTTTCTTTATCAATCACAAAAGCATATTAAATACATCTTACGAGTGCTATTACCCATTCTTTTGCTTTTAAAATTTAAAAATAAAATATAAAATCTTTGCCTTTAAAAGATTTTATATATCAAAAACTGCAACTGCTACTATTTAATTAAGACTAGATGTATTAATAAATGACGAAAAATGATTGTGAAAATGTTTGGAGCATGAGCTTGCGTCACGTGTCTCCAGAATTAAAGAAAGAAATTTAGAGATAAGATAACTGATTTTCTTCCTTCATTAATGAAATTCATTACATGCCTATTTATAGCCCAGACTTGCATCTCATGTCCTACTTATTTTTTTACATTATATTACACTTTTAAATTATTTAAACAACTCAACTACATTTTTTAAATATTCATACAACTCATAAAATTTATAAAATAGGTCCCACTAAATACCACAAATATCTTATATTAAATCTTTGGGTAATGTTAACTTGTGCCCTTGGGGCACATGTTAAAAAAACCACTTATAATAAATTTGTATTGGAAAAACGATTTAAAAATTAATTTTATATATTTAATTAAAGTTTATACACAATTTCCAAGACAATGTTTCTTAATTTAGTTCTTAACATGTGCCCCAATGGCACAAGTTAACATTATCCTAAATCTTTTTACAATCATTTCCAATTAAATAATTAATTAAATGTACATGTATCACAGGTAGGAATGTTATTTAATGTGACAATGGTTGCAAATTAAAGAACAATATTATTATACAATTATCCATCATTTTCTGACACAATCACTTTGGTAATAGTGTAAATCATATATTTCTACCGATAATTATGCTCTAGTAAACTCCAAGAAAAATGACTAGATATTTAAAAAAAAATATTTATATAATATATTAAATTTGAATTAACAGATTATATCACTAACACATGATATGTAATATACTATATATTTGATACATCATTATTGTTGTTATGTAACATCTCTCAAATATCATATTTATTTTTTAAAAAGTCAAAACACGTACTATTTTTTTTGAGATCAAAGTTCGAATTTTGGTAAAAACAAAAATATGTTAACCTAACAACTATTTTGTAATTTTAAAATATATTATTTTCTAAAATTTTATAATAACATCATTAATTTTTCTTGAAATATTTTTTAAATTATAAAAATTAGAGGAAATAATTTTTTATATATGTTTTCAAGTCTCACCCATTTTGAATAAAATAATTTAACAATCCAACAATTACTCCAACAAAGAATATTTTTTCAAATTTTAAAAATAAAAGAGATGTCTTAATCCATACACTATTAAATATTTTTGAACAATTACTCCAACTAAATATGCTTTTTTAAATTTTAAAAATAAAAGAGATGTGTGAATCAAAACACTATTAAATATTTTTGGTTTTAAATCATTAAAAATAAAGGAAATAATCAAATACACATAAAAATAATATTATTGTATTTAGTTTAAAAGATATGCATACTGTCTCTTATAACTACTAAAATATCTTAAAATATGAAATTTTTATTTTAAATTTTAATATTGACCGCGATGATTAATTATATAATGTTTGAATTGTTAGAATTTAGAATGTCTTTAATCCACAAAATGATATAGAAACATTCTTAGAGACTACAATAAAACGACAAAATTTTATAAATTTATTTTACATTTTCAATTAATGTTTTATTTTTTATTTATATGATTCTAACATATTTGTTTTTCACTTAAAATTTTATTTTATTTATTCTCTTCATCCAATTGTTTCAATAACAAAACTTTTTATACTAAAAAGACAAACTCTATCAAATATAATACTACTTAAATAACCTTCTAGAATGATTCACACGTCACAACTGTTTTTTATTACTAACAAAATCGTTGAGCCACTTTGGAGGCTTCCTCACACATTTCTTCATGGGCTCTTCAGCCAGTGGCTCATCACCATCCAAAGTGGTTGTAGTTGAATTGGACTCTATGTCGACTCCACTAGGCCCAAATGACGTATCATTACCCCTTTGATCTTTTTGGACCTTGTCTTCAAGGTAAAAGTTGGGATAAGACTTGATGAACCCCATTTCGTCTTCTCAAGTAGCTTCTGACTCGGGCACGTCCTTCTATTGAATTAATAGTTGCCAGCGAGGTCCCCATGATGTCTGAAGGATGCGTGCACCTAGCACATGGATGGGCTGGAGCTTAACGCGAGTACTCACGATATTAGAAACCAATGGCAGAATGATGGATGAGGGAGCACCATGAAATTATTTTAGCTTAGAAACGTGGAAAACATGATGAATGTGAGTCGGTTTAGTTAACTCCAAATCATAAGCCACAAATCCGATGGTGAGGTCTTCCAGAGAGTGAAGTTTCTTTATAAGGTTGGAAGCGGAACATTACCCAATCTCCAATCTCGAAGGATCGATCTTGGCGGTGAACATCATCTTGTAAACATATTATTTGTTGATCATAAATTCAGGTTATCGCGAATGAGATGTAATTGTAATTGACTATGGCATTGGGATAAGGTCTCATCGAACGCCACGATGGACGTGGAACCAATAATGTAGGTGCGCGCATTGGGAGGAGCACGACCATACAAGGCTTAAAATAAGAACATATGGATCACAAAATGGTGTGAGGTGTTGTACTAGTATCTAGTAAGGTGCAGAAATTAAACCTAGGTGTGGGGTGTGTCAGTCAGAAAGAAACGTAAGTAGGTTTCGAGTGTCCGATTGGTTACCTTTGTTTGTCCATCGGATGGGGGGTGATAAGAACTAGTGAAAGCAAGTTTAGTTTAACTTAATTTGAATAACTCTGTCCAGAATTTTTCGACAAACACGCGGTCACGATCATTGACGATAGTTTGAGGAAAAGCATATAGTGTGTAAACCTCGGTGAGGAAAATTGGTGATATTGAGGTTGCCAAGAATCCATTAGGTAACTATAGGAAGTGCACAAACTTGGTGAGTCGACCTATGAATACCCAGACTACGGTCTTACCATGAGAAAGGGGTAAGTGTGTAATGAAATCCATAGAGAGGGTTGGCCATACTTGTGTGGGAATAGGCAAGGGATGAAACATGCCTGATAGTTTTTTAGTCACATATTTGTTTCTGACAAGTGAAACATTCCTTGAAATTATATTCTTCGCAGGACAGATGTTGAACACAATGTTTGAGATAATGTGTCTAACGTCTTATACCAAATTAACAAGTTATTGGAATTAAATCATAAAGCAGTAAAGAACATACAGGATTGCTAATCCAATTTGGTGCAATATCACTTACGTCTGGGGGACACTCAACCCAAGAAAGTAAATTCACTCTCAATAGTACAATTACACATAGTCTTAGATGAACAAACATTGTTCAATGACTCTCTTTCTAATACTACCCGTGAATTTCTCTTCAGAACTCCCTATAGAACGACTCCACTTCCAATAGTCATAAAGACAAATGGACTTACTATAAACTCTCACAGTTAAAGGCCACTTTCCTAATACTACCCGTGAAGATTCGTTCAGGCTCCCCTGAATAAGAGACCTCTCTCGCTTTCACTCAAACACTCTTTACGTGTTTGAACAATTACCATAATAAGATGGATGGTGTAACAACCTTAAAACTTAATACTCTATTCAACTAATTTAGATTTGAAGCACATGAATATAGTGTACGAAATACAAAAAAAACAAAGACTCAACTAAAACAAAATTCTCCTAATGAGTAGATATTTTCTCTAGAGGTATGAGTTTTCACAAAGGACGTGAACTTCTTATATATCAACAAAAGTCTAGCTCCAAAATCCATAAGGATTTAGGTCATAAATTCGGTTGGAGTTCTAAAAAGCACATGATATCGACCTTCAATAGTGATGATTTCCAATCTTGATTAATCTTCTAGAATAAATTTGAATCTCTTGATTATTCTTGCAGTATCTGATTAAAATCACATCCTCCAAAAAATCACATAATCAATCAAATCTTTATTGGAAGATTGCGATCCTTTATTGATTTAAATCTTGAACAAATAAGATCTTTTCAAATCCAAACTTAAGCTAGCACACTTATATCTCTGATATAACAGAAAAGGACAAGATATACTTCAATTTATCTTACTCATCAAGTAACAGACTGAGACAAATGTCTCACAGATCGTGAAACATTTAGCCTGGCATCTGTGTGCCTGTTTTTGATGAAATCTTTAACAAATAAAATAAAATATTTACTTGATATAAATCACAATTCCAACTTCTGATTCAAAATAAATCTCTTGCAGAATCTGTATCACACGTTAAATCATCTTTAATAGATATTGGAGATTTTCTCATTAAGTGAAAATCCTGTAATTAAAACATACCTAATTGGATGTCTTCATGGAATGAATATTCAATCAATATCTTTGCATATCCAATATCATATCAATCTTGAATAAACTAAATCTAAAAAAATATTCAAGGCATTATCAAATAAATCTTTTCTTCAAAGAAAATCCAATCAAATCAAATATTCATATATTCTTTAATGCAAATCCAATAAAATCAAATCTTATTATCTGAATATAATATTTTCCAATTTAATTTGGATTAACAAGCTTCTTCTAAAAGTAAATCATCATCGTACTAGAATTAATACCATTTTTCTAACCAAATGCTTAAGCAAACATTTATTGCAGTAATAACAGTCTGCACGCCAAGACATCTTGCACAACAAGTTACTTACAACAAAATATTTATGTCAAGAAACTTTAGCAGAAACTTGGACTGAACAAATCTTGAAACAAATTTGAAGTGCATGAGAATCCAATAAGTCTGAGCAGTATGAACAACGTCTGGGCCAGGATGTCATACAACATTTAAAGACATCTTTCTCAATAAGTTGCCTACAAAAATAAGTCAATCAAAGGAACAATAATCTCCGCATTTGGATATTTTTTTAGGAAAAACACAAATAACACATATTAGCACTTCTTCAAGGAAATGTACCATAAATAGTACATAATAGATAAAGATTATCAAAGAAGTGTCCCATCAAAGAAGTGTGTCATTTTCTTTTTCTACCCCTATTTTCGTCAAAAGAGACAAAGGACAAAGTACCACCATCAAACAAGAATTAGAAACTTATAAATCCAAAGCAAGCTAGAACATAAAATAACAACTGAAGAAACCAACAAACCAACAGTAAATCCTGCAAACACACATGATGCTACTCACAATCTTCCAGACATTCTTTAGATAACAGTAGCACACAAGTTCTTATAAACACCATATAGAATCCATATGCTTTCTTGAATATCATCCTATCCTCATATTCCCCTAATTTTCCCAATATGGGTAAGGCATAACAAAAATATCTCCATCCTAGAATGGGAAAAAGTACTTGATAACAACAACACAAAATTGTAGTAGCAGTAACAAGTTGAGGTAAAAAAGATCTAACATTTCTCCATAAAAAATAAGAACACAGATGTGTATCACAATGTCAGCCACATCTTTCCCAACATTCAGTATATAACTCAAAGTCAAAACACCTGGGGCATCACCAATCTCGTCATCACAAATAACAATGTATTTCTTTTGAACACTCAAAATATCACAAATTAGAGAGGGAACACCAATAAGTGGTTGGATGTCATAAAACTTAACATGTTTAACATATTAACAAAGACAACATTCTCTACATTCCAAGGTAGCATGAGTTCCTACCTGGTATATAAAACCACTTGTGCAACAATAGTTTGCTTCTGGTTGCAGACTAAGCATATTACCAAAACCAGACTCATCAATAATAGGAACATTGGGAAGATTAATGTCTTGGACATCCATCCCAACAAATAACTCATAACTGAAATTTAGCAGCCAATGAGTAATACCATCATTTTTTACACCACAACTTAAAGAGATGAAATTAATAGGAAGTTTAACCTCAAATTCCTTCACCAACTTAGGATGACAAAATCCAACATTCATCATTGTCTTCAAATATTGAGCATCAATAAGAGACCTTATAATTTCACTATACTTCAATGCTTCAAGATAGAGACATTCTCTTATTCTAAGCAAAATTCCATTTGACTGTGCTTTCTTCAGAATGAAAAGAAACATATGAAGAGTTCTTTGGAATCTTATTTACTTTTCTAGGGAATTTCTTAACAATAAAGATCTCATCAGTAAATTTGTAAATTATTTTATTCACGTATTCACAACATCGTCCACTTCATAATTATCAGGGGCAACTTGCTCATCCTTCCTCTGAGTTGGAAACTTAGTCACCAATATGTCATATAGGTTGTCTTGCAGACCCTGGTTGACAACTTCATTACCATCTTGAAAATCCTTAGGCTTGGCAAGAGAAGAAACACTTCCGAACTTACCATTGGCCCTTTCTCTTATTGTTATGCCTTTCATACAAAATCCATAAGCTTTTATAACTATAACATATTTTTCATGCCTTTTCTTTGATATCTTATTTAGAATGCCATATTTATTCAAAAATTTCCTTGTTCCTAACATGCTTTCAAATTGACTCTAGAACTTTGCATAGGAAATTGAAGATTCAGAGATTTGTTTAATGCACGTAAGCGAAAATAGAAAAATGTGATCTTTTTGAAAGTTTAAGCACAATAACTTGTTGTCATAGGATAATGTCATGACATTCATTGTCACATATTTGAGCATTTGGCTACTCCAACATATATACTTTTCAAATAAAATGTGTAATCCTTCCTTTGTCTTACTTGAAAATTAGATAAGTAGGCAATTTCACCTACCATGCCCATCTCCAATTCATCTTGCATCATGATTGACATCATTTGCAGCAGACTAACAACATTATGATGGATTCAAAATGAGCAATAAGAGTAGAAGCTTCATCAAATTCAACCGCTTTGATTTGAGCATAGTCTTATGCTACAAGCTTTGCCTTTTTCTAGTAACAATCTCATTACTTTTCTTGTTCAGAGGGACCTCTAAGTCATTCAAGTTGTCATTAACTTCCTCCACATCTTCTATTACATGAACCTTATTTCTTTTTTATGCAACTTTTCTTTTCTTATTATTGTTATTAACACCATCAACATGTGATACAACAATATCAATCTCAATAAGATCACTATCACTCACAAAATTGTCAATGTTGTTTTCTGGGTTATGGATAAAAAATGTTCTCAGCATCATTTTCAGCATTATTCTTAGGGGTCACATCATCATCCGCCTTATGAATTTGAGACTCTATCTCCAACATATCATACTGGATGTCTAGCACATCTTTATCAATATCATAATCTCCCATATTTCTTTCTTGGGTCTCACCAGCAATAGTATTTTGAAAGAGAGGATGATTTCCTACTGTTCCATACATGAGTGTGACATCAAGAACGTTTTCACTAGATTCCATATTAGACTTGTCAAAATGTGAAATATTGTAGGGGAAAATGTCTGGAACATGTTTCCTGACATATAACTTATAACTAAAATTCAATACACTAAGAGGAACACCAGTTTCACCTTCGTCAAACATAATATCATGTTTTTGAATAATGAAGATTCCAGAAGTATGAGAAGGAACCCCAATAGAAAGAATTGTGCTATAATCACTAATCTTCTTTAGATTCTTTTTCTGAACCACCGTTGGTTGTTCAATGTTGTAAGGACCTTTGGCTTGACTATCACCCTTACCTTAAATGATGTCTCCTTGCATGAGTTGCATAAAGTACATAAGTGGTAATTCAAAAACATGAATAAGATGTTGAAACATCTTATATGACATGTTGGTTTACTTCCCAACTTGACAAACGTCATAGGTTTTACCTTCTTCAATTTTGAGATTAAACATACAAAAGACATCTTTCTCTACAAGGAAGTTCCTCGTACTCCTATGCTTTATGTGTCATAGCTTAGTTTCTCTATCTGACATTGTGTATTTTGTTTTCTGAATAGGAGTAACACACACATTCTTTGAATTTGATGGATCTCCAATATATATATATATATATATATATATATATATATATATATATATATATATATATATATATATATATATATATATATATATATATATATATATATATATATATATATATATATATATATATATATATATATGTGTGTGTGTGTATATATATATATATATATATATATATATATATATATGTGTGTGTGTGTATATATATATATATATATATATATATATATATATATATATATATATATATATATATATATATATATATATATATATATATATATATATATATATATATATATATATATATATATATATATATATATATATATATATCACCTTTCATGTCTTTGATGTGTGTAGTGAAAGTCACAGCTGTTGTTCTATGTGATTGGCTACATAGGTAAAACAACATATGTACAAGATTAATTTGGTGTAGAGGCAACATATGGAATAAGATGTTCCAGCATGTGTTCCAACATCTGACCTCAATATATTAGCTAGATTTCATAAAGAAATTTGAGTGTGATTATGTTTTTTTCCTAAGATTTGTTCAGTCCAAGTTTCTGCTGAAGTGATAACCATAAGGATTTGGTTGTAAGAAAATTGTTCAAAAGATGTTCAATACATGTTGTGTGACATCTTGACATAAGTATTGGATTGTGATTATCTTCAAGATTCCTTCAAATTTGTTGTGGTGTCACTATAACACATGATGCTTTTTATGACGAAGCTTTCACCTCAAACAATAGAAAATTGAGGTATAAAGCCAATGCGTGCTATTTTTTATTATTTATAAAAATAAAAATAAAACATAAATTCCCTCGATATTTAAAAAAATAGAAGTGAAAAAAAACTCAGTAGAAGCTTCGATTCCTAACTATCATAGTTTATGATTTTATTTTTTTATAAGTGTAAACAAAATGTTCTAACCCTTTGGTTTTCTATTTAACCGAGATAATAAATAATAAGATTTTACTATAAAAGCACCCATTAAACATATTTTACCATAATCCTTATTAAAATGAAGTCGCCCCAAGCATCATTCTTTGAGATGGATTGCAAGGCAAAAAAAATCTTCAATGTTGTTCTATCTTGAACAAAACATTTTTTCTGCCCTTGTAATTTATCTCACATAATAATTTTGATGTTGTTGTTGTTGTTGTTGTTGTTCTCAATAAAAAAAAATATTGAGAAATATATTGTTTTCCTCGGTTGACAGCATTGAGAAATTTATTACTAAACACACGTATCCATTTATCTTTCATGTGAAAGAATTTTCCATGAAAACATTTGCTCAATATAATCTGGGATAGATTGCAAGTATAGAAAAAAATTCATCTTGGTAGGAATAAATAACTTCTCAAAAATCTGAAAACAATGTAAATATAACAAAATTTTCCTTGTTTTGAACACATAACTCCGCTGGATTGTTCTCCAAGAATTCATTGTCAAACTTTTAGTTTGGTTAAATAATCTATTTTAATTTTCTTTGTAAATATAAAAAAACAAAATATTTTTTACCTCGATTTTAAGTAATAACCGAGGTAACATATTAACATGTTTTTTTGGTTTATGCACCATCATTAAACAAATCTTCACCGTCTATTTAATTACTATCAATGCTCAAGACAATATTACTAGTGATCCTCGTAAAATCTAAAATCTTCATTATAAAAGTATTCTGAATATTTAAATTGGATAGTAGTGAATCCACAAGAAACGTAGTTGTGAAACTCTATGTTTAGTTAGAGCCCTATAAGATTTTACAAAGTAAAAGTATCACTGTGATAGATTACAAGAGTATAAGAATATTAGGTTTATTTAATATGCGCCTGGTGAGAGTGTATTTAATTTGTCAAAGATTTATGTGATGGATTGCAAGTGTAAAAACTTATTATGGTTTAAAGGTTTGTGTTATTAAATAATCATATAACTGAATATTTATTTTATTAGCTATCTTTTTTTTATACCAGAAACAAATGAATGCAAGTCATAAAGAATATATTGCATTTGATCTATGAAACGAGGATCCCCAACATTTTCTTTTCTCCAAGATATCCAACATTTGTTCTTCACCGACAATAATGACGATGAAGAACAACATTTTTACTTTAATATTCTGTGTAAAAATATAATATTTTGTGTAAACAATGTAGTTTGTAAACAAAATAATTTATTAATATTCTGTTTAAACAATCTAAGCAGTTTTATTTTTAAAAAATAAACTATCTAACCCCTCAGTTTTTAAACAAATCGAGAGGTATGAGACTCTGTTTTTATAAATAATAAAAATGAAGATACTGAAGTTCGAACTCATGATTATATAACTTTACCCCTCAAATTTTTATCAACCAAGGTGTTAACTGGAAACTTTTCATGTCACCCTTCATCACATCGGCTTGGTAGCCGAGGTTACATCTCTTTCGTGTGCAATGTTATAAACATTATTTGTAGTAATGAAGTTGCAGATGTTTGCTTTTGGAAGAAGTTTCTTAATCCAAATCAATTTGAAAAATATTTTATTAAATCATGAATATGGATGATATAATTTAATTAAAAGATTTGGATTTGACTTATTTAAATAAGATTTAATTGGATTTGCTTTGAAGTAAGATTTGGTTCTGATTTAATCTGAGATTTACTCTACAAAGGAGATTTACGTGACAAAAGTTAATTTGGACATTCTTGTGCAACATGTAGAACACAATGTTCCAGAATGTGTGTAATGCAACACCTGACCCTTGTCAAAAGACCATGATGGATGGTGTTGGGTGCGAAATTTCTGATTGATTTCAATTAAATTTATTTCTATTTTTTAACAATGCATTTATGTGGATTCGTGAATTAAATATTGACTGAGATCAATTCAATTTAAGTAGAGATTTAAATTTGAATTTGAATATAAACAAATCATATCTTTTGGAGATTGTTAAGAAACAAATTAAAACATAATATCCTATATTTCTGGACGAGATCAAAAGCTTCTAATGGGCATTGGAAAAACCCCGAAGAAACATTGGTATTTAAGGAGACTCAAACCTCAAGTTTGAGGTGTGCATGTATTGAAGACTCTTCTGTTAGGATTTCTATTTTTGAGTCTTTGCATGAGTTATTGTTATGCTCCACTCTAAGGCCTGAGTTTATATCATAAGGCATATAGTTTGGTTTGTTACTTGAGTTGTAAAACTTTGTTCCAAGATACTTATTCTATGAGCTTGAGAACAAAGTATTTGTGTAGTTGTAATTCAACATTCTTTAATTTTCTTGTTGAAGTTAATCACTTAAGGCTAGTGATTGAGAGAAAGTGAGAGAGGGTTTTCATATTTAGTGGAAGTTCTAAATAGAAGGACACTAGGATAGAGTTAATAAGAGAGACATTGAACAAAGGGCTTGTTCATCTAAGACACTTTGTACTAATTCAACAGAAGAGTGAATTTCCTTTCTTGGGCTAAATGGCCCCCAGAAAGAGTTAACAGTTATTGTATTATTTATTATTTTTCTGCTTCATCATGTTTTAAGTTAAACTATCATAACTTGATTGTGTAACTGGTTTTAACATTCTAGTATATAATGTCTCAAACATCGTGTCTCACATTTGTCCCCAAATTTTGTCATTTGTCTTAAACAATTTGCACGTAAATGAGTTAACAATTATTGCATTATTTATTATTTTTCTGCTTCATCATGTTTTAAGTTAAACTATCATAACTTGATTGTGTAACTGGTTTTAACATTCTAGTATATAATGTCTCAAACATCGTGTCTCACATTTGTCCCCAAAATTTGTCATTTTTCTTAAACAATTTGTACATGTTGACCCAAGCATCTGGTCCAACATCTGCCCTCCTGAGAACAAAATTTCAATTGGCATCAAAGTAGGCACCCTGTTCTGTTTGGGTGAGTTCCAGAGTTCTAATTTTGTTCAAGATGGATAATTTTAATGAAAGAGGAGCAATTCATAGATCAAAGATTATTTATCCTCCGAAGTGTCGCTACACGAAAAATGACACAAAGTCGCCACCGGATTTTATTTATCCCAAGGAGGGAAAGGGAAATAATGATAAAACCTTTAGGGAAAGAACATGGTTATCACAACCAAGTCTTAGGGATTGGGAGTCGGTTATGCGAGGGGAAGATATTAGCACCCCCTCACATCCATCGTACTCGATGGGAACCTTCTAGGTTGTTTAGCTTAGATGGGTGTTTTAATCTAAAAGTTTGCTTGCTTAAAGGAAAAAAGGGGTTGGTTTTTTTATTAGAGTGCTTGCCAAGGATTGTGGCCCTTGTGCCTACGTATCCTCACTTAAAAGAAGTGAAGAATCAGAGCTCCGTAGTTCAGAGGCTTGTGAAATGATTGTATGTTGGTTGATTTTATACCTTGAAAAAGGGTTTTCGGATTGATGCCCTAAGGCGAAAAGAAGTTTGATGAGTTTATGCTATTTTTTAGGTTTTTGAGAAGAAATTTTTCTTGATTAGGATCACACTAAAGACTTTGGATAGAAATGAATGTTTCAAATAACCAAGTCGAGCGCCTTGTATTCAAAACATTCGGAACGAGTGTAGGAGGGTTCCACTCTCATTCCTTCTCCACCACTTTAAAGCTTATGGCATATAACCCCAATCATATCTTTATTGTTTTCTTGGATTTTTTATGAGAAAAATACCACTTGATGTTGGATCAAGGGTTTTATTGCTTGCAAAAATATTTGACATGATGCGAACAAGGTCGATGGCGACGCACAAGGTAATCGACATACAAGGGTCAAAATGGCTCGATAAACTCGAGAGTTTATTTTTGAAAATAGTTTTTGGAACCAAAAGTCAAAAATGACCGTAATAATATTCACATACAATGGTCGTACAACCACATCGGGTTTGTCGGCTTGAAAACAAAAACAAGTCATGAAAAAAAACGGCGGCGAACTTCTTGAAAAATATTTTTTTTGGAAAAGTATGAGAAGTTCGCTGTGCAAACCTTGCAGCGAAGCTGCCTAGAAACAACAAGAATTTCATTGTGCGAACTTCCTAGCGAACATGCACTATTCACAAACAGAGGCAAAAGACACTGAAGTTCGTTGTGTGAACCTTGCAGCGAAGCTGCCCAGAAAAAACAACAAGAAGTTCGTTGTACGAACTTCCTAGGGAACGCAAACAGAGGCAAAAGGTGCCAAAGTTCGCAGTGTGAAGGTGCCAACGAACAACTTGCTGGCTAAAAACAAGGGAAAACTGGCTGTCCAGTGGCACTTTGAGTACCACAAAAACTTGTTCGCTAGGCGAAGAAGATGTTCGCAGTGCGAACATGACAGTAAAGATGAGCATTTTTCAACTCATCTCACTATGAAAACTACACTATGTTCTTCTTTTTTCTTACTTTTTACAACATTTCTTGGTCACCCTTGGGACCTTATTACAGTATGAACAACACAAATATCATTGAAGAGAGGAAAAATAAAAACATGAAAATATGTAAAGAGAGAAGAGTTTGAAAGAAAGGATACCCAAGAGCTACTCTTCTCCTTTTAATCACCAATGACTTTTATTGGATGTGCTCTATGATTCCCTTCCTTCTTCTGGTTTTCTATATTTCTCTTCTTCTCTCAATGGTTTTTCTTTCTCTTTTTCAATCTCTTTTTTCTGATTTTTTTCAATGTTTTTCTTGTGTTTTTCTAACTCTCTTGATTTTTTTTGGTTTTTTCTCCCTTATCTCTTGCTCCCTCTCTCCTCCTTGTTTGTTCCTGCTCCCTCTCCTTTTAAGCTTAGCACATTAGGGTTTCCACTTGTTTCAAAACTTCATATTTTTCATTGAGAAATGCCTCTTACCACTTTCTTGATGTCACTCTCTTTCTTTCCATTTTCATGTATATTGTCTTGCTGTATTTTTGCTGCTACACTTGCCTAGCCTGTCTTTTTTCTGCTGCACTTTGTATTGCTCTCAAATCTTGTACCCATTTATTGGCTTGTGCTTGGACTGCCCTTGTGGTCAACGTTACTACCTTTGACAACATTTTTGAAATTCTGATATTTGATGTGTAGATACATCACCATGAGTTTATTTCTTTGGTTTTGTGACATGAATTATTTGGTTATGAGGCAAATTGTCACTTCTTGCATGGGACTATTTTAGATCACATTAAAATTGTCCATGACTAAGCATGCATAGTCTTGATCTTGACATGTTCCAATGTAAAGTTGTATGTTAATTATTTTCCTTGGATGTTTGTAGGCATAATGAGGAATATGTGGACTTGGTGGGGCATGATGGGTACCATATCATGAAGTTAATTAGAAACTTGAATTAAGATTAGAAATAGCTTAATTTTTCTAAACATTACTTAGAGTTAGAAACTTTGTAGCAAATGTGACATTCTTGCAATGTCATGAAATTTCACTTTGTAATATTCTTGAATCTAATCTTGAATTCATGAATCTTGAATTTGGAATGATGGATCTCCCTTATGCCATTGACTTTGAAATGAATGAAGTCTTGAATTATGAACTTGTGATCTTGACTTATGTCTTGCAAATTTAAATTCCACTTGAACATAGAATTTGAAACAAAGTTGGATGAAGAAATATTGAATTAGGCCTTGCACTTCATGTTCATTAGGAATATTGATCTTGAATATCCTAATATTTTTCAAGTAACTTCTCCTTGAAGGAATCTACATAAGTAGACTTTCCAACTTGAACCAAACCTTAGATGATGAACTTTTTCTTCCACGTAGCCCATGATAAGCAATTTATCTTATTTGGAATGAAAAATAACGAACCGACCCAATCCTTACTTTGTGAATCCACATGCTTGATATGTAATAGAACGATGTATGATATGACGAACGTGGGGTATGAAAGGCTAAAGGTGAAAATGAGGGTGTGACACAAAGAATAGAGCCGAATGCAGTTATGAAGATTGTGAAGACCAAGTATAATTTAATTTTGAAGAAAATCTCAGGCTTGCTAAGATCTTTAGTAAAGTCATGAGAAAACATGACAAGAGATCTGGTAATAATGTGCTTACCAATGTCAAGAACATTTAACATAAAGAAAAAGATGGTGAAAGACAAAATATCAATTATTCTTACAAGTGAAAAGGGATCAAATGTCTTAAATGCTAAGATTTTGGACATATTCAAGCTGACTGCTCAAGTTTTCCAAGGAAAAAAGAAGAATCTCCAATGTTCTTAACAATGAAGAAGATGAATTTAACAAAGAATAACAATGTTCTGACCTTCAAAGACATAAAAAAGGTTATACATACTGGTAAGCCACCATATTCAAAGTGTATTACTCCTCTTTAGAAAACAGATTGTATAATGTCAGGTAACATGTCTCAACATCTTGTCACACATGATTACTAGTAAAGTCATACACTTTAAGGCTAACAATATATTTTTCAAAACTAATTAAAAGTAATTGTTATTTTTAACGAATGTCGTGGGGTGCTAATACCTTCCCCACACATAACTGACTCTCGAATCTAAATTTGGTTGTAATGAACATATTTTATATTTTAAAGGATTTTATCAATATTTTCTCTTTTAAAATAAACTTTAGTGGTGACTTCATTGTCATTCTAGTATTTATTTTCTCGGGTATTTTTTGCGCCAATTTAGTGGATACTAGTTTTCTTTATATTTTAAATTTCCAATAAAAGAGCTTAGTGCATACTAGTTTTTTTCAAAATTGCGGGTAAGAGTACAAATTTTGATGCATAAATTTTAAAATATACGATATATGTAAGGGTGTGGCCGAATTTTAAAAATATTTGGTAGGCCGATATTATTTTTTTAATTTTGTGGGTATTTTTATATGTGCTTAGTGAGGAGAAGATTAAGAGATGGAAAAGTGATATCTAGATTAAGAGGGATATTTGTTGCAGATAGCTATGGTAGACGACGACGAAGATGATAGAGACAATCATTTGCACACTAGGACGAGTACAATAGTTCCCACCAATTCTCTCCGCTTGAGGATCAAATGGTGTCATGGGCACATACTCTCTAGCGTATAGGAGTTAGAGTTGGTCATTCCGTAGATTTGAATGATGAGCTAGATGTTACCATAATTGATGATGGTGAGCTAGAGTCTTCTGTTTAGGTTGATATAGAGGTTTCAGTTGAAACTGATATATATATATATATATATATATATATATATATATATATATATATATATATATATATATATATATATATATATATATATATATATATATATATATATATGTGTGTGTGTGTGTGTGTGTGTGTGTGTGTGTGTGTGTGTGTGTGTGTGTGTGTGTGTGTGTGTGTGTGTGTGTGTGTGTGTGTGTGTGCGCGCGTGTGTGTGTGTGTGTGTGTGTGTGTGTGTATCAATTCAGGCTAATACTGGTGACAATTGTGATGTTCATTTAGATGGCCGTTCCTTGGAGGGATCTTTGACCCTACCTTGCTAAGTGGGTCTGCCGATCATGTTGCCTTTAGATTATAGTAGGGAGAGGTACAAGTATTTTAATTTAAGTTGCTTTTTATTAGTATTTATTTGAAATAACTGATGATTTATGCTTTATTTCTTATAGATTTATGCCCCACTGAATGTCCCCACTTATCATTCAAATTTGAATAAATTCCCGCCATTTCATATGCCAGATGAGGTTAGGGAAATTGTTGTTGATGTTGGCATGTTTTTGCTTATTGATTATTTGCTCACTATGCTTGACGTTCCATTATTATTTGCTTTCATTGAGCGTTGGCATAAGGCAACATCTTTCTTTCATCTTTCCTTTTGTTAAGCAACGATTACCCTAGATGATGTCTTCATCCTCTTCCATCTTCCCATTGTTGGTAACTTCTTCACCCCTCCGCTGATGAACTAGGAGACTACAACTATGGCTACTGAGACATACTTGGATGTTACACGGGGGGTGGTATTGGAGGAGTTCAAGGCTAATAATAAGGTGCTCATTTTTGTCTATCTTAGCTCTCGATACGTATCATTCACTGGTGGAACAATCTCTGTATGAGGTGTGCTAGGGTATACAAGATAAAGCTTAAAACATTCTTATACAAGAGACCTTATGAGTATAGATGGAAGAACATACTCTAACCTTGGATGGTAACACTTTGACACAGTATACAATCCATAAATTGATTCGGGAGTTCAATGAGACTACCCTTTTTTGGGTTATATGCGATGAGTGAGTGTTTTGCTACATATTTACATGAGAGGTATATGTGCTAGTTTGGCTATCTTCAGGGCTTTCCAAAATCAGTCCCCGTTGTACCATCTGGCGACAATGGTAGATGGTTTTGATTAAACACTGTCAGTCGTGTCCATACTATTAGAGAAAATGCAGCAGCTGTGTCTTTTCCTTGACAGTGTCTGGATGGTTATTTAAAGTGGTACTATAAAGTATCATACTCTCACATCATGTCACCTGATAAGCTTATAAATGATATTTGACATTCTCATGATGAAGAACATTCAGATGACATGCCACCACCTCCACACCTCTACCACCTAGTGTGAATGATCAATAATGCATGCATATGATATAAATTCTTTCTGATAACCTCATGGGTTGGATAAACTCATATTGTGAGGTTTATGTTATAGCATCGCAGATAGCATACATTGCATGTGGTGGGCAAATTTAAATTTTATATACTTGCTTTTTTTTTGTCTCTGTGACATTATTTTGTATTGTTTCGATTATTTTATGCTATAGTGAATTATTTCATTTTATTAAGACTTTAAGTTAACATTACATTACATGAAATATATAGCAGTACATTGTAATCCTGGAGAACATTTAATATAAGACTTTAACTTAACATTGCATTACATGAAATATATAGCAGTACACTGTAATCATGGAGAACATCTAATATACCTACCATATTTCTAGGGGTGGGGGAAAAATCTGGTATACCAAATATTTTCATTTTTTGGTAGGACAAAACTACGCATTGAATATTTATAAATATCCAGTAACAACTCACCAGATTTTAAAAAAAAAAAAGATAAAAATCTGTCCTTTTTTAATCAGTAACAAATGTACCGGATTTTTAATTAATACTACCGAAAATTTTGCTTTTACTAGTTTTTTTAGAGTAATTTTTTGGCAAACAGTAAGATTTAAGAATGATAAATAATGAGATGGGTATTTTAAGAACTAATAAATTATATGGGAATGTTATGTTCATCTCACTACTACAAAAAATACATGCAACCTCAGACACGAAGTTGATTTAACCTCGGTTAAAAAGGTGAGATAAAAAAGAACGTCATGAAAAGCTGTCACTTTACCCTTCAATTTAAGGATAACATATGGATTAGGTGAAATGGTCATGTGTTCGATCCCCATCAATAAATTTTTTATATTTTCTAAACTAGCACCATATACCTCTCGGTTTAATAACAAAACTGAGGGGAAATATATATTTTTTTTAAAAATACTTATTACATTTTTACACAGAATATTAATTAATTAATTTGTTTACAAACTACATTGTTTAAACATAATATACATTGTTTAAACAGAATACTAAAGTAAAAATGTAAAATCTAATTCATCGTCATCGTTGTCGGTGCAGAACAAATGCTGGATATCTTGGAGAAGAGCAAATGCTGGGGGTCCTTGATTCATTGATCTTGAAGAAGATCAAATGCCTGATATAAAAATAAAATAAAAAAGTTAGATAAATAATATAAATATTCAGTTATATGATTATTTAAGAACACAAACCTTGAACCCAAATGATTTTTTGCTCTTGCAATCCATCCTTGAGAACTTTTCCCAAACAAAATAAACACCTTTTTAAGTTTCAAAGTTTTCATGTCAAATGTTTCATTATCAATTTTTAATATTCATAATGCTTCTACAATGAGGGTTTTGGGTTTAACGAGGATCACTAATGGCAGTGTATTAATACTTCCTAATTGGATGACAAAGATTTGTTTAAGGATGGTGAAGAAACTCAATAAACATAGTTATATTTTACCTCAGCTATTACTCAAAACCAAGGTAAAATATGTTTATTTTTAGATTAAAAAATATAACAAAATATGTTCCACCCCAAGCACCACATACCTCTCGATTTATGTTAAAAATCAAGGAGAAAAAGCTTTTTTTAATTATATTTACATTATTTACATAGAATATTAAAATAAATGGTTTAATACTCTTTTTAGTCATGTATCTTAACCTCGAGATTCATTTTGGTCCCTTAACTTTATAAAGATCCATATTAGTTCCTTAAATTGTCAAAAAGTACCATGTTAGTCATTTTCGTCTAATAAGCGACGTATTTAGCGATTGATTTTTAAGTTTTTTTGTTGCTAATAAGACGAAAAAGACTAATATGGAACATTTTGAAGAGTTAAAGGATTAATATGAGCCTTTTTAAAGTTAAAAGACCAAAATGAACCATGAGGTTAAGATACGAGACTAAAAGGGATATTAAGCCAAAATAAACTGTTTAAGCAATTCAAGATTTTGATAATGGATTCTTGGAGAACAACATATCTTTTCAAATTTCTGATAAGTTATTTGTTCCAACTAAAAGAATTTTTTTTCTTACTTGCAATCCATCTCAGAGAGATTTCATTATCTTGAGCAAATGTTTTCACGACAAGTGCTTTTATATTTAAGAGGAAATAAAAGAGAAATGAATGATTGTACTTAAGAATAAATTTCTCAATATTGTCAATGAAGAAAAACAATAAATTTCTCAATATTTTCTTTGATTGACAACATAGAAAGTTTATTCCAAAAATACAACAACAACACCAACATCATTATGTGAGATAGATTGCAAGGGCAGAAAAAAATATTTTGTTCAAGATTGAAGAACATTGAAGATATTTTCTATCTTATAATGTATCCCAAAGAATGACGCGTACGACTTTGGAGCGACTACGAATAAGTTAGGTTTAGGATAAAATCTAACTAACGAGTTCTTTTATAGTAAAATGATAATCTAATCCCTCAGATATTAAATATAACTGAAGTTATAGATCATTAATTTAAAAATATAAAATAAAATAAAAAGAAAAACACCACTTTTAAAGAAATAAAAACATAAGCTGTTATTTCTGGGACTCAAAGCATGTTCTTAATTATTTTTCTCCTTGGTTATATTTAGAAACCGTGGGATTTTTCAATTATATAATGCATACCAGGCTTTTAAAATACACTATCATATTTTTTCATTCATATCAGATTTTTCAATTGTATAATCAGATTTTTTTATCGCTCTGTTTTATGAAATTTTGACAAGAGTATTTTTATCATTATGAAAATATGTGGAGTGTTAGGTGTAAGTGAGAGTGTCAGGATAAAATCTCTAGCCTCTGCTGAATCTAATTGAATTTACACAAATAAGTTGAAGGCATAAGAATGTCTAATAAGAAAATAACAAACATAGAATTACAATTTAATAATTGGAGCATTTAACTTGACACCACCACATGAACCTGACACCCCTCATTGCGTATGAAAAGACAACACTGCACCTGCACAAATTTTCTACTCATTTTCGAAATTTACAAGATCCACACACAAATTTGACTTCTCTGGTGCGATACCAGAAATTTCAAAATCAGTACGTTTTTTTATCGCAAATTACTAAATTTCTGAGATTTTGTATCGGAAATTTTAAAATTTCCGATATTAATGAAAACATTTTAATCAAAAATTTTAAAATTTCTAGTACAAATCCCCTGAAAATTTCCAGAAATTTTAGAATTTTCGGTAGTTATAAAATCATTGTTTTTCACCGAAAATTCAGAAATTTTCGGTAGTTATAAAAACTTTGTTTTTTTACCTGAAATTTTAGAATTTTCTATAGTTATAAATACTTTGTTTTTTTTACTGTAAATTATCAAATTTCCGATAGTTAATAATTTTTTATTTTTCTCTTCTATTGTAGTGAAATACAGAGGTAGACACGAGACTAATGCAGGCAGATCGACAGATAGAGCGACATACCATACTAGGGCTGCTGAGACTGAGACTTCCCCGATACTGGTTGGGCAAGTGGTTCTAACCGGTTCAGAAAACAATTAATTCAACTTGGACGTCAAGCCGACGAGAGATGTGGTGTCATTCGGAAGCCGAAACTCAATAGGAGGTTATTAGAAAGTATTTTGGGGTAGTGTTTTATCGTCTCCACAGGGATTGATGAGAATATAGATGCTTGTCGTTCAACAGTTTAATGATTTAAGAAAGGGGGTTTTTGATAAAAACATGTCAAGATTACGGTTCGCTAGCCCGTCCTAAACGTATCCAACCGATCAAATATGTGAATGAAGTTTTAACCAACATAACTGCGTATCCTCGCAAAAACGTTCATCTCTAAAGCGATTTCGTGAATGTTATTGTTTTGACCGTTAAATGATCTCTCTAAGTAACAATCAAAATAATAAGCATTAAGATCAATACAAAGCGGATATCAACTTTCAAACCTATGTCTAAAATTTGCATAGTTGATAGATGAAGATATTAGATCAAGACTTGGAAATTTCATGTTTAAAGCAATCCAAACCATAAATATACAAAGAGTAGCAAATAACTTCATCTATATTGATCACAATATTTTTTCATATGAAAAAGATCAAATGGAATACATAAAATCTAAACTAACTACTTCTAACCTTGACAAGAGAGGATTTAACCAACCATTTCCAAGATAGGTTGAGCAACAAGTTTCAGAAGAAGGTTGATCAACATCTGAGTCAAATAATCGAGATTGGATGAGAATCCACCTTCTTTTTGTGAAATATTGCTAAGAGATGATGAGAAATAGAGGAATGAGTTTTTAGGTCTGAAAAATCCTCTCAAATGCAAGTAAAAAAAATTAGATATTTTCTCAAAAAGCAACTCATACTACTTATAGAAGGGGCTGCTGAGGTGTCACGTTCGCGGTGCGAACAAATTGTTCGCCTAGCGAACACCCAAAATGGCACCTGAAGTGCCTATGTTCTGTGAAAGCTCCCGAGACAGAAATCCAAATGTTCGCTGTGTGAAGAAATGTTTGCAGTGTGAAGCCTTCGTTGTAAACCTCACACAACGAATTCTTGTTCAAATACCTACTGCCTCAAGTCTGGGAGTGTTCGCTACCTCTAAGCAAAGATTCCGAAAGGACAAGTGAAAGCTATTTTTTCATGATCCTCCAGGTAGATAATGATTTGATTATACCCGGAGTATCCATCCAAAAAGAAATAATATTCTTGATCGGAAAGTCTCTCGAGCATTTAATCCATGAAAGGAAGAGGAAAGTGATCTTTTCTTGTAGCTTGATTGAGCCTACGGTAGTTGATACACATTCTCCACCCCATTACAGTTTTTGTTGGAATCAACTCATTCTTCTCATTTCGGACAACCGTTATTCCACCTTTCTTCGGCACCACTTGAACTGGACTAACCCACGGACTATCAGAAATAGGATAAATCATGTCGGCATCCAACATTTCGACAACTTCTTTCCTTACCACTTCTTTCATAGTAGGATTCAATCTTCTTTGTGGTTGAGCTACCGGCTTGAAATCTTCCTCCATGAATATTCGATGCATACAATAGGAAGGACTTATACCTTTCAAGTCGGAAAGATTCCAACCCATTACCTCTTGATTTTTCTTCAAAACAACAATTAATTTCCTTTCTTCATCCATGGTCAAATCCAAACTTATGATCACCGACTTATTTTTCTCTTCATCAAGGAAAACATACTTAAGATGAGATGGTAACAACTTCAACTCAAGTTTGACTTTCTCATTGTTCTCATTTTTCAAGATTTCCGCCCTTTCTTTCAAAGGTGGAATTTCCTCTAATTCTTCAAGCTCCCACAAACACTTTTCAATTTCTCGTTCTTCTTCTTCATTGACTTTTAAAAGAGCATTGGTAAGAACTTGTTGTAATGGTGTGGGAACTTGCAATAACTCCTTGAATTCTTCAATTGCCACTTCTGTTGCATCAATTCTAAAACAATCGGTTTTGTCCTTTGAAAGCTTCATGGCTTCAAAAAGATTGAAACAAACCTCCTCATCTAGAACTCTAACTTTCATTAGACCATCATCCATATCAATCGCCATGTGCGCGGTCTTCATAAAAGGTCGACCAAGAATCAAGGGAGAGTCTTCATCTTCTTCCATATCAATTACCACAAAGTCAATTGGGAACAAAAATTTGTCAACCTTTACCAACACATCTTCGGCTACACCGTGAGGGCGAGTGGTAGACTTGTCGACAAGTTGCAATGTTATTTAAGTAGACTTCAACTCCATGTATCCCAACCACTTCACAATAGATAAGGGTATCAAATTGATACTAGAGCCCAAATTGATCAATCCCCTGCCAACGTAAGTATTTCCAATTGTGATAGGCAAAGTGACTCGTCCCAGATCACTTTCTTTCCTCGAGAGAGTCCGTTGAATGATTGCGCTACAACTAGTATCAACCATGATAGTTTCTTGATCCATATACCGCTTCTTCTTCGTAAGGATGTCCTTCATGAATTTTGCATACTTGGGCATTTTCTCCAATGCTTCGGAAAATGGAATATTGATTTGCAATTGCTTGAATATATCCATAAACCGAGCATAGTATCTCGCATTGTCTTTCCGTGTCGGAGCATGTGGATACGACAAATTTTGAATTAGAATAGTGCTCACTTGCTCTTTTCCTTTCCTAGACATTTTCACTCTTTCTTCTCACTTATTTTTCTCTTCTTCCTCACTCTTTTTCACTCTCTCATTTTCAACTAAATCTCCCTCAACATTTTTTTCTACTTCTTTCTCAACATTTTCATTTTCTTTTTCAACTACAACTTCTTCCGCCACTATCTCCTCACCTACGCCCATGTCAATTTCTCTACCACTTCTTGTGAGAATCGCCTTGCAATGCTCCTTAGGATTTGGAATAGCGGTAGCCGTGAAAGACCCTTTTTGTTGATCAACCAATTGTTTTGATAATTGGTCCACTTGTGTCTCCAAATTCTTTATAGCCGCATCAGTGTTCTTTTTATTTGACATTGACATTTGCATGAATTAAGTAAGAGTTTCCTCCATCTTTGATGGTGCACTTTGAGTTTGTGGAGGTTGAGTGTAATTTTGATATTGTTGACGGTTTGAAGTTCTGGCTTTTTGCGGCCTCCAAGGTTGTTGGTACCCTTGATTAGGTCTTTGATAACCTTGATTTTCTTGTTGATAAGGTGGCCTTTGTTGGTATCCCTGATTTTGATTTCCGGTATAGTTGACTTCTTATAATACTGGAGGAAAATACCTGGTAGGATGGTCACCTTTACACAATTCATAACTTGCCACTTAAACTTCGGTAGGAACTTCTTGCATCTCTTTGATTTGTTGTGGAAGCTTCGATATTTGTTGAGTTAAAAGCTCCACTTGTTGAGAAAGAAATTTGCTTTGAGCAAGAATAGCATCATTAGTACCTAACTCTAGCACGCCTGGTTTTTGTTGAGCTACTCCACGGTTATGATTCCCTTGGTGATCATTAAGTGCCATCTTGTCAATAATTTCTATTGCATCTTCAGCGCTTTTAGACATCAAAGAACCCCCGTCATAGCATCCAATAAGATCTTATAAACTGAAAGGAGACCATTGCAGGAAATATGAACTTGAGTAATTTCGTCAAAACCGTGTCCTTTGCATTTCCTCAACATAGACTTGAATCTCTCCCAAGCTTCGTTGAGGGATTCATTTCCTCCTTGTGAAAATACAGCTATCGCAGTTTTTGCTTCCATGAAACGATTATGTGGAAAGAACCATTCAAGAAACTTCTCTTCCAATAAATTCCAATCCTTCATAACTTTCGTAGATTGATCAAGATACCATTCCTTCGCTTTCCCAATCAAAGAATGAGGAAATAGTCTCCTGAACAATGACTCTTTATCAGCTTCTGTTGCTCCCGTTGCACCTGCAATCTCATAGAATTTGGTAAGATGTGTAAACGGGTCTTCATGATCTAACCCCATGAAAGGATTTTGATAAATGAGTGCAAGGATTCTCGTTTTCATCTCGACTTGTCTTCCATTTTGGAGATTACGTGCAAACTGAGCGGTGTGTCTTAGACTGTTTGTACATGGAACCAAAACTGGAGGTGGAGGTGGTGGTGGTGCTGCCATAATTGGTGAATTATGTGGAGTGGATGAAGAAGATTCTCCGCGCTCTTGTCTCTCAATAGCTTGTTGCCGTCTTCGCCTTGTACGATTATTGGTGCGGCGAGCAGTTCTCTCAATCTCAGGATCGAAAAGAAGGTTTTCAGGCCGAACCTGTCCTTGCATAAACAAATACTAAACACGAACTAAACAGATTAAAAAGCACAAAGAATTATAAAGATAAGAGATTCACAATACAAAAAAATCTTAAAATCACTAAACTATAACAATGCTTGCAATATTCAACTAACAATCCCCAGCAACGACGCCAATTTGTTAAAAAGTATTTTGGGGTAGTGTTTTATCGTCTCCACGGGGATTGATGAGAATATAGATGCTTGCCGTTCAACAGTTTAATGATTTAAGAAACGGTTTTTTTTAATGGTTTCAATTTTCGTAACAAAAAGTTTGCAAGAAATAAAGCTGAATAAAATTCGGTCTAAGTTTGATAAAAACATGTCAAGATTAGGGTTCGCTAGTCCGTCCTAAATGTATCCAACCGATCAAATATGTGAATGATGTTTTAACCAACATAACCGCATATCCTCGCAAAAACGTTCATCTCTAAAGTGATTCCGTGAATGTTATTGTTTCGACCGTTAAATGATCTCTCTAAGTAACAATCGAAACAATAAGCATTAAGATCAATACAAAGCGGATATCAACTTTCAAACCTATGTCTAGAATTTGTATAGTTGATAGATGAAGATATTGGGTCAAGACTTGGAAAGTTTATGTCTAAAGCAATCCAAACCATAAATATACAAAGAGTAGCAAATAACTTCGTCTATATTGATCACAACATTTGTTCACATACAAAAGATCAAATGGAATACATAAAATCTGAACTAACTACTTCTAACCTTGACAAGAGAGGGATTTAGCCAACCACTTCCATGATAGCTTGAGCAACAAGTTTCAGAAGAAGGTTGATTAACATCCGAGTCGAATAATCGAGATTGGATGGGAATCCACCTTCTTTTTGTGAAATATTTATAAGAGATGATGAGAAATGGAGGACTGAGTTTTTAGGTATGAAAAATCCTCTCAAATGCAAGTACAAAAAATTAGATATTTTCTCAAAAAGTAGCTCATACTACTTATAGAAGGGGATGCTGAGCGCTCACATTCGCAATGCGAACAAATTGTTCGCCTAGAGAACGCCCAAAATGGCACCTGAAGTGCCTATGTCCCGTGAAAGCTCCCTAGACAGAAATCCAAATGTTCGTTGTGCGAAGAAATGTTCGCAGTGCGAAGCCTTCGCTGCAAACTTCGCACAACGAATTCTTGTCCAAATACCTACTGCCTCAATTCTGGGAGTGTTCGTTACCTCTTCGCCTAGCGAGTTCTTCGCTGCCTCCTTCGCCTAACAAGTTTATGGCCATTTTCTTACTGTTTTGGATTCCTGACCTTCACTATATAGTTCGCCTAGCGAACTTTGTGAAGTTTTGGTGGCAGCTTCGCTAGCAAGTTCGCCTAGCGAACTTGCTGTTGTTTGCATGCTGACTTGATTTCTTTGTCATCTTTCTTGTGTCTTAATCTTCACTTTTTCATGCCTAATTCCTGCACAATAACACACAAATCAAAGGAACCAAGATATTTTCACATAATGTTGCAAACCAACCAAAGCAATAGTGATTCTAACACTTTCTTTACAAAAAGGAGTGAAAGATGCCCACATTTAATAGATTAAATAAGCAAAGTTGGACATCTAACAAAGGTGAAACTCCGCTGAAATACACTTTTGCTTTAATCAAAAATTGAGGAAGAGAAATTTTTTGAGATGTTTTTATCAAACATCATGTGACCATCTATTTATACAACTTTGCATTTATTCTTGACCACACAAAATTGTCAGTGTAATCCCAGTCATCCAAAACTGTCGAAAAAATCCCGGACGTTTAAAAATTCAAACAAATAATACTACCCTAAATTTGATTTTGGTTGAAATTTCCTAACCAAGTGGTGTATTTCAAATTTCCGAAATTAATTGTAATTTATCAAAAATTTCAAAACTTTCAGTATATCAGAAATTTACAATACACTATCAAAAATTTTGTTTGTACCGAAAATTTTGTTTTTGCCTATAAAAAAATTTTGAACAGATACTTCATTTAATTTTTAGTCTGGAACAATTTTGAAATATCGTAATACATCCATGATAATAAATATCATTATCCAACTGGTTGGAAAGCAAATATTATAGAATAAATATCATCAAAATAATAATTAACCATAAAATAAATATGCGGTCCATTGATACATTATTCCTATAATTTATTTTGCATTGTTCATTACAATTATTGCTCTTTTGAATCTAAATGCACATTGTTTCTTCAAACTCTGTAAGTGTAACTATTTAATTGAAGCAAACAAGTTTTTTTGCGTTATAAAAAGATCAAATAAATCTCTCTTTGTAACATGCATATGTGAAAAAATATGTCTAAAATTCTTGAGTTTGTGTATACTATGATCCTCGTTCTTTTTCTATTTTTCATTGTAACTAATGTCAGTGGTAAGACTTTTTTCTCATAATTTTTCTTAATCTTAGTACATAAATTTTCTTCCAATTTGATTTTGAATAACACTTGTTTATTTTTGTCTTGATTTGCATTTTTGTTTTGATTTACCTAACAGCACTTCGCAAACCCTGCAATATTGACGCCGACTGTCGAAATTCAAGCTGTACTTTACCTGATGTTGGGAGGTGTATGACAGGCCAATATTCTGGTCATTGTTACTGCATGTAATAATATTTTCAATGTTAACTATACTTGAGTACTTATAGTAATGTTACTATTATTATTTTGAGTACATTTTAGTTTACAGTTTTGGTATTTGGTTGTGTGTACTTTGAATTTGTAGTTTCATTCTTGTTTTCATGCACCTTGTTTGGTGTTCCTCTCTTTGTCTTAGTTGTGTAACTTGAGGATTTTCAAGGTATTTTTGTTTTGATTTGTATTGCTTCTTTAATACAGAATATGAATAGTGAGATGAATTGTCATAACTAACAGAATAATAGTAATAATTGGTTAAGATAATTCAATAGCACCCCTTAATCTAGAGCATAATAGAGATGCCAAGTTGTGATCTGATTACCACAATACATAAGAAGAAGCTGAGATTGTGAAGGTCTTAAATTTTGAAAGTAGTGTCAAGCTTGGATTTTATTGTATTGGTTTTATCCATATCATTTAGGGCCGGCCATTGGGCCAAGCCACTAAGGTTAGGGCTTTAGGCTTCAAATATATAATTAAGGCCTAAAAAAAACCTCTATCAATTTAATATTTCTAAGAAAATTCTTCAGCAGTAATGTGAGTAATGTGAATAATGTTAATTATAAAATAAGACTAAACTCTTTTTCAAATGCATTTGTTGTTTATAGAATAATTTTAATGATTACCGTGACTGTTGCTTCAATAAAAAGAAAATTTTCAAAATTAAAATTAATAAAATTTTTGTCTTTATTATTGACTGAAAAAAATGTTAAATGAAATTGATTATAATAGTTTAAATAAATATTATAATAATTTAATTTATTAGAATATAAAATGCCTCAATTCAAAATTTGCTTTAAACCTCGTAGAGTATTGGGCCGACCCTGATATCATTATCAGAGATTGTTAGATCATCAACATAGATGAGAAGAGTTGTGAATCTTGTGCCATCAAACTTTGTAAATAAGGAATAATCAGATGCAGATTGCTTGTAATTAAAAGAAAAAAGTAATGTTGACAAGTTGGAAAGCCATTGCCTACTGGCTTGTTTCAAGTCTTACAATGATTTTTTTGGAGCTTGCTGAATTCAGACTATGAGATAATGTCATGTAAACTTCCTTATCCATATCATCCTTGAGGAAAACATTATTTATATCTAGTTGAATGAGATGTTAGTTCTGTGAAGCAAGTTGTCCATAGAAGTCTGATTGTAGTCATTTTTGCCATTTGTGAAAAAGTATCCAAATAACCAGTGCCCTCAATTTTTGCGTACCTCTTTGCTGCTTAGTACTTAGTCATTTGGGCTCGATGCTCTAGGGTTTTTAATACTATGTATTTGTCTTAATTAGACTAAGATCATATTGTAGGGCGAGTTTACTCTTAAATTGGACCCGCCATTTATTAAAAAAAAATCACAGAAAATAAGAAGATTTTTTTTTTATGTATTATTTTATTTGTGTAAATCTCGTCTGATAAGTGGTTAAAAGGGATTTTTTTTAATCCCTAAACCAACATAAAAAAAAATCAATTAAACAAGGGTTTTAGAGAAAAACAAAAATAGACAAGACAAAAAGGCACGACAGTTGTTTTGAGAGAAGAAGAGAAGATTAGCTCCGAGTGATAGATGGGTGTGTGGCAAATTTTTTTCGTTTATTTGCTAATTTCCCAACAAAGTGGAATCGAGAGCATTGGTTGACTTTTTTTGTATGCATATCTAATGGAGAAAAATCAAGAGTTCAATATGATTAAGCTAAACTCTACTAATTATACACTTTAGATGACTCTCATGGAAGACATGTTATACAACAAACATTTGTATCATCTTATTGAAGGGGGAAAGATAAATCGAGTGATAAGTTTGATGTCGAATGGAAGAAGATGAATCAGAAGACAATTGCTATAATATGACAACGGTTGGACTTGAGTGTATATCCACATGTTTAAGTTGAAACTGATGCACAAAAAATGTGGAATAAATTAAAAGAGTTGCATGAGCTCAAACACGTGAAAATTAAGGATGTTGGATCAGAAAGTTGGATAATATAAATTACAAGGATGGTGACTAAATGGCAAATCCTATGAGTGTGTTTCAGAATAATATGAATTAGTTGGAATCTATCGAGGTTAAGTTGGATGATGAGTTGCATGTCTTATTATTTCTTAGTTCATTTTCTGATAACTGGGAAATGCTTGTTGCGACACTTAATAACTCAACTCCGAATTAGAACTTGGCAATGTCAACTGTTAAAGATAGCATGCTTAATAACTCATTTAGAATAAACGAGTGTGGTTTGATTGTTACTCCTAATCAGTCTGAAGCTTTAGTTATCTAAATTATATGCTACAATTGTGGCAAGGTGTGACACATAAAAATGAATTGCAGGTTTCTCAAAAGAGAATATTCAATGAAAGGATACGAAGGCAATGAGAAGAAAAAAATAAAGACACGACAACAATTGTACGTACAATTGTTGTCGTGTCTTTATTTTTTTCTTCTAGGTGTGATGATGTTTTCTTTTATTGGCGACTAGTCTAAAAAAGTGTGAGCTTTTATTTTGAGGTCTAAAGACTAGGTACTTTGTGTTTTCAAGCACTTTCATGCAAGTGTTGAAAGAGAAAAAGGAATGACGTTGAAATGTATCAGAGCTGATAATGGTGGTGAATATAGAGGTCCATTTGAAGAGTATTGCAAAGAACATTAAATCAAACTTGAGAATACTATTTTAGCAACGCCTCAATATAATGGAGTTGCAAAAAGAATGAATCGTATGATTAATGACGGAATCATATGTATGTTATCTAATGCAAAATTATGAAAATCATTTTAGGGTGAAAGATTAAAAACTTTATTTAATTTGATCAATCTTTATCATTATATCCAACTTGATGGTGATGTTTAAATAGAGTATGAACATGGAAAGATGTCGCTTATGGTTACTTGAGAGTGTTTGGATGTAGTGCTTTTGTTCACATTCTAAGAGATGGGAGATCTAAGCTTGATAAAAGATCTAAACAATGTGTGTTTCTAGGTTATGGTCATGAACAATTTTGTTATAAATTGTGGGATTCAACTGACAATAAAATTATTAGAAGTCATAATGTGATATTTCTTGAAGTCAAACTGTTTAAGATTTTGATAAAGTTGACAAGCCAAAATCTGAAGCTAGAAGTTACATTGATGTTGTAACTAAACACCCTACTATAAATTTTGTTAATGAGAGATATACAGGTAGATGATGAAAATGTAATAAATGACCAATAACCCCATCATGATGAGAAATTTGAAGAAGCTCCATATGAGTCACCAGTTGAGCCTGAGTTGAGAAGAACTATTAGAGTGCGTCAAGTTTTTCAGAGATATCTTCCATACGAGTATGTGACAATCACTAATAGTGGAGATATAAGATACTAGCAAGAGGCCATTTCAAATATTGATAAATAGAAATGGTTGAAGGCCATGCAATAATAGATGAACTACTTGCATGAGAATCACATATTTAAGTTGGTGAAATTTCCTAAGGGTATAAGAGCACTCAAGAATAAATGGATATACAAGATAAAGCCTAAAGAGAATAAATCTCAATCGAGATACAAAGAAAGACTTGCGGTGAAAGAATCTACTCAGAGAAAAGGTAATGACTTTGAAGAAATTTTTTCACCTGAGGTAAAGATGACATCTATTCGAGTTGTGCTAGAATTAACATCTGACTTGAATCGTAAGCTTAAACACCTTGATGTGAAGACTTATTTACTTCATGGTGATTTGGAGGAAGGGATCTATATGGAGAAACCTGAGGGCTTCAAAGTTAAAAATAAAGAAGAGTTTGTTTATAGATTGAAGAAAATTTTGTACGGACTCAAGCAAGCTCCGTGACAATGTTACTAAAATTTTAGTTCTTTCACAGAAAGAAATGGTTATGGTAAAACTATTAATGATCATTGTGTGTTTATGAAGAAGTTCTCTGATGGTGATTTTGTTATTCTCTTGTTATATGTCGATGACATGTTGATTCTTGGTCATGTCACTAAGAAAAATTGAAAGCTTACCGAAAGAGTTAAGCAAGTCTTGTGCTATGAAAGACTTAGGTATTGTAACACAAATCTTTAGCATGAGCATTTCTCGTGACACAAAGAAAGGTTAATTGTGGTTGTATCAACACAATTACATTGAGAAGGTTTTAGAGAGGTTTAACATGTGGTATTCAAAACCTTTAAGTACTCCACTTGCTACTCATTTCAAATTGAATTCTTAGTACAATTTCCTACAAGTAAGAAAGACAAAGAAGATATGAAGAATTCTCCTTATGCATTTATGCATGTGCAGATGGCAGTTTGATGCATATTATGGTATGAACAAGACCATATATTACTCATGATATTGGTATCATTTGTCGGTTTCTTTCTAATCATGGTAAAGATCATTGATAGTTAGTGAAATAAATTTTCAGATATCTTAGACGTACTTCCAGAGTGTGCTTAAGATTTGGGAGTAGTGATTGTGTGTTAGATGGCTACATAGATGAAAATATGGCTGGTGATATTGATTCTAAAAAAAATATACTTCTAGATACATGATGACTTTTGCATTGGTAATGGTGCCTTAGTAATCTAGGTTACTGATAGCCTATAATTTTTAACACAACACTGAAACCCACCAAACTTGGATTGGAAGAGTCTCAGGAACATATCCAGAAGATTATGATCACTCTCTCTTTAAAACATGTCCATAATCTCGAAAAGCTTCGCAATGAATTAATATTTCGACACGAATGTGTGATGTGAAAGTGGTGATTTTTACTTGTCTTTCAGGTGTTTTGAAACTTAGTGTGTTTTAAGGTCAAAGACTATGCAATTTAGAGGCGTGTCAACGTCACAACGTAGTTTGATAGAGAAATCCATCGACAAGGGTAGCTAAAGGTCGTGAAGACAGTTTTAACAATAAGAGCAGTTAAAGACAGTTCAAAGACCAACACGTGGAAGCATATAAAAAAAAGAAGTCCACGTAATAGGATATGCATCAAGTTCTAGGATAGTAACCATTATTGACGGTAATTATTGTATGTGTTATATAAGTTGATTTTATTCATGTAATCAATATTCACAAATTTTATCATTTTTATTATAGAACTCGAGTATCCAAGTCACTAAGAGAAAAGAGTTTGTGAGGAACATATATGAATTTGTATACCTTTTTCTATTTCTATAATCAAAGCATTTTTATTTAAAGTTACTTTCATTGTTTTTTTGTATTATTTCAGGTTCTTAGAACAATCTTGCATTGTTCTTATTGAGATTTCTACCAAACTTTCTTTACGTTCAAACATCAAATACCCAAACACATACATACTTTCTCAAATCTTTGCACAATTTGTCATAAGATTTTTTTGATTTTAATCCTTTAAGTGAACGAAAACTTATAATTTTATTTGCTAAAAATACTAGTAATAAATTGACACGCTCTAGACTCTTTTGTGTGAAATTTAAATTTTTGAAAAATAGTGTTTTGTGTTCTTACTATCTGTTTTATTATTCATATATGAAATTTTTTCAATGTCTTAAGTATGTATACGTCTGATGAGTGGTAAAACTCTTGTTGCAATGGCATGTTACAAAAATTCTTTCCTTGCCCAGAACGATACTAGAGACTGAAGAACAATTGATCGGAATGACGGTTGTTGGTGCAAAAACTTAAACTTCCATTGGAGTAATCGATCCTGATATAAGTCAAATGTCAGTTTCAATAACATTACCAGAAGTGGTGATTCCCCCACCACAAATAAAGAGTATTCCAACTATTCCAAAGTCATACAAACTATTATAACAAACCTTAGGCCTTCTTTTCTTCCGAATCTCACATTTTTAGATTGATTTTGATATCATAGTGTCTTTGGCAAGAACCTCTCTCTAAGATAGCCACCATCGTCTCTGGAGAATCACAACCAAACCAACCTCAAGGAGTCAAGGTTGAGTTGTGTTTTATGCCAGAACAGTTAAAAAAAAGTAATTTGAATAGTTTAAACTTGATTACGTTCAATGTAACGTTCATTTCCGTCATTGTATGAATGATGTAACTTAAAGCAAGTGGTCCACAATATGTACCGAGTAACCATGGAAATTGTGTACAAGTGTCTTGACAATCTGTGAAGTTGTTGTGAAAATGGTGACACCTTTAATTTCTGAGTGGAACGTTTTGTTTCAATAATTCCACGTGTTTATATAATTCGACCTTTATCGTTTTCCACTCATGTCAAAGAAAATGTGTTCTTTCTTGTTTGTTTTTTAGGGTCATTCAGTTTAGTTTTTCTATATATTACTTTCTTGTTTGCACACCTCATTGAACTTAAAATGACTGATGAGCTGTATGTAGAGGTCTATAACACATTGGCTTGTCGGATTCGATTGCACCTATCCATGTCAAAAAACACAAGTGGCACTCATGAAAATACTACGAAGAGTGGCTTATAACTTTTGTTCATATTTAAAGTGTATACATAATCAGAGCTTTGTTATTTAGACAAAAGAATAATATTACAAAGAGAATCTCTACATATGTTGCATAACACCTTTTTATTTATTAAATAGTTAAAATTTCTATGGATTCCACCGATTAATGTGAGTCCCATATAAATTTACTAGAATTTTAATGAATTTTGATTTATGGAAAAGATTTTGTTCAAATGTGTGTTGTTAGTATTAGAGGAACATGCATAAGTTGCATAACTTAGAAGAAGAAGCAGCATGGAGCTGCGTGATTATTGAATATGAAGCCAATCACATCATATAATATTAAGATACATAAATCGTCACCATCAATATATATATATATATATATATATATATATATATATATATATATATATATATATATATATATATATATATATATATATATATATATATATATATATATATATATATATATATATATATATATATATATATATATATATATATATATATATATATATATATATATATATGATTAACTCATTCATGCAAAGTATGAAATAAAATTCCAATTAACAAATTTTAATATGATATCATCCGCCTTTGATCCGTTCCTCTTTCTCTAACCGTCTAACCGTTTTCGATTACAAATCCTCACATTTATCAACGGACTCTTCTTCATCCGCCATGGTTGAGTCTTTAGAAGTTACTCTAACTGCATCACCGTGGACTGAAATTCCTTGTTTTTCGGTGCTTGGTGCTGATGCATCGTCCTCAACACATCACTTGTGTCTCAAACTTTCCATCAAATTATAAGAAAACAACTACTTATTGTGGAATCAATAAGTTGAGGGTGTGATTCTTGCACAAAAGTGCACAAGATTGTGGCGAACTCTCAAGTTCTGCAGCAATACAAAACAGAGCTTGATAAGCTTCAAGTAAATTGTCCAATGAATATAAGGCATGGATTGTGCAGGATCAAGCCATCTTCATTTGGCTTTTGTCTACTATCTCTAAAGCAATGTTACCTCATGTGTAGTTATGTAAACATGTTTTTGAAGTTTGGGATAGGATCCACAAATACTTCCATACTCACATGAAAGATCATGTTTGACAACTTCGACTTGAGCTAAAGTCCATCAAGAAAGGTAACAATTTCGTCACTGAATTCGTGCTTTGTGTTAAAGCCAATTCTAACTCACTACTAGCTATTGGTGATGTTATCTATGAGAAAGGTCAAGTTTATTCAATTCTTGATGGTCTTTCCGAAGAATATAACATGTTTGTTATGCAAATGTGTGGCATGATTGATCCTCCTTCCATGTATGATGCTGAGGCGCTGCATTATGTTCAAAAAGCCCAACTTGACAAGTTTCGACAGGAACTTTCTATGACAACTACTACTACTAATATAGTGCATGCAAATGATCAAACTGTTGATGTGCATGATAATTTTACGCTGACTCGAGGTCAATGTCGTACGTCTCGAGGTCGTGGGCGTGGTAGGGGACGCCTTTCACTTGTGACAGGACCTACATGTCAGTTTTGTGAAAAGTATGGTCATGTAATGATGGATTGCTGACACATATTCGATGAGACCTTTACACCAAACCTTTCCAATTCACATTATACTTCAGATACAGGTTCTGTTAAACCTGCAACAACAGTTGCTCTGATGGATTCTACTAATGCCTACTCCCTTCCTAATTAACTTCAGAGTCAGACATTGTTTGTGTAACACCCCGTTTCCCAAAATTAAAATAAAACAATTAAATCAAGCAATTATCAGAGTTCTTCCCAAAACAGAATGTCACTATCACCAAAAATTTCCACAAAACACTACTTTAAATAATTTTCAACAAAATGCAGCGGAAAAATTTGTCATATAAAAATATACATAAACATCATCTACATCAATTCGGCAATCCGCCCAAAATATACAAACATATACATATCCAAAGATTCAACAAAACATGATACGACACGGAGTCAAACAAAATCATCAGACAGATAAATAACTCCCAAAAGCCCCGTGTTACGTATCAGAGCATCCCTACGACTCGACTCACCACAATCCAAGCTAGCTACGCACCTGGATTGTCTGTACTTCCGATGAAGCACAAACCACAACAACAACAAGGGGTGAGAAATCACGATCAAAAATATAACGGTAATAATGTACATGAATAAAAGGCAGACAAAACATAAACATCATTCATCATACATCAATCCGGACCTACTGTCTTACACCAACACATCACACAAACAATGCAACATATGCAACTCGACAAAATGATATGCGGTACCGACTCAAACTCAGGATAGATCGCATACACTCCATCTGAGCAACGATCTATCCCTACCACGCTCCTCCTGAGCCCATATAATCAAACTCAGGATAGATCGCATACGCTCCATCTGAGCAATGATCTATCCCTACCACGCTCCTCCTGAGCCCATATAATCAAACTCAGGATAGATCGCATACACTCCATCCGAGCAACAATCTATCTCTGCCAACGCTCCGCATTTGGAGCACGGTTGAATCACATACGCCCCATCTGAGCAATGATTCAAATCTCGTCCACGCTCCCCATTTGGAGAACGGGTGAATCGCATACGCCCCATTTGAGCAACGATTCAATCCCGTCAACATGCTATGCAGACACAATGCACACATCAAACACAAGTACACATGGTACACACGATCCTACTGATCCATCATCATGCATCATATATATATATACATATATATATATATATATATATATATATATATATATATATATATATATATATATATTTCCCACGCATCCCCACATACATGTATCATATCATACACCAATCGAAATATTCTAATCAAACGAATAACACGGAAATTACATTCCAACACCATACATACACTCACCACAGCTCACCAACAATCTCGTAATCAATAAATGACCAACAAGGGTCCAACAGCACAAGAAAAACGAACAGAACAGCAGCAAAAATGCAAAGTGTTGTCGAGCTCGCTGGCACATTCGCCTGGCGAAGCCTCGCAGCGAATGCTCGCTGGAGCTCGCCCGACGAAACCCCTGGCGAAGCCATACAATGGCTACTGGAAACACTCGCTGCCCAGTTCTCCTGGCGAAGCCTAGCGAAGGCTCGCCCCCCCATCATTCGCCCAGCAAATGCTGGCGAATACCTGCGATTTCAGAAAAATCCCACTGTGCAGAAACAACAACTCTCTCTGAATTCGCCTGATTACGCGCAAACCAGCTTCTAACACAACTAGCCAACATTCTACGACTTAACTACAGAATCCATTCTCAATTTCACCTGATAAAATCTCTGTTCTACTCAATTGATCAATTTCGGCTTAAAAACGCTAAACTACCGAAAACCCCAAATCACCCAAACAAACACATGCAATGATTCAATCATACCAGCAGCAACTCAGAATTCACAACATCATAACAATCAGTTCATCAACATCTATGGGGTTAGGGAAATCCCCTTCTACCTAGAATCATGCAATACCGAATTTTAATCGATTCCCCCCCCCCCCTAACCTCAAATGTAGCTTTGATCGAAGAAACTTCAAGAATCCACAACCTAGCTTCCTATTGCTTGAACGAGCTCTCACTCTGTTGATCGGGTTCTTCTCTTTTTCACTTCTACCGTGTTCTTCTCCCTCTCACGATCGTGTTTCTTTCTTCTTTCATTTTCCAATATTCCCCTATTGCCCTTAATCCCAAATTCTCCTTATAATCCAAATAATCCCAATTAATAAAAATCCTCATTTTCTTTTAATCCAAAATTAATAGAAAACTTCATAACATTAATATTACTAAAAATAATAATAATAATAATAATATCAATATTAATATTAATTATCAATTAGTATCATTATCAATTATATGATATTAATATTATGTTCCTTATTTCTCAACACTTCCACACAAAGCACGCCGATAAGTAAAAATAACACCGGAATAACTCAAATAATTAAAATGGGCGTTACAGTTTGCATATTCAAGGGCTTCCCACCATTTAACTTTTAATCCTGATTTCTTACAATCTAAGCAAACTTATTCAAGTCACAGCCACATTAGTGTTACTAATGGCGACACACTAAAAATTCAGGTTATAGGCTCCTCATGTGTGTATTCACCTTCGAATTTTTCTTCTTCAACTAAGTTAAATGACATTTTTCTTGTAGCTTGCATTATAAGAAATTTGATCAAAGATGGCGTGGGGGTTATTGTGGACATGGAGTGAAAGAAGGATATTATGGATGTGAATAGAGTAGGAGACAGAATCATAGCTTTGAAATTTGCATTGAAATAAGACACATTTAATGTTATTAGTTCTTACATACCTCAGATTGAGTTATTATAACACCTTAAGGTAAAATTTTGGTAGGACCTAGAAGTTTTACTTCAGAATATACCCCAAGTGTCGCTACCGCGAAAATAAGGTGTCGGCAAAACAAAAGAGTCGCCACCTTTCGTTATTTATCCCACAGAAAGGGAAAGGAAACGATCTGAAAAAACCTGACAAAAAGTTATAAGACAAGGTCATCGCAACCATTGTCTGGGTTCGGGAGTCGATTACGCAAGGGGAAGGTATTAGCACCCCTCACGTGCATCGTACTCGATAGGATCCACGCTTGTTGGTTTGTCTGACGGGTTGAAAAACAATCTAGTTACGGCTTCTAAGGTTAAACGGAAAGAAACTGACTCGATAGAGCATCGCACTCTATGCCTACATATTCTCTCGTGCAATGGGAAAGTCAGAGTCAACGTAGTTCGGCTAACTACGGCTAAAATTGGAGAAGGTTGCTCGCCGAGATATCGCATCTCGTGCCTACGTACTTTCACACGGTATGAAAGATCAGAGCAAACGTAGTTCGGGCTAACTACGGATTACAGGGTGTTCTCGATCACACAGGGGTGAGAGCAAGGGTTGACGATACTAGCGTACGCATTCTAGCAGTTAGGTGTATGTTGCTCGCTCGTCGGAGACTTAGGCGTTACCTGTTTGCGGTAGAACGGACGTAGTATGTCGGAGTTTAAAGGTATGGGAACCTACGGGAACTAGAACCACGGTCTGGTCTCAATTGCGCTAGGGCAAGAGAAAGGGAACATCAGTCGTTAGCGGGAACGCCTCGATCGCACGGCAGCGAGAGAATAGAGAAGTTAGTTGTTAGTGTGCTTGCTAGGATATCGCATCTTATGCCTACATATTCTCGTCTGGTACGGGAAATCAGAGCAACTGTAGTTCATCTAACTACAGCAAAGGGGAAAATGGAGCTTGCTAGGATCTTCGCAATCCTATGCCTACGTACTCTCATCTGGTACGAGAGATCAGAGCAAACTTAGTTCGACGCACGCGGAAAACAAGTCTCGATTGCACGGGGGCAAGAGAAGGGGTCTGAATCGCCTGAATGCGAGAGAAAAGGGTTTCGATCGCGCAGGGCGAGAACAAAGAGGAAGCGGGCCTAACACGCCTAAACAGGAAGGAACTCGGGACACACACGCAAGAACCTAAGACGTAGGAGCCAATGTGTCGTATGTCACCCAAAGGGTACCATACTAAACACTCTAGACGATTGAGAGGAGACCGCTCAATTGTCACTTCCCACGTATCTAACGCTACAGCTCACAACACTCGACGGTTGCACGAAGACTTGAATAAAAATGATGTAATCGAACGAAGCGGCTCCGTTGGCCCTCGACATTGTGCGCAAGCTCCATTCCAATCTTCTCCTCTCTAGATCCTTGATGATGACGTTCGAATCAGAACCAATGTAACGCTAAAACGTCATGATTTGACTTATACGGTAAATCAAACTCTAAGAGGTAGCATATTGATATCCGTGTCAAATACAAGATAGAGAAATGATATTGAAAATCATTCTCCAATTGAATCATGTCACACGGCCAGTCCAGAATAAAATCAAAGTAAAATCAGATAGCAGAAGGGAAAATGAGGAGAGAAATCCAACAACAAATGGAAATAATACTCTACTCCTAAAATTAAAAATAAATCCTAGTAGAAAAACTCTAAAGAAATCACAAGTAAATTGCATACAAAAATAGAATGGAAATTCTATCCTATGCATAATATTCTATAATTTTCTATAAAGAAAATAGAATGAAAATTTTATATAAACTCTATACTAAAAGAAAAATAGAAAAGAATTATAAATTCTAGAATATAAAATCTATATACGATATTAAAAGAAATAATACCTAAAGAAAAATAGGAAATTCTATGCTAAAAGTATGCTAAGAATATTCTAAAGGAAACTATAAATCATAAAAGAAAAATAGACAAATAAAACTACAAACTATTACAAGCAAATATCCAATACAAGTAAAATTTAAAAGAAAAGGGAAGGGGGCTATAACAACTAAACAGGGGGTAAAGCCTGAAAAAAACAGTTGGGCCCAGCCCACAATACAATAGCGGAAAAAAAAGCCAAAACAAGAAAAAAGGGACGGGGGTGCGTATATGGAAACACGGGGGTGTGGCCAGAAAACCATTGTTGTTGGGCCTTAAGCCCATCCGTAACAAAAAAAAACAGCAAGGAAATGGGGGTGCAAGGGTGAACCGCAGGGTGTGAGTCCAAAACCGCAAATTGGGCCACAAGGCCCACTAAGACCCTTCCTCTTTCAATCTTGCTGAAACCCTAATTCCTCTCTCTCTCTCTCTCTCACCTTCACCAGCCGCCGTCAACTCAAAACTCACCCTCACCGTCTCGTCCTCAAACCTCTCATCATCTCCACCTCTCCATGTCTCGCCTTGTCTCCAACTTAATATTCCTCACAAACTAAGTAACCCAAACCTGTTAAAAAACCTAAACCGGAAGGAGTGACCTCTTAATTGGAGATTACGAAGAAGATTCTGGTGGAAGTTGATGCATGTTGATGATGTTTGGAGAAAGCGTTGTTGATCTAAAGAAACTAATGGAATATCTGAAGGTGTTAACAGAAGATCTTGAAGTTTCGGGGAAAAATCTTGATGATGAACACGGAGGTTTCTTGAAGGTTCTTGGACGAAAACGGAGGATGCATGTTCGTTGAGGATTTCTGGAAAATTTTGTTGAAGAACTAATTAATGTTCTTGGTGGATCTGGAAATAAATGCTATGAAGTTCTACGAAGATTCAATGAAGGTGATGAACTCGGATGCAGAACGATGAAGAAGGTTCTTGAAGAATTTCCGGAAAAAGTTGTTGAAGGTTTATGGTGAACTTGTACGAATTTCTGGAAAACAACTTCAAGAAGATGATGAAGTTTCTGATGAAGTCTCATGTATGATTTCTGGAAACGGATGACAACCGAGGAAGAAGCTCCATGGATTTCTGGAAACGGATGATGAACGAGGATGAAATCCATGGATTTCTGGAGTATCATGAAGTGTTCTTGGATTTGGATGAATTTCCGGTGACGGTTATTGATTCTGGCGACAGTTACGGTTGGTTTTGGCCGTGGTGATTTCTCAGGCGAGGGGAGATTGGAGTTTGCATGTACTCCGGTGAGGACGCCACCTAGGGGGACACATGGCAATGCATGGGAGAGAGAGGGGAGTGAGTGGGACGCGTGTGGGTGAGGTGTCGTGAAGTGTGAGGTGGCCGAAGGAGAGAGAGAGACGTGGAACTCTTTTATACTGACAAGTGGCAATGCAATGGATTGGGCCCCCAAAAACGGACAAGTGGCCCACAAACGAAAAATGGACTCATGATTAAAAAAATCAATTAAAAGCTGGCTAATTAATGGGTAAGACTCAATTAAGATGCTGATTAAAACTAATTAAATGCTAAACGAAAATGGATTAACACCTGGATTACAATTAACTGCTAATTAATATTCTAATTAAAATCAGTTAAACTAATTAACCCTTATTAGCCACTAAACTAACATCTAATTAATACTCCTAAATTAAACCTAGATTAATACAATCTAATAAATTCTAATAAAGGAAAATCTAATAAGGTCTAATAAACTCTATTAATGTTCTAAAAACATAAAATGACTCTAATATTTAATATCCTAATATTCTAAAAAAAGAATTAATATCTAAAATTCCAACAAATCTATTTAAAATCTAAACACTAATCAATTAAATCCTAAAAAAACAATTAATATCTAAGAAAATGAATTAAATCTATTAAAAATAGAAAAAACTATTAATATTCTAGAAAAACAATTAACCTATTTAAAATCTATTTAATATCAATTTTCTAATATTCTAGAAAAACAAATCAATTAATATCTAGAAACTATTTAAAATTAATTTTCTAAAGTTAAAAATTAAGGAAAAAACTAAAAAATGTAATGAAAATCAATTAAATCGATTAAAAAAAGATGCAAGAATATAGCGAAATAAACGGTAAAAACCGGACACCGAAATATCCTCAAAAACAACAGCAAAAGCTGAAAACACCGGGACGAGCACAAATCCCAAAATAAATCTCGGCATTCGAAACGGTTTGAGCTGCCTGAAACGTGAGAAGAGGGTTGTAATCCCGATAAAATCAATCTGGCCGGAAAAAAATGTGATGTACGCGGTATGCAAATGAAAAATGCAAAGTGAGTCGAAACATTATCCAAATTACGAGAAACGGTTGGGAAAATTTTGGGGTGCAACACCAAGGATAGAAGCTTTTCCTAGGAGGGGATCTTAATGGACATATAGGTAGCGTAGCAAGAGATTTTGAGAGCGCGCATGAGGGGTTTCACATAGGGGAGGTGAATACGGAAGGTAAATACATCTTGGAGTTTTCGTCGGATTTGTATCTTACTATAGAGAGTACATAGTTAGGAAAAGAGATGAACATCTTATCACATATAAAAGTGGGGGAACATGTTTTCATATAGATTTCTTTCTTATCAAAAGATCTGATAGGAAGATTTGCTTGGGTTGTAAAATTATCCTGGGAGAGAGTTTTACTACCCAACATAGAGTTTTGGTTATGAATATAAGAATTAAATACATGACAAAGAGAGTAAGTCATATTGTAGCGCCAAGGATCAAGTAGTAAAATTTGAAGGGTGAGATCAAGGAATTTTCCAACACAAGATCTTGGAGGGATGGTTTGAACAACCACGAGGAAGTGAAAATGATAATGTGGAATTATATGTCCTAAGAGTTAGAAAAGTGGCTAAAGATATGTTGGGTGAATCAAGAGGTTTTGGACCTAGGGGTAAAGAATATTGGTTATGGAATGAACGTGTCCAAAGTAAAGTTAGAGTAAAAAAGGATTGTTTTAAAGTTTGGTTTAGGTGTAAAAATGTCAAAACATGGGGAAAGTACAAGAAAGCTAAGAATGAGACCATGAAGGTGGTGATTTAAGCAAGAACCCAAGATTTTGACGGATTATACAAATCTCTAGGAACCAAAGAGGGAGAAATTGTTTTATATAGGCTTGCTAAGTGAAGAGAAAGAAAGACTAGATATTTGGATCAAGTAAAATGTGTTAAAGATGAAGAAGACAAGGTCTTGGTTTAGGAAAAATATATAAAGGATAGGTGGAAGATTTATTTTTACTACCTATTTAATGAAAGATATGATATTGCACAGGGATCTAGCCGACTCGACATTAGAGAAGCATATCAGAACTATAATTACTATTGTCAGATCGAGAAATAGGAGGTAAAGGAAGCATTAAAAAGAATGAGTAACAGTAAGGCAGTTGGACCATACAATATACCTATTGAAGTGTGGGAAGTTCTTGGATATAGAGGTATCTAGTGCCTCACAAAACTCTTTAATGAAATTATGAGGTCAAAGCGCATGTCAGAGGAATGAAGAAGAAACACCTTAGTTCAAATCTATAAGAACAAGTGGGATATTAAAAATCATGAAAACTATAGGGGGTTAATCTTGTGATTCATACCATGAATTGATGCAAAAGAGTGATTAAACAGAGATTAAGAAAAAAGACTAAAATCTGCGAGAATCAATTTGGTTTTATTCCTAAGTGTCAAAAGTCATGGTCATATGCTCAACTTTCTAAGATTATGGTGACTGATTCAAGAATCCAATCTTAGCAAACAAGGGCTGCATTTGTAGCTTGCATTTGATACTACATGATGATAGAAGATTTGAGTTTAAAAGCAATTTCTAAGTGGAAGTAAATTGGAGCTAAAATGGAGGCTTCAACCTTGTGTGAAATGACCTAAATACTTAGAATTTTCTAACTGTCAAGTCAGTTTTGAAGCCTTGACTTTACACCAAGTTATCCGAGCCTACAAGCAGTTTACCAAGTTGATCCCAACATCAAAGTTGTTCCTTGTCATGAGATTTTTCCAAGGGTACCAAGTTTGTGGCATTTGAACCATTGTACACCAAGTTATGCCATATCCAATGTAAGTGTCTAAAATCCATTTCAAAGACCACTTGAACCATTCTAAATAAAGTCAATCACCCATTATCCATAAGTTCCAAAACCATATCCATGAATATCCATTTTTTGTCTATATTCAATTTCACCAAAGCCATCCCAAATAGCTTCAAGTAGATTTGGCCAAGTGAATACAAGTGTAGCTCGGGTTCTATAGGCATCCAAATTATCATGTGTGAATCAATTTTTCTTCCAAGTCAGATGTCCATTCAAGATGGTTCCAATTTTTTTTGATCCACATCATGGACTAGTTTGTAAAGCAGCAAGGAATGACTCAAATGATAGAGAATTACGTCCATGAGTAAGCTGCAATTTGTGAGATAACTCATTTTGCACAAGCCTAATCAGATAAGATAAAGTGGGAGAATATTCTAGATTTCAGCCACATCATCATTCCTAACCATTATCAAATGATATTTCAATCATTTTCCACTGAGAGCATGTATGGAATTGATCTCTTACAGCCAAATGCTGAGCTGGAAAAGTTGTTAGAGAAAGTGAGGTCATGCGTCCAAATTCACTCCAAATATGATTCATTTCACTCTCTCTTTCACCCTACACAATCACTCTATAAATAGAGAGTTCCTACATTGCAATTCTCAAGCTCAAGTAGCCAAGGTCACTCTGCCCAAACCGTGTTCAAACTGCTTTGAAACTCGATTCTGTGAAGAAGATTCGTGAGGATTCATGTCTATTCCTTTGCCCAGATAAAAAGTATTATATCCATCGAAGCTAATGCAATAAAGATCAAGCTAAATGGATCATTGTAGAGGGAGAACGAAGCTCAATTTCAGGAATTTTTTAGCATCTTCGAGCAGCTAAGATTCTTCACCTTTTCCAAAATTTCTTGATATTAAATCGTGCGCAATGTCATGCTAATCATTAACCCTAATCTTATGTTCATTTTTGTTACAACATCATCATTTAATTTTGATTTTCATGATTAGGGTTCTTGAGCCGTTTCTTAAAATTCTTTGGAATCTGGACATGTTGATGAAATCTAATGATGTGGATTGATTCCTTATGTGATTATGACTCAAATGTGTGTTTATTTGTGAATTTTTGTTGAGTTTTGAGGATTCACGATTTTGATGTGTCATGAGGAAGAAGAAGTTTCATTCTGGCGTTCATCAATGGCTTCCCTCCGTTTAATTTGAATTTGTCCATTAATGCAGAGCAAGGTGTCATTTTAGCGCCAGATTATTTTGTTAATTGTGATTAGGCTTTGTATTCAAACAATAGAGTGAATGCATGTGAGTCTAATCATTACAGTCATTGATTCTAATTAATTTCTGAGTCATATTGATCTGATTATGTGGATTTAATCTTGAATTATGCAATGTGCGCCATGTGATCTTAATTAAATGGCTACGCGAGTGTAGGGGCATAGTATGGACTTTTTTTGTATGCAGAAGCGTTGGGCTTCAAGCGTAGTGGGCTTAGTCATTTTACTTCGATGCACCCCCATTTTTGTTGTTTGCTAACACAGTTTTTGGCAGGCCTGGGCTAATGTTGCTATATGGACCCCTAAGTTACTCTAAGCACCCTAGATTTCATTTGATCATAGTTTCTTGATTTTTAAATTCTTTTTTGAGTTTTTTTTAATATGCTTCAAATTTAAACTTTTTGACTTATAATTGGTTTATTTTCGGCTTGGAAATCATTTTAACCATTTTGATAATGTTTGGATGCTTTTAACACTTCATTTCCAATTTGTTTGAATAATTATTTTAACCATTTTATTGACTTGATGCTGGCACATTTTGATCTTGATTTCTATTGTTAAGACATGATGAGATATATGATTGCCTTGGTTCATTGTTTGGCGCTTTCTTTGATTAAGCTTGGTGATTTCTCATGATGGATCTTTTTATAAGTGATGGTGCCTCTTCTTGAGGATTGCTTGATCTTTGACATGCTTTGTACTTCATGTTTACACTTGTTGACTGAAATTGATGCTTGTGTTGTTTCTAGATTTGCTTCACATGCTCCCTTAGGAGTTCTCTAATTCAATTTGATAGGTTTTTTAACCTAATTGATTTGAGTTAGAGGTAGAATTTAGGATTCCTATCCAGGCATGCCAACATTAGGGTTATAATTCCTTCATCCTTAACTCTAGGTCCATCTTGCATGACAACTTTAGGATAGAATTTCTCTCTGATCTCAACTTTAGGACCACTTTGCATGATAAAATTTAGGATTGCGTCTCCCCTAGATTTTACTTCTTTTTTGCTTCCAAATATTTTCTTGCATCAAAATCCAAAAACACTTAATAAATACGATGTGTATAATACGTCACGAGCCTTAAGTACATGAGATAAGATGAATGGGTGTTTTCCATACCTCTTCTTAGATTATTTTGTACGTGAGACATTTGGATCATTTATACAAAATACTTGCTCCTATTGTCTTAGACTTTATTACAATATGCATCTCAAACCCTTTTCAAAAACTTAATCAAAACACTTCAACAAATCCAAATCATTTTGTCCTTCGGGATTTTCTCTTCAAACCTTTTTCAGAAAGGACATGTTATTTTTTTCTACTGCAATACCGGCTAAAGCGTAAGTCTCCTCACGTGTGAACGGAAAAACGTAACTGCTAGAATGAAAACGTTAACATCGTTTATAAAAAACATCCAACAACTCGTAGTCCCATGAACTACGGATGCTCTGATTTCTCATTCCTATTGATAATACATAGGTACAAAGGCCCTAATCCTTGGCGAGTGAGCTTTAGATTTCCTTATCATTCATACATTCCCTTAGCAAGTAAGCTTTAGATATACACACCCTTTGATTAGAACAACAAGAGGGGATCCTGTTGAGTACAACAGACGCAAGGGGTGCTAATACCTTCTTCTTACATAATCGACTCCTGAACCCTGAATTTGGTTATGAGACCATGTTCTTTCCCTTCTGAGGTTTTCTCGATGTTTTCCTTTTCCTGTTGGGATAAGTAAAGTTTGACAGCGACTCAGTGTCTTTGCCGATTGTTTTTGCATAGTGACAGTTGACGACACTGCTGTGGACTCTGGTTCCCTAAGTGAGTCAGTCCTATCTCTTGCCTGTTTTCTTTTCTTTGGGTGTTTATCTTTATGCTTTTCTTGCTTATTTATTTGCATTTGTTGCATTTTATTTCGTTGTTCCTTTATTATGGATATTGTTGTGCTGTTGGGTTGGGATGTTACTAAGAGATGAGCGCATTACCCAGGCTTGAGTATACACACAGGATTAGAGTGGAATTGTGTTGACTTGCATAAAGTTAGATACATATAGTTGGTACGAGACCCACATCCAGACAAGGTTTTCTTAAGGATACTTTATCCTGCATGTTATGCAGTAGACAGAGTGTTTGCATAGAGAGAGTGTTTGCAGTAGACAGAGTGTTTGCATAGACGAGGTTTTCTTGAGGATACTCTAGAGAAATTATGGAGGCCTCCTTGAGAGGTAATAATGCTATATAAGAAATTATGAACGTATTATTATTTCTTGACCTGAGAGCCCGAGAAGCTGAGGACTGTTACGAATCTCTATTCAAGACTAGAACCCACATGTGAGAGGGGATAGAATTTTGCAAGAAACCTTGACCTTCAACCTACCTGGTTTTCTGTTTTCTTGTAGAGACAAACTTTTGAACCTGTTATGTTCAGCTTATTCCGATATCAGTACAACAATTATCCAGAATATATGAAAGCTTTAATCTCGTGTCTATTGCATTCATAACATTACATAACATAAGAATCCATGCACTAATTTGCATATCATTCTTCAACCAAAAATCAAGAAAACTCATCCATCCTTTATCCATAACCCACAGTTAATTTCCAGACTCTCGTATTGGACTTGAAGCAGCTTTTTGAAAGATGATGAACTCATGAGAGAAAAACCAATTTGCGACAAGAGCGGGTGTTAAATTGATGAAAAACCATTTATACTAACTTGTGGAAGCTATGAAATCCTTGGCAAAAAGAGATGACAATATTTAGAGGACTTCATTCACTGGGAATTTCATTCCACCTCAAGTGAATAATGTTACTCAAGCTCAGCCTGTGCAGATCCCTGTTGAGAATCCTACTATACAAGAATATCCCATTGTCTGAGATGGAAATTCCTCTTCTCTTGATGTCGTGGAATATCATAGTTTTGCATTCTCTGTGCTATATTTCCAAGGAGCGGTCCTTGTGATGAAAACCAAGGACCCACGAGTTATTGAGGTTTTAGATAGATGTCGTGTGTTGGAAGAGAAGCTTAAAGCCATGGATGGGCGTGATGCTTTTGATTTGAATGCTTTGAACATGTGTTTGGTACCCGACCTTGTAATACCTCCAAAGTTCAAGACACCAAATTTTGAAAAGTACAAATGGGATAGATGTCCAAAGCAACATTTGGTGATGTTTTGCAGAAGAATGACCTCATATGTCCACAACGACAAACTTATGATTCACTATTTCCAAGACAGTCGGAGTGGGACATCACTGAGTTGGTACGTGTAGCTAGAGAGTAGCCACATTCAATCTTGGTTAGACCTAGCTAACGCCTTTGTGAAGAAATACAAATACAATCTTGACATGGCTCCCAGCCGCATGCAGTTGTAAGGCTTATCTCAAGAGGACAATGAATCCTTCAGAGGGTGTCATATCCCAAATTTTGACCCTTAGATTCCTTCACCATACTAGGAGCATCAAGCATATTTTCTAACCCTAACCTTGTTTCAAGTTTGTTATTGTTGAGGTTCATCTGAATTAAGGTTTTGCACCTTTAAAATCAAGAGGATTATTGCTTGATCAGTCAATGTTTTGGATTAATCATCATCAAATAAAGTTTCCATACACTCAAGAGGCTTATGTTCAACAAGAATCAAGTGTAAATTGGTCTCATTGTAAGATCATTGAAGCCTAATTTCATCTGGCCCCAAATTAGGGTTTTATTAGGAAAAGTCAACTGTGCCTTTGACCTTTGATCCAAGCATGATCCCAAGCCTTGGGACATGATTAAACATGTTCATATACATCCTTGGAGCCTATCTATAATGATTGAAAAGTCCAAAGATGCAGATTCATTGAAGATCACACAGTTGAATTCATCTAATACAAATTTCATCTGACATAGTCAACCCTTTGACTTTTAGGGTTTTTCGTCCAAATTGAAGCATCCAAGTTAAATTTCCTCAAGACATGTTTAAACAATGAGTTTGATCATGGAAAAATCAATATTTGAGAGGTTTCTTGCAAAAGAAGTAAACTTGGACAACTTGAATTTTTCTAAGTATATGGAAAAAACCCTAATTTTGGCACCAACTTTGAAAGATCATAACTTTCAATCCACACATCCATTTTTTTAGTTCCAAAGATAAATTTGTAGATTTCATCATGTACTAAAAAAGTTTCCTAGTTACCTATGAGAAAAAGAGGCTTATATTTTGAGATGTGGAATTTCAAAGTGCGGAAGAATTTCAAAACACTTAGAATTTTCCAAGGCCAACTTTGTTCCTTCAATTTTCAGCCAGCTTCAAGGCCAATTTTCATCATGATCCCTTTGGATTCAAGAATTTCATCAAGCATGAAAGTTGTAGGACATGTTTAGGGATTTCTAAAAATTACAAGAACTCTCCAATCCATTGAATGAGCTTGGAGTTTCGAAGACATGAAGTTTAGGGTTTGAAACTTGAAATGCAAGTTGTGCCACTTGACAAACATGATGCAAACCAAATTTTGTTGTAAAACTTCACACTCTATGAGCTATTACTTGAAAGATATAACCTAATACAATAATTACACAAAATTTGGAAGCTTGATCCTTTGAATTAAGGCTCAAACCACTTGCTACTTCCATTTTTGGCATAAAGTGAAGAATATCATTTTCATAAAGTGAGGTTTTCCCTAAAATCAACATTGAGCCACTCCACTTCTCTCATTCTGCACTCCAAGGACACTCTATGGTTCAGAAAGCACGCTCTACCCAGCAACCCTTGTACTTGATCCTTTAAACAAGAGGAAACCATCATTGCAAACAAGTTGGTTTCCAAGCGATTTAGTTGGCAAAAACTCAGATTCTGACCACACCTCAAACCCTCCGCTCTCTCTATAAATAGGACATTAATCCTCACTCGAAAATATCAGAGAATACCCCAAGAAAAATCCTCAAACCACCTTGCATCCTCAGAACCACTTATTCTTGCAAAAACCACCCAAACTTGCAAGGACACTTTAAATAATCATTCTGATCGTGCATTCTCAAAATAAACTTCTGCTGGAAAAAAAAGGACTAGGGAAAAACTCGAAGCTGATATTGATGACCTTGAGGAACAACTAAGAGGTGCTTTGACTTTAGCTGAAGACGAGTGTCAGCTCAAAGAAGAAGCATTAAGAGTTTCATATGTCACTTCTAATATGTGGAACGATAAATGCTTAGAGTTGGAAACTGCTCAGGAAACGACCACTCTTTGGAAGGACTGCTTCGAAGCTTTGAGATGGATAGTTGACATTGGCTCAAGAAAGAGGCTCAACTCAACAAATTGTTGAATACTCATGTGGAGTCCCTCAGACATTGTCAGCTAGCTCTAGACATGTATCGTGCTAGGTATAATGATCTGGTAGAGCATTGAAATCTCATGATTCGTGATATCCCATGGAGGTTAGAAAGCACAATTCAAGATTTGGATGGAAACAATATTCCCCCTTCAGTCCACCACTTCATTCATCCCATGAATGGTTCTTTGAGGGTATGCATAGATTTTAGAGATTTAAATGATGCAACTCTAAAAGACGAATATTCAATGCATGTAGCGAAAATGTTAGTCGATTATGCCGCAGGCCACGAATACCTTAGTATGCTTGATGGGTATTCAAGATATAATCAAATTTTTATTGCTGAAGAGGATGTCTCGAAGACAGCCTTTCGATGCCCTGGGGCCTTAGGCACTTACGAATGGATAGTGATGCCTTTTGGTTTAAAAAATGTGGGGGTAACGTATCAAAGGGAAATAAATTCGATCTTCCATGATTATATAGAGACTTTTATGCAAATATACATTGATGATATGGTTGTTAAGTCTACCTCAGGGAATAATCATATTGACCATCTTTAATAATCTTTCGAAAGGATGAGAAGACATGGTCTAAAAATGAATCCTCTCAAATGTGCTTTATGTGTGCAGGCGCGATATTTCTTAGGCTTTGTGGTCCATAAAAATGGAGTCGAAATAAACCAGAATAAGACCAAGGCCATAATCGAGGCGAAGGCATCATCAACAAAGAAGGAATTAGAGTCACTGCTGGGAAAGATTAACTTCTTGAGGATATTCACATTGAATCTCAGTGGAAAGACTCAAGCCTTCTCACCTCTACTTCGACTCAACAAGGAAGGGTTCGAATGGGGTAAACCTCTGCAAGAAGCATTCGACAAAATCAAGGATTACTTGAGTCATCCTCCAATTTTGTCACCACCTTGTAGGAATAGAAGCATGAGGTTATATATATATATATATATATATATATATATATATATATATATATATATATATATATATATATATATATATATATATATATATATATATATATATATATATATATATATATATATATATATATATATATATATATATGCGTCAAATAAAACCTTAGGGAGCATGTTGGCTCAAGAGGATGAAAATGGCGTCGAAAGAGCCATTTATCACCTTAGTAGAGTTTTAAATGATGTAGAAACTAGGTATAACATAGTTAAAAAAAAGTGCTTATGCTTGTATTTCTATTGTAAAAAGTTAAAGCTTTATATAAAACCAGTTTATGTTTCGTTCCATTTCAATATCATTAAACATATGTTGTCCAAACCAATTTTGCATAGTCGAATTGGTAAATGGGCGTTAGCTTTAACTAAATATTCCTTAACACATATTCCTTTAAAGGCTATTAAAGGACCAGTGGTAGCAGACTTTATATTCTATCACTCAATAAATGAAAATAACATAACCTATCTCGAACTTGAGCCTTGGAAATTATATTTCGATGGCTCTAGTCATAGAGATGGAACTAGTGTAGGAGTGTTGATTATTTCTCTCGACAAAATTCCAATAGGATTCAAGTATAAAGTCGAAGGTCTCTGTTCGAATAATAAGGTTGAATATGAGGATTTAATAGCTGGACTTGAGATATTGTTGGAATTGGGGGCAACTCGAGTCGAAATGCTGGGAGACTCAGAGTTAGTCATAAAACAAATTACAAAAGAGTACAAATGCGTTAAAGAAAATCTTATTATGTACTTTGTAATAGCCAATCGATTACTAAAAAGGTTTGAAATAGTTATTATTCGACACATACCTCGATTGGAGAATCAAGTGGCTAATGATTTGGCCCAGATTGCTTCAAGGTATAAAATCTCGAAAGAAAAATTACAAGATGCAGTCGAAGTTAGAGGAAGAGTTGTGTCAGCCAGATTTTCCCCATCAGATTTGGAAACGACAAAGCTAGGATACACTAATAAAGAGAATGATGAAATCCTCGAAATAGATAGCTTGATGGGTGGAGATTTGAGGAAACCAATAATGGAGTATCTGCAAAATCCAACGACATTCACAGAGTGAAAAATCAGGTATCGTGCTTTAAGTTATGTTCTTCTGGGGAATGAGTTGTTTAAAAAGACTCCTAAGGGAGTTTTACTTAAGTGCCTTAGTAAATCAGAGGCATATTTAGCCCTTTCGACTGTCCATAGTGGGGCATGTGGGGCACACCAGGTAGGCCATAAGATGAAATGGTTGTTGTTTCGACAAGGTATGTATTGGCCCACCATATTAAAAGACTATATCAAATTCACTAAAGGGTGCCAAGAGTGCCAAGTACACGCAGGTATACAACATGTTCCTGTGAGTGAATTACATTCCATAGTTAAACCATGGCCCTTTAGGGACTGGGCTTTAGATTTAGTTGGAGAAATTCGACCAGCGTTATCCAAAACTCAAAGGTACATTTTGGTAGGTATTGACTATTTTACAAAAAGGATCGAAGTTATACCTTTTCCAAATGTCGACAAAGAAGATGGTAATTGAATTCATCAAAAAACATATTATTTATAGATTTGGAATCCCAAAAACCATTACAATGGATAAAGGATAAGTTTTTATAGGTCGAAAGATGCAAGATTTCGCCAAGAAAATGGGTTTCAAATTGTTGACTTCCATGCCTTATTATGCTCAGGCTAATGGTCAGGTCGAAGCAGCAAACAAAATAGTGATAGGTCTAATCAAGAAACATGTGGGAAAGAAGCCTAGAAATTGGCACAAGAATTTGGATCAAGTGTTTTGGCCATGTCGAACCTCTCCCAAAGAATCGACCAACGCAAATCCGTTTCGATTAACATTTGGCCATGATGCAGTGTTGCCAGTAGAAATCTACTTACAGTCAACGAGGATCCAAAGGCACCATGAGATTCCATCAGAATCCTATTGGAACAAGATGTTGGACGAGTTGGTTGATTTAGATGAAGAAAGGCTTAATGCCTTGGAATTGTTAAGAAGGCAAAAGAAAAGAGTAGAGAAATCGTATCATAATAAAGTTAAGATTAAAAAATTTTCGCCAGAAGAATTGGTTTGGAAAGTAATTTTGCCTATGGATCGAAAAGATAGAGCCCTAGGTAAATGATCCCCTAAATGGGAAGGCCTTTTTCAAGTTATACAAGTCTTTTCTAATGGCACATATGAGATTGAAGAATTAGATAAAGATAAAAGAATCTTGAAGGTAAACGCGAAATATTTAAAAAAAAATATAAGCCTGCACTTCAAGAGATAAAGATAACCAAAGAATAATCATGCAAGAAAAATAAAGCTAATATGGTAAATAACTCTGCCAAAATGGCTTAATTTGTTACAGAAAAAGGCCACAAAGGGCCAAAAGTCATGATTTGTAAAAGAAGGAAAAATGCTACAGAACAATTTTAGAAGGGAAGAAAGCCTTTCATCTTTTCATACTTCGAATTTTGAAGAATCAGGCGGCGCCCGCAAAGAGTCTTGTTGGTCGAGAGAGCTTCAATGTCTTTCCTAAGTTGTTGAGCTTTTTCAAGATGTTGAAGGCCAGCCTGGATATCTTGTGCCACTTCATCTTCGACTGAGCTGAGCTGATTAGTCTTACATTGCTTGGCCTGAGAGATTTTATCTTTCAAAATGACAATTCGTCTCTCCCATTCTGCAATGCTCTTGTCATATTTTTTGACCTCCTTCTTATTCTACTCAGAACGTTTCTCGAGTGTCGAAACTTTTTTAATAGACACCGAGACAGCCTCCCATGCAGCTTTTTGATTGCAAGTTTTTGTGGTAAGGTTGCTCGAGAAGTCTCTAAGGCGGTTGAGATCAGCAACAACAAGACAAATCATTGTGCTCAGTTCCATAATGACACCAGCCACTTCTGGGGAAACTTCCAAGACATTGATTTGCTTCAGAAGTTTCTTGAGACCAAAACTGACAGAAACATCTTATTCCAGGATTTGAAACAAGTCCACTGCAAATATTTTTTCTTTTATTTTCATAAGAAAGTCATTGTTATTTTTCCAGTTCAGGTGGTTCCCTGAGGCGGTCGAAGTGCTGGTGCTTTTTTCTCTAGAGTTGTATTGGGAAATGAGCATAACTTTTAGATACTCCAATGGTCGTTGTACTTTCAAAGGTTCCAGCTCTTCATGTGAAAGGCTAGTCAATTGAGTGTCAGTCAAAGCGGTGGTTGGAGTTATCCTTGGACTGATTTTCTTAGTTCACTTTGTCTTCCAGAACCACCATTTCAATTTCTCTTTCAGACGCATATTACTCTCCCTCTTCTTCTTCTTATTATTATTTTTCTTCTTCTTCCTCTTCAACAAGCTTGTCATCTTCACTTTGTTGCTCCTCAAGATTACCCTCAGCAGTTTGCTCTATATTGGGCATCACAGTGTCCCCTGAAAGATCAACAATTTCTCTCTCGACCAAGTCCTCTTTTGGAATGGTTACTTCGACATGAGGAAATTCAACCACAGGAATGAATGGTGTCTTCTTGGGAGCACCTGCAGATTGGATTCCTTCCTAAGAGCCTTTTGTGGAGCCTTTCGCAGAAGCCCCAGAAGGAGTTGTTGGATGATAGCTGGGGTCACTGTTGTTTGTTGGAATATTCTGTTGTACCATGGGTTGACCTCTGATGTTGGTGGTAACTTGAAAAGAGAAAGGCTAAAGAATTAGAGGGATAAATGATAAAGAAATTGCAAGGTTTCAAGAGAAGTATTTACCTTGGGATCATCAGGCCCAGGACTAGAGTTGTCACTCTCAGTCTGTGCTGAATTGCAAGCAGGGGACGCTTTTGTTGAGAGTTTGCCAGCCTTTGGTTTTGGTTGATTGAAGGCTTCAGTTATTTTTGCCTGCTTCCTCCTCCTTTTCAGGGTCTGTTCTTCATGAGGAGATTGATCTTCCTCATCCGGCTCAATTATGATTTGGTTGGAAGCTCCTCTCGATTTTCGCTTCTTTGGAGTGAGAGGTGGCCTTCGAGAGTTTTGAGGAGAAAAAAGTTGAAGTATCAGACAACATGAGATTTTACAGTAAAGAAGAATTAAGTAAGAGATTTACCTTAGGAACTTGACTGCTTTCTTCTGTCTTTTCTTCGATTTGTTTCTTCTTTTTTGGGTGCAACCTTGATAGGTGAAATTTAAACAAGAACAATACAAGTAAGATGATAAAAAATCAAATAGCGAAAATTTAGTTCGAAAACCTCTCATTGTAACAGCCCAAATTTCATTAAATAATTAATTGTAGTAATTAATTGATTTAGTGGGATTTTTATTAATGTTGGAATTAATTTTTATTAATTGGAATTAATAGAGAATTAAGAAGGAAATTGGAAGGAAGGAAAATAAAGGAATATATAAGAGAGAAAGAAAAGAAAAGAAAGATAGAAAACATTTGGAAAGAAAGAGGAAAGAAGAAGAAAGGAGAGAAAGAGAAGAGAAGAAGAGGAAAAGTGGAAATCATCAAGAACCAACATCGAAGCTCCGATTAATCGAGGTAAGGGTGAGAAATGTTTCTATTTTATCATTGTATGATGTTATGTATGTTGGGTTTGGGGTTTTGGTAGAGTTTTCATCACTTTCCAATTAGGGCAAAAGTTGGAATAATCGGTAGATTGATGATTTAATCGGTTGAAACTGAGCAATAATGCCGTAGAATAGTCGGGTAACATGTATTGATGCTGTTTGTACTGATTTTGTTGTGTGAGAAGTTGGATGATGGTGGATTGTGGAGGAGGAACAGAATAGGGTTCTGTTCTGCGCAGGTTCGCTGGCTCTCGCCAGGCGAGCGAAGGCGAAGCTTCGCCAGGCGAAGCATAGCGAATGCTGGCGAATAATTATGATTAAATCCCAGTGGACTTCGCTGGCGAGTTCGCCAAGCGAAGGTGGATAGTGAAGGTTCGCCCAGCGAAAGTGCTGGCGAATGGTGGCGAATGAAGTCAGTAGCTACTGACTTGGGCTCGCTGGGAAGTCTCGCCAGGCGAAGCCTAGCGAGTGTTCGCTGAGAGAGTTCTCTCGGCGAAGGCCAGGCGAAGGTTCGCTGCGAGGGTTCTCCAGGCGAATGAACGCGAATGTGACAGCATTTTTCTTTTGCTGAGTTGATCATGTGGAGATGGTTTGGTTGTTTCACATAGGTTAATACTTCTATGATATGATATAGATATGATCTATTGTGATGATGTGTGTTGTGGGTAGCCTACGGGCGTGAAACCTAGTTGATGTGCGATGCGTATTAATTGTGATAAATAGAAATACATGTGAGTACAATGATGAATGTATGTGTATTGTCTAATGAACTTGCGAATGCTTAATGAGTATACAATTATGTGATGAGTATGCATGAGAACATTTTGAATAGGTGTGCATAACTTATAATTGTATGATTGGTATTGCGATGTGAATACCTTGATTGTTGTGATAATTAGAGGTACATGGGAATACAATGAGGAATGTATGTGTATCGTCTAATGAATTGTGAGTGCATATATGTATGCGATTGTTGTGTGAATGCATGGGAACATATGTGATATGTGTGCATTGTTGTTGAATATGATGATGTGTGAAATGAATACATTGATAAATGTTTGATATATGTTGTATGTGCAATCATGATGAAATTCTCGAAGGGGTGAATTATTCGAATGCATGGGATTAAGACGCGGGAACGGTCTTAAGTGCATTTATTGTGATTGGTTGATTGTACATGCATCATTCAGTCAAGAGGCAATGTCTGTTAGTTTCGTGGAAACTAGTGGCTTGTCCCAAACCTAGAAGGGTGGGTTTGAAGCCTAGGGGACGGGCTTAGTTGTTATCGGTCTAGAAGGGTGGACCCGGTTTAAAGTAAAAACCGAAAAATGATAACAAGTTATCGGTCTAGAAGGGTGGACCCGGTTTAGAGTGAAAACCGAAAAAAGATAACGAGAGTCGGTACCGCATAGCATTGAGTTGCATTGAATATGTTGAGTCACATTTGCATAATGTTGTTGTTGTATAAATGTGCTTGTGAATGATTGTGAAATTAAGCATGAAGGGATATGCTTGTGAATGTTCATGATGTTGATATATGTGAACGTGATATGATTATGATTATGAGGATGAAGTGTGGTGAGAAATGTGAATAAATGTTATATGATTACCTATATATATATAATTTCATGCTTTGATTATTATGGTTATATTTCTCACCCTTCTGCTGTTTTATAATGCTCTATGAGGCATTGCAGATTAGGATGCTGGAGTCCTTTTATGAAGTTAGTCTTCATTCTTTTGAGTCGGCTGCTCTGATATGTAACACCGGGTAGTTAGACTAGTATAGTCATTCTTTTGTGATATATTGCGATGTATCAGCTGATGTGGTTTTGTAATCTAACTGATATGTTGTATTAATCTGGATGACTTATGTGCATTTGAATTAATATTTTGAAAACGATGAAATGATTTGGCCTTCCGCTTAATTTTGAAAATGTTACATATTTTATGGAGCAAAAATGTTAAAGTGTTTTATTGGTGAAGTTGTGACATTCTTCTTTTATACCTTATTCTAAAATTTTTACTCTGATGAATTTGTATGTGCTTAATTGTTTTATATGCATTTATTTGGGGTATAGAAGGGGGTGCTACACTCATCCCATACCTTCATATATTTCAAATTCAATGCAAACATCCTCGATACCGATATGAAGAGGACCTTTGAAACTTTCTAGAGTATGCTTAGTCATAACCACCCGCTGAGCTTTTGGTTTCGACTGTTGACTAAGGATTTTTATAGAATCCCCACAGATAAACCGGTCTGGAAATGAAGGGGCAATGGCCATTCCAAAGTCATCACTTGGTAGTCGAGGAAATTTTTTGAAAGCCGTTGTGTAGAGTTCCCTAGGAGGAATGAATGAATGGAGTTCTAAGTTCTCCATTTTCTTTAAAAACTTTTCCTTTAGTGTAACAGCTGCCTCACAGACAGTTCGACTAAGATCATCTAGTCGATAAATAGTTTCAAAGTACTTTTGGAATGCTTGGATTTCTTTGATGTGTGTCGAAGTACCTTTCTTGGTCTTCTCCTGCACAGAGAGGAAAGCTTGGTTAATAAGTTGAGTAAAAGAAGGAGCATCGAAGAACTCCTCTGCATAGTATGTTGACCACTAGTTGTTGAATTATAGGGTGCAAAAGAAACACCGTTTAAAACCAGTGGGGATGAGTTGAGCCTTATTGGAGTAGCAGGCAAGTTACGTCAAAGACATCTCTTCAGTATACTTCACATAACGAAGCAGAAAGGCATCTTTATTTTCAAAGAGACACTTGGGAAGAGCTTGGACCAACCAAAACTGTCAAGCCACCAAATTTGGTTAGTAAGCAACTAAAGCCACTTGAGACTTTGACAGATTTCAGTTGAAGCGTTAGAAACCTTGGAATCAGGAAAGCCTCCCAGATTTGTAAGGATTTTTCTTCTTGAGCCTTGGTTGGGGTTACGAAAGGTCTGGTGAACCACCCAGGACCATATTTCCTTGCAGCAAATAAAGCCATGTTCGATGTGAACTCATGACGTTTGGAAAACATCATGACATAACTTAAGAATGTTGGCCTGAGGGTTTGTACTTCTTTGTTGGGAGTAAGTTGGACCAAGCGAGTCCTTTCGACTCTCCTATTCTTGATGTCTTCAGCAGTCTCATCGATTGGATTTTTATTGGGGAGGCTGGCTTCAAATGAGACATTCATCCAGATTTGTAACAGCCAGAAGGGACCAGACAACAAAAGGTTTCCTTTTTCTTCTAAGTTTTTAAGTTGGGCTATTCCTTCACTTAGAGACTCATAGAGATTCCCTAAGATCAATTCGCTTAGGCATATATCATGGCCTTTGTGAAGTTGAGTGGCCAGGGTTAAGTATTTCCTAACTACTTGAAGGGACTTTGAGAAAAAGACACAGTGGGATATCCATACAGTCAAAAACGATATGTGTTCTCGATCAGAAACATCATCAGTTGTTTTGTCGAAGAAATGTGTTATGAAGTGAAAGTATGTGGGTTGACAGATGCAAAACCTATGGAATCATCGGATTCTAGGTCGGGATCATAGGGTTTCGAGTAGGTTTAAGCCCTGTGATAACGGCTATGTCGAAGAGTGTAGGGGTCATCATCCCACAAGGGAGATGGAAAGTATAGTGGGTGTTGTCCTAAAAGTACAAGTAAGAAACCAACATAGTCTGAAAATAATCAATACTCATTTTCGACAACATAATTAAGTCGTAGATTCCCAGGTTCTTCCAGGTTTGGGATTTGACTTTCTCTATTTTTGCTAGCCAGTTCATATAATCGTCAGATTCTTTAGAACAGGAGGTTTCTCTAAAAATTCTAAAATTATTGTTCATATACCTTAAATCTATGTTGTCCAATACTACCGCATCAGAAAAAAATTTCTCAATCCTAGTTTTGTTTGCCTGACCTATGGGTTTTGATTTATGGTAAGAGAGGAAAAAGTCCCTAGATTTATTATGATCAAAACTAAGAGAATACAAAGGACTACACAGTGCATGTCTTTTACCAAAAACAGTAAGGGGAATGAGTACCTGAGATTCATATATCTTCCTCTTTTCTTCCTCAAGTGGTTCGGGGAGGAACTGTTGGTTTCCCATCATCATTGGTGCCGAAAGTGTGTCAAAGGGAGGAAGTTAGGAAATCTTCTTCGGGTCTTTAGATTTATGGCTTTTCTTGGAATCTTTAACATTGGTGGTTGAAGAGGCCATTGTTAAGATTTGAAGAAAATTTGGGTTTTGTTTAGAAGATTGGAAAGTGTAGGGGGAAGGAGAGTGTTTGAAGATTTTTTAGGAGTGTAAAAGCTAAAATGATTAAGTTTGAAACAATTTATAAGCTCGTGGGAGTTCAAAGGACCTCAAATCAGCATTAAAGAGCTGATAGTTAATGGGACACGTGTCCCACAAGGGCCGTTTGATGAAACGTGAGCAGTTAATACCTAGTGCATGATTTCCTAGGATCTAGAAATTGTGATGATGGCTAGAGATTGTGGCATGCTTTGATGAGACATTTTTCAGAAACTGCTATGATGAACATGACGTCATGAGTTTTTGGAATAGTAAGAGACATCAAACACATGCAAAATTCGTTTGAGGCGTCGAATGATACTATCAAAAAATGTCTTTTTCTTCATTGATGTCGAAAATGACATTTTTGGGGGGCAATTTGTTGACTCTTAATTTTGACGCTTGAATGGAATTAAAAGTCGGAAATAGAGTTCCTGAAGAAATTTAATTATTTCAACTGGAGCTATATTTTGGAATGGGAGTCGAAGGCATCCTTTCTCCAGGAGAATCTATGTTACGGACTTAGAGATATTTCTCAGTAGTTGGAAGATTTGATTCGACAGAGGTGTCACTAAGGGTATTTCGACAAGATCACTTGAATTCAAATAAAAGAGGGAAAGTCTGTTTTCATCTATTCCTTAAAGGAGACATGTGGAGCGCTTCTAGGATTCGAAGGCATGCATAGCGACACTTGTCTCGGTTTCATTTGATAGCCGTTAATGGTGGTTGTTTTTTATTATTATAAATAGCAAGTCTTAATGTTAGTATTTGGGTGTGTTCAATTGTGTACAAATTCTTTAGTATACTCCAAGTACCCGTGTATTGAGAGAAACAAGTTTGTAAGAATGTGCGTTGATATAACACCAGTTTTTCATTTCAATGCAATTTAATAAATCTCTTTCTTTAAGAATTTATTCTTTCTTTATGCAAGTTCTTGTCTTCATCATTTACCAGTACTTCGATTTTACTTCTTGTCACCTAAATTTATTTAAGATCAATTAGCACATGTCCTAAGACTTATGTGGTCAATCCTGTAAGTAAAACATATATTTTTTTCGATTTGTAAGACCAGCGGTTGTTCGCTAATTTTCACGGCGAACAACTCGAGAATCAAACTTGTCAAAGTAATAGTGCGTACATTCTACAGGAGCGCTCTACATAAGCCTCAACTATAAGAACGACACATCGCATGAGATTGTTTTTGTAACACCCTTTTCTACCCTACAAATATAATGGCAAATCAATCATATTTATCAGAGTAAAATATTGAACGCAATAATATCATCTCAAAAGGGGGCACATTTCTCAATAATTCAAATATAGTCAATGCTCCGTAAACAACGGGTTTTCCCAAAATTGCTCAAATGGCACAGAACTCAAAAGGGCAAATCCAAAGTTTTCCTTGCACAACAACAAAATCAAAATAACAATAATCAACCAAACATGGTTTAACTCAAAGACCCCAACCCGATGTTACACTATTAGAGAAAGACCCTCTAATTCAACCAAAATGTCAAAAACTCCAAAAAGTCCTCGACGACATCCACGGCAAAACCTGGTCATCTGCACGTTACCCACGTGGAGGCAACAAACAAATAGGCAGGGTGAGTAAAACGATTCATAATAATCAATATAAGAATCAATATATAAAATGGCTTCATTCTCATATCCAACATCATCATAATCATCAAGGAAACATCAAAAAGCCATAACATCATAAATTACACCAAATTGTCACATAAATGCAAATGCAACAAGACTCATGCATGTGGTACCAATTCAACAAAATTCGATGGACACCGGGCCATCAACCCTACATAGATCCACAACAGTAGGATCGATTCTACACAAGAACCAGAGCACAACAAAATACTTCACATCCGCACAATGGGACTGAAGCCACAAGAATCAAGGTCATAGAACGAATTCCGGAATGCATATGAATGCATGATGCACACGTCAATATCATCCTCATAATAAACTCATTAGGTGCATCATCATTCATCAAAATCATCATAATAATCATGTCATCAAAAAATCATTAAAACCTCATGGAATCAACATCACAAATCATCACAGTCCCTCATGGGGATTCATCATGCAATCATGTATTAATCTCATAAGAATCATAATTATACTCATGGGTACTCATCATACGGTCATGTATTAATCACATAAGAATCACAACTATACTCATAGTAATTCATCATACATTCATTTAATCACATAAGAATCACAACTATACTCATAGTAATTCATCATATATTCATTTAATCACATAGGAATCACAGCTACACTCATGGTAATTCATCAGGAAAATCATAGCATCAAAACATCAAGACATCACTGAACCAGAACATAATTTGCGAAACTCTGCTACGGTCTCTAGCAAGTTCGATGTCCGAGTCTGGGGCTAATGTTCGCCATGCAAAGGATTCTTCGTTGTGCGAACTCGTGATTACAGCAAATCGCTATTACGCACCAGCACCAAAACCAGCCCAAAAGCCTCTACGATTTCCTTCCCTAATGCCCCCAAAAACATCCTTAAATTGTTCCTAAGGTATTACGGCGATAAAGGCACAAAATCTACAAATTATTAGGCCAATCCTGTATCATATTTATGCCTCTAGTTCCCATAATTTCTTACAAATACCCCACAGTCATTAAAATTCTCATAATCATTTACCCTATACGGTTAAAACCTCAACAACAAATTTTGGCCACAAAGACCTAATTTCCCTTAAACCCAAATCATCCTCAAACTTATCCGACCATCAATTCAAATCCCTCAAACTCATTAAACTTATCAGAAAGGCAACAACAATTCAATACTTAAAATCCTAAACCCTTAAATAAGCTTTAAACACATTGAATCATATATTGAAAATAATGAAGGTAATACTCCCCATATCTTAATTGCCGACTCTAAACCTTTCTCATTTGATTCTCGAAAATATCGTGAAACTTTGTCTCAATCCTCTTCCCTCAGAGCTCTAACCTCTATTTCTTCCCTTTTTGCGGTCTAATAAGAATGAATCCTAATTCCCTCAAAATTCCTTTTTGTTAAACCTAACTTTGGGCCTTAAAATGGGATTTCCAATTTCACCGTCACTAACTCCTCCTTAAATGTCCACTTTGCCCTTAAATTAACTTATATTTATTTAAATTAATAATAATACCAAATATATTCATATTATATACTGTTATTTAAATAAATAACTCAAAACTTCATAATTCCCAATATTCACACCAACCACCAAAAATCACCAAAAATATGAATATTCATATTTAAATAAATTAAATAAATATTCCAAGAATTTGGGGTGTTACAACTCTCCCCCACTTAAAAGAATTTTCGCGCTCAAAAATTACCTCAAGGAAACAGAGTCGAGTACGACTCCCTCAACTGATTCTCACACTCCCAAGTTATGCTCCCTCCAGCTGGTCCTCCCCAACTACCTTTACCAAGGAAATCTCTTTACCTTGTAGTTACTCCACTTCTCGTTCATCAATTCATACTGGCAATGCCTCAACAGTCAAGTTATCTCTCACTTGTACATCATCCATCTGAATCACATGTGACGGATCTGGAATGTACTTCCTCAATTGAGACAAATGAAACACATCATGAAAATTCACAAGCAACGGCGGTAAAGAAATCTGGTATGCTACTCCTCCCATCTTCTGCAAAACCTGATACGGACCAATAAAACGTGGTGTAAGCTTTCGAGACTTCAAAGCTCGGCCAACACCAGTTATCGGCGTAACTCTCAAAAACATGTGATCTCCCTCTTGAAACTCAAGTGTTTTCCTCCTCTTATCATGGTAACTCTTCTGACGACTCTGCGAAACTTTCGTCTTTTCTTGGATCCTCTTGATCTTTTCAGTCGTCTGGTGAACAATCTCAGGTCCGAGCATAACACTCTCGCCTGACTCATACCAACAAAAATGAGTCCTACATCTCCAACCATACAATGCCTCATATGGTGCCATTCCAATACTATAATGATAATTGTTGTTGTAGGTAAACTCAATCAACAACAAATGATTATCCCACGATCCACCATGATCCAACATACAAGATCTCAGCAAATCCTCTAAAGACTGGATAGTTCTCTCTGTTTGTCTATCTGTCTGCAGATGATAGGCAGAACTCAATCTCAACATGGTACCCAAAGCGTCTTGCAAACTCTACCAGAATCTCGATGTAAATCTCGGATCTCCATCTGACATAATACTCGACGATATCCCAAGTAACTTCACAATTTCCTCAATATACATCTCAGCTAGCTTCAGCATAAAACGATTAATCCTCATTGGTAAGAAATAAGCTGATTTAGTCAATCAATCCACAATCACCCAATTAGAATCATTCCCCTTCATAGTCTTCATCAAACCCGACACAAAATCCATGGAAATACTATCCCATTTCCACTCTGGAATATTAAACGGTTGCATCAGACCCAACGGTCTTTGATGTTCAATATTCGACTTCTGACAAGTCTAACCAGCATAAACAAACTCAGCCATTTCTTTCTTCATCCCTGGCCACCAAAACAATTTCCTCAAATCTTGGTACCTCTTCGTAGCACGGGGATAAATACTCAATCTACTTCAATGTCCTTCCTCAAGAATACTCTTTTTCAACTCAACAATATCTGGAACACAAACTCTATCACGACATCTCATCATACCATTTTCATTAATCCAAAAATTAGCTCTTCGACTTTGATCCATCAAATTCAACTGATCTATCAACTCGAATCAGATTTCTGACCTTCTCGAATCTCATCAAGAATACCATTAGTAAGCTTCAACATACCAAGCTTAACTCCATAAGAAGTCTCTTTACAAACCAAACTCATATCACGAAATTGCTCAATCAGTTCTAACTCTTTTACCATCATCATCGGTATATGTGAAGATTTCCTACTTAATGCATCAGCTACCACGCTTGCTTTATCCGAATGGTAATTCAAACCAAAACCATAATCCTTCAGAAGTCCCAATCATCTCCTTTTCCTCGCATTCAATTCTTTCTGATCAAAGAAATACTTCAAACTCTTATGATCACTAAACATCTCAAATCTCGAACCAAACAAATAATGCTTCCAAAGCTTTGACACAAACACAACAACAACCAACTTTAAATCCTGCGTTAGATAATTCCTCTCATGCACTTTAAGTTGCCTTAAAGCATAAGCTAAAACTTGTTAATTTTGCATTAACACACCTCCCCATCCCATCAACAAAGCATCACAATATACAACAACGGTTCTGTCGGATTCGGCAAAATCAAAACATGAGCTGTTGTCAGCCTTCTCAAAAGCTCTTGAAACTTTCTTCACACTTTGCATCCAAAACAAAAGCTTGAAGCTTCCTAGTCCACTGCGTCAATGGCAAAGATAAATTGGAAAAATCCTTCAATGAATTTTCGATAATAATCTGCCAACCCAAGAAAACTTCTAATCTCAAAAACAGGTTTTTGAGCTTCCCATTGCGATACAACTTCAACCTTCAACATGTCAACCGCAATAACTCTACTCAAGATCACATGACCAAGGAAACTCACTTCCTTCAACCAAAACTCACACTTTGACAGTTTTGCATACAACTGCTTCTCTTTCAATGCTGATAACATAATTTTCAAATGCTCAACATGATTCTTTTTACTCTTCGAATATATCAAAATATCATCAATGAACACAACCACAAACTTGTCCAAATAAGGATGGAAAATCATGTTCATATACTCCATAAATATACATGATGCATTAGTCACACAAAATGGCATCACGAAATACTCATAATGTCCATACCTTGTTTTAAAAGTAGTCTTCTGAATATCTTCAGCCTTCACACGAATCTGATGATACCCAGATCTCAAATCTATCTTATTGAACACACTTGCAACAACCAACTGATCCATCAAATCATAAATCCTTGGAAGTGGATACTTATTCTTGATAGTCACCTTGTTCAGTTGTCTATAATCCACACACAGCCTCACAGAACCTTCTTTCTTCTTAACTAATAAAATTGGTGCACCTCACGGTGACACACTCATACAAATGAATTTCTCCTCAAGTAGATCTTTAAGTTGATTCTTCAACTTCTTCGATTCCGGTGTGGACATATGATATGGAGCCATCGATACCTAACTAGTTCTAGGAACTAGGTCGATCATAAACTCCACTTCACGTTCCGGCGGTAAATCACTTATCTCATCAGAAAAACTTCCAAATAATTACAAATAATTGGAATACCACCAACTTCCCCATTTTATTGACACTCAAAATTTCCATCAAAATAAACATCTCAGCACCATCCTGCACCGACTCACCAAAACAATCTGTAAGCACTTAGCTTAACTCAAAACAATTCACTGCACACGCCATCTAAGCTTGAAAGACACGTCTATCCCATCCAACATTGTCGCTACTGCGAAAATCGGCGCCGGTTGAACAGAAGAGTCGCCACCGTGCGTTATTTATCCCAACTGAGGGAAAGGAAACACTCAGAGTAAACCTACCGCAAAGACGGGAAAGGAATGGTCATCGCAACCAAATCCTGGATTCGGGAGTCGGTTACGCAAGGGGAAGGTATTAGCACCCCTCACGTCCGTCGTACTCGACGGGATCCACGCTTGTTTTCTGGTATGGATTGTTATTCTATCTAAACTAAGGATTAAGGGTTAAAAGAAAATAAAATGACTCGGCAAAGTATCGCACTTTATGCCTACGTATTCCCGTCTGGAACGAGAAATCAGAGTCAACGTAGTTCGCCTACCTACGGGAAAGGAGGGGAAGGTTGCTCGCTAGGATATCGCATCCTATGCCTACGTACTTTCAAACAGCATGAAAGATCAGAGCAAACGTAGTTCGGGCCACGTATGACACAAGTCTGTCTTGATTGTTTTTATCTCCTTCTAAAAAGGGTTTTTCAGATTACTGGTCCAAGCGGACAAAAATGACGTTTTGATGAGTTCACATTCTTTTACGGAAGAAGTGTCTTTTATTGTGTTTGAAATTTTATTGTGTTTTTCTGTTTGTTTTGAGAAAGAAGAGACAGAACTCTAACCTACGGTTGAAAAGGGAATCAAACTAACCTAATGTTATCATGCATGGGTTAAGACCTAATGTCTATCATGCTCCTCTCTTGCACAGAGAGAAACAGAGATCCTAGGGGAATAGACGGAAACAGAAACAATAGCAAATATATATAGTAAAGCAGTAAAATGCATGGATGCAACAATACAAGCGAGGCAAGGGAGTTCCACTCAACCTCGAACCTGGAAAACAATAGGCAAAAGTGAACAGGATTCACTTTCAACCCAACAGGGTAAACAGCAAACAATACAGTCCAGAAAACCAATCAATACATCAGGAAAGATAAACAGCAAAAATAAACAGCCACAGCAGCTCTGCATCAACACCTATCTTCAAGTCATCTCCAAACAGCTACAAGCTTCTGGCAAGCCTCAGTCTCCATCTCCACAGCCTTCAAGCAAGGGCCTTGATTATCAGTCTTCCATCAGCAATGGCTTTTCTTCAAGTCTCCGTCTTCAGGATGAACATCAGTCAACAAGATAGGATGAATGTTAAACAGAAGACTGCCTACCAAGGGTGGCTCATCAACTGTTAACATTATACAGACAATTTTCTCTCAAAAGTTCTATCTTTCAAATGCATTCACTGATCCTTCCAAAGGAAGGAGGTGGATATTTGAAAGAGACTTTGAATCATAGAGAAAGGATGGATGCAGACAAGGCATTCCATGTTTGAGAAACAAGCTTTCTAATCTAGAGCTCTGCCTAGCTCCTAAACCCTAGGCTCCTCAACAGCTGCCTGCAAAGGAATCTCCTCTTCAACTCTGGAAGTTGGTCTTCAAGCTCTGGATCTCCAATGGCTTCATCATCACCAGTCTTCAGCTCTCCCAATCCCCAAGCAAACCTAATACCCACACAGATACATCATAATCCCCAGAGAGGGCACACCACACCAGTCAAGCAAATACAGACAATATTAATAGCAGTAGGGGAATCCTAATATTTTCTAAGGGATCTAATAACTACCCCTAATCCCTATAGTCCCATACCCCAAAGATTCAATTTCTAACTCCTAAGGGAAATGAACTTATTCACCTATGTTGTCACCTAAACCCTAATTTTGTTCATGTTATTCACATCTAATCAAATCACCTAAAATTAAGTTCTAAAAATATGAACTAAATTTTATATACAAGATAAACATCCAAACTAACCAACCTAAAAAGAATGGATTAAAAATGCTAAAGCAACTATTCAAACCAAAATTACCAAATTCATGTATCAAACTAAATGTTATTTATACCTATTTAAAAGAAAAAAAATGCCAAAACTATTAAAACGAAATGAAATATTAATTTTTGTATGATAATTTTCTTGACAAAATTATGAAAAGAATGCAAAAAGAACCAATGAAAAACATGCATTTTCCTATTTGTTATGATTTTTTTAAAGATTTAATATTTTTTGAAAGAAAATAAAATGAATTAAAATTGGAAGGGGTGCAACAAGTAAGGAATTGCAGTTAAAAAAAAGAAACGGGCCAGGCAGTGGGGGTGTTAATATTAAATGGCGCTAGGCCCAGGAAGCATCAGAAAATAACAAAAATTAAAAAAAACTGCGAGCGGTGTGAATAGCAACAATTTCAGTTCATTATAGTTTGGGCTTGGTTTAAGGGGTGCCAATAGCAATGGATATCTGAGCCCAGTCTGAAATCTTTAATGAAATGGTGCGTATTGGTGTTTGAAATTCCCTCTGTTTTCATTCTTCAATCGTGGCCATTGGTTTTAATCTCCAGTCAAGGTCAAAGGCCAGATCGAACGGCCAGAAGGTTGTCTTCAACCTTGGACAAACCCTAACTCTGCAACTCTTCTCCCATGCACGATTTTCCACTCCTCTGTTCTCCCTCATCTCTCCATGGATTCCCTCGATACAAAGAGCAAAGTTGTTCTGTAAACTTCCCTCTACACATCCATGACCATAACTTCCTCTAAAACTCCACCAACAATGGAACCCGATGAGAATAACAGTTTGGATCCACCATTAACACCTATCATCAACCTCTCCAATTCTCCCTATTTCTTGCCCTAACATGCTCTACACCTTGTGCTGATCACATCAAGCTAATAACCTAAGATTTTCTTGCAATATCCTATGAGATACAAACCCTAACAGTTCTTGCACGCCAATGGCAACCTTCATGGAATCTCTTCAAACTCACCAAAACCAGTCATCTAACCTATCCTAACCTTTCTATGCTAATAAAACCTAGTAATGCTAACTAAAACATGCAATTCGAAGGAGAAACCTACCTGGTGCAAGTGATGAAAACAGGTGCTGAATCCTCTTGATCCAAGGCTTAAAAGGAGTGGAAAATGATCAGTGACTTTGCTCTTGAGTTCTGTATGCAACCAATCGTGCTCCAATGCTTTGAATCTCACAATTCCAAAATTCTTGCTTCTTGGATGATCAACTTGAACAGCATGAATCCTCCTCACTTCTACCAAATGCTTGTGTGAATTATGATCTATGAGTGATGGTGATGAAGATCAGATCAAGAATTGTGAGAATTGATGAGAATTTGAGAGAGTTTGAAAAGCTTTTGCAAGTTGGAGAAAGTGTGTGAAACTTGGTATTATGAGCACAATGAATCACCAACCCATGCATGAAGCTCTTCAATACAATATATACATGAGATAAGAAACTCCTAGAAGCTTGGAGAAACTTCCCATGCACAATTTCCCTTGAATTTGATTATGTAACTTCCATTATAAGTAACCATGAATAATTTTCAAAACTTGAACCAAACTCAAAATTCCACTTTAGCCAATGTTCTCAAAATGATTTTTCCCATCAAAATGACCTATAATTTCACCTCATTTGGCCAAAGTATGAAAAATCTCATTTTTTAGGTCATTTTTATTCATTAAATCCACCAAATTTGAAACCTTGTGCTATGAATCTTTCCAATCTTTCATGGTCACTTTTATAGACTCAAAATGTCATTTGGAACAAGTTTGATGTTGTGAATTTTTCCATTTGAAGCTTCCTTGTATGAGTTTTGGGCATAGGCTTGAAATGACCTGTAATTCTCAGATGACCAAAATACCATTTGCTTTCCAAGACCATAAGTAGAGTTCCACAAATCATATGAAGGCATACCATACCATTCTAGAAATCTAAGACAATGAGGAACAACTCTTATGTTGACCAGAAATTCATTTGAAATCTCCTTGAGGGGTAAAAATGGCTTGGAAGACAAGTCACTTTCACAGACAAAATTTCAGATACCTCAGATGACCTGTAACTTGCAAGGACCATAACTTGAGTTATATAAATCTCCTTAATGTATTCCACCACTCAACTTAAAGGTCTTGAGATCCTCTACAAGTTTCATGTTGGCCAAGGATCCATTTGAAGCTTGCATTTTGACTTATCTTGCTTGGAAATTTGACCTAAACTAGGGGATTTTACACAGAAACCCTAATTTAGAAACTCCTCTTCTCCTTGATTTCTCTTGATTTCTTCTTAGCATAACAACATATCCTTCTTTACATGTCAAATGATGAACCCCACATCTCTCCAATAGCCCTTAATGCCTTTCACTCAGTCATTTGACCTAGAGTTGACCCAGGGTTGACCCAGATGAAACCCTAGTTGACTGTCTTCAACTGCCATTCTTGTGATCATACCAATGACTTGTCTCCTTCTACAAATGACTTTCTAAGTCTCCCATGATGCCCACACACTCTCCATGCTCAGCCCACAGCTCACAATTTCTTTGATGATCCCCAGATACCCTCAGATAGGAGATGGATGCACTGCTTAATCCATTGACTTCCCAGTCTTCAAATTCTTTCTGATGACTTGAATGAGATTGAATCAGAATAATAACCTCTTGATAGGCCCATAGAGATGAGAATAATGCTTGGTCCCCTGTTGGATGACTTGCTATGCTATGATATGCAGATGATTAGACTATGTACATGACTCTATATGCAAATGCTAATGTAATTGAAACATAAACCAAGAGAATTAGGTTTAGCAAATTTCAGGGTGCAACAGCTGCCCCTATTCAAGCGACTTGGACCCGATTGGGTGAAGAGCCCGGAGCCTTCAGACATTCGCGGTACGAGACGGTTGAATACTAAGAACCCAGAAATTTGCCAACCGCAGACATGAACTACACCACTGCTTGGGGATTATTTTCATCAGCCTGAAAAGCTTCTCTCATTGCACGAATAAAACTTTGCTTGTCCACGTTAGGACGCCTGTGTCGTCAACATAAATAAATCTCAACCAAACTTGTCCACGTTAAGAAAAATCTCGACAACTTCACTGGGGATGGCTCGTCTGCCTTCTCGTCAGAAATAAATCGTCCACGTTAGGAATAAACTCTCCCACATTAGGAATAACACCGTCCACGTTAGGACTATACCCTTGTCTGGATCTGCCCACGTCAGGACTAAACTCTTCCACGTAAGGAATACATCTTTTTTCATCTTGTGAATAACATCTTTCCATGTAAGGAAACCACCTTCTTTTATGAATCTGTCCACGTCAGGACTAAACTTTCCACGTTAGGAATACATCTTTCCACGTTAGGAATACAACTTCTTTTCTAAATCTGTCCACGTCAGGACTAAACTTTCCACGTAAGGAATACATCGCTCTTCCACGTAAGGAATCAATCTTTCTTTCCACGTAAGGAACCCATCTATCGTCTCGATCTGTCCACGTAAGGACTCAACTTGATATGCCCACGTAAGGACTCAATCTTTCCACGTAAGGAATCGATCTTCTTTCCACGTAAGGAATCCAACTCTTTCTGATTTGTCCACGTAAGGACTCCCCTCTTTCCACGTAAGGAACCCGTCTTCTTTCCACATAAGGAAACCAAATTTTTCCTTCCACGTAAGGAATAAAATTCTTGATCTGTCCACGTAAGGACTCCAAGCTTTCTACGTAAGGAATACGATTTTATTCGATCTGTCCACGTAAGGACTCCAATCTTTCCACGTAAGGAAACAATCTTTCCACGTAAGGAATACTATGTCAACCTGTCCACGTAAGGACTCCATTCTTTCCACGTAAGGAATGCAATCTTTCCACGTAAGGAAACACATTTTGATTCGTCCACGTAAGGACTCCAACCTGTTATGTCCACGTAAGGACTCACTCTTTCCGCGTAAGGAATGAAATTCTGGATCTATCCACGTAAGGACTCCAATCTTTCCCCGTCAGGAATAAACTTGCTTTTCCATGTAAGGAACTAAAACTTCTCTTTCCACGTAAGGAATAAACCTGTCCGCGTCAGGACTCACGTTTCGTCTTGATTTGTCCACGTCAGGACTCGCTTCTTGACTTGCTGAGGAAATAAAACTTGTCCACGTCAGGACTCACATCTCCACCTGCTGAAGTAATAGAACCTGTCCACGTCAGGACTTGCGCGTCTTCGACTTGCTGGGGATATAAGCCTTTGTCCACGTCAGGACTCATACTTTACCCACAACACGAAGAAGGATAAATTTGTCCACGTCAGGACTCTCGCATCTTTCATCACGAAGAACTATAAACTTGTCCACGTCAGGACGCACATTTCACCATTACGAATAGGGACATCTGCTGGAAATAAAACAGTCCACATCAAGACACCAACACGAAGAGTAATCAATCTTGCCAACATTATGACTTCATACTCAATCAATACCGAGAACTCGAATCAGTCCACGTCAGGACTAACACATATCGTCACCTGGAAGAAATGTCCACGTCAGGACTCCACATTCAATTCTGAGAAATCGAACCTGCCCACGTTAGGACTGGCATATATCGTCGATTGAGGAAATCAATCTGTCCACGTTAGGACCCACCTCTTCTCTAACACAAAGAAAACCTGTCAATAAAATTGTCCTCGTCAGGACTCATCCTTCCATTGGTCCGCAAACTTCTTATCACTGACGCTACAGCAACTTTGAGGCTGACTCTACTGGGGATATTTGGAAACCAAACTACCGGACGCCTGTTCTGATAACCGGCGGTGGCCTCTGAAATTCTGGTTCGGGAAACCCTTTAATGACAAATAACTCTGCTTGGGAATGAGGAGAAAATTTGCCTACTCACTCTGGCGGGGGAAACACGAGAAATTCACAAATAACTCTGTGGGGAATAATGTCGGGGCTGACGCTTCATTGGATGTCTCACGTCGAGATCTTGAATGTTTGGTGATTCATCTGAGCAAGAGCTCTCTCTACCTGCAAGAGAAACAATACTTGAAGCAAACGGTTAGCCCACCTAGTTTATGTTTCAAAAATGTGTATGTTTGACAACGATGCAATGCTCCATTCGACATGGAAACGCTATGCTTTTATTTGGTGGATGCAAGTATGACACTATATGCCGATGCCAATGCAGACTCGAACTGTTGGGATACAGGAGTTGTTCTAGCAAAATAACTGCTGAAGACAATGCTGACTCCGCTGGGGATAGCCAGATGCTACAGAATTATTCCAGCAAAATAAATGCTGGAAGAGTGAAGTCGGCTCAGTTGGGAAATCGGGAACTCAATACCAATCACCTCATTGAAGTAACGCCCTGCTGGGGGATAACTCTGCTAGAGACTAGCAGATGCGTCTAGTATGATTGACCTTCTGCTGGAAAGTGAACTGATATCACACGGTATTCCGGCAAAATAAATGCCAGGACCCACAACCAACTCTGCCAGGGAGAGTCTTAATCTTCGAGTTCCACTGGGAGGAATGAAAATACTGGTTGAAAAGAGAACTCTGCTGGGGAAGAGCAGCTGACTCTGTGGGGAAAGGTGAACTTGTCTGAATACAGCTCACAAATATTAATCTTCTGAGGCTAAACCCACTCTGCTCGAGATACACTGTCTGAATACAGCCTTATAATCTTGGAATCGCCAAACTCTACTGAGGATAAACGACTTTGCTGGAGCATGCCCTTTGGATAAGCTACGGCCAGCTGGGAAATTTGATCCTTCTTCAGGAAGAACATGCATGACCTGCGTGGGGGTCGAGTCTTTCGTTACTGCAATCTTTTGATCGTCTTCCTCGTACGGTTATGAAACCTGCAACAACACAAACAAGACAAAACAAGCCTATGCAACCAAATTTATTCAGGTTAGTGACATCATTTTCAGTTAACTCAAAGTTTTAGCAATTGTTGGCAAGGGCCAGTGACGTTATGCACATGCTAATTTCATTAACCCTAGGCGTTTTATCATGCACAAAACATGTAAAGAACCAGCATCGAGTACTGAATAACATATTTTATTGATTGGGCCCCTGAATGGGCGGAGTTTTGTACACAGGATGTAACTCCTGAAAAGAGGAAGCTACGCAAAGCAAATATACAAGTATGCACAAGAAGCATAAATATATTGACAAATTAAATTTGTACACATGTCGGCAACGGGATGCAGACGAACACCACGAACTGATCCTCCTATGACTCGCCCGACTCTAATGCTTTCCCCGGTATCCACACTTCCGACGAGATTGTATCCGATAATCGACCCCTCGAGTATATTCTCCCGCACCAACGCTCAACGCAGTATCAAATTCGAACCGCAGTCATTTGCTTTTCAAATCCCTAACTTTTGCGTGAACCGCCCTTTACGGGTTTTCAGTTCACCGGGATACCCCTTTTTGCCGAAGCCGCCCAGTGTAGGTTTTCAACTTCGCGGGTGTACATTTTTTCAATTTTATCCCTAACTTTTGCCCGAACCTTTCATTCTGTTTTTGGTTCGCCAGGATGCCCCATTTTTGCCTGGACTCTCTTTTTCTGTCCAGCGGGTCAATTTTAAGCAAAGTATTTTTTAACTGCGTCCGAATTCACAGGTGACGTGAAGTCTTCACCGTCCATGGTGGACAACAACAACGCTCCTCCTGAAAAGACTTTTCTGACAACGTAGGGCCCTTCATAGTTAGGGGTCCACTTGCCCCTGTGATCTGCCTGCGGCGGGAGAATCCTTTTCAACACAAGGTCGCCCGTCTGAAAGCTCCGAGGATGTATCTTCTTATCATACGCTTTCTTCATTCGGCTCTGGTACAATCGACCGTATGCTAGAGAAGCTAGCCTCTTCTCATCCATTAAACTCAGTTGGTTCAACCTGTCTTTTACCCATTCTGCCTCATCTAGTTGAACATCTCGCAATACCCTCAGAGAAGGGATCTCAACTTCCAATGGTAATACTGCTTCCATTCCATATACCAACGAGAACGGGGTTGCCCCGGTTGATGTACGCACCGTCGTGCGATAACCGTGCAAAGCAAAAGGTAGCATCTCATGCCAATCCTTATAGGTCACCACCATCTTCTGCACAATCTTCTTGATATTCTTATTGGCCGCTTCGACAGCGCCATTCATCTTGGGTCGGTAAGGGGAGGAGTTGTGATGTTCAATCTTGAAATTCTGACAGAGCTCCTTCATCATTTTATTGTTCAGGTTTGAGCCGTTGTCTGTAATTATCCGCTCGGGGATCCCATATCGGAAAATGATATCTCTCTTGATGAATCTGGCCACCACCTGCTTAGTTACATTTGCATAAGACGCCGCTTCCACCCACTTGGTGAAATAATCGATTGCCACTAGAATGAACCGGTGTCCGTTAGAAGCTGTCGGCTCGATCTCTCCAATCATGTCGATTCCCCACATCGAGAATGGCCATGGCGATGACATCACATTTAGAGGACTCGGAGGCACATGGATCTTATCAGCATAGATTTGGCACTTGTGGCACTTCCTCGCAAACTTGAAACAGTCAGTTTCCATAGTCAGCCAAAAATAACCTGCCCGTAGCAGCTTCCTCGTCATAGCATGCCCACCAGCATGCGTTCCAAAGGTACCTTCATGTATTTCCTCCATGAGCAGCTTTGCCTCTCTTTCATCTACACAACGCAACAGCACCAAATCGTGGTTTCTTCTGTATAAGACACCGTCCAGATTCAAATAGAAATTACCCGCTAATCTCCTGAGAGTTTTCTGATCTTGACCGGATGCCCCAGCCGGATACTCTTTGTTCTTCAGAAAATTAAGGATATCAAAATACCACGGTTTGTCATCGGATGCCTCGTCAATAGCAAACACAAAGGCAGGCCTGTCAAGCCGAGAGATAATGATTCTGGGAGCCTCGTTCCAGAAGTTGACTTTGTACATGGAAGACAAAGTGGCCAGGGCGTCAGCCATTTGATTCTCTGCTCGCGGTACATGATGCAATTCAACCTTGTCGAAGAAAGGCAACAATCTCCTTTCATAATTCATGTAATGTATTAAATTGGGCTGACGTGTCTCCCATTCCCCTTTGATTTGATTCACTACCAGAGCTGAGTCTCCGTATACGTCCAGATTCTTGATTCGCAAATCAATGGCTTCTTCAAGCCCCATTATACAAGCTTCATATTCGGCTTCATTATTGGTAACTGCAAAGTTCAATCGGGCAGTAAACGGGATGTGCGACCCGTGTGGAGTAGTGATGATTGCCCCTATTCCGCTACCGTAAGCGTTCACAGCTCCGTCAAATATCATCTTCCACTTGGAACCCAGCTCTGGTCTTTCGTCTGGCAACGGCTCTTCGCAATCTTTCATCTTTAGGTACATGATATCCTCGTCAGGAAAATCAAACTTCATCGATTGGTAATCTTCAATAGGCTGCTCCGCCAGATACTCAGACAGTACACTACCCTTTATAGCCTTTTGCGAGACGTATTGGATGTCATATTCAGTCAAGACCATCTGCCAACGGGCAATTCTCCCTGATAGCGCCTGCTTTTCGAATACATATTTGATAGGATCCATCTTCGAGATGAGCATGGTTGTATGATTCAGCATGTATTGCCTCAAACGCTTGGCGGCCCAGGCTAGCGCGCAACAAGTTTTCTCCAGCATTGAGTATCGAGATTCACAATCTGTAAATTTCTTACTCAAGTAATAAATTGCATGCTCTTTTCTTCCTGTCTCATCGTGTTGACCGAGAACACAACCCATGCTTCCCTCAAGAACTGTCAAATACATAATCAAAGGTCTCCCTGCTACTAGGGGTATCAAAATAGGAGGCTCCTGCAAATACTGCTTTATTTTGTCGAACGCCTTTTGACAATTTTCGTTCCACGTTACAGCTTGATCTTTCTTCAACAGCTTGAATAATGGTTCACACGTAGCAGTTAGGTGAGATATGAACCTAGCAATGTAGTTCAACCTCCCTAAAAACCCGCGCACCTCTTTCTCTGTTTTAGGCGTCGGCATTTCTTGGATCGCTTTTATTTTAGCAGGATCGACCTCTATTCCTCTTTCGCTTACGATAAACCCCAGCAGTTTACCCGATCTCACCCCGAAGGTGCATTTGTTAGGGTTCAGTCTCAGCCTGAACTTCCTAAGCCTTTTAAATAGCTTCAGCAGATTCACCAGATGCTCTTCCTCCGTCTGGGATTTGGCAATCATATCGTCAACATAAACTTCGATCTCTTTATGCATCATATCATGAAAAAGAGTCGTCATCGCACGCTGATATGTTGCCCCAGCATTCTTCAAACCAAAGGGCATCACTTTGTAACAAAATGTTCCCCAAGGCGTTATGAAAGTAGTCTTCTCCATATCCTCTGGCGCCATTTTAATCTGATTATAGCCTGAAAAGCCATCCATCAAGGAGAATACGGAGTATTGAGCAGTATTATCAACTAGCACATTGATATGAGGAAGTGGAAAATCGTCTTTTGGGCTTGCTTTATTCAAATCCCTATAATCCACACACATCCGAACCTTGCCATCCTTCTTTGGCACTGGTACGATGTTAGCAACCCATGAGGGATATTTTGTCACAGCCAGGAAACCAGCATCCCACTGTTTTTGAACTTCCTCTTTGATCTTCACTGCCATATCTGGTCTAGTTCTGCGAAGCTTTTGTTTGACCGGCGGGCACTCCTCTTTCAACGGCAGACGGTGCACAACCATATCTGTATCGAGCCCTGGCATATCTTCATACGACCAAGCGAACACATCATTATACTCTCGGAGCATTTCAACCAGTCTTCGCTTGACATCGCCCCGCAACGCGGCTCCGATACGAATATATTCTTCTCAACCCCTTCCGACCCCAAATTGATAATTTCGATGACCTCTTCGTGAGGCAAAATGACTCTTTCCTCTTGTCTCACTGTCGCTTGCGCGAAAATAAGGTGCCGGCATGACAAAAGAGTCGTCACCTTTCGTTATTTATCCCTCAGAGCGGGAAAGGAAACGATCGGAAAAACCTGACAAAAAAGGGTAAGACAAGGTCGTCGCAACCATTGTCTGGGTTCGGGAGTCGGTTACGCAAGGGGAAGGTATTAGCACCCCTCACGTCCGTATTACTCGACGGGATCCTTGCTTGTTTGTTTACTTGGACGGGTTGGTTATAATCTATCTACCTATCAAGGCTGGCTGAAAAGAAAAAGAAAAATGACTCGGCAAAGCGTCGCGCTTTATGCCTACGTATTCTCATCAGAGAATGAGAAATCAGAGTCAACGTAGTTCGGCTAACTACGGGTGGAGGAAAGGTTGCTCGCTAGGACGTCGCATCCTATGCCTACGTACTTTCATCTGGTATGAAAGATCAGAGCAAACGTAGTTCGGGAAACTACGGGTTATCTCCTAAAAGAAGTGTTTTTTTTATTGTGTTTGCGATTTCAACCGCACTAGAGACTATGACCTGAGAGGGAATACGTCCTTTCTCAGATAGCTTAAGGCTCGTAACGTACGAAAGAAATCATTCATGATTACTGTATCTTAAACTGCTTCGAGATGAGAAGAGAACAGGCCCAACTAGGAGGGAGACTATCAAGTCCTACTGTTATCATGCCATGGATTCATCCTATGGTTGAGGTTTGAACAGGGAACTCCTAGATGTTGTCATGCATAGGTTTCAACCTAAAAGTCTATCATCAAATCCTCATCAGAAGAAATGAGAGTCCTAAGGGATCATGTCAATGATACACCAAAACAGACAAAAGCATCAGCTTTAAACAATAAAATGCATGCAATGCAAGTGAGGGAGGAAATGTGTGTGGGGCTTCAGCCTCCACAAGCTCGTCTCGACCTCAAGCCAGTCATGAAACAACAGTAATCATACTGAAAAATAAACAACATGCTATCAAGCAAAAACAGATAAAGGAAATGAAGTTGCCATCAGGCAAACAAAACACAAACTTGAGAAAGAAAGGATCTACTCTCTAATCCTAACCCTAACACAGAATCTGAATCAAATCTAAGCAAAGCCCTAAAGCAAAACCTAACCAAAAGAAATCAATCCCAGTCTTCAAGCTTCAGAACAAGCTTACCAAAGAAAGGGAGCTAAGTAAGCAGACTCATAGTGTCTTCCTCAGGAAAGCACTAGGAGGTGTATACTCAGGAGTTATATCCTATGTGGCTCAACCACTGTGATCAGTTTACATTCCTCCTCAGAAGAAATTAAACTCACAAGCAGGCTCCAACATCACTGGATATTTAGGAAATCCTATCTGAACTAGTGGAACTAAGTGAATAGACCCATAGGACCTTCCTCAGGAAAGTACTAGGAGGCTTCCACTTAGGAGTTGTATCCTATGTGGCTCAACAACTGTGATCAGTTTACATTCCTCCTCAGGAGAAATTAAACTCACAAGTTGGCTCCAACATCATTGGATACTTGAGAAATCCTAGATAAACTAAGGGAACTAAGTGAATAGACCCATAGGACCTTCCTCAGGAAAGTATTAGGAGGCTTCCACTTAGGAGTTGCATCCCATGTGGCTCAACAACAGGTGATCAGTTCACATTCCTCCTCAGGAGAAATTAAACTCACAAGTTAGCTCCAACATCATTGGATACTTAAGAAAGAGGTGAGAAGAAAGAATGAAAGTCATTCATAGTGCCTTCCTCAGGAAAGTACCATGAACTTCCTTCAAACTTCAGGATCTCAAACCTCACAGACAGGGAACAAGCCAAGCTCTGGGTCTCTGAGTCTTGATCTACAATCTTCTCTTCCATCATGCTATCCAACAAGGTCTTCAAGACAACACAAGCCCCACAACAAATTCCCCAAAACTAAACCCCAGAGATGAACAGATAACCACAGAATAGACAAAATCATCAGGCTACTTCAGAAAATACCTAAAAATACTAAACCAAGGGGGAAAAATCTAACAATTATTCACAAGGGCCTACAACATCTACTCATAACATCCACATAGGCCTCTACCCAAAAATCAAGACAAAACTATCTAAAGAAAATGAATTTCCTTACCTATGCACAACCTAAACCCTAATTAGGATACCCTAAAGCTACCCTAATTAAACTAATCAAAATTTAATCTAAAAAATCAAGAATAAATCCTATGGGGAACTATGATTCATCATCTAATTACACAAAAAAGAATGAGTTGAAAAACCTAAGGGAAAGTCCTAAAACAATTCTTGCAAAATAAGGTATCAACTAAAAGAAAGAAAATACACTATATTAAAGAAAATAACACCAAAAATTCTACATTAAAAATAAAATTCCATTTTTATTTTTATATTTTTCTACACAAAATTATCTCAACATAGAAAAAAGAATGAACAAAAAAAACATTATTTATCAATTTTATATGAATTTTCTAAGATGCTAAAAATATTAAAGAATTAAAAAGAATTTAAAACAATATAAAAGGGAGGGGGGTGGAAATAGTAATATGCGCCAGTTAGTTTTATTTGGGCCAGATAAGAAGGGGGTGCGGATAGAAGGCAGATGAGCCCAGGCGCCTCCACTAAGTGAAACGACTGCGTTTCATTTTTTCAAATTTCCCTCCATTTTCTGAGCGATCTGGGCCGTGCGATCGAAGGACAAAGTCCACTCTTCCAAAACGAACCAACGGTGGAGATTATCTCTCCTACCTTCAGCCATCTAGGGTTTCATGAAACCCCCTCCATGCACAAACCTTTCCTCTCCTCGTTCTCTCTGCTCAGGCCACGAAACCCTAAAATTCCAACACGAAAACTGCTCTACTAATCAAGAGGAACAAGACTACACGCATACTTTTTCCTAATTCTCTTTAGATCATCCCAACAGAAGCTTGCAAGATCGTGGTTCAACCAAAATCCTCTGAGATCAACCATCATTAATCCTTGAATCTAATGACATACAGTTACTCTACAAGCTACCCTAACTATTCTAAACTAATTCTTGTTAACTGAAACTAACAAACCAGCTAATTCTTGAAGATTAAAGTTTCTGGGACCTGCTATCAACTACCATGGAATTGACTCCAACTCTCAGAATTTCATCATCTACCCTAGTACATTGATTCTAGACCTATAAAACTAATCAGGACTACATAACTTAAGAGAATGGTGATGAGAAAGAACCTGTCAAGAGGTTATGGTAGAGACTCGTGTGGATGCTTTCAAGCCTTGAAACTTCTTCCAAAGGATCCTTGGATGATCAATGGCCTTCTGTTTGCACTTGTGATGAAGGAGAAGATCTGCAATGGAAGGAAACCAGAATTGCTTCAACTTGAAGAAACCTCTTCAATGGATGCTTCACTCCTTCTCTCCCCTCTGAATTCTCTTGCTATCACCAACCTTGAACACTATGAAGATCACTCTTCTTATAGTAGTGGATGGAAGTTACTGGAAACATCTAGAATCCTCTTAGAAAGTTCCTGAACTTCTCCTTAAAAGAGACTTTGAAAATCTCATATCCCTTGCATTCAACCTTGTATTCTATGCCAAAATGCCTTAATATGAGATATTGAGTGATAAGGAATGAAATCAGCCCTTTACTTTTCCTTGTGCAAGCTTTTTCAAAGTTGCCTTCTTTTGCAAGTAACACTTTTCCAAAGGAACCTCATTTTTTAAGCTTCAAATCAAAATTCTATCTAAACCAATGTTCTCAAAATGATGTTTCCAATCAAAATGATATATTGGATGACCTATTTTGGATTTGTGGATCTTCCAAACCAATTTTCAAATTCAACTTTTCAAACTTATATGCCATTTTTAGTTCATTTTTGACCAATCATGCAAATCCATGCTATGAGCTTTTCCAACAATTCATGACCTTCTTTATAGACTTAAAATCCCATTTTGAACAACTTTCATGTTTTGAGTTTTTCCATTTGAGGCTTGGAAATAGGAGTTTTAGGCATTGGCTAAAATGACCTATAACTGACAAATGACCAAAATACCCCTGTCTTGTTCAAACCATAAGTTGAGTTCTACAAATCCTATCAAGGACTTATACCACTCCAATTAAAGCTAAGAAGATGATATTCAACATTCATGTTGACCAAGAGATCATAGGAATCATCCTACTAGGGCAAACGTTGTCTGCAAGTTGGGTGACCTTCAAGGACCCAGATTCACACACCTCTGCTGACCTGTAATTTGTCAAAACCATAACTTGAGCTCTGTAACTCCTATCAAGGACTTCCACCACTCAAATTAAATCTAAGAACAAGCTCTACAACTTTCATGTTGTGGGGAAGATGAGATATCAATCACATCTAGAGCTAAAACTGCCTGGAAGATAGGGGTCAAATTAGGGTTTTTTCACTGACAATCCTTGGAGACCCTAACTTGAAACTTCTCAAACTCCTCAATCATGATGAGTTGGTCTAGGAACCCTCTTTATAACATCTCTATGCATCATTCCATGATCTCATGGCCCTTGGATTGGGTCTCAACCTTCTCCAAATCTTCAGTTATCCTAGGGTTGACCTAGTCAAAACCCTAATTCTATCATTCATGGTTGAATCTCCTGAATTCCTGCCTAATGACCTCTCTGGGCTTCATGAAGGCTATCAAGACATCTCATAGGCTTTCCCAAAACATCAAGTTCATTCTCAAAGTCTCAGAATCATCTGAGGAGCACCCACAACTCTCAAGCTATGAAGCACACAACCCTGGTTCCAACCAATTCCTCTGAAGACCTCTTGAACTTTCTGATGAAGGTATCCATTTTCAAATACTCAATGAATAAATAATTGTTGGTCAAATTTTGGGGTGCAACAGCTGCCCCTATTCAAACGGCTTGAACCTGACTGGGTGAGAAGCGAACGACTCTCACCCAATCAAGGTGCGAGACGATTGAATACCGGTAAATCCGAAAATTTGCCAACTGCACGAGCACACGGTACTCTGCGGGGAACCAATCTTCGAATATTGCAATGCTAGCTGCACGGAAACTAGCTGGAGAGATACTGATCTGACATCACCGTCAGTCATCCACATTAAGTTTTTCTGACATTGTCACCAAACAACCAAAACACCCAACATCGTCGCTGGAAGACTAAACCACTTGACATCACCGTCAGAAGCAGACAAAATTCTGAGGAACACCCAACATCGTCGCTGGGAGACTAAACCACCTGACATCACCGTCAGAAACAACCATAACTCGGGGAAACAAACATCCAACATCACCGCCGGAGAACTAACCCTGACGCCACCGTCAGACAATCAAAATACCCCGCATCACCGCTGGAGAACTAAATCTGACATCACCGTCGGACAATCAAAATACCCCGCATCACCGCTGGAGAACTAAATCTGACATCACCGTCGGACAATCAAAATACCCCGCATCACCGCTGGAGAACTACATCTGACATCACCGTCGGACGATCAAAATACCCCGCATCACCGCTGGAGAACTACATCTGACATCACCGTCGGACGATCAAAATACCCCGCATCACCGCTGGAGAACTACATCTGACATCACCGTCGGACGATCAAAATACCCCGCATCACCGCTGGAGAACTACATCTGACATCACCGTCGGACGATCAAAATACCCCGCATCACCGCTGGAGAACTACATCTGACATCACCGTCGGACGATCAAAATACCCCGCATCACCGCTGGAGAACTTTTTCGACTTCAGTCAGAAGAAATATCATTCACTTGATCGCAATCAATCATCACCTCAGGATAACTGACTTGGTCTTCAGACCCATACGAATCACTCTGTTATATCTACAAACTCTGGAACCTTGTCTTCAGCCACCCGTTGATTCATCAACACGGAAATCTGAACTCACAGGAACCTTCTGATATCGCCTTCAGGCGCTTACGAAATCCATCTTCAGATTAGACATCATTGTTGGAGCAGACATACCACGCTGCTGAGGACTTCAAGAATCATCTTTGAACAAACAGGTCCGTCGGGCATCTTCAAGAATCGTCCTGAACTGATAACCTTTCTGGAGCAAACATTCTATTGGGTATTCCAGGAATCTTCCTGGGCAACTCTTACTGGGGACGCTACTGGGGAGCTCAAGCATCATACTAGGCGAACAACTCGGGAAGCTGTACTGAGGTCTTAAGAATCGTCTTAAGCGAATGGCCCTGCTGAGGGATTCGAGAATCATCTCGAACTGAAGACTTCGCTGGGGATCTCAAAAATCGTCTTGAGCGAGCGACCGTGGGGATTACACCGGGGTCTTTAAGAATCATCTCAAAAACGACCTTGCTGGGGAGAATATCAAGAATCGTCCTGAGCAACCGGTCTTTTGGTCGCACACCTGGAAGACAAGAATGATAATGACCTAGATCATGCTTATGGTGCATATGCTTCGGCACCATGCCCCACACGGCGGGAATGATATGCGTTTATGCTAAATGCCATGCAATCATGCACAATGCTATGCAACGTTAAATGCTATGCAGTGTTAAATGCTATGCAGCCATGCACAATGATGCGATCCCGTCCGCAAAATAAATGCTGGGGGGGAAATTATCCCGTCGAGGAGGAAGAACTGCTCAGATAGAGGAATCATCCTGCTGAGGAGAACGGGGACACGCCAAAATCAATCGGACTCCGCCTGGGGAACTGATCTTCCGCGGACTGCTGCGAGGAAAACAACTTCAGCTGATTTCTGCAGGGGAACGAAGCTCTACGAGCACTTGGACCCGCGGATATCAATCGCGAGAATGAACTGTGCGGCCGTCTCGGCTACTCTTCTGGGGATGACCACTCTGTGGGGAAACAACTTCAGCTGCTTCACACTCCACTGGGGAAAAACCAATCACGATCTGATCAACTTCCAAGGACTCGGCTCTCTTGGACACCTGCAAACTCGGCTGAGGAAGGAGAAATCATTTTGCTTCGCTTGGAGAGAGTGCGACTCTGGGGAAACACAGCATTAGCCGCCCCACGCTCTGTTGGGGAAAATTGATCATGATCTGATCAACTTCCAAGGATTCTGCTTTTCTGCGGACTCAGCCGGGGAGGGAAATCATTCTACTTTACTGGAGAGTGCGACCCTGGTGCGGAATTTCAATTTCGCCGGGGAGGAAAGGATCATCTGCCTTCGGGGGAGAGTACAACTCTGCAGAGGAATACAACATCAGCTGTTCCAATACTCTACTGGGGAAGAGGGAATCGTCCAACTTCAGGAGAGAGCATGACTCTGGGGAGAAATCTCAATTCCACTGGAGACTTCAGTCTGGCACCATCAGTTACTGCATCCTTCGGCATACGAACGGCCTCCTGCGAAACCTGCACTTGTGACCCGGTGCTGGGGAAAGAATCCTGCTTCAGCGACTTTACTGGGAAAAACACGAGCTTTGGTACCCGAACATTTCTACGAAATCTGCACTTGTGACCCGGTGCTGGGGAAGAATACGAGCTTCGGCGCGCGACTCAGCTGATGAGGTGACGTTCCTTCAGGATGCGTCTGCTTGGGGAAGAGAATCACCTCTACCTGGGGAAGACATATCAATGTTCACCATCTTGCGTTCAGATTCTGCGGAGGAGAGACTACTGAACTCTGCTGGGGAAGGAGGACTCGCTCCGCTTCGGGGATACGCGCGGCACATCTTCTGGCAAGTGCTACACCTGCAACAACACAAACAAACAGACAAGATACCCTCCTCAAAGGGGCCTATCCAGGTTATTATCTCGTGACAATATTCAGTTAATTAATTGTTTCAACAATCAATGGGCCTAGGCCCGCAAGTTTATGTATGCGCATTTTATCAAAAAACATCGGCGTTTTCACTCGCAAACAAAACAGATAAATGCTAAACAAACAAGTAAAATTGCTGAATAATGTGCATTTTATTGATGATGAACCCCTGAATGGGCAAAAATGTTTTACAACAGAGGCAAGCTCCTGGAATGAGGAAGCCGCGCAAAAAAGAAAACATAAATATACATCAGTATATACAAATGTCGGCAATCGAGGCATAGACGAACACCATGAGTTGATCCCTCTAAGACCCACTCGACTTCGATACTTCTCCGACGCTTCAGCTTCGGAAGAGATTGATTCAGATAAACGGCCCTCAGGTCCTCCAAACCACTAAACAATGAAAGTCCATAAGCGGAACGCAGTCATTTGCTTATTCAAATCCCTAACTTTTGTGTGAACCGCCCTTTACGGGTTTTCAGTTCACCGGGATACCCTTTTTTGCCGAAGCCGCCCAGTGTAGGTTTTCGACTTCGCGGGTGTACATTTTTTCAATATATCCCTAATTTTTGCCCGAACCTTTTATTCTGTTTTTGGTTCGCCGAGATGCCCCTTTTTTGCCTGGACTCTTTCTTTTTTGTCCAGCGGGTCTCTTTCAAGCAAAGTATTTTTTAACTGCGTCCGCGTTCACTGGGGATGCAAAATCTTCACCATCCATCGTGGATAACAACAAAGCTCCTCCTGAGAAGACCTTGCTGACGACATACGGCCCTTCGTAATTCGGAGTCCACTTGCCCCGGTGATCGGAGTGTGGCGGAAGAATCTTCTTCAGGACGAGATCACCCGTCTGAAAGCTTCGAGGACGCACCTTCTTATCATAAGCTTTCTTCATTCGGCTTTGGTACAGGCGACCAAATGCAATCGATGCTAACCTCTTCTTGTCCATCAGGCTGAGTTGGTTCAGGCGATTCGTAATCCATTCTGCCTCGTCGAGTTTCACATCAACCAAAACTCGCAAAGAAGGAATCTCCACTTCTAACGGCAGGACAACTTCCATACCGTACACCAAGGAGAAAGGAGTTGCCCCGGTCGACGTACGCACCGTAGTACGATAACCGTGCAAGGCAAACGGCAGCATCTCGTGCCAATCTTTATACGTCACAACCATCTTCTGAACGATCTTCTTGATGTTCTTGTTGGCCGCCTCAACAGCGCCATTCATCTTCGGCCGGTAAGGAGATGAGTTGTGGTGTTCGATCTTGAAGCTCTGGCACAGCTCCTTCATCATCTTATTATTCAAATTCGAACCATTATAAGTAATGATCCGCTCGGGAATTCCATAGCGACAGATGATGTCCCTCTTTATGAATTTAGCTACCACCTGCTTGGTCACATTAGCGTACGAGGCTGCCTCCACCCATTTGGTGAAGTAGTCGATAGCTACCAGAATGAAACGATGACCATTGGATGCAGTGGGCTCGATCTTGCCTATCATGTCAATGCCCCACATGGAGAACGACCAAGGGGAGGACATGACATTCAATGGGCATGGCGGCACATGAACTTTAGCAGCATAAATCTGGCATTTGTGACATTTCTTCGCGAATCTGAAGCAATCCGACTCCATAGTCAGCCAGTAATATCCTGCTCTCAGGATCTTTCTCGTCATGGCGTGCCCGCCGACGTGCGTACCAAATGTGCCCTCATGGACTTCTTCCATGAGTATACTTGCCTCTTTCTCATCTACACATCTGAGCAGCACGAGATCGTGGTTTCTCTTATACAGCACCCCATTAGGATTGAGATAAAAGTTTCCAGATAGCCTCCTTAGAGTCTTCTTATCCTGGGTTGACGCACCCGCAGGATACTCCTTGGTCATAAGGAAGGTCTGGATGTCGTGGAACCATGGCTTGCCGTCAGTGGCATCATCGATTGCGAACACAAATGCTGGTCTGTCAAGACGCGAAAGTACAATCCTTGGAGCCTCATTCCAATAATTGACTTTATACATTGAAGCCAGCGTGGCTAAAGCATCAGCCATCTGATTTTCAGCCCGGGGTACATGATGGAGTTCTACTCGGTCGAAGAACGGAAGCAGCCTCTTGGCGTAATTCATGTACGGCACTAGATTCGCTTGACGAGTTTCCCACTCCCCTTTGATCTGATTGATTACAAGCGCAGAGTCACCATATATGTCTAGATTCTTGATTCTCAAATCAATTTCCTCTTCTAGACCCATAATACATGCTTCATACTCGGCTTCATTGTTGGTAACTGGAAACGTCAGTCTCGCAGTAAAAGGGATGTGGGATCCGTGAGGAGTCGTGATGATAGCCCCGATACCACTTCCATAGGAATTAACCGCTCCGTCGAATATCAACTTCCACTGAGACTTTCTATCTGGTCCCTCATCGGGCAATGGCTCATCGCAATCCTTCGCTTTGAGAAACATAATGTCTTCGTCAGGGAACTCGAACTTCATCGGCTGGTAGTCTTCGATTGGCTGTTCGGCAAGGTACTCGGACAATACGCTCCCCTTAATGGCTTTCTGGGAGACGTACTGAATATCATATTCTGTTAACACCATCTGCCACCTGGCAATCCTGCCCGAAAGAGCCTGCTTCTCGAAGACGTACTTGATCGGATCCATCTTCGAAGTTAGCATAGTGGTGTGGTTGAGCATATACTGTCGTAGACGTTTGGCAGCCCAAGCTAATGCACAACACGTCTTCTCCAGCATCGAGTATCGAGATTCACACTCAGTGAACTTTTTACTCAAATAATAAATGGCATGCTCTTTTCTGCCCGTCTCGTCATGCTGACCGAGAACACACCCCATACTATTCTCCAGAACCGTCAGGTACATGATTAATGGTCGTCCAGCCACTGGGGGTATCAAGATTGGAGGTTCTTGAAGATACTGCTTTATTTTGTCGAATGCCTTCTGGCAATCCTCATTCCAAGTAATCACCTGATTTTTCTTTAACAGTTTGAACATCGGTTCACAAGTGGCCGTGAGCTGAGAGATAAACCTTGCAATGTAGTTTATTCGGCCCAGGAAACCACGAACTTCTTTCTCTGTTTTTGGCGCTGGCATTTCTTGGATAGCTTTTATCTTTGCAGGATCAACCTCAATACCTCGTTCACTAACGATAAACCCCAATAACTTTCCGGACCGCACTCCGAAAGTGCACTTGTTAGGATTCAGCCTCAGCCTGAACTTCCTAAGCCTTTCAAATAGCTTCAACAAATTGACCAGATGCTCTTCCTCCGTTTGGGACTTTGCAATCATGTCATCAACATAGACCTCGATCTCATGATGAATCATATCATGAAACAAAGTTACCATTGCTCGCTGGTAAGTGGCCCCTGCGTTCTTCAGACCGAAGGGCATTACCTTATAGCAGAATGTTCCCCAGGGGGTGATGAACGTCGTTTTCTCCATGTCCTCCGGTGCCATCTTAATCTGATTGTAACCGGAGAAGCCATCCATGAACGAAAACACGGAAAACTGGGCTGTATTGTCGACCAACACATCGATATGAGGCAACGGGAAATCATCCTTAGGGCTCGCCCTATTCAAATCCCGATAATCGACGCACATTCGTACCTTACCGTCCTTCTTCGGTACAGGCACTATGTTGGCGACCCACGGAGGGTAAGTGGTAACGGATAGAAATCCTGCGTCCAACTGCTTCTGGACTTCTCTTTGATTTTTACAGCCATGTCTGGTCTCGTCCTCCTGAGCTTCTGCTTGACTGGAGGACAATCCTCTCGCAATGGCAAGCGATGAACCATGATATCAGGGTCAAGTCCGGGCATATCCTCATATGACCAAGCAAAGACGTCACTATACTCTCGAAGCATCTCGACCAGTCTATGCTTGACATCATTCTGCAGCGCAGCCCCTACTCTGACATTTCTGATAAGCTCCTCAGAACCCAGATTTATGATCTCAATATCCTCCTCGTGAGGCAGAATAACCTTCTCCTCTTGTTTCAACAAGCGGGCCAACTCTTCCGGAAGGTCTTCGTCTTCATCAATCTCATCCTCGGCTTGATAGATCAGGCAATCAAAGTCGTAGTGAGCCGTAGAGGGTCCAGAGTCGATGTCGTCTGTTACGTGGATCCTGCAATAACTAGGGTTAAGTTTAAAGCAATAATATGCAGGTTAGCACAAACCTCGTTGCCATTTTGCTGTTTTTCGAAATAAACATAAAACAGGAATAACAGAGAACACAATATTTGATTACAAAGAAAATGCCTTTTATTTATTAACAAAATGCACACACATAATCCAACAAGGCCCTGACAGTAAAACCACTATGCCCCGGGCAGGACATAGGGTTGTACAAAGATTGTAAAAAGCAAATCATTACTCTTCACTTGTCAGCTTGATAATCTCCTTGATGGTCCAGTTGTGGAGGCGCTCGCCTGGCTTGCTCGGTTGAATCCAGGCGTCAAGATCGCAATCACTATCCCCGCTGTCCTCCGACGTAGCATTGATGCTCTCGAAAATTACTCCCCCTTTGGTGAATAGGATCGGCCCGGTCCCACGAGACGAGCTGCCAGAAGAAGATGAAGCTTCAGCTCCAGGAGAATACCCCAATCCAAACTTATCCTGCTTGATTGGTATATCCAAAACATGCCCCCAGCCTGAGGTGGAACCGGCTTCGACAACGGCCCGTGCTTCCTTAAACGAGGAGAGATTCAGCTCCTGCTTCTCTGCGACGACGGGAGCTACCTCCTTCACCTTGACGGTTTCAAATGCTTGGAAAAGAGTCTCATGGATCTCACCATCCATTTCAACGTATTTAAAGGACGATAGGTGGCTCACCATGATGTCCTCTTCACCGCAGACTGTCACTATGCTGCCCCCAACAGCATATTTAAGCTTCTGATGCAGCGTAAACGTCACGGCACCAGCGGAATGAATCCATGGCCGACCTAAGAGGCAACTATAGGCGGGCATGATATCCATGATATAGAATACCGTATTGAACGTCTCTGGACCAACTTGAATTGGCAGGGTCAACTCTCCGAAGACATGGCGCTTGGTCCCATCAAAGGCTTTCACGACCAGATCACTGGGCGTGCACAGCAATCCATGGGTATCCAACTTCATTAGTGCCTTTTTCGGAAGCACGTTAAGCGAGGAACCCGTATCCACCAGGACATGTGACATAATCGTGCCTCTGCACTCTATTGAGACGTGCAGGGCGTTGTTGTGATCTCTACCCTTAGGAGTCAGCTCCAGATCTGTAAATCCCAGCCCATTACCAGCATTAACATGGGCTACCACTTCCTCGAGTTGATTTACTAATATCTCCTGTGGCAAGTATGCAGCATTCAATACTTTCAGTAACGCGTTGCGGTGCGCTTCAGAACACAGCAACAGGTTAAGAATAGAGATTTTTGACGGAGTCTGATGAAGATGATCTACAATTCTGTAGTCACTCTTCTTGATTAGTCGCATGAACTCTTCAGCATCTTTAACCAGCAAGTCTTTCTCTGCCCCTGCAGGGACCTCCTCAACAGCTTTACCTTTACCCTTATCCACAGCGTCAGCCCGGACCACCTTCTCTGCTGCAACCTCTGCTGGTGCAAACACTCTACCGCTTCTAGTGATACCACTGACCTCGGTAAGATTCTGCACAGTCGATCCGAACGGCTCAAGCTCTATCTTCTGACCATTACAATATACTTCGGCGCCATAATGCCATGGAACGGCATTGGTGCTTTCGAATGGGATTGGTCCGGCCCTGGTGATGGTGATAGAAGGCGGACGGGGCGCAGAAATAGTAATAGGGTGACGAGGAATAGTAATGGTGGCAACTTCATCTGCCTGCTTTAGCACGACCTCCCCTGATGCACTTTCAATGCTCCGGCTGAATTGCAAGATACCCTCGGACATCAGACTTTGGATACCTTCGATCAACTGCTCACACCCATCAGAAAGTGTAGCACAAGCCATACATAATTCTCCACATCCAGGAAAGAAGCCCTTCTTCAGCAACTTAGCCTTGACAAAACTCAACGGCGTCTTCAAATCTTTGACATCAGTCAGCAAGTCTGAACTCTCCTCAGTGATAACAGCATTTACTCCACCCCCCTTATGATGAGGCATCCGGTTTTTGGTGACGTTGGGCACGTTATCAGAAAAGTTGATAACCTTGGCGTCCACCAAGTCCTGGACTTTGTGCTTAAAAGCTTTACAATTCTCAACCGTATGGCCAGGTGCCCCAGAGTGAAATTCACAAGTAGCATTGGCATCATACCCCGGTGGTGGTGCCCCTGTTAAGGGAGCCATTGTCCTCTTGTGAACCAATTGGAGCTGAAGCAACGTTTGCAGAAGCTGTGCATATGACATAGGTGGAGTTTCAAGATGACGGCTTGCCAGGGGACCCCGATTCTGATATCTTTTATACCCCTGATTATCCTGCTGCTGGGGCTGCTGCTGCTGCTGCGGGGGAGCAGCTGGGATATTTATGCTAGCAATCTGAGGCTGAGGGCCCTTGCCCTTTCTCCTAGCATTAGTGACAGCACTGGCATCTCCCTCTCGACGCTTGCCAGTATAGGGTTTCTTGCTAGCTCCTCCAACTGAGGATGATTCGCCCTGAATTTTTTCGATCTTTATACCGTTCTCAACATGCTCGCCCAAAGTGATGAGAGCCGAGAATGTTCCCGACATGCCACTGACCAGCTTTTCATAATAGATTCCAGGAAGGGTAGCCACGAACATTTGCACTAGCTCACGCTCAACCATCGGCGGTTGAACCCGAGCAGCCAATTCACGCCACCGCTGGGCGTACTCTTTGAAGCTTTCATTGTTCCGCTGTGAAAGATTCTGAAGCTGAACTCGATTGGGAGCCAAGTCGCTATTGTATTGATAGTGGAGAACAAACGCTTCTGCAAGATCTTTCCAGGTGCGCACAGTAGCGGGCTCCAAACCCATATACCATTCGAGCGATGGACCAGAAAGACTATCCTGAAAGAAGTGCATCAGCAGCTTCTCATCGTCAGAATAAGCGGACATCTTTCTATAATAAGATCGGAGGTGAACACGGGGGCAGGTAGTACCCTTATACTTCTCAAAGGTAGGCACCTTGAACTTGTGTGGTACTCTAAAGTCAGCAATCAACCCGAGTTTGGACATGTCAACGCCCAACGTGTTCTGATTTTCTATGTCTCTCATCTTGTCTTCCAGCGCCTTGAACCTGAGTCGAGCTTCAGCAGTCAACTCTGCCTCTACACCTCTCTGAGAGAATATGTCATCCTGATGGTCCTCCAGCCACGGTTGAGGCACCACCAGATTTCCTGCACCAACATTGCCGTTGACCGGCCCTATGTTAACATTGGCTCCCAAACTACCATTGACGGCGCCAGCCGCGTTGAGTCCGAGATTAGTCATCAGATTGCCGTTAGCACTGTCGTTGCCCCCGGCGGCAGGAACAACGTTCTGTGGAGTATCCCCTGGAGGAGGAGTAGGCACGGCCCCTCCATGAAGTATGCCATTACTGTCAACCCTAGAGATCAGCGGTTGAACTAGAGTACGAAGCTGGTCTTGACCATTTGCGACCACCTACATCAACTCCATAAAACGATCCATCCGTTCACGGAGCTCTTGAACATCTGACTGTACCTGGTCCATTATCCTTGTCTGATTGGCGCGAGTTGAGTAGCGGTGGATGAGTCTTTGATCAATCCTGGAGATCGAAAGCAGTTCGGACCCTGAGTACCTGAAAAACCTGTCAGCATTAAAGGTTAGGAAAGGCAACAGAATGTATGTCATGCAACAATGCTTTATGCGGATGCATGCGTGTGTCTGCGTGCTTGAGAGATTTCCCCCGATCCTGGCACCTGCTGACAATAATAAGGAGAGGAATCTGGGCCCAATCATGGAAACATCAATCTCACACATAGTATCAGCAATAGTCAGATTCGACACATCAAGGACCGAGAACTCGTACGCATCAGTCTTCCTGAGAAAGGCTGCAGTAACACAATAAGAGGCGAGAGATCCTGGATCGGGGAAACGGTACCTGTCACAGACACACGCCAGTGGAATGTGAATGATTATGCAAGCTAATGCAAAATGCAGGTATGCAACAATATGTCCAGGTGGCTGCTGTGGAGATTCGGTGTCAACAGTCACTGATGAGAAGGAAACCCCGGTGTAAACCATTGATCTGATCTGCTGAGAATAACCATCTGGTAGGATTGAGATCAAAATTCTGCTTTGACAAGAATAAGTTCCATCTGTTGATGAAGTCTTCAGACCCCAAATCAGAAATCTGCCCTGTCAAGAACAAATAACATCTGCCGATGAGATCTTCAGACCCTACTCAAAATCTGCCCTATCCAGAACAAACCACTGCTGATAATACTCTGATTGAAACCTGCTCTTTCAAGAACAGACAAACACCCGATGATAAGATCCTCTGATCAAACCCTTGCTTTATCAAGAACATATCTGCAACTGAGAACCCAACATAACTGATTCACTGTCGAGAAAATCAGGTAGTCTGGAGGTCAAAGTTTCCTGCAATATCCCAACCCCACTCACAGGTATGGACCTAATCCACGGACAAAGGTACGGCATCCTATGCAGTCATCAGCGTCACAGACTTTCATGAGTGACGATACGATTCCCAAAAGGAGTGGCATCGTCAAGTCATGAAGAGGCCTCTCTTAGCTGACTTCCAAATGATCGGTCCCCATAGTCGACAATCCTCACGTCTGGACTCCCCTCAGATCCTCAGGACCGGAAAGGAGCACCTCTGCAAGAATCTCGTCTGAGCGCAGATTTTCGTAGGGAACTGTGCCTGCTCAGCAGACAGGTTCGTCTACTACTTCTCCGCAACTATATCTAGGTGTGTACTCAAGCCCAGGTCCGGCTTTTCACTCACAATAACATCCCTCTCCCACAGCAGCACAGATAATCATATCAAACTGGAAATAAAATGCGGGAAATAAAAATGCGGGAAGTAAAAGTGCGAGAAGTAAAAATGCGATAAATAAACGCAACCCAACAAGCAAACACACAAACGATAGGATTGACTCTCATAGGGAACCGGAGAACCAGAGATTCTGGGTTCGATCCCCAGCAGAGTCGCCAGCTGTCGCTTACGCGAAAATAAGGTGCCGGCATGACAGAAGAGTCGCCACCTTTCGTTATTTATCCCTCAGAGCGGGAAAGGAAACGATCGGAAAAACCTGACGAAAAAGGGTAAGACAAGGTCGTCGCAACCATTGTCTGGGTTCGGGAGTCGGTTACGCAAGGGGAAGGTATTAGCACCCCTCACGTCCGTCGTACTCGACGGGATCCTCGCTTGTTTGTTTACTTGGACGGGTTGGTTATAATCTATCTACCTATCAAGGCTGGCTGAAAAGAAAAAGAAAAATGACTCGGCAAAGCGTCGCGCTTTATGCCTACGTATTCTCATCAGAGAATGAGAAATCAGAGTCAACGTAGTTCGGCTAACTATGGGTGGAGGAAAGGTTGCTCGCTAGGACGTCGCATCCTATGCCTACGTACTTTCATCTGGTATGAAAGATCAGAGCAAACGTAGTTCGGGAAACTACGGGTTATCTCCTAAAAGAAGTGTTTTTTTTATTGTGTTTGCGATTTCAACCGCACTAGAGACTATGACCTGAGAGGGAATACGTCCTTTCTCAGATAGCTTAAGGCTCGTAACGTACGAAAGAAATCATTCATGATTACTGTATCTTAAACTGCTTCGAGATGAGAAGAGAACAGGCCCAACTAGGAGGGAGACTATCAAGTCCTACTGTTATCATGCCATGGATTCATCCTATGGTTGAGGTTTGAACAGGGAACTCCTAGATGTTGTCATGCATAGGTTTCAACCTAAAAGTCTATCATCAAATCCTCATCAGAAGAAATGAGAGTCCTAAGGGATCATGTCAATGATACACCAAAACAGACAAAAGCATCAGCTTTAAACAATAAAATGCATGCAATGCAAGTGAGGGAGGAAATGCGTGTGGGGCTTCAGCCTCCACAAGCTCGTCTCGACCTCAAGCCAGTCATGAAACAACAGTAATCATACTGAAAAATAAACAACATGCTATCAAGCAAAAACAGATAAAGGAAATGAAGTTGCCATCAGGCAAACAAAACACAAACTTGAGAAAGAAAGGATCTACTCTCTAATCCTAACCCTAACACAGAATCTGAATCAAATCTAAGCAAAGCCCTAAAGCAAAACCTAACCAAAAGAAATCAATCCCAGTCTTCAAGCTTCAGAACAAGCTTACCAAAGAAAGGGAGCTAAGTAAGCAGACTCATAGTGTCTTCCTCAGGAAAGCACTAGGAGGTGTATACTCAGGAGTTATATCCTATGTGGCTCAACCACTGTGATCAGTTTACATTCCTCCTCAGGAGAAATTAAACTCACAAGCAGGCTCCAACATCACTGGATATTTAGGAAATCCTATCTGAACTAGTGGAACTAAGTGAATAGACCCATAGGACCTTCCTCAGGAAAGTACTAGGAGGCTTCCACTTAGGAGTTGTATCCTATGTGGCTCAATAATTGTGATCAGTTTACATTCCTCCTCAGGAGAAATTAAACTCACAAGTTGGCTCCAACATCATTGGATACTTGAGAAATCCTAGATAAACTAAGGGAACTAAGTGAATAGACCCATAGGATCTTCCTCAGGAAAGTATTAGGAGGCTTCCACTTAGGAGTTGCATCCCATGTGGCTCAACAACAGGTGATCAGTTCACATTCCTCCTCAGGAGAAATTAAACTCACAAGTTAGCTCCAACATCATTGGATACTTAAGAAAGAGGTGAGAAGAAAGAATGAAAGTCATTCATAGTGCCTTCCTCAGGAAAGTACCATGAACTTCCTTCAAACTTCAGGATCTCAAACCTCACAGACAGGGAACAAGCCAAGCTCTGGGTCTCTGAGTCTTGATCTACAATCTTCTCTTCCATCATGCTATCCAACAAGGTCTTCAAGACAACACAAGCCCCACAACAAATTCCCCAAAACTAAACCCCAGAGATGAACAGATAACCACAGAATAGACAAAATCATCAGGCTACTTCAGAAAATACCTAAAAATACTAAACCAAGGGGGAAAAATCTAACAATTATTCACAAGGGCCTACAACATCTACTCATAACATCCACATAGGCCTCTACCCAAAAATCAAGACAAAACTATCTAAAGAAAATGAATTTCCTTACCTATGCACAACCTAAACCCTAATTAGGATACCCTAAAGCTACCCTAATTAAACTAATCAAAATTTAATCTAAAAAATCAAGAATAAATCCTATGGGGAACTATGATTCATCATCTAATTACACAAAAAAGAATGAGTTGAAAAACCTAAGGGAAAGTCCTAAAACAATTCTTGCAAAATAAGGTATCAACTAAAAGAAAGAAAATACACTATATTAAAGAAAATACCACCAAAAATTCTACATTAAAAATAAAATTCCATTTTTATTTTTATATTTTTCTACACAAAATTATCTCAACATAGAAAAAAGAATGAACAAAAAAAACATTATTTATCAATTTTATATAAATTTTCTAAGATGCTAAAAATATTAAATAATTAAAAAGAATTTAAAACAATATAAAAGGGAGGGGGGGTGGAAATAGTAATATGCGCCAGTTAGTTTTATTTGGGCCAGATAAGAAGGGGGTGCGGATAGAAGGCAGAAGAGCCCAGGCGCCTCCACTAAGTGAAACGACTGCGTTTCATTTTTTCAAATTTCCCTCCGTTTTCTGAGCGATCTGGGCCGTGCGATCGAAGGACAAAGTCCACTCTTCCAAAACGAACCAACGGTGGAGATTATCTCTCCTACCTTCAGCCATATAGGGTTTCATGAAACCCCCTCCATGCACAAACCTTTCCTCTCCTCGTTCTCTCTGCTCAGGCCACGAAACCCTAAAATTCCAACACGAAAACTGCTCTACTAATCAAGAGGAACAAGACTACACGCATACTTTTTCCTAATTCTCTTTAGATCATCCCAACAGAAGCTTGCAAGATCGTGGTTCAACCAAAATCCTCTGAGATCAACCATCATTAATCCTTGAATCTAATGACATACAGTTACTCTACAAGCTACCCTAACTATTCTAAACTAATTCTTGTTAACTGAAACTAACAAACCAGCTAATTCTTGAAGATTAAAGTTTCTGGGACCTGCTATCAACTACCATGGAATTGACTCCAACTCTCAGAATTTCATCATCTACCCTAGTACATTGATTCTAGACCTATAAAACTAATCAGGACTACATAACTTAAGAGAATGGTGATGAGAAAGAACCTGTCAAGAGGTTATGGTAGAGACTCGTGTGGATGCTTTCAAGCCTTGAAACTTCTTCCAAAGGATCCTTGGATGATCAATGGCCTTCTGTTTGCACTTGTGATGAAGGAGAAGATCTGCAATGGAAGGAAACCAGAATTGCTTCAACTTGAAGAAACCTCTTCAATGGATGCTTCACTCCTTCTCTCCCCTCTGAATTCTCTTGCTATCACCAACCTTGAACACTATGAAGATCACTCTTCTTATAGTAGTGGATGGAAGTTACTGGAAACATCTAGAATCCTCTTAGAAAGTTCATGAACTTCTCCTTAAAAGAGACTTTGAAAATCTCATATCCCTTGCATTCAACCTTGTATTCTATGCCAAAATGCCTTAATATGAGATATTGAGTGATAAGGAATGAAATCAGCCCTTTACTTTTCCTTGTGCAAGCTTTTTCAAAGTTGCCTTCTTTTGCAAGTAACACTTTTCCAAAGGAACCTCATTTTTTAAGCTTCAAATCAAAATTCTATCTAAACCAATGTTCTCAAAATGATGTTTCCAATCAAAATGATATATTGGATGACCTATTTTGGATTTGTGGATCTTCCAAACCAATTTTCAAATTCAACTTTTCAAACTTATATGCCATTTTTAGTTCATTTTTGACCAATCATGCAAATCCATGCTATGAGCTTTTCCAACAATTCATAACCTTCTTTCTAGACTTAAAATCCCATTTTGAACAACTTTCATGTTTTGAGTTTTTCCATTTGAGGCTTGGAAATAGGAGTTTTAGGCATTGGCTAAAATGACCTATAACTGACAAATGACCAAAATACCCCTATCTTGTTCAAACCATAAGTTGAGTTCTACAAATCCTATCAAGGACTTCTACCACTCCAATTAAAGCTAAGAAGATGCTCTTCAACATTCATGTTGACCAAGAGATCATAGGAATCATCCTACTAGGGCAAAAGTTGTCTGCAAGTTGGGTGACCTTCAAGGACCCAGATTCACACACCTCTGCTGACCTGTAATTTGTCAAAACCATAACTTGAGCTCTGTAACTCCTATCAAGGACTTCCACCACTCAAATTAAAGCTAAGAACAAGCTCTACAACTTTCATGTTGTGGGTAAGATGATATATCAATCACATCTAGAGCTAAAACTGCCTGGAAGATAGGGGTCAAATTAGGGTTTTTTCACTGACAATCCTTGGAGACCCTAACTTGAAACTTCTCAAACTCCTCAATCATGATGATTTGGTCTAGGAACCCTCTTTATAACATCTCTATGCATCATTCCATGATCTCATGGCCCTTGGATTGGGTCTCAACCTTCTCCAAATCTTCAGTTATCCTAGGGTTGACCTAGTCAAAACCCTAATTCTATCATTCATGGTTGAATCTCCTGAATTCCTGCCTAATGACCTCTCTGGGCTTCATGAAGGCTATCAAGACATCTCATAGGCTTTCCCAAAACATCAATTTCATTCTCAAAGTCTCAGAATCATCTGAGGAGCACCCACAACTCTCAAGCTATGAAGCACACAACCCTGGTTCCAACCAATTCCTCTGAAGACCTCTTGAACTTTCTGATGAAGGTATCCATTTTCAAATACTCAATGAATAAATAATTGTTGGTCAAATTTTGGGGTGCAACACTCACCAACCAAGACAGTTCTTCAGGAATGTCACTACCTTCGACAACCTCTTCTTCGGCCTGAAATACCGGGTGTTCAAAGTCGGGACGAGTCATAGGTGGTTCAAGGATGTCATCTGAAAATGTTATCCTGCAAAAGGAACGGTTAAATGCTTCAAAATGCGTATAAAGCGAATAACCGTGTTGCCATTTTATTGAAAAATACAAAACAAGAAAAACAGAGATCGCAATATTTGCACATGAAAAAAACACCTTTTATTTAATGATAAACACGCAATGTTCATAACAGCACAGCCCTAAGCAAATCATGATGCCCTGGGCAAGACATCAGGTTGTTCAACAATTAATAAAACAAAGCATTACTGTTTAAGAGTCACAGGAACAAGCTCCTGAATAGACCAGTTGCACAGTGTAACACGGTGGGAGAACTGACTTTAAACAATGTTGCGGATAGCAAGAGTCGCCACCGACTTTTATTTTATCCATAAGGAAAGGTTATAAAAGAACAGGAAAGACCTTAGAGAATATTTTGGGTCCGGGGGGTAGGTTATGAAAAGGGAAGGTATTAGCACCCTTTTCATCCATGGTTATCCATGGGCTCTTAGGTACTTAAGCTCACTTTTGAATTGTTTTGAAAGTGTAGTGTGTGAATAGAAAATTTTCAGAATAGTTAATAAATAATCCATGTAAGGATGTGTTAAGAACTTGTTTGAAAACTTGTTGAAAATTTGTTTAAGTGTGAAACAGTTTTGAAGTGAGCAAGCACCTAGGAGTAACCTACCCTAATGTTTAAAGGTCTTTCTTATTCTTTATTCTTTCCTTTAGTAAGACTATCCCTACTATAATGGAGTAGGTAGTCCTTACTTTGGATGTTAAGGGACATGTGAGGGACAATTTGACTTTGAAGGCCATTGTGGGGTGTAATAAGCAAACTAGAGGGACTATCATCATTTTTCGAAAGGGACTCGATTCGTAAAGGCAACCATAAGGGACTTTGATGATTTTCTTTTTGAGGGACTTGCTTTATACACCCCACTTAACCAGTATTCATAGGCAACTTGAGGGATATCCTTAAGAAGTGAGACGGCGATTAAAATCGACTTACGTGTGTGAAATGTTTAATTTAATTATCTTATATTAAAATGATCTAATTTATTTTTTTAAATATCATACATATTAGCACTCCCTAATTACTAACCATAATGATAATAATAATTAAGTAATTACAATTTACATCCAAGAGGCAATTACAAAATTATAATAAATAAAATAAATAGTAAAATATGATCAAAATAAATATAATAAAAAAAATAACAAATAAGTAAATAAAATATTGGGGTTAGTAAATAATAAGAAAAATTAAATAAGGTTAGTATAAATATAAAGTTAGTGAAAATAATTAGTTGAAACAATAATAATGAGAAAAATAGACAAAGTTAGAAAAAATAATAAGATAGAAATTTCAAAATAATAATAAGCAACAAAATATGATTAGCAATAATAATTAATTAATAACGTGATTAAACATAAGATTTGATTTTTATTTAGAAACATGAATGATTAAATAATTACTATAATATAAAGTTCTAAATATCATAAGATTTGATTTTTATTTAGAAACATAAATGATTAAATAATTACTATAATATAAAGTTCTAAATATCATAAGATTTGATTTTTATTTAGGAACATAAATGATTAAATAATTACTATAATATAAAGTTCTAAATATAACATAATTATAAATTTCTTAATCATTTACAAAAATTTAATTATCTCTAATTATATATTAACAATTATTAAGAAAAATATTTACACATTATGATGAAAACAAATTTTAACTAATCAATAATCACATTCACCAAAATTTTACATTAAGTGTTTATAAGGTTTAATTTTATTTACAAAAATTTACAAGAATATAAATATATACATAGAATCATATAGAAAATTAAAATTAGGTTTTCATATTAATTTGGAAAAAAGATGTTAATGTTATTTATTTTAAAAAAACAGATTTTTATATTACAACAAATTTTAATAAATTAATGATAACAATAATAATAATAATGATAATAATGATAATAATAATAAATAATGATAATAATAATAATAATAATAATAATAATAATAATAATAATAATAATAATAAAGCAATAATGAATTTTAAATGTGCCAAATAACCCAACAATGTTGCTAACGCAGAAATGCGCTCATCGCAACCAGATCTAAATCGGACGAAACAAAATTTATCGCAAAGAAAAAGAAATTAAGCAAAAAATAGTATTATTGCTCACACAAAAATGCGATCATCGCAACCAGATCGAACTAACACAAATGTCACGCGTCATGCACACAAATGTGCAAACATCGTATCGACATAATTCGATCAAAAATCTTATATATATAAACTCTAACAATTTAAAAATTATATATATATAAACGCAACAGTAATAGATAAAGAAAAAGAAATAACGATAATAGATGAAGAAAAAGAAATAACGGTAAAAGATGAAGAAAAAGAAACAACAGTAATAGATGAAGGAAAAGAAATAACGGTAAACGATGAAGAAAAAGAAACAATAGTAATGGATGAAGAAGAAAACTAAATAACGGCAAACGGCACTCACTCCTCTTAGGTTTTTTTCATTCTCTCCTTTTCCAACAAGGCAACACATATATATATAGGGAACAAATTAGGGTTAACACCAAATTGTCAATAATGTCCCTAAAGCCCATTTTAAAGCCCAAACTAAATAATTAGTTAAGAAAAAATAAAATTTAAATAATTTAAAATAATAAACTTAAAATAAAAACTAATAATCCTATTGATTCCTAAAATAAAAAATATTATAAAAAGAACAAAATTTTTTTCAATATTTTTTATTTTATGATTTTTTGGATATTTTTATGAATAATTTAGAAAAAAGTGAAAAAAATAATATTTTAAAAAATGATTTAATTAAAATACGAAAATAATAATTAAATAATAATAAAAAACTATTTTTGTTATTTTTTTAATGAAAGATAGAAAAATTTAGAGTAAAAATAATAAAAAACAAAAAAAAAAGTGACAAAGGTGAGATTTGAACTCTCAACCTTTCACACTCATAACTCCTTACACATGTCCTCCTGCCAATTGTGCCATTTTTACTTTTTAGAAAAAAAATGCATGCCATATGATATTTACCTGCAAAAAGTCAAACGACTACACAAATTTGTTAGTAATTGATTAAATGCAATGAAATGCGACGACAAATCTTAGGGCAAAATTTGGGGTATTATAGTTATTATGATAATATTTCTCACCCAACCTCTCTTTGATGTTGGCAAAGAAAATCATGAAGTTTGACTTTGGTTTGACCACAGTTGACCTCAGTTTGACCTTTTAACTGCATTGACTGCTTTTGACTTATCTGATCATCTGACTGAGCAAACTTTTGAGAAAAGTCTTGAAACTTGACATGGGGGTTCTTATACACATATAAGATGTTATGAAGCTCACTTGAAGTCTTGGAAGTCCATTTAGCCTGATTAAAGTCAAAACCCTAGTTTTGGATGCACTGCTTAGGAGGTGCATTGTCTGAGGGAATTGTCAACTCTTCTGACCAATTATGAATTTTGTGAATTTTGTGAACCTTCTTGGAACACAAAGTCTTGTATTGTGAGGGCAAATTTTGGGGTGCAACAGCTGCCCCTGTTCAATTTTCTGAAACCTGAGGGGTTAGATTGGTATATTTGCCAGTCGTAACCTGGAAGGTTGAAGGGGATTGAACACAAAAGCCCAAAAATTTGCACTCACCAGTGCATGGAGTGATATTGATGGTTGGTTGAACATGATTGAGTGGGCTTAAAGATGCCACTAGGGGAAAGTTCTTCAGTAGTATAATGAGAGCTGTCAGGAGTCTGGAGTAATACTGATGTAACAGCATGTCTTCATGAGGATAGAGCAATCAATAATGATAACCCTAAAGCAGTCTTGAAGTGATAAATCTGACCTCAGGAGGATAGAGCAATCAATAGCTCTAAAGCAGTCTTGAAGTAATAATGGCTTCAGGAGGATAGAGCAATCAATAGCTCTAAAGCAGTCTTGAAGTAATAGAATGGCTTCAGGAGGATAGAGCAATCAACATCTCTAAAGCAGTCTTGAAATAATAATGTGATATGTCTTCAGGAGGATAGAGCAATCCATAGCTCTAAAGCAGTCTTGAAGTAATGATTTCAGGAGGATAGAGCAATGGATAGCTCTAAAGCAGTCTTGAAATAATAATGTAATTTCAGGAGGATAGAGCAATGGATAACTCTAAAGCAGTCTTGAAATAATTAGATGGCTTCAGGAGGATAGAGCAATGAATAGCTCTAAAGCAGTCTTGAAGTAGTAATATGACCTCATGAGGATAGAGCAATGAATAGCTCTAAAGCAGTCTTGAAATAATAATGTGATATGTCTTCAGGAGGATAGAGCAATCGATAGCTCTAAAGCAGTCTTGAAATAATAATGTGATATGTCTTCAGGAGGATAGAGCAATCAATAGCCCTAAAGCAGTCTTGAAGTAATGATTTCAGGAGGATAGAGCAACGGATAGCTCTAAAGCAGTCTTGAAATAATAATGTAGTTTCAGGAGGATAGAGCAATCAATAGCTCTAAAGCAGTCTTGAAATAATAATGTAGTTTCAGGAGGATAGAGCAATCAATAGCTCTAAAGCAGTCTTGAAATAATAATGTGATATGTCTTCAGGAGGATAGAGCAATCAATAGCCCTAAAGCAGTCTTGAAGTAATGATTTCAGGAGGATAGAGCAACGGATAGCTCTAAAGCAGTCTTGAAATAATAATGTAATATGTCTTCAGGAGGATAGAGCAATCAATAGCTCTAAAGCAGTCTTGAAATAATAATGTGATATGTCTTCAGGAGGATAGAGCAATCAATAGCCCTAAAGCAGTCTTGAAGTAATGATTTCAGGAGGATAGAGCAACGGATAGCTCTAAAGCAGTCTTGAAATAATAATGTAATTTCAGGAGGATAGAGCAATGGATAACTCTAAAGCAGTCTTGAAATAATTAGATGGCTTCAGGAGGATAGAGCAATGAATAGCTCTAAAGCAGTCTTGAAGTAGTAATATGACCTCATGAGGATAGAGCAATGAATAGCTCTAAAGCAGTCTTGAAGTAATAGGATGATTTCAGGAGGATAGAGCAATCAGTAGCTCTAAAGCAGTCTTGAAGTCATGAGAGGCTATCAGGAGGATAAAATAACCCTGAGGTTACAATAAAGCAGTCCCAAAGTAATAAGAATCTCATCAGGAGGATAAAGTAATCCTGAGGTTACAATAAAGCAGTCCCAAAGATCATAAGATTGTTTGTTGGATAATTAACCTGAAAACAAGGTAGCATTCTGTATAACAACATTAGTTTATGCTTTATGTATGCATGTATGACATGATGCACTTTGGTAATGTACTATAGACATATATGTTATGGTATGATGTAAATGATGTATGTATGATATGACACTGCTGGAAGTGTCTGGATATCCTTGTATAACAACTGCTGGCCAAGGAAAATAAATCCCGATTCGTTGTTGAAGAATACATAACCCTCCGTCTGCTGGGGATAACAAGGTATAGATAACCTCCCGTTGTTGGGGATAACAAGGTATAGATAACCTCCCGTTGTTGGGGATAGTAGGGTATAGATAACCTTCGTTTTCGTTTGATAGTAGGATAAGTATAACATCCCGTCTTCGTTCATCGTGCCCTTATTGGAAAGTAATTTCCCGTATATCCGTATGAGGATAAAAGAGATGGATATAAATTCCAGGGGAGATTAGACTTTGTGAAAATGGATTAGTCCTACTGATGGTTTGTAACTGTCTTGTAAAGATGAACCGGCGAAGCTTCGTTGAAATCCTTCCCTCGTTCGTCCTTAGTAAATACTATTACTGCATTTTCATGCATTTTTGGTAAACATCAATCCTATTCAAAGGCATACATACATTCAAACACAACCAATGGACGTTTCGTTTATGCAAATAGGGTAAAAGTAAATCTGGATTCAAAAGATGGAATTTATTTATATCAAAAGTGACCCATACACGGGTAAGTTTGTACAAGGAGACATAAACCCTAGTAAGAGAATTTTGTCATGAAGTTTTACAAAAAGAATCAGCTATGTGGGAAATAATCCTATTGAGTTTCAATTCTACTATTGCCACTCAAGTATCTCATCTTCTTGCTGTTGAGACGGAAACGATTGGATTGAGCTTTATCTGTTTGAGCTTGAGTAAGTAGTACAACTGGTTGCAGTTTCATGAGTGATCCAAACGAGACATAGTCATACGCTTTAATCCCTAACGTTTGCCTGGATTGCCCTTTCAGGTTTTCAATCCACCGGGATACCCTTTTTTGCCCAAGCCGCCTTTTCAGGTTTTCGACTTGCCGGGTGTACATCTTTTTATATATATATATCCCTAATTTTTGCCCAAACCCTTTTGGTTTGCCGGGATGCCCTTATTTTTGCCTAGGCCTGTCAACCTAGCGGGTCTCTTTTTATGCGTAGTATTTTTTAACTATGTCTGCGTTTACAGGTTGTGGGAAGTCTTCACCATCCATTGTAGTCAGTATCATGGCACCTCCTGAGAACACTGTCTTGACTACAAATGGTCCCTCATATGTTGGAGTCCACTTGCCCCTTCAGTGTCAATCTCATTGCAGTATGCAGGCTTCTCAAATCTATTAATGGTAATCTTGGAGCTTCATCATCCCAGCTTATCTCAAACATAGATGCCATGGTGGCCAATGCGTCTGCCAACTGATTCTCTCTTCGTGGAATATGTCCAAAAGTAATCTCTTTGAAATGTGGGATCAAAGACAACACATGTTCTCTGTAAGGAATGAGATTATCATGCTTTGTATCCCAATCTCCTTTAATCTGACTTACTACCAGAGCTGAATCTCCATACACCTCAAGGAACTGAATCTTCATATCAATAGCAACTTGCATACCCATGATACATGCCTCATACTCAGCCATGTTATTGGTACAATAGAAACAAAGTCTGGCAGTAATCGGGGTATGACAACCTTCAGGGGAACTAATCACAACACCAACACCATTACCATGTGCATTGGAGGCACCATCAAAAACCCTAGTCCATCGGGATCCTTGTTCAGGTCCGTCATATTGTCCAGGTTCTTTGGTAACAGACATAATGTCTTCATCAGGGAACTCAAAATTCATTGACTGGTAATCATCTACCGCTTGATGAGCCAAATGATCAGCAACAACACTCCCCTTAATGGCCTTCTGAGTAGTATATTGTATATCATATTCCGTCAAGATCATTTGCCATCTTGCAATTCTTCCGGAGAGAGCAGGTTTCTCAAATATGTACTTGATTGGATCCATCTTCGAAATCAACAAGGTAGTATGGGTCAACATATACTGTCTTAGTCGGCGAGCAGCCCATGCCAAAGCGCAGCAAGTTTTCTCGAGCAGTGAGTATCTTGTTTCACAGTCGGTAAACTTTTTGCTAAGGTAGTATATTGCCTGCTCTTTTCGACCAGACTCGTCATGTTGCCCCAATACACACCCCATTGAGTTGTCTAATACTGTTAAATACATAATCAAGGGTCTTCCATCAACTGGTGGCATTAAAATTAGAGGTTCTAGCAAATATCTCTTGATTTCATCAAAGGCAGTCTGGCACTCATCATTCCATTCCATCACCTGATCTTTCTTCAACAACTTGAAGATTGGCTCACAGATGGTAGTTAATTGGGAAATAAATCTTGCAATGTAGTTCAATCGTCCCAAGAAACCTCTAACCTCCTTCTCAGTACGGGGAGCTGGCATCTCTCGTATAGCTTTCACTTTTGCAGGATCCACTTCAATACCTTTTCCACTGTCAATGAAACCCAGGAGCTTTCCAGATCTAACTCCAAAAGTACACTTGTTTGGATTTAATCTCAACCTGTATTTCTTCAACCTCTCAAACAACTTGTGCAGATGATCAAGATGTTGTTCTTCATTCTGAGACCTGGCTATCATATCATCCACATATACCTCTATCTCATGATGAATCATATCATGAAACAAAGCCACCATGGCACGCTGATATGTTGCCCCTGCATTCTTCAAACCAAATGGCATTACCTTATAGCAAAAGGTGCCCCACTGTGTCACAAATGTAGTCTTCTCCATATCTTTAGGTGCCATCTTGATTTGATTGTAACCAGAGAAACCATCCATAAAAGAGAATACCTTATGCTGAGCAGTGTTGTCTACCAGAATATCAATATGAGGAAGTGGAAAGTCATCTTTAGGGCTAGCCTTGTTCAGATCTCTGTAGTCTATACACATACGTACCTTACCATCTTTCTTAGGAACTGGTACCACATTTGCAACCCACTGAGGATAAGAAGTTACGGCCAAGAACCCTGCATTGCACTGTTTCATTACCTCTGCTTTGATCTTTTCTGACATTTCAGGACGCATACGACGAACCTTCTGCTTCTTTGGACGACAATCTTCTTTCACTGGCAAACGGTGAACCACAATGTCTGTATCCAACCCTGGCATATCTTCATAAGACCAAGCAAAGATCTCCACATAGTCACGTAGCATCTGAATCAACCTGCTCTTGACACTGTCCTCTAAATCAGCCCCTATCTTGACCTCTTTTCTGTTTTCTTCAGTTCCCAGATTCACAACTTCGACTGGCTCTTCATGTGGCTGTATAGCTTTCTCTTCTTGTTGTAACAACCTAGCAAGCTCTACAGGTATTTCACAATCGTCCTCGTTTCCGTCTTCAGTTTGATAGATCGGATTCTCGAAATTGTAATTGGCAATAGTAGAACTGTTATCAACTGGATCCAGAGTGGATGGGGATCGGCATTTTAGTGACGTGGGTGTGTGTAAGAACACATAGCTGATAAAGCAAAAATAAAAGAAAAAGAAAGACAAGGAACACAATATTTACGAAAACGAAACGTCCATTGATTTTATGGAATGAAGTATGCAAATGAAATGACAACCCGTAACAAGCACACCATTGTGCCCCGGGTAAGGCACATGGCTTGAAAGTTTAAATTTAAAAACATAACACAGTAATAGTATTTACTCCTGACTAAAGGAGATAGGGACAACATCTTCAGCTGTCCAATTATTGAGTCCAGCACCCACAGTAGGAAAAATCCATGCTTCCAAGTTGAAAGTGTTTACATGGCTGACAAAGTATTCTTCCTCTCCAAAGACAGTAACAACTTTTCCATTCACCGGATATCTCAACTTTTGATGTAATGTGGAGGTCACAGCACCTGCCCCAAGGATCCAGGGACGACCAAGCAGACATGAGTACGAAGAACGAATATCCATCACATAGAATGTAGCAGTAAACACCTGAGAGCCAACCTTGATTGGAAGATCAATTTCCCCATGCACTACTCTTCTAGAACCATCAAAAGCTTTTACCACAATATTACTGGGCTTCAATACCGTATCTTCAGGACTCAGCTTGTTCAGGACTTCCTTAGGCAACACATTCAGAGAGGAACCATTGTCTATCAGCACATGAGACAGGGTAGTGCCCCTGCATTCAATTGAAATATGCAAGGCCCTGTTATGATCCCTCTTGGCAGGGGTCAAGTCAGCATCAGAAAATCCTAACCCGTTGTCATAGGTCAGGTGAGCAACACAATTCTCAAACTGGTCCACAGAAATTGCACTGGGTACATGAGCCATCTTTAGAAACTTGATCAATGACTTGGCATGAGCCTCAGAACATAATAACAGGGAGAGCATAGAAATCTTTGAGGGAGTATGCCCCAGCTGATCAACAATATCATAATCACTCTTGCGAATGATTTTCAATACTTCTTCCATCTGCTTAGAGAGGTCCTCAGCAGCTGGCACATCAGTAGATACAGGCTCAATAACAGGACCCTTGCCCCGAGCATCAGTGGTGGAAGTAACAGCAGGGGTAACTGCACTCTTAGAAGCAACTAGAGGAGAGAAGACTCTTCCACTACGAGTGATCTTGCTAGATCCAGCAATATTATCAATGTCAACAGGCATATCAGGTAAAGGCTCCTGCTTGACACCATGGATGTAAACATCAGACCCATAGTGCCAAGGCACAGCTTTGTCAGATGTATAAGGAATAGGACCAGGAGTGGTAATGATCAGAGGAGCTACTCTGGCTTCAGCAACAACTTTCACAGGACCTTCAGCAGTAATCTTGATTGGGCCCTGATGAGTGATTTTAATGGGACCCTTTGAAGTGATTCTTAGTGGTACTTTGTCAACCATATCAACCTCTTCAATCTTCTTACCCTGAGTCAGATGATCTACCATACTTTCTACAGATGCTGGTCTTCTTTCAAACACTATAGTATACTTATCCATGAGACGTTGAATCCCATCTCTCAAAATGAAGCAACTATCCGGCTTATAGGTACAATACAAACAATCTTCACGACAACCTGGAAAGATCCCAGCTTGTACTAACCTCTTTTTGATAACAGACAATGGTGTGCTCAACTCCATAACCGAATAGACATGCAGATCTTCATCAATATCTTCATCAATGGCGTTGACAGTCTTCTCGTGATTTGGCATTGGAGCTGTAATCACATTTGGAGTACCTGGTGGATCAAACTCAATTTCTCCAGCATCAATCATATCCTGAATTTTGTTCTTCAAGACCCAGCAGTTATTAGTATCATGTCCTGGACAGTTTGAATGATATGCACATCGTGCATTGGGATTGTACTTGGGAGAGGTAACATTGGGATTTTGAGGGGCCTCCCTCAGGGTAATAAGTTCAGCTTTCAACAAGTGTTGCAATGCCTGAGCCATTGACATGTTGATCTTCGTGAACTGTCTTCTAGCCCTCTGTTGGTTGCCTTGAGGCTGCTCTGTTGTTGCAGGAGTTGGATTTGAAATATGAACTGCACTAACAGACTGATGCCTTCTATTACGATCAGGCTGACCATACACAGCATTAGATTCTTTCTTTCCAGTGGGAGGCTTCTTTGCAACACCTGATGAAGAAGTGCCCACTTGGATCTTACCACTCTTGATACCATTCTCTACTCGCTCTCCTGTCATGATCAACTCAGTGAAGCCAGATGATGAGCTTCCAATGAGATGACTGTAAAACGGACCATTCAGCGTACACATGAACATATCAACCAACTCCCTATCAGTCAAAGGGGGTTGAACTCTTCCAGCTAAGTCTCTCCACTTCTGAGCATACTCCTTAAAGCTTTCTTTGGCACCCATAGACATGCTCTGAAGCTGCATGCGAGTGGGGGCTAAGTCAGCATTGTATTGATACTGCTTGTAGAAAGCTTCAGCAAGGTCATTCCAATCTCTGATGTTGACACTCTCCAACTGATAATACCACTCTAGCTGAGCTCCAGATAAACTCTCTTGAAAGAAATGGATCCACAACTTTTTATCAGCAGTGTGGGGTTGAATTCTTCTGACATAAGACCTCAGATGCAATTTGGGACAAGAGACCCCATCATAGACAACAAATGTAGGAACTTTGAACCCAATGGGTATGACCACCCCAGATATCAAGCTCAAATCCTCAAAATCCAGCCCAGATGATTTCTGTAATTCCATAGCATCCATTCTATCCACCAGCATCTTGAATTTGTCTTCGTTAGGCTCATGGTAGTAGTTAGCCTCAGAATCAGAGTCCCCCATAGTGTTGTGGAGACTGCCTCTCTCCTGCTCAGATTCTTCAGATTCATAGTCTTCAACATGTTCCTTGGTCTTGACAGGACCTTTGAACCTTCTTCCCATGTTGAGCAACCCAGCAGACCTTCTAGCCTTCTTAGTCTTCTTGGCCAGCAGTGTCTTCAATTCATCCTGCCCCTTGGATAGGTTCAGGATCAGCTCTTGGAACTGTGCATTCTGTGCCTGGAGATCCTTAACTGATTGTTCAAGAGCCATTGCTGAAATAAACAGCGAGAAGATGAGAAACCTGTGCACAATTATAAACCTGTGATGCAATGATATGGGAATGCATATGCAATGTTTTCAAGGACCGCAGGATTTAAATTTGCTTAAACAAACAAGAAAGTAACTTTTTATTAGTAATAACTTGTTTTGCCTTTTAGGCTTACAAAAAATGAAAACGAAATAAGTACAAAAGATGGGGTTTTAAGTCTCCCATGGACGTTTCCTCTTTGTGTTGAGGTATGAGTTGAGGTTTCGTTCCTCATGAAGTAGCTTTGTTAGCTCTAGGATCCTTGCTTGGCTTGCTTTGTAATGAGCCTCGAAAGTATCCCTTTTCTCTTTCAGTTGGATCCATGATCTCTGCAAGTCTTCCATATCAGTAGGCATGTCTGGGTGAAGGATGGTATAAGCTGTGTCTCCTTCAGCAACAGGTTCCATGGTAACTGGTAGGACGGCAGGATATGGCATCATGAGTGTCTGAGCACGAGATCGTACCCATCTGAGATAAGCCTCCATAGGAATAGTGTACTTAGGCTCCAGTGTCTTGCTGTCAATCCTGTTTACCTTTCCCCAAGCTCGTATGAATCTCTGACGGTAACCATGAAGATCGTTGTCGTAGTCAAACACAATGCCCTGAATCAACATGTCATGTGGACCATCGCTCCGGGCGTAACCAAACTGTCGTAAAGCTAGAGATGGGTTGTAGGTGATGCCTCCTCTTATGCCTAGAAGTGGTACATTAGGAAACTCCCCACAACGGTCAATGATGGTGACATTCTCCATAGATCTGGAGCACCAATGGATGTCTGAGTGAGAAAGTGACATGATCCTCTTGGACCATCTGAACCCTTGCTCATTCTTCATTACTGAGCGAGGAAGGTGAGAAATAAACCACCTAGAAAGTAAAGGTATGCAGCACATCAAAGTTCCTCTTGCCCTTGTAGTACGGGTGTGAAGAGAATGTAGGATGTCTCCAAGTAAGGTAGGCACTGGATTGTGACTCAGGAATATGTTGATGGCATGAACGTCTATGAACTGATCAGGATTGGGGAACAACACTAAGCCATAAATCAATAAGGCTAAGATCTCCTCAAAGGCATCGTAGCTCATAGCCTTCAAGAACATTTGAGCTTTATCCACTAATACCTTGGCAAGAATACCTTTAACTCCACTTCTCGTCTCTAGAACAATGTCAGACTTCTTCAGATGTAGAGCTGCAGCAATAACTTCTGGTTTAAGCTCCTTCCCTAAGCCTGTGAATGGCTTCTGATCAAGAACAGGTATACCCAGAAGTTTAGCGAACTCCTCCATGGTTGGAACCAGTTGATAATCAGGAAATGTAAAGCAATGGTGCTTAGGGTCAAAGAACTGAAACAGCACACTCATCATGTCTTCACTGATCCCTGAAGTAACTAGATCCAATAAGTGACCATGTCTCTTGTTGAACTGGGAATGATCAGGCACTAGGGAAACCAACTCCTTGAGCTTAGCAGGTATCCCTACAAAGTTGATCCTGATGGTGTTTCTACGAGCAGAAGCCATGACCTGCAACAAAGAACGAAGATAAATCCTTTGGTCCTTGAAATGGTTAGGGAAAATGATATGCTTATGATGCATGATGATGTCATGATGTCATGCTCAATCACAAACATGTGGCACACACAAACAAGTCACACCATAGCCCTAGGTTTAAAGGCTTGCATGAGGTTCAAAGGCAAGTACCCTCCCCTGAAGTTAGATGGTTCATCCTGTCCTACAAAAGTAACCAGGTTCTAAGGGATCTCAATATCATTGATCCTTCACAAGGGTGGTTGTTCAGAAGGCAACTTACTTGCCAACCAAAACCCTCCAAGTTTAAGATCTCAATGAGCGTAGTATCGAGTGTCAACCAACTTCGGTCTGCACCAAAGCCGGTTACCTCACTACTTTCTAAAGGCCAAGATGAGTTAACTAGGGTTCTAAAAGTCAGTTAGTGCATTGACAACATATGGCAGCCTCAATATTATCCTCAACTTGACTTAAGGAATATAAGCACCAACCAAGAAGTCGCACTAACTATGGCCACCAGATCAACCGTATCGATATACGTCGTACAGTTTCCTTGGTCTATTGCCATTTACCTAAGGTACACTAGATCCGGGTTAGGACCTTTCACACATAAGAGCACCCCAACAATATAATAATAAAGCAAACAAGGCAAACAATTTAAAGTGATCTTAATTCCTAAGGGTACCCCTCTTAAATAGATCCCCAGCAGAGTCACCAGTTCTGTAACACGGTGGGAGAACTGACTTTAAACAATGTTGCGGATAGCAAGAGTCGCCACCGACTTTTATTTTATCCATAAGGAAAGGTTATAAAAGAACAGGAAAGACCTTAGAGAATATTTTGGGTCCGGGGGGTAGGTTATGAAAAGGGAAGGTATTAGCACCCTTTTCATCCATGGTTATCCATGGGCTCTTAGGTACTTAAGCTCACTTTTGAATTGTTTTGAAAGTGTAGTGTGTGAATAGAAAATTTTCAGAATAGTTAATAAATAATCCATGTAAGGATGTGTTAAGAACTTGTTTGAAAACTTGTTGAAAATTTGTTTAAGTGTGAAACAGTTTTGAAGTGAGCAAGCACCTAGGAGTAACCTACCCTAATGTTTAAAGGTCTTTCTTATTCTTTATTCTTTCCTTTAGTAAGACTATCCCTACTATAATGGAGTAGGTAGTCCTTACTTTGGATGTTAAGGGACATGTGAGGGACAATTTGACTTTGAAGGCCATTGTGGGGTGTAATAAGCAAACTAGAGGGACTATCATCATTTTTCGAAAGGGACTCGATTCGTAAAGGCAACCATAAGGGACTTTGATGATTTTCTTTTTGAGGGACTTGCTTTATACACCCCACTTAACCAGTATTCATAGGCAACTTGAGGGATATCCTTAAGAAGTGAGACGGCGATTAAAATCGACTTACGTGTGTGAAATGTTTAATTTAATTATCTTATATTAAAATGATCTAATTTATTTTTTTAAATATCATACATATTAGCACTCCCTAATTACTAACCATAATGATAATAATAATTAAGTAATTACAATTTACATCCAAGAGGCAATTACAAAATTATAATAAATAAAATAAATAGTAAAATATGATCAAAATAAATATAATTAAAAAAATAACAAATAAGTAAATAAAATATTGGGGTTAGTAAATAATAAGAAAAATTAAATAAGGTTAGTATAAATATAAAGTTAGTGAAAATAATTAGTTGAAACAATAATAATGAGAAAAATAGACAAAGTTAGAAAAAATAATAAGATAGAAATTTCAAAATAATAATAAGCAACAAAATATGATTAGCAATAATAATTAATTAATAACGTGATTAAACATAAGATTTGATTTTTATTTAGAAACATGAATGATTAAATAATTACTATAATATAAAGTTCTAAATATCATAAGATTTGATTTTTATTTAGAAACATAAATGATTAAATAATTACTATAATATAAAGTTCTAAATATCATAAGATTTGATTTTTATTTAGGAACATAAATGATTAAATAATTACTATAATATAAAGTTCTAAATATAACATAATTATAAATTTCTTAATCATTTACAAAAATTTAATTATCTCTAATTATATATTAACAATTATTAAGAAAAATATTTACACATTATGATGAAAACAAATTTTAACTAATCAATAATCACATTCACCAAAATTTTACATTAAGTGTTTATAAGGTTTAATTTTATTTACAAAAATTTACAAGAATATAAATATATACATAGAATCATATAGAAAATTAAAATTAGGTTTTCATATTAATTTGGAAAAAAGATGTTAATGTTATTTATTTTAAAAAAACAGATTTTTATATTACAACAAATTTTAATAAATTAATGATAACAATAATAATAATAATGATAATAATGATAATAATAATAAATAATGATAATAATAATAATAATAATAATAATAATAATAATAATAAAGCAATAATGAATTTTAAATGTGCCAAATAACCCAACAATGTTGCTAACGCAGAAATGCGCTCATCGCAACCAGATCTAAATCGGACGAAACAAAATTTATCGCAAAGAAAAAGAAATTAAGCAAAAAATAGTATTATTGCTCACACAAAAATGCGATCATCGCAACCAGATCGAACTAACACAAATGTCACGCGTCATGCACACAAATGTGCAAACATCGTATCGACATAATTCGATCAAAAATCTTATATATATAAACTCTAACAATTTAAAAATTATATATATATAAACGCAACAGTAATAGATAAAGAAAAAGAAATAACGATAATAGATGAAGAAAAAGAAATAACGGTAAAAGATGAAGAAAAAGAAACAACAGTAATAGATGAAGGAAAAGAAATAACGGTAAACGATGAAGAAAAAGAAACAATAGTAATGGATGAAGAAGAAAACTAAATAACGGCAAACGGCACTCACTCCTCTTAGGTTTTTTTCATTCTCTCCTTTTCCAACAAGGCAACACATATATATAGGGAACAAATTAGGGTTAACACCAAATTGTCAATAATGTCCCTAAAGCCCATTTTAAAGCCCAAACTAAATAATTAGTTAAGAAAAAATAAAATTTAAATAATTTAAAATAATAAACTTAAAATAAAAACTAATAATCCTATTGATTCCTAAAATAAAAAATATTATAAAAAGAACAAAATTTTTTTCAATATTTTTTATTTTATGATTTTTTGGATATTTTTATGAATAATTTAGAAAAAAGTGAAAAAAATAATATTTTAAAAAATGATTTAATTAAAATACGAAAATAATAATTAAATAATAATAAAAAACTATTTTTGTTATTTTTTTAATGAAAGATAGAAAAATTTAGAGTAAAAATAATAAAAAACAAAAAAAAAAGTGACAAAGGTGAGATTCGAACTCTCAACCTTTCACACTCATAACTCCTTACACATGTCCTCCTGCCAATTGTGCCATTTTTACTTTTTAGAAAAAAAATGCATGCCATATGATATTTACCTGCAAAAAGTCAAACGACTACACAAATTTGTTAGTAATTGATTAAATGCAATGAAATGCGACGACAAATCTTAGGGCAAAATTTGGGGTATTATAGTTATTATGATAATATTTCTCACCCAACCTCTCTTTGATGTTGGCAAAGAAAATCATGAAGTTTGACTTTGGTTTGACCACAGTTGACCTCAGTTTGACCTTTTAACTGCATTGACTGCTTTTGACTTATCTGATCATCTGACTGAGCAAACTTTTGAGAAAAGTCTTGAAACTTGACATGGGGGTTCTTATACACATATAAGATGTTATGAAGCTCACTTGAAGTCTTGGAAGTCCATTTAGCCTGATTAAAGTCAAAACCCTAGTTTTGGATGCACTGCTTAGGAGGTGCATTGTCTGAGGGAATTGTCAACTCTTCTGACCAATTATGAATTTTGTGAACCTTGTGAACCTTCTTGGAACACAAAGTCTTGTATTGTGAGGGCAAATTTTGGGGTGCAACACACAGTCCCTGTCCTGGCGTGCTTGGCTGAATCCAGGCATCCATATCACAGTCGCTGTCTCCTTCGTCAGACTCCGAAGCAGCATTGATGGTCTCATGACATACTCCACTAGCAGAGATGCTTATTGGCCCTCTGAAACGGGGCGCCCCCACAGTAGGTGTTGATGACGACGGTTGGTACCCCAGCCCGAATCGGTCCATCTTTACAGGAATATCCAGCACTTTGCCCCAGCCCTTGGTTTCTCCAGCCTCTACTAGAGCTTGAGCTTCTTTATATGACGAGACGGCTATCTCCGATACTTTGCTCGGCCCGGGACCTTTATCCTTGATACGCAACCCTTCAAATGTCTGGCAGGGTGTTTCGTGAATCTCTCCATCGACCTCCACATATTTAAATGACGACGGATGGCTGACCAGAATGTCCTCTTCTCCGCATACGGTAACCACGCTGTCTCCGACCATATATTTCAACTTTTGATGCAGGGTAGACGTGACTGCCCCAGCGCCATGAATCCAGGGTCGTCCGAGCAGGCAGCTATATGCGGGCTGGATGTCCATGATATAAAATTCAGTGGCAAACACCTCCGGCCCCACCTGTAGAGGCAATGTTATCGAACCAAAGACTGTTCTTCGCGTCCCATCAAATGCCCTGACTATCAAATCACTGGGCGTGCACAGGATTCCTCTGACATCTAGCTTCATCATCGCTTTCTTGGGCAGCACATTTAAGGATGATCCGGTATCGACCAGTACATGCGACATGACTGATCCCCTACACTCGACAGATACGTGCAGTGCCATATTATGATCTCTTCCCTTAGGGGTCAAATCAAAGTCAGTAAAACCCAAGCTGTGGCCTGCATTCACATGTGCTAACACTCCTTCCAGCTGATTCACGGAAACGTCTTGGGGTACGAAGGAAGTATCCAGGACTTTCAACAAAGCATTTCTGTGAGCTTCAGAACATAAGAGCAACGACAGTATAGATATCTTGGACGGCGTCTGTTGCAGATGCTCCACAATCTTATAATCACTTTTTCGAATCAAGCGCATGAACTCTTCTACCTCTTTTGATGCCGATGCTTTTTCGCTTGCCTGCACTGGGACATCTTCAACCATCTTTCCCTTTCCTTTCGCCAGCCTTTCGGCCTCTACTTCAGGCGATATAAAGATCCTACCACTCCTGGTCATACCTCCGGTACCAACAACATTATCTACAGTCTCGGCTGGCTGCTTATTAACATCAATCTTTATTCCGTCACAATACACTTCCAACCCATATGACCATGGGACTGCCTTTGTGCTCTTGTACGGGATCGGTCCGGCCTTAGTTATAGTGATCGGTGGTCGCTGGACCGGTGTTGTGATAGTGATTGTCTTCCGAGGAATCGTTACAGTGGCCACATCACTCTGATTATCTGTTACTGCCCCTGCAGGCTCTTCAATTGCTGCTCGGTCAAACTGCAATGTGCCGTCATCAATTAAAGCCTGAATGCATTTCTTCAAATCATCACACCCCCCAACTAGGGTCCAGCATTCTAAGCAGTACTCGTCACAACCTGGGTAAACACCCCCTTGCAACAATCTGCTTTTTATTTCGCTCAGCGGCGTCTTTAGATCGTCGACATTCATAATCAGATTCAACCCTTCCTCAGTCAGAATGGTGTTTGCTCCATGATTGGGCATGGGCTTCTGCACTATATTCGGACCTGCCGTTCCGAAATTGATAGCTTTATTGTCCAAAAGATCCTGCACGACATGCTTAAAAGCATGGCAACCCTCTACGTCGTAGCCCAGAGCCCCAGAATGAAACTCACAGTGCCTGCTTGCATCATAACCATACGGAGGAGTTCCCGTTATCGGTGCCAGAGTTCTCTTCTCTACCAAGTTCATACCCAACAGTGTCTGTAACAAATCTGCATAGGTTGAGGGCGGCTTCTCAAACACTCTCCTTGGTTTACCACCCTGGAATCTACGTTGAGCAGGCTGTGCCCCCTGCTGTGGCTGCTGCTGCTGCTGCTGTTGTTGCATTGGCTGCTTCTGAAACGGTTGTTGTTGTTGAAATGGTTGTTGCTGGAATGGAATAGTAACACTCGCCACCTGTTGCGGCTGATTATATTGGTTTCGACCCCTGCCTCGGCCTCGGCCTCGGCCTCCAAACACTGCGCTTGCCTCGCCCTGACGGCGCCCACCAAAAGCCTTCCTATTACTGCCAAATGCATTTGATTCCTCAGCCTGGAATCGGCCTTGCTTAATGTTGTTTTCAATCTTTTCTCCCATCAGAATTAAGTCTGAGAAACTGGCCAAAGATGTGTGAAACAATTTGTCATAAAACATGCCTGTGAACGTTCCAATAAACATGTCATTCATTTCCTTGTCTTCTAAAGGAGGACGGACCCTGGCAGCCATGTCGCGCCATCTTTGCGCGTACTCTTTAAAGCTCTCACCCTTCTTCTGAGACAGCCTTGTCAATTGGACCCGATTGGGCGCCAAGTCGCTGTTATACTTGTAGTGAGCTACAAATGCCTCTGCCAGTTGCTTCCATGTCTTTATATTAGTTGGCTCCAACCCCATGTACCACTCTAGGGAAGGACCTGACAAGCTATCCTGAAAGAAATGCATTAGCATTCTCTCATCGGTTGAATACGCAGACATCTTTCTGTAATAATCCCGCACGTGCACTTTCGGACAGGTGTCCCCTTTATACTTATCAAACGTAGGAGCTTTGAATTTGATTGGCACCCTCAAGCCAGGTACCAGACCCATTGCTGACATGTCTAAGCCCACAGCACTTTGGTTCAGGACCCCCCTCATCTGCTCTTCTAGCATTCTGATCTTCTGGGAGTCATCCATCGGTCCCTTGAAACCTCCACCGGAGAAAGCGTCCTCCTGCTGATCTTCCTGCCAGTTACCATTCCCAGCTCCATACCCATCATATCCATTATTACGGCCAGCTCTGATCTGATTCATCACCGGGCCTCGCCCTCTGTTGTCGTACCCCTGAGCAACTCCAGCAGGCCCAAAAGCCATTAGCCCAGCGCCGTTTCCATTTCCGAAACCTCTGTAACCCTGATTGGTCACACCAAAGCCGTCCTGCCCAAAGCCTTGAGCATTGAAACCATATTTCCCAACATTATCGAATCCCTGATCATTGAACCCGAATCCAGCATTGCCGAAGCCGTTGCCTCCCATATTATCACCCAAGTTGATATCACCAAGCCCAACGTTATGGACAGCAGTCTCATTCCCAACTCCGACGTTACCGTTCCCAGCAGCGGTAGCGTTGTTGACATTAGCAGCAGGTATATTGACTACAGGTGGAGCCACTGGTGTGGGAGTGCCATCCCCATGAACAGTGTCGACTCGCACAGACTGATGATCCTCATTCCCATGACCGGCATTTCTGACCAACAGAGGCTGCACCATAGCTTGCAAATTCTCTTGACCTTTTGCAATAGTCTCCATGGTTTGCATGAAGAGAGCTAGCTTCTCGCGCACATCTTGCATCTCGTTCTGCATTTGATCCATGATTCTTCGACAGTTGGTGCGAGTGGAATATTTGTGCGAGCGCTGATCTGCAATCCTGAAAATACCTGGTACAGAGCAGGAAATAAGATATCATCCGATGATTACCTGTAATGCAATGTGAATATGAATGCAATGCAATGTGTGTGTCTGTGCATTAGGGAAATTCACTCCCCGATTCTAGTGTGAAGGTGCCAGTGCAGTGACAGTGCTAGCAATACAAAGATCGGAGCTGAATCACAGAAAGCCTCATATATTGCGGAGAAAACCATTAAGCCAAGAATACAATATCAGAGTACAATAAGAAGGCATGACCTCAACCAACAATCCTGGTGATGGTCAGCACTATGCAAATAAAGCATACAAGTTAATACATGGAATGATCAAGCACTCCCATAAGTTTGGTACTCTTCTAGCAACTTCTTGGTCTCCGGATGACTTGGTCGGGTAAGCAGTCCTTCAACAAGTTGGTTTCTTCTCTTAAGAACACGTCGCACGTCTCCAGCAGTTTCCTCCCATGCCCCTTCTCCGAAGCGATCCTCTAGTTTACGCTTCTGAGACACAGCTTCATCCCTGCCTTTGATGGCCTTGTTCAGTGCATTCTGGAGACTATACCGGGTCATCACTTCTTCTTCACACTTCTTGATGCTAGACTTCAACTGCTCTTCGAGGTCGGAAATTTGCTGCTTCAACTTATCCTCCTTCTTCTTATTGTTGGTCAGTGTAGCATTCCAAGTCTTATTGCAAGAAGAGATCTCTCGATGAGCTGCGTCGAGTGCCTTCTTTTTGGATTCCAGCATGTCATGGGAGCTTCTGAACTCTTGCCCCAGACGTTCGCGCTTCTTCTTCTCCTCAGTCAACTCAGCCCCTAGTCTGTTTACTAGCTCGATTTGCTGTTGGAAAGCATGCACGACCTTGTTTTTCTCGCTGCGTATCTGAGCTAACTCTTGCTCTAACCCTTCGTTGATCTTTATCAAGGCTTCTTTTTCTTTCACAACTTGCTCGTAGGCCTCCCTAGAAACAGTAGTTGGTTCTGCTACCGGAATAGGAACAAGGACTGGTGCATCTGGAAATGGCATCTGCAACTGACTCGCTCTCTCTTGAATCCAAACTCTGTAAGGTGCATAAGCCTGACAGTCATTCTTCCTTAACAGCGGCTTCCCTCTTCGGTTAATACGCGTCCAGGCATGCTGCAGCTTGGCTAACAACTCTCCACCCAAATCTCTGGTGAAGTACAGAGATTCCTGTACTTCTTCCTCCTTTGGTGGGTTCTTCAGCGCATATCCGAACTGACGGACAAACAGAGATGGGTTGTAGTTGATACACCCTTTTCTTCCTATCAGCGGGACATTAGGGTACCCAGAACAACTAAATATAAGCTCAGACCCTAGCAGGTCTCGATCAAACCACTCAACGTCTTCGAAAGATAGCCTCATTAGGCGCTCTGACCAGCTAGCTGTGGGTGCACTCTCCACAAAAGATCCCTTCAGGGGAAGGTGGCTCTTGAACCACATATTCAACAAAGGCGCACAGCAGTAAACAACCTTTCCCCTTCTGTTTTCATTCTTGTAGTTCAATGAGTGGTAGAAGTCTCCGATCAACGTTGGCACTGGATTGCCAGCAGCAAATATATGGAAAGCGTCCAAGTCTACGAAATTGGGCAAGTTAGGAAATAGCACAATTCCATAGATGCATAGAGCCAAAATAGCATTGAAAACCACCCAACATTCGCTCTTGGCATACTCCTGAGCCTTGCCAACCAAAAAATCAAGAGAGAAACCTGAAACCCCAAGCCAAGAAGTCAATAACAGTTCGGCAACGTCCATGTGTAAGGCCTTGGCTAAGTCCTCCAACTTGGGCTCAGCAGCAGAGTGAATAAAGGGAACCTTGTTCTGCACTGGTAGCTCAGTAAACTCCACATACTCCTCAATGGTAGGCCCTAGAATGAAGTCAGCAAACGTAAAACATCTCAATGCAGGATCATAGAATTGCATCAAGGTGTACAGCCCGTTCATCTCATCAGCAGTGGGCTTGCAGACTAATCTCAGTAATCTCCCATGACTCATTCTGAAGCTTCTCCTAACTTCCTCATCAGCAAGAGATATCAGACCAAGCAAAGGAGTAATATCAGGTGTGGGCAGCTTATACGCAACTGTCTTCCTCAATCCAGCCATAGTCAATACTCAGAAGTCTGGGCACTAGAATCGGAGGATATGCAAATGCACCTGCAGCACAGACACACGTTAATGGGATGCAATGATAATGAGTATGCAAACAATGCAATGCAAGTAACATGCAACAGGGACCAACTGCCGTAGCTGAATAGCCTAAACCATATCAAGAAGTCTCAGATAGACTCTTTAGAAGTCCTCAAACCCTGGTCTCAGATAGACCTAAAACAAAGCTCCAACAATGGTCTCTGACAGACCTCAAACCATAACTCCAACTGGTCTCTGACAGACCTCAGAACTCTCCAACTGGTCTCTGACAGACCTCAGAACTCTCCAACTGGTCTCTGACAGACCTCAGAACTCTCCAACTGGTCTCTGACAGACCTCAGAACTCTCCAACTGGTCTCTGACAGACCTCAGAACTCTCCAACTGGTCTCTGACAGACCTCAGAACTCTCCATAAATACCCAGGATCTCTGATCAAGAAATAAACCGGTAATCTGAAGGTCTAGTTACCTGCATGACCCAAACCCTCTCACAGGTGGATGTCCTAGTAACTGACAAAGGTATGGCATCCTATGCGGTCGTCGGCGTCACAGACTTTCAGGGTTGATGATACGATTCCCAGAAGGAGTGGCATCATCAAATCCTGAAGAGGCCTCACTTAGCCAACTTCCAAATGATCGGTTCCCGGAGTCGACAATTCAGCTGACCAACAACCCCTTCGACCCAAAGGGTAGAAAAAGAAGCCAACCAGAAGAACCTCGTCCGAGTGTAGATTTCATGAGACACTAATGCAAGCAAAGCCGGCACGCGCCCACTACTTTCTACTCTAATTCTAGGTGCACTCAAGCCCAGGTCCGGCTTATCTCTCAATCACAGAACACCCGTCACACCCCAATACAGCAATAATAATCAATATATATAATGCTGAAAATAAAGGTCAGAAATATAAATCCATACAAAATCCTCGACGGGAAAACAAGCGTTAGGATTGACTCTCTTAAGGGACGTTGGATCCCAAATGCATAAGAACTATCGCAGTCCTTAGCAGCCAAGGGACGTTGGATCCCCAGCAGAGTCGCCAACTGTCGCTACTGCGAAAATCGGCGCCGGCTGAACAGAAGAGTCGCCACCGTGCGTTATTTATCCCAACGGAGGGAAAGGAAACGCTCAGATTAAACCTACCGCAAAGACGGGAAAGGAATGGTCATCGCAACCAAATCCTGGATTCGGGAGTCGGTTACGCAAGGGGAAGGTATTAGCACCCCTCACGTCCGTCGTACTCGACGGGATCCATGCTTGTTTTCTGGTATGGATTGTTATTCTATCTAAACTAAGGATTAAGGGTTAAAAGAAAATAAAATGACTCGGCAAAGTATCGCACTTTATGCCTACGTATTCCCGTCTGGAACGAGAAATCAGAGTCAACGTAGTTCGCCTACCTACGGGAAAGGAGGGGAAGGTTGCTCGCTAGGATATCGCATCCTATGCCTACGTACTTTCAAACAGCATGAAAGATCAGAGCAAACGTAGTTCGGGCCACGTATGACACAAGTCTGTCTTGATTGTTTTTATCTCCTTCTAAAAAGGGTTTTTCAGATTACTGGTCCAAGCGGACAAAAATGACGTTTTGATGAGTTCACATTCTTTTACGGAAGAAGTGTCTTTTATTGTGTTTGAAATTTTATTGTGTTTTTCTGTTTGTTTTGAGAAAGAAGAGACAGAACTCTAACCTACGGTTGAAAAGGGAATCAAACTAACCTAATGTTATCATGCATGGGTTAAGACCTAATGTCTATCATGCTCCTCTCTTGCACAGAGAGAAACAGAGATCCTAGGGGAATAGACGGAAACAGAAACAATAGCAAATATATATAGTAAAGCAATAAAATGCATGGATGCAACAATACAAGCGAGGCAAGGGAGTTTCACTCAACCTCGAACCTGGAAAACAATAGGCAAAAGTGAACAGGATTCACTTTCAACCCAACAGGGTAAACAGCAAACAATACAGTCCAGAAAACCAATCAATACATCAGGAAAGATAAACAGCAAAAATAAACAGCCACAGCAGCTCTGCATCAACACCTATCTTCAAGTCATCTCCAAACAGCTACAAGCTTCTGGCAAGCCTCAGTCTCCATCTCCACAGCCTTCAAGCAAGGGCCTTGATTATCAGTCTTCCATCAGCAATGGCTTTTCTTCAAGTCTCCGTCTTCAGGATGAACATCAGTCAACAAGATAGGATGAATGTTAAACAGAAGACTGCCTACCAAGGGTGGCTCATCAACTGTTAACATTATACAGACAATTTTCTCTCAAAAGTTCTATCTTTCAAATGCATTCACTGATCCTTCCAAAGGAAGGAGGTGGATATTTGAAAGAGACTTTGAATCATAGAGAAAGGATGGATGCAGACAAGGCATTCCATGTTTGAGAAACAAGCTTTCTAATCTAGAGCTCTGCTTAGCTCCTAAACCCTAGGCTCCTCAACAGCTGCCAGCAAAGGAATCTCCTCTTCAACTCTGGAAGTTGGTCTTCAAGCTCTGGATCTCCAATGGCTTCATCATCACCAGTCTTCAGCTCTCCCAATCCCCAAGCAAACCCAATACCCACACAGATACATCATAATCCCCAGAGAGGGCACACCACACCAGTCAAGCAAATACAGACAGTATTAATAGCAGTAGGGGAATCCTAATATTTTCTAAGGGATCTAATAACTACCCCTAATCCCTATAGTCCCATACCCCAAAGATTCAATTTCTAACTCCTAAGGGAAATGAACTTATTCACCTATGTTGTCACCTAAACCCTAATTTTGTTCATGTTATTCACATCTAATCAAATCACCTAAAATTAAGTTCTAAAAATATGAACTAAATTTTATATACAAGATAAACATCCAAACTAACCAACCTAAAAAGAATGGATTAAAAATGCTAAAGCAACTATTCAAACCAAAATTACCAAATTCATGCATCAAACTAAATGTTATTTATACCTATTTAAAAGAAAAAAAATGCCAAAAATATTAAAACGAAATGAAATATTAATTTTTGTATGATAATTTTCTTGACAAAATTATGAAAAGAATGAAAAAAGAACCAATGAAAAACATGCATTTTCCTATTTGTTATGATTTTTTTAAAGATTTAATATTTTTTGAAAGAAAATAAAATGAATTAAAATTGGAAGGGGTGCAGCAAGTAAGGAATTGCAGTTAAAAAAAGAAATGGGCCAGGCAGTGGGGGTGTTAATATTAAATGGCGCTAGGCCCAGGAAGCATCAGAAAATAACAAAAATTAAAAAAAACTGCGAGCGGTGTGAATAGCAATAATTTCAGTTCATTATAGTTTGGGCTTGGTTTAAGGGGTGCCAATAGCAATGGATATCTGAGCCCAGTCTGAAATCTTTAATGAAACGGTGCGTATTGGTGTTTGAAATTCCCTCTGTTTTCATTCTTCAATCGTGGCCATTGGTTTTAATCTCCAGTCATGGTCAAAGGCCAGATCGAACGGCCAGAAGGTTGTCTTCAACCTTGGACAAACCCTAACTCTGCAACTCTTCTCCCATGCACGATTTTCCACTCCTCTGTTCTCCCTCATCTCTCCATGGATTCCCTCGATACAAAGAGCAAAGTTGTTCTGTAAACTTCCCTCTACACAGCCATGACCATAACTTCCTCTAAAACTCCACCAACAGTGGAACCCGATGAGAATAACAGTTTGGATCCACCATTAACACCTGTCATCAACCTCTCCAATTCTCCCTAATTCTTGCCCTAACAAGCTCTACACCTTGTGCTGATCACATCAAGCTAATAACCTAAGATTTTCTTGCAATATCCTATGAGATACAAACCCTAACAGTTCTTGCACGCCAATGGCAACCTTCATGGAATCTCTTCAAACTCACCAAAACCAGTCATCTAACCTATCCTAACCTTTCTATGCTAATAAAACCTAGTAATGCTAACTAAAACATGCAATTCAAAGGAGAAACCTACCTGGTGCAAGTGATGAAAACAGGTGTTGAATCCTCTTGATCCAAGGCTTGAAAGGAGTGGAAAATGATCAGTGACTTTGCTCTTGAGTTCTGTATGCAACCAATCGTGCTCCAATGCTTTGAATCTCACAATTCCAAAATTCTTGCTTCTTGGATGATCAACTTGAACAACATGAATCCTCCTCACTTCTACCAAATGCTTGTGTGAATTATGATCTATGAGTGATGGTGATGAAGATCAGATCAAGAATTGTGAGAATTGATGAGAATTTGAGAGAGTTTGAAAAGCTTTTGCAAGTTGGAGAAAGTGTGTGAAACTTGGTATTATGAGCATAATGAATCACCAACCCATGCATGAAGCTCTTCAATACAATATATACATGAGATAAGAAACTCCTAGAAGCTTGGAGAAACTTCCCATGCACAATTTCCCTTGAATTTGATTATGTAACTTCCATTATAAGTAACCATGAATAATTTTCAAAACTTGAACCAAACTCAAAATTCCACTTTAGCCAATGTTCTCAAAATGATTTTTCCCATCAAAATGACCTATAATTTCACCTCATTTGGCCAAAGTATGAAAAATCTCATTTTTTAGGTCATTTTTATTCATTAAATCCACCAAATTTGAAACCTTGTGCTATGAATCTTTCCAATCTTTCATGGTCACTTTTCTAAACTCAAAATGTCATTTGGAACAAGTTTGATGTTGTGAAGTTTTCCATTTGAAGCTTCCTTGTATGAGTTTTGGGCATAGGCTTGAAATGACCTGTAATTCTCAGATGACCAAAATACCCTTTGCTTGCCAAGACCATAAGTAGATTTACACAAATAATATGAAGGCATACCATACCATTCTAGAACTCTAAGACAATGAGGAACAACTCTTATGTTGACCAGAAATTCATTTGAAATCTCCTTGAGGGGTAAAAATGGCTTGGAAGACAAGTCACTTTCACAGACAAAATTTCAGATACCTCAGATGACCTGTAACTTGCAAGGACCATAAATTGAGTTCTATAAATCTCCTTAATGTCTTACACAACTCAAATTAAAGGTCTTGAGATCCTCTACAAGTTTCATGTTAGCCAAGGATCCATTTGAAGCTTGTATTTTGACTTATCTTGCTTGGAAATTTGACCTAAACTAGGGGATTTTACACAGAAACCCTAATTTAGAAACTCCTCTTCTCCTTGATTTCTCTTGATTTATTCTTAGCATAACAAAATATCCTTCTTTACATGTCAAATGATGAACCCCACATCTCTCCAATAGCCCTTAATGCCTTTCACTCAGTCATTTGACCTAGAGTTGACCCAGGGTTGACCCAGATGAAACCCTAGTTGACTGTCTTCAACTGCAATTCTTGTGATCATACCAATGACTTGTATCCTTCTCCAAATGACTTTCTAAGTCTCCCATGATGCCCACATACTCTCCATGCTCAGCCCACAGCTCACAATTTCTTTGATGATCCCCAGATACCCTCAGATAGGAGATGGATGCACTGCTTGATCCATTGACTTCCCAGTCTTCAAATTCTTTCTGATGACTTGAATGAGATTGAATCAGAATAATAACCTCTTGATAGGCCCATAGAGATGAGAATAATTCTTGGTCCCCTGTTGGATGACTTGCTATGCTATGATATGCAGATGATTAGACTATGTACATGACTTTATATGCAAATGCTAATGTAATTGAAACATAAACCAAGAGAATTAGGTTTAGCAAATTTCAGGGTGCAACAGCTGCCCCTATTCAAGCGACTTGGACCCGATTGGGTGAAGAGCCCGGAGCCTTCAGACATTCGCGGTACGAGACGGTTGAATACTAAGAACCCAGAAATTTGCCAACCGCAGACATGAACTACACCACTGCTTGGGGATTATTTTCATCAGCCTGAAAAGCTTCTCTCATTGCACGAATAAAACTTTGCTTGTCCACGTTAGGATGCCTGTGTCGTCAACACAAAGAAATCTCAACCAAACTTGTCCACGTTAAGAAAAATCTCGACAACTTCACTGGGGATGGCTCGTCTGCCTTCTCGTCAGAAATAAATCGTCCACGTTAGGAATAAACTCTCCCACATTAGGAATAACACCGTCCACGTTAGGACTATACCCTCGTCTGGATCTGCCCACGTCAGGACTAAACTCTTCCACGTAAGGAATACATCTTTTTTCATCTTGTGAATAACATCTTTCCATGTAAGGAAACCACCTTCTTTTATGAATCTGTCCACGTCAGGACTAAACTTTCCACGTTAGGAATACATCTTTCCAAGTTAGGAATACAACTTCTTTTCTAAATCTGTCCACGTCAGGACTAAACTTTCCACGTAAGGAATACAACGCTCTTCCACGTAAGGAATCAATCTTTCTTTCCACGTAAGGAACCCATCTATCGTCTCGATCTGTCCACGTAAGGACTCAACTTGATATGACCACGTAAGGACTCAATCTTTCCACGTAAGGAATCGATCTTCTTTCCACGTAAGGAATCCAACTCTTTCTGATTTGTCCACGTAAGGACTCCCCTCTTTCCACGTAAGGAACCCGTCTTCTTTCCACGTAAGGAAACCAAATTTTTCCTTCCACGTAAGGAATAAAATTCTTGATCTGTCCATGTAAGGACTCCAAGCTTTCTACGTAAGGAATACGATTTTATTCGATCTGTCCACGTAAGGACTCCAATCTTTCCACGTAAGGAAACAATCTTTCCACGTAAGGAATACTATGTCAACCTGTCCACGTAAGGACTCCATTCTTTCCACGTAAGGAATGCAATCTTTCCACGTAAGGAAACACATTTTGATTCGTCCACGTAAGGACTCCAACCTGTTATGTCCACGTAAGGACTCACTCTTTTCGCGTAAGGAATGAAATTCTGGATCTGTCCACGTAAGGACTCCAATCTTTCCCCGTCAGGAATAAACTTGCTTTTCCACGTAAGGAACTAAAACTTCTCTTTCCACGTAAGGAATAAACCTGTCCGCGTCAGGACTCACGTTTCGTCTTGATTTGTCCACGTCAGGACTCGCTTCTTGACTTGCTGAGGAAATAAAACTTGTCCACGTCAGGACTCACATCTCCACCTGCTGAAGTAATAGAACCTGTCCACGTCAGGACTTGCGCGTCTTCGACTTGCTGGGGATATAAGCCTTTGTCCACGTCAGGACTCATACTTTGCCCACAACACGAAGAAGGATAAATTTGTCCACGTCAGGACTCTCGCATCTTTCATCACGAAGAACTATAAACTTGTCCACGTCAGGACGCACATTTTACCATTACGAATAGGGACATCTGTTGGAAATAAAACGGTCCACATCAAGACACCAACACGAAGAGTAATCAATCTTGCCAACGTTATGACTTCATACTCAATCAATACCGAGAACTCGAATCAGTCCACGTCAGGACTAACACATATCGTCACCTGGAAGAAATGTCCACGTCAGGACTCCACATTCCAACAATTCTGAGAAATCGAACCTGCCCACGTTAGGACTGGCACATATCGTCGATTGAGGAAATCAATCTGCCCACGTTAGGACCCACCTCTTCTCTAACACAAAGAAAACCTGTCAATAAAATTGTCCTCGTCAGGACTCATCCTTCCATTGGTCCGCAAACTTCTTATCACTGACGCTACAGCAACTTTGAGGCTGACTCTACTGGGGATATTTGGAAACCAAACTACCGGACGCCTGTTCTGATAACCGGCGGTGGCCTCTGAAATTCTGGTTCGGGAAACCCTTTAATGACAAATAACTCTGCTTGGGAATGAGGAGAAAATTTGCCTACTCACTCTGGCGGGGGAAACACGAGAAATTCACAAATAACTCTGTGGGGAATAATGTCGGGGCTGACGCTTCATTGGATGTCTCACGTCGAGATCTTGAATGTTTGGTGATTCATCTGAGCAAGAGCTCTTTCTACCTGCAAGAGAAACAATACTTGAAGCAAACGGTTAGCCCACCTAGTTTATGTTTCAAAAATGTGTATGTTTGACAACGATGCAATGCTCCATTCGACATGGAAACGCTATGCTTTTATTTGGTGGATGCAAGTATGACACTATATGCCGATGCCAATGCAGACTCGAACTGCTGGGATACAGGAGTTGTTCTAGCAAAATAACTGCTGAAGACAATGCTGACTCCGCTGGGGATAGCCAGATGCTACAGAATTATTCCAGCAAAATAAATGCTGGAAGAGTGAAGTCGGCTCAGTTGGGAAATCGGGAACTCAATACCAATCACCTCATTGAAGTAACGCCCTGCTGGGGGATAACTCTGCTAGAGACTAGCAGATGCGTCTAGTACGATTGACCTTTTGCTGGAAAGTGAACTGATATCACACGGTATTCCGGCAAAATAAATGCCAGGACCCACAACCAACTCTGCCAGGGAGAGTCTTAATCTTCGAGTTCCACTGGGAGGAATGAAAATACTGGTTGAAAAGAGAACTCCGCTGGGGAAGAGCAGCTGACTCTGTGGGGAAAGGTGAACTTGTCTGAATACAGCTCACAAATATTAATCTTCTGAGGCTAAACCCACTCTGCTCGAGATACACTGTCTGAATACAGCCTTATAATCTTGGAATCGCCAAACTCTGTTGAGGATAAACGACTTTGCTGGAGCATGCCCTTTGGATAAGCTACGGCCAACTGGGAAATTCGATCCTTCTTCAGGAAGAACATGCATGACCTGCGTGGGGGTCGAGTCTTTCGTTACTGCAATCTTTTGATCGTCTTCCTCGTACGGTTATGAAACCTGCAACAACACAAACAAGACAAAACAAGCCTATGCAACCAAATTTATTCAGGTTAGTGACATCATTTTCAGTTAACTCAAAGTTTTAGCAATTGTTGGCAAGGGCCAGTGACGTTATGCACATGCTAATTTCATTAACCCTAGGCGTTTTATCATGCACAAAACATGTAAAGAACCAGCATCGAGTACTGAATAACATATTTTATTGATTGGGCCCCTGAATGGGCGGAGTTTTGTACACAGGATGTAACTCCTGAAAAGAGGAAGCTACGTAAAGCAAATATACAAGTATGCACAAGAAGCATAAATATATTGACAAATTAAATTTGTACACATGTCGGCAACGGGATGCAGACGAACACCACGAACTGATCCTCCTATGACTCGCCCGACTCTAATGCTTTCCCCGGTATCCACACTTCCGACGAGATTGTATCCGATAATCGACCCCTCGAGTATATTCTCCCGCACCAACGCTCAACGCAGTATCAAATTCGAACCGCAATCATTTGCTTTTCAAATCCCTAACTTTTGCGTGAACCGCCCTTTACGGGTTTTCAGTTCACCGGGATACCCCTTTTTGCCGAAGCAGCCCAGTGTAGGTTTTCAACTTCGCGGGTGTACATTTTTTCAATTTTATCCCTAACTTTTGCCCGAACCTTTCATTCTGTTTTTGGTTCGCCAGGATGCCCCATTTTTGCCTGGACTCTCTTTTTCTGTCCAGCGGGTCAATTTTAAGCAAAGTATTTTTTAACTGCGTCCGAATTCACAGGTGACGTGAAGTCTTCACCGTCCATGGTGGACAACAACAACGCTCCTCCTGAAAAGACTTTTCTGACAACGTAGGGCCCTTCATAGTTAGGGGTCCACTTGTCGCTTGCGCGAAAATAAGGTGCCGGCAAAACAGAAGAGTCGCCACCTTTCGTTATTTATCCCTCAGGGCGGGAAAGGAAACGATCGGAAAAACCTGACGAAAAAGGGTAAGACAAGGTCGTCGCAACCATTGTCTGGGTTCGGGAGTCGGTTACGCAAGGGGAAGGTATTAGCACCCCTCACGTCCGTCGTACTCGACGGGATCCTCGCTTGTTTGTTTGCTTGGACGGGTTGGTTATAATCTATCTACCTATCAAGGCTGGCTGAAAAAGAAAATGACTCGGCAAAGCATCGCGCTTTATGCCTACGTATTCCCGTCTGGAACGAGAAATCAGAGTCAACGTAGTTCGGCTAACTACGGGGGAAGGTTGAAGGTTGGAGGTTGCTCGCTAGGACGTCGCATCCTATGCCTACGTACTTTCATCTGGTATGAAAGATCAGAGCAAACGTAGTTCGGGTAACTACGGGAAAAATGGCTCAACTAGGAGGGAGACTATCAAGTCCTACTGTTATCATGCCATGGATTCATCCTATGGTTGAGGTTTGAACAGGGAACTCCTAGATGTTGTCATGCATAGGTTTCAACCTAAAAGTCTATCATCAAATCCTCATCAAAGGAAATGAGAGTCCTAAGGGATCATGTCAAGGATACACCAAAACAGACAAAAACATCAGCTTTAACAGTAAAATGCATGCAATGCAAGTGAGGGAGGAAATGTGTGTGGGGTTTCAGCCTCCACAAGCTCGTCTCAACCTCAAGCCAGTCATGAAGTAACAGTAATCATACTGAAAATAAGCAACATACTATCAAGCAAAGAACAAATAGGGGAAATGAAGTGCCAACAGGCAAACAAAACACACATGCTTGAGAAAGAAAGAATCTACTCTCTAATCCTAACCCTAACACAGAATCTAATCAAATCTAAGCAAAGCCCTAAAGCAAAACCTAACCAAAAGAAATCAATCCCAGCCTTCAAGCTTCATAACAAGCTTACCAAAGAAAGGGAGCTAAGCAAGCAGACTCATAGTGTCTTCCTCAGGAAAGCACTAGGAGGTGTATACTCAGGAGTCATATCCTATGTGGCTCAACCACTGTGATCAGTTTACGTTCCTCCTCAGGAGAAACTAAACTCACAAGCAGGCTCCAACATCACTGGATACTTAAGAAATCCTATCTGAACTAGTGGAGCTAAATGAACAGACTCATAGGACCTTCCTCAGGAAAGTACTAGGAGGCTTCCACTTAGGAGTTGTATCCCATGTGGCTCAACAACAGGTGATCAGTTTACATTCCTCCTCAGGAGAAATTAAACTCACAAGTTGGCTCCAACATCATTGGATACTTGAGAAATCCTAGACAAACTAATGGAACTAAGTGAATAGACCCATAGGACCTTCCTCAGGAAAATACTAGGAGGCTTTCACTTAGGAATTGCATCCCATGTGGCTCAACAACTGTGATCAGTTTACATTCCTCCTCAGGAGAAATTAAACTCACAAGTTGGCTCCAACATCATTGGATACTTGAGAAAGAGGTGAGAAGAAAGGATGAAAGTCATTCATAGTGCCTTCCTCAGGAAAGTACCATGAACTTCCCTCAAACTTCAGGATCTCAAACCTCACAGACAGGGGGCAATCCAAGCTCTGGGTCTCTGAATCTTGATCTACAATCTTCTCTTCATGATGCTCTCCATCAAGGTCTTCAAGACAACACAAGCCCCTCAACAAATTCCCCACAATGAACCCCAAAGATGAACAGATAACCACAGGGGAGACAAAATCAATAGGCAACTTCAGAAAATACCTAAAAATACTAAACCAAGGGGGGAAAATCTAACAATTATTCACAAGGGTCTACAAAGTCTATTCATAACATCTACATAGGCCTCTACCTAAAAATCAAGACAAAACTCAATCAAAGAAAGTGAATTCTTCACCTAAGCACAACCTAAACCCTAATTAGGATACCCTACATCTACCCTAATTAAACTAATCAAAATTTAATTCTAAAATTCTAGAATAAATCCTATGGGGAACTATGATTCATCATCTAATTGCACAAAAAAGAATGGATTAAAAAACCTAAGGGAAGGTCCTAAAACAATTCTTGCAAAATCATGATACAAAACTAAACATTATAAAAGCTATTTAAAAGGAAAATCTATTAAAAATACTAAACTAAAAAAATAAAATCCCATTTTTATTTTTAATATTTTCTACACATTATTATCTACTCATAGAAAAAAGAATGGCCAAAAAGGAATTGTTTTTCAATTTTTAATGAATTTTCTAAAACAAGAAAAATATTAAAAGAATATAAAAGAATTAAAACAAATAAAGGGAGGGGGGTGTGACAAGTAACACGCGCTTGTTGGTTTTGGATGGGCCAGCAATAGGGGGGGCGCGGATAGCGAACTAAGCCCACTGACCAGATTAAATGAAACGACCGCGTTTCATTTCTTTGAATTTTCCCTCCATCTTCTCAGATTCAATCACGGCCGTTGGATGAGATTACATTGTCAAACTTTGAGACCAATCCAATGGACCACCTTCATCGTCCCCAACGATCTAGGGTTTTCAGAAACCCTATCCTCCATGCACTCATCTTCCTCTCCCTCGTTCTCCCTGCTCAGGCCACGAAATGCCACGATTCCAAAACGAAAATTGTAGCACTCAATGAGAGGAACAAGATGGTACGCGTGGATTTCCCTAATTCATCCTCAATAATTCCAACAGAGGACTTCAATGTCATGGTCCAACTAAACATCACTTGTTATCAACTGGTATCAACCTTCACTAAGCTTCAATCTAATGGTTTACAGAGCTTCTACAAGTTAGCCTAAGGATTCTAAACCAATCTTTACTCGTTAAAACTAACAAACTAACTAAATCTTGAAGATCAAAGATTCTTGACTCTGTCATGAACCTTCACAGATCGTGCCCTAATTCATGGGAAAGAGTCATCTACCCTAGTGCATCAATTATCTACCTAGAAAACTATCTAAGACTGCATAATCTAGGAGATAGAGAGAAGAAAAGGAACCTGTCAAAGAGGTGTGGAGGGAACTCGTGTGGGTGGATTCATAGCTTGTAATGGATGAAATGTGATCCTTAGGGGGTGAGCAAGCTTCTGTTTGCACTTGTATGGAAGGAGAATGCTTGTAGTGGATGAAATTCAGAGTTGCTTGAAGTTGAAGGAAGTGCTTCAATGGATGCTTCTCTCTCTCTCTCTCTCTTCTGAATCCTCTTTATCACCAACCTTGACCTCTCTTCATGGCCTTCTTTTTATAATGATCATTAGATGCTTCTAGATTCATCTAGAATATGGTGGAAGTTTCTTGAAAATCTCATGTGATGACATATTGGAAATCTCATATTCCATGCTTCATGCCTTACCATTTGGTCTTAAAATGTCTTTACATGAGATATTGAGTGTGGATGAGTGAAAAACAAGCTCATCTTTGGCTTGTGTAAGGTTTTTTCAAGTTGCCTTCTTTTTCAAGTAACAAGTTTTCAAAGCATCACCCATTTTAAAGCTTCAAATAAAAATTCTAGCTAAACCAATGTTCTCAAAATGATTTTTCCAATCAAAATGATATATTGGATGACCTATTTTGGATTTGTGGATCTTCCAAATCAATTTCCAAATTCAACTTTTCAAACTTATATGCCATTTTTAGTTCATTTTTGACCAATCATGTAACTTCATGTTATGAGCTTTTCCAACAATTTGTGACCTTCTTTCTAGACTTAAAATCACATTTTGAACAACTTTCATGTTTTGAGTTTTTCCATTTGAGGCTTGGAAATAGGAGTTTTAGGCATTGGCCAAAATGACCTATAACTGACAAATGACCAAAATACCCCTGTCTTGTTCAAACCATAAGTTGAGTTCCACAAATCCAATCAAGGACTTCTACCACTCAAATTAAAGCTAAGAAGATGCTCTTCAACATTCATGTTGACCAAGAAATCATAGGAATCCTCCTACTAGGGCAAACGTTGTCTGCAAGTTGGGTGACTTTCAAGGACCCAGATTCACACACCTCTGCTGACCTGTAATTTGTCAAAACCATAACTTGAGCTCTGTAACTCCTATCAAGGACTTCCACCACTCAAATTAAAGCTTAGAACAAGCTCTACAACATTCATGTTGTGGGGAAGATTAGATATCAATCACATCTTGAGCTAAAACTGCCTGGAAGATAGGGATCAAATTAGGGTTTTTCACTGACAATCCTTGAAGACCCTGACTTGAAACTTCTCAAACTCCTCACTCATGATGAGTTGGCCTAGGAATCATCTTTATATCATCTCTATGCATCATTCCATGATCTCATGGCCCTTGGATTGAGTCTCAACCTTTCCCAAATCATCAGTTGACCTAGGGTTGACCCAGTCAAAACCCTAATTCTATCATTCATGGTTGAATCTTCTGAACTCTTGCATAATGACTTCTTTGGGCTTCATGAAGGCTATCAAGACATCTCATAGGCTTTCCCAAAACATCAAATTCATTCTCAAAGTCTCAGAACCATCTGAGGGGCACCCACAACTTCAAGCTATGAAGCACACAACCCTGGTTTCAACCCATTCCTCTGAGGATCTCTTGAACTTTCTGATGAAGGTATCCACTTTCAAACACTCAATGAATAAATAATTGTTGGTCAAATTTTGGGGTGCAACAGCTGCCCCTATTCAAACGGCTTGAACCTGACTGGGTGAGAAGCGAACGGCCCTCAACCAATCAAGGTACGAGACGGTTGAATATCGGTAAACCCGAAAATTTGCCAACTGCACGAGCACACAGTACTCTGCGGGGAACAAATCTTTGAATCCTGCAACACTAGCTGCTCAACAACTGGCTGGAGAACCAAAGCTGACATCACCGTCGGACGATCGAAGTACTCTGCGTCACCACTGGAGAACTAAATCTGACATCACTGTCGGACGATCGAAATACTCTGCGTCACCGCTGGAGAAACATCTTCGACTTCAATCAGAAGACATATCTTTCATTTGATCGCAATCAATCATCACCTCAGGATAACTGACTTGGTCTTCAAACTCACACGGATCATTCTGTTGTATCTACAACTCCGGAACCTTGTCTTCAGCCACCCGTTGATTCTTCAACACGGAAATCTGGACTCACAGGAACCTTCTGATATCGCCTTCGGGCGCTTACGAAATCCATCTTCAGATTAGACATCGTTGTTGGAGCAGACATGTCATGCTGCTGAGGATTTCAAGAATCATCTTGACCAAACAGATCCGTCGGGCATCTTCAAGAATCGTCCTGAACTGATAACCTTTCCGGAGCAAACATTCTGTTGGGTATCCCCGAAATCTTCCTGGGCAACTCTTGCTGGAGATGCTATCGGGGAGCTCAAGTATCATACTAGGCGTACCACTCGGGAAGCTGTACTGGGGTCTTAAGAATCGTCTTAAGCAAATGGCCCTGCTGAGGGACTCGGGAATCATCTCGAACTGAAGACTTCGCTGGGGATCTCAAAAATCATCTTGAGCGGGCGACCGTGGGGATTACACCAGGGTCTTTAAGAATCATCTCAAAAGCGACCTTGCTGGGGAGAATATCAAGAATCATCCTGAGCAACCGGTCTTTTGGTGGTACACCTGTACAACAAGGATGATGATGACCTAGATCATGCTTATGATGGGTATGCTTCGGCGTCATGCCCCACACAGTGGAAGTGCTATGCGTTTATGCTAAATGCCATGCAATCATGCACAATGCTATGCAATCATGCACAATGATGCGATCCCGTCAGCAAAATAAATGCCGAAGGGGGGAAATCCTCCTGTCAAGGAGAAAGAACCATTCAGGTAGAGGAATCATCCTGCTGAGGAGAACGTGAACACGCCAATATCAATCAGGCTCTGTCTGGGGAATTGATCTTCCGCGAACTGCTGCAGGGGAACAACTTCAGCTGACTGCTGCAGGGGACGAAGCTCTACGAGAACTTGGATCTGCTGATATCAATCGCGAGAATGAACTGCGCGGCCGTCTCGACTACTCTTCTGGGGATGACCACTCTGAGGGGAACCAACTTCAGCTGCTCAACACTCCACTGGGGAAAAACCAATCATGATCTGATCAACTTCCAAGGATTCGGATCTCTTGGACATCTGCAAACTCGGCTGAGGAAGGAGAAATCATTCTGCTTCGATGGAGAGAGTGAGATTCTGGGGGAAACACAACACTAGCTGCCCCACGCTCTGCTGGGGAAAATTGATCAGGATCTGATCAACTTCCAAGGATTCTGCTTTTCTGCGGACTCAGCCGGGGAGGGAAATCATTCTACTTCACTGGAGAGTGCGACCCTGGTGCGGAGTTTCAATTTCGCTGGGGAAGAAGGAATCATCTGACTTCGGGGGAGAGTACAACTCTGCAGGGGAACCAACTTCAGCTGCTCCAACACTCTACTGGGGAAGAGGGAACCATCCATCTTTAGGAGAGCATGACTCTGGTGGAGAATCTCAATTTCACTGGAGACTTCAGTCTGGCACCATCAGTTACTGCATCCTTCGGATAACGAACAGCTTCCTGCGAAACCTGCACTTGTGACCCGGTGCGGGGGGAAGACACCTGCCTTGGTGACCTTACTGGGGAAAACATGAGCCCCAGTACCCAAACATTTCTCTGAAATCTGCACTTGTGACCCGGTGCTGGGGGGAGACGACATCATTCTTTGGTGCTTGACTCAGCTGATGAGGTGACATTCCTTCAGGATGCGTCTGCTTGGGGAATAGAATCACCTTTACCTGGGGAAGACATATCAATGCTCACTATTCTGATTCTGATTCTGCGGAGGAGAGACTACTGAACTCTGCTGGGGAAGGAGGACTCGTCCTGCTTCGGGGATACGCACGGCACATCTTCTGGCGGGGTGCTACACCTGCAACCACACAAACAAACAGGCAAGATACCCTCCTCACAGGGGCCTATCCAGGTTATTATCTCGTGACAATATTCAGTTAATTAGTTGTTTCAACACTCCATGGGCCTAGGCCCGCAAGTTTACGTATGCGCATTTTATCAAAAATATCGGCGTTTTCATTCGCAAACAAAACATATAAATGCTAAGCAGTCAAGTAGAATTGCTGAATAATGTGCATTTTATTGATGATGATCCCCTGACTGGGCAAAAATGTTTTACAACAGAGGCAAGCTCCTGGAATGAGGAAGCCGCGCAAAAAGAAAACATAAATATACATCAGTATATACAAATGTCGGCAATCGAGGCGTAGACGAACACCATGAGTTGATCCCTCTAAGACCCACTCGACTTCGATACTTCTCCGATGCTTCAGCTTTGGAAGAGATTGATTCAGATAAACGGCCCTCAGGTCTTCCGAACCACTAAACAATGAAAGTCCATACGCGGAACGCAGTCATTTGCTTATTCAAATCCCTAACTTTTGCGTGAACCGCCCTTCACGGGTTTTCAGTTCACCGGGATACCCTTTTTTGCCGAAGCCGCCCAGTGTAGGTTTTCGACTTCGCGGGTGTACATTTTTTCAATATATCCCTAATTTTTGCCCGAACCTTTTATTCTGTTTTTGGTTCGCCGGGATGCCCTTTTTTGCCTGGACTCTTTCTTTTTTTGTCCAGCGGGTCTCTTTCAAGCAAAGTATTTTTTAACTGCGTCCGCGTTCACCGGGGATGCAAAATCTTCACCATCCATCGTGGATAACAACAAAGCTCCTCCCGAGAATACCTTGCTGACGACATACGGCCCTTCGTAATTCGGAGTCCACTTGCCCCGGTGATCGGAGTGTGGCGGAAGAATCTTCTTCAGGACGAGATCACCCGTCTGAAAGCTTCGAGGACGCACCTTCTTATCATAAGCTTTCTTCATTCGGCTTTGGTACAGGCGACCAAATGCAATCGATGCTAACCTCTTCTCGTCCATCAGGCTGAGCTGGTTCAAGCGATTAGTAATCCATTCTGCCTCATCAAGTTTCACATCAACCAAAACTCGCAAAGAGGGAATCTCCACTTCTAGCGGTAGGACAGCTTCCATACCGTACACCAAGGAGAAAGGAGTTGCCCCGGTCGACGTACGCACCGTCGTACGATAACCGTGCAAGGCAAACGGCAGCATCTCGTGCCAATCTTTGTACGTCACAACCATCTTCTGAACAATCTTCTTGATGTTCTTGTTGGCCGCTTCAACAGCGCCATTCATCTTCGGCCGGTAAGGGGATGAGTTGTGGTGTTCTATCTTGAAGCTCTGGCACAGCTCCTTCATCATCTTATTATTCAAATTCGAACCATTATCAGTAATGATCCGCTCGGGAATTCCATAGCGACAGATGATGTCCCTCTTTATGAACTTAGCTACCACCTGCTTGGTCACATTAGCGTACGAGGCTGCCTCCACCCACTTGGTGAAGTAGTCGATAGCTACCAGAATGAAACGATGACCATTGGATGCAGTGGGCTCGATCTTGCCTATCATGTCGATGCCCCACATGGAGAACGGCCAAGGGGAGGACATGACATTCAATGGGCACGGCGGCACATGAACTTTATCAGCATAAATCTGGCATTTGTGACATTTCTTCGCGAATCTGAAGCAATCCGACTCCATAGTCAACCAGTAATATCCTGCTCTCAGGATCTTTCTCGTCATGGCATGCCCGCCGACGTGCGTACCAAATGTGCCCTCATGGACTTCTTCCATGAGCATACTTGCTTCCTTCTCATCCACACATCTGAGTAGCACGAGATCGTGGTTTCTCTTGTACAGCACTCCATCAGGGTTGAGGTAAAAGTTCCCAGATAACCTCCTCAGAGTCTTCTTATCCTGGGTTGACGCACCCGCAGGATACTCCTTGGTCATAAGGAAGGTCTGGATATCGTGGAACCATGGCTTACCGTCAGTGGCATCTTCGATTGCGAACACAAACGCTGGTCTGTCAAGACGCGAAAGCACAATTCTTGGAGCCTCATTCCAATAATTGACTTTATACATTGAAGCCAGGGTGGCTAAAGCATCAGCCATTTGATTTTCAGCCCGGGGCACATGATGAAGTTCTACTCGGTCAAAGAACGGAAGCAGCCTCCTGGCATAATTCATGTACGGCACTAGATTCGCTTGACGAGTTTCCCACTCCCCTTTGATCTGATTGATTACAAGCGCTGAGTCACCATATATGTCTAGATTCTTGATTCTCAAATCAATTGCCTCTTCTAGACCCATAATACATGCTTCATACTCGGCTTCGTTGTTGGTAACTAGAAACGTCAGTCTTGCAGTAAACGGGATGTGGGATCCGTGAGGAGTCGTGATGATAGCCCCGATACCACTTCCATAGGAATTAACCGCTCCGTCGAATATCAACTTCCACTGAGACTTCCTATCTGGCCCCTCATCGGGCAATGGCTCATCGCAATCCTTCGCTTTGAGAAACATAATGTCCTCGTCAGGGAATTCGAACTTCATCGGCTGGTAGTCTTCGATTGGCTGTTCGGCAAGGTAGTCAGACAATACGCTTCCCTTGATGGCTTTCTGGGAGACGTACTGAATATCATATTCTGTTAACACCATCTGCCATCTGGCAATCCTGCCCGAAAGAGCCTGCTTTTCGAAGACGTACTTGATCGGATCCATCTTCGAAATCAGCATAGTGGTGTGATTGAGCATATACTGTCGTAGACGTTTGGCAGCCCAAGCTAATGCACAACACGTCTTCTCCAGCATCGAGTATCGAGATTCACACTCAGTGAACTTTTTACTCAAATAATAAATGGCATGCTCCTTTCTGCCTGTCTCGTCGTGCTGACCGAGAACACACCCCATACTATTCTCCAGAACTGTCAAGTACATGATTAATGGCCGTCCAGCCACTGGGGGTATCAAGATTGGAGGTTCTTGAAGATACTGCTTTATCTTATCGAATGCCTTCTGGCAATCCTCATTCCAAGTAATCGCCTGATTTTTCTTTAACAACCTGAACATCGGTTCACAAGTGGCCGTGAGCTGAGAGATAAACCTTGCAATGTAGTTTATTCGGCCCAAGAAACCACGAACTTCTTTTTCTGTTTTCGGCGCTGGCATTTCTTGGATAGCTTTTATCTTTGCAGGATCAACTTCAATACCTCGTTCACTAACGATAAACCCCAGTAACTTTCCGGACCGCACTCCGAAAGTGCACTTGTTAGGATTCAGCCTCAGCCTGAACTTCCTAAGCCTTTCAAACAGCTTCAATAGATTGACCAGATGCTCCTCCTCCGTTTGGGACTTTGCAATCATGTCATCAACATAGACCTCGATCTCATGATGAATCATATCATGAAACAAAGTTACCATTGCTCGCTGGTAAGTGGCCCCTGCATTCTTCAAACCGAAGTGCATTACCTTGTAGCAAAACGTGCCCCAGGGGGTGATAAACGTCGTTTTCTCCATGTCCTCCGGCGCCATCTTAATCTGATTGTACCCGGAGAAGCCATCCATGAACGAAAACACGGAAAACTGGGCTGTATTGTCGACCAACACATCGATATGAGGCAACGGGAAATCATCCTTAGGGCTCGCCCTATTCAAATCCCGATAATCGACGCACATGCGTACCTTACCGTCCTTCTTCGGTACAGGCACTATGTTGGCGACCCACGGAGGGTAAGTGGTAACGGCTAGAAATCCTGCGTCCAACTGCTTTTGGACTTCTTCTTTGATTTTTACAGCCATGTCTGGTCTCGTCCTCCTGAGCTTCTGCTTGACTGGAGGGCAATCTTCTCGCAACGGCAAGCGATGAACCACGATATCTGTGTCAAGTCCGGGCATATCCTCATATGACCAAGCAAAGACGTCACTATACTCTCGAAGCATCTCGACCAGTCTATGCTTGACATCATTCTGCAGCGCAGCCCCTACTCTGACATTCCTGACGAGCTCCTCAGAACCCAGATTTATGATCTCAATATCCTCCTCGTGAGGCAGAATAACCTTCTCTTCTTGTCTCAACAAGCGGGCCAACTCTTCCGGAAGGTCTTCGTCTTCATCAATCTCATCCTCGGCTTGATAGATCGGGCAATCAAAGTCGTAGTGAGCCGTAGAGGGTCCAGAGTCGATGTCATCTGTTACGTGGATCCTGCAATAACAAGGGTTAAGTTTAAAGCAAGAATATGCAGGTTAGCACGAACCTCGTTGCCATTTTGCTGTTTTTCGAAACAAACATAAAGCATGAATAACAGAGAACACAATATCTGATTACGAAGAAAACGCCTTTTATTTATTAACAAAATGCATACACATAATCCAACAAGGCCCTGACAGTAAAACCACTATGCCCCGGGCAGGACATAGGGTTGTACAAAGATTGTAAAAAGCAAATCATTACTCTTCACTTGTCAGCTTGATAATCTCCTTGATGGTCCAATTGCGGAGGCGCTCGCCTGGCTTGCTCGGTTGAATCCAGGCATCAAGATCACAATCACTGTCCCCGCTGTCCTCCCACGTAGCGTTGATACTCTCGAAAATTACTCCCCCCTTGGTGAATAAGATCGGCCCTTTCCCACGAGACGAACTGCCAGATAGGGCTGGAAATGAGTCGAGTCGAGTCGAACTCACCTCAGCTCGGCTCGACTCGTTAAGAATTGTTCGAATTCGAGTTCGACACGAACTTTTTTTTAAGCTCAAACTCGACTCGTTATAAGTTCACGAACAGTTCGGCTCGACTCGTTAGGTTCATCTCATTAGGTTCAGCTCACATGGTTCATGAACTTAAAAACTATTTTTTTAAATATATATATTTTTTAGTATATTTGACATTTTAAATAAATATATATTTTTAAAATAAAATATTAAAATAAAATAAAAGTTATCATATTGAAATTTAACTTTATCTTCGAAATCTACTACTTCAAAACCTACACAACTTTCAAGAGATACATTTGAGAGTCTAATTCAAAAACTAATAAATTGAAGATTAAATTTGTCTAAGATTTGAAGTAAATATTTAAACCTAATCTTAAAGACAGTATAATTCTTTTCATATGTAATCGAGTTGACTCATGAACCTAACGAGTCGAACTATGTATAGTTCAAGTTCATCTCATTTAGTTAACGAACTTAATTTTTCGCTCATACTCAACTCATTTGGTTCATGAACCTAGTTCAACGATTTAATTGTCGAGTCGAATTCCGAACTATCTTCGAGTTGGTTTGGTTCATTGCCAGCCCTACTGCCAGAAGAAGATGAAGCTTCAGCTCCTGGAGAATACCCTAATCCAAACTTATCCTGTTTGATTGGTATATCCAAAACATGCCCCCAGCCTGGGGTGGAACCAGCTTTGACAACGGCTCTAGCTTCCTTAAACGAGGAGAGGTTCAACTCTTGCTTCTCTGCAACAACGGGAGCTACCTCCTTCACCCTGACGGTTTCAAAAGCCTGGCAAAGAGTCTCATGGATCTCACCATCCATTTCGACATATTTAAAGGACGACAGGTGGCTTACCATGATGTCCTCCTCTCCACAGACTGTCACTATGCTGCCCCCAACAGCATATTTAAGCTTCTGATGCAGCGTGGACGTCACAGCACCAGCAGAATGGATCCATGGCCGACCTAAGAGGCAACTATAGGCGGGCATGATATCCATAATATAGAAAACCGCATTAAACGTCTCTGGACCAACTTGAATTGGCAGGGTCAATTCTCCGAAGACGTGGCGCTTGGTTCCGTCAAAGGCCTTCACGACCAGATCACTGGGCGTGCACAGCAGTCCACGGGTATCCAACTTCATCAGTGCCTTCTTCGGAAGCACGTTAAGCGAGGAGCCCGTATCCACTAGGACATGTGACATAATCGTGCCTCTGCACTCTATTGAGACGTGCAAGGCGCTGTTGTGATCTCTTCCCTTGGGAGTCAGCTCCAGATCTGTAAATCCCAGCCCATTACCAGCATTGACATGGGCTACTACTTCCTTGAGTTGATTTACTGATATCTCCTGTGGCACGTATGCAGCATTCAATACTTTCAGCAATGCATTGCGGTGCGCTTCAGAACACAGCAACAGGTTAAGAATCGAGATCTTTGACGGAGTCTGGTGAAGATGATCTACAATCTTGTAGTCACTTTTCCTGATTAGTCGCATGAACTCCTCAGCATCTTTAACCAGCAAGCCTTTCTCTGCCCCTGCAGGGACCTCTTCAACAGCTTTACCTTTACCTTTATCCATAGCGTCAGCTCGGACCACTTTCTCTGCTGCAACCTCTGCCGGTGCGAACACTCTTCCGCTTCTAGTGATACCACTGACCTCAGCAAGATTCTGCGCAGTCGATCTGGACGGCTCAAGCTCTATCTTCTGACCATTACAATACACTTCGGCGCCGTAATGCCATGGGACGGCATTAGTGCTCTCGAATGGGATTGGTCCGGCCCTGGTGATGGTGATAGAAGGCGGACGGGACGCAGAAATAGTAATAGGGTGACGAGGAATAGTAATGGTAGCAACTTCGTCTGCCTGCTTCAGCACGACTTCCCCTGACACATTCTCAATGCTTCGACTGAACTGCAAAATACCCTCGGCCATCAGACTTTGGATACCTTCGATCAACTGCTCACACCCATCAGGAAGTGTAGCACAAGCCACGCATAACTCTCCACATCCGGGAAAGAAGCCCTTCTTCAGCAACTTAGCCTTAACAAAACTCAATGGCGTCTTCAGATCTTTGACATCAGTCAGCAAGTCTGAACTCTCTTCAGTGATAACAGCATTCACTCCGCCCCCCCTATGATGAGGCATTGGATTTTTGGTGACGTTGGGCACGCTGTCAGAAAAGTTGATAACCTTGGCGTCGACCAAGTCCTGGACTTTGTGCTTAAAAGCTTTACAATTCTCAACCGTATGGCCAGGTGCCCCAGAATGAAATTCACAAGTAGCGTTAGCATCATACTCTGGTGGTGGTGCCCCTGTCAAGGGAGCCATTGTCCTTTTATGAACTAATTGGAGCTGAAGCAACGTCTGCAGAAGCTGTGCATACGGCATAGGAGGAGTTTCCAAATGACGGTTTGCCAGGGGACCCCGATTCTGATATCTCTTATATCCCGGATTATTCTGTTGCTGGGGCTGCTGCTGCGGCTGCGGGGGTGCAGCTGGGATGTTTATGCTAGCGATCTGAGACTGAGGGCCCTTGCCCTTTCTCCTAGCATTAGTGACAGCACTGGCATCTCCCTCTCGACGCTTGCCAGTATAGGGTTTCTTGCTAGCTCCTCCAGCTGAGGATGATTCGCCCTGAATCTTTCCAATCTTTATGCCGTTTTCAACATGCTCGCCCAAAGTGATGAGGGCCGAGAATGTTCCGGACATGCCACTGATCAGCTTTTCATAATAGACTCCAGGAAGGGTAGCCACGAACATTTGCACCAACTCACGCTCAACCATCGGTGGTTGGACCCGAGCAGCCAATTCACGCCACCGCTGGGCGTACTCTTTGAAGCTTTCATTGCTCCGCTGCGAGAGATTCTGAAGCTGAACTCGGTTGGGAGCCAAGTCGCTATTATATTGATAGTGGAGAACAAACGCTTCTGCAAGATCTTTCCAGGTGCGCACAGCAGCGGGCTCCAAACCCATATACCATTCGAGCGATGGACCAGAAAGACTATCCTGAAAGAAGTGCATCAGCAGCTTCTCATCGTCAGAATAAGCGGACATCTTTCTGTAATAAGATCGGAGGTGAACACGGGGACAAGTGGTGCCCCTATACTTCTCAAAGATAGGCACCTTAAACTTGTGAGGTACTTTAAAGTCAGCAATCAACCCGAGTTTGGCCATGTCAACGCCCAATGTGTTCTGATTTTCTATGTCTCTCATTTTGTCTTCCAGCGCCTTGAACCTGAGTCGAGCCTCAGCAGTCAATTCAGCCTCTGCACCTCTCTGAGAGAATATGTCATCCTGATGGTCCTCCAGCCACGGTTGAGGCACCACCATATTTCCTGCACCAACATTGCCGTTGACCGGCCCCATGTTAACATTGGCTCCCAAACCACCATTGACGGCGCCCGCCGCGTTAAGTCCGAGATTAGTCACGAGATTGCCGTTAGCACTGCCGTTGCCCCCGGCAGCAGGAACAACGTTCTGTGGAGTATCCCCTTGAGAAGGAGTGGGCACGGCCCCGCCGTGAAGTATTCCATTACTGTCAACCCTGGAGATGAGAGGTTGAACCAAAGTACGAAGCTGGTCTTGCCCATTCGCAACTACTTGCATCAGCTCCATAAAACGATCCATCCGTTCACGAAGCTCTTGAACATCTGATTGTACCTGGTCCATGATTCTCGTCTGATTAGCGCGAGTTGAGTAGCGGTGGATGAATCTTTGATCAATCCTGGAGATCGAAAACAGCTCGGAACCTGAGTACCTGAAAAACCTGTCAACATCAAAGGTTAGGAAAAGGTAACAGAATGTATGTCATGCAAGAATGCTTCATGCGAATGCATGCGTGAGTCTGTGTGCTTGAGAGATTATCCCCCGATCCTGGCACCTGCTGGCACTAATAAGGAGAGGAATCCAGGCCTAATCATGGAAACAGTAACCTTACATAGCAATAGTCAGATTTGACACATCAAGGACCGAGAACTCGTACGCAACAGTCTTCCTGAGAGAGGCTGCAGTAACACAATAAAAGGCGAGAGATCCTGGATCGGGGAAACGGTACCTGTCACAGACACACGCTAATGGAATGATTATGCAAGCTAATGCAAAATGCAGGTATGCAACAATATATCCAGGTGGCTGCTGTGGAGATTCGATGTCAACAGTCACTGATGAGAAGGAAACCCCGGTGTAAAACCACTGATCTGATCTGCTGCGAATAACCATATGATAGGATCGAGATCAGACTTCTGCCCTGACAAGAACGAAGGCCTGATAATAAAGACCCCGGATGCAAGATCAAGGAATATCTGTTGATGAAGTCTTCGGACCCCAAATCACAAATCTGCCCTCTCTAGAACAAACACACAGCTGCTGATGAGATCTTCAAACCCCACTCAAAATCTGCCCTATCAAGAACAAAATAACAACCGCTGACGAGATCCTCAGACCCCACTCAAAAATCTGCTCCATCCAGAACAAACCTCTGATAACAATACTCTGATCGGAACCTGCTCTATCAGGAACAGACAAACACCCGATGATAAAATCCTCTGATCAAACCCTTGCTCTATCAAGAACATCTCTGCAACTGAGAACCCAACATAACTGATTCACTGTCGAGAAAACCAGGTAGTCTGGAGGTCAAAGTTTCCTGCAATATCCCAACCCCACTCACAGGTATGATGGACCTAATCCACGGACAAAGGTACGGCATCCTATGCGGTCGTCAGCGTCACAGACTTTCACGAGTGACAATACGATTCCCAGAAGGAGTGGCATCGTCAAGTCATGAAGAGGCCTCTCTTAGCTGACTTCCAAATGATCGGTCCCCAGAGTCGACAATCCTCACGTCTGGACTCCCCTCAGATCCTCAGGACCGGAAAGGAGCACCTCTGCAAGAATCTCGTCTGAGCGCAGATTTTCGTAGGGAACTGTGCCTGCTCAGCAGACAGGTTCGTCTACTACTTCTCCGCAACTATATCTAGGTGTGTACTCAAGCCCAGGTCCGGCTTTTCACTCACAGTAACATCCCTCTCCCACAGCAGCACAGATAATCATATCAAACTGGAAATAAAATGCGGGAAATAAAGTGCGGGAAGTAAAAATGCGATAAATAAACGCAACCCAACAAGCAAACACACAAACGATAGGATTGACTTGCGTAGGGGATGGGAAACGGTCCCAGCATAAGGGATGGGAAAAGTCCCTAGATGCGGTGTAATCCCCAGCAGAGTCGCCAGCTGTCGCTTGCGCGAAAATAAGGTGCCGGCAAAACAGAAGAGTCGCCACCTTTCGTTATTTATCCCTCAGGGCGGGAAAGGAAACGATCGGAAAAACCTGACGAAAAAGGGTAAGACAAGGTCGTCGCAACCATTGTCTGGGTTCGGGAGTCGGTTACGCAAGGGGAAGGTATTAGCACCCCTCACGTCCGTCGTACTCGACGGGATCCTCGCTTGTTTGTTTGCTTGGACGGGTTGGTTATAATCTATCTACCTATCAAGGCTGGCTGAAAAAGAAAATGACTCGGCAAAGCATCGCGCTTTATGCCTACGTATTCCCGTCTGGAACGAGAAATCAGAGTCAACGTAGTTCGGCTAACTACGGGGGAAGGTTGAAGGTTGGAGGTTGCTCGCTAGGACGTCGCATCCTATGCCTACGTACTTTCATCTGGTATGAAAGATCAGAGCAAACGTAGTTCGGGTAACTACGGGAAAAATGGCTCAACTAGGAGGGAGACTATCAAGTCCTACTGTTATCATGCCATGGATTCATCCTATGGTTGAGGTTTGAACAGGGAACTCCTAGATGTTGTCATGCATAGGTTTCAACCTAAAAGTCTATCATCAAATCCTCATCAAAGGAAATGAGAGTCCTAAGGGATCATGTCAAGGATACACCAAAACAGACAAAAACATCAGCTTTAACAGTAAAATGCATGCAATGCAAGTGAGGGAGGAAATGTGTGTGGGGTTTCAGCCTCCACAAGCTCGTCTCAACCTCAAGCCAGTCATGAAGTAACAGTAATCATACTGAAAATAAGCAACATACTATCAAGCAAAGAACAAATAGGGGAAATGAAGTGCCAACAGGCAAACAAAACACACATGCTTGAGAAAGAAAGAATCTACTCTCTAATCCTAACCCTAACACAGAATCTAATCAAATCTAAGCAAAGCCCTAAAGCAAAACCTAACCAAAAGAAATCAATCCCAGCCTTCAAGCTTCATAACAAGCTTACCAAAGAAAGGGAGCTAAGCAAGCAGACTCATAGTGTCTTCCTCAGGAAAGCACTAGGAGGTGTATACTCAGGAGTCATATCCTATGTGGCTCAACCACTGTGATCAGTTTACGTTCCTCCTCAGGAGAAACTAAACTCACAAGCAGGCTCCAACATCACTGGATACTTAAGAAATCCTATCTGAACTAGTGGAGCTAAATGAACAGACTCATAGGACCTTCCTCAGGAAAGTACTAGGAGGCTTCCACTTAGGAGTTGTATCCCATGTGGCTCAACAACAGGTGATCAGTTTACATTCCTCCTCAGGAGAAATTAAACTCACAAGTTGGCTCCAACATCATTGGATACTTGAGAAATCCTAGACAAACTAATGGAACTAAGTGAATAGACCCATAGGACCTTCCTCAGGAAAATACTAGGAGGCTTTCACTTAGGAATTGCATCCCATGTGGCTCAACAACTGTGATCAGTTTACATTCCTCCTCAGGAGAAATTAAACTCACAAGTTGGCTCCAACATCATTGGATACTTGAGAAAGAGGTGAGAAGAAAGGATGAAAGTCATTCATAGTGCCTTCCTCAGGAAAGTACCATGAACTTCCCTCAAACTTCAGGATCTCAAACCTCACAGACAGGGGGCAATCCAAGCTCTGGGTCTCTGAATCTTGATCTACAATCTTCTCTTCATGATTCTCTCCATCAAGGTCTTCAAGACAACACAAGCCCCTCAACAAATTCCCCACAATGAACCCCAAAGATGAACAGATAACCACAGGGGAGACAAAATCAATAGGCAACTTCAGAAAATACCTAAAAATACTAAACCAAGGGGGGAAAATCTAACAATTATTCACAAGGGTCTACAAAGTCTATTCATAACATCTACATAGGCCTCTACCTAAAAATCAAGACAAAACTCAATCAAAGAAAGTGAATTCTTCACCTAAGCACAACCTAAACCCTAATTAGGATACCCTACATCTACCCTAATTAAACTAATCAAAATTTAATTCTAAAATTCTAGAATAAATCCTATGGGGAACTATGATTCATCATCTAATTGCACAAAAAAGAATGGATTAAAAAACCTAAGGGAAGGTCCTAAAACAATTCTTGCAAAATCATGATACAAAACTAAACATTATAAAAGCTATTTAAAAGGAAAATCTATTAAAAATACTAAACTAAAAAAATAAAATCCCATTTTTATTTTTAATATTTTCTACACATTATTATCTACTCATAGAAAAAAGAATGGCCAAAAAGGAATTGTTTTTCAATTTTTAATGAATTTTCTAAAACAAGAAAAATATTAAAAGAATATAAAAGAATTAAAACAAATAAAGGGAGGGGGGTGTGACAAGTAACACGCGCTTGTTGGTTTTGGATGGGCCAGCAATAGGGGGGGGCGCGGATAGCGAACTAAGCCCACTGACCAGATTAAATGAAACGACCGCGTTTCATTTCTTTGAATTTTCCCTCCATCTTCTCAGATTCAATCACGGCCGTTGGATGAGATTACATTGTCAAACTTTGAGACCAATCCAATGGACCACCTTCATCGTCCCCAACGATCTAGGGTTTTCAGAAACCCTCTCCTCCATGCACTCATCTTCCTCTCCCTCGTTCTCCCTGCTCAGGCCACGAAATGCCACGATTCCAAAACGAAAATTGTAGCACTCAATGAGAGGAACAAGATGGTACGCGTGGATTTCCCTAATTCATCCTCAATAATTCCAACAGAGGACTTCAATGTCATGGTCCAACTAAACATCACTTGTTATCAACTGGTATCAACCTTCACTAAGCTTCAATCTAATGGTTTACAGAGCTTCTACAAGTTAGCCTAAGGATTCTAAACCAATCTTTACTCGTTAAAACTAACAAACTAACTAAATCTTGAAGATCAAAGATTCTTGACTCTGTCATGAACCTTCACAGATCGTGCCCTAATTCATGGGAAAAAGTCATCTACCCTAGTGCATCAATTATCTACCTAGAAAACTATCTAAGACTGCATAATCTAGGAGATAGAGAGAAGAAAAGGAACCTGTCAAAGAGGTGTGGAGGGAACTCGTGTGGGTGGATTCAGAGCTTGTAATGGATGAAATGTGATCCTTAGGGGGTGAGCAAGCTTCTGTTTGCACTTGTATGGAAGGAGAATGCTTGTAGTGGATGAAATTCAGAGTTGCTTGAAGTTGAAGGAAGTGCTTCAATGGATGCTTCTCTCTCTCTCTCTCTCTTCTGAATCCTCTTTATCACCAACCTTGACCTCTCTTCATGGCCTTCTTTTTATAATGATCATTAGATGCTTCTAGATTCATCTAGAATATGGTGGAAGTTTCTTGAAAATCTCATGTGATGACATATTGGAAATCTCATATTCCATGCTTCATGCCTTACCATTTGGTCTTAAAATGTCTTTACATGAGATATTGAGTGTGGATGAGTGAAAAACAAGCTCATCTTTGGCTTGTGTAAGGTTTTTTCAAGTTGCCTTCTTTTTCAAGTAACAAGTTTTCAAAGCATCACCCATTTTAAAGCTTCAAATCAAAATTCTAGCTAAACCAATGTTCTCAAAATGATTTTTCCAATCAAAATGATATATTGGATGACCTATTTTGGATTTGTGGATCTTCCAAATCAATTTCCAAATTCAACTTTTCAAACTTATATGCCATTTTTAGTTCATTTTTGACCAATCATGTAACTTCATGTTATGAGCTTTTCCAACAATTTGTGACCTTCTTTCTAGACTTAAAATCACATTTTGAACAACTTTCATGTTTTGAGTTTTTCCATTTGAGGCTTGGAAATAGGAGTTTTAGGCATTGGCCAAAATGACCTATAACTGACAAATGACCAAAATACCCCTGTCTTGTTCAAACCATAAGTTGAGTTCCACAAATCCAATCAAGGACTTCTACCACTCAAATTAAAGCTAAGAAGATGCTCTTCAACATTCATGTTGACCAAGAAATCATAGGAATCCTCCTACTAGGGCAAAAGTTGTCTGCAAGTTGGGTGACTTTCAAGGACCCAGATTCACACACCTCTGCTGACCTGTAATTTGTCAAAACCATAACTTGAGCTCTGTAACTCCTATCAAGGACTTCCACCACTCAAATTAAAGCTTAGAACAAGCTCTACAACATTCATGTTGTGGGGAAGATTAGATATCAATCACATCTTGAGCTAAAACTGCCTGGAAGATAGGGATCAAATTAGGGTTTTTCACTGACAATCCTTGAAGACCCTGACTTGAAACTTCTCAAACTCCTCACTCATGATGAGTTGGCCTAGGAATCATCTTTATATCATCTCTATGCATCATTCCATGATCTCATGGCCCTTGGATTGAGTCTCAACCTTTCCCAAATCATCAGTTGACCTAGGGTTGACCCAGTCAAAACCCTAATTCTATCATTCATGGTTGAATCTTCTGAACTCTTGCATAATGACTTCTTTGGGCTTCATGAAGGCTATCAAGACATCTCATAGGCTTTCCCAAAACATCAAATTCATTCTCAAAGTCTCAGAACCATCTGAGGGGCACCCACAACTTCAAGCTATGAAGCACACAACCCTGGTTTCAACCCATTCCTCTGAGGATCTCTTGAACTTTCTGATGAAGGTATCCACTTTCAAACACTCAATGAATAAATAATTGTTGGTCAAATTTTGGGGTGCAACACCACTTGCCCCTGTGATCTGCCTGCGGCGGGAGAATCCTTTTCAACACAAGGTCGCCCGTCTGAAAGCTCCGAGGATGTATCTTCTTATCATACGCTTTCTTCATTCGGCTCTGGTACAATCGACCGTATGCTAGAGAAGCTAGCCTCTTCTCATCCATTAAACTCAGTTGGTTCAACCTGTCTTTTACCCATTCTGCCTCATCTAGTTGAACATCTCGCAATACCCTCAGAGAAGGGATCTCAACTTCCAATGGTAATACTGCTTCCATTCCGTATACCAACGAGAACGGGGTTGCCCCGGTTGATGTATGCACCATCGTGCGATAACCGTGCAAAGCAAAAGGTAGCATCTCATGCCAATCCTTATAGGTCACCACCATCTTCTGCACAATCTTCTTGATATTCTTATTGGTCGCTTCGACAGCGCCATTCATCTTGGGTCGGTAAGGGGAGGAGTTGTGATGTTCGATCTTGAAATTCTGACAGAGCTCCTTCATCATTTTGTTGTTCAGGTTTGAGCCGTTGTCTGTAATTATCCGCTCGGGGATCCCATATCGGCAAATGATATCTCTCTTGATGAATCTGGCCACCACCTGCTTAGTTACATTTGCATAAGACGCCGCTTCCACCCACTTGGTGAAATAATCGATTGCCACTAGAATGAACCGGTGTCCGTTAGAAGCTGTCGGCTCGATCTTTCCAATCATGTCGATTCCCCACATCGAGAATGGCCATGGCGATGACATCACATTTAGAGGACTCGGAGGCACATGGATCTTATCAGCATAGATTTGGCACTTGTGGCACTTCCTCGCAAACTTGAAACAGTCAGTTTCCATAGTCAGCCAAAAATAACCTGCCCGTAGCAGCTTCCTCGTCATAGCATGCCCACCAGCATGCGTGCCAAAGGTACCTTCATGTATTTCCTCCATGAGCAGCTTTGCCTCTCTTTCATCTACACAACGCAACAGCACCAAATCGTGGTTTCTTCTGTATAAGACACCGTCCGATTCAAATAGAAATTACCCGCTAACCTCCTGAGAGTTTTCTGATCTTGACCGGATGCCCCAGCCGGATACTCTTTGTTCTTCAGAAAATTAAGGATATCAAAATACCACGGTTTGTCATCGGATGCCTCGTCAATAGCAAACACAAAGGCAGGCCTGTCAAGCCGAGAGATAATGATTCTGGGAGCCTCGTTCCAGAAGTTGACTTTGTATATGGAAGACAAAGTGGCCAGGGCGTCATCCATTTGATTCTCTGCTCGCGGTACATGATGCAATTCAACCTTGTCGAAGAAAGGCAACAATCTCCTTGCATAATTCATGTAATGTATTAAATTGGGCTGACGTGTCTCCCATTCCCCTTTGATTTGATTCACTACCAGAGCTGAGTCTCCGTATACGTCCAGATTCTTGATTCGCAAATCAATGGCTTCTTCAAGCCCCATTATACAAGCTTCATATTCGGCTTCATTATTGGTAACTGCAAAGGTCAATCGGGCAGTAAACGGGATGTGCGACCCGTGTGGAGTAGTGATGATTGCCCCTATTCCGCTACCGTAAGCGTTCACAGCTCCGTCAAATATCATCTTCCACTTGGAACCCAGCTCTGGTCTTTCGTCTGGAAACGGCTCTTCGCAATCTTTCATCTTTAGGTACATGATATCCTCGTCAGGAAAATCAAACTTCATCGATTGGTAATCTTCAATAGACTGCTTTGCCAGATACTCAGACAGTACACTACCCTTTATAGCCTTTTGCGAGACGTATTGGATGTCATATTCAGTCAAGACCATCTGCCAACGGGCAATTCTCCCTGATAGCGCCTGCTTTTCGAATACATATTTGATAGGATCCATCTTCGAGATGAGCATGGTTGTATGATTCAGCATGTATTGCCTCAAACGCTTGGCGGCCCAGGCTAGCGTGCAACAAGTTTTCTCCAGCATTGAGTATCGAGATTCACAATCTGTAAATTTCTTACTCAAGTAATAAATTGCATGCTCTTTTCTTCCTGTCTCGTCGTGTTGACCGAGAACACAACCCATGCTTCCCTCAAGAACTGTCAAATACATAATCAAAAGTCTCCCTGCCACTGGGGGTATCAAAATAGGAGGCTCCTGCAAATACTGCTTTATTTTGTCGAACGCCTTTTGACAATTTTCGTTCCACGTTACAGCTTGATCTTTCTTCAACAGCTTGAATAATGGTTCACACGTAGCAGTTAGGTGAGATATGAACCTAGCAATGTAGTTCAACCTCCCTAAAAACCCGCGCACCTCTTTCTCTGTTTTAGGCATCGGCATTTCTTGGATCGCTTTTATTTTAGCAGGATCGACCTCTATTCCTCTTTCGCTTACGATAAACCCCAGCAGTTTACCCGATCTCACCCCGAAGGTGCATTTGTTAGGGTTCAGTCTCAGCCTGAACTTCCTAAGCCTTTTAAATAGCTTCAGCAGATTCACCAGATGCTCTTCCTCCGTCTGGGATTTGGCAATCATATCGTCAACATAAACTTCGATCTCTTTATGCATCATATCATGAAAAAGAGTCGTCATCGCACGCTGATATGTTGCCCCAGCATTCTTCAAACCAAAGGGCATCACTTTGTAACAAAATGTTCCCCAAGGCGTTATGAAAGTAGTCTTCTCCATATCCTCTGGCGCCATTTTAATCTGATTATAGCCTGAAAAGCCATCCATGAAGGAGAATACAGAGTATTGAGCAGTATTATCAACTAGCACATTGATATGAGGAAGTGGAAAATCGTCTTTTGGGCTTGCTTTATTCAAATCCCTATAATCCACAAACATCCGAACCTTGCCATCCTTCTTTGGCACTGGTACGATGTTAGCAACCCATGAGGGATATTTTGTCACAGCCAGGAAACCAGCATCCCACTGTTTTTGAACTTCCTCTTTGATCTTCACTGCCATATCTGGTCTAGTTCTGCGAAGCTTTTGTTTGACCGGCGGGCACTCCTCTTTCAACGGCAGACGGTGCACAACCATATCTGTATCGAGCCCTGGCATATCTTCATACGACCAAGCGAACACATCATTATACTCTCGGAGCATTTCAACCAGTCTTCGCTTGACATCGCCCCGCAACGCGGCTCCGATACGAATATTCTTCTCAACCCCTTCCGACCCCAAATTGATAATTTTGATGACCTCTTCGTAAGGCAAAATGACTCTTTCCTCTTGTCTCACCAACCAAGACAGTTCTTCAGGAATGTCACTACCTTCGACAACCTCTTCTTCGGCCTGAAATACCGGGTGTTCAAAGTCGGGACGAGTCATAGGTGGTTCAAGGATGTCATCTGAAAATGTTATCCTGCAAAAGGAACGGTTAAATGCTTCAAAATGCGTATAAAGCGAATAACCGCATTGCCATTTTATTGAAAAATACAAAACAAGAAAAACAGAGATCGCAATATTTGCACATGAAAAAAACACCTTTTATTTAATGATAAACACGCAATGTTCATAACAGCACAGCTCTAAGCAAATCATGATGCCCTGGGCAAGACATCAGGTTATTTAACAATTAATAAAACAAAGCATTACTGTTTAAGAGTCACAGGAACAAGCTCCTGAATAGACCAGTTGCACAGTCCCTGTCCTGGCGTGCTTGGCTGAATCCAGGCATCCATATCACAGTCGCTGTCTCCTTCGTCAGACTCCGAAGCAGCATTGATGGTCTCATGACATACTCCACTAGCAGAGATGCTTATTGGCCCTCTGAAACGGGGCGCCCCCACAGTAGGTGTTGATGACGACGGTTGGTACCCCAGCCCGAATCGGTCCATCTTTACAGGAATATCCAGCACTTTGCCCCAGCCCTTGGTTTCTCCAGCCTCTACTAGAGCTTGAGCTTCTTTATATGACGAGACAGCTATCTCCGATACTTTGCTCGGCCCGGGACCTTTATCCTTGATACGCAACCCTTCAAATGCCTGGCAGGGTGTTTCGTGAATCTCTCCATCGACCTCCACATATTTAAATGACGACGGATGGCTGACCAGGATGTCCTCTTCTCCGCATACGGTGACCACGCTGTCTCCGACCATATATTTCAACTTTTGATGCAGGGTAGACGTGACTGCCCCAGCGCCATGAATCCAGGGTCGTCCGAGCAGGCAGCTATATGCGGGCTGGATGTCCATGATATAAAATTCAGTGGCAAACACCTCCGGCCCCACCTGTAGAGGCAATGTTATCGAACCAAAGACTGTTCTTCGCGTCCCATCAAATGCCCTGACTATCAAATCACTGGGCGTGCACAGGATTCCTCTGACATCTAGCTTCATCATCGCTTTCTTGGGCAGCACATTTAAGGATGATCCGGTATCGACCAGTACATGCGACATGACTGATCCCCTACACTCGACAGATACGTGCAGTGCCATATTATGATCTCTTCCCTTAGGGGTCAAATCAAAGTCAGTAAAACCCAAGCTGTGGCCTGCATTCACATGTGCTAACACTCCTTCCAGCTGATTCACGGAAACGTCTTGGGGTACGAAGGAAGTATCCAGGACTTTCAACAAAGCATTTCTGTGAGCTTCAGAACATAAGAGCAACGACAGTATAGATATCTTGGACGGCGTCTGTTGCAGATGCTCCACAATCTTATAATCACTTTTTCGAATCAAGCGCATGAACTCTTCTACCTCTTTTGATGCCGATGCTTTTTCGCTTGCCTGCACTGGGACATCTTCAACCATCTTTCCCTTTCCTTTCGCCAGCCTTTCGGCCTCTACTTCAGGCGATATAAAGATCCTACCACTCCTGGTCATACCTCCGGTACCAACAACATTATCTACAGTCTCGGCTGGCTGCTTATTAACATCAATCTTTATTCCGTCACAATACACTTCCAACCCATATGACCATGGGACTGCCTTTGTGCTCTTGTACGGGATCGGTCCGGCCTTAGTTATAGTGATCGGTGGTCGCTGGACCGGTGCTGTGATAGTGACTGTCTTCCGAGGAATCGTTACAGTGGCCACATCACTCTGATAATCTGCTTCTGCCCCTGCAGGCTCTTCAATTGCTGCTCGGTCAAACTGCAATGTGCCGTCATCAATTAAAGCCTGAATGCATTTCTTCAAATCATCACACCCCCCAACTAGGGTCCAGCATTCTAAGCAGTACTCGTCACAACCTGGGTAAACACCCCCTTGCAACAATCTGCTTTTTATTTCGCTCAGCGGCGTCTTTAGATCGTCGACATTCATAATCAGATTCAACCCTTCCTCAGTCAGAATGGCGTTTGCTCCATGATTGGGCATGGGCTTCTGCACTATATTCGGACCTGCCGTTCCGAAATTGATAGCTTTATTGTCCAAAAGATCCTGCACGACATGCTTAAAAGCATGGCAACCCTCTACATCGTGGCCCAGAGCCCCAGAATGAAACTCACAGTGCCTGCTTGCATCATAACCATACGGAGGAGTTCCCGTTATCGGTGCCAAAGTTCTCTTCTCTACCAAGTTCAGACCCAACAGCGTCTGTAACAAATCTGCATAGGTTGAGGGCGGCTTCTCAAACACTCTCCTTGGTTTACCACCCTGGAATCTACGTTGAGCAGGCTGTGCCCCCTGCTGTGGCTGCTGCTGCTGCTGTTGTTGCATTGGCTGCTGCTGAAACGGTTGTTGTTGTTGAAATGGTTGTTGCTGGAATGGAATAGTAACACTCGCCACCTGCTGCGGCTGATTATATTGGTTTCGACCCCTGCCTCGGCCTCCAAACACTGCGCTTGCCTCGCCCTGACGGCGCCCACCAAAAGCCTTCCTATTACTGCCAGATGCATTTGATTCCTCAGCCTGGAATCGGCCTTGCTTAATGTTGTTTTCAATCTTTTCTCCCATCAGAATTAAGTCTGAGAAACTGGCCAAAGATGTGTGAAACAATTTGTCATAAAACATGCCTGTGAACGTTCTGATAAACATGTCATTCATTTCCTTGTCTTCTAAAGGAGGACGGACCCTGGCAGCCATGTCGCGCCATCTTTGCGCGTACTCTTTAAAGCTCTCACCCTTCTTCTGAGACAGCCCTGTCAATTGGACCCGATTGGGCGCCAAGTCGCTGTTATACTTGTAGTGAGCTACAAATGCCTCTGCCAGTTGCTTCCATGTCTTTATATTAGTTGGCTCCAACCCCATGTACCACTCTAGGGAAGGACCTGACAAGCTATCCTGAAAGAAATGCATTAGCATTCTCTCATCGGTTGAATACACAGACATCTTTCTGTAATAATCCCGCACGTGCACTTTCGGACAGGTGTCCCCTTTATACTTATCAAACGTAGGAGCTTTGAATTTGATTGGCACCCTCAAGCCAGGTACCAGACCCATTGCTGACATGTCTAAGCCCACAGCACTTTGGTTCAGGACCCCCCTCATCTGCTCTTCTAGCATTCTGATCTTCTGGGAGTCATCCATCGGTCCCTCGAAACCTCCACCGGAGAAAGCGTCCTCCTGCTGATCTTCCTGCCAGTTACCATTCCCAGCTCCATATCCATCATATCCATTATTACGGCCAGCTCTGATCTGATTCATCACCGGGCCTCGCCCTCTGTTGCCGTACCCCTGAGCAACTCCAGCAGGCCCAAAAGCCATTAGCCCAGCGCCGTTTCCATTTCCGAAACCTCCGTAACCCTGATTGGTCACACCAAAGCCGTCCTGCCCAAAGCCTTGAGCATTGAAACCATATTTCCCAGCATTATCGAATCCCTGATCATTGAACCCGAATCCAGCATTGCCGAAGCCGTTGCCTCCCATATTATCACCCAAGTTGATATCACCAAGCCCAACGTTATGGACAGCAGTCTCATTCCCAACTCCGACGTTACCGTTCCCAGCAGCGGTAGCGTTGTTGACATTAGCAGCAGGTATATTGACTACAGGTGGAGCCACTGGTGTGGGAGTTCCATCCCCATGAACAGTGTCGACTCGCACAGACTGATGATCCTCATTCCCATGACCGGCATTTCTGACCAACAGAGGCTGCACCATAGCTTGCAAATTCTCTTGACCTTTTGCAATAGTCTCCATGGTTTGCATGAAGAGAGCTAGCTTCTCGCGCACATCTTGCATCTCGTTCTGCATTTGATCCATGATTCTTCGACAGTTGGTGCGAGTGGAATATCTGTGCGGGCGCTGATCTGCAATCCTGAAAATACCTGGTACAGAGCAGGAAATAAGATATCATCCGATGATTACCTGTAATGCAATATGAATATGAATGCAATGCAATGTGTGTGTCTGTGCATTAGGGAAATTCACTCCCCGATTCTAGTGTGAAGGTGCCAGTGCAGTGACAGTGCTAGCAATACAAAGATCGGAGCTGAATCACAGAAAGCCTCATATATTGCGGAGAAAACCATTAAGCCAAGAATATAATATCAGAGTACAATAAGAAGGCATGACCTCAACCAACAATCCTGGTGATGGTCAGCACTATGCAAATAAAGCATACAAGTTAATACATGGAATGATCAAGCACTCCCATAAGTTTGGTACTCTTCTAGCAACTTCTTGGTCTCCGGATGACTTGGTCGGGTAAGCAGTCCTTCAACAAGTTGGTTTCTTCTCTTAAGAACACGTCGCACGTCTCCAGCAGTTTCCTCCCATGCCCCTTCTCCGAAGCGATCCTCTAGTTTACGCTTCTGAGACACAACTTCATCCCTGCCTTTGATGGCCTTGTTCAGTGCATTCTGGAGACTATACCGGGTCATCACTTCTTCTTCACACTTCTTGATGCTAGACTTCAACTGCTCTTCGAGGTCGGAAATTTGCTGCTTCAACTTATCCTCCTTCTTCTTATTGTTGGTCAGTGTAGCATTCTAAGTCTTATTGCAAGAAGAGATCTCTCGGTGAGCTGCGTCGAGTGCCTTCTTTTTGGATTCCAGCATGTCATGGGAGCTTCTGAACTCTTGCCCCAGACGTTCGCGCTTCTTCTTCTCCTCAGTCAACTCAGCCCCTAGTCTGTTTACTAGCTCGATCTGCTGTTGGAAAGCATGCACGGCCTTGTTTTTCTCGCTGCGTATCTGAGCTAACTCTTGCTCTAACCCTTCGTTGATCTTCATCAAGGCTTCTTTTTCTTTCACAACTTGCTCGTAGGCCTCCCTAGAAACAGTAGTTAGTTCTGCTACCGGAATAGGAACAAGGACTGGTGCATCTGGAAATGGCATCTGCAACTGACTCGCTCTCTCTTGAATCCAAACTCTGTAAGGTGCATAAGCCTGACAGTCATTCTTCCCTAACAGCGGCTTCCCTCTTCGGTTAATGCGCGTCCAGGCATGCTGCAACTTGGCTAACAACTCTCCACCCAAATCTCTGGTGAAGTACAGAGATTCCTGTACTTCTTCCTCCTTTGGTGGGTTCTTCAGCGCATATCCGAACTGACGGACAAATAGAGATGGGTTGTAGTTGATACACCCTTTTCTTCCTATCAGCGGGACATTAGGGTACCCAGAACAACTGAATATAAGCTCAGACCCTAGCAGGTCTCGATCAAACCACTCAACGTCTTCGAAAGATAGCCTCATCAGGCGCTCTGACCAGCTAGCTGTGGGTGCACTCTCCACAAAAGATCCCTTCAGGGGAAGGTGGCTCTTGAACCACATATTCAACAAAGGCGCACAGCAGTAAACAACCTTTCCCCTTCTGTTTTCATTCTTGTAGTTCAATGAGTGGTAGAAGTCTCCGATCAACGTTGGCACTGGATTGCCAGCAGCAAATATATGGAAAGCGTCCAAGTCTACGAAATTGGGCAAGTTAGGAAACAACACAATTCCATAGATGCATAGAGCCAAAATAGCATTGAAAACCACCCAACATCCGCTCTTGGCATACTCCTGAGCCTTGCCAACCAAAAAATCAAGAGAGAAACCTAAAACCCCAAGCCAAGAAGTCAATAACAGTTCGGCAGCGTCCATGTGCAAGGCCTTGGCTAAGTCCTTCAACTTGGGCTCAGCAGCAGAGTGAATAAAGGGAACCCTGTTCTGCACTGGTAGCTCAGTAAACTCCACATACTCCTCAATGGTAGGCCCTAGAATGAAGTCAGCAAACGTAAAACATCTCAATGCAGGATCATAGAATTGCATCAAGGTGTACAGCCCGTTCATCTCATCAGCAGTGGGCTTGCAGACTAATCTCAGTAATCTCCCATGACTCATTCTGAAGCTTCTCCTAACTTCCTCATCAGCAAGAGATATCAGACCAAGCAAAGGAGTAATATCAGGTGTGGGCAGCTTATACGCAACTGTCTTCCTCAATCCAGCCATAGTCAATACTCAGAAGTCTGGGCACTAGAATCGGAGGATATGCAAATGCACCTGCAACACAGACACACGTTAATGGGATGCAATGATAATGAGTATGCAAACAATGCAATGCAAGTAACATGCAACAGGGACCAACTGCCGTAGCTGAATAGCCTGAACCATATCAAGAAGTCTCAGATAGACTCTTTAGAAGTCCTCAAACCCTGGTCTCAGATAGACCTAAAACAAAGCTCCAACAATGGTCTCTGACAGACCTCAAACCATAACTCTAACTGGTCTCTGACAGACCTCAGAACTCTCCAACTGGTCTCTGACAGACCTCAGAACTCTCCAACTGGTCTCTGACAGACCTCAAAACTCTCCAACTGGTCTCTGACAGACCTCAGAACTCTCCATAAATACCCAGGATCTCTGATCAAGAAATAAACCGGTAATCTGAAGGTCTAGTTACCTGCATGACCCAAACCCTCTCACAGGTGGATGTCCTAGTAACTGACAAAGGTATGGCATCCTATGCGGTCGTCGGCGTCACAGACTTTCAGGGTTGATGATACGATTCCCAGAAGGAGTGGCATCATCAAATCCTGAAGAGGCCTCACTTAGCCAACTTCCAAATGATCGGTTCCTGGAGTCGACAATTCAGCTGACCAACAACCCCTTCGACCCAAAGGGTAGAAAAAGAAGCCAACCAGAAGAACCTCGTTCGAGTGTAGATTTCATGAGACACTAATGCAAGCAAAGCCGGCACGCGCCCACTACTTTCTACTCTAATTCTAGGTGCATTCAAGCCCAGGTCCGGCTTATCTCTCAATCACAGAACACCCGTCACACCCCAATACAGCAATAATAATCAATATATATAATGCTGAAAATAAAGGTCAGAAATATAAATCCATACAAAATCCTCGACGGGAAAACAAGCGTTAGGATTGACTCTCTTAAGGGACGTTGGATCCCAAATGCATAAGAACTATCGCAGTCCTTAGCAGCCAAGGGACGTTGGATCCCCAGCAGAGTCGCCAGCTGTCGCTACTGCGAAAATCGGCGTCGGCTGAACAGAAGAGTCGCCACCGTGCGTTATTTATCCCAACGGAGGGAAAGGAAACGCTCAGAGTAAACCTACCGCAAAGACAGGAAAGGAATGGTCATCGCAACCAAATCCTGGATTCGGGAGTCGGTTACGCAAGGGGAAGGTATTAGCACCCCTCACGTCCGTCGTACTCGACGGGATCCACGCTTGTTTTCTGGTATGGATTGTTATTCTATCTAAACTAAGGATTAAGGGTTAAAAGAAAATAAAATGACTCGGCAAAGTATCGCACTTTATGCCTACGTATTCCCGTCTGGAACGAGAAATCAGAGTCAACGTAGTTCGCCTACCTACGGGAAAGGAGGGGAAGGTTGCTCGCTAGGATATCGCATCCTATGCCTACGTACTTTCAAACAGCATGAAAGATCAGAGCAAACGTAGTTCGGGCCACGTATGACACAAGTCTGTGTTGATTGTTTTTATCTCCTTCTAAAAAGGGTTTTTCAGATTACTGGTCCAAGCGGACAAAAATGACGTTTTGATGAGTTCACATTCTTTTACGGAAGAAGTGTCTTTTATTGTGTTTTTCTGTTTGTTTTGAGAAAGAAGAGACAGAACTCTAACCTACGGTTGAAAAGGGAATCAAACTAACCTAATGTTATCATGCATGGGTTAAGACCTAATGTCTATCATGCTCCTCTCTTGCACAGAGAGAAACAGAGATCCTAGGGGAATAGACGGAAACAGAAACAATAGCAAATATATATAGTAAAGCAGTAAAATGCATGGATGCAACAATACAAGCGAGGCAAGGGAGTTCCACTCAACCTCGAACCTGGAAAACAATAGGCAAAAGTGAACAGGATTCACTTTCAACCCAACAGGGTAAACAGCAAACAATACAGTCCAGAAAACCAATCAATACATCAGGAAAGATAAACAGCAAAAATAAACAGCCACAGCAGCTCTGCATCAACACCTATCTTCAAGTCATCTCCAAACAGCTACAAGCTTCTGGCAAGCCTCAGTCTCCATCTCCACAGCCTTCAAGCAAGGGCCTTGATTATCAGTTTTCCATCAGCAATGGCTTTTCTTCAAGTCTCCGTCTTCAGGATGAACATCAGTCAACAAGATAGGATGAATGTTAAACAGAAGACTGCCTACCAAGGGTGGCTCATCAACTGTTAACATTATACAGACAATTTTCTCTCAAAAGTTCTATCTTTCAAATGCATTCACTGATCCTTCCAAAGGAAGGAGGTGGATATTTGAAAGAGACTTTGAATCATAGAGAAAGGATGGATGCAGACAAGGCATTCCATGTTTGAGAAACAAGCTTTCTAATCTAGAGCTCTGCTTAGCTCCTAAACCCTAGGCTCCTCAACAGCTGCCAGCAAAGGAATCTCCTCTTCAACTCTGGAAGTTGGTCTTCAAGCTCTGGATCTCCAATGGCTTCATCATCACCAGTCTTCAGCTCTCCCAATCCCCAAGCAAACCCAATACCCACACAGATACATCATAATCCCCAGAGAGGGCACACCACACCAGTCAAGCAAATACAGACAGTATTAATAGCAGTAGGGGAATCCTAATATTTTCTAAGGGATCTAATAACTACCCCTAATCCCTATAGTCCCATACCCCAAAGATTTAATTTCTAACTCCTAAGGGAAATGAACTTATTCACCTATGTTGTCACCTAAACCCTAATTTTGTTCATGTTATTCACATCTAATCAAATCACCTAAAATTAAGTTCTAAAAATATGAACTAAATTTTATATACAAGATAAACATCCAAACTAACCAACCTAAAAAGAATGGATTAAAAATGCTAAAGCAACTATTCAAACCAAAATTACCAAATTCATGTATCAAACTAAATGTTATTTATACCTATTTAAAAGAAAAAAAATTCCAAAAATATTAAAACGAAATGAAATATTAATTTTTGTATGATAATTTTCTTGACAAAATTATGAAAAGAATGCAAAAAGAACCAATGAAAAACATGCATTTTCCTATTTGTTATGATTTTTTTAAAGATTTAATATTTTTTGAAAGAAAATAAAATGAATTAAAATTGGAAGGGGTGCAGCAAGTAAGGAATTGCAGTTAAAAAAAGAAACGGGCCAGGCAGTGGGGGTGTTAATATTAAATGGCGCTAGGCCCAGGAAGCATCAGAAAATAACAAAAATTAAAAAAAAACTGCGAGCGGTGTGAATAGCAACAATTTCAGTTCATTATAGTTTGGGCTTGGTTTAAGGGGTGCCAATAGCAATGGATATCTGAGCCCAGTCTGAAATCTTTAATGAAACGGTGCGTATTGGTGTTTGAAATTTCCTCTGTTTTCATTCTTCAATCGTGGCCATTGGTTTTAATCTCCAGTCAAGGTCAAAGGCCAGATCGAACGGCCAGAAGGTTGTCTTCAACCTTGGACAAACCCTAACTCTGCAACTCTTCTCCCATGCACGATTTTCCACTCCTCTATTCTCCCTCATCTCTCCATGGATTCCCTCGATACAAAGAGCAAAGTTGTTCTGTAAACTTCCCTCTACACAGCCATGACCATAACTTCCTCTAAAACTCCACCAACAATGGAATCCGATGAGAATAACAGTTTGGATCCACCATTAACACCTGTCATCAACCTCTCCAATTCTCCCTAATTCTTGCCCTAACATGCTCTACACCTTGTGCTGATCACATCAAGCTAATAACCTAAGATTTTCTTGCAATATCCTATGAGATACAAACCCTAACAGTTCTTGCACGCCAATGGCAACCTTCATGGAATCTCTTCAAACTCACCAAAACCAGTCATCTAACCTATCCTAACCTTTCTATGCTAATAAAACCTAGTAATGCTAACTAAAACATGCAATTCAAAGGAGAAACCTACCTGGTGCAAGTGATGAAAACAGGTGCTGAATCCTCTTGATCCAAGGCTTGAAAGGAGTGGAAAATGATCAGTGACTTTGCTCTTGAGTTCTGTATGCAACCAATCGTGCTCCAATGCTTTGAATCTCACAATTCCAAAATTCTTGCTTCTTGGATGATCAACTTGAACAGCATGAATCCTCCTCACTTCTACCAAATGCTTGTGTGAATTATGATCTATGAGTGATGGTGATGAAGATCAGATCAAGAATTGTGAGAATTGATGAGAATTTGAGAGAGTTTGAAAAGCTTTTGCAAGTTGGAGAAAGTGTGTGAAACTTGGTATTATGAGCATAATGAATCACCAACCCATGCATGAAGCTCTTCAATACAATATATACATGAGATAAGAAACTCCTAGAAGTTTGGAGAAACTTCCCATGCACAATTTCCCTTGAATTTGATTATGTAACTTCCATTATAAGTAACCATGAATAATTTTCAAAACTTGAACCAAACTCAAAATTCCACTTTAGCCAATGTTCTCAAAATGATTTTTCCCATCAAAATGACCTATAATTTCACCTCATTTGGCCAAAGTATGAAAAATCTCATTTTTTAGGTCATTTTTATTCATTAAATCCACCAAATTTGAAACCTTGTGCTATGAATCTTTCCAATCTTTCATGGTCACTTTTCTAAACTCAAAATGTCATTTGGAACAAGTTTGATGTTGTGAAGTTTTCCATTTGAAGCTTCCTTGTATGAGTTTTGGGCATAGGCTTGAAATGACCTGTAATTCTCAGATGACCAAAATACCCTTTGCTTGCCAAGACCATAAGTAGAGTTACATATATAATATAAAGGCATACCATACCATTCTAGAAAGCTAAGACAATGAGGAACAACTCTTATGTTGACCATAAATTCATTTGAAATCTCCTTGAGGGGTAAAAATGGCTTGGAAGACAAGTCACTTTCACAGACAAAATTTCAGATACCTCAGATGACCTGTAACTTGCAAGGACCATAACTTGAGTTCTATAAATCTCCTTAATGTCTTCCACAACTCAAATTAAAGGTCTTGAGATCCTCTACAAGTTTCATGTTAGCCAAGGATCCATTTAAAGCTTGCATTTTGACTTATCTTGCTTGGAAATTTGACCTAAACTAGGGGATTTTACACAGAAACCCTAATTTAGAAACTCCTCTTCTCCTTGATTTCTCTTGATTTCTTCTTAGAATAACAACATATCCTTCTTTACATGTCAAATGATGAACCCCACATCTCTCCAATAGCCCTTAATGCCTTTCACTCAGTCATTTGACCTAGAGTTGACCCAGGGTTGACCCAGATGAAACCCTAGTTGACTGTCTTCAACTGCAATTCTTGTGATCATACCAATGACTTGTCTCCTTCTCCAAATGACTTTCTAAGTCTCCCATGATGCCCACATACTCTCCATGCTCAGCCCACAGCTCACAATTTCTTTGATGATCCCCAGATACCCTCAGATAGGAGATGGATGCACTGCTTGATCCATTGACTTCCCAGTCTTCAAATTCTTTCTGATGACTTGAATGAGATTGAATCAGAATAATAACATCTTGATAGGCCCATAGAGATGAGAATAATGCTTGGTTCCCTGTTGGATGACTTGCTATGCTATGCTATGCAGATGATTAGACTATGTATATGACTCTATATGCAAATGCTAATGTAATTGAAACATAAACCAAGAGAATTAGGTTTAGCAAATTTCAGGGTGCAACAAACATGAATCCATCTACTATCAACAAGAGATTAAGGGTGATCAGTTCCTCAATTTGTCAATAGACAGCCGAAAATCATGATGGAGCATAAACCATCTTTACCAAACTATAAGAGTGATCATCGACACATTGAGCCACCACTCCACACTTGAAACATCCTGGAGAAGCACAAGTTTCTCCCTCACTTGTTTAATTCCCACTTCTGCAGAGAAAGGTTAGAAAACAAACGTGTACCGGCAGTGTTTTCACACACATGTCGCATACTTGGGAACAAAAAACATTAAACAACTTGGCCGGAGAACCGACCTGCTTTGATACCACTAATGTAACACCCTTTTCTACCCTAAAAATATAATGGAAAATCAATCATATTTATCAGAGTAAAATATTGAACGCAATAAAATTATCTCAAAAGGACGCACATTTGTCAATAATTCAAATATAGTCAATGCTCCGTAAACAACGGGTTTTCCCAAAATTACTCAAAATTGCTCAAATGCCAACAAAACTCAAAAGGGAAAATCCAAAGTTTTCCTTGCACAGCAACAAAATCAAAATAACAATAATCAACCAAACATGGTTTAACTCAAAGACCCCAACCCGATGTTACACTATCAGAGAAAGACCCTCTAATTCAACCAAAATGTCAAAAACTCCAAAAAGTCCTTGACGGCATCCACGGTTAAACCTGGTCATCTGCACGTTACCCACGTGGAGGCAACATTCAAACAGGCAGGGTGAGTAAAACGATTCATAATAATCAATATATAAAATAGCGTCATTCTTATATCCAACATCATCATAATCATCAAGGAAACATCAAAAAGCCATAACATCATAAATTACACCAAATTGTCACATAAATGAAAATGCAACAAGACTCATGCATGTGGTACCAATTCAACAAAATTCGATGGACACTGGGCCATCAACCCTGCATAGATCCACAATAGTAGGATCAATTCTACACAAGAACCGGAACACAATAAAATACTTCACATCCACACAATGGAACTGAAGCCACAAGAATCAAGGTCATAGACCGAAGTCTGGAATGCATATGAATGCATGATGCACACATCAATATCATCCTTATAATAAACTTATTAAGTGCATCATCATTCATCAAAATCATCATAATAATCATGTCATCAATAAATCATCAAAACCTCATGGAATCAACGTCACAAATCATCACAGTCCCTCATGGGGATTCATCATGCAATCATGTATTAATCTCATAAGAATCATAATTATACTCATGGGTACTCATCATACGGTCATGTATTAATCACATAGGAATCACATCTATACTCATAGTAATTCATCATACATTTATTTAGTCACATAAGAATCACAGCTATACTCATAGTAAATCATCATACATTCATTTAATCACATAGGAATCACAGCTACACTTATGGTAATTCATCAGGAAAATCACAGCATCAAAATATCAAGACTTCACTGAACCAGAACATAATTCGCGAAACTATGCTACGCTCGCTAGCAAGTTCGTTGTGCGAGTCTGAGGAGAATGTTCGCCATGCGAAGGATTCTTTATTATGCGAACTCACAATTACAGCAAACCGCTATTATGCACCAGCACCAAAACCAGCCCAAAAGCCTCTACGATTTCCTCCCCCAATGCCCCAAAAACATCCCTAAATCGTTCCTAAAGTATTACGGCGATAAATGCACAAAATCTATGACTTATCAGGCCAATCCCGTATCATATTTACTCCTCCAATTCCCATAATATCTTACAAATACCCTACAGTCATTAAAATTCTCATAATCATTTACCTTATACGGTTAAAACCTCAATAACAGATTTTGGCCACAAAGGCCTAATTTCCCTTAAACCCAAATTAGCCTCAAATCTATCCAACCATCAGTTCAAATCCCTCAAACTCATTAAACTTACCAGAAAGGCAACAACAATTCAATACTCAAAATCCCTAAACCCTTAAATCAGCTTTAAACACAATGAATCACATATTGAAAAAAATGAAGGCAATACTCCCCATACCTTAATTGTCGACTCTAAACCTTTCTCCTTTGATTCTCGGAAACCTCGCGAAGGTTTGCCTCAATCCTCTTCCCTCAGAGTTCTGGCCTTTATTTCTTTCCTTTTCACGGTCTAACAAGAATGAATCTTAATTCCCTCAAAACTCCTTTTTGTTAAACCTAACTTTGGATCTTAAATTAACTTATATTTATTTAAATTAATAATAATACCAAATATATTAATATTATATACTATTATTTAAATAAATAACTCAAAACTCCATAATTCCCAATATTCACACCAACCACCGAAAATCACCAAAAATACGAATATTCATATTTAAATAAATTAAATTAATATTCCAAGAATTTGGGGTGTTATAGTTTTCGACTAAATGATCACGATACAACATGATTGTATTCCACACTCGCAAGACGACACATTCACATTATTCTCAAAGTAACACAAAACCAACACATGTTTCATATAGTGTCTCAGCTCTCCACTAGACGACCACTTGTCAAGGATGTGACCTAGGCATCAAACGCACAAGCATCGTCTTCTAAATTATATATCAACTCCTAGTTACACCATTAGGTCATTCCATTGAATTGTGACAAGGTTTTCCTCACTCTTTCTTAGTTCTTTTTAATTGCATATCATCACTTTAATCAATTCACCAACCCACAATTACACATGCATATCATTCATAAGAATCAAGGTAAAGTAACAATAGTCATGTATGTAAGACAACCAAGAAATAAGAAAACAAAAAGGGAAAAACACTGCTACATTCACAATGCAAAGCCCAAGCGAGCTCCTTCGCTTTGATTTCACACTGCGAACTCTAGGCGAACCAGAAAATGAAAATGGTAGTAGCGAAAGGCCCACTTGATTGCAGTATGAACGTTGGGCAAACCTTCGCCATTGACTTCACTTACACTCACAATGCGAGCATGACAGAACTGTCATGTTTGCTCTGGCCATTCACCTTTGTTCACAGTGCGAACCCTACGTTCCAGAACTTCATACTAACGTAAAACATTCAGATCAAAGGGGTTTCAACCCCCATTCTTACCCAACCTCAAACCATCATCAATATTGACATAAACACCCATGAAATAACATTTTTAACCATAAACACACAACAATACCATGAAATATGCATTTCTCATGGAAAGGAAACAAAATACCCTAACCTAACTTCTCATTTTATTAAAATACTATAACCTTGAGTTTCTACCTAGAACCCACCTCTAAAGGATGATGAAGAAGTTGTTGATGATGAAGATGAGATTATTTGATGATGAGTAATGATGATTCCCTTTTTACTAGATTTTCTTATTCTTTCTTTCTACTTTCTCTTCTTCCTTCACTTCTTCTCTTTCTTTTCCTCTCTTATTTCCTTTCTTTCCTTCTCTTACTACTTATTCTAGAAAGTTGGAAAAGGGGAAATGGGAAAAGAAATGAAAATGATATTTAGAAATATCTCATTAGAAGTTAGTAAGACCAACTTGGTTAAAAGTCCAAATAAAAGAGTATCCAAAGTCTCTATTGCACCAATTACTAAAATGCCAGAGTCAGATAATATTAATTAAGTCAACTCTGAGCTCATCTGTTACTGCAGTAATCCCAACAGATAACTCTTAGAGCACAGTAGAATCCAGCTGACCTCAACTAATATTATTTAGAGCATTTTATTAAACACGGGGTATTACAATTTCAAATATAGTTTGTTAAAAATATATTAAAATGTCTAGTTTATTGAAAAATATATGGATAGTTTTGGTATGTGTGTAATATAAAAGTTGTATACAACTTATCGAAAGTTATTATACAACTTGGTCATTCATTGCATTATATTGTTAGATATTTGGAAAATTAATTTGTCTCATTTTGATTTGCATTCAACATCCTATGATACATATACTCAAGAGTTTAAGCAAAGTAAAGATGAAGAATAAAATCAACATGATGAAGCAATATATTTTAAAGTAAAATCTATTAAAAAGATGCTTTATAAAAATTATTTTACAAAATAAGTGAAAAATCTAATTAAAATGTAAAAAAAAGCATATTAATCTATTAAAAAATGAAGAAACTAAATAAATAAAAAATAAGCGGGCAAGTCTGCTGCCCGCTGTTGCACCCTAAATTTTGACCCCTTAGATCTTCATCGTCATTCTAGGATCATCTTCATTTTTTATCTAACCTTAACCTATTTCAAGTTTTTCTTTGTCAAGAGATACAAGTGAATTAGGGTTCCATACAGTCAGGAATCGAGGTTTCGATGTTTGATCAGTCAATGTCTTGGATTGATTCTCCATGAAACAAGTATCTACATCATCAAAGATACTACGTTGGATCAAGTATAAATCCAATTTGAGGTTGTCACCCAAAGATCAAGAACAGTGCAGTCCAGGACACCCGATTAGGGTTTCTAATTAGGAAAAGTCAACTATAGTTTGACTTTTGACTTAAATGGCACTCCAACGATGGAATCATGGTCCATGAAGCTCATATGGCTTAGGGAAGTCCACTCAAAAAGTTTTAGGACCTCAAAAGACCCAGAATACCAACAGTCGATCCGGTGGTTATGGATCGATCGGTTCGTTTGACTGAAAAGTCAACTCTTTGACCAAAGGGAATTTGACCTCAAAGTTGGAAGAAAATATGTTACTAATAACATATTACACCTAGCCATGAAGATTCATGGCCATTGGATCAAGGATTAAGGAGTAATCAAAAAAGTCAGGAATTAGGGTTTTGAAAGAGGTAAGACCATAACTTCCTAACCACACATCCAAATGAGGTGGTTCAAAGCTTGTTGGAAAGGTCTTAGCAAGCCTACAAAAGTTTAAATTTGACCTATGGGCAAAAAATGCATAGATTTGGAGTTATAGTCAAAATCATCACAAGAGGGAGAAAACACTTAGAAAAATTCTAAGTTTTTGGCATTTTTAGGCATGTTTTCAGCCAACTTTGAGGGGCTGTTTGACCTAGTTACACTTAGAATTTGGAAATTCAGTAAACATGAAAGTTGTAGAGCTCCATGAGTGCTTTCCAAAAAGTATAAGAACTCCTCCATAGCCCTTGTGAGCTGAGATTTTCGAATTGGACAAGTTGGGCGTAAACACTTTATTGTCATCATGTCAAAACTCAACATAAACTTGATTTCCAACTATAAACTTCGTTTCTAACCATGGAATGACCTCTGATATGATGTGTTAGAGGGTGAAATGAGCTGGATCAGAAGAGCATCCAAGCAAAACCAAAGTTCCATCCATAATCCATTAGTTTAATGAAGAAAAGTACAAAAGGTACACCATGAGAGAGAGTATTGGTGGCTGCAGCATGGAGGGTGTCCTTGTGCACTCTAAGATCACTTCTTACAACTCATTTCTAGCTGATTTTAGAGGTCTAAGTACCTTGGAAGCAAGCAAAACCAGCAGAGCAAAATCATCACATGGATTCATGAGATTTTTCACTAAAACCACCACTTGCAAACCACTTGTGTAAATCTTCCCTCACTTTTGTTTTGCCTATAAATAGAGACTTCCTCTATGATAATCTACACACCATATCAAGCATCAAACCAAGCAAGAACTCTCTCTTCTTTCTAGTTGCAAAGTTCTTGCAAAAACTCACTAAATTTCCAAAATCATAAAAAAAATTGTTTTGCACTTTCATCCCTAAAACCTTTTCCAAACACTTTCAAACTCAAACCAAGCCTCAAACACATCACAAATAATGTGTTAGAACTGTCCAAATCCTCACCTTGTCCAGGAACTCATCCAATCTAAAAGTCAACCCTCAAAACCTCATTTTGTTGACTTTTTTGCGTTTTAAAGGACAACCATTAGTCCCTTGCCTTTCCTTGAGCTTTAAGACCTCTAACACTTCATATTTGACATATAGAAGATGTCCATAACCAATCCAAACTTCAGTAACAAGGATTGAAGGAGTTGCCTTTGAAAATCATTGGTTTTTGGAGGTTTTTCTTCACTTGCAAGTCATTCTGCCCATCAACTTGTTTGAGCTTGATTTGGAGCATCTTCTCATCATCCTAGGAGAATTTGTATACCTTGGAGGAGCACTCAAAGTATTTGGTTTTCTTATTGTGCAAGCTTGCTTCAAGAGGTAAGCGTAAAACACACGAAAACATGAAATTTTCACTTGCATTTCACATGCTACCATGACTTTTAGCTATGATTTGGTATTGTAAATTGTTTGAAAATGTCTTATATATGTTATGTGTCATGTATGAACCATTACTTGCATCAAAACATGTAGTTTTTGAACTGTCAAATTCTTGTCACAAGCTAGGCCACAAATTAGGCCCAACCTAGTCACTTTTTGCATTTTGCATCCAATCTGTCAAACCATGTGTGCATATCTTGATTTATTTTGTGCTAACCTCTTAATATGATGTATATATGATGTTTGTACACTTGTTTCACCAAGAACACCACTACACATGACTGTTCACATGTTCATGTTTTTGGTTGTCACCAAACTTGCCTAAACCATGTTGCTATCGAATTTTTCTGTGGATGTATGGTATGGAAAAACAAACAATACCATTGAATTACTTGTTCAAAAATACACAATTTTCACTTTTGTTTCACTTCATTTGGTTAAGAATTGACTGAGTTCCAATCCTTCAATGACCATAACTTGCTCAATGTTTGTGCTATTGATGCCATTCTTTTTGAAAACTACTCCTTATCATGTCTACTTTCATTGAGTGAAGAAATAATCCAAGGATTATCATCCTAGAAAGACTTTGATCCACTTGAAAAACATGTGTTTTTAGGGTTTTTACCTTGGTGTTCTTGAACTTTTTCAAACTTATAACTTGATTTTTCTTGTGATATTGATATTGTTTGATTCATATATGTTTTCTAACATGTTTAAATGCTCAAATATGTTTTATTAATTGCCTTACCATGTTCATACTTCCTTTTGTGAATGCATATATGTGAAAATGGCCTGTTGAACTTCATATGTGAACTTTACCATGATTCTTGATATTGTAACCTCTTGAATATGTTTAACATGCCTTATTCTACTTGTTTATGTGTCTTGTTAGAACCATAACATGTTTAGGGTTTGTTTCTTGCCTTTGTGAAAGCTTGAACATAAATGGTATACCTTGAAACTTCTTTGTGATTCATAACATGATTCTTGATGTTGTAATCTCTTGAATGTGTCTATCATGTTTCATTCTACTTGTTTATGTGTCTTGATAGAATCATAACATGCTAGGGCTTGCTTTGTTTTGGTTGTTACCATAAACTTGTGTGTGTTTCCCCATGGAACCTTGAATTTCTTACTTGATTTGTTGTAACATTTCTTGTATGCCTATTTGTACTTGTTTGTCATCAATGCATGATTTTCGGTATCATGTTGTTACATTTGACATCTTTGAAAACCTATGACACGCTTGCCTCAAGTTGTGACTTGCTTGCATTTAAACTTATTTGCATTTAAACATGTGGTTGTTACCTCATTCTCCTTCATCTTTGTCAAGATGTTTCAAGTGGTTTTTACCTCTTATGTTGGTCTTGTAAGAACCCCTTCATGATATTGTAATATCTTTGTGCATTTTTTATTGTAACCATTTACCTTGATTGAAATCTTTGCTTGATATTGTCATATGCTTGCGCGCTCTTGGTTGTAACCATACCTCTTATATATTCATCATGTTTGAATGTTTATACTTTGTTAAGTTATTCGCCAAGTGATGGAACTTTTTAGTTCTCATCCATGTTGCCTCATCTTTCCCCTTCCAAAGAAAAGTCTCTCTATTGACCCTTGGGTCATAGATAGCTCATTGCCCCCATAGGCCTGGATAGAGCCTCACTCCTCCTTTTGGTCTGGATAGAACCAATTGGACTTACCCTTTAGAACTTAGGTTTAGATTTCTTAATCCTTTGTAGGCCTGGATAGAGCATCCTCCCTCCTTTTAGTTTGGATAGAACCAATTGGTCCCCGTTCCTTAGTTGTGTCCAAACTACAGACGCTCTGATTTCTCATTTGCTAATGGGAATACGTAGGCATAAGATGCGATATCTTTACGAGCACCCTCCTCCCTCCTTTTGGTCTGGATAGAACCAATTGTTCTTAAAACGTAGAATTAGGTAGAGTTTGTTAAACTATACGTAAGAATCATGGTGATGATTACTTACTCCCCTTTCTTGAGTGTATAATTTAGATTAGAGAGTTTTGTTAAACTCTACACAAGCATTGTTATGTTTGTTCCCCTTTGAACCTTGATCATAATCAAGAGTTCCTCATCCCTAGTGAGGTGAACTACGTTTGCTTTAATTCTATCCTAGTTAGGATACATAGGCAGAGGTGCGATATTTTTGCAAGCAAATTTAGAAACTATCTCTAGGTCTTTACCTACACCTTTTACCCTAACTTTATACCCAAATCCCAAACCATAGCAAACATTTAGCAAATTTAGCATACAAACATACAAAAAGTTCTTGTAGAGTACTACAGATGTTTAGGATGTGAAATATCTACCCTAGGCATAACCAACCCCCGATCCCCGATCTCTTAGCGTTGTTGTTACATCGCGCAAAAGGTCTTTCTTTCTTTAACCTTTCCTTTAGATAAATCAAAGTTCGGTTGTGAATTTTAAGAATTAAGGTTCAAGTTAATCAATAGCTTGGTATCACGATTTTCACTGCAAAACCCGCCAACCCATCACCTTGGCGGGGCAAACTAGATTTTAAAGTCCAATTTCACTTGGTGAGCTTATTTGTCCCGCCCCTTTTTAGCGGGTTTAAAGTGGGGTGGGGCGGGCGGCCCATTTTCCCACCTCTAATAAATACCATCTGCACAGGGTTGTGGATGTCGACAGTAATGATATGTAGGTTAAGTATCGCCGACAGTGTGCGTTGAGGTGTTACCTCTTGTTCCTAGTTGGAACATGCATGTTTGTGGACAAAAGTGCAACCTACGTCGTTGTGGTCTACCTTAAATAAATTATCGACTTGACGATAACTTAGGAGTACAACGAGGGGGCGCCTGTTTGGTTTACTTGTACTCGAAGTTGGGTGAGGGTTTTCTTTGGAAGAAAAAACATATGACAGGAAGTTGCACACTACTTACAGTAATGTACTGTTACTAACATTTTCATAAATCTTTTGTAGCACTTGTTATTAATAATTTATCTTAACCATTTTAAGGAATGAATCGTCTCCCATTTTCCTCACATCTTTGGGTGGGAACTTGTGCCTAACTACAATGAATATTGTCCACATGCTTGTACCATTGGCACACTCATAAATAATTAGGCGATTATGCTCTTCCGAGTGTATCATGACTGTCATGTAGCAAATGTCATTGCCTTCTTCCCATACGACGGGCTCATCCAAACGTGTCAGCTAGACATTATTTTGTTATACTCCTGATGGCTAGCTTGTGGGTCAGGTCTAATTTATTTGTATTTGCATGAGTGAGTGATGCACCAGTTTGGATATTTGTAGGTTATTCTGAGACACCCCTCAGAGTCAGCTCCTTTCATCGTCTGCTGCAGAGATATCGATTGTCATACTTGAGGATTTCGAGAATCATTTGGTACAAGAAGACTATCGCAGCATACCAACTCCTATACATTGGGCTTATGAAGACGACGACGCGACATGGTTATATAGGGTATCACATTATATCATGACTCCAGATGCTCATGAAAGACCACTTAAGCCTGCTAATCAGGAGGTAATAGAGGCTATGGATGGCCACACCTAGTATGTACACAGCTTTTGTCGACATATTATGGATATCGCGAGATTGGGCATAAAGGCAAGACTTTTTGAGGAAGGCAGTCCCCGGTTAGACCTCGTAGAAGGAATTACTGTTGAGGCCTAGAATGATTTGCAGTACAGACGGAGAAGCCGGAGGGTTAGGCATACAAAATGGTTTTAGCTTTAGTTGTATTTTATTTTATTTTTTCATTTTCGAACAAATGTTATGTATGATTTTTTTTTAAAATATGTGTAGTATGTTTGAATCAATTATGTATTCGTTTTCTAATTTATGGCCTAGAATGACCTAAAATTTAAGTTGACCTCAAAAATGTCAAAGTTAGAAAAATGTTACTGTCTATAATACATTCAGAAGGATTTCTAGAGATGCATCTACGAAATATCTCATTTTATATTATGGAGATGAATCTTTGGACTTACGCCAAATATTTGTTGGAGATGTATCTCTAGACGATATTTTTTTGCAAAATGAGGTTGTGTATCTGTTTATGAAGGCTGTGTGATTTTAGGTGTGTTTGGAGATGCATTTTCAAATACAGTAACGATATTTTTTAATTTTCATAGATGTGAGATGTTGAATTGTAATTCCTTATGTTAAAGCAGGTTGCTCGACAGAGACAAGGAAATTGTTGAATAATTTAGTGTGTATGTGTGTGTCGAAACACATAGTTGTTGAAGTGTCAAGGAGTTAGCCTTGACATGGATTTTGTCTTAAACCTAATTTTGTAATGTTGGCAGAATTATGTATTTTGGGATTTTGTTTTTGGGCTTTACTTAGGGATCAAGCAAGCTAAATCTATAATTATTGTAAAGTGTGATTCACTTGAATAAAATTGCAGTTTTGAGAGCAGAGTCAATTTTATTGAGAGCAGAGAGTGACTCTGCAAAAATTCTTCTTTTTTCCCTATTTTGTTGTGAATCCCTACTTTTCTTTCTTCCCAATTTAATTTTCTTTTCTTTTTTTCATCACCATTATTCAGTGATACAATCTTGTAACTAAGCTTGATTGATTCACTTGAGTGAAGAGTGAAAAATAAGAGATAATACAATCCATTGATTAAATCTTATTCATCAAAATTGATTCTGAATTACTCAAGACTTAATTCTAACCTGAGATGCACTCTATAAAATGAGATGAGCATTCCTCTAAAATTATACTTTCTTAAAAGTCTCTTTTATTCACATAGATGGAGAACACCATCAATCACGAAAAACATTCAAAACTTTTTAACATTTTCTTTTTTAATAAATTGTTCGCAGATCCTAGCCGAATATATGATGATTAGGTAAAATTATATATTTATTTTATATTTTTCATTTTTTTTGAATATATGATGATTAGGTAAAATTATATATTTATTTTATATTTTTCAATTTTTTTTCATTTGATATGAATAATCGAGTCAAATCAAATTTAAGCTATCAAATTAAATTGAGTTATTCGTGAATTTTAAATGAATCCAATTTAAGCCGATTTGAGAGTGAAACTAACTTTTATCAAATCAAAATGAATTAAGTTTTAATTCATTTTTTACTATAAATAAGAGAAATGTTATTTGAACACCTTTTTAAGTATGTAATACCATATTTTTATACGATGTCGTTTTTTTCCCCATAAGATTTATAAATGATGCATTTATAAACGATGAGGTAATACTTATAACCCAAGTGATGAGTTACTACTTCAACTCGTCGTCATGTCATGGTGATTATATTAAAAATTAAAAATTTATCTAATTTAACTATTATAGGTCCAATGATATTGCACCCTTTGAATCTTGAATGAGAATTATGATATATAATTTGATTTTAATTACTTGTGTCCTTGACCGGTGACTGGTGAGGGTCCTCAATTTGGAGATAAATTTTTCTATTATTTTCTTTTTTCTTACTTTCTCAACCAAAAAACAATAGTAACCAATTAATTGTAAGCTCACTTTGATTTAATATTTATTACATTATATGGAACAAATCCTTGAACAACATTTTGTCGGTTGATTATGTATACATTTTACTATGTTCTAAACGAACACATACAAAGTACACAAATCAAAAGAGAAAAAAATACAAATAATAAAACACATATAATAAATGAAAATGAAAACACAGAAAAATTATAAATTTTGGTACACCAAGATTGTAGGCAACATCCAAAACTCCATCATGTGACATCATAATCACTTCACTTAAGCACTTATGCAGTAGATAACTTTCCACCTTTGAGTGGCTTAACAACCTCCCATGTGAAATCAGCATCATCTCTGCCAAAATGTCCATATGCAGCTGTCTTCAAAAATCTACCATTCCCACCTCTCAAAAGATCAAGGTTGATTGAGATCATTCCAGGCCTAAAATCAAAGGTTTCCTTCACAATGTTAAGGATTTCCTTATCAGGAATCTTTCCGGTACCGTATGAATCGACGAAAACAGACAATGGCTCGGGCACACCGATGGCGTATGAAACTTGCACAAGGCACCTTCTGGCAAATCCATTAGCAACAATACTTTTTGCAGCTTGTCTTACAATGTAGGCTCCACTTCTGTCAACTTTGGTTGGGTCTTTTCCTGAGAAAGCACCACCACCGTGTGCACCCCAACCACCGTATGTGTCAATGATGATCTTGCGGCCGGTTAGACCCGCGTCACCGTGAGGTCCACCAATGACGAAACGGCCAGAAGGGTTCAAGTGGAAGATGGTTTTCTCATCAAGGTACTTCTCAGGGATCACAGGCTTGATCACATGCTCTTTCAAATCAGCTGCAATTTCATCGTTGGTGACAGTTTCGTCGTGCTGGGTCGAGATAAGGACAGTGTGGACACGGATTGGAACCATGGCACCCTTATCATTGTAATACTCAACAGTGACTTGTGTTTTCCCATCAGGTCTCAACCAAGGGCATGTCCCGTTCTTGCGAACCTCGGTGAGCTTAGCGCCCAACTTGGTCGCAAGAACGTGGCTAAGAGGCATAAACTCCGGGGTTTCATCAGTGGCATAACCGAACATGTGACCTTGATCACCAGCACCAATTTCTTCAGGTCTTTTTGTGAGATGGCCATGAACACCTTGAGCAATATCAGGACTCTGTTGCTCAATATTGACAAGAACTTTGCAGTTGTCAGCATCAAGACCAACATCATCTGAAACAAAACCTATGTTCCTGCATGTGTTACGGACAATTTTCTCATAATCAACATTGGCTTTTGTTGTGATCTCGCCAAAAACCATAACCATGTTGGTCTTTGTGCAAGTTTCACATGCAACTTTGCTCTCTGGATCTTGCTCAAGGCAAGCATCTAGTACAGCATCAGAGATCTGGTCGCATAGCTTGTCAGGGTGTCCCTCGTTCACTGATTCAGATGTGAATAGGAATGTTTCTGTTGCCATCTTTAATTAAAACCTGAAAACCATAGCAAAAGAAAGTAAATAAAGCATCAAAATCAAATTCCCTAAAATAATTAAGACATAACCTATTAAATATTGTCGCCTTTTTTCAGAAATGTCGGTGCTAATAGATCGCCCAGATCTAAAAGACCAGACAAAATTCCTATAAAATTGAAGAAACTCTCAAGTAAATGACTTCCATAACATTCCTCTAATCAAATCAAGTTCAAACTAATTGATAAAATCTCAATTAGCCCAAATAGCAAATTCCAAATTTGAACAATTTTACCAGATCTATATCAAGAAACGTGAAACTTAGAAGAAAGAAATAGAAGAAAAGTGTTACCTAAGAAATAGGTAACTGGTATGAGAAAGAGGAGTGGAAGCTTGAATATGGTTATTAAGTTTAATCAAGCTGTGCGAGTCCAAAGGGAAGACTAAGGTATGAATTTATAGGGAAAGAGAAACGGGGTTGTTGAAAGAGTAGTAAATGACTGAAAAGCCCCCACGAATCAAGATCTGGTATAGATTCATTTTTCATTGTTATATCGATTGAGTCACGTTCTTATTTAATGTCTGCTGGAAAATTGAAGGGTTGAGATTGGATCTGGAGATGAATCTTAACCGTGGGTGGCGTCGGTGGTAGTTGAAATAAATCGTGTCATGGACACCACAACTCAATATTAGACTATCACGCGTTTATGCTGTGGGGCCCGTTTCTACCGCATTTCCAACCATGATACTCGTTGTTGTTGGTTTTTGACTCCTTAATTAATTACACACTCTCATGCCTGGTTTTTGACTCCTTAATTAATTACACACTCTCATGCCACTTTCTAATGATTAATTTAGACTAAGCTTTAAATTATTTTATTCCCTTCATTCTAAGGAAAAAAAATGTTCACTTCACAACTTTTATATAAATTTAAAGGGAAATGATAACTAGTCTTTAGGGCATTTTTTTTTAATTTTAAATAGTAAGTTTTTATAAAAGTATGTGTAATGATGTGTAATAATGTGTATTAGAAATTGAAGTGTTTGAATTTTTTAAAGAATAATTTTTTAATATGAAATGTTTAAATAGTGTCCTAAGGGCACTGGTTAGTAAGATTCAAATTTAAATAATAGAGAGAGCAATATTTTTATTATTTATTGGAAGATATATCATTATCAAAAATACAAAATAAAAGATATTTAATTAAAAATAATATAAGTACTAGTAATTAGAAAATACAATTAAAAAATAATCAATATTATATAAAGAGTTTCAAACTGCAACTATTTAAAAAATGGTTTGCAAGTAGGTCATTTAATTTATAATGAAATAACTTTAATTTCTTGCATTTTATATTATAAGTTGTACTAGTATATTGTAAAAGGAAAAAAGAGGCGGTACTAGGTTCGAACAATGTCACATATTTTTTGAATAGGACCTTATAGTTGTTCCTTAATCAAATCACTCGTTTACATTAGAAGAATTTTTTATTAGGGAGCATTAAACATTGGAGTAAGAGTAATACAAGTGAGAGAGACACCAGATATTCATCTAAAACTTTAAGGTGATAGATGTGTGGATTCTCCCACTTATAAATACTTAACTCTCCACATTTATAGTCAATGAAGGACTCCAACTCACACTTGAATTTATTATTCTCAATATTTTCCCTCAAGAGTGAGTCCACAATGCTCTACCTCAAGTGAAAATTCTTTTGTCCCCATACATTTGTACCGCTGTTAACACTTCTTCTTAGGCATTTCGATGCACCTATTTCTTGGGCATTTCGATTTCAATGGGACACCTCTTTCTAGGCATTTTGATACAAGTAAGTCGGTCTCTTTACTCGAACCAGGCTCTGATACCATTTGTTGGGAAAGTTTTTCACTATGAACCATTGAATATTGGGTCAAGAACAATACAAGTGAGAGAGACACCACATATTCACGCAAAACCTTAAGGTTTTGGGTGAATATGTGGTGTCTCTCTCACTTGTGTTGCTCTTGATCCAATGTTCAATGCTCCCTAATGAAAAATTCCCCCAACAGTCTATTGGATGGTACATTCGCCCATTAGTCGTATTACTAGCTCTTTGTTGGGCTTGGATAAAACTTCATATAGCCTACTCATAAAACATGACGATTGACATGTCCTAGAAAATTAAGGGTATAAATGCTAAGTTAGAGAGAAAAATCGCGTTCTCTTGAAGAATAGGAGAAATAATAGTTCAACGCTCCTTAGTGGACATTCAATTCACTCAAAAATCACTTAGACACAAAGTTTCTCACCATTCATGTGCAACACTAAGAATAACCCTAAAATCATCAGATATCCTTACACAGTTATGGGTTGTCACTCATTGTACTCTTATTAAGTACAATTGACGCATATTGTGGTGTTTCGATAAAATTGACATGTGCCACCATTGCATCATACAGTCTGGTTGATATTCACATCTTCAACCTCTTTATCCAATAAGGTGAACAAGTGGGTAGCAACTCCGACCAATACTAGTTTCGACGATGATGAAGACACCATAGCAGAAATGTGTGGCACCATGGATGACTTATGTCTCCAAAATCATACTCTAGAGGCCAACATCCTTCACATCCAGCAGTCTAGGTTAACCCTCTTGAGGAGACTTCTATTTTGAACCACTAACCTCTCTCTGCTGAAATATGGGAGGCACCAATACCAAAGAATTTCAAGCTTCCATCACTGACCATGCTTGATAGACGCAACGAACCCCAAGAGCATGTTGCTTCAATCAACACATAGATGGAAATTATTGAACTCTCATATTCCCTAAAATGCAAGTTTGTCTCTAGACCCTTTAGAAACAGGACATTAAGGTAGTATATTAGCCTGCCACGACTCTCGGTCACCAATTACCACAACCTAGTAAAGAAGTTAGTCCACCAGCCTTTCAACATTCGCCAAGGTCCCTTAGAGTCTCTATGGTTGTATCTCGCATGTTTTAACGAGGCTAGCATCAAGGTTGTCCACCAACCAGTAGACATTTGTAGGAGCATTCCAAAATGGATCGAGGTTTGAGCGTTTTAACGAATCCCTCACCCAAAGGATTGTTCTTCCATGGTAGAGGTAGTGGCGTACCCAAAATGCTATATAAAGGACAATGAGAGCAACACCGAGAACAAAGTCTGAGATGTTAAAGAGCAGACACGTGACAACTATAGTTACTCGTAACAGTCCTGCACGAACCACTATACCTCGCATATTAGATACACTAAAATCTTCAAACATAGAGGGAGGTCTACAAAGAACTTCACGTCCTTTAATATTCGTCATGATAAAAATATGGCGTGAGGTCCTTCATATGCATGATATTCCACCTCTTATAAACCATAGGTCAGACGTCATGGTGCCTGAACCCAGCACGTGGTGTAAGTTTCACATGGTCAAGGGCCACCACATTGAAGACTGCTACCTGATCAAGAAGAAAATTGAACACCTAATCCAAGAAGGTCATTTGAAAGAAAAATTCAGAGGCACCTTCACCCAGACAATATGTGGATCTAGCTCTAAAGAGAAAGATTCCCCTAAAAGCCTTAGATCCAAGAAGAGCAATGAACCAAGTAAGGGGGCAACGACACACCTGTGCATCATACCCTTAACATTGTAGTAGAGGGGTTCATCGGAGCTAGGGAGACTAGCTCCGCCTCTAAAAGGTACGCATGCAAAATTTTGTCGATAGAAGACTCGTCTAACATCCCTAATTCATAAAAGAAGGAATCTCTAAAGTCTGAGATCACCTTCTCAAAGACATACACATCAAGAATTCATCCACATGATAACAACCCCATCATCATAAATGTAAAATATGATGACTAGGAGATTGAAAAGTCTTGATTGATCAGGAAAGCTCTACGGACATCCTTTACTAGGATGCTTTCGAAAGGCTTTTCACTAATAGGATTCTTAGGCGAACAAGTGTAGTTAAAGGGTTATATCACTCTAAAGATCATGTTTCAGGCCAAGGAGAGTGCAAGGAAGATCAAGGTAGTATATATTATTATAGACGTTCCTTCTTCATACAATATGATCATAGAGAAGTATGCTTTCAATCAGTTGGGAGCTGACCTATACACATTGTACATAAGCATGAAATATTCACTGCTCGATGGGTGAGTTGGGGTTATCCATGGGGACCAAGAGACCGCCGTGACGTGTTATCTATCTAGCTTGAAGTTGAAGATGGAGACTATGATTGCGGTCCATACCCTGTAGCCAAAGGAATAGGAACTAAATATTGTAGACTTGAAGAAAGGAACAAAACTGTAAAAGATAGCTATAAAAAAAAATATTTATCCACCTTGTTCTAGAGAAGCACGAGGTGGTAAATTGATATGTTGACACACACGGGTCAAAAACAAGTAAATAAAGTGTAGAATAAGGAAGCTACACTCGAGTCGTATCGCAAGGACTCTAAGTTAATTTAACCAAAGGAAAGAAACGAAAAAGGGGGTTTTAGGTTTTTGGACAATTGAAAATAAAGAAAAAATTACAATTATGATTAAAGTATTAATTTACTGGTTCGGTAATTTTAGACTTATCATCGGTTATTATATCACCAATTTACTGAGCTGGTTCAATTCCTATTTGATTATAATCTCAATTAGACAAGAAAAATCAATATCATGTGAATTATATTCCTATTGATTGCATTAAGCATGACGGTTAAAGATCAGACAAAGTTAACAAATAAGCTAAGTTAATACGTGAAGTCAAGGAACATGCATCAATCAAATTTAATCAATCATATTCTATGAAACTCAAATTATGCAAACAATGCACATAAAACAGAATTGAAAGGAAATGAATAAAATATAGATAATATAATAACCTCAAAGTCTTGATGAAATTCTGAAATAGTAGATAAACCTAGGAGTTTATCCGACCATGTAATCCTAGTGCTCTTCTTTATTTTCTAAAAGCGATCTCTCTGTAGAATTCGTAGTCGTCTAATGTAATTTCAGGAATGTTGAATGAATGAAAACAAAGCTGCAAATTTACTTAAATAGTAAAAGGGAAATCAGACCCTAATAGCACCCGACCCAAAAAACATAAAAACCAACCCAAAACTAATTATTTTATTAAGTTTGGAGATAAAACAAATTATTTGACTCTTTTGAACTCCGAATTAGTTTCTTAATTCAACACATAACTTGTATCTTATCTTATTAGATTTCCAACGCATATTAAAATGCATCAAAAAACATTCAGTAGCTCAATTTATGACCTTCACATCAAGAAGATGTCAAATTACCGCTTATTCAGAAAATAAATAACTGAATTAAAGTAAAAGCATAAATAAGGTAAACTTAGTAAACACACTAAAAGCAATAAAAATAAAAGTAACAAGTCATAAAAATCGTTTAGCACAAAGTAAAATATGGTATATTAAAATACACTTATCAAATTCCCCTACACTTAAACCTTTACACTCCGAGCAAAATTCTAAAGTCAAAATTCAAAACAGAGTAAAAACAAGAAAAAGAAGAACAAAATAGAGCAGACAATTTCAAAGACGTTAGGGATCACAAAAGGGGTAAGTGAAATCCTCATTCTAAACTTCAAGTAATATGGTGTTAGTGAGTAACTTTTTGTGATAGTCAAAGCAAGTAAGAAGACGTTTTACCAAAGAGTACATCATAAGCAACAAGATTATCACAGGATAAAATTTTCTCCACTCTCAATTATTTAGGTTAACTGTTTACACTCAAAGCACTTCAGAAAAATTAGAATTACCATAAGTTTGAAAAGACTCTAACATTCACATTTGAAATACACAAAGATTAAAAGGACTTTATTTGGGTTGTAACATGGACAAGGTAAGAGTGAGATAAATCTTAAGCGGTACTAGGCTAAAATTTAAAGGTGCCAAAGAGAATTGAAGAAGACTGTGGGAGTTGAACTAAACAATAACTCATTCAATTTTTAGCAACTTCTTTGTAGCCATTTTCTCCTTTCTTTGCTTTTTTTTTAGAAGGAATACGACAAGAACATGAATTTTGTTCCTTCTTTTTTTTCTTTTATGCCAACTTTTGAAATATCGCAGCTATATTAATTCAATCTCACACAACTCCAAACAATACTTTTTCTACCATTTAAATAGGGTAATAACATTGTTTTATAGTTTTAGGCTTGTAATGAGTTTCAAACAAATAATGAGATAAATAGGCTCAAGGGGTTTCAGACAAGGGATGATATTTTTAAGATTGTCTTTTTGGCTAATGACTAAAAATAAAACAGAAATAACTTGCCATTATCATATTAGTGTGCACAAGTAAATAAACAGTTCCAAAAAGAGTCAGATCAAGTTTTAGAAACTAACAGACATGAGTAAAATGACACAAGAAAGAAAGAGATGTTTTTTTTAATGTTATCCATTATTAGGCTTAAAATTCCACAAAGAGCATTGATCAACTACAAATGATACATAATTAAGAATTTAGTCCTACTTATCATACTAAAAATGCATAACAAATAACTCACATCACACCACAAGTCTTTAGTCAAGAGAACAACGAAAATACTCACACTTGCAACCCAAAAATCCTACGAAAAAGCATACATTATTATTATTATTATTATTATTATTATTATTATTATTATTATTATTATTATTATTATTATTATTATTATTATTATTATTATTATTATTATTATTATTATTATTATTATTATTATTATTATTATTATTATTATTATTTTGGCTTAAATAGTCCTGTGGTCCCTGTAAGTTAGCGAGTTTTTGTATTTAGTTCATGTATCCTTTTTTTATCTGAGTCCTTATAACTCACTTTTATGTTAACTTTAGTCCCCGAAGTTAGCTTTCTGTTAAAAAACTTATTATACGGATGATGCATATGTGGAATTGTTTTTTTTTCTTTTTTATATGATGCACATGTGAAAATCCATGTGGAGGGGTCTTGAAAAGGAGGACTAAATCCAAAAAATTCACCATTTTATATTTTTCACTTTTTCTTCTTCTTCTCCTATTCCTCTCTCCTTCCTCTCTTAAAAACTTCAAAAGATAGTCCAGAATCAGTCATAGAAACATATTTTGTAGGTAATTTTACTGAGTCTGAAATCTCATTTCGTGGTTGCAATAAAGCTATGAGAATGCTTATTTCAAACTCAACTGAAAACTCTAAAAGAAGATTCTTAAAGTGTTCAAATTTGGGATTAGGTTGCAAGCTATACATCTGGGATGATGAACTTGAACGTATCACATCAAATGAACACAAAAACTCAATTGGATGCAATTGCTCAGAGGTAGTTCAGGAATTATGGTGCATTATTAAAGATCTTAAAGCTAGGGAAAAAAAAGAGAAGATGAAAATGAAGTTGGAAAACGAAAGGAAGAAGGCTAGAATGTTGAAACTTTTGTTGACTCTTTCATTATGTCTCTTCTTTGCCTACATGAAATGGTAGTGATTTATGGAGTTTGTAATTTGTTTTTTGTTTTAGTCTCTATTAGAATTTTGGTTGTTAAAATGCGTCCTTGTAATACTACGTTATGAAATGTATCAAAAGTAATGTAATTTTTTATTTTCGTCCCTAAATGTTTGTTACTTATTTTTTTGCATCCCTCTTGCTTAATGAAATGTTTGTATTACAACATTGGTTGTTAATAATATGTTTGTATGTCATCCCTGTTTTACAATCTTTTAGTTAATATTGTAAAACATAAAGGCACAAAAAAGTGATCTCCAAATATAAGAAAGACACACTATACATAAATCAAAAGATGTCTCAAAATTACATATAGCCAAAAGGCATATAAATTTATCACATCGTACAACAAATACACACCAAGTCATAAACCATAATGGTGTGATATGTCTTAAAATTAAATAAATCCATAAGGCATAAACTTATGTTTAATAATACACTAAAGATACAACAAACATATCCAAAAGACATCAAAATATACCATGACAACATGCTTATGGACCTCTGTCCACATCCATAGGTTGTGATGAATTACTTCCTTCTCCCTTCAAGTTTTTGCATCTAAGGACCCTTGTTCTGTCACTTCTCCTCAACTCAAATTTTCTTGCAACTTGTGATTTGGTTGTTTTCTTCTTTTTCTGTAAAATATAGAGTATTAGAGGTGCAATACATCAATATAATAATACCAAATAATTAGGAAGTGGTAGGATGTACTAAACTGTTTTAAGAATTTTTGAAGTAGTAGACACAAATGCATCAAGCACATTGTCAGATGATGGAACAGGTGCACTCAAAATATAGTCAGGTATATGTTTAGTTTGTGAAGTTGCAACAGGTTCAGATAATGTAACATGTGCAGTATTACTTGGTTCAATTTGTGTAGAAGATGCAACAGGTTCACTAACAACAAGATTAGGTTGTATTGTTGGCCTAACCCTTATTAGGTTAATTTTGCAAGTGTTCCCAACATTGACTCTCCTTAGCTCTGTGGAGTATCTCCATAAAAGGTTGTATTGTTTCACTGCATCACCTTCAATGCTTTTGCAATATGTTTATCCTTCCATGCTCTGCTCATAGTTATACTAACTGAAAAGTTACTCCTAATCTTAAAGACAATATCTCGAATCTTAACACCATCTGAAGATGGCATCCTAGCCGCCACAGTTTTAGCAACCCACTTGAAAGTGACAGAGCTTTTATTTAGTACCCTACCACACGTGTGTGTTTCAATCCATTTCTTCATGAAGGATTTGGCTTCAAGCATTAATGATAGAGACAAAAACGATGTTGAGCCAACACGTTGGAGAACTTGTCAATTTTGAATCAAATTTTGCTGTAAATTTTAGTCGACAAATTTCACATTAGGTTTACTGTTTTGGGAAGAATATAACCCTAAATGATACAAAGCAGACCCGACTCTATGCCTGTGCAACAAGAGCCACAACACAGAACCTCACATATTTGAGGGCCTCCTATTGTATCGATGTATGCGAGGTATTTTATATATGAATATTATAGTGCAGTGAATGGATACTATTTACAATCTAAAACTCACTATTCGATCGTTCTAATCTTGTTTTTTAATTAGATTTTTTATTCATAAAAAGTTATGCAATTGTGGTTCTTAGACATACTTCACACCTATTCACACTACATACACTTAAATGCAAACAGCTTATTACTATTCTTTTAGCTCTTGGAAAATTTTATAAATATTTTATGATAAAATATTATATATATTATGGTTTGTTGATTTTTCTTCTTTTTTGATAAAATCTATTAAATATTTGAAGATGTATTGTTGGTTAATTTTATTTTATAATAATATATTTAAAAATTAATATTTTTATCATTATTTTAAATTAAGTAATTATGATTAAATAGATAAAAAATTATTAAATTTAATTTTTTTTAATAACTTAGCTTAATGTATATTTATAAATTTTATAATTTTATTTTTATTAGTTTAGTATGTTAAATATCACCTCCTATTAAAATCTCTTTGTATTATTTTTAAAAATATTTTATGTTTTCTACTAAAAAAAATGTTAATAGATCAAAATGTTTTATTTTTTTTATGATATTTACAATTTAAAATATTTTTCATATTCTATTTTATTATAGACTCTATTGTTAAAATAGAATAAGATCACTAAATAATTTGGACTGACCTTGATACAAAGAGAAGTTGTTTCTATTCAGTAATTTGGATTTACTTATTTAATTTAGTTATGTAATTTTAATGTTATTAAGTTATTACTAAAAAAAAACATAATTATAAATATTAATAAAAAATGACTTGTTAATTTTGCAAATATGATATTTACACATCATTAAATGAATTGTCATGTCATTAAAAATTGAACTAAAATTGCTTGAGAGACTAAAATCTCAAAATAAATTAAAATGAAAGAATTAAATTTTGATTTTTAAAATAGGAAAATCAAAATTTTAAAAAAGATAAAAATAGAGAGACTAAAATAATGTCAAATATAATTATATAATTTAAAAACCATTTAATTTTATGCATAGAAATAATAACATTCATCATCAAATATTAATTTCATGTTAATAGACGAGTCTAGTCTAAATAAAAAAAACTTTAGATTTCTAAAATAGTTGCTTTTATTTAGCTAATTAGAACACTTTCCTCATACAAAATTAAAAAAGAAAAAAAGAAAGTAAAATAAACACTTGCATTATTTATTAAATTGCTGCGTTAGACACAGTAATAACATAAACTCTTATGAAGAAAAATCATCAATGGTAGTTATACGGTATGAAGTTGATTGGTGTCGGTTCTGAGTCACGTGTGTTAGTGCAAGAATAATGCAGCGAATTTTAGAATAAAACAAATTAATGAGTAAGTGCCTAAATGGTACATCCTCCGGTGGTGTACTAACTCTTTATCTTCTGTAAGAAGAGCTACTCTTATAAGAATTGTTATTTATCTTATGAGCTCTTTCTTACTTCCTATAATCACTTGCAAGGAAATTGAGAAGATGATGAGGAATTACTGGTGGAGAGATGACATTAACAGGAAGAAAATCCCCTAGCAAAAATGGAATGGGGTTTGTAATAGCACATTTGGAGGTGGAATTGGTTTTAGACAAATAAGAAAATTCAATGAAGCTACGCTAGCCAAACAAGGTTGGAGACTTATCACTAACCCTAATTCACTAATTGTTAAAACCCTAGCTGTTAAATACCACCCTAACAAGCACTTCCTTCAAGTTTAGCTGGACAAAAAAACTCAGTTACATTTGGATAAGTATCTCAAAGCAAATTAATCATTGGTAAATGAGATCAGGTTAAAATTTGGAAAGACAACTGACTACCCAATTATGGAAGGTTTAAAGTCTTAACTGATGTTCCTTTGTATTGACTGTATTATACAAAACAACATGAAAGTTCTTCTGTTTGGTGCAGAAGAGACACATGTGAAACACGAAGTTTTAACATGTGTGCTGCAACATCTGATCTCTTACAAGAGACAAATGTTATTGTAATTTGGCTAAGGCGTATGTTCTATCCAAGACTCACTCTACAATAGAAGACAAGCAAGTAATATAGAATAATTGATATGGATATGCTAGTGCAACATGTGGAAAACGAAGTTTCAGCATGTGTGTTGTTCGACATCTGGCCTTTGACAGCAAGCCATATGGATGTTGTGAGTCTTGTATTCAACTCTAATGCCATAAACAGATTAGGGTTGAATCTTTGTGTGCACCTCTATGTTTCAGTAACTTGGCATAGAAAGTTTTTCTTAGTTAAGTTGTAATATTCAACATTGTTTATTGAGTTGTAATCGAGTCCGAGGAATGACAATGAGACATTCCTAGCATCTTTTAGGAAAAAATAGGATTCACGTCGGATTGAGAGGGATCCTGAGGCTGTGCAAGTATGTGACTGCATGGTTGAAGGAAGACTTATGAGAATTAATTGGTACTACCTATATCAACAAGATGCATCTTCTTTTAGGTAGTTCATTCCATAAGAACTCCACAGTTAAGTGTGCTTGACTTGGAGCAATTTTGGGATGGGTGACTTTCTGGAAAGTTTCTCAGAAAACGTGTGAGTGAGGAAAAACATATTATTGAAAAGACCTGTGTTGATTTGTGGGGTCAGTCGGTAATCCTAAAAGCAATCTAGGGCATTACAAATGGTATCAGAGTATACCTCTTCTAGCACGATGTGGTTCGAGGACGAACTAAGCGGAAGCTGGTGGGCATGTAACACTCGAGGCCGAAGAGGACGAAGAGTGGTTACATGTAATATCCAAGGGCGAGGGAGTGGTTCTCGGTGCACGAGGCATGATAATGAGACACTCCTAGCAGCTTTTATGGAAAAATCGGATTCACATCAGAATGAGAGGGATCATGAGGTTGTGTTGGTATGAGACTGCATGGTTGAAGGAAGACTTATAAACATTAATTGGTACTACATATACCAAAAAGAAGCATCTTTTTTAGGTAGTTCGTTCCATAAAAACTCCACAGTTAAGCGTGCTTGACTTGGAGCAATTTTGGGATGAGTGACCTTTTGGGAAGTTTCTCGAAAAGTGTGTGAGTGGGACAAACATGCTGAAAAGACTCGTGTTGATTTGTAGGGTTACTTGGTAATCCTGAAAGCAATTTGGGGAGTTAAAGTAAACACTAATCACGTTCTCATATTTAGGGAGAGTTTTGAAATAGAAAGACATTAGGATTAGAAAGATGCTTTAAAACACATATGGTTTGTTGGTTCTTTTAAGATTAAGGGTGCTAATTCAAAGTATTGGATTTTCTTTCTTGGTTAGAGTGTCCCTAAACGTAGGTGTGGTTTCACCGAACTGGGCTACCAATTTCTTGTGTTATTTTACTGCTTTATGTACATGTTTATTTATTTCATATTACTATCTTTCTAGTTCAAGAAATTAGACAAGTTGTCCCAACATCTGTCCCCTGTGGAACATAATTTTAATTGGCATTAGAGCACACATCCTGTTCTATTTGGGTGAGCCCAGGGAGGATATTTTCTGTTCAGATGGACAACGCAAAGTATGAAGGGCATGTCAATCGACCACCTATTTTGGATGTTACAAACTATGACTATTAGAAAGCCAAAATGGTTGCTTTTATTAAATAAATTCACAACAAAACTTGGAAGGTTGTGGTTAAAGGTTGGAAATATCCTGTGATCAATTCTCAAGATGGTTTAACAAGTTTGAAGCCTAAAGTTGATTGGTCCAATGTTGAAGATGATGAAGCTCTTGGTAATGATAAAGCCTTGAATTTTATATTCGATGGTGTTAACAAGAATATGTTCAGACTAATCAACACTTGAATTGAAGCAAAAGAACCTTGGGATATTTTCAAGACTGCTCATGAAGACACATCCAAGGTTAAGATATCAAGACCGCAACTCTTTACAACCAAGTTTGAAAATCTGATAATGAAAGAAGATAAATCAATATCTGTTTTTAACATTCGTATGCTTGACATATCCAACAATTCTTTTTCTTTGGGATAAAAGATGTCAGAAGAAAAGCTGGTTAGAATAATTCTCAATTATTTTCCTCAGAAGTTTGACATGAAGGTAAAAACTATTGAACAAGCCCAATACTTAAGCACCTTAAAGGTTAATGAACTCATTGGTTCTCTTTAAACCTTTGAATTTTTTATAAATGGAAGATCAGAAAAGAAGAAAACGGTGCAACTTTTGTATCCAATACTCAAGTGAAGAAAGATCAAGGTGATAAGGATACTGGAGAAGCTCTTCTAGAGGTTATAGCTCTTGTAGGGAGAAATTTTAATAGTTATTTGAAAAAGTTGGAGACAAACTGGAGGACAAATGTCCCAGACAAGAGGTCAGACATCAGTCCCTTGAATAAGAGAAAAGATGATTTCAAAGATAACAAAGGAAAAAGAGCTCAATGATTAGAATGTGAAAGGTTTGGTTACATTAAAGCTAAATGTCCTACTTTGATAAAGAAAAATGGATTATCTATCACTTGGTTTGAATATGATGATGAAAATGAAGTAGAAGTAACTAATAAAGTGATGACTTTTATTGGGAAATATGACTTTTGCAGTGAGGCTAGTGATGAAGAGGTGTCAGTAGAAGAACTTGCTGAACTTTATAGAGTTACTCACTGAATGGAAGGAGTATTGCTTGAGATAAGAGAAACAAAAATAAGACCATAAATTGTCTACTCCTTGAAAAATAGAAGCTTGGTTTAACCACTATAGGTCTGGAAGAAGAAGTCACATTGTTAAAGTCGAAACTTGAAAATATGTTAGAATCTATACATTTGAAGAACAATAATTCATATATGTTAAATGATGTCTTGGAAGGGAATATGAAGGTTGTAGGGTTTAACTACAGTTCCATGAACAAAAAGAACTAATTTCCACTTAAGAAGAAAAGTGGGTTTCAAATGGTGGACCACATGTCTCAGCGTCGTGCTCGACATGTGTACCCTTAACGCAGGGGTTACAATAACTCTACAAAGATATGTCACCAGAGTGGTAGATGTGGTAATATAAGACCCTTTTGCTGTAAACTTTATGTATATCCTTAGTATTATAGTCAACTAAAGTCCAAAGGAAATAAAAGGAAGGAAACTCATGCTAAGAAAGTGTGGAAACCCAAGGAAATTGTCAAATGTCTCTTAGCTCAAGTTCCTCTTAGAGTTTCTTCTAGAAATTATTGGTATTTTGGTAGTGGGTGTTCACATCATATGACTGGTGAAAGGAGCTATATTGAAGATTTAAAGCCATATTCTAATAGTTATGTCACATTTGATGATGGAACTAGAGGAAGAATCAAGGTGATATGCAAGATAGTGAGTCATGATTTACCATGTATTAGTGATGTGCTGCTAGTAGAAGGATTAACTGCTAACTTGATCAACATAAGTCAATTATGTTATCAAGGTCTGAATGTTAGCTACAATAAGTCAAAATGTATTTTCTCTAGCAAAGATCAAGTTGTGTTAATCAAGGGTAAAAACATGTCGAAAAATATACAGGGAAGTCAAGCCACCCTTAGACAATAATTTCTTATATGGAGAATCCTAAACAACTCTATACTTATTAGAGAAAAGCTAAACAACAAGGGAATTATGTGCAACCCCTTTGCTCTAGATGTAACTCAGGAATTAAGTCCATCAACCATATTTTCCATAATTTTATTTGGACAAGGGAAGTGTGGTTTGGATCCCAACTTACTATCAAACACATATGCTCAAGACATTTCACATATTGACTGAGGGATAGCATGGCCAAAATGGATAGTTTCAACATATCCATGATCATAAACATTATTGATTATATATGGATGATAGAAATACATTAGTGTTTAATGACATTGTTATTTCTCTAAGAGAAGCCAACAAGAACTCTCTCTCTCTATATATGTGTGTGTGCGCGCGCGCGCGTGTGTGTTTGCGTGAAATTTGTATTTTATAGGTTTCAAGCGAAATACATTATATTTTTGAAAAAATGCACTCAAAAGGGTTGAAATTCTTATTTTATAGATTTCAAGTGAAATGCATTATGTTTTTGAAAAAATGCAGACATTGTATTCCTATTGACGCATAATTGTATTTTGCAAAAATAGTACGTTCCATAAACGTTTTCGGTTGAGATTTTGAAGTCAATCAACAAATTTTTTTAAATAAGCAAAGATATATTGAAAACGACCAAGTACAAAGGGTACTCAAAACCCTTACAACAAAAAGATGCTCAACCAATTGAAGCAGTACATGACAAAGGAGATGAACTCCAATCAGAAAAACTACAGAAATTAGGGAAAGTATTTACAAAACAATGCCATTCCCACGAAACAAACTTGAATTTTTCCCAGCACTCCTTAAAATTTGGAATGCTACATTTGAATATCCATTACGTTCTGTCCAGATGATCCATAATGCTGGCAACCAGATAATGCATATCACTCTCCGAACCTTCTCCTCCTTAATTAAATTTGCTTTGAAAGGAAACAAAGACAAATCCTCCAAAGACAATTCGCAGCCAGACCCCAGCCAAGAAATCATAGTTTTCCAAATATTCATGCTGAACTCACAGTTTCCAAAAACATGAGGTTTAGATTCATCAGCTATGAAACACAAAATGCAACATTGATCTCTATTATCAATAAACAATTCCTCTTCATTAATTGGTCTCTCGTGGCCAATCTGTTGAGGATCCAACGCTAACCAAAAAGCTTGACGTTCGACGGGACTTGACAATTCCATAACAGATTGATAGCATACAGAACCTCTTTCGAAATGGGAGTGGTATAATTTCTAACAATAATCTTTTTGTAAGCAGTCTGCACATAAATAAATGGTTTTCCTTCAGATTCCAGTCAAAAACATCAACGGATTCTTGCATCAAATATTTAGCCTCGAACAACTCCTGAAAATAGTCCCCTAAACTCGAACCTTCAATCGCGTTAAGCCTCCCTACATCATGATTGAACCAACTCTATATGCCTTGCTCTCATTGACCCGATTCTTCCATGTTGCAGAATTTGTTCATCGACAATGCAAAAGACTCAGGAAAGGCCTCCCTCGGAGACTGGTTTCCAACCCACCTACTAAACCAAAAGGAACAACTCATGGCTTTCCTCACCCAGCAAACAATATATTTAGAAAAACAGTTACCGAAAGTCTTCTCGAGAGAATCCACCAACAAAATATCTCTCCACCAAATGGAGCCGTAAAGATTGATCACTCTATTGTCATTGGTAAACATCTTCACATCAAGATTATGGTATCTAAAATTCAAAACTCCTCTCCAAATAGCTTCCCTATCCTTCACAATTCTTCGTTTCCATTTCAAAATTAAGGCTTTATTAAAAATTTCGATGTCGATGATTCTGAGACCGCCTTCTTCCTTAGGTTTAGAAATGTTATCCCAACTTACCCAATATATAGCTCTCTTGTCTTCTAAACCTCTCCAAAGGAATTTACTTAATATGCTTCTTATTTCACCTAACAACTTACTTGGTGCCTTATAAAAATACAACGTATACGTTGGGATTGCATTCAAAATGGAGTTGATCAAAACTACCTTTCCACCTAAAGAAAGAGATCTTCCTTTCTAATTTGAGAGCCTAGTCCTAATGTTGTTGATTACCTCCTTCTACATATGAGTTCTTCTAGGACTACTTCCCACCATACCCCCCAAGAACTTGAATGGAATAGAGTCAATCCTACAAGAGAGAAAAGAGGATGATGCTTCTATATCCCACTCACTAGAATTAATGCCATAAAAGACAAATTTTGTAGAAACTAACGCGAAGACCCAAAATAATCTCAAACCCACGAAGTAAAGAAACCAAATATTTTCGCTACCTCCATCCCCAATGATGACAGTGTCATCAACAAATTGAAGGATGTCGAAAGAGACCTCTTCATCAAACTTAAAGCCTTGGAAAACCCCTAGAGAGATAGCCGTGTCCACCATACCTGCCATACCTTCCACAACAATGGTAAATAAAAAAGGAGATAAGGGATCGCCTTGGTGAAGCCCCCTACCAACCTTAAAATCATTTGTGACGCTACCATTGACCATCATCAACAATGTGCTATTGAAAACGCACGTCTCCATCCAACAAGCCATGTTGAACCAAATCCCATTCTAGGAAGCAAACATCTAAGATAGTTCCAATTAACACTATCGTAAGCCTTTTCGTAATCTACCTTCAGCACAAGATATCTTCTCTTATATCAATTTGAAAAATCTAAAACATTGTTAACCATCAAAACCCCATATAGAATATTTCTCCTCGGGATAAAAGCGGGTTGCTTGCGAGATATGAGTCTCCTTCCCTCTAGAGTTTCATGACTTTTCACATCAATATTCCAAACCCTATCAACCTTATCGGATTTTGTGTCATCGAAGTTCACTAACACGTCATCAGCCATTAGACCACCTTGGGATGTAACTAAGACATAATCACTACAATCAGTCTCATCATCTTCCAACATGTTTTTCTTGACTAGCCTATCCACGGGACCTTGAGCTTCCTCCATAAGTTTAATTCTGAATACTTGGTCAGTTGATCTCGATATTCAATACCTCATTGATCACCAAAGCGCATCTCATTTTAATCATTAATTTAGCCACATCCATTCTTATGAACCATTTCCCTAACCACACCATGCCATCTTCAATCAAGGCTTCCATCTCTCCTTCAACAAGTTCTTCCAAAAATCACAAGTTAGCACTATCTAAGTAGACTTAATAGAAAAGTATCCCTCTGAGTGGAAATCTCTTACATTATATAAGCTTGGCCAGAGTTTTCAACAATACCAATATAAACTTTGTTAAATCTTGTGTTTATCTTCCTCTCTCATACGCTTCAAGTGAATATAATCTTCCATTTTTTTAATACCTTTTATAGTTGTACTCTTTATTTAGTGAACTTTGAAATTGACTTGTTGGTCTTTATTTTTATTTTGCTTTGCACTGTTTCTTTCACCAAATTCATTTCCTATGAATTTTTCATGTAAATTTTTTAATGAGATAGATCTTGTTGGTAATTTTAATCGTACTAAGGTTTGGCCTAGCCTCCAAAGTCCCACTATATTTATTTAATAAAATCATTGATTGGGTGTTGCAAATGACAATTGCTAGTTGGCGGCTACCAAGTGCCATCATAGTTGGAAATTGGAATGTAATCTCTTCTACCATGTGATGTCTTTGCACTCTTACGTTTTTTTTACTTAAACATAATAACAATGATTTTATTAAATTAATTTTATTAATTATTTATTGATTTTTATTATTTTTATGAGAGATTGATTTTATTTTTGTTCGTAAAATAATATTTCGATAAATCATTTCCAATATCAATTGATAATTATATAATGAATGAGATATAAAGCCGAATTAAATTCATAATCATATTTTAAAAAGTAAATTTCAACTATTAAAATATTAGATTAAATATGTTTGTCGTTCTTTTAAATATTTCAATTTTATTTTTAATTTTTTAAAATGTTTCTTTCTAAAAATAGTCCTCTTAAATTTTTTAATCTTTAATACTAAAATCGTCATTAAAATCGTCGTTAAGTAATAAATTGTTGTTAAAACTGTCGCTAAGTAATAAATCGTCACAAGATTATAAAAACCGTCGTTAATTTACAAGAGAGACCAAAAGTGTGAATGAAAAATTATAGAAAGACTATTATTTAAAAAAAATATTTTGAGGAATTAAAATTAAAAAAATTAAAATATTTAAGAGAAACACAAATATATTTAATTCTAAATTATTTGATTAAAAATAAAATAAGTACTTTAAAGTAACACACATAAGATTAATTAGAATATATAACTGAAAAAATTAATACTCCATTATACTAAAAAAAACTTTTTTCTTTAATTTTTAAACTTTTTAAATGAACAATGTTTATGCAATATTTTAAAATTATTTTTTGAATGTATGTTAGGGAAACACAGATTTCATCTCTAGTTTAACAACCCTAACCAATTTTAAGTATTTTGTCTTTTTATATTAGATTTTATTTTAAGAATGTTATATTATTTACTATTTCATTTTTGATAAGTCAAAGGAATAACATTTTTTTTAGAAAGCTAAACGTGAATTTAAACTTTATAAATTATATATGTCACCAAACACACACAAAAATACAAATTTAGAGAAAAGAAATTCCCACCAAGTTTTACCAATCGTTGCGTGACTGGTATGGTCTATTTTAGTGGGTAGGTGGATAATGTTGCTGGTTACCAAACCAAACACAGAGTGAAAAGGACACGATTATATGATTTGGAACACACGTAGTTAATTAGAAGCTTAGAAGTAATTGAGTGAATGTGTGAGTTTGTATAGATGATAATTTACTGTATTTATACAACAACCAAAAACAACTTATTCTAACTACTATATATAAGAAAAATACAACCTTATTTGATTGTGCTTAATTCAACCATGAACAACAGGATTTCTTGTCAAATTAGTTGTACGTTTGTTGTTTAAGGACATTATCATAAGTTTTTTTACTTTTATTTTGAGCACCTTCAAAGTTGGGGCTGATTATATTGTTTGACAGGCGGGTTAACGAGAGTCTCTTATGTGTTGAGATATTAGATATAATTTAAGTTTAATTATGTGTCTCAAGTTCAAAGTTAATTAAGATTTAAGGTTTGTTATTCAGTTTGTTATTTTACTTAATAGTCAAGTCAGTTAGATATATATAAATAAACACTTTATAATTCAGTTTTATTCATTCCATTCAATAATATTAATTCTTATTTCCTTATTCTTTCTCTTTCTCTCCTCACTAAAAGTATCTCACGCAATAACAAATTGGTATTTAGAGTTCCGGTTAGATTCTTGATCATGTTTTTAAGAATCATACGTCAGAGATCGTATTTCCGGGATCGTGGGTTGTTGATCAATCGCTGCAAAAATGAATGGTAATAGAAATTTACCAAACTCTCTTTCAACTCTTGACGGAAAGAATTGGCTTCGATGGAGAAAACAAATGCAGTCTCTATTTGTCTTTCATGAAACCCTAGAAGTGGTTACTAACGGCATTGTTGCGCTTGGTCAGAAAACAAATGCAATGTCATGAATTATCAATGTCAGCAATTAAAATTAGCGCAAAAAAAATAAGAATCCGACTAATGCTACCTCTCAATCTCAAATGTCTTGGCAGTATGGTCTAGATATAAAGGCAGTAAGAACAGATCAAATGGTCCTCCTCCAAAATCCTCTAGCTCGACATCCATAACAGCCTCACCTCCGGAGGTGGCACTGAATCAACAACATCATCACTAGAAGGTGGGACAGGAGGTGACATGCCTGCGAGAGGATAGGGGAAGTGATGCCTCAGATGGTGACTTTCGTCTCCTACGGGAAGATGAATATGGAGTGGTCTGAGAAGAAGCATGAGTCTCAAAAGTAGGGTTCTTCCTGACCAGAGGGACCTGAAGCCTCTGGAACCTGCTGGCATTGCTCCTTCCGAACAGATGCGTGCTAAGTAACTCTGTCACGCATCAACTTGTCGTGTCTATCAGCCATTATGCCTATCAGTTACAGTAAGACATACCATTACTGCAGGAAATTCTAGAGATGCATCTTCGGAAGCACCGTATGTCTACAACGTTCAACAATTTTGGAGATGCATCTCTGGAATTTCCTGCAAAAAATTAAACTCTGAAACATTTCAGAGATGCATCTCCAAAATATTCTGCAACTCAGAATAGCGTCAATGACGTAATTTACCACGTGCAAGGTCAAAAAAAAAGTTGTTATGATCACCATTTTCAAGCAACAAACAATTAATATACTATGTCAAAACTATCTTAAATGTAATTTCTATTCATTTCTAACCCTAATCATTGATTTCTACTCATTTACACCAACACTCAAACATTTATCAAAAACTTAAAAAACTTACTTGAAATTGATCTTTTGGTGAAGTTGGATGATGTTACAAATGAAGATTGATCTTCCCTTGAGCCTTTTTTGATGAAATTTGATTGGGATTTAGAGAAATGTTTTAAGAGAGGTTTAAGAAAATTGTGAAATGAGGAAATGAGGAAAGAGAAGAGTCTGGCGTGACTTATGCTCCATAATATTCTAGAGATGCATCTCTGAAATATTTTAACGTTAACTTACATTTGGGTGTGTCCGGAGATGCATTTCCAGAAGCAGGGGGCATTTGTGGAAAGCCATGTGGTGCAGTAGAAACATCTAGGGTGCTTTAAGAAATTCTCATGACAAAATCAATAATGTTCCGCGCCGATCGCAAGGCCCATGAATGGAGGCCCAATCATGAACCACAATATGAAATAAGCGTGAAACAAGCACATAATAATATTGTGTGAACTATTGTTATGTGAAAGTATACACAGTCAAATAGTAGTAAGTGATGTAAAAGTAAGAGTATTGATTTCACAAAGGTTGTAATAACTTAAATTGATTCTTTCATCAAAACTTTGTGAGTAGCCATGAGCAAAAAGGTAGCAATGATATTTGGTTGTCACAGATTTAGGTTGAAATACAATGAGGTGATGATAAAGAGTAAATCAATAATAAGAGGCCTGTTGGGCAATGATCCATCTAATGAAGTTCATATTTTATGTGTGTCTAATGAGATTGGTCGTGACAAATGAGGGAGAAGGTAATCCAGTAGTTTATGTCTACGACATCAACGCATATGTAATACCTCGAGAGTCTCACAATAACCTTAAACCATGTCTTTTTGCATCTCCTAATTTCCCCTATAGTTATAGTCTTTTATCCCTAAAGTGACTAATTTGGTGAATATTTCTATCATACTATTTTCCACCTTATTTACTTATGAAGTTCGTTAGTTAATGAATCTCTCAACCCTTTACCAAATTTTACTTATTTATAAGGTGATCAAGCAAATAAACAGACGTGTAACATTATTTCACATAATAAAATGCATCACTTCAAATCACACCATGTTAACACAAAATATTAGTTTTCATTAAACTTTACATTGCTCAACATAAACAATTTTAGCTCATGATAAGCAAAAGAAGTACAACAACACAAGTTCTTACATTCAACATTTCTAAATACAAATATAAAAGAAATATAAACCTAAGTATGACATTCTACTCCTTACAATCTTTCACTCAGTAGGATACGAGTTCTGTTATGCCAGGAAGCTCAACACTTCTTCAATGAGGGGTAAAGGAAGGAACTCTTCACTCTTAGTTCAGTCTTCTTCTTCTTTTTCAGTAAATAATTATTCTGTGTAATTTCTCAGTTTTCCCAACTTCTGAACCTCTTTTCCATTTCGTCTAAGAAGTTCCTTTTAAAATACCACAGCGTCCATACTGAACCAGTAGTAGTGTACTGACTTTCCAGGAACACAGAATGTACAAGGCTCTATAGCAAAACCAAGATGCGGCGGCATCTAAAAGGGAAATATGAAACATGCAGAGGTTAATTTGGCATACCTCAGTGCACGCCTAGATAAGCTATTGTCCAGTTACTAAAATGAAGGGCCAGGACCCCTCATTAGGTACAATATTTTTTTTTAAATTGGTAAATGCTAGTAACGGAGACCAAGAACCAATAAAATTTTCATGCGGCATAAAGTCAACTATGGCACGCCGCAATAAGACGCCTTGATAGTAATAAGAAGTGACATAGTCACTTTGTTAAGTATCTTTCAACCGTTCATATTAAATCATATATTAATATGTAATGTTCTATTCATGAAATGAATAAAAGTTTCCCCAAAGTTCTATTATTTATGGTTATAAGAAGATAGGTATGACCAAAGCAAAAAAAATATCACAACCAAAGCAGCATGAGCAAAGACAAACAACCATAAAACAAAAGTGGTGTTCCAGATTCACTCCCTCTTGGTAGTTATCCACTTCATTTGCGGGAGGTGATTCTCCACTACTTCGGCCTAGATCCAAGTCAAAAGTTGGGAAAAGAGAAGAGAAGCAAACCCTTGGTCGGGCTCGTTCCTCAAAGGCATCAAATAAAAAGTCTGAGCTTATCCCCGGCTAGCAGCCAATTTCAAAAAAAACAGCTCGGAATCCGATTAAACATGCGTTGAAGATAAAAACCATTGTAAACAAATAGAGAGACAATAATGAAACAAAATTTTTAATGGAACAAATCAATATATTCAATAGTAAACAATTACATCGGGCGAGAATAATTTGTTCAAAAATAAAACTACAAGTTTGATTTATCCCCAATATTCACCGATCTCCCATAAAATAATTACTTGTTAAGGATGGATTGTTTCCCTTGATATGTACACCCTTGGATGGAAATATTATACTTGCCTCAAAGCATTCTCGAAGAGGCTTGCAGCACAAAATAACCAATGTTCTACTAACCTTGCAAACTATTTTGACAAGGCGATATTTCCATAATGCATCTCCTAATTGTTCTCTTATGCCTTCTTCTAGACTTTATGGGATTAAAAAATACATCTCTTTCCTTTAACCTCTTAGAAGAAGAGTCTAAGGCTTAAGCCACATTGGAAAGAGCAGCCTCAACATTCGATAACATCCTTTAGGAAAACGTAAAGGATGTGTCTGTCTCCTTTAGTCCTTAAGCCAATGATTGCACCCTTTCAGTCAATAGGTAAAGGTACCCAAAAGCTTGCACCTCATCCCCCATCTCATTAAAATATTACTCATTTTGACAAGCTCTTTCAGAACCCCGTCCCGCTCAATGAAAAAGACACTAATACGCTCTTGAATCATTTATTCTCTTTCTTAAGATGGTGGGATAAGAAGGCGTCCCATTTGCATGTAGCATCGAATGCCAAAATTGATAAGGCTCGACACATTTGGTACGACAACTCAACTATTTCTTCTTAATGAATGACTTCAAACTTGGTTGAGAAGTGAGCATAATCGTTTTCGAAAACAAAAGATAAAAGCTTCCTAACCATTCGAGGATCTGGGCAAGCCACAAGCAACAGTGGCATATTGACCGGGTGATAACATGAAAATACATAGTATATTTCGACTCGATTCACATGCAATTTAGTGTCATTTTTATATGTTTTTTGTTGATTTAATGTTGGTATTGTTTAATTGTTTCAGGTATTTGTCGAAGGAAAGCATTTGTGCGAGAAAACAAGAAAATGAGCAAGAAATGAAGGAAATAATGTAGAAAAGGCCACTTTCTGGTGTATGGCGTTCGCCACCACCTCATGGCATTTGACATACACCTCCTAGCCACGTAGTCCATATTTTAAGGCCATGGCGTTCACCATGGACGGGCAGTGCATATTTTTCAAGAAACAAACCTGTTGAGTCTTCACCCACTTTCCTACTTCTTCTCCATGAATTCTACACGACCTAAGGACGTTTTCCAGCTGCACATTATTATATAATGATAGTTTTTATGAGATTTTCCTATCCAAGTTTGTACGCACAAGTTTTATTCTTAGTTTTTAAGCAGATACTATATTTCAAAGTGATAGAGCTCTCACATTGAGGGAGTATCACGCCATAGTCTTTAGGATTTTCTATTGTAGGCTTGGATCAATTTAACCGTGCCGACATTTGAAGTTTTATTCTATTTCGTTCATTGTACTCGAATTTATTCCTGCACCAATTTCAGCTTATCAGGTTCTTTATGTCATTGCTTTTTTTTCTTCTACTTGTTGTATTTTAATTCAATTGCCATGTTATTTTTAATTTCAATAATTATGAATTGTTTATTCATGTCTAAATATATGTCCGACTAAATCTCTTTGAGCCTGATATGTGAGGAATGTCATTCCGACGAGACTCAGTAATACTTTGGCGTAATTTTCTATAGTTTTTTTTATGGTTTCAATTTTTAAATTAAGTTTTAAAAGGTTTTGTGAGACAATGAAAACATTAAAGTTTCTAGTCAATAGCGCGACAATGTGAGGCTTAGAACGGATAGTAAAATTTTGAATTTAATCTTAAACACAGCGACAACGCTTTAGGATTAATTAGGACTTATCAGTTTTCTAAAAGTATTTCTTGATTTAAATGGGTGAGCAACAACAAAACGTTTATGGTCTAGGAGTGTAACTAGCATCAATAGCACGGCAGTGTGAGATAAAGGTTTTTAAACTAATATTTTCTTTTGAGAAATAATTTAACACTTAACATACTCCAATGAATTATTGAGTCCCTGAGGTTCGCTGGGATACACATTCTGGTCTCTCCTTTCTATATATATTTTCTAAACTTTATTTTATCTTTGATTCTAATTTTAGTTTCCCCTTAATTAAAACCCCACTAGCCTTATATTTATATATCAGTGATAGATAGCGATATATTTGATTATTAGTCTCTGTGGGCACGATATCTTTTAAAACTACGTGACACAATTGTGCACTTGTAGTTAATCTGATAGAATCACCAGAGTCGACACATCAAGTTTTTGGCGCCGTTGTCGGGGACCAATTTGTTAAATATCATAATTCCGTTGTTGCACCGTATAGACTAAGGCAACAAATTTCCCTTTAAATTGTCGATTATATTCCAAGCACTTGCTCACAAGGCGGAGACTTAGAGCAACTGATTGACGAGATCTAGCATTTTTTAAATCTAAGACACCGAATAAAAAAGTACAGATTAAGATATAACATCCCTGGTCCAGATATCGCAAAATCATCAGGTATGGCTGATAACCAAAACTGTCCTCTTAAGGAATATGTTGCTTCGTCTCAAGAGGAGCCACACAACAACATTGCACCCCCTGCCATCGAGGCACACAATTTCAAGCTGAAACCTTTTTTGTTACAAGTCATGCAAAAAAACTAGTTCTCTGGTGTAGTGGTGGAAAAATTGAAATTAAGTTATTGATTAACTTAACTCACAAAAGAAAGAGTCATTATCGCTCTTTTTTGTTTCCAAAGGAATGGGAAAAGAACGAATAAAATCCATAAAAATTTTAAAACAAATATGATCAAACAAAGAGATAAGGGTACAAGGGTTGTTTATGCAAAGGGAAGATGTTAGCACCAAAAACATCTACAGTACTCTATAGAAACCTCTTGAAAATATGTGTTTAGTTTAAAAGATTTGTTTGCAAAAGATTGTGGAGATGAGAGAAAGAAATGTTTTTGTAAAATTTTTGTTTGACAAGACTTCCTGAGCCTTGTGCCTACGTACTAACAAAGTGCAATGGAGGATCAAAACCTTGTAGTTTGTGATAAAAATAAAAAAAAGTATTTGTTTTGATTGATTTTAAATTAATAGACATTTTTCCATATTCGAGTGGAAACTCAACTTACTACCCATAATTAATGAGGAAGGAGCATTTACATCACCTTAAGATGGAAGATTTTTGCTTGGACTGAAATCAACAAGTTTATCACTCAACATCTAAGTGGAAAATGTCATAACTTCACTACATTATTATGGAAGTATAGGAGATGCATCACTACAAAAACACAACTAATGACTATCCTTAAGAAAAAGGTTTAAAAGGAAAATATGCACAAAGGCACAAAAGATTTGAATGAGTTTTGTGTTTTTTAAGTCTTTTGAAATTGTTTTGATATGCTTAAGATGTCTTAGCATTTATTTAAGAAAAAGGTTTTGAAAATCACTTGACAAAGTCAAGGTTTATTGAGAAAGTGGTTCAAGATTGAAAACAAGAAGGTTTTGAAAAAGGAAGAAGATTTTGAAAATTTAAGAAGGAGGGGGGGGGGTGATGAAGAGACTATCCTAACGCATAAAATAAATAGCAAGAAATAAAAGGTCTCATTGTAAGGTAGCTCAAGAGAAATCCTTTGTGTGTGCATTATAAACTAACCAGGATCTAGCCAGCACTTGACAAGAGTCAAAACCAATGTCTCATTCCTTTGGAGTAATGCACAACCAACAAGTAAGCACATGATAAAACAAGAATTAGTTGAAAGAACTCAATCTATAAGGTCAAATCTATATATCAGAGCCAAGTCTTCAAAGGTCAACCAAAGGTCTCAAGTATCAGATGAATCCAATAGCATAGGGAAAAGTAACCAAGGTCCATAAGTCCAAAAGTCAAACTCCATGTCAAGCTAAGGATAGTAACCATTAGTCCAAAGATTAGAGAACCAAGTTTTTTAGGGTTTTTCCTTTATAAACGTCTTTAAAAGAAAAAGAAAATGTCCAAGTGGACAAAGGAAAAAGAAGCATAAACATACCTAATATAAAATGTAATGCTAAAAATAAAGGCATAAAAGTAGATGACAAGAAAATCAAATGACATAAAGTAAAGTTACAACAATAATAATGTTAGTATTGATGTTAGAGTTAATGAATCGATTCGAGACAAATTTAGTGTTATGTTAAGCAATCGTAACACAATATATTAAGAAGATCATACTAAGCGAGATCGGTCAATAACAATTTATGTATCATACATGTTAGAGATATGATAGAGATCATACTCCTAAAACATGTAGCACAAGTAAAAACCAAAGAGGGATCAAGCACTAAGGCAAGGAGATTGGTTCATTACATCAATCATTCTTCATGATAACTTATGACAAACTTATGCATCAATCCAAAGTACCTCAAATGATCCATGATCAATTAGAAGTTAGATTTGAAATGATGAAAGTTCATCTAGCATCAATCCAAACTTCATGAACAAAATGGACTCTTAATCATCCAATTGATCAAGAGAAAATATTAAAAAAAAAAAAAAGAGGAGAAGGAGATGAAGAGAGAAACCAAATTGAATCATGACTTGAGATTCATCTATCATCAATTTCAATCACCTTTCTTGATGGATTAAGGTACTAAATCTATCATCAATCCAAAGTACTAAAATTGATTCAAATGATCATTTAATTATAAGTTTGAATTGATGAAGATTAATCCAACCTCATCAACACCTAAAGTCCATTGAGATTGATGAAGATTTTGATCAATCAAGTCCTAATCCAAGTCAACAGAAGTCAAAAAAAATATAAAATGTAATAACATATAAATAAAATGCATTAAAATAATTTTTAAAAAGATTTTAAAATGAAAATAGAAGGCAAAATAGCAAAGTAACATCAAACTGTCAAATAAACGGCAAACAAAAATATAGAAAAATCAGAAATGACTTAAAGTATTTTTAAAATTTTTTTGAATATTTTTTAAAAATAGAAAACTATTTTTAAACCAATTAAAACAAGGCAAATAAGATAAAATTAAAAGAAAATAGAAAAAATGAAAAATTAAATGACATACATGATCAACCAAAGCAAGATAAGTTAGGGGAAAGCATTAGAGAGTATCATGCTACATTGTGGTAACTTGTTTGAGTGAAAACGAAGCCTCTAACTACCTTATCCAAATACGATTAGAAGATGCTACAAGGTTGATTTGGTTAGCACGATTCAGAGACTCTCAAGGCTTAGGAATTGTTACAATAGCTTCAAAAGATGCCTAAGGTGCTAATGGAACCAAGAAATAGAGTTAAAATTTATTAGAATTTGAAAACGAAATCTCAAAAGTTCAGTGAAAAGTGTGAGCTCGAGCAGAGGTTCTAGGTGCTTTCTAAGCTTGAAATTGAGTGCAAAAGCTTCCTCTATTTATAGCTAAGGTGAATGAATCTCATACGTGTGGAAATTGGTTACAAACTGTGTGAAATCATGTGCACCAAAAGTGTGACCATTCTTGGTTGTTAAGTCACCAAAATACAGCCTAATCCTTCCAATTTTGGGTCATTTTTTATCCTCAGATATCACTTAACATCATCATGAACAAAACAGGTGCAAAGCTTGCCTCGATTTGGAGAAATTCGTGATTTTCTATTTCTGACCATGAGCAATTTTCAGTTCCATGGGGTCAACTTCAAACCAATGGGAAATCTTGTAAACTTGGCCTTTAATGCTTATTCTTTTTGAAAAATAATCATATCATAACAAAGAATACAATGTGAAAAGAAGGGTTTCATTTGGACGCTTAAGCAAAAAGTTATGTCCTTGTAAAGTTGACACCATGACCTGTAGAGGTCAAAATAATTATAAGTCCAAAATGACCTATAACGTCTTCAAACTATTCATGGCTTTCCAAGCATAGTGGTCATTGGATCCTTGAAGCAAACTTATAAGGGGCATCAAACATTATAGATGGCAAAACGAACCGCCCAAAAAAATTGAAAATTGAGAGAGTTATGATCTTTGGAAGTTAGGCAAATATCACTTGAATTTAGGTCAAATTTTACTAAGTCTACAAAGTGACCTCTAATGATTCTAAACTTTTGATGATCTTTCAAGCATAGTTGGCTCTTGACTTGTAAGAGAAGTTGTAGGGGATATCAAGAAGAGTCATTTTTACCAAAGAAGCACTCCAAAATGTTAAAGTATGAAGAAGTTATGATATTTGGAAGTTGGACTTGGAATGTTGACTTTTTAGGTTAAACCTCTTTGAACAAACTTGCAACCTTAGACTTTTTCTTGCATTTTAAGGTACATTGATGATCATCATATGAACTCGAAATAATGTACTCTTGATTTTCCTTTGATTAAACTTACAATGGATTGAGGAAACTTTCAAGGCATATTTTTTGTATTTTGATTAGTGGTTAGTGAATTTTAAAGCATATAAATACAAAAATATAAAAGATACACAAAGAGATGCTTGAGGATCTATGCAAAGGCTAGTCCAAAGATGAGAGGGTTAGGAGACAACGAAGTTTGTTATCTTGATGATTTGCAAAGATGTAAATGAGGCGGGATCTTAGGGGTAAAAATTAGGGTATGACATCTGGTAGCTCTACGGATGATCCAAACCTTCATCTACCAGTGTTTATGGAGTATGCAACCACCTTGAATGCTAATGGTGTTAATCCTAAAGCCATAAGATTGCGTATCTTTCCTTTTTCTTTAAGAGATAAAGCTAGATCTTGGCTCCAATCTCTACCATCCAATTCCATAACTACATGGCACAAATTGAAGAAAGTCTTCTTAGCACAATATTTCCCACCTAGCAAAACAACTACGCTAAGAGCCCAAATCAACGGATTTAGGAAAAAAGACAATAAATATCTATTTAAGGCATGTGATAGATACAAGGATATGTTGAGGCTCTGCCCACATCATGGACTTGAACAATGGATGATTATCCATACTTTCTACAATGATGTCCTATACAACACTAAATTAAACTTAGATGTTGCTGCTGGCGGTGCTCTAATGGATAAACCCTACCAAGACGCCTATCAACTAATTGAGAACATGGTGCAAAACCATTATCAATGGGGAAGTGAGAGAACTCATGTAGAGAAACCACCGATGAAGTGTAGAATATACAAAGTGAATGACATAGACCACGTCAATTTTAAGGTGGACACCCTCACTCAAAAGGTCGAGAGTTTGATCATAACTCCAATAGCTACCATAGTTGATGTGACACCTAACTGTGAGTTATGTGGAACCCATGGGCATAATACTCCCGAATGTCACCTCTTGGTTGGAATTTCACTTGACCAAGTAAACTATCCCCAAGGAAACCCATACTTCAATACGTACAATCCTGGCTGGCTAATTTTTCCTATAAGAGCAACAATGCGTCATTTGCTCCAAAACCAACACCTGTTGTTCCCTCTGGTTATCAAAAAGCAGCATTTACTGCTCCTAAAGAACCTAAAGATTCCAATCTTGAGATAATGATGGAAACCTTCATCACTTCTCAAACTCAACAAAATAAGGAGTTTATAAACTAAAACATCCACACTAACGAGCTGTTAAAACAACTAATAACCAAGGTGGACGCTCTGGCCACGCATAATAAAATGCTAGAGACACAAATCTCACAAGTTGCACAGCAACAAGCAACTACTGCTGCCCCAGTTGGAGTTTTTCCTAGACAACCATAGCCAAACCCCAAAGGCCATGCTAATGCTATTACATTGCAAAGTGGAATAGAATTAGATGGCCCTGTCGATTCACAAACCTAGAACCAAGCAAGTAGTAAGAAGACTGAGCAAATAGATAAGGAACCAAAGAAAGATATACAATATCCTTGTAGGAGAACTAACTAGGTCAGACCCAAACGATAAGGAGGACTAAGAAAGAGAAAAACCTTATGTTCCTCCACCACCCTATAAACCACCTATTCAATACCCTCAGAGATTAGCTAAATCTAAAACAGAGGGTCAATTCAAGAAGTTAGTAGAACTTCTAAAACAACTCCACCTAACAATCCCTTTCTCTGAAGCAATTACTCAAATGCCCTCATATGCCAAGTTTCTTAAAGAAATCATGTTAAACAAAAGGAAGCTTGATAGGGATAGCACCATATCACTTACTGAAGAGTGCAATGCCATCCTTCAAAACAAAATGCCTCCTAAATTGGAAGATCTAGGAAGTCTCTCTATTACTTGTGTCATAGGCAAATTTGTTATCAATAAGGCACTATGTGATTTAAGACCTAGCATGAGTTTAATGCCCCTATCAATTAATGAAAGATTAAACCTAAGAAGCCTAAAGCCAACTAAAATCTCCCTTCCGTTAGTTGATCATTCAGTTAAATACCCTAAAGGCATCCTAGAGAATGTTCCGGTAAGAATTGGCCAACTATACATTCCTACAGATTTTATAGTAATGGTTATCTCAGAAGACTCAAGTATTCTAATCCTTTTAGGAAGACCCTTTCTAGCCACCACAGAAGTGATAAATAGATGTCAAGGGAGGAAATTTAACTTTCAAAGTAGGTGAGGAGAATATTGAGTTTATTCTTTCCAAATTCATGAAAGCACCTTCCATAGACGACACTTGTTGTGTTTTAGACATTATTGATGTGAGCGTGAGAGAACTAGAAATGGAAAAAACTTAAGTCACTCAAGTCCTTAAGATTCCAGTGCCACCTATATTTGAAGTTGATGAATGGTATGAACCTTGTGAGGACGACAGTTAGAGAGAATGTCTTGCACTTACTCTTGATCATATGCCTGGTCCAAAACAACCATATGTAGAGCTTAAAGTATTACCTAAAAATCTAAGGTATGGATTTCTTGATAAAGAACTTGAACACCCAGTGATAATCAATGCAAACTTAGGCCTAGAAGAGACTGAGCGATTATTAGAAGTCTTAAGGGAATACCCAACAAATCTAGGGTATAACATCTCTGACTTGAAAGGAATTAGCCCCTCTATTTTTATGCACCAAATTATGTTAGAAGTGGACTCAAAAACCTCTTGAGAACATAATAGAAGGATAAATCTAATCATGAGTGATGTAGTAAAGAGAGAAGTCCTAAATCTTCTAGAATCAGAAAATATATACCCGATATCTGACAATAAATAGGCCAGTCCAGTGCATGTGGTGCCTAAGAAAGGAGGAGTCTCTGTAGTTAAAAATGAGAAGGCGAAGTTGTAGCTAAGCGAGTGGAAACAAGATGGAGTATGTGCATTGATTATCAAAAATTAAACAAAGCTACCTATAAAGACCATTTCCCTTTACCCTTTATTGACCAAATGTTAGAACGCCTGGCTAGGCACTCCATTTCTGCTATTTAGATGGGTTCTCATAATTCTTTCAAATTGCGATCCACCCTGAAGACCAAGAGAAAACGACTTTTAAATGTCCTATGGTATGTTCACTTATGGATGAATTTCGTCCAGACTATGCAACGCTCCCGTAACTTTTCAAAGATGCATGATGGCACTTTTGCAGATTTTTTAGACAATATCATGGAAGTTTTTATGGATGATTTCTCTATCTCTGGGAAAAGCTTTGAAAATTGTCTTACAAATCTAGAATTAGTCTTAGAGAGGTGCGTTAAAGTCAAATTAGTGCTTAACTGGGAGAAATGTCATTTCATGGTAAGAGAGGGAATAGTCCTTGAACACGTAGTGTCCGACAAAGGTATAGAGGTAGATACGGAAAAAATTGAGCTGATTGAGAAACTCCAACCACCAAAAATAGTTAGAGATTTGAAGCTTCTTAGGATACGTCGGTTTTTATCGATGTTTAATAAAAGATTTTTCTAAAATAACTAAACCCCTAACTGGTCTTTTAATGAAAGACGTCGAGTTCACCTTTGATAAAGAATGCTTAGAAGTATTCCAACTGCTAAAGCAAGCCCTTATTTACACACCCATAATGCAACCTCCAGATTCTATCCAACCATTTAAAATAATGTGTGATGCAAGAGATTATGTCGTAGGTGTAGTCTTGGGGCAGCGGAAAGATAAGAAGCTCTATGTCATATACTACGCAAGTAGGACTTTGGACTCAACTCAAATAAACTACGCCACAACTGAGAAAGAGCTCTTAGTTGTAGTCTTTGCGATTGACAAATTATGTTCCTACTTTTTAGGAGCTAAAATCATAGTTTAAACTGACCATGCAACTATTAAATACTTGTTAAGCAAGAAAGATGCTAAGTCGAGACTCCTTAGGTGGATTCTATTGATACAAGAATTCGATTTAGAAATGAAAGATAAAAAAGGAATAGAGAATATGGTGGCAAACCACCCGTCTATGTTAGAAAATGTCAAACCAGAGCCAGTGCCTATTAACGATGATTTCCCTTATGAAAGCCTGGTAGCACACCTAGAAGGTGACACACCTAGTTATTCTAGATTATATGACTCCTCAGAGGTGGATAAATTTGGTGATTAAAACATGGAAAACATGGATACCACATTAGCACAAACTACAATTCCTTGGTATGCTGACCTTGTCAACTACCTGGCAACAGGAGTATTACCCCCTGAGTTAACGTATCAATAGAAAAAGAAGTTTTTCCGTGATCTAAAACAATACTATTAGGAAGAACTCCTCCTATTCAAAAGAGGAGCCAATGGTCTTTTCTGCTGATGTGTCCCTGAAGATGAGGTTTAAAACCTCATAACCCACTACCATGCTGCTCCTTATGGAGGGCACACTAGCACATCTAAATCTTGCGTGAAATACTTCAAGCATGCCTTTACTAGCCTCACTTATGGAGAGACGTTTACGCCATGATGGCTAAGTGTGACCAGTGCCAACGCACTAGGAACATCTACCGACGTGACGAAATGCCTCTAAAAAAAATTTAGAAGTTGAAATCTTTGATGTGCGGGGTATTGATTTCATGGGTCTGTTCCCATCATCTTTTGGAATATAAGTTCCTACTCATTATAGTAGATTAAGTATCTAAATGCATCGAGGTGATAAATTTTCCTACCAATGATGCACGAGTCATTGTCAAGATGTTTAAGAACATTATATTTCCCAGATTTGGTATGCCTAGACTCGTCATTAGTGACGGTGGGTCTCACTTCATTTCATGAATATTTGAGAAACTATTACTTAAATATGGAGTTAGACATCAAATAACAACACTTTACCACCCACAAAATAGCAGCCAAGTCGAGGTCTCCAATAGGGAGATTAGACAAATCTAGAAAAAATAGTTGCAACATCTAGAAGGATTGGTTATCAAAGTTGCCAGAAGCTTTATGGGCCTATAGAACCGCGTTTAAGACACCCATTGGAACTACACTGTTTAAATTAGTTTATGGTAAGTCCTGCCATCTACCAGTAGAGCTTGAGCATAAAGCCTATTGGACCATAAAGACCCTAAATATGGACTATGAGACTGCTGGTAGCAAACGAATTTAAGACATACATGTACTAGAGGAATTAGCTTGATAAGCGAACTAAGATATGGCATGATAAGCGAATAAATATTAGAGTTTAAAAAAGGGGAGTTAGTTCTCATTTTCAACTCTCGACTCCTAATTTTCCCTTGTAAACTTCAATCTAGATGGTTAGGACCCTTTGAGATAACTTAAGTCTTTTATAACGGTGTTGTCGAAATAAAGGACAAATCCAACAACACGTTCACAGTAAATAGGCAGCGACTAAAGCACTACCATTGTGCTGAGGACACAAACTATCACGTTAGCTTCAAATTGAAGGAGCTTCCCACCACTTTACTGGATTAGAAACAATTAAATTGTGTCGAGCTTCTGACATTAAATGAAACGATGTGTGGGCAACCCACGAGTTTTTTATTCTTATTTTCCCCGATATAATAAGCAGTACATTTAAATGTTTTGATCAGTACCAAGTTAACTCATGTCTACTTTCAGGCTACATTCATTGCAAAATCTAACTTTTTTACTAACTTTAGAGATGGAGAACATAGATAATATGAAGATCACTTTCAGAAACGAGGCCCAGAGGCAGCGTTATGAAGTCATGTTTCAAAGAGAGATGGAACTAACAATATACCCTGATGGCCCGACTATGACCACCCTAGAAATTAGAGAGAGTGTCTAATTTATGCTTAGTCAAATTGGTTGGGATATTTTTGTTGTGAGGAGGAGATATTGTACTTACTGTAAATTAACCTTTGAGTTTTTGAGTTCCTTCTTCTATGATCCTAACTGAGGGATATGGTTTAATATAAGATTAGCCACATTTAGATTGTTTGGGCATACCTACCGCTTTACACACTGTGAGATGATTGACCTTTTAGGATTCCCTAATGGCCCTGACGCTTTTACAAAAGCACAAGAGGGTAGATATATGGACATTGAACTTGATTACTTTTGGGGTATTACTTCTGGAGGCTCACATCCTAAACCCAATTCCATGAACTCTAACAGTATCCATAACCCAACTATAAGATACTTCCATATGATCCTAGCCTATACCTTTTTTGGGAAAGAGGAGAACATTACTTCTGTGTCCAGAGATGAGTTGTTTATCATATTTTGTGTCTTCAAATCTAGGCCTATCAATGTCGTGACCTTTATGCTTGCTAATCTAGATAGGATTGAACATGCTACCCAAGGACCCATCCTGATAGGCGTCCTGGTTACCATGATTGTTGGGGCTATTGGTCTTAGAACACCACTTTCACATCAAACCCTTCTGGGAGGTATCCGACCCATGAACATTGTATTTTGTTTTAAACACATCTATCTAAGGAACCTAGGACTAAATGAGTTTTAATTACTGATTAACAATGAGGTGGTACACCATTTTACCTTGCGTAACCATGAGAGGACCAGTGTGCAAAACAGAGATAACTGGTTGTATGACTTAGAAGGTTAGAGTGAGTCACCTACTCCACTTGAGACCCCTTCAACTTATGATTACCACCCTACTTATCTCCCTGAAACTCCTTCACTTTCCTCTGCTTCCCGTGCCACACCTTCTATCGACATATTGCTGCACTCGAAACCCTTCGAACTGAAGTTGTTGCTCTTAGAGAGGATATCACTACCATTCGCCAGGATTTCCACGACTTTATAGATGTGGCACACAATCAGTTTGATCATATCTATCAAGAGATTTACTACATCAGAAGATTCTTTAAGCCTAATATATGACGAAGTGACTGATCTCTACTTGAGTATTATCGCATTCCTACCTTACATTTGAACAGTGAGGACACTCCTCCATTTAAGTGTGGGGAATAAAAGTATTTCCCATTTTTCTAATTTAGGATTTCCCCGCTTTCTAATTATGATTTTCCTATTTTATAAATTAGGAGTAAATCTTTAAATTTTTGTCGAGCTGTCGACGTAAAACATAACGCTGCGTGGGAGGCAACCCACGACTTTGATTTTTATAGTGCAATTTCAAATTTTCCACCTTCCATTTTCATTTCAATTTTTATTTTTTTTATTTTTCATCATTCCATTTGATTTATTTTTCATATCATTTAGTTTTAATTCACAAACTTGATTGACTTTTATCAAGGCCATGTACTTAAATCATCAACATGCATAAAAATTTGGCCTTAAAAGTAAATTAAATAATAAAAACAAATTCATTTTCTGCCCCTGAAGTAAGAAATCACGTGTAAAAGATTAATGGTGCTCGCCATAAGGCCCCTGGCGTTCTCCATGGGCATTTCATTTTAAAATTTATGCTTTAAAGCCTATGGCGTTCGCCATAGACCTCATGGCGTTCACCATGGACATACCAGAGACAAAAACACGTTCTGAACGATTTTTCACAGGATTTCCACTATTTTCTTCTTCCAAAACCCATTATTTCCATTTAATCTGTTAACTTCCTTACTCCACTACACTCAAAATTTCAAACTTCCTCCTACCACCGTTACTATATCTTTAACCCTTAGTCACCTCTCATTCCTCTCAACTTTACATTTTTCTTCAACCTCAATACCCATTCCTATTTTCCATTTTCTCTCACAATGTCCCCAAGAGTAGTAAGAGCAAAAGTGGATTATATGAACATCATCTTCAGAGGGGGAGAAGATGGCGAGAGTCAAAGGATTAAATATACCAAACTGTTCAGACGTTCGGTTAATTTGACGAGGTATGCTGACGACTCTTGTTTACGTAGTTTAGGCTTGATTGGTAGTGTACATTGGATGTTATGTAACTTAGGGATGACTCGTTTTGTGCTTTAAAGGATCCTACATATGTTAAGATAACACTTGAATTTTTGATTTCATTCAGTTACTACACGCCGTGGTAAGCCGCAACACCGTAGGCACGGTGAAATTTAGAATGTTCAACAAGGAGTATGAGTTTAGCCAAGATCACATTGTTGACTTGCTAAAATTCCTCCATGGGGATGGTATAGCATGTGAGGCACCCTTAGAGGGAGAATGACAATTAAAAGCGTTCCGTTTTTGGAAATAATTGACTCGTGAGGCCACATCCGATTGGGAAGGCCTAAAATCTACTTCAATTCACAACTCGGCCATTCGTTACTTGCACCGTATATTAACTAACACCATTTTTGGCAGGGTGAATAATGGGAGAGTGAATTCCAAGGAGCTTTTCTTTTTGCACAGTGCATTCGCACATACACGAGTCAATTTGACTCCATTTATGTTGGCACACATGCAGTCTATTTGCACTGGAAGCACTGGCCCTATTTATGTTGGATGGCTGATCGCATCCATAGCTCGTGCATTGGGCCTAAACAATGAGCTAGCAACCCTTGAGCCCCTTAAGACACCCTTCCTGGATAAAAATGTTTGTTGTAGCATGCACATGGCTAGGGATAGACAAGACGGTAGATACAATTTGATGATTAGTAACCATGTTATTAGGAGTGCTATTTTACCTTGATCCGTATGCACTGATGTGAAAAGCAGGAACAATTCGATATATGATTTGACCGCCCCGGAGCCTTGTCATCCTGCCCCTGCTGACATACCCATACAGGATAATGAGGTTGGTTTGACTGATGACGAGTTTGACCATATGGAGCAAGACGCTCTCACCCATGTGTCTGACTCTGTTACACATACACACACTGCACATAGCCTTTCTGATACTTTTGCAAGTACCTCTTTCGCACACCAGTCTCGAGAGGAGTATGACTATACCCCAATTAGGACCACACTTGATGATGTCCTTAGCGAGCTACAACACCAAAATAATTTAGGTGCCGAGCGTGACCAGTTGCTTAGAGATATAGAAAGATAGCAAGTTGACATGATGGCCACTATCCAGCAGATCCAAGAGCAGCAATACGACTACGCAGGAAAAACCGAGCATAATATGACAGACCTGATCGAAGAGATGTCAGGATTTCATGTAGGGATAACTGATTTACTAGATTATATACAACATGTGGGTGTCTCATTCCCTCAACATAATAAGGGTGGATATGGACGAAGGAGAGGTTGCGGCCGTTATTGAGCTCTCCGCACAGGTTTTTTTATTCCTTTTCCACATTTTTTTATCAAAACATTAGGGACAATACTTGGTTTAAGTGTGGGGGCGGGGGGACTTTATCGCTTTACTTTTATTGCTTTCTAGGTAGATTTACTTTTTTCTAGCTTATTTCATATTTTTAGAATTTCATCTGTTTTTAGTGTTTAGTCGAGTCATTGCATGTGTTGTCGAGTCTTTATGCGTGGTTTTTAGTTGATTAGTTGATTATGGGGGTGGGGGGACTTTATCGCTTTACTTTTATTGCTTTCTAGGCTATGTTAGAGAGACTTGGGAAAATTTTAATAAAATGAATACCTTCCCGACACTCTAAACCCCCTAAATATGTAAAATCAATTTGAGTACTCATTATGCCAAAACCTTAAATTCAGCTTTTAAAGTAACCCCTAAGTAGTTTATAATAGCAGTCAGCGCCATCCTAAGCACACACTAAGTAGGAAGTCGATGCAAATAAGTGCATGATCTCAAGCTTAATAAAAAGATATGTTCCTTCTAAGTTAGGTGATCCTCACCCGATCACTTAGCCCAACAGTGCAAACTCTTTTATATGTGGACGCTTAAGTCAATTTTCCAATAAAAGGAAAATAAAATAACAGTGAGATTATAGTCGCTAACAGACTTACTTACCATGAGTGTCTACAGACAACGGGTTTAATGTGATTGTGCTTGAATGAAATGAGGTGAAAAAGAACAAGAGATCTAGGTTGAGTTATAATAGCATGATTCGGATTGGTTTGCATAAAGAAGGAATTTTGGACCGTAAAATGCGGAATTGTGTCATTACGGTATCCTTGACATTGATATCTAGTACCTATTGATCTAGCACTAGCGTAGCAACCCCGTATGTTTAAGGGTTTTGTTGTTCCTTTGTTTCGAAACACACTTAATTCTTTTCATCGTGTTGGTGGATTGCTTGAGGACAAGCAACAGTTTAAGCGTGGGGGAGTTTGAGAACAAGAAAATACATAGTATATTTCGACTTGATTTGCATGCAATTTAGTGTCACTTTTATATTTTTTTGTTGCTTTGATGTCGATATTGTTTAATTGTTCTAGGTATTTATCGAAGGGAAGCATTTGTGCAAGAAAACGAGAAAAGGAGGAAGAAATGAAGGAAATAGTGAAGAAAAAGCCACTTTCTGGTGTATGGCGTTTGCCACCACCTCATGGTGTTCGCCATACACCTCCCAGCCACGTAGTCCATATTTTAAGGTCATGGCATTCGCCATGGATGCGCGATGCATATTTTTTCAGAAAAAAAACTTGCTAAGTCTTCACCCACTTTCCTACTTCTTCTCTACAAATTATACACGACCTAAGGACGTTTTCCAGCTGCACATCACTATATAATGACAACTTTTATGAGATTTTCCCATCCAAGTTCGTACTCAAAAGTTTTATTCTTAGTTTTTAAGTAGATACTATATTTCAAAGTGATAGAGCTCTCACGTTGAGGGACTATCACGCCATAATCTTCAAGGATTTCCATTGTAAGCTTGGATCAATTTAATCGTGCTGACATTTAAAGTTTTGTTTTGTTTCGTTCATTGTATTCGAAGTTATTCCCGCATTAATTCCAGTTTATCTGATTCTTTATATCATTGCTTTTTATTTCTACTTGTATTTTAATTCAATTGACATGTTGTTTTTAATTTCAATAATCATGAATTGTTTATTTATGTCTAAAATTATGTCCGACTAAGTCTCTTTTAGTCCGGTTTGTGAGGACCTTCGTTCTGACGGGACTCGGTAATACTTTGACGTAATTTTCTACAAATTGTTTTTTTTCTAGTTTCGATTTTTAAATTAAATTTTAAAAGGTTTTGCATGATAGTGAAAACATTAAGGTTGTTAGTCAATAACACGACAATGTGAGGCTTGGACCAGGTAATAAAAATTGGACATTAATCTTAAACACATCAACATCACTTTAGGATTAATTAGGACTTATCAGTTTTCAAAAGGTATTTCTTGATTTAAATGAGTGAGTGACAATAAAACATTTATGGTCTAGGAGTATAGCTAGAGTCAACAGCACGACAATGTGAGATAAATGTTTTTAAACTAATATTTTTTGTTGAAAAATGATTTAACACTTAACATACGTCATTGAAATATTGAGTCTCTAAGGTGCGTTAGGATACACATTCTGATCTCTCATTTCTATATATATTTTCTAAACTTTATTTTAACTTTCATTCTAGTTTTAGTTTTTTCTTAATAAAACCTCATTAGCCTTAGATTTCCATAACAACGATAGATAGAGATACACTAAATTATTAATCTCTATGAATACGATATCTTTTAAAAATACACGACACAATTATACACTTTTTAGTTAATTCAATAGACTCACCAGAGTCGACAATTCCCCCCCCCCCCCCCTCCCCCCCCCCCCCGAGACTAACTCTACTCTTCAAGATCTTGTAAGGATTGAATGATGCAATTTGGATCCATGGCGTGTGTTGCTCCTTTGACCTCCACTCTATAAGGTTCTCCATCGATGACATTTAGAGACAATCGCAGGCTACCTCCCGCCATAAATAATAAATAAATAAATGTTTCCATCTCTTTGCAACATTATTCTTAGATCTAATTTTGTAATCATTTAATCCTATAATATCTTTTGAAATATTTCTCATGTCAATCTTTAAAATAAGAATAAACTCTAATGATCACCAGACTTCTATATTTAACATTAAATACGGATATATGATTTTTGGATAATTTCAGCTGTCCTCGCCCATTATTAATCAATTATTAAAATTTATTAAAAAATAATAAAAATATAAACGAAGTAAAAATAATTTTTGGAAACTCTAGCATCCACTGATTCGCCAATCAGGATGACGCATGTAATCCACTTTCAACTCATTCGCCAATTGATATGGCGAATTCATCTTCTCCAAAATCCACTTTCAACTCATTCGCCATTTTAAATGGTGACCCAAGGTTGGTTTGTTAACCATTTTGAACAATTTTTTAAATACTGTGTTATTTTGATAAATTAAAATCAATACTTGGTTATCTTAAAAAAAAATTAATTTTTTTACACTATCAATAATCACATCACATCTATTATTTTATTTGAAAAGTTTAATTTTTATTTTAACTATCTAAAACACAATATAAGCGGATATTATAATATATTAATAGTGTAAAGTTCTTTACACTAACAATCCATAATAATTAATTTTTTTCTAATTAAAAATAGATTCAACCTTAATTAATTACCGAAAATTTTCCTTCACACATTAAAAAGTTAACTCATTGGTCTTTATTTTATATAAAAAAATATAGTTATCTAAAAAATAATTTAGTATGTGTCTTGTTATGCGTAGGTAAGAATTTATTCTAACATAATTGAGTTGAATGTAAATTTATTATATTTTAATACATTACCATAAAAGTGATTCTTAACATTTATATTTTTGGAAGATTTTAATTAAAAAAATTTGAAAGATTTGAATCAAAATTGTTTTTTAATGTATAATTATCAAATTATATATTAATATGCATATTTTTATAAAACATAAAATGAAATGACTAAATTCCTATTAATCAAATATAATAGTTAAATATGTGTACTTTGAACATGTAATTACTAAAATTAGTTTTAATAAGTAAATATAAAATTAAATTTTATTCTAATTTAAAATATATATTCTGAGGGATTGTTTCATTTTTTTTAGTCAAACAGTTATTTTATTCATTTACAAAAGATTTTGTATTTCTAGTTTCTAGAGAGTAAGAGTTTGTCCTGAGATAAATGGTTCAATTTTATTATAATTTATTTTTGTTATTTTAAAACTACTATTGTGTTTATTTTTACAGCAATTCTTTTTGTTACCAAAAATATTAAGTTAAAAAATAGTGTTTTTTTTATCATAATGTCACATTGCCTTATGATGCAAGGTCACTCCTATTTATAAGTATGACATTATTATTTTTTTGTTTGAGTCTAAATTTGTGAACCATTCCTTATCTTCATTTATTGATTTCCTTCACAGTTTTGGCTATAAACAAAACATGAATCATAGTAATCATCATCATGAGTTATATGGATCTCTTCTTCACTCTATTGATTCTTCTTTCCACATTTTTTGTGCCAACGTTGTTTAGCAAAGTGTCCAAACTTTTTACAACTGTCGCATCACACCTTTCTTTTATTAAACTATTTTTTGTTTGATTGGTTTGTACAAAAGTCTTCTCCTCTCTTGGAGAATTCAACATTGTCATCAACCTTTGATTTTTCATTGTTGGACCAATTTCTATTTTTTTTCTTTCTTCTTTAAATCTCTTTCATGATCATCTTTTTTCAACTTCTGAGTTTGCAAGGTGTCTTGAATTAACCTCTATCAATCACCATGAATTAACAACTCTCAAATAAACTTTGTAGTTCTTCTATCTTCATGATTTTAAAGTTTTTGGATTCTTGAATCGCCACACTATGAAATCAAATCGTAAAGTCATAATGTCATCACTTTCTCAACTACTTGTACATCAATGATAGCCTCATCACATGTTTTCATTTATTTCACCAATGCAGTCAATTTAGAAAAGTAATTTCTTATCTTTTGATCATCTTCCATCTAACTTCATTAAAACACTCCATCTTTTCCAATTACTTCCATCAAGAATCAAGATGTTATAAGGAAATCAACCATTAGATTGATGAAAGAATCCTTGAAAATTTTACACACCACCCTAAATGTTTCTCAATTCAATGATCCTTTCACAATTCCTTCATGTTTTCCTTATATAATATCAGGTTCTTGATATCAAATGTTAGCGCATCAATGTTTCTTATGCAGCAAAATAACTAGTTAAAGTTGTAACAACGGTGGTATATTTCAATTTTAATTTTCAAAACAAAATTTTATAACATTCATATAGCTTGTTGGTTAAACAAACAATCTAACTAATTAACAAACTAATCAACTACTTGTTAGTTTGTTAGTTTGTTAGTTTAAGCTGCTAACACACTTAGTCACAAACTAACTAACAAAACTATATACATGCATGAGTTTATTGTATAACGCTTTTATTAAACTATATACATGCACACATGTATAATGTAAATGGGCTTAACTATAAACATATACGGGTGTAAATTATAAATTGAAATGCTATGTTAGAAATTATAAAAATAAAAAAAAAAGAATGATCACAAGAATTATAAAAATCAAGAAAAAAATTATTTTGGTCCAAGAAATTTCTCTAAGACAAAACAAAATACATTATTATTACAAAATGTAGATTTCTCAACGCAGTTTCACCTCACTATGGTAAAATTCATTTATTTAGGTGTTTTTTTTAACTGCTTTTTACCACGGCCAGAATTTCCAATCGTAATGAAAAGTGGCGCATTATCATGAATTTGAATCCCAACACCAGCCGTTTTATTTTTTTATTTTTTATTTTTAAGCCACTTTATACCATAGTTAGAACTCCATTTGTGGTGAAAAGTGTCTTTTGGTCATAGGTCGAATTCCAACACCAGCAATTTTGTTTTTTATTTATTTTTAAGCCACTTTTCGCCATGGTTAAAATTCCAACCGTGGTGAAAAGAAGCGCATTCCAAATTTTTCTAAGATATATAATGCTCCATGTTCAGTCATTTTTTCCTGGATGTTGATGAGATTTAATGTTTAACAATTTTATTGATTTGTTGTTGTTTTTTTTTTTCTTTTCTTGTTGTTATTTTTGTTGAGATTTAATGTTTAACATTTTAATGATTTAGCTGTTGTTGTTTTTAGATTTATTGTTTAATGATTCTATCGATTTTGTATTTTGTTGATATTGTTGTTGTTGTTATTGTTGTTGTTATTATTGAGATTTGATGGTTAACAATTATATTAATTTTACTTTATTGTTGTTCTTGTCCTTGTTGAACATCTCATCCTATGTAAGGTAACATCTATTGTACTCATTGCAAGTAATCTTGAGATCCACTGTGGGTCTGGTAAAACTAACTTGGACCAAACTTTCATCTAAAACACCAGTTTCCCTAATCACTATCCCACAATGGTGAGGCATCGAACCACCAACATCATTAGTGGTGAACAATGAGCCATAACAAATATATAGATTACTATCAAAGAATTATGCCACAACAACGAAACTTTGCAAGACAACGTTTTGCATCTCCAGTAACGGAAGTCTTGATTCGAACATGATGTCACATGATTCGAATCATGAATAAAAAATCTTAAAAATTTAAATGCATGAAAAATAGCTTTTGTGAAATAGCAAAAATTATAACTGAGGTTTTTAAATGCGAAAGTATTTTAAGGAATATGCTAAAAGAGTTATTGCGAGATGACAAAACAATTTAATGATGCATGAATGAATAAATAATGTTATATATAGATAAATAACATAACTCGATGCAAGAAATTAATGAAATGTTTAATGAAAGACATTTTAATGCAAAAAAAACTTTAATTTCAATGAATTTCATGATTCAAATGATTACACAAAACATCAAATTATTGAAATGATTCGGATGACAAAAAAAATGCACAAATGAATGTAATGATTGGGTGAATGAGATATATACTGCTGCACACAGGGAAAACATATACTACAAATGAAAAATACATCAAACAAACACACATCAACAAATATTTTAAAGGTAAATTATGTCGTTACCGCGAAAAACACCCGACGAAGACACAGAGTCGCCATCGAATTTTATTTATCCAAACGGGGAAAGGAAAACATCGAGAAAACCTCATAAGGGAAAGAACATGGTGTCACAATCAAATTCAGGGTTCAGGAGTCGATTACACAAGAGGAAGGTATTAGCACCCTTCGCGTCCGTTGTGCTCAACGACATCCACTTTTGTTGTTCTAATCAAATGACATGTTTATCTAAAAACCTACTTGCTAAAGAAATGCAGAAGCAAAAAGAGAGAAAAACAAAAGAGGAATCGATAGGATCTTGCAATCTTATGTCTACGTATACTCTCGTGCAATGACAAAGTTAGAGTCATGGTAGTTCGAAAGACTACGGGTAAAAGGGAAGGTTGTTCGCCAAGGATTAAGGCCCTTGTGCTTATGTATTCTCAACAGGAATGAGAAAGTCAGAGCGTCCATAGTTTGTGGGACCACGGGTTGCTTAGTATTTTTTATGGACAATGCTAATGTTCATGTTCTAGCAGTTTAGGTGTTTTTCGCTCGTTGTCTGGAGTCTTACGTGTTACCCGTTTGCGATAGAACGAAAATAATATGCCTTTTTGAAAAAAGAAAATAAAGAATCCCAAAGGAAAACAATTTGAATTTTTTGAAGTGTTTTAAAGAAGTGAATTAAATTGATTTGTGATGTGTCTCGTGCTAAAGTCTATGAAAATAGGAGCAACTACTTTGTGCAAATGATTCAAACGTCTCGCGTACAAAATACTCTAAGAACAGGTAAGAAAAGACTCCCTCTCATATTTTCCCACGCGCTTAAGGCTTGTAACGCACCATACACATCGTATTTATTAAGTGTTTTGAATTGATTAAGAGGAAGAAGAGAAAGATACAACGCAAAGTTTAAGGAAGACTTGATCCTAGATGTTATCATGTAATGTGGTCTTAAGGTTAGGATTAGAAGGCGATTCTATCATAATGTTGTTATGCAGGATGAACCTAAAGTTGGGATTATGGTGAAGCAACCCTAATATTGTCATGCTTGGGTTAACAACCTAATGTCTATCCTACTCCAAACTTAATCAAAAATTAAGTTGGACTAGGAAACCCTAAGGGAACATGCGAGCAAATAAGCAAGAACAAACAAATAAGAAAAATCAGCAGCATACAACAGTGCATCTCAGCAAATACAACAGTATATTTAGCATCAATAGAACAACAACAATTAACAACACCTATAACTCAGGACAACAGTATATACATGTAGAACCAAATGATGTCATTTAACAGCATGTACAGCTCATGACAATAGTGTATGCAAAGCAACAATGAATGGATTCAACAAGATCAAACACACATTACCATAACACATGCATCATGTATTCCACAAAGCCAAGCAAGTATCGTGAACATGCATTAAGAATTCAAGCAACATGAACACACATGCATAAGATCTAGCAACTAACATGAATATGTAATTTGCAATTAACATGTATCCACAATTAAACAATTAGCATAAACATGCATTAACAAGATCGAAGTCATATGAACATGCGACAACACACTCAAGCAAACATTATCATGATCATGTATCACCAATATCAAGCATTAACATGCATTTGAACAAAATTTAGTTAAACTGGTATTAACACGCAACTCGGACCAATCCCAAAATTAAATCAAACAAATGAATCAAGAATACGTGCAAACATGGTACATGGAGGCTAAACAGTTCGAGAAACATTAATAAATGGTCACCACATCAATCCATGAAGAAAAAAATGAATATGAACCAAAAATAGCCCCAAAAACAAGCCAAAAACACAAACTATGTCAGGTGTAAGAGATTACCTGATATGGTGTAACCGGTTACACCATGAACAAAAACAATTCCTAGATGCGCAGCAGAGGGTGTAACCGGTTACACCAGATGTGGTAACCGATTGCACCTGTAGAAACAACAGAAAATCAGTTTGCAAAATCACTTTCCCAACATCACTTCAATGATCAAATGTATCATGTAACAACATGCAATTGTACACGAAAATTACATCAAACAACAACAAATAACATCAATCAAGCAATAATATCATCAAGAAATTGAATCAATGGATGAATCCACACAAAACCACAAGGATATACATTATGAAAGTTGCAAAATAAGCTAAAATAAGTTTGGATTTAGGAATTACCAACCTACAAAGCTGAGATTTGCTTTGGTAATTGTTACAAACAGAAAATGGTGGGTGTAATCAAGAAAACCAGAGATCCAAGAGATTCTTCACAAGAAAAGTTGAAGAACAATGCAATAAGCTAGAATTGCTTCAAAATCACTTCAAGAAATTGCTTCCAAAATTCAGATCTAGATCCTGTAACACGGTGGGAGAACTGACTTTAAACAATGTTGCGGATAGCAAGAGTCGCCACCGACTTTTATTTTATCCATAAGGAAAGGTTATAAAAGAACAGGAAAGACCTTAGAGAATATTTTGGGTCCGGGGGGTAGGTTATGAAAAGGGAAGGTGTTAGCACCCTTTTCATCCATGGTTATCCATGGGCTCTTAGGTACTTAAGCTCACTTTTGAATTGTTTTGAAAGTGTAGTGTGTGAATAGAAAATTTTCAGAATAGTTAATAAATAATCCATGTAAGGATGTGTTAAGAACTTGTTTGAAAACTTGTTGAGAATTTGTTTAAGTGTGAAACAATTTTGAAGTGAGCAAACACCTAGGAGTTGCCTACCCTAATGTTTTAAGGTCTTTCTTATTCTTTATCCTTTCCTTAGTAAGACTATCCCTACTATAATGGAGTAGGTAGTCCTTACTTTGGATGTTAAGGGACATGTGAGGGACAATTTGACTTTGAAGGCCATTGTGGGATGTAATAAGCACATATAAGGGACCATCATCATTTTTCGAAAGGGACTCGATTCGTAAAGGCAACCATAAGGGACTTTGATGATTTTTTCATTTGAGGGACTTGCTTTATACACCCCACTTAACCATTATTCGTAGGCAACTTGAGGGATATCCTTAGGAAGTGAGACGGCGATTAAAATCGACTTACGTGTGTGACGTGTTTATTTTAATTATCTTTATTTAAAAGTGATCTAAATTTATTTTAATATTACATACATGTTGTTACACTCCCTAATTACTAACCATAATAATAATTAAATAATTAAACAACTTTACATCCAAGAAACAATTACAAAATAATAAGCAAAATAATTAAATAGCAAAGATAAATAAAATATAAATAAGCAATAATAAATAATAAAGGGGGTTAATTCTAAGTTTACTCGGCAAGACATCGCATCTTGTGCCTACGTATCCTTACGGGAGTGGAATCAGAGTAATCGTAGTTCCCCTCAATAGGGAGGTTAGAAACTTCTTGACTGTGGTCAAGGTCTCAAGGGGAATAAACGCATCTTAAGGACACGCTTACGTGGAGTGTAGAAACTCCAAATCTCTACGTTGAAATGTTAAGTTGTAATTAGGGTTAAATTAGGGATTCCACGGCGGGAAACCTTAAAATGAGCGCGGCGGCTCTTTGACCTAATGCTAAGGGTAAAATTGTAATTTTGCCTGCGGCGAGGCATTTGTGAAAATTAGGGTTTGAAGTTTGTAGTTTTGAGGATTTGAAATTGAATGTGTGAAGTTTTACGGACTATTGGCGCGGCGGCCAAACAGTTAGACCTAACCTTCGGATGTGTGCAATGTGACAGAAATAATAGTAAACGCGTGAGATAATTGAATCATGCAAACAGAGAGATAATGTCATAATTTAAACCATGCAAGCAGAAATTTAAAGGCAGAATTTAAAGAGCGATTGTTAAGTTCGCGAGGTTACATGAGAGGAGCAGATACAATATGATAATGAAATTTGAATTGAACAATAATAAAATAAAATAAATAACGGTTCTAGTTATTATTTTAAAAAAAAGATTTTAGTTATTATTTTAAATTTATCTAAAAAAAAGGTTTTTCTTAAAAATAATAGGTTTTCAAATTAATTTGGAAAAGATGTTAATGTTATTTATTTTAAAAAACAGATTTTTATATTATAACAAATTTTAATAAATTAATGACAACAATAATAATAATAATGGTAATAATAATGATAATAATGATAATAATAATAAATAATGATAATAATAATAATAATAATAATAATAATAATAATAATAATAATAATAAAGCAATAATGAATTTTAAATGTGCCAAATAACCCAACAATGTTGCTAACGCAGAAATGCGCTCATCGCAACCAGATCTAAATCGGACGAAACAAAATTTATCGCAAAGAAAAAGAAATTAAGCAAAAAATAGTATTATTGCTCACACAAAAATGCGATCATCGCAACCAGATCGAACTAACACAAATGTCACGCGTCATGCACACAAATGTGCAAACATCGTATCGACATAATTCGATCAAAAATCTTATATATATAAACTCTAACAATTTAAAAATTATATATATATATAAACGTAACAGTAATAGATAAAGAAAAAGAAATAACGGTAATAGATGAAGAAAAAGAAATAACAGTAAAAGATGAAGAAAAAGAAACAACAGTAATAGATGAAGAAAAAGAAACAACAGTAATAGATGAAGGAAAAGAAATAACGGTAAACGATGAAGAAAAAGAAACAATAGTAATGGATGAAGAAGAAAACTAAATAACGGCAAACGGCACTCACTCCTCTTAGGTTTTTTTCATTCTCTCCCTCTTTTCCAACAAGGCAACACATGTATATATAGGGAACAAATTAGGGTTAACACCAAATTGTCAATAATGTCCCTAAAGCCCATTTTAAAGCCCAAACTAAATAATTAGTTAAGAAAAAATAAATTTTAAATAATTTAAAATAATTAAAATAAACTTAAAATAAAAACTAATAATCCTATTGATTCCTAAAATAAAAAATATTATAAAAAGAACAAAATTTTTTTCAATATTTTTTATTTTATGATTTTTTGGATATTTTTATGAATAATTTAGAAAAAAGTGAAAAAAATAATATTTTAAAAAATGATTTAATTAAAATACGAAAATAATAATTAAATAATAATAAAAAACTATTTTTGTTATTTTTTTAATGAAAGATAGAAAAATTTAGAGTAAAAATAATAAAAAACAAAAAAAATGACAAAGGTGAGATTCGAACTCTCAACCTCTCACACTCATAACTCCTTACACATGTCCTCCTGCCAATTGTGCCATTTTTACTTTTTAGAAAAAAAATGCATGCCATATGATATTTACCTGCAAAAAGTCAAACGACTACACAAATTTGTTAGTAATTGATTAAATGCAATGAAATGCGACGACAAATCTTAGGGCAAAATTTGGGGTATTACAGTTATTATGATAATATTTCTCACCCAACCTCTCTTTGATGTTGGCAAAAAAAAAAATCATGAAGTTTGACTTTGGTTTGACCACAGTTGACCTCAGTTTGACCTTTTAACTGCATTGACTGCTTTTGACTTATTTGATCATCTGACTGAGCAAACTTTTGAGAAAAGTCTTGAAACTTGACATGGGGGTTCTTATACACATATAAGATGTTATGAAGCTCACTTGAAGTCTTGGAAGTCCATTTAGCTTGATTAAAGTCAAAACCCTAGTTTTGGATGCACTGCTTAGGAGGTGCATTGTCTGAGGGAATTGTCAACTCTTCTGACCAATTGTGAACTTTGTGAACCTTGTGAATCTTCATAAGATATCTTGCGATACTCATGGGAGGTATTGTGAAGCTTGTGAACCTTGTGAACATCATGAAGTGGCTTTGTAGACCTCATGACCCTTAGGAAAGCTTTGTAAACATTGTGAATCTTGTGAACCTTGTGAACCTTCATAAAGTAGCTTGTGGACTTTATGAACTTCATGAAAGGTTATGCAAGTTGTTGGAGAACTTGTGAACCTTGTGAACCTTCTTAGAACACAAAGTCTTGTATTGTGAGGGCAAATTTTGGGGTGCAACAGCTGCCCCTGTTCAATTTTCTGAAACCTGAGGGGTTAGATTGGTATATTTGCCAGTCGTAACCTGGAAGGTTGAAGGGGATTGAACACAAAAGCCCAAAAATTTGCACTCACCAGTGCACTAGAGTGGTACAGATGGCTAGTTGAATATGATTGAGTGGGCTTAAAGATGCCACTAGGGGGGGGGGGGCAGTTTAAAATATGGGTGTATGATGAAAGCTGTTAGGAGTCTGGAATAATAATGATGTAGCAGCATGTCTTCATGAGGATAGAGCAATCAATAGTGATAACCCTAAAGCAGTCTTGAAGCAATGATATGATTTCAGGAGGATAGAACAATGAATGGCTCTAAAGCAGTCTTGAAATAATAATGTGATATGTCTTCAGGAGGATAGAGCAATCAATAGCTCTAAAGCAGTCTTGAAGTAATAATGTGATATGTCTTCAGGAGGATAGAGCAATCAATAGCTCTAAAGCAGTCTTGAAGTAATGATTCCAGGAGGATAGAGCAACGGATAGCTCTAAAGCAGTCTTGAAATAATAATGTAATATGTCTTCAGGAGGATAGAGCAATCAATAGCTCTAAAGCAGTCTTGAAGTAATAATGTGATATGTCTTCAGGAGGATAGAGCAATCAATAGCTCTAAAGCAGTCTTGAAGTAATGATTTCAGGAGGATAGAGCAATGGATAGCTCTAAAGCAGTCTTGAAGTCATGAGAGTCTATCAGGAGGATAAAATAACCCTGAGGTTACAATAAAGCAGTCCCAAAGTAATAAGAAGCTCATCAGGAGGATAAAGTAACCCTGAGGTTACAATAAAGCAGTCCCAAAGTAATAAGAAGCTCATCAGGAGGATAAAGTAACCCTGAGGTTACAATAAAGCAGTCCCAAAGATCATAAGCTTGTTTGTTGGATAATTAACCTGAAAACAAGGTAGCATTCTGTATAACAACATTAGTTTATGCTTTATGTATGCATGTATGACATGATGCACTTAGGTAATGTACTATAGGCATATATGTTATGGTATGATGTAAATGATGTATGTATGCTATGACACTGCTGGAAGTGTCTGGATATCCTTGTATAACAACTGCTGGCCAAGGAAAATAAATCCCGATTCGTTGTTGAAGAATATATAACCCTCCGTCTGCTGGGAATAACAAGGTATAGATAACCTCCCGTTGTTGGGGATAACAAGGTATAGATAACCTCCCGTTGTTGGGGATAGTAGGGTATAGATAACCTTCGTTTTCGTTTGATAGTAGGATAAGTATAACATCCCGTCTTCGTTCATCGTGCCCTTATTGGAAAGTAATTTCCCGTATATCCGTATGAGGATAAAAGAGATGGATATAAATTCCAGGGGAGATTAGACTTTGTGAAAATGGATTAGTCCTACTGATGGTTTGTAACTGCCTTGTAAAGATGAACCGGCGAAGCTTCGTTGAAATCCTTCCCTCGTTCGTCCTTAGTAAATACTATTACTGCATTTTCATGCGTTTCTGATAAACATCAATCATGCATTTCTGGTAAACATCAATCATATTCAAAGGCATACATACATTTAAACACAACCAATGGACGTTTAGCTTATGTAAATAGGGTAAAAGTAAATCTGGATTCAAAAGATGGAATTTATTTATACCAAAAGTGACCCATACACGGGTAAGTTTGTACAAGGAGACATAAACCCTAGTAAGAGAATTTTGTCATGAAGTTTTACAAAAAGAATCAGCTATGTGGGAAATAATCCTATTGAGTTTCAATTCTACTATTGCCACTCAAGTATCTCATCTTCTTGCTGTTGAGACGGAAACGATTGGATTGAGCTTTATCTGTTTGAGCTTGAGTAAGTAGTACAACTGGTTGCAGTTTCATGAGTGATCCAAACGAGACATAGTCATACGCTTTAATCCCTAACTTTTGCCTGGATTGCCCTTTCAGGTTTTCAATCCACCGGGATACCCTTTTTTGCCCAAGCCGCCTTTTCAGGTTTTCGACTTGCCGGGTGTACATCTTTTTATATATATATCCCTAATTTTTGCCCAAACCCTTTTGGTTTGCCGGGATGCCCTTATTTTTGCCTAGGCCTGTCAACCTAGCGGGTCTCTTTTTATGCGTAGTATTTTTTAACTATGTCTGCGTTTACAGGTTGTGGGAAGTCTTCACCATCCATTGTAGTCAGTATCATGGCACCTCCTGAGAACACTGTCTTGACTACAAATGGTCCCTCATATGTTGGAGTCCACTTGCCCCTAGGATCACCCTGTGGTAATATGATACGCTTGATTACCAAGTCACCAGCCTGATATACCTTTGGCTTAACCTTCTTGTTAAAAGCTTTGATCATCCGTTTCTGGTACATCTGGCCATGACAAACTGCTGCTAACCTTTTCTCATCAATCAAATTTATCTGGTCAAGTCGAGTCTGAATCCACTCATCTTCATCCAAGCCTGCATCCTTCATAATTCTCAAGGAACTGAATCTTCATATCAATAGCAACTTGCATACCCATGATACATGCCTCATACTCAGCCATGTTATTGGTACAATAGAAACAAAGTCTGGCAGTAATCGGGGTATGACAACCTTCAGGGGAACTAATCACAACACCAATACCATTACCATGTGCATTGGAGGCACCATCAAAAACCATAGTCCATCGGGATCCTTGTTCAGGTCCGTCATATTGTCCAGGTTCTTTGGTAACAGACATAATGTCTTCATCAGGGAACTCAAAATTCATTGACTGGTAATCATCTACTGCTTGATGAGCCAAATGATCAGCAACAACACTCCCCTTAATGGCCTTCTGAGTGGTATACTGTATATCATATTCCGTCAAGATCATTTGCCATCTTGCAATTCTTCCGGAGAGAGCAGGTTTCTCAAATATGTACTTGATTGGATCCATCTTCGAAATCAACAAGGTAGTATGGGTCAACATATACTGTCTTAGTCGGCGAGCAGCCCATGCCAAAGCGCAGCAAGTTTTCTCGAGCAGTGAGTATCTTGTTTCACAGTCGGTAAACTTTTTGCTAAGGTAGTATATTGCCTGCTCTTTTCGACCAGACTCGTCATGTTGCCCCAATACACACCCCATTGAGTTGTCTAATACTGTTAAATACATAATCAAGGGTCTTCCATCAACTGGTGGTATTAAAATTGGAGGTTCTAGCAAATATCTCTTGATTTCATCAAAGGCAGTCTGGCACTCATCATTCCATTCCATCACCTGATCTTTCTTCAACAACTTGAAGATTGGCTCACAGATGGTAGTTAATTGGGAAATAAATCTTGCAATGTAGTTCAATCGTCCCAAGAAACCTCTAACCTCCTTCTCAGTACGGGGAGCTGGCATCTCTCGTATAGCTTTCACTTTTGCAGGATCCACTTCAATACCTTTTCCACTGACAATGAAACCCAGGAGCTTTCCAGATCTATCTCCAAAAGTACACTTGTTTGGATTTAATCTCAACCTGTATTTCTTCAACCTCTCAAACAACTTGTGCAGATGATCAAGATGTTGTTCTTCATTCTGAGACCTGGCTATCATATCATCCACATATACCTCTATCTCATGATGAATCATATCATGAAACAAAGCCACCATAGCACGCTGATATGTTGCCCCTGCATTCTTCAAACCAAATGGCATTACCTTATAGCAAAAGGTGCCCCACTGTGTCACAAATGTAGTCTTCTCCATATCTTCAGGTGCCATCTTGATTTGATTGTAACCAGAGAAACCATCCATAAAAGAGAATACCTTATGCTGAGCAGTGTTGTCTACCAGAATATCAATATGAGGAAGTGGAAAGTCATCTTTAGGGCTAGCCTTGTTCAGATCTCTATAGTCTACACACATACGTACCTTACCATCTTTCTTAGGAACTGGTACCACATTTGCAACCCACTGAGGATAAGAAGTTACGGCCAAGAACCCTGCATTGAACTGTTTCATTACCTCTGCTTTGATCTTTTCTGACATTTCAGGACGCATACGACGAACCTTCTGCTTCTTTGGACGACAATCTTCTTTCACTGGCAAACGGTGAACCACAATGTCTGTATCCAACCCTGGCATATCTTCATAAGACCAAGCAAAGATCTCCACATAGTCACGTAGCATCTGAATCAACCTGCTCTTGACACTGTCCTCTAAATCAGCCCCTATCTTGACCTCTTTTCTGTTTTCTTCAGTTCCCAGATTCACAACTTCGACTGGCTCTTCATGTGGCTGTATAGCTTTCTCTTCTTGTTGTAACAACCTAGCAAGCTCTACAGGTATTTCACAATCGTCCTCGTTTCCGTCTTCAGTTTGATAGATCGGATTCTCGAAATTGTAATTGGCAATAGTAGAACTGTTATCAACTGGATCCAGAGTGGATGAGGGTCTGCATTTTAGTGACGTGGGTGTGTGTAAGAACACATAGCTGATAAAGCAAAAATAAAAGAAAAAGAAAGACAAGGAACACAATATTTACGAAAACGAAACGTCCACTGATTTTATTGAATGAAGTATGCAAATGAAATGACAACCCGTAACAAGCACACCATTGTGCCCCGGGTAAGGCACATGGCTTGAAAGTTTTAATTGTTCCAGAAATTATAGATTTAAAAACATAACACAGTAATAGTATTTACTCCTGACTAAAGGAGATAGGGATAACATCTTCAGCTGTCCAATTATTGAGTCCAGCACCCACAGTAGGAAAAATCCATGCCTCCAAGTTGTAGTCTTCATCTTGATCTCCCACAGCATTGATAACCCCTTGATTGGTGATACGAACAGCACGGGCACGACGGACAGCCTTCTGGGACTCTGCAGTGAAACCCAAACCAAACTTGTCAGACTTGTATGGAATATCAGGAAGCTGACCCCAAATAGTACAACCACCTTCTTCCACCACAGCTTTTGCATCATTGAGAGAGGCCATTGCCATTGTTGGAGGGTTTCTGATGACCACAGGAACCTTCTTCACAGCAGGAGGAGTCACACAATCCTTAACAGCCCAGGGAACCACTTCAAATGACTGACATGGAGTTTCAATGTATTCACCTTCTACTTCCAGATACTTGAAAGTGTTTACATGGCTGACAAAGTATTCTTCCTCTCCAAAGACAGTAACAACTTTTCCATTTACCGGATATCTCAACTTTTGATGTAATGTGGAGGTCACAGCACCTGCCCCATGGATCCAGGGACGACCAAGCAGACATGAGTACGAAGGACGAATATCCATCACATAGAATGTAGCAGTAAACACCTGAGAGCCAACCTTGATTGGAAGATCAATTTCCCCATGCACTACTCTTCTAGAACCATCAAAAGCCTTTACCACAATATTACTGGGCTTCAATACCGTATCTTCAGGACTCAGCTTGTTCAGGACTTCCTTAGGCAACACATTCAGAGAGGAACCATTGTCTATCAGCACATGAGACAGGGTAGTGCCCCTGCATTCAATTGAAATATGCAAGGCCCTGTTATGATCCCTCTTGGCAGGGGTCAAGTCAGCATCAGAAAATCCTAACCCGTTGTCATAGGTCAGGTGAGCAACACAATTCTCAAACTGGTCCACAGAAATTGCACTGGGTACATGAGCCATCTTTAGAAACTTGATCAATGACTTGGCATGAGCCTCAGAACATAATAACAGGGAGAGCATAGAAATCTTTGAGGGAGTATGCCCCAGCTGATCAACAATATTATAATCACTCTTGCGAATGATTTTCAATACTTCTTCCATCTGCTTAGAGAGGTCATCAGCAGCTGGCACATCAGTAGATACAGGCTCAATAACAGGACCCTTGCCCCGAGCATCAGTGGTGGAAGTAACAGCAGGGGTAACTGCACTCTTAGAAGCAACTGGAGGAGAGAAGACTCTTCCACTACGAGTGATCTTGCTAGATCCAGCAATATTATCAATGTCAACAGGCATATCAGGTAAAGGCTCCTGCTTGACACCATGGATGTAAACATCAGACCCATAGTGCCAAGGCACAGCTTTGTCAGATGCATAAGGAATAGGACCAGGAGTGGTAATGATCAGAGGAGCTACTCTGGCTTCAGCAACAACTTTCACAGGACCTTCAGCAGTAATCTTGATTGGGCCCTGATGAGTGATTTTAATGGGACCCTTTGAAGTGATTCTTAGCGGTACTTTGTCAACCATGTCAACCTCTTCAATCTTCTTACCCTGAGTCAGATGATCCACCATACTTTCTACAGATGCTGGTCTTCTTTCAAACACTATAGTATATTTATCCATGAGACGTTGAATCCCATCTCTCAAAATGAAGCAACTATCCGGCTTATAGGTACAATATAGACAATCTTCATGACAACCTGGAAAGATCCCAGCTTGTACTAACCTCTTTTTGATACAGACAATGGTGTGCTCAACTCCATAACTGAATAGACATGCAGATCTTCATCAATATCTTCATCAATGGCGTTGACAGTCTTCTCGTGATTTGGCATTGGAGCTGTAATCACATTTGGAGTACCTGGTGGATCAAACTCAATTTCTCCAGCATCAATCATATCCTGAATTTTGTTCTTCAAGACCCAGCAGTTATTAGTATCATGTCCTGGACAGTTTGAATGATATGCACATCGTGCATTGGGATTGTACTTGGGAGAGGTAACATTGGGATTCTGAGGAGCCTCCCTCAGGGTAATAAGTTCAGCCTTCAACAAGTGTTGCAATGCCTGAGCCATTGACATGTTGATCTTCGTGAACTGTCTTCTAGCCCTCTGTTGGTTGCCTTGAGGCTGCTCTGTTGTTGCAGGAGTTGGATTTGAAATATGAACTGCACTAACAGACTGATGCCTTCTGTTACGATCAGGCTGACCATACACAGCATTAGATTCTTTCTTCCCAGTGGGAGGCTTCTTTGCAGCACCTGATGAAGAAGTGCCCACTTGGATCTTACCACTCTTGATACCATTCTCTACTCGCTCTCCTGTCATGATCAACTCAGTGAAGCCAGATGATGAGCTTCCAATGAGATGACTGTAAAACGGACCATTCAGCGTACACATGAACATATCAACCAACTCCCTATCAGTCAAAGGGGGTTGAACTCTTCCAGCTAAGTCTCTCCACTTCTGAGCATACTCCTTAAAGCTTTCTTTGGCACCCATAGACATGCTTTGAAGCTACATGCGAGTGGGGGCTAAGTCAGCATTGTATTGATACTGCTTGTAGAAAGCTTCAGCAAGGTCATTCCAATCTCTGATGTTGACACTCTCCAACTGATAATACCACTCTAGCTGAGCTCCAGATAAACTTTCTTGAAAGAAATGGATCCACAACTTTTTATCAGCAGTGTGGGGTTGAATTCTTCTGACATAAGACCTCAGATGCAATTTGGGACAAAAGACCCCATCATAGACAACAAATGTAGGAACTTTGAATCCAATGGGTATGACCACCCCAGATATCAAGCTCAAATCCTCAAAATCCAGCCCAGATGATTTCTGTAATTCCATAGCATCCATTCTATCCACCAGCATCTTGAATTTGTCTTTGTTAGGCTCATGGTAGTAGTTAGCCTCAGAATCAGAGTCCCCCATAGTATTGTGGAGACTGCCTCTCTCCTGCTCAGATTCTTCAGATTCATAGTCTTCAACCTGTTCCTTGGTCTTGGCAGGACCTTTGAACCTTCTTCCCATGTTGAGCAACCCAGCAGACCTTCTAGCCTTCTTAGTCTTCTTGGCCAGCAGTGCCTTCAAATCATCTTGCCCCTTGGATAGGTTCAAGATCAGCTCTTGGAACTGTGCATTCTGTGCCTGAAGATCCTTAACTGATTGTTCAAGTGCCATTGCTGAAATAAACAGCGAGAAGATGAGAAACCTGTGCACAATTATAAACCTGTGATGCAATGATATGGGAATGCATATGCAATGTTTTCAAGGACCGCAGGATTTAAATTTGCTTAAACAAACAAGAAAGTAACTTTTTATTAGTAATAACTTGTTTTGCCTTTTAGGCTTACAAAAAATGAAAACGAAATAAGTACAAAAGATGGGGTTTTAAGTCTCCCATGGACGTTTCCTCTTTGTGTTGAGGTATGAGTTGAGGTTTCGTTCCTCATGAAGTAGCTTTGTTAGCTCTAGGTTCCTTGCTTGGCTTGCTTTGTAATGAGCCTCGAAAGTATCCCTTTGCTCTTTCAGTTGGATCCATGATCTCTGCAAGTCTTCCATATCAGTAGGCATGTCTGGGTGAAGGATGGTATAAGCTGTGTCTCCTTCAGCAACAGGTTCCATGGTAACTGGTAGGACGGCAGGATAGGGCATCATGAGTGTCTGAGCACGAGATCGTACCCATCTGAGATAAGCCTCCATAGGAATAGTGTACTTAGGCTCCAGTGTCTTGCTGTCAATCCTGTTTACCTTTCCCCAAGCTCGTATGAATCTCTGACGGTAACCCTGAAGATCGTTGTCGTAGTCAAACACAATGCCCTGAATCAACATGTCATGTGGACCATCGCTCCGGGCGTAACCAAACTGTCGTAAAGCTAGAGATGGGTTGTAGGTGATGCCTCCTCTTATGCCTAGAAGTGGCACATTAGGAAACTCCCCACAACGGTCAATGATGGTGACATTCTCCATAGATCTGGAGCACCAATGGATGTCTGAGTGAGAAAGTGACATGATCCTCTTGGACCATCTGAACCCTTGCTCATTCTTCATTACTGAGCGAGGAAGGTGAGAAATAAACCACCTAGAAAGTAAAGGTATGCAGCACATCAAAGTTCCTCTTGCCCTTGTAGTACGGGTGTGAAGAGAATGTAGGATGTCTCCAAGTAAGGTAGGCACTGGATTGTGACTCAGGAATATGTTGATGGCATGAATGTCTATGAACTGATCAGGATTGGGGAACAACACTAAGCCATAAATCAATAAGGCTAAGATCTCCTCAAAAGCATCGTAGCTCATAGCCTTCAAGAACATTTGAGCTTTATCCACTAATACCTTGGCAAGAATACCTTTAACTCCACTTCTCGTCTCTAGAACAATGTCAGACTTCTTCAGATGTAGAGCTGCAGCAATAACTTCTGGTTTAAGCTCCTTCTCTAAGCCTGTGAATGGCTTCTGATCAAGAACAGGTATACCCAGAAGTTTAGAGAACTCCTCCATGGTTGGAACCAGCTGATAATCAGGAAATGTAAAGCAATGGTGCTTAGGGTCAAAGAACTGAAACAGCACACTCATCATGTCTTCACTGAACCCTGAAGTAACTAGATCCAATAAGTGACCATGTCTCTTGTTGAACTGGGAATGATCAGGCACTAGGGAAACCAACTCCTTGAGCTTAGCAGGTATCCCTACAAAGTTGATCCTGATGGTGTTTCTACGAGCAGAAGCCATGACCTGTAACAAAGAACAAAGATAAATCCTTTGGTCCTTGAAATGGTTAGGGAAAATGATATGCTTATGATGCATGATGATGTCATGATGTCATGCTCAATCATAAACATGTGGCACACACAAACAAGTCACACCATAGCCCTAGGTTCAAAGGCTTGCATGAGGTTCAAAGGCAAGTACCCTCCCCTGAAGTTAGATGGTTCATCCTGTCCTACAAAAGTAACCAGGTTCTAAGGGATCTCAATATCATTGATCCTTCACAAGGGTGGTTGTTCAGAAGGCAACTTACTTGCCAACCAAAACCCTCCAAGTTTAAGATCTCAATGAGCGTAGTATCGAGTGTCAACCAACTTCAGTCTGCACCAAAGCCGGTTACCTCACTACTTTCTAAAGGCCAAGATGAGTTAACTAGGGTTCTAAAAGTCAGTTAGTGCATTGACAACATATGGCAGCCTCAATATTATCCTCAACTTGACTTAAGGAATATAAGCACTAACCAAGAAGTCGCACTAACTATGGCCACCAGATCAACCGTATCGATATACGTCGTACAGTTTCCTTGGTCTATTGCCATTTACCTAAGGTACACTAGATCCGGGTTAGGACCTTTCACACATAAGAGCACCCCAACAATATAATAATAAAGCAAACAAGGCAAACAATTTAAAGTGATCTTAATTCCTAAGGGTACCCCTCTTAAATAAATCCCCAGCAGAGTCGCCATGGTTCTGTAACACGGTGGGAGAACTGACTTTAAACAATGTTGCGGATAGCAAGAGTCGCCACCGACTTTTATTTTATCCATAAGGAAAGGTTATAAAAGAACAGGAAAGACCTTAGAGAATATTTTGGGTCCGGGGGGTAGGTTATGAAAAGGGAAGGTGTTAGCACCCTTTTCATCCATGGTTATCCATGGGCTCTTAGGTACTTAAGCTCACTTTTGAATTGTTTTGAAAGTGTAGTGTGTGAATAGAAAATTTTCAGAATAGTTAATAAATAATCCATGTAAGGATGTGTTAAGAACTTGTTTGAAAACTTGTTGAGAATTTGTTTAAGTGTGAAACAATTTTGAAGTGAGCAAACACCTAGGAGTTGCCTACCCTAATGTTTTAAGGTCTTTCTTATTCTTTATCCTTTCCTTAGTAAGACTATCCCTACTATAATGGAGTAGGTAGTCCTTACTTTGGATGTTAAGGGACATGTGAGGGACAATTTGACTTTGAAGGCCATTGTGGGATGTAATAAGCACATATAAGGGACCATCATCATTTTTCGAAAGGGACTCGATTCGTAAAGGCAACCATAAGGGACTTTGATGATTTTTTCATTTGAGGGACTTGCTTTATACACCCCACTTAACCATTATTCGTAGGCAACTTGAGGGATATCCTTAGGAAGTGAGACGGCGATTAAAATCGACTTACGTGTGTGACGTGTTTATTTTAATTATCTTTATTTAAAAGTGATCTAAATTTATTTTAATATTACATACATGTTGTTACACTCCCTAATTACTAACCATAATAATAATTAAATAATTAAACAGCTTTACATCCAAGAAACAATTACAAAATAATAAGCAAAATAATTAAATAGCAAAGATAAATAAAATATAAATAAGCAATAATAAATAATAAAGGGGGTTAATTCTAAGTTTACTCGGCAAGACATCGCATCTTGTGCCTACGTATCCTTACGGGAGTGGAATCAGAGTAATCGTAGTTCCCCTCAATAGGGAGGTTAGAAACTTCTTGACTGTGGTCAAGGTCTCAAGGGGAATAAACGCATCTTAAGGACACGCTTACGTGGAGTGTAGAAACTCCAAATCTCTACGTTGAAATGTTAAGTTGTAATTAGGGTTAAATTAGGGATTCCACGGCGGGAAACCCTAAAATGAGCGCGGCGGCTCTTTGACCTAATGCTAAGGGTAAAATTGTAATTTTGCCTGCGGCGAGGCATTTGTGAAAATTAGGGTTTGAAGTTTGTAGTTTTGAGGATTTGAAATTGAATGTGTGAAGTTTTACGGACTATTGGCGCGGCGGCCAAACAGTTAGACCTAACCTTCGGATGTGTGCAATGTGACAGAAATAATAGTAAACGCGTGAGATAATTGAATCATGCAAACAGAGAGATAATGTCATAATTTAAACCATGCAAGCAGAAATTTAAAGGCAGAATTTAAAGAGCGATTGTTAAGTTCGCGAGGTTACATGAGAGGAGCAGATACAATATGATAATGAAATTTGAATTGAACAATAATAAAATAAAATAAATAACGGTTCTAGTTATTATTTTAAAAAAAAGATTTTAGTTATTATTTTAAATTTATCTAAAAAAAAAGTTTTTCTTAAAAATAATAGGTTTTCATATTAATTTGGAAAAGATGTTAATGTTATTTATTTTAAAAAACAGATTTTTATATTATAACAAATTTTAATAAATTAATGACAACAATAATAATAATAATGGTAATAATAATGATAATAATGATAATAATAATAAATAATGATAATAATGATAATAATAATAATAATAATAATAATAATAATAATAATAATAAAGCAATAATGAATTTTAAATGTGCCAAATAACCCAACAATGTTGCTAACGCAGAAATGCGCTCATCGCAACCAGATCTAAATCGGACGAAACAAAATTTATCGCAAAGAAAAAGAAATTAAGCAAAAAATAGTATTATTGCTCACACAAAAATGCGATCATCGCAACCAGATCGAACTAACACAAATGTCACGTGTCATGCACACAAATGTGCAAACATCGTATCGACATAATTCGATCAAAAATCTTATATATATAAACTCTAACAATTTAAAAATTATATATATATAAACGTAACAGTAATAGATAAAGAAAAAGAAATAACGGTAATAGATGAAGAAAAAGAAATAACAGTAAAAGATGAAGAAAAAGAAACAACAGTAATAGATGAAGGAAAAGAAATAACGGTAAACGATGAAGAAAAAGAAACAATAGTAATGGATGAAGAAGAAAACTAAATAACGGCAAACGGCACTCACTCCTCTTAGGTTTTTTTCATTCTCTCCCTCTTTTCCAACAAGGCAACACATGTATATATAGGGAACAAATTAGGGTTAACACCAAATTGTCAATAATGTCCCTAAAGCCCATTTTAAAGCCCAAACTAAATAATTAGTTAAGAAAAAATAAAATTTAAATAATTTAAAATAATTAAAATAAACTTAAAATAAAAACTAATAATCCTATTGATTCCTAAAATAAAAAATATTATAAAAAGAACAAAATTTTTTTCAATATTTTTTATTTTATGATTTTTTGGATATTTTTATGAATAATTTAGAAAAAAGTGAAAAAAATAATATTTTAAAAAATGATTTAATTAAAATACGAAAATAATAATTAAATAATAATAAAAAACTATTTTTGTTATTTTTTTAATGAAAGATAGAAAAATTTAGAGTAAAAATAATAAAAAACAAAAAAAATGACAAAGGTGAGATTCGAACTCTCAACCTCTCACACTCATAACTCCTTACACATGTCCTCCTGCCAATTGTGCCATTTTTACTTTTTAGAAAAAAAATGCATGCCATATGATATTTACCTGCAAAAAGTCAAACGACTACACAAATTTGTTAGTAATTGATTAAATGCAATGAAATGCGACGACAAATCTTAGGGCAAAATTTGGGGTATTACAGTTATTATGATAATATTTCTCACCCAACCTCTCTTTGATGTTGGCAAAAAAAAAATCATGAAGTTTGACTTTGGTTTGACCACAGTTGACCTCAGTTTGACCTTTTAACTGCATTGACTGCTTTTGACTTATCTGATCATCTGACTGAGCAAACTTTTGAGAAAAGTCTTGAAACTTGACATGGGGGTTCTTATACACATATAAGATGTTATGAAGCTCACTTGAAGTCTTGGAAGTCCATTTAGCTTGATTAAAGTCAAAACCCTAGTTTTGGATGCACTGCTTAGGAGGTGCATTGTCTGAGGGAATTGTCAACTCTTCTGACCAATTGTGAACTTTGTGAACCTTGTGAATCTTCATAAGATATCTTGCGATACTCATGGGAGGTATTGTGAAGCTTGTGAACCTTGTGAACATCATGAAGTGGCTTTGTAGACCTCATGACCCTTAGGAAAGCTTTGTAAACATTGTGAATCTTGTGAACCTTGTGAACCTTCATAAAGTAGCTTGTGGACTTTATGAACTTCATGAAAGGTTATGCAAGTTGTTGGAGAACTTGTGAACCTTGTGAACCTTCTTAGAACACAAAGTCTTGTATTGTGAGGGCAAATTTTGGGGTGCAACAGATCCAAATCAAACTTCTACTGTAGGATTTGATGTTGATGAAAGGAATTGATGAAGGTTAATGCTCTAAAATTAATAGATTCCAATGAAGAACTTTCTAATTCTAATGGAAGAGCTTTAGTGAGGTTAGGGATGAAAATGAAGAGTGAAAAAGTGAGAGAGAATTGAAGTGTGAAGTGTAGAGAATTGATCATATCTATCAAGAGATTTACTACATCAGAAGATTCTTTAAGCCTAATATATGACGAAGTGGTTGATCTCTACTTGAGTATTATCGCATTCCTACCTTACATTTGAACAGTGAGGACACTCCTCCGTTTAAGTGTGGGGAAGAAAAGTATTTCCCATTTTTTTACTTTAGGATTTCCCCGCTTTCTAATTATGATTTTCCTATTTTATAAATTAGGAGTAAATCTTTAAATTTTTGTCGAGCTGTCGACGTAAAACATAACGCTGCGTGGGAGGCAACCCACGACTTTGATTTTTATAGTGCAATTTCAAATTTTCCACCTTCCATTTTCATTTCAATTTTTATTTTTTTATTTTTCATCATTCCATTTGATTTATTTTTCATATCATTTGGTTTTAATTCACAAACTTGATTGACTTTTATCAAGGCCATGTACTTAAATCATCAACATGCATAAAAATTTGGCCTTAAAAGAAAATTAAATAATAAAAACAAATTCATTTTCTGCCCCTGAAGTAAGAAATCACGTGTAAAAGATTAATGGTGCTCGCCATAAGGCCCCTGGCGTTCTCCATGGGCATTTCATTTTAAAATTTATGCTTTAAAGCCTATGGCGTTCGCCATAGACCTCGTGGCGTTCACCATGGACATACCAGAGACAAAAACACGTTCTGAACGATTTTTCACAGGATTTCCACTATTTTCTTCTTCCAAAACCCATTATTTCCATTTAATCTGTTAACTTCCTTACTCCACTACACTCAAAATTTCAAACTTCCTCCTACCACCATTACTATATCTTTAACCCTCAGTCACCTCTCATTCCTCTCAACTTTACATTTTTCTTCAACCTCAATACCCATTCCTATTTTCCATTTTCTCTCACAATGTCCCCAAGAGCAGTAAGAGCAGAAGTGGATTATATGAACATCATCTTCAGAGAGGGAGAAGATGGCGAGAGTCAAAGGATTAAATATACCAAACTGTTCAGACGTTCGGTTAATTTGACGAGGTATGCTGACGACTCTTGTTTACGTAGTTTAGGCTTGATTGGTAGTGTACATTGGATGTTAGGTAACTTAGGGATGACTCGTTTTTGTGCTTTAAAGGATCCTACATATGTTAAGATAACACTTGAATTTTTGAGTTCATTCAGTTACTACACGCTGTGGTAAGCCGCAACACCGTAGGCACGGTGAAATTTAGAATGTTCAACAAGGAGTATGGGTTTAGCCAAGATCACATTGTTGACTTGCTAAAATTCCTCCATGGGGATGATATAGCATGTGAGGCACCCTTAGAGGGAGAATAACAATTAAAAGCGTTCCGTTTTTGGAAACAATTGACTCGTGAGGCCACATCTGATTGGGAAGGCCTAAAATCTACTTCAATTTACAACTCGGTCATTCGTTACTTGCACCGTATATTAACTAACACCATTTTGGCAGGGTGAATAATGGGAGAGTGAATTCCAAGGAGCTTTTCTTTTTGCACAGTGCATTCGCACATACACGAGTCAATTTGACTCCATTTATGTTGGCACACATGCAGTCTGTTTACACTGGAAGCACTGGCCCTATTTATGTTGGATGGCTGATCGCATCCATAACTCGTGCATTGGGCCTAAACAATGAGCTAGCAACCCTTGAGCCCCTTAAGACACCCTTCCTGGATATAAATGTTTGTTGTAGCATGCACATGGCTAGGGCTAGACAAGATGGTAGATACAATTTGATGATTAGTAACCATGCTATTATGAGTGCTATTTTACCTTGATCCGTATGCACTGATGTGCAAAGCAGGAACAATTCGATATATCATTTGACCGCCCCAGAGCCTTGTCATCCTGCCCCTGCTAACATACCCATACAGGATAATGAGGTTGGTTTGACTGATGACGAGTTTGACCATATGGAGCAAGACGCTATCATCCATGTGTCTGACCCTGTTACACATACACACACTGCACATAGCCTTTCTGATACTTTTGCAGGTACGTCTTCCGCACACCAGTCTCGAGAGGAGTATGACTATACCCCAATTAGGACCACACTTGATGATGTCCTTAGCGAGCTACAACACCAAAATAATTTAGGTGCCGAGCGTGACCAGTTGCTTAGAGATATAGAAAGATAGCAAGTTGACATGATGGCCACTATCCAGCAGATCCAAGAGCAGCAGTACGACTATACAGGACAAACCGAGCATAATATGACAGACCTGATCGAAGAGATGTCAGGATTTCATGTAGGGATAACTGATTTACTAGAGTATATACAACATGTGGGTGTCTCATTCCCTCAACATAATAAGGGTGGATATGGACGAAGGAGAGGTTGCGGCCGTTATTGAGCTCTCCGCACAGGTTTTTTTATTCCTTTTCCACATTTTTTTATCAAAACATTAGGGACAATACTTGGTTTAAGTGTGGGGGTGGGGGGACTTTATCGCTTTACTTTTATTGCTTTCTAGGTAGATTTACTTTTTTCTAGCTTATTTCATATTTTTAGAATTTCATCTGTTTTTAGTGTTTAGTCGAGTCATTGCATGTGTTGTCGAGTCTTTATGCGTGGTTTTTAGTTGATTAGTTGATTGTGGGGGCGGGGGGACTTTATCGCTTTACTTTTATTGCTTTCTAGGCTATGTTAGAGAGACTTGGGAAAATTTTAATAAAACCAATACCTTTCTGACACTCTAAACCCCCTAAATATGTAAAATCAATTTGAGTACTCATTATGCCAAAACCTTAAATTCAGCTTTTAAAGTAACCCCTAAGTAGTTTATAATAGCAGTCAGCGCCATCCTAAGCACACACTAAGTAGGAAGTCGATGCAAATAAGTGCATGATCTCAAGCTTAATAAAAAGATATGTTCCTTCTAAATTAGGTGATCCTCACCCGATCACTTAGCCCAACAGTGCAAACTCTTTTATATGTGGACGCTTAAGTCAATTTTCCAATAAAAGGAAAATAAAATAACAGTGAGATCATAGTCGCTAACAGACTTACTTACCATGAGTGTCTACAGATAACGGGTTTAATGTGATTGTGCTTGAATGAAATGAGGTGAAAAAGAACAAGAGATCTAGGTTGAGTTATAATAGCATGATTCGGATTGGTTTGCATAAAGAAGGAGTTTTGGACCGTAAAATGCGGAATTGTGTCATTACGGTATCCTTGACATTGATATCTAGTACCTATTGATCTAACACTAGCGTAGCAACCCCGTATATTTAAGGGTTTTGTTGTTCCTTTGTTTCGAAACACACTTAATTCTTTTCATCATGTTGGTGGATTGCTTGAGGACAAGCAACAGTTTAAGTGTGGGGGAGTTTGAGAACAAGAAAATACATAGTATATTTCGACTTGATTTGCATGTAATTTAGTGTCATTTTTATATGTTTTTGTTGCTTTGATGTCGATATTGTTTAATTTTTCTAGGTATTTATCGAAGGGAAGCATTTGTGCGAGAAAACGAGAAAAGGAGGAAGAAATGAAGGAAATAGTGAAGAAAAATCCACTTTCTGGTGTATGGCGTTCGCCACCACCTCATGGTGTTCGCCATACACCTCCCAGCCACGTAATCCATATTTTAAGGTCATGGTTGTCGCCATGGATGCGCGATGCATATTTTTCAGAAAACAAACTTGCTAAGTCTTCACCCACTTTCCTACTTCTTCTCTACAAATTATACACGACCTAAGGACGTTTTCCAACTGCGCATCACTATATAATGACAACTTTTATGATATTTTCCCATCCAAGTTTGTACTCAAAAGTTTTATTCTTAGTTTTTAAGCAGATACTATATTTCAAAGTGATAAAGCTCTCACATTGAGGGACTATCACGCCATAATCTTCAAGGATTTCCATTGTAAGCTTGGCTCAATTTAATCGTGCCGACATTTAAAGTTTTGTTTTGTTTCGTTCATTGTATTCGAAGTTATTCCCGCATTAATTCCAGTTTATCTGATTCTTTATATCATTGCTTTTTATTTCTACTTGTATTTTAATTCAATTGACATGTTGTTTTTAATTTCAATAATCATGAATTGTTTATTTATGTCTAAAATTATGTCCGGCTAAGTCTCTTTGAGTCCGGTTTGTGAGGACCTTCGTTCTGACGGGACTCGGTAATACTTTGGCGTAATTTTCTATAAATTGTTTTTTTTCTAGTTTCGATTTTTAAATTAAATTTTAAAAGGTTTTGCACGACAGTGAAAACATTAAGGTTTCTAGTCAATAGCACGACAATGTAAGGCTTGGACCAGGTAATAAAAATTGGACATTAATCTTAAACACATCGACATCACTTTAGGATTAATTAGGACTTATCAGTTTTCAAAAGGTATTTCTTGATTTAAATGAGTGAGTGACAATAAAACATTTATGGTCTAAGAGTATAGCTAGAGTCAACAGCACGACAGTGTGAGATAAATGTTTTTAAACTAATATTTTTTGTTGAAAAATGATTTAACACTTAACATACACCAACAAAATATTGAGTCTAAAGGTGCGTTGGGATACACATTCTGATCTCTCCTTTCTATATATATATATATATATTTTTTAAACTTTATTTTAACTTTCATTTTAGATTTAGTTTTCTCTTAATAAAACTTCATTAGCCTTAAATTTACATAGCAACAATAGATAGAGATACATTAAATTATTGATCTCTGTGAATACGATATCTTTTAAAAATATATGACACAACTATGCACTTACAATTAATTCAATAGACTCACCAAAGTCAACACATCACCGAGGTCTATGACGAACTTCCCCCGAGACGAACTCTACTCTTCAAGATCTTGTAAGGATTGAATGATGCAATTTGGATCCATGGCGTGTGTTGCTCCTTTGACCTCCACTCTATAAGGTTCTCCATCGATGACATTTAGAGACAATCGCAGGCTACCTCCCGCCATAAATAATAAATAAATAAATGTTTCCATCTCTTTGCAGCATTATTCTTAGATCTAATTTTGTAATCATTTAATTCTATAGTATCTTTTGAAATATTTCTCATGTCAATCTTTAAAATAAGAATAAACTCTAATGATCACCAGACTTCTATATTTAACATTAAATACGGATATATGACCAATCCGATGAGTTGAAAAGACATAGAGAACACATAAATATGTCAAAGAGTCGTTTAAAAGTAATTTTATTTTTTTAAAAGAATATATTTTCACATTATAAATAATCATTTTTTTTTTATGTTTACATACAAATGTAGAAAAATATTGCTGAAGTTTATTTTCCTTTTTATGCGTATCATTATGATTGACGGTAAGTTTACATTCAACAAAAAAAACATAATTTTTTTTTATCATATTCACAAATTTCATTCTATATTATTAGCATTTGTTTTTAAATTAAGATATATATATATATATATATATATATATATATATATATATATATATATATATATATATATATATATATATATATATATATATATATATATATATATATATATATATATATATATATATATATATATATATATATATATATATATATATATATATATATATATATATATATATATATATATATATATATTGTTTTGTCTAATATAAACCAAATATCAAATAAGACAAAAAGTCGTTCAATATTTAAAAAAAGGTCTTGTACTAATTTGTATGGTACTTGCAATTCAAACGCATAGTAACATAAATAAAATTATAACATAATTAATATGAATAATTTGTATATTGTTATGACTAAATTATCCTTTGAATATAAACGTATTAAATATTAACTTTTCATATTTCAAAAAACGTAGATATTGTAAAATATTAATAAGGGGGTAATTCTATTTTTGAAAAACAGTAATAATCTCTTTTTAGAATGAAAAATATTAATATTTATAAAAAAAAGCTTATGATAAGAAAACATATAAGAAATATAAATTTTTTTACACTATCTGTAATCACATCACATCCGTTATTTTATTTGAAAATTTTAATTTTTATTTTAATTATCTAAAACATAATATAAGCGGATATTATGATGTATTAATAGTGTAAAATTTTTTATCCTAACAATACATAATAATTATTTTTTTCTATTTAAAAATAGATTCAACCTTAATTATCCTTCACACATTAAAAAGTTAACTCATTGGTCTTTATTTTATATAAAAAATTATAGTTATCTAAAAAATAATTTAGTATGTGTCTTATTATGCGTAGGTAAGAATTTATTCTAACATAATTGAGTTGAATGTAAATTTATTATATTTTAATACATTACCATAAAAGTGATTCTTAACATTTATATTTTTGGAAGATTTTAATTAAAGAATTTGAAAGATTTGAATCAAAATTGTTTTTTAATGTATAATTATCAAATTATATATTAATATGCGTATTTTTATAAAACATAAAATGAAATTACTAAATTCCTCATAATCAAATATAATAGTTAAATATATGTACTTTGAACATGTAATTACTAAAATTAGTTTTAATAAGTAAATATAAAATTAAATTTTATCCTAATTTAAAATATATATTCTGAGGGTTTGTTTCATTTTTTTTAGTCAAACAGTTATTTTATTCATTTACAAAAGATTTTGTATTTCTAGTTTCTAGAGAGTAAGAGTTTGTCCTGAGATAAATGGTCAAATTTTATTATAATTTAATTTTGTTATTTTAAAACTACTATTGTGTTTATTTTTACAGCAATTCTTTTTGTTACCAAAAATATTAAGTTAAAAAATAGTGTTTTTTTTATCATAATGTCACATTGTCTTATGAGTTATAAGTATGGATCTCTTCTTCACTCTATTGATTCTTCTTCCCACTTTTTTTTTTGCCAATGTTGTTTAGCAAAATGTCCAAACTTTTTACAATTGTCGCATCACACCTTTCTTTTATTAAACTATTTTTTGTTTGATTGGTTGGTACAAAAGTCTTCTCCTCTCTTGAAAAATTCAACATTATCATCAACCTTTGATTTTCCACTGTTGGACCAATTTCTATTTTTTTTTTCTTTCTTCTTTAAATCTCTTTCATGATCATCTTTTTTCAACTTCTGAGTTTGCAAGGTGTCTTGAATTAACCTCTATCAATCACCATGAATTAACAACTCTCAAATGAACTTTGTAGTTCTTCTATCTTCATGATTCTAAAGTTTTTGGATTCTTGAATCGCCACACTATGAAATCAAATCTTAAAGTTATAATGTCATCACTTTCTCAACTACTTGTTCATCAATGGTAGCCTCATCACATGTCTTCATTTATTTTACCACTGCAATCAATTTAGAAAAATAATTGCTTATCTTTTGATCATCTTCCATCTAACTTCATTAAGACACTTCATCTTTCTCAATTACTTCCATCAAGAATCAAGATGTTATAAGGAAATCAACCATTAGATTGATGAAAGAATCCTTGAAAATTTTACACACCACCCTAAATATTTCTCAATTCAATGATCCTTTCACAATTCTTTCATGTTTTCCTTATATAATATCAGGTTCTTGATGTCAAATGTTAGCGCATCAATGTTTCTTATGCAGCAAAATAACTAGTTAAAGTTGTAACAACGGTGGTATATTTTAATTTTAATTTTCAAAACAAAATTTTACAACATTCATATAGCTTATTGGTTAAGCAAACAATCTAACTAATTAACAAACTAATCAACTACTTGTTAGTTTGTTAGTTTAAGCTGCTAACACACTTAGTCACAAACTAACTAACAAAACTATATACATGCATGAGTTTATTGTATAACGCTTTTACTGAATTATATACATGCACACATGTATAATGTAAACGGGCTTAACTATAAACATACACGAGTGTAAATTATAAATTAAAATGCTATGTTAGAAATTATAAATTAAAAAAATAAGAATGATCACAAGAATTATAAAAATTAAGAAAAAAATTATTTTGGTCCAAGAAATTTCTCTAAGACAAAACAAAATACATTACTATTACAAAATGTAGATTTCTCATCGCAGTTTCACCTCACTATGGTAAAATTCATTTATTTAGGTGCTTTCTTTTATTTTTATTTTTAAACCGCTTTTTATCACGGCCAGAATTTCCAACCGTAATGAAAAGTGGCGCATAGTAATGAATTCGAATCCTAGCACCAGCAGTTTTATTTTTTTATTTTTAATTATTTTTAAGCCACTTTATACCATGGTTAGAACTCCATTTGTGGTGAAAAGTGTCTTTTGGTCATATGTCGAATTCCAACACCAGCAATTTTATTTTTTATTTATTTTTAAGCACCTTTCACCGTGGTTGAAATTCCAACATTGGTGAAAAGAAGCGCATTCCAAATTTTTTCTAAGATATATAACACTCCATGTTCAGTCATTTTTTCTTGGATGTTGTTGATGAGATTTAATGTTTAACAATTTTATTGATTTGTTGTTGTTGTGGTTGTTTTTTTTTCTTTTCTTGTTGTTATTTTTGTTGAGATTTAATGTTTAACATTTTAATGATTTAGCTGTTGTTGTTTTTAGATTTATTATTTAATGATTCTATTGATTTTGTATTTTATTGATATTGTTGTTGTTGTTATTGAGATTTAATGGTTAACAATTATATTGATTTTATTTTATTATTGTTCTTGTCCTTGTTAAACATCTCAGCATATGCAAGGTAACATCTATTGTACTCATTGCAAGTAATGTTAAGATCCACTGTGGGCCTGGTAAAACTAATTTGGACCAGACTTTCATCTAAAACACCAGTTTCCCTAATCACTACCCTACAATGGTAAGGCATCGAACCACCAACATCATTAGTGGTGAACAACGAGCCATAACAAATATATAGATTACTATCAAAGAATTATGCCACAACAAATAAACTTTGCAAGACAACGTTTTGCATCTCCAGCAACGGAAGTCTTGATTCGAACATGATGTCACATGATTCGAATCATGAATAAAAAATCTTAAAAATTTAAATGCATGAAAAATAGCTTTTGTGAAATAGCAAAAATTATAACTGAGGTTTTTAAATGCCAAAGTATTTTAAGGAATATGCTAAAAGAGTTATTACGAGATGACAAAACAATTTAATGATGCATGAATGAATAAATAATGTTATACATAGATAAATAACATAGCTCGATGCAAGAAATTAATGAAATGTTTAATGAAAGACATTTTAATGCAAAAAAAACTTTAATTTCAATGAATTTCATGATTCAAATGATTACACAAAACATCAAATTATTGAAATGATCCGGATGATAAAAACTGCACAAATGAATGTAATGATTGGGTGAATGAGATATATACTGCACACATGGAAAACATATACTACAAATGAAAAATACATCAAACAAACACACATCAACAAATATTTTAAAGGTACATTATGTCGCTACCGCGAAAAACACCTGACGAAGATACAGAGTCGCCATCGAATTTTATTTATCCCAACGGAAAAAGGAAAACATCAAGAAAACCTCAGAAGGGAAAGAACATAGTGTCACAATCAAATTCAGGGTTCGGGAGTCGATTACGCAAGAAGAAGGTATTAGCACCCTTCGCGTCCGTTGTGCTTAACGGCGTCCACTTTTGTTGTTCTAATCAAATGACATGTTTATCTAAAGACCTACTTGTTAAAGGAATGCATAAACAAAAAGGGAGAAAAACAAAAGGGGACTCAATAGGATCTTGCAATATTATGCCTACGTATTCTCTCGTGCAATGGCAAAGTCAGAGTCATCGTAGTTCGAAAGACTACGGGTAAAAGGGAAGATTGTTCGCCAAGGATTAAGGCCCTTGTGCTTATGTATTCTCAACAGGAATGAGAAAGTCAGAGTGTTCATAGTTTGTGGGACCACATGTTGCTTAGTGTTTTTTATGGACAGTGCTAATGTTCACGTTCTAGCAGTTTAGGTGTTTTCTGCTCGTTGTCTGAAGTCTTACGTGTTACCTGTTTGTGATAGAACGAAAATAAAATGCCTTTTTGAAAAAAGAAAAGAGAGAATCCCAAAGGAAAACAATTTGAATTTGTTGAAGTGTTTTAAAGAAGTGAATTGAATCGGTTTGTGATGTGTATCATGCTAAAGTCTATGACAATAGGAGCAAGTACTTTGTGCAAATAATTCAAACGTCTCGCGTACAAAATACTCTAAAAACAGGTAAGGAAAGACTCCCGCTCATCTTTTCTCACGCACTTAAGGCTCGTGACGCACCATACACATCGTATTTATTAAGTGTTTTGAATTGATTAAGAGGAAGAAGAGAAAGACACAACGCAAAGTTTAAAGGAGACTTGAACCTAGATGTTATCATGTAATGTGATCTTAAGGTTAGGATTAGAAGACGATTCTATCATAATGTTGTTATGCAGGATGAACCTAAAGTTGGGATTATGGAGAAGCAACCCTAATATTGTCATGCTTGGGTTAACAACCTAATGTCTATCCTACTCCAAACTTAATCAAAAATTAAGTTGGACTAGGAAGCCCTAAGGGAACATGCGAGCAAATAAGCAAGAACAAGCAAATAAGCAAAATCAGCAGCATACAACAGTGCATTTCAGCAAACACAACAGTATATTTAGCATCAATAGCACAACAACAGTTAACAACACCTACTCAGGACAATAGTATATACATGTAGAACAAAATAATGTCATTTAATAGTATGTACAGCTCAGGACAATAGTGTATGCAAAGAAATAATGAATGCATTCAACAAGATCAAACACACATTACCATGAACATGCATCATGTATTCCACAAAGCCAAGCAAGTATCATGAACATGCATTAAGAATTCAAGCAACATGAACACACATGCATAAGATCTAGCAACTAACATGAATATGTAATTTGCAATTAACATGTATCAACAATTAAACAATTAGCATAAACATGCATCAACAAGATCGAAGCCATATGAACATGCGACAACACACTCAAGAAAACATTAACATGATCATGTATCACCAATATCAAGCATTAACATGCATTTGAACAAAATTTAGTTAAACTGGTATTAACACGCAACTCGGACCAATCCCAAAATTAAATCAAACAAATGAATCATGAATACGTGCAAACATGGTACATGGAGGCTAAGTAGTTCGAGAAACATTAATAAATGATCACCACATCAATCCATGAATAAAAAAAAAAAGAATATGAACCAAAAATAACCCCAAAACAAGCCAAAAACACAAACTATATCAGGTGTAACCGGTTACCTGATATGGGGTAACCGGTTACACCATGAACAAAAATAATTCCTAGATGCGCAGCAGAAGGTGTAACCAGTTACACCATATGTGGTAACCGATTGCACATGTAGAAATAGCAGAAAATCAGTTTGCAAAATCACTTTTCCAGCATCACTTCAATGATCAAATGTATCATGTAACAACATGCAACTGTACACAAAAATTACATCAAACAACAACAAGTAACATCAATCAAGCAATTGAATCAATGGATGAATCCACACAAAACCACAAGGATATACATTATGAAAGTTGCAAAATAAGCTAAAATAAGTTTGGATTTAGGAATTACCAACCTACAAAGCTGAGATTTGCTTTGGTAATTGTTACAAACAGAAAGTGGTGGGTGTAATCAAGAAAACCAGAGATCCAAGAGATTCTTCACAAGAAAATTTGAAGAACAATGCAATAAGCTAGAATTGCTTCAAAGTCACTTCAAGAAATTGCTTCCAAAATTCAAATCTAGATCCAAATCAACTTTCTACTGTAGAATTTTATGTTTATGAAAGGAATTGATGAAGGTTAATGCTCTAAAATTAACAGATTCCATGAAGAACTTGCCAATTCTAATGGAAGAGCTTTAGTGAGGTTAGGGATGAAAATGGAGAGTGAAAAAGTGAGAGAGAATTTGAGAGAGAATTGAAGTGTGAAGTGTAGAGAAACCATAAAAATGAGTGGAGATTCTTTTGGAATGGGAGAAATTGGTTTAAATATGGTCTAGGTATGGAATGAGAATGAGGCTTGGAAATTGGTTTTGAGTGAGGATTGGGTTTTTAGCTTGGAATTAGGAGTGGAAATCATTTGAATTGAGGGAAATGAAACTAACTTGAAAATGTGTTGATATTTTGCATCATCTAGATCTTTCCACTAGTGTAGGATTGAACTAAGCAATTCAAATAAGTTATAACTGCTACAATGCTGAAAACATGTTATTTTTGGCCAAACTCACCTGATATAACCAGTTACACCAATCATGGTAACCGGTTACATGCTTCAAAAAATTCAAAATTGGCGCCTTCTGGAGGGGTTAACCAGTTACAGGCTTTTAGGTAACCGGTTACATCAAGGCAAAAATGAGAAAATTTCCCTGTTGCAACCTGTTATGAGCATGGTTCTGCGTCTGAACATCAACCTTCGATATGGCACTTGAATGATGATCAGAATATAATAGATAACTTGTTTGGAACAAATCATATGAACTTCGTGTTCTCTGTTCTTGATTCTGAAGTAATCAAACCATTTGTTGAGCAAAATAAATGCTTGAAGCCTCTGATGACTCTAAGTTTAGTTTTGAATGCCATTGAAACCTTCTCTGAAATAAAGAAAACCCTGAACCACAAGAAATAAGCTTTGATCCTATGTCTTGAGAACACGATGCAATGCATGATTAATTGCTATGATAAATGCATATGGATGCAAACATAAGCCAGTTAAGGTTAGAAAACAAAGGGCGGATTTTGGGGTGCAACAGCTGTCCCTATTTAATCGATTTAAACTTGAAGGTATGAAGAGTAACGACATTCAGACATTCAAGGTAGAATGGGAATTGAATATTAAAAGAATAAAAAAATTTCACTCTATGGGGAAAATAAAATTCCTCTAGAGAATACAGTAAACGAAGGGCTAAAATCGACGCATGATCTACGACCTTGGGGTTTTGCTTGGAAAATGAAACCCCTGAGAAAAGGGATCATCATAGAAAAGTGACAAAAAAATATATTCTCAACACGGGCGGGAGTTAAGAACCAATACGAAGAAGTATTTGAAGAGACAATAATACACAGACGAGTGTTGAAAGTCAATACAAACGAGTATTGAATAAAGAAACAAACATGACGAGTGTTGAAGATCAATACGGACGAGGAACAAAGAAAGAAACTAACACGAAGAGTGTTGAAAACCTAAGGATAAATACAGAAGAGTGTTTAAGATCAATACTGGCGAGTATTGAATAATTAAAATAAACACGAACGAGTGTTCAAGATTAATACGGATGAAGTATTGAAGAATTAAAATAAACACGACGAGTGTTAAAGATCAATCTGAACGACTATTGAAGAATTGAAATAAACATGACGAGTGTTGAATATTAATACGGACGAGTATTGAAGAACTAAAATAAGCACGACGAGTGTTGAATATCAATACGGATGAGTATTGAAGAACTGAAATAAACACGAACGAGTGTTAAAGATCATTACAGACGAGTATTAAAGAACTTGAAATAAACACAGACGAGTGTTTTAGATCAAGGGATAAACACGGACAAGTGTTCAAGATCAATATGAACGAAGTATTGCAGAAAGAAACAAACATGACGAGTGTTGAAGATCAATACGTATGAGTATTAAAGAAATTAAAATAAATACAGACGAGTGTTCAAGATCAATACGGATGAAGTATTGAAGAGTTGAAATAAACACAAACGAGTGTTTAAGATCAATAAGGACGAGGTATTGAAGAATTGAACTAAACATGGACGAATGTTTTAGATCAAGGATAAACACGGACGAGTGTTTAAGATCAATACGGACGAAGTATGGAAGAAATTGAAATAAACATGGACGAGTGTTTAAGATCAATACAGACGATGTATTGAAAAAAATGAAATAAACATGAACGAGTGTTTAAGATCAAGGGATAAACACATACGAGGTTTTCAGATAAAGGCTTAAACACATACGAGTGCTGAAGATCAAGGGTTAAACACAGACAAGTGTTGAAGATCTATACGGACGAGTATTGAAGAAATTGAAATAAACATGGGCAAGTGTTTAAGGTCAATACAAACGGGTATTGAAGAAAGAAACAAATACAACGAGTGTTGAAGATCAATACGAATAAAGACGGACGAGTGTTCAAGATCAATACGAACGATTATTGAAGAAATTGAAATAAACACGATGAGTGTTGAATATTAATATGGACGAGTATTGAAGAATTGAAATAAACATGGATGAGTGTTGAAGATAAATATGGATGAGTATTGAAGAAGTTGAAATAAACACGGATGAGTGTTTTAGATCAAGGGATAAACACGGACGAGTGTTTTAGATCAATATGGACGAAGTATTGCAGAAAGAAACAAACACGAAGGGTGTTGAAGATCAATACGGACGAGTATTAAATTAAAATAAATATGGACGAGTGTTCAAGATCAATACGGACGAAGTATTGAAGAATTAAAATAAACACGAATGAGTGTTCAATATCAATACGGAAGAAGTATTGAAGAATTGAAATGAACACGAACGAGTGTTCAAGATCAAGGGATAAACACGGACGAGTGTTTAAGATCAATAAGAATGAGTATTGAAGAAATAACATAAACACGGACGAGTGTTTAAGGCCAAGGGATAAACACGGATGGGCATTTAAGATCAACACGGACGAAGTATTGAAGAATTGAAATAAACACGACGAGTGTTGAAGATCAATACGGACGAGTATTGAAGAACTTGAAATAAACACGGGCGAGTGTTTTAGATCAAGGGATAAACACGAACGAGTGTTTTTCGAAGTCGGGGGTTCTGAAAGAACCGAGATTAACGGATCTAACACCCGAATAATGAGCGAAAAGAAGTAGAACCACCCGCTTTACGACTCTTCAAGAGGTAATTCAACCGATCTACCACTCAGACGAAGGGTGAAAGGAAGTAAAACCAACCGACCTACGACCTATTGAAGAAGAGAAGTCACAGGGAAATGACTTTGCGGGGGAAGAGATGTCCCAGACAGAAGACTCTACATGGGAATAAAGGATGACTCCACTAGGAGGAAAAGACAGACAGAGGGTAAGATCGACGAATCTACAACCTTAAAGATTGATCGGAACACCTATTGGGGAAAGAGCCGAATGTTCTCCCTAGGGTTACATCACTTTCCCATTGAGAAATAATTTGGTATGAAGGGTACCAAATCTGGCTTATACTTTGTATGCATGTTTGAATTTTTTTCCATGGTGTAATGCTCCATGTCAAATGGAAATGCTACATGTTTTGAGGATGCAATGTGATAATGACCACTACATGTTGGAGTGCAAATGATGGGACCTCGCTCAGAAAGAGCACAAACAAACAGGCGACTGCTGGGGAAAGGATCATCAGGATCTGATATTCCGTAGGGAAAAAAAACTGAATTACCAATAACCATCATTGTTGCGACCTTTATGTTGGCACGGTGAAGGAACTTGCAAACCCTATAGAAGGGATGTGCCAATGAAAATTGGACTTTGATTTTACGAAGACGCCAATAACCATTGGACTTCAACATGTCGAGGATGTTGATAACCAATGATGATACCAACTCCGCTGGGGAACAAAATCGGGCATATTGCTGGAAAATGCCAATAATTATTGGACTTTAACCTGTGGGGAATTACCATCAGATCTACTATGCAAGGAAAATAAAATTCTGACTTCCTACCATCTCTGAGTTGCTTGGGAACGAGGAGTTCTCCTACACTGCTGGGGATAAACACCTATTGCGCTCCTCTTCTTGGGGAGGATAAGCACTCTCAACACATTGTTAGGTAAAAGATGTTCTCTGAAATCATGCTAGGGAAGAAATCAAAGACCTCGTGCTGAAAACCTTGACTCTACTGGGGATGCTGCATGTCGACTATCAACATAATTCATATAGACAAGATATAACAAATATGCCCCAGCACAATATGGTCTATAAAGGAACTTGCCTCGAGAGGATTCATAAGATCCTTGATATTCTTCCCTAGTATTCTGAACCTTGGAGAAGTGGTTCTGATTAACCATCTTCTGGAGAGGACAACTTCTCGTGCTCTTGAGGTAGCCGACTATAGTACAAGCCTTGAAGTGACTTTGTCCTTGACTGATTGATCTTGGAGAGATTTTTTGAATTTCGATATGATTTCCCCAGCTTGGCTGAATCTTGGAGTGGCTTGCCTTCATGCTCAACGAAGTCTTCAGGCATTTTGCATCTTAGCTTGATCAATCCTTCCATTGTGGAAACTCTCTTGATGTTAAGTGCTTACTCGCAAGTAAAACTGCTCGTTTTGAAAATGATAATTTTAATATAATATATATGACCGTTTTGAAATCCAAGTTTGTTCACTGGAATTAGGTTGCGACATATAGTGACTGAATCACTGATCATAATTTGACATCGATACCAACATTAATGGTAAGTAAATCCTTTTAGGAGTCAGCTTTGACATGATCTTACTGAAGTATGCTTTTGAAACAACCCTGCTTCAATTAGGCCTTTTGAGGGTTGTAACGTGGCTTGGTTCAAGGTTTGAGAAAAAGTGATTTATGGCTCAAAGTTTTGTTTTTACCCGCCCATTCTCCTTGGTGTTCTCCCTTCCTAAGTTTAGTTAACTTGGTACAGGCGCTCACGTTTCAAAAAGTTATTGAATGGTAGAAGTGGTGGTTAAGGAACCCTCAAGGTTTTCGGAGTGGAAGTCACCCCTTTTGTATTTGATGTCTTTAGTCACACGAACTTGTTCTTTATCGAGGATTTTTCTTTTGTAATCCTTTTCGCATTTTTTCTTTTTTATTCTTTTACATTTTTTTTGTTCCCTAATTTTTGTCTGGACTGGTGTTTTTTTGTTGATTTTGAAGTCCAGCGGGATGCCCTAAATTTTTCTTAAGTCACTTGTTTTCAAGTTTTCGACTTAGCGAGCTTTCTTTCTTCTCTCTTTTTTATTCTCTTTTTATATTTTGGAACAAATCGTGTGACACTTGTTTGCTTGACTTGCAAGGGTTGTGACTGCCTCGTTTCTTGGTTGGTGAGGGACAACCACTGTGGGTTTGTGAGGTACGGCCTATTGTGAGGGATAAGATGTGATTGATGTTCGAATGGGACACTCCTCTTAAAATTTGAACGCACGGTCAAACTAACTGAAGACTACCCTGTCCCAGGTTAAAATTGAGGGTTTTTTGTTTTTAGAAAGAAACACATACTTCTAGGCTCAACGAGGTTGACAAGGGATTATCTTCCTTATATCATCAGTGTTTGGGGATTTAAAAAATGCATGTACATCATCAGTAAGTTTTTACTCAAAAGCCTACAATAGAAAGTTTTGTGTTTTTCGATTTCATCATCCTCCCTTGGACTTTGCTTAAACAAGAATTTGATATCAATAAAAAAAGGTATGTGTGAACACGAATGCATTTATTCAAAACATGCATATTTATTTCATTAATAAAACCATTTATAAACGACATTGTGTCAAAGGAAGTAACACTTAACAGGAAAGAAACTACAAATGCAAAGCAAAGATATGATTTAAAAGATTTCCAGCTTCGGGGAACTGGGCTTTCCTTTCTTGATTTGCTACTGATCTAGCCATCTTCAAATTTGCTCATTGAAATCAGTTTGATAATCATCTTCACATCTATTCTTGATGATTTCTTTCATAACATGGATTGATGAACCCACATGACCAAGTGAAAGATTGTTGATTTGAATGCCTTGAGGCGTGAATGAGAACATATTGGAGTCAAGCAGAGTCTGAACCTTGCTCTTAAGCACCTTACAATCTTCAACTGAATACCTCTGTGCCCCAGCATGGTAGTCACAGCGGGCGTTGGCATCAAATCCTTGTGGGTATGAAAAAGAAAATTGGTTTAACTCTTTCGGAAATATCAAGCAACCTTTGATCAAATATGGCAATACCTGACTGTACAACATTGGTAGCGGAGCAAAATGTATCTCTGCCTTTCTTGGTCTTTATCGTCTCTTCTGAGATTAGTTTTATTGTTGATACTGATTTGGGCACCCAATGTGTCTAAACACTTTCCTCTTCAGGTTTGGCTGAGGAACAAGCAAAAGTTGCTAGCACGGGGGCTTTGGAACCCAAAATTGCGGAGTATGCCCCTGACTTGAGGTGGATCCTAGAGGAAGGAAAGGAGAATCCATTTCTTTTTCAGTAGCTAGAGTGGGATCACCTTGTATTTCCATGTCGATTGGCGTGAACATGATTGCCTTTGAATCAATGAGCTCCTGGACTTTATACTTGAGCCTCACATAATTTTTGACATCATGATCGAGCGCTTCAGAATGGAAATCACACCTAGCACTAACATTATAGCCTGAAGGAAGCTTTGTGGGAGGAGGTCCCAAAGTATATAGCTTAATCAGCTGAAGCTTGAGCAAGTGTTGAAGCAATTGCGCATACGGCATTGGGATCAAATCCAACTTCTTCACATGCTTCCTTGGCTTTTGTTCACATTTTCTTCTCCTAGGATTGTTTTAGAAAACAGGAAATGGCTGCTGACGGGAAAGTTATGGAACCCTAGGTTGCAGAGGAGATCCACGAGGTAACTCATGATCTGGGAGAGATCCCAAAGGAAAGGGATCAAAAATAACTTTCATTGTAGCATCGGACATAGGATTGCCTTCTTTTCTCAACATTGTCCTCATGATTTCCATGAATAGGCTCACCTGAGTTTTTAATTGATGAACTTTCTCCCTTAGCAGTTTCTGACTGTGGGACAAGGCCTGCATGTCCACCATAAACTGTCCCATTTTGCTTCTGACTTCCATCAAATCAGCCTGAACCTGCTCCATGATTCGCCTTTTGATTACCTCTTGTTAAATATTGGTGAAAACTTGATTTCGTAATCCTGCTGAGAAAACCAAATCAGGATCAAAAGACCAAACTCGAGCACCTACTATGCATTATGAATGTAAATGCATGAATTTATGAAAATGTCATGTTTATTCATTTCTAGGGTAATCTACACTTTGATTCTAGCTTTAAGTAGGAGAACACAATGAATCACTGGTCAAATAACTCATCATATATTTGGAAAACATGAATAAGAATACAGTGAACACGACCAAAGCCAGATTACATAAAAATAGGTATGCATCAATAAGCCTGATGGTGATCATATCAACATAAATACAAAAAAACCCTAAGGCGCATCCTCCGCCTATACTAGAGTAAACCCACCCTACCCAAAGTGCTTCTTGCTCCAATCTTGAATCTCTTTGAAGAGTTTCTTGGTCTGATCATGCTTCGGTCTTTGGATTAACTCTTGAATCAGCTTATCTCTTCTGCTAATAATCCCTTCCAAATACCAGCAACGTTGCTCCCAAGAATCATCACCCTCCTCAGAAGGACCTTCTCCTTTGGGCTTCTTGACTTCCGCTTTGATCTTGAGCTCTTCCATTTCACCCACAGCTTGGTTCAACTAGGATTGGTAGCCCATCAATTGATGACCAACCTCATCCTTCTGGCGAAGCTCTTCTCTAATCTCTCCGTATTTGGCCTCGAGTTGTTTCTTCAGGCATTTGACTTGAGCTTTATAGTGATCTTCCATCTTCTTGCGAGAAGTCAAAATATTGTCCCATTGCTTGTTCAAATTGGAAATATCTGAATAAGCCTTGTTTAAATCTTCCTTCTTCTACTTAACGATGTTATTAGCACTCTTCAAGTCTGCACCAATTCTTTCTCTCTCCTGGTCTTCATCACGATCAGTTTGTCCCTCTCGGCTAGCAACTTTGTCTTTAATTTAAGCTCATACGTTATCTCTCCCTTGGCATGAGTAATTGTGTAGACTTGTCCCTTCAATTCTTCATTCTCCTTACAAAAGAGGCCTAATTGGAAAAGGTAAGAAACAAGTTTCGACCCTATTTTCTATCCACTTCACATATGAAGGATAAGCTACACATTCACTCTTCCCCAGAAATGGTTTTCCTCTCTGATTAATTTGGCGCCAAGCCCTCACAGCTTTCTCTAACAATTCAAAATTACCGGCCACATTGAATAACAAAGACTCCCCTACATCTTCATCCCTTGGTTGATCCCTCAGAGCACACACTAATTGTCTTCTGGCAAGAGAAGGGTTGTAGATGATACCATCTCTTACCCTTATAAGAGGTATGTTGGGAAATTCTCCACAACTATAAATCATCTTAGCCCACATCAGTCTTCAGTCGAACCAAACATTGTCTTTAACAACCAGACTCGTTAACCTTTCTTATCACCTCAAATAATCCTTGGTTTCTACGAATGCACCAATACAAGGGAGATGACTGGTAAACCACTTATAGAGAAGTGGGGCGCAATAAAAGACAAGTCCTTTTTCTTCTTTTTGTTCCTCGTATGCACTGAGTGGTAAACGTCACCCAGAAGAGTAGGCACTGGATTTTACATCATAAACAACCGAATGACATTCACATCCACGAAGTCTGCCATGTTGGGAAAAAGAACAACACCATATATGCAAAGAGAAAGGATGGCATTAAAAGTATTCTAACTACCAACATTAGCATACACCTTAGTTTCCCTCATCAAGAAACCCAAATGAAAACCAGACAAACCTCCCTTAGTATTAAGGTTGGCCTTCACCACGGATGTGCTCAAATAAAGAGCGTCGGTGATATCCTAAGACTCGGGAATCTGCATAGAGTTGTGGAATGGCACCTGATCTTCCATCGGAATCCCCAAAATAAGAGAAAACTCCTCCAAGGTCAGAGCTAAGTGATAATTTCGAAATGTGAAGCATCTCAGTGGAGGATCATAGAATTGAAGCGGGGTCTGAATAGCCCCCTTCTCATTAGTTGTGACGGTTTGGAGCATACTTAAAATCTTCCTGTAAATCTTATTGAAGTCCTCAAAGTTGTCAGAAATAGTACTAGAAACCAACTGATGAAGAGAACTCAAATCGGGAAACTGAAATTTGTAGCAGATATTGTGTTTTCTACCAGTGTCCATTTGAAGAATCTTTGACATCTAGAATCACAGATAAGATAAACCCCTGGAAATGAAGAAACACGTGTTAAAATGCAATCATGATATGATGGTATGAATCCAAAGATATGGGATCATGACTCTCACAAATTCTAGATATCTGTTGCACTGATACTGAACAGGTTGAACATGACAGGTTCAAAATTTTGCCTCCATAAGAAAACCAGGAAATTGGGTAGGGTGAAGTTCAAGGTTTCCTGCAAAAACCCATCCCCTCTCACATGTGGGTTCTAGTATTGGATAGAGGCTTCTAACTGTCCTCAGTTTCACGAGCTCTCAGATCGAGAAGTAATAATATGTTCACAGTTTCCCATTTGGCATTATTATCCCTCAAGGAGGCCTCCACTGATTTCCAATGAACGGTCTTCAGAGTCGTAAGCCCTCAAGGAAAGGACCTTCGCTACTGCATAAACATGCAGGATAAAGTGTCTCCATGAAAACCTCATCTGAATATGGATCTCATGTCAAATATACATATCGAACGCTACACATGTCAACACAAGTCCACTCTAATCCCGTGTGTATGTTCAAGCCTGGGTAATGGGCTTACCTCTCAATAACAACCCCTCCTAACAACACAATAATATCCAGAATAATGGTGAGCGAAACAAAATGCAATGCATGCAAATAAATAAGCAAGGAAAGCATATAGATAAACACCCAAAGAAGAGAAACAAACAAGAGATATGGCATACTCACATAGGGAACCAAAGTCTCCAACAGAGTCGCCAGTTGTCGACTACTACGAAAAACACCCGGTGAAGACACAGAATCACCATCGAACTTTATTTATCCCAAAGGGAAAGGAAAATATCGAGAAAACTTCAGAAGGGAAAGAACATGGTCTCACAACCAAATTCAGGGTTCAATAGTCGATTACGCAAGAGGAAGGTATTAGCACCCCTCGCGTCCGTTGTACTCAACGGGATCCATTCTTGTTTTTCTAATCAAAGGGTATGTTTATCTAAAGACCTACTTGCTAAGGGAATGCTGAAACGAAAAGGGAGAAAAACAAAAGGGGACTCTATAGGATCTCGCAATTCTATGTCTGCGTATTCCCTTATGCAATGGGAAAGTCAGAGTCATCGTAGTTCGAAAGATATATTATTCTCAATTTTACTCACCTTTTTATTCCCGGTGTCGAGAAACATATTACTCAACTTGAACCTCAAAAGGGCGAGACATGTGGTTCCCTCCAAGATTTGAAACTCTACGGGAGGTTTCGTCTCGTTGAAGTACACTTCCGCATTACACAAAAATGGAGGCATCGTAATATTTTTTTTCTTAACAACACATGACCCCTATTTATACAACTTTAGATTCATTATGGATCATATAAACGGTCGGTGCAATTGCAACCATACAAAACTGTCGGCAAAATTTCAGTTATTTAATTTGAACTACCAACACATAATCCTCTGTGTATGTTCAAGCCTGGGTAATGGGCTTATCTCTTAGTAACAGCCCCTCCCAACAACACAACAATATCCAGAATAATGGTGAGCGAAAAAAAATGCAATGCATGCAAATAAATAAGCAAGGAAAGCATATAGATAAACACCCAAAGAAGAGAAACAAACAAGAGATATGACATACTCACATAGGGAACCAAAGTCTCCAACAGAGTCACCAGTTGTCGACTACTGCGAAAAACACCCGGTGAAGACACAGAATCACCATCGAACTTTATTTATCCCAACGAGAAAGGAAAATATCGAGAAAACTTCATAAGGGAAAGAACATGGTCTCACAACCAAATTCAGGGTTCAATAGTCGATTACGTAAGAGAAAGGTAATAGCACCCCTCGCGTCCGTTGTACTCAACAGGATACATTCTTGTTGTTCTAATCAAATGGTATGTTTATCTAAAGACCTACTTGCTAAGGGAATGCTGAAACGAAAAGGGAGAAAAACAAAAGGGGACTCTATAGGATCTCGCAATTCTATGTCTACGTATTCCCTTGTGCAATGGGAAAGTCAGAGTCATCGTAGTTCGGAAGATATATTATTCTCGATTTTACTCACCTTTTTATTCCCGGTGTCGAGAAACATATTACTCAACTTGAACCTCAGAAGACCGAGACACGTGGTTCCCTCCAAGAGTTGAAACTCTACGGGAGGTTTCGTCCCGTTGAAGTACACTTCCACCTTAAACAAAAACGGAGGCATCGTAAGATGTTTTTCTTAACAACACATGACCCCTATTTATACAACTTTAGATTCATTATGAATCATATAAACGGTCGGTGCAATTGCAACTGTACAAAACTGTCGGCAAAATCTCAGTTATTTAATTTGAACTACCAATTTTTTTACAGATCCAATAAAAATCCGGTATTTAAAGGCTGATTTTGAAAAAAAAAAATTTACTTTTAAACTATCGAATTTTTCAGTTATGCAAAAAATCCAATAAAGAATGGTACTTTAAAAAAAACATATACTGAATTTTTTATATACACTGCCAGATTTTTTTATTTTTACCAATTTTTTAATTTATTTTATTGATATTTTCGTCCAAACTTTTTTATACAATTTTAACAAAAATAATATGAATATTATAAAAATATGTGAGACCATCAGATAAAAACGTGGGGTGACAGGATCAAATCTCATAATACTGTTAAATGTTACATTTATTGATATGTTTTTTGGGTCAAGTTTTCATTGGACCTGACATCTCATAGAGTTAAGAACCTTACCTAATTAAATAAGACATGATTTGAATAATATACCTATAAATTATTTTTTTTTAAGTTTAGTTACATCCAATATAAATTTTAGATAATATTAAAAGAGTAATGCTAACTTGTGTCTTTGGGGTTCAAGTTAAGAGACCCACTTATAGTAAATTTGTATTGGAAAAAACAATTTAAAAATTAATTCTATACTTTAATTAAAATTTGTATACAATTTCTAAGATAATACTTTTTAATTTAATTTTTAACTTGTGCCCCATGGGCACAAATTAGCATTATCCATATTAAAATTTATCTTAAAAAAATAGTTGAGTCATCTTACAATTAGATTTTTGCAATTGAGTCATTTTTTTATAAGCAATGATATATTCAGTTAGAGAGGCTAAGGGAAACTCTAACCCATATACAAAAGGTTCCTACAATAATAAAAATAAACTGACTCAAAAGCTCAAATTACAAAAAAAAATCAATTACAGCTTTGAACTATCATAATAAGAACATATATTAAAAGATAAAGACCTGAAATCTAACCACCAACATGACACATGTATCGACCTATGCACATTGTCAGTAATATTACTAATAACATCATTGAAAATAATTTGGTTACGAGACCACCAAATAGACCAACATGTCATAATCGAAATATAACACGTCGTCGTCTTCGATGTAATGTTCACCAACTTTAAAAACCAAGATAACAAATGTTCACAAGCATTCTCACCTCGAGGTATCACAGATCCAACCCATTCCACAATCATGTTCCATATTTCTTTCAAATGAAAATATGGGAAGAATAAGTGATTGCAATCCTCCACATAATTAAAACATAGCACATAAACAATTTCATGAGCGTTTGAGATTAATCCACTGCCCGCAAAATTTGATCTAGTAGGAAGTCAATCATGCATAATCTCCAAGAAAAAGTTCATGCTTTAATAGGAATTTTTGTTTTCCAAATCAAATCTAAGGCAACCTTGAGTGTAATCTTGAGCTCCATAGAATCACCTAAGTTTTGCAAGCTCCAATAACATGAACTTACAGTAAAATTCTTCAAAATGTCTGCTTTCTAAACAAAGTAAAATTCTTCAAAATGTCAGCTTTCAAAATAAAATTGTCTGCAGAATTCTCAACCGGTTAGTGTCTTGAAAATCAGAATTCTTAATATCTTGAATCACTTATATTATCCCCAAAATTTAAAATTAATAAATATCAAAATAAAAAATATTTAATTGTAATTTTAATCATATTATTTTCATTTTTTTAATTCGATCCTCCATTTTTAATTCTATGATTTTGGTCCTTTCATTTCGGTTTTTTTCTTCAAAGTTTTAAGAAATTTAATTATAGATTTTAATGATATTTCATATTTAAAATAATTATTATTTATAAAAAACAAAAACAAATTATGATTTATTTTTTTCAAAATATTTTTTAAATTATATACTACCTCCATTCCTAATCATAAGACTCTGTTGAATTTTTTCTTTTTCTTTTTTATAAGTATTTTTTCAACTTTCAAAATGTATTAATTATTATTTTTTTACATATACTCCTAATTATATTACATCTTCTTTTGAACTGTATAATAAATACAGTTACATAAGTATTAACTATTTCTCTCTTTTAAGGATAAATTTGTAAAATTATACAAAATAGTCAATAAATTCAATAGGTTAACCAAGTTTTTTAATTTCTGGAATTTTCTTATCAGAGTCTTATATTTAGGAAAATAAAAAAGTAATTACTTATAATTTTATAAAAATAAAATCTGGAGCGTGATATTTATCATCGTAGCTATCAAAATTTATAGCAACAACAATATTTAACATTTTAGGAGACACCAATAACTCCTCCACCAACTATAGAAATCGGTTCGTTTGCCAACTTTTGCATTTAAGCCAAAAAAATAATTGTCATAAAAAAAAGACATTTTAAATAACATACTTGGTGGCAAGGAAAAACTACAGTATATTATTTGCTCGCCAAAAATAATTTTAATGCTTTTTTAAGAGTTTGGAGGGAAGGAAAAAGATAGTTTTGAAAAATAATTTTTTTTTTTAAATATATAAAATTTTTTTCGATATTTTTAAGTGATCAGAAGGGAATCATTGGATCGTCACGCGTCTTTGACTTACTGTCTGTTCACTAGTGGTAAGAAGGAGGAGGGGGGTGTACCTGCAAGACACTCTGATGCCAAAGTAAGGAATTGGACAGAGTGAGAGTAAATACAGAAAGTAGGTTGAGAAGAGAATACCTGACCTTCTAGTGAAAGAGGGTATTTATAGAGAGACCCCAGCGCAGGGTCAACGGTCATTTGAGTTGGGCTGGATGGCCAGGCCCAACCCAAGTGACTGCTAGGGCTTACGTGGCGTAGTGAAGACCAGGACGTGTCTTCGCCCTAGTTCAACTGTCCCGTGATCTCCGGAAAGTGGATTTGATCTGCTCTTTCAGAGGTGGACAGTTGGTTGGTGACGTGTCCCCGCGAAAAGGAGCACGTAGGGAACGTGTGAGGCACACGTCTTTCTGTCCGACGGGAGAAGCGTCCTGCCCGACGGGACAATGCCTGGTCGACGGGAGCCTCGTGCTCGACACAGATGAGAGAAACTCATTTGGACATTTCACCAAGTATAGGTGGGCTGGATCTTACCGATCAAGCGAGGGATGTAACAGCCCAATTATTCAATAAGTGATTAATTGTGCTAATTAATTGGTTTATGTGATTTATCTGATTTAAATAAATTATTGGATTTATTTAAATGAGTTAATGAATTTAATTAATTTATTCTACTTGGTAGAATAATGTGGATTTATTAGATATTCTCTAATTAATTATAAGATGAGATATTTTGTGAGAAATGAATTGATAGGTATTTTTTAGAGAAGAATTATGATGGAAAGAAAATAGAAGGATATATAAGGGAAATTGGAGAGAAAAGAAAAGAGATAGAAACATAAGAGAAAGAAAGAAAGAAAAGGAGAGAAAGAATAGAGAAAGAGGAGAAAAGAGAAGAGAAGAGAGAAACTTGGAGAAATCATCAAGAATCAACTTCAAGCTTCAATCCAATCAAGGTAAGGGTGAGAAACATTATTATTTGATCAATGTGTATGATTATGTATGAGTTGTGTTGGATTTGTTGGGTGTTTTTTTCTATTTTCCATTTCTAGGGCAAATGAGTTAAATCGATAGAATTGAGTTTTGAACGGTTAGAATTCAAAATAAATTGCATAGTTTAGTCGGGTAATGTTTAGTCGTGATTATTGGATTTCGTTTGATTGAATTTGGTTGAGTTTGTGAGTTTTGACATTTTTGGATAATTGAGGGTTTGAGATTTCAGTGAAAATCGGACGTCGTAGAAATCGTGTTTAATGGTTCTAATTCATTGCTATATGTTAGGTGAGTATGAGTATGTTTTTGTTTCGAAAAAAAAATTGAATCGGTCGGATTTTCGGGCGAAAATGCAAAATCCCGTAGCCGTGTTTAGGCAAAATTCTGGTTTTTCGGAAAACTTCAAAAATTCATAACTCTTGAACCGTAAGTCGGTTTTGACCCCCGTTCGAAGCGTTGGTAAGTTAACGAGATTATCTTTCTAAAAAAAATGGCTTTGAGGCCTGTACCTGGTTCAATTATAGCAGAAAATTGAAAACATATTGTTGTGTTGATTTTTACCGTCGCGAATGTGTGTGATTGATGTGTTATTGTGCAGAATACTTTTGTTATATAACGTATAGCTTGTGCATGTTGTGATATGATATGTTGTGGGTAGCAGTATGGAGTGAATCCTAGATGGTGGAATCGATTATGAAATATAGTCTTTTGACAAATATATGCATATTGTTTGTATGTGAAGAATGCATGAGAACATATTGTGAATATGTGTGCATTGCTTGATAAATGTGGTAATGATATTGAAGTGTAAATGCATATTGATTGTATGCGATATTGTGAATGCATGAGAACATATTGTGAATATGTGTGCATTGTTTGAAAAGGTAATGAGGTTGAATTATGAATGCATATTTGTTGTATCCGATTATTGTGAATTAATGCATGGAAGCATATTGTAAGATATGCGTGCATTGTTTGACAAATATGTTGATGAAAAGTATGAATACTTGATTATATGATATGTTGTGTGTGCAATCTTGTTTAATTCTTGAAGGGAGGAATTATGTGAATGCATGGGATTAAGACGTGTGATCGGTCTTAAGTGCATTTTGTTGTTGATTGCATATGCATCATTTAGTCAAGAGGCAATGTTTGCTAGTTTCGTGGAGGCTAGTGACTTGTCCCAAACCTAGAGCGGGGTTTGAAAGCTTAGGGAACGGGCTTTTGTTGTTATCGGTCTAGGGAACGGACCCGGTTTAAGTGTAAAAACCGAAAAATGATAACAAGTGTTGGTACCACATGGCATGAGTTGCATTGAGTCTCATGGAATGAATATATGATTGTTGTATGAAGTTATGCGTAGGTGTATGTACATGACTTGTGTAATTGTGAACTATGGATATGTTTGATGATTGTCCATATTTGCCTATATATATATATATATATATATATATATATATATATATATATATATATATATATATATATATATATATATATATATATATATATATATATATGCTTTGTGAAGTATATGATGAGTTATGATGAAGTATGGTGAGAATGGTGGAATATGCGTATGTGCATTACTTGTGTAATTGAGAGTTGTGAATATGTGATCATTGTATGAAAGTATACTTATGAACATGAATTGTTGATTTGAGAATTGTGAATGTGTAATTGGGAATTAGTGAGTAAACATAATATGTGTATGTTCATGTGAAATGTTGAGATTTATGGATACGTGCATGATGAATATGCTTGGTGATTATCCATATTTGATTATATATATGTTGTATTGTACATGATGAGTTATAATAAATTGTGGTGAGAAAATGTGGAATATATGTATTTTGTGCTTGTGTATTTGTGTATATATAATTATATGCATTGTTATTATGATAATATTTCTCACCCTTCTGCTGGAATGATGTCCTACATGACATCGTGCAGGTATCAAGGAGTAGTATTGCTCGTAGTTACGAGGTCGCTTTTGGTGTAGCCGTTTAGTGATTTAATTATGTTGGGTCAAGTCATGCTCTGGTCATGTAACACTGGGATCGCTTCAGTTGTGTTTAAGATATACATTGTGTACTCTATAAACGTGTTTATATCCATGGGAATATTATGATGTTGGCCTTAGTGCCTAAGTGATGTTGTTTTATGTGATAAAAACAAATGTTTCTTTTATGAAAATTGTGGTATAATTGAATCCGCTGCTACATGCAACGTGAAGTTTTGTAAAGCATAATTTTATATTGAAATAGTAATGAGCATGACAGGTGGTTTTGATATTTTGAAAGTTATGTGTAATGCCCTTTTGTAAATGCATGGAAATTTACTCTGATTATTCATATATTATCCGTGGGGTTTAGAAGGGTGTTACATTAGTGGTATCAGAGCAGGTCGGTCCATCCGGCCAAGTTGTCTAATGTTGTTTGTTCCCTGGTATACGACATGTGTGTGAAAACACTGTCGATACATGTTTGTTGTCTAACCTTTGCTGCAAGAGTGAGAATGATTCAAGTGGGGGAGAAACTGGTGCTTCTCCAAGATGCTGCAAGTGTGGAGTTGTAGCTTAGTGTATGGTTGAACGCTCTTATAGTTTGGTAAAGACGGTTTATGCCCCATTATGATTGTCGACTGCCTATTAACAAATTGAGGAACTGATCACCCTTAATCTCTTGTTGATAGTAGTTGGGATTGTGTTGGATGGGATAGACGTGTCTTGCAAGCTTAAATGGTGTGAGCAGTGAATTGTTTGGAATTAAGCCAAATGCTTAAGAATTGTTTTGATGAGTCGACGCAGGACAATGTTGAGATGTTTAATTTTGATGGGAATTTTGAGTGTTAATGAAGGTAGTGATAGCCAAGACGTGAAGTGGGGTTGTGATCGACTTAGTTACGGAAACTAGTCTGATATTGAGATCTCCATGTTATATATCTATTTGGATAGTCAAAGAATTAAATTGATTGAGTAGTTTTGAAACTTGTGTCTGGTGTGTGTGCTACGGTAATAGATTATGAGGTCGAGTATATAAAGGGTGGATAGTGACTTCTGGTGATTATTAAAGGAAGTAAGATGTGGGATACTATATCAGTAATTGGACTTGAAACATTTTAAGAGTTGGAGGTGTGTTGAATGACCTTCTAATGGTGACGACGTTGTTTTTGTATTTTGTCCTAATGGAAGAACCGTAACTCAGAATGACGCCAGATGAGAAGCGTTGAAAGTTATTACAATACTCTATATGATGGTGAAGTAGTGACATGGAATTAAGTTATTTACTGATGGAATATGTTTGGATGTTGTAGTAAGTGCGGTTCGTGTTTTCGCCATAACTCACAGATTGAGTGTCTGTTTGGCATGGGATTCTCCATACTTAATTGAGTGAGTCAATGGTTGGGTAACCGATGATATTTGGATATACTCGAAGAGTATAGAGGATCATGTTGAGTATCGGGAACTTGAGTTATCAGTGTTGGAGAAGAAGTAGTAATATTCTACTGTGAAGAAAGTTTAAGGAATTGTTAGGAAAGCTGTCAACAGCTCGTGTATTGGTTTTCCCGAATCCGACAGAACAAATTGTTGTGTTTTGTGATGTTTAGTTGATATGATTGGGGGATATGTTAAGTACAACATCAGCGAGTTTTGGTTATGCTTTAAGGCAACTTAAAGTACATAAGGGAATTATCTGACAAGTAATTGGAGTTGGTTGCTGTTGCGTGTTTGTGTCGGAGTTTGGAAGCCTCAATTGTTTAGTTGAGATTTGAGATGGTTGGTGATCTTAAGAACTTAAGGTATTTGTTGATTTGAAAAAGAGTTGAATATGGTGCAGAGGAAATAAATAGGGACTTCTGAAGGAGTATGGTTTTGGGTTGAATTACCATTCGAGTGAGACCAAGTGGTAGCAGAGGTATCGAATTGGAAATTTCTGTATATACCAATGATGGTGGTAATGAGTTAGAACTGATGAAGCAAATTCGGGATATGAGTTTGGTCTGTGAAGAAAATATCTTAGGGAGTTGAGCTTTGTATCTTGAGACTGACTATAGGTATTCTTGATAAGATTCGAAGAAGTCGAAGTTCTAATTTGAGTTAATAGATTGATTAAATTTAATGAATTAAAGTCGAAGAGCTGATTTTCGGATTGATGAGAATGATACCATGAGATGTCGTGATGGAGTGTGTGTTCCAAATAGTGTGAGTTGGATAAGAGTACTCTGGAAGAAGAACATTGAGATAGATGGAGAGAGAAGTGGTTGAAGTGGTATGTGCTGGTTTGACTTATCGGAAGTCGAATATTGTGTCAGATGAGAATCTGAATTTTCGTTGAGATTTTGAGAAAGTTGTAGACGCTTTGGGTGTCATGTTGAAGTTGAACTCTGTCTAGCATCTGTGGACGGACTGGACAGACAAAGAGAACTATCTAGTATGTAGGGGATTTGTGGAGAGCCTGTGTGTTGGATCAAGGTGGATCGTGGGATAGTTAACTATCGTTGCTTGAATTACCTACAATGACAATGATCATTCTAGTATCGGAATGACATTGTATGAGGCTTTGTACAGTAAGAGGTGTAGGAATCCTTTGTGTTGATGTGTGTCAGGCGAGAGTGTTGTACTCGGACCTGATATTGTGCAAGAGACGACTAGAAAGATTAAAAGGATCCAAGAAAAGACGTGTTTCGAGAGTTACAATAGTAACTGGTGTCGGTCGAGCTAGAGGTCTCGGAAGCACCCACTGTGTTTTGTTGATCTGTATCAGAGTGGCGCAACGGAAGCATGGAGAAAATAGCATGTTAGATTGTTTTACCGCTGTCGCTTGTGGGAATTGCATGATGTGTTCATGTGTCTAAGTTGAGGAAGTGCAGTGATTCAGATGGATAGTGTACGAGTAAGAAAGGATTTGATTGTTGAGACATTGCCAGTTCAGGTTGATGAACGAGAAGCAACTTCGAGGTATAGAGATTCCTTTGGTGGAGGTAGTTGGGAGATTAGGATGCGAGAGTCGTATCCAGAGTTATTTGAATCAGGTAACATTTTCGAGGACGAAAATTCCTAAAGTGGGGGAGGGTTGTAACAGCCCAATTATTCAATAAGTGATTAATTGTGCTAATTAATTGGTTTATGTGATTTATCTGATTTAAATAAATTATTGGATTTATTTAAATGAGTTAATGAATTTAATTAATTTATTCTACTTGGTAGAATAATGTGGATTTATTAGATATTCTCTAATTAATTATAAGATGAGATATTTTGTGAGAAATGAATTGATAGGTATTTTTTAGAGAAGAATTATGATGGAAAGAAAATAGAAGGATATATAAGGGAAATTGGAGAGAAAAGAAAAGAGATAGAAACATAAGAGAAAGAAAGAAAGAAAATGAGAGAAAGAATAGAGAAAGAGGAGAAAAGAGAAGAGAAGAGAGAAACTTGGAGAAATCATCAAGAATCAACTTCAAGCTTCAATCCAATCAAGGTAAGGGTGAGAAACATTATTATTTGATCAATGTGTATGATTATGTATGAGTTGTGTTGGATTTGTTGGGTGTTTTTCTCTATTTTCCATTTCTAGGGCAAATGAGTTAAATCGATAGAATTGAGTTTTGAACGGTTAGAATTCAAAATAAATTGCATAGTTTAGTCGGGTAATGTTTAGTCGTGATTATTGGATTTCGTTTGATTGAATTTGGTTGAGTTTGTGAGTTTTGACATTTTTGGATAATTGAGGGTTTGAGATTTCAGTGAAAATCGGACGTCGTAGAAATCGTGTTTAATGGTTCTAATTCATTGCTATATGTTAGGTGAGTATGAGTATGTTTTTGTTTCGAAAAAAAAAATTGAATCGGTCGGATTTTCGGGCGAAAATGCAAAATCCCGTAGCCGTGTTTAGGCAAAATTCTGGTTTTTCGGAAAACTTCAAAAATTCATAACTCTTGAACCGTAAGTCGGTTTTGACCCCCGTTCGAAGCGTTGGTAAGTTAACGAGATTATCTTTCTAAAAAAAATGGCTTTGAGGCCTGTACCTGGTTCAATTATAGCAGAAAATTGAAAACATATTGTTGTGTTGATTTTTACCGTCGCGAATGTGTGTGATTGATGTGTTATTGTGCAGAATACTTTTGTTATATAACGTATAGCTTGTGCATGTTGTGATATGATATGTTGTGGGTAGCAGTATGGCGTGAATCCTAGATGGTGGAATCGATTATGAAATATAGTCTTTTGACAAATATATGCATATTGTTTGTATGTGAAGAATGCATGAGAACATATTGTGAATATGTGTGCATTGCTTGATAAATGTGGTAATGATATTGAAGTGTAAATGCATATTGATTGTATGCGATATTGTGAATGCATGAGAACATATTGTGAATATGTGTGCATTGTTTGAAAAGGTAATGAGGTTGAATTATGAATGCATATTTGTTGTATCCGATTATTGTGAATTAATGCATGGAAGCATATTGTAAGATATGCGTGCATTGTTTGACAAATATGTTGATGAAAAGTATGAATACTTGATTATATGATATGTTGTGTGTGCAATCTTGTTTAATTCTTGAAGGGAGGAATTATGTGAATGCATGGGATTAAGACGTGTGATCGGTCTTAAGTGCATTTTGTTGTTGATTGCATATGCATCATTTAGTCAAGAGGCAATGTTTGCTAGTTTCGTGGAGGCTAGTGACTTGTCCCAAACCTAGAGCGGGGTTTGAAAGCTTAGGGAACGGGCTTTTGTTGTTATCGGTCTAGGGAACGGACCCGGTTTAAGTGTAAAAACCGAAAAATGATAACAAGTGTTGGTACCACATGGCATGAGTTGCATTGAGTCTCATGGAATGAATATATGATTGTTGTATGAAGTTATGCGTAGGTGTATGTACATGACTTGTGTAATTGTGAACTATGGATATGTTTGATGATTGTCCATATTTGCCTATATATATATATATATATATATATATATATATATATATATATATATATATATATATATATATATATATATATATATATATATATATATATATATATATATATATATATATATATATATATATATATATATATATATATATATATATATATATATATATATATATATATATATATATATATATATGCTTTGTGAAGTATATGATGAGTTATGATGAAGTATGGTGAGAATGGTGGAATATGCGTATGTGCATTACTTGTGTAATTGAGAGTTGTGAATATGTGATCATTGTATGAAAGTATACTTATGAACATGAATTGTTGATTTGAGAATTGTGAATGTGTAATTGGGAATTAGTGAGTAAACATAATATGTGTATGTTCATGTGAAATGTTGAGATTTATGGATACGTGCATGATGAATATGCTTGGTGATTATCCATATTTGATTATATATATGTTGTATTGTACATGATGAGTTATAATAAATTGTGGTGAGAAAATGTGGAATATATGTATTTTGTGCTTGTGTATTTGTGTATATATAATTATATGCATTGTTATTATGATAATATTTCTCACCCTTCTGCTGGAATGATGTCCTACATGACATCGTGCAGGTATCAAGGAGTAGTATTGCTCGTAGTTACGAGGTCGCTTTTGGTGTAGCCGTTTAGTGATTTAATTATGTTGGGTCAAGTCATGCTCTGGTCATGTAACACTGGGATCGCTTCAGTTGTGTTTAAGATATACATTGTGTACTCTATAAACGTGTTTATATCCATGGGAATATTATGATGTTGGCCTTAGTGCCTAAGTGATGTTGTTTTATGTGATAAAAACAAATGTTTCTTTTATGAAAATTGTGGTATAATTGAATCCGCTGCTACATGAAACGTGAAGTTTTGTAAAGCATAATTTTATATTGAAATAGTAATGAGCATGACAGGTGGTTTTGATATTTTGAAAGTTATGTGTAATGCCCTTTTGTAAATGCATGGAAATTTACTCTGATTATTCATATATTATCCGTGGGGTTTAGAAGGGTGTTACAAGGGACATGCCAAAACATTAAGCAATCTTTTTCTTTTTATAAACTAGAGTTCTTTTCATTATTATATTTATAATTTTTAAAATATTATAACAATATAAATTATATTTCAACATAAAGGATTGTAAATGATTTATTTATTATATTTTTAAAAATATAAAAGTTAAATTAATATATATATATATATATATATATATATATATATATATATATATATATATATATATATATATATATATATATATAATTTATTTGTTTATTAATTTTTTTTAATTAAATAAACGAGTTTAATTGATATGTATTAACAATATTAAATAATTTTACATTATTATTTAATAAAAATTTATTAATCTATCATGTTATACAAATAATTTAAAATTTACGGTTGAATTGCATAATATATAAAAATGAGTAGTTAATAATATAAAATTATTTTACACTAACAGTAAATACCAATTAAATTCTTAAATAAACACAGAAGTTATTCAATGTGTCAATTTTCTATTTGTACATTACACATGTAATACATGCAATATTGCAATCAAAACTTGTCTATACTTGTATGCAAAAGTATAGTTAATATATTCAAGCAAATAATTAATTCAATTCAATTACATAAATTGACTATAATTTTTACATAAATTCAAATTTATCATCACTTAATTGAATTAATCATATTTTTACAATAAACGGTAGGTTGTGCAAATTAAAAAGAAAAGATACATAAAACATTATCATTAAAAAAGATATTGGGTGGCGAAACCAAGTCAATAGTATATGATGACAAGGTCTCACCAATATTAATAACAATTCATTAATAACAAATAATAGATAAAATATACTAAATACGTTACAATTAGAGATGACAAACAATCAATGTATCACGTTTAAATCAACCTTGCAAAAATTATTATAAAAAAAATGGGACAATGCAGAGCGGCAAAGTTGAGGGTGTGGGTGGGATGAGACGGGTTTGTGAGTACCATACTTTTATATATTTAAAATTATATTAAGGATTAAATATGTTTTTGGTTTTTTTAAATATTTTAAATTTGGTTTTTATTCTCTCAAAATATTTTTTTTTTAAAATTATCCTTTTAAAATTTTTTATCCACACTTTTAATTTCTAATACTAAAATTGTCGATAAAAGTGTCGTTAATTCAATTGCAGAGTAATAAACTGTCGTTAAAATTGTTATTAATTCAGTCGCTAAGTTGTAAAAACTGTAGCTAAGTTGCAAGATGGACCAAAACTGTTGATGAAAATTTTTATGAAAATCATTTTTTGTAGGAACTATTTTGAGGAACTAAAAACAAAATTTAAGATATTTGGGAAGAATACAAATATATTTAACCCTTATATTAATATTCAAGTCCGCAAAAGATAGAAAGAAAATGGAACAAACATGTTGAAGGGTAAAGCTTTAAATCCTTGAACGAACCGTACTCCTTTTACCATCCCTAATCATGGTTAAGATCTCAAGAATCAAGACAATTCTTCACACAACATTGTAATGTAATTTGTAAGTGTCTACGGTTCAACAATGAGGCTAATAAATAATGTCTTTTGATACAATCCATTCATGTTCTTTTAACTATCTTAGCCTCTTTTCTACTGAAAGAGTCAAACAATGATCTGGTTTTCAATCTTGTTACCATGGCATGCAATGAAACTTCACATGGAAGATTCTAAACTTTTGCGAGCCGAGTCATATCCTAAACGAACATTCAAATATGAATATGTTAATTATTGTTGCCTTTTTGTCTCTCAATAAACTTTCTCCAACATATAATAACTCAAATTATTTGGCGTCAACACGACAAAGATGAAAACTACAATATGGAAGAAAAGCTTTTAAGTCGCATGACAAAAAGAATTTAGTGATCAAACTTATTCTTAAACTAATGATTCAACATATAATTTTTGTATCAGGAAAATGAAAAAGAATTGGAGGAAATATGATTCAGATACAAAATGTGAGATGTTGGATCAAACTCTAGTATGGTCAAAGGATAACTTCTGGTTCGACATGAATTAAGCATGAGGTCGAAGTATGTTCGCATGCTGCTGTCGGAGTAATGCGTGTTGTAGTCGAGGTTTGTTCTAACATGCATTAGTCAATATTGCTAGGTTTGTTAGCATGTTGAATTGGGTCTTGCTTGTAAGCCAAATGGTTTAAGTTAGGTTGTACCCTAAGTTAGCTTGTAATGGATAATTGTTAAAAAAAACCATTAGACTAGTGTGATATTCTTCTTATAAATAGGATGCTAGTCTCTCATCTTGGTATAAGGAAAAATAGGAAGATAAAATCCTAATTTCAAGAGAGAGAGAGAGAGATTATTTTGTTATTCTTGTATACTTGTAATCTTGTTCTAAGAGTAAGGAAAGAATGGCATTTTATAACCAATCCTTGTTGTTCCTTATTGTTTTACCTTGTTATCTTTGTTAACCCTAACCCTTGTGTGTTTCTTGATCATTAAGAAACCGTGTATACTTTGTTTCAAGACATCCAATTTATAACAAATTGGTGCGGTGAGTGTGGAGAAGATGCCTTCAACAAAGTATGAGATTGAAAAGTTCACCGGAGTGAACGACTTCGGTCTGTGGCACTTGAAGATGAAATCCCTACTGGTTCAGCAGGATTGTTTGGAAGCGTTGAAGGGTGAGGCAGCCATGGACGTGCATTAACGGCAAAAGAAAATATGGGAATGATCGAGAAATCCCACAACGCAATATTGTTGAGCCTTGGTGATAAGATTTTTCGACAGGTATCAAAGGAGACTACAACATCGAGATTATGGGTGAAACTTGAAAGTTTGTACATGACCAAATCTATGGTGAACCGACTCTATCTGAAGCAAGCTTTGTATTCATTCAAGATGAGTGAAGGCAAAGTGTTGGCTGAGCAGTTGGATATGTTCAATAAGCTGATTCTTGATCTTGAAAATATTAATGTGAAGATCGATGATGAAGATCAAACACTGTTGTTGTTGTGTGCTTTGCCCATAACACATGCTCACTTTAAAGAAACTCTCTTGAATGGAAGGGAGTCCTGATCTTTGAATAAATTCAATCAGCCTTGTATTCTAAGGACTTGAACGAATGAAATGAGCATAAACCTTCGACGGCGGGTGAAGGTTTGGTCGTTAAGGGAAAACTCTTGCGAAAGGATGGTAAGTTAGACAGGAAGAAAGGTAAAAGTCAATAGAAGTCTTATAGTGGTGAAACATCTGGTATTCGATGTTATCACTGTAAGAAGGAGGGTCACACAAGAAAGGTGTCCCCTGAACGCCTGAAAGATCATGGAGGTAATGGTAACGCAGCCATTGTTCAAGATGACTTCGACTCATCTGATGTTTTTGTGGTTTCAAGTGGCGACTCAAGAAATGAGTGGATTATGGATTTAGGTTGCACTTGGCACATGACTCCAAATAGAGAATTGTTCAAGGAGATATGTGATCAAGATGGTGGATCTGTGCTACTGGGAAATAAAAAATCTTGCAAAATTGTAAGTATTGGATCTGTGAGATTCAAGCTCCATGATGAGTCAATAAGGGATACATTTTTCAAGGAGAGAAAAGTATCTTAAGAGTCATGAAGGGGTCGAAGGAATTCTTGAGAGGCGTGAAGAAACAAGGCTTGTATACCCTCGAGGCTGAGGTTGTAAGTGGTTCAAAAAATGTTGCATCCACGAAACCTTTGTCGAAGACAGAATTATGGCATATGAGATTGGGCCATGTCAGCAAAAGAGACCTGGTGGAATTGGGGAAGCAGAACCTGCTAGGAGGTGACAAAGTCGAAAATTTGGAGTTTTGTGAATCTTGTGTATTTGGTAAATCCTATAAAGCAAAGTTTAAAAAAGGCAAGCAAAAAACACATGGATCCCTGGATTAGATTCATGCTGATCTTTGGGGGCCTGCAAGGAATCCTTCACACTCAGGTGCAAGGTATTTTCTATCCATCGTTGATGACTATTCCAGAAAGCTATGGGTATTCATTCAGAAGAAGAAGGATGAAACTTTTGAGAACTTCAAAAGTTGGAAGATTCTGGTCGAAACTAAAACTGGCAGAAAGGTTAAGAGGTTGAGAACCGACAATGGCCTTGAATTCTGCAACGAAGCATTCGAAAGTTACTATATTTAGTCTAGGTTTGCAAGGCATAAGACTGTAGCATGTACTCCTTAACAAAATGATTAGCTGAGAGATTCAATCAAACAATCCTTGAAAGGATTAGATGCATGTTGGTTAGTGCTGGATTGAAGGTGTTTTGGGCGGAAGTTTTTTTGACAACAGCTTACCTGATAAATAGATGTCCCTCGACTGCCTTGGGAATGAAGACACCTGAAAAAGTTTGGTCGAGACATCCACCAAGTCTCGGCAGACTGAGAGTATTTGACTGTGTGGCCTATGCTCATATTAGGCAAGACAAGGTCGAACCTAGAGCTCTAAAATGCATGTTCATGGGATACCCTGAAGGAGTCAAAGTTTATAGGCTATGGTTCCTAGAGCCAGGTCACAGGAGGTGTGTCACCAGTCGAGATGTAGTTTTCAATGAAGCAGAGATGGCCTTCAAGAAAACTGATGATGTTGACAAAGAGCTGGAACATGTTGATGCATGAGGTCGAAGGGTAGCTTCTAGTTTGACAGGAATTAAGCATGAGGTCAAAGTATGTTCGCATGCTGTTGTCAGAGTAATGCGTGTTGTAGTCAAAGTTTTTTCTAACATGCATTAGTAAATATTGCTAGGTTTGTTAGCATGTTGAATTGGGCCTTGCTTGTAAGCCCAATGGTTTAATTTAGGTTGTACCCTAAGTTAGCTTGTAATGGATAATTGTTAAAAAAAAACCATTAGGTTAATGTGCTATTTTTTTTATAAATAGGATGCTAGTCTCTCATCTTGGTATAAGGAAAAATAGGAAGATAAAATCCTAATTTCAAGAGAGAGAGGTTATTTTGTTATTCTTGTATACTTGTAATCTTGTTCTAAGAGTAAGGAAAGAATAACAGTTTATAACCAATCCTTGTTGCTCCTTATTGTTTTACCTTGTTATCTTTGTTAACCCTAACCCTCGTGTGTTTCTTGATCATTAAGAAATCGTGTATACTTTGTTTCAAGACATCTGATTCACAACACAACAATTATTGTCCATAGTAGCATACATACATTTGCAACTCGTAGTTTTAACACAGAAGAGAGGTATATATAAATAATGTGTACTACAATGTGTATTGTTTTATTCATAGGAAGAAATGGTTGGTGCAAAAATAATACTAGTTTCTTATTTTGTTAGTATACATAAAAGGATAATGATAAAATTACACAGCAACACGAAAATTAATATTGTTGCTGAAAACAGTCTAACTGACAGAATAAGAACTTGCTCAATATTCAAAAGTGCCTTTGTGAATACAAATAATTAAGTTGTAAAAACTTGAAGCAAATGAAATTATTACATCTTAGAATAAATATTTGGTAATACAATCAAACTAAAACTATGATAACAAAAACTTAAACAAGCAAATCATTGCAGAAACTTACTTTCAATAGGTTAAAAGCAAGCTCTCAACATAATGGGTGACACTAAACCTGCGTATGCATGAGTTATTCGTAACTGTAGCTTTCCCGACTATGGTGAAAAAAGGCTAGCTTCTGAGACAACCACCTGGTTGATGGACTCCATATAAGCGGAAAAATTTATCTATTGATTATATGAAATTAGAACATCAATACTTACTTGTTAAAGTCATGATTCAGAATCTCGAAAAGATGAATGACCAGATCTTCCTCTGTATCTCACACTCCCGTTCACAACTCTCAATGGAGCAAGTTGTGGAGCCGTCAGTTATGTTTCAAATTCTTCCTGTGATTACAGAGGGGACCTAACCATATAATATATATAACCCTAGTCCCTACCTATTATGGGCCCAAGGTTAAAGCCCACACTTTTACCCACACCAATCAGGTTTCAGATACTCAGCCATTAGTTAAAAATGATCACTTAATTAACAAAAGAGCTTATATATGCACCCCCATCAGAATCACGATTAACCCGTTTTTCACAAACTAAACCACAATTGATTGTAGCCCATAAAAAGTTAGATAATTCTAACATTCTCCCACTTGGGCAAAATCAATTGTATGATTTTTATTTTAAAATACATTTTGAAAACGACTCTCGGGTTAATGACTAATTCCTTAAAATGCGGCCGCATTTTAAGAAAATGCATGATTCCAGGTGCAGTATTTGAATATGAATCCATCCAACAAAAGTCAAGCAGTATTGAATCACGACGATTATTATATCCTTCATTGACATAAAACCTTTTGTGGTTACAAATACTACATACTTCGTCAACTAGTCATCAGTGTGGAGTGTGGCAAGAAAATAACATGCTAATGTGATCCAACAACCAACTGTTATTTTCTTTGTCAGTCCTTAACAATTTCTCTCAAATGCATTAAAGCCAAAGAAATTGTATGGTTTTACATACCATAATGCCTCAGCTCCAATATGGCGTGATCATTGGCATAGTGGTCCTGACAACGCCAAGCTCAAAATCATACCTCAACTCCAATGTGGCATCAACCACCGGTATAGTGGTCTCGAAGACACCAAGCTCAAAATTATAACCATGCCTCGAACTTCAAACTAGAGTCGACCATAGGCACGGTGGTTTCGATGACACTGAGTCCCAATTTTAGCAATTTACATATAAATAAACAATGATAAATAATAATAATAATAATAATCATTATAATATCAATTGCTTAAAATAAAAAGTACTTGACAATCTAACACTTAAAGTGTTCAAAATAAAATATAACATGATAAGAAAATGACATAAAGAAAAAACTCCCACTAACCAAGTACATCAAAAGAACTTACAATGCCCACACTCTCAACATGGTTTTTGAACACAATGGGCCTAAGTCCCTTAGTTAGGGGATCAACTAGCATGAAATCAGTACCAATGTACTCAACAATGATGTCATTTTTCTTTACAAGATCTCTGACTGTTAAATACTTCAATTCCAAATGCTTAGAACCGTTATAAGTTTTATTATTCTTGGAGTAGAACACATATGAACTATTATCACAGTAAAGCTTTAGTGGCTTTACAATGGAATCAACAATACAAAGTCCAGTCACTAAATTTCTTAACCAAAGAGCATGAGTGGCGGCAACATAACAAGTAACAAGCTCTGCCTGCATAGTAGAAGAGGAAACAAGAGTTTGCTTTTTACTCTTCCATGATATCGCACCTCAAGCCAACATAAAAGTGTAACGAGAAGTAGATTTCCTATCATCAACACACCTAGCAAGATCAGAGTCAGTATACCCAACTATTTCCAAGTTTTCAACTCTCCTAAAAACAAGCATATACTCTTTAGTTCTCTACAAATATCTCATCACTTTCCTAGTAGAAATCTAATGATCATTCCCAAGATTAGACTGGTATCATCCCAAGATACCAACTATGAAAGCAATGTCAGGCCTAGTGCATACTTGATCATACATCAAGCTGCCCAATGCACTGCCAAAGGGTTTTCCTTTCATCTCTGCCTGCTCAATCTCATTTTTAAGACATTGATCTTTATTGAATTTGTCTCCTTTAGTAATTAGAACATATCCTGGATTACAGTTCTTCATATTAAACCTCTCTAAAACTCTATCAATAAAGCCCTTTGCAACAAGTTAAGTACACCACATGATCTATCTCTGTGTATTTCAATTCCCAACATAAAGGATGCTTCACCAAGGTCCTTCATATCAAAGAACTTGGTTAGCATAAGTTTGGTCTCATGAAGTAGACCAAGATCACTACTCGCAAGCAAAATATTATCGATATATAACACAAGAAAGATGAATTTGCTCTCACTGGCCTTAAGATAGATGCACTGATCAACTTTATTTTCTTCAAAACCCAATGAAGTTACCATTTCATCAAATTTCAAGTACCATTGTCTAGAAGCCTGTTTCAAACCATAAATAGATTTTCTTAATTTACAAACCAAGTGCTCATCACCACTTTTTACAAAACCCTCAGGTTGCTGCATGTACACCTCCTCATTAAGATCACCATTTAGGGAAGCAGTCTTAACATCCATCTGATGCAATTCCAAGTCAAAATATGCTACAAGGGCCATAACAATTCTAAAAGAGTCTCTAGTGGAAATAAGAGAAAGGGTTTCATTAAAGTCAATTCCCTTCTTTTTTGTGAAACCTTTAGCCACAAGTCTCGCCTTAAACCTCTCAATTTTACCTTTCGAGTCCTTCTTTGTTTTGAATATCCACTTGCATCCAATCGCCCTACAGTTTATTGGTAACTCCACTAGTTCCCAAACATCATTGCTTACCATGGATTTCATTTCATCATGCATTGCATCTGTCCACATGCTAGATTAAGAACAAGTAATAACTTCTAGATAATTTTTAGGATTAATAACAATACCAACATCATAAGCATCCTCACTAAGATAAACTATGAAATCATCAGGGATAACAGATCGCTTTTGTCTTACTGACCTTCTAACATGAATTCTCTAAACTGGCACATCGGGTTGTGCAACCTCAGTTATAACAGAAGGATCCACTACATTCTCAACAAGTGGTTCAACCACATCTTCAACTGGATGTTCAACCACATTCTCATTTGGAGCAAAACCTCCATAAGCAGTGGATGATCTAGAATTATCCAAATTAGGCAGTGACAAAGTAACAACATCAGGCATAACATAATCAATATTATCAGATGCAGTGACAAGCTCAACAACATCGAGCTCAAGAAATTTTGCATGCATGGACTCCACAATTTTATTACCTCTACCATGACAAAGGAATATGTATCCTTTGGATCGATCCGATATCTAATAAAAAAACGACTTGTTTTTGGGTCAAGCTTTGTCTCAAAAGGATTATATATTTAAACCTCTGCAGGGAAACCCCAGACACGGGGATGGTTCAAATTGGGATTTCTACCTGTCAAAAGCTCAAAAAGTGTTTTTGGAACTGATTTACTAGGAACTCTATTAAATATATATAGGGTTTTTTTTCAAAGCATCACCCCATAAAAATTCTGGTAAGTTACACCAACTCATCATGCTTCTCATCATATCCTTAAGGGTGCGGTTTCTCCTTTCGGCTACACCATTTTGTTCAGGAGTACCAGGCATGGTGTATTATGGAACAATTCCACAATCTTGCAAGTATTTTGCAAAAGGTCCCATGTGTTGTCCAGTAGAATGCTATCTACCATAATACTCTCCACCATGGTCAGAACGTACCACCTTTATAACTTTTCCTAGTTGCTTTTCAACTTTAGTTTTAAAGATTTTAAACTTTTCAAGTGCTTCTGATTTTTCCTTAATCAAGTATAGATAGCCATACCGTGAAAAATCATCAATGAAAGTGATAAAATATTTATTACCACAAATAGTAGGAGAAAGGGGGCCTCTAATGTTTGTATGAATTATTTCCAAAAGGTCTGAACTTCTAGTTGAACCTTTCTTATTGGTCTTAGTAAATTTTCCTCTAACGTAATCCATACAAGTCCCTAAATCATTAAAATCTAAGGAAGGTAAAATATCATCTCTAATTAACCTTTCAATTCTTTCTTTAGAGATATGTCTTAAACGCTTGCGCCACAACAAATAAGAGTTTTCTCTAATTTTAGATCTTTTAGCAACAGAGCTTTCAACACTCAAGGATGAGGAAATCATCTCACAAAATCCAAAGATAACTTATATAAATCACCTAACAAGATACCATTACCAACAACTTGAGAATTCAACACCAAATTTATTTTTTCCATCATAAAAAGTAAATTGAAATCCAAACTTATCCAAACAAGATACTAAAATCAAATTCCTCCTAAAAGAAGGTACATAAAATGTATCTTTCAAAACAAGTTCAAAACCAGATCCTAAAACTAAGCTAACATCTCCCACTAGCACCACCATGACTTCAAGATCATTTTCTACCCTAAGTTTGCTTTCACTCAAGTTTGGTTTCCACTAGTTTCTGAACCCATTTAAAGTCACAACAATATAGGTTGTAGAACCACTGTCAAGCCACCAAGAATTAATGGGAACATCAACTAAGTAAGACTCAGAACAGACAAAAGCTAAATGATTACCTCTAAATTTGTTCTTGTTGTCTAACCAAGCTTTAAAAGCATGACAATCATTTTCTTATTCCCCTTTTCCTTACACCAAAAGCACCAAAAGGATTTCTTAAAAGGAACAGGCTTGGGACCTCCTATATTATGGTGTTGGCCATTACCAAGTTTCCTAAATTCAGGATGTCTATGAGAAGCACTACAAATATTTTTCTTATTTTTCCAAGAACTCTTACCAGAATGGGGTTTAGCATAAAAAGTTAGGAGGTCTAAATCACTTCTTTCCTTCTTGAGTTTCTCTTCTTTAGCTACACACTTGGCAACAACAGTAAGATATTTTTAGCATTCTCTTTCTCAGGCAGTTCACTTATCAACGTTCATAAATGATTCTCTTTATAGCACGCAAGCTAAGTCGGTCACTCCTCTCCCACTTAGCTAATTTTTTTCTCCTCGGGTGTACTATGATAATTGATCACAAGTTTGGTTTCACGTGGTGCCATATTAAGATCAACAATCCCTAATAAAAACTCTGAGTCTTTCTTCCATTTATTAAAATTATACCCATTCAGGATCTCAATAGAAGTAAGTAGAACAATTGTTCATAGAGAATGACATCGTTGAGACAAAATAGGAATGCATAAAAACAAATAATAAAGGAAAGATATAGCTTTAATGAACATAAATTATCACAAAAAGGCCAACATTATCACACAATCCCCTTTGGGTGGAATGCACAAAACCCAGATTACAATCAAGGTCAGAACCTCAGATAAATTACTCAATGAGCATACATTGGGTTCGAAAATCTCTCTCCTTTGAATAGATAAATTCTCTAAAACAAAGTACCTCTAATAACTTCATCTACGAATTTCAAAAATAAGCTACTCAATAAGCATACATTGAGTTTAGAAATTTATCTCTTTTGGGTAAATAAATCTCTTGAACTCAAGCATCTCCAATAGCTATATTCTTAATCAACCATAATCTCTACATACAATGGTCACCTTTGGGAATACAATCATATTAATGACTTAAAACCATTCCTCAAATTACATAGAGACTTTTATAAATTAAAACGAGTGACCTCACTCTGGTGGTAATCACACACAATAATTTACAAAATTTATTACATAGGAATTAAATTTCTCTTGACAAAAAAAATATCATAAACCAATCATGAATTTAAATAATATAGAATTCTCAATCATTTGTCTTTAACAGTATCAATCTCAATATTATAGAGAGATTACATAATATTTCAAAATATTTGACAAAACAAATATTTTACAAATTTATATAAACTAATATTTATTTAATAGTGTCCAAGATAATACAATTAAAAATAATATTTTAATACTTAATTTTATATATAAGTTCAATTAATTTAATATATAATTTAATATATAGTTTTATATATGGTTACTCTGCATGTACTGATGTGAGAAAAAAGAATAAAAAATTGGAATATACATTACTTCTCCAAATTCCATAGCCAAAAGAATGTACCTACTTAATTGGTTTTCCAGTCTATTATTTGTGTTAATTGGTTTAATATATGGTTTCATGTATATATAATTGAATTGGTATGAAATTCCAAAAGCTGCGCTATAAACATTAAAAGAAAAAACTAATTAAGCAAGAAATCTAACACTAGGTGTGAAAAAAGAAAAACCAATTTAACAAAAATAATGACACCGCACTATTTTTGTATCTAACATCTTTGGAACCAAACAATTATATATACATGTTCTAATTAATCCAAAATAAAAAGACAACCGAAAAAAAAAAACACAAATTTTCCAAACAATGCTTAAAACATTGTGCAACCAAATATGCTAAATTACATTTTAAAAATAATATTAAGCCGCCGCCTTGTGGTCGTCACTTAATGCATTTGAATATGTAAATGAAACATATTTTAATTCATCTTTCACAAGCCAATGTAATATAATAAATAGTAATGAAATAATAAAATAATGGTAACTATTCACTATGTTATCCAAGGCATTAGTTACCTTCTTCGATTACTGCTGGATAACGTGATACTAAATATTTCAATTGATATATTATACACTATTAAGTTAAGTAACTATTTATGTTAATCAAGCTATTTAAATTTTAATTGGATTTACGGCAATGGTAATTAAAATAATTTGAAGACTCAATTCATAATCATATATAATGAAAAGAATAAAAAAATTGAAATCGAAGAAAAGTCATCAAATCGTAATTCATAATTATGTTAAATTATAATCATTTATTAACGATAAATAATTGAGTTCTAAATCATATAATTAAGCTCTGATACCAAATGTAAGCGGAAAAATTTATCTATTGATTTTATAAAATTAGAACATCAATACTTACTTGTTGAAGTCATGATTCAGAATCTCGAAAAGATGAGTGACCAGATCTTTCCCGTTCAGAACTCTCAATAGGGCAAGTTATGGAGCCGTCAATTATATTTCTGATTCTTCTTATGATTACGGAGGGAACCTAACCATATAATATATATATATATATATATATATATATATATATATATATATATATATATATATATATATATATATATATATATATATATATATATATATATATATATATATATATATATATATATATATATATATATATAACCCTAGTCCCTACCCATTATGGGTCCAAGGTTAAAGCCCACACTTTTACCCACACCAATAAGGTTTTAGATACTCAGTCATTAGTTAAAAATGATCACTTAATTAATAAAAGGGGTTATATATACACCCCCATCAGAATCGCGATTAACCCGTTTTTCACAAACTAAACCACAATTGATTGTAACTCATAAAAAGTTAGATAATTCTAACACTCATAGATAGAATCGAGTCTCACGATAACTGGGAATGACCAAACAAGCCAATCCATTGCAGGAACCAATAATATGAATAAATAATTCAAACAACTTGCATTTAGAATCCTACGAGAAGAGATTGATGGAGGAATTCTTGAGTAAATTGCGTAGCATGAAAGGGATTGTGTAGGCCAATATTGAAAGGACACCAAAAGTATGTTGGGGAAAGAATGATGTTTGGGTTTCGTGTAGATTTAATGAGGTGCATTTTGACGAAGAATGGATCGGAGATGAAGGAGTTCCAAGACTTGTTCACACATTTGAATTGCAAAAGTGATTTCACTTTAAGTGAGCATAGTACCTCTGCCATAAGTTCTTCCGGTAAGGTTACCGACGATGACACAATGGTTTCACGACGCAGTTTTACAGAAGAGATAATCTTCATATGCTTAGAGTTCGATGTTTTGAACCCTTAGGGCAGTGGGAATCCAAGTGAACTGAGAACACAATTTTATATGTTATGGTAATTGGTATATCACAAAAGAGAAAACTTGCATTGAAAAGAACCTAAATCTTTATTTTTTAAAACAACCAATAAAAAGAGAGAAAATTTGAAATTTTTTTAAAATTTAATTTTTTAAAAATTAGAATCATGGGGTGGTTGTGATAACAAATGAGAGAAAATATTTTATTTTTATTTTTTAATTAATAAACAAATTATGGTTGGTGTTTTATAAAGCCAAGTGTTATATTTGTGTCTATCTAAGTTTTTTCCTATCACAAACACGCCATATAGTGGTTTCGTATGAGTATTTGTTTATTTTTACACGATTAACCCAACATTTTCATGGATTATGATTTTTTTTAATTTGTTTGTTACATTTTTTCATGATATCTCCGGTCACCCCCTCTTTTATACCTGACATCCCTGTATTTTCATATTCACGAAATTGTTTCTATTATTATAATCAAAATTTAATTTTTTTTAAAAGTTTTCACTTTTTCTAAATTTGTAAAAGTTTCCACTTTTGTATCTATCTCTATTATTATTTATCAATGGAAATTTCTAGTATGATTATTTTTGCATTTTTTGAAAAACAAGAGTTTTTGTCGATCTTTTGAAAATTTCCAATGAAAAAATATCGGCAATTTTAAAATTTTTGGTATTTATCTAGAATAAACCAAACTCACACGGACAATTTTCAAAATTTCTAGTTAGTAACTAAAACTTCTGGAAATTTCTAATTTTCCGGTATACCAGAAATTTTGTCTATATTCATAATTTGCAGTAGTGCACAGTAATATTTTACTTGTGTGATCTAGAACATGCAGGGTCTTCAACAAATTCCTGTACATATTTTACGCAGTTCTTCACCACTGACGTTGTATGTTTTCTATGTAACAAGTATAGTTTAAAAGTTTTCTTGTCTCTATGATATTTATAGTTTACTCTTTACATGTTGTAAATGACAGATATTTTAGTCACGATCTGAAGTATTAACATGGACACAAACTATTGATAAACAACATGATATTATTATTGTCACTGTTTGTTATGATACTGCAAATAGAAGGCGATGGAGGAAAGATAAATTGGTTATGGATTGTGAGAGAGGAGAAAACTACAAAAGGAAGAATGCATCTGAAAACAATAATTCCTCATAAGGCATTTATAGTATGAAAGTTAAATGTCCTTTTAGGCTGAGATTTGTGCCAAGTGGTAGTGGTTTGAAGGTGATGGTTAGGTGTGGGTTGCACAATCATAAACTAATTATGAATTTAGATGGCCATGACATATTAGGTCGTCTAAAAGATCATGAAAGATAGTTTGTGAATGACATGACAAAGTACAATATGGCTCCTAGGGTCATAGGTGTTGCTTTGAAAGACAAAGATCTAGAAAATATCATCAGTGTTACCCAGGTGTATAAAGCTAGGGCTATATATAATACAAGCAAGATATGTCCATTGACGGGAATGAAAATGTTGTTAAGTCTTATTCATAGAGGGAAATACATGTGATGGACTAGAAATAGGGACGACTAAAATGTTGTTGTTGATATATTTTGGACAGATCTTAATTCAGCAAAGTTGTTGAATTTGTTTCATTTGGTGTTGATTTTTTAGTGTAAAAACAAGACAAAAAGGTAATGGCCTCCACTCATTAAAAAATGCAGATTTTAATTTAGCATATATTTTATTATATGCATTGTGATCATACACGTATCGGCTACCACTGCTTGAGATCTTTGGTGTTACGTTAACAAAGTTGAAGTTTTCAGTTGGGTTTACCTATTTAGAACATGAAAAGAATGAGAAATTCAAAATGGGCACTGGAGAAAATCACAGAGTTGTTCTCTTCCAAGAATTTTCTACTGAAGGTTGTTGTGACAGATCGGGAACTTGCGTTGATGAATGCCATGGAAGTTGTGTTTCCAAATTCAACTCATCAGTTGTGTTCGTTCCATTTTTATAAAAAAAACATTAGTATGAAATATAAAGAGTACGTTAAACCAGAAAGACAAGAACATGGCATGGATCTATGGAACAACGTCGTGTATTCAAATAGAGAAATTGAGTTTGTCGTACACTTGAAGCACTTTGAGACTGTTTGTGCTTATATTCCTTTATTTGTTAAGTATGTGATGAAACATGGTTGACACCTTATAAATAAATATTTGTTGTTGCTTGGACTTAGAAAGTCACTCATTTAGGGAACACAACAACGAACAGGTACGCGGACGTTATTTTGATGTTATTACATTCCTAAACATAATTTAACATATATTTCTATTTATGGTTTTTAGAGTGGAGTCTACTCATTGGAGACTAAAAAACATGTTGACTACAAGACAGAGAGATTTATGCCAAAGTTGGGATGTTGTAAACACCAAGTTGAAGTTGCAACTAGGTTCACCCAGAGTTTCGTTTCAAAAAAAAAGTATTGTTAACATTAAGCATCGGTATAACACTCCATTATATGCCAACTTGCACAGTTTTGTTCCAAGAAAATGTAAATCATGTTCCTTTTTAACCAATTCATGTATTTTGGAAGAAATTACACATTAAAAAGCATGAGCTCAGTCATGAAGAAAGTGGTACACAGTTAGATTTAAAATCAGAGTATGAAGACTTGAAGACATATTTTAGTACTCTAGATATTGTAGGTCAGTGGGTGTTGAAGAAAAAGGTTTGGGAACTAACACATCCATCCATAACTTCTATGTGTCCACCTCCGATGAAGTACAAGCCAAAAAAGGGAGTTATGAAGAGCAAAAAGGGTCAAGAGAGTGATGTGCATCATGATCCTTCACAGTTGGAGTAAGTTGATGGTTCACAGGGAAGTCTAGCCACAAAACGATCATGCATAAAACCAACTGGAATTTGTCATACCCCAAATTTTTACCCCTATTTTCCATTATCACTCTAGGAGCATCAAGCATGTGTTACATAACCTTAACCTTTTTCAAGTTGATCTTTGTCAAGATGCAGATGAATTAGGGTTTTTACACCGTCAAGATCAAGAAACTTATGGATTGGTCAGTCAAGGTCTTGGGTTTATCTTCTACAAATCAGGTCTTCATGTCATCAAAAGACTCACATCTTTCCAAGAATAAATGCTATTTGAGGTTGATACCAAAAGAATAGAAGTAGTACAGTGCAACACCCTGATTAGGGTTTCAAGTGGAAAAAGTCAACTGAAGTTTGACTTTTGGTCTAAAGAGGTTTACAAAGCTTGAATCATCATTCATGACACTCCTATGACTCATTAAAGTCTCCTCAAGAAGTTTGAAAGGCTCAAAGAACCCAGAACACTGAAGATCAATCCTGAAGATTTCAGTCGTTCGGTTCGTCTGTCTGGAAAGTCAACTCTTTGACTTTTAGGGTTTTAACCCCGAATTGAAGCAAGCAAGTTTTTCAACATCATTTGGTGCCTAAACATTGAGTTTGGTGGATATTTAATCAAGTATTGATGGATAACTTACAAATCAAGAAACTAGGGTTCATGAAAAACCCTAACTTTGAAGCCAACTTGAAAGGATCATAACTTCCTAACCACACATCCAAATGGAGTGGTTCAAAGCTTGTTGGAAAGCTCTTGAGGAGCCCTACAAACGTGTACTATAGGGTTGAGGTCCAAAAATGCTTATAGTTTAACTTGTGAGCTCATCAAGTTGTGAAAATTTTCAACACTTAGAAAATTTTCATGTTTCTTGGCTTGTAAGTCAACTTTTGCAACAATCTACAAGAGGATTTTTAACATAGTTCCCTTTGGAATTTGAACTTGTGTAAAATATGAAAGTTATAGATCATGTTTGGGTATTTTTAAAAAGTACAAGAGCATTTTTTTTCAACCTTTGTGGTTAGGGAGAATCGAAGAAGGAAAGTTGGGCATTTTTCATGTCACAAAACCAAGTTCAGCACTTGCATTTTCTTGCATAAACCATTCAAACCTCTTCTAATCCCTTTATTAACTAATTCTTTGATGCTTATGGACTTAATTGAGGATATTAGGATGCATAGCCACGAGTAAAACTCAGATTTTGGATTAATTGAATTGTTTAATCATGCAAGTGGATGCAAGTGACATGAGAGAGAAACTTTTTTGCAAGTTCTGTTACAACTCAGCAACCACATCAGCTTCTCCCTCCCTTTCACTTCAAGACCATTATTTTCAGGCTACAGGTGATGATCAAACTCATAGAGAGGTGGCTAAAGCTCAGAAGGAAGATATAAAGTTAATCTTGCACATTTTGCATCCAAAAAGGGCAAAGTTGGCAAGATAAGCCAATCTGCCCATACCACTTGATTTCCAAGTTTTCCTATAAATGGAGCATCCTCCTCACACCCAAACTACACCAGATTGAGCTAGAAACTAAGCAAAACCTCTCTCATTCCATTGATCACAATCTTCTTGCAAGCATTGAAGGTAACTTCTTTGTGAAGCAAAATTTGTTTTGCACAAACTCTTTCAAAACCTCATACAATCATCAAACACCTCTACCAACACTTCGAATACATCACATATGATGTATTGAAGGTGTTAAAACACTCACTCCCACCAGAAAACTTCTCACTCAAAAAGTCAAACCTCAATCCAAAAAAACTTTGACTTTCTGCATTTTCAAAGCCAAGTCCTCACTCTGACCATTTCCAAACCTCTAAACACTTCAAACACCTTCCATAGAACATTTATAAGATGTTCAAAACTTGTTTTCTCAACTGTAACTCTATTTGGCTAGGATTCAAGATCTCATTTGTCTCATTTGCAAGAGGGAAGACACATTCTGTTCCAAGGGATTCCAAAGGTTCCTCAACATCCTAAAGCTTCCTTAGAGGTGTATTAAAGTCATCCAAATTAACAAAGCATAGTTGTAACATCTTTGGAGGATTTTAAAGATTTGCTTCAAGAGGTAAGTTTCACTAGAACTTGAACTTTGCAAACCATGTTATGCTTTGATGTGCATTGACTGTAAGCATGCTTGGTATATTGTGTGTGATGTGTATGAACCCGTACTTGCTGCTTATCATGTTTGAATAAGCATACACTATTAAAATTGAAATTTTAGTGCTATTTTCATATTTCTATCGGGTTTTTAGTTAGAGAAACTTTCAGCAAAAACTAATGGCACCATCTTGATCCTTATGAAATTCTGAGTGATTTTGGTTTTTGAATCATTGCATTTCATGAAGAATTGAGTGAGATATGATCCTTTTTGCATGTGGTCCAATTTGAGGTTTGTGACCAGCCATGGCGCGCATTTGTTAGGCCTCATGCTATGTTTAGGTACTTCATTTTATGAATGGGGGTGATACAATGGATGTATCACCACCTCAGTGGTTTACCATGCGCTTTCTATACTCTCTTTGCCTTGCCAGTCCTAGATTCGATCTTGCGGATCAATCTTTTTGTTTCATTTTGTGATTTAATTGATGTTTACCATGTATTGTGTCTGATCATCTTGATTTTCACACATGCTTGTTGGCTGAGTTGGTAAGGTTTTGACCATTTATCACTAATGCGAGGGTTCAAACCCCATAGGATGCATTTCCTATCTTTTTACCATTAACTTTCATGTTTTTTACTTGTAAATTGATTTATGCATAACTTCTTTGATTTTTATCATTTTGATGCCATTCTTTTTGCAAGATGTTCTTCAATATGTATAGTTTCAATGTGTGAAGAAAGAATTCAATAATTGTCATTTTTTTAACACTTTGATTTACTTGAAAGACATGACCTTTTTTAGGCTTTTTACTAGTTTTCATGAGTTTCCTTGACTTAATACGTGATTTCTATTGCATGATTGATCTTGTATGAATCCTTTTTGGATGTTTAACATGTTTGTGTGTTTGAAAAAATTTGGTTCTTTGCTTTATCATGCTTATTCATGCCTTTGTAAGTGTATGAACATTGAAATCATGCCTTGAAACTTTCTGTTGATTTGTGACATGCTTCTTGATGTTGTAACCTTTTGAACATGATCCTTAACACCCCTAGCTCACCTTACTTGTTTATGTGTCTTGTTAGAACCATAACATGTTTAGGATTAATTCTTGCTTTGAAAGATACTATGAATTTTGTTCATCTTTTCCCTTGTGAAGTTTGAACCCCTGCTTGAACTATTGTCACTCTTCTTGCTTATCCATGATTGATTGTTATCAATATGCCTTGAAAATGATTAAATGTTGTTACATTTATCTGCCCGTTTGATTCATATACTATGTTTAACTCAAGATGTAACTTGTATGAATGAGTTTTGTTTATTTACCATTGATGAACTTGTTGTGGTCATAACATGTTTCATGCTTGCACTTGTTGGTCTGTTACCTTCTTAATCTTTGAACATTGTTATGTTAAATGCAAAAATTTGGTTGTTACCATGCTTGTTGCATTTCAAGTTGATCATATCTTATTTCTACTTATATTTGTCAAGATTGATCCATATGGGATGGAACTTGTTAGTTCCCATCAAGTTGTTTGGTTATCATTTGTGTTTCATGTTGTTACATGCTTGCCCAAATATTTCTTGGTTTTTACCATGCTCTTTATATACATTCATCATGTTTTAATGAATGCTTATGTGTGCTTTAACTTTGTTAAGTCTCCCCAAGTGATGGAACTTGTTAGTTTTCATCCAGTTTCCTTGCTATCCCTTGTTCCATAGGAAGATCTTTCTATTGACTTCATTGTCATAGATAGCTCATTACCCCTCCCCTTGACTTGGTTAAGTTATTAGGTCTTTTAACTTAGTTAAGTTAGAACCTACATCCATTATACTTTGCTTTAAGTCTAAAAGACCTACCCTTTTTTAGGAGTATCCTTCAATTAGAACTTTAAGATAGAGTTTGTTAACTCTATGTAAGGATCATTCTCATGATTGCTTACTCCCCACTTGGCTTTTGTCAAAGTCAATCCTCTTGAGTGTTAAACTTAGATATAGAGAGTTTCGTTAAACTCTACACAAACATTGTTATGTTTGTTCCCCATGGAGTCTTGACCATAGTCAATTATTCCTCAAACCCTAGTCAGGAGAACTACGGTTGCTCTGATTCCATCCTAGTCAGGATACGTAGGCATATAAGATGCAATATCTTTGGGAGCAAACTTAGAACCATCCTTAGGTCTTTACCTAGAACTTTACCCTAACTCTTGATCCCATAATCCTAGCAAACAATTTAGATAACTTAGCATACACACGCACAAAAGGTTCCTGTAGAGTACTACAGATGCATAGGATTTGAAATACCCACCCTATGCATAACCAACCTCCGATCCCAGAATCTTTAGCATTTTCGTTACATCGCGTAAAAGTTGTTTCTTTCTTTAACCTTTCCTTTGGATAAATCAAAGTTCGCTGGTCAATTTCAATGAATTAAGATTCAAGTTAATCAATAGCTTGGCATCTGATTCTCATCGCAACAAAATTCAACCGTAAAGTATGTCAGCTAGAAGTCAATCATCCATCGTAACTTCGATAGATGTTTACTTGTCTCAATTTCCTAATTTTTTTATATCTATACATTGATGACATTTCTGATGTGGGTGACGATGGAAATTGTGGTTTTCAGGCTATTGCAGCATTACTTTGATGGGGAGAAGGTGTGATTGTAACTTCCAGTTAGATGTGTTTTGTATGATGTCAAACCTAGGATACTTTAGCGTTTATGTATATTGGACAGTATCCTCTGAGTCTTAATGTGCATCTTAGCATTAACAAGCATAAAAAAATTTTGAAAGGTGTTGCGGTGGAAATAGGATATCAAACTATTAATTAGTTTAAATCATAATTCTTAATTCACAACCGCTCTTTGATTTATCTGAAGGAAAAAGTCAAAAAAGGGAAAACCTAATTTTGCATCGTAAACACAATGCGGGGAGAGACCTAGGTAAGGGGTTGGTTAAACTTAGGGAAGGTACTAGCACCCTAAACTTCTGTAGTACTCTACAGGAACCTTTTGTTTAATGTATGCTTTTTTATTTTATTATCTGTTTTGAAATATATACTGAGCTAAGGGATAAAAAGTGAGAAGAGACCTAAGGGTTAGTCCTAAGTTTACTCGGTAAGACTCACATCTTGTGCCTACATATCATGGCGGGAATGGAATCAGAGTAATTGTAGTTTCCCTTGAAAGGAAGGTTAGAAACTTCTTGACTGTGGTCAAGGTTTCAATGGGGGAGTAAACGTATCTTAAGGACACGCTTACGTGGAGTCTTGAAACTACTATCTCTATGTTGAAAAATTGAATTGAAATTAGGGTTAAATTAGGTATTCCACGGCGCAAACCCTAAAACAGAGTACAACGACTCTTTAACCTAATGCTAGGGTAAAGGATATTTTCGTCCACAGCGGGACGCCTAGGCTAATTAGGATTTTGAAATGGTCAAAGATTAGGGTTATTGACTCGGCGGTCAAACGACTAGACCTAATCCTTCGGAAGGGATTCTAACGGCAAATCATGCAAGATATAGCAAATTACTATACGGCAGAATTAAAGTGCGGAAAGATAAAGAAAACGGTAAAAGAAGCATTGCGACGATCACTCGCGTAAATTACAAATCCCAAAAACAAATGCGAAAATAAAAATAATTGCGATCATGGCCTCGCATAAATTACATCCATGAAGAAAAAAATAGTACGAATAAATGAAATATTGAGGAGCTGCAATGAACAAACTAATGAGGGTTAGACGAAAATGAAGCGGCTAAATCAAAAACTTTATTTTTTTGAATTTTATTTAAAGAGAAGAATTAAGTTTTGCATTTAAAAGGAAAAATCATTTTAATTTTTAATATTTTTTTAAAAAACTTGTTTTATTTTGATTAAAGAAAAATGCTTTGATGAAGAAGAAATCTGTTTTAATTTTAAGGTTTTAAATGAAGAAGAGTTTGTTTTTAATTTTGGTTGTAATAATAAAAAAAATGTTTTAATTTTAATGTTAAAAAATGTTTTAATTTTTTTTGAAATTTTGTTTTGGTTAAGAAAATTGCTTCAGAAGGGTTCTTAATTAAAAAAAAATGAAATGGTTTTTTTCAAAAAAAGGGTTTTAATTTTTGGCTTGGGGTTTTAAAAATAAAAGAAGTGTTAGTAATAAATTAAAATATAATTTGATTACTAATTACAGTTAAAAAAAAAAAGAAATAATAAGATAAGATAGTAAAAAAAACAAAGTAGAAATAGAAATAAAAGGAGTGGGGATATGTGGATGGTGTTTATGTGTTGTTTTGAGGGTTTGGGAAAAAACCATTTCTTTGATTTTAGGGTTTGGGAAAAAAACCTTTTCCCTTTTTTTGGGTTTGGGAAAAAACCTTTTCCCTTTTTTTGGGTTTGGGAAAAAACATTTTCCCTTCTTCTTCCTAACCGGCGGCGGCTCCCACGGCCATTGGCGATTTTCGAAGCCTTTCCCTTCCTTCTTCTTTGCCTGTTATCCCTCCCTCTTTGTCTTGCTGAAACCTGAAAAATGAAACCTAGGAATTCTGTTATTTACAAAATTAAATGCTCACCTCGTTAGTGGTTGGGATTTGTTAATGATGATGCTTAATGAAGGAAGGTGATGATGATTCTTGTTGATCTTCCGAACCTTCTCTTCTTCAAAACTCCTCCTTTCGGTCTCTTTTCCTTTTCTTCTCCCTTCCTCTGATGACCTGTTCTTGATTTTCTGATGTTAATGAAGTTTCCTCCCATCACTTATGTTTATATAGGTAACAAATTAGGGTTAACTCTAACCTAATGCCCACTTTAAAGCTCAACTTAAATAATTAGTTAAAACTAAATAAAATTTAAACAATTTAAAATAAACTTAAAATTCTATTTATTTATACTAAACATTAAAAATATTATAAAAGAATAAAATATTTTCTAATATTTGTAATTTTATGATTTTTGGATGTTTTTATGAATAAAAAAACAAAAAGTAAAGAAGGTGGGATTCGAACTCTCGACCTCTCACACTCACAACTTCTTACACACGGTCTCTTGCCAATTGTGCCATTTTATTCATTCAAAATAAAGTGGCACTAGAAACCATGTAAAGGTAGGACAAATTTGAGGTACTACAAAAGGATTTAGAAAAGGTGTCGCGCATTAAAAACAAGGTTTTTATGGAAAAAATAGTCTATATATCAACACATACGTGCTACAGGTCAACACATGTAATTCATTTTTAAAGCGTGTGGCATGTGCTAACTGCATATGTCGACAGATGTAAGTCATTTTTAAAGCATGTAGCATGTGCTGACTGCACAGGTCGACACACACGTTTTTCAGGTCGGGTCATGTACCCCATTTTAAAGCCTGTAAGCTCTGTTTGATGTGTTGATTGTACAGGTTGGCACATGACCTTTACAGGTCAGTTCATACATCAAATAGGTCTACCTATGACTTACATGGGTCAACACGTGTAGTGAAAATCTTGAAATTTTTCATTATTTTCTATTCCTTTTGCATTCCTTTTGTTTCATACTTGCTCACACACACACATACACACACACACTGAAATTCTGGTATGCAGATCTCAGATGTCCTAAGAGATGCTAAGAACATTGATCTCTGCTAAAACAGAACAAAGACAGAACATGAGCAATTTAAATCCCTTTAAAAATTAACAGTGTCATGACATCTGTTGTAACATCTGCAGACTGACAGAACAATTTATCTAACCATTTAAATTGAGCAGAATGTTAAATGCAGAAAGATAAATAACACAATGAATTGTTAACCCAGTTCAGTGCAACATCACCTACATCTGGGGGCTACCAAGCCAGGAAGGAAATCCATTATTAGTAGTATTAAATCAAGGCTAAACTCCCAGTTTACAACCCCTCACTTAGTCCCTACCTAATGCAATTTCTACCTAGAACACTCCTAGATATAAGACCCGTCTCACTCCCCTCAATCACAGCAGTGATAACAACAAATAAATAAGCTTTAGAAGACACTTTTCAAAGACAATACTTGATCTTGCTTCACAGCTTCAATCAAGGACAATACACTCTTGCTTACAAGCTTTGAGTGGACAAATTACAATTAACAATCTAAACATGTCTACCACGATGCATCCAAAGATACAAAGGGTGACTTATAAAGTCACACACACAAGACTCTCAAAACCCTAAACCTTTATTTTACACTCAAGTTTTTCTGGTTGTGAGTGCTTGTCTTCACTAGGGTTTTTACCTCCTTAAATAGCAAAGCAGTCTGGGCTTAGGCTGGTCAAAAGTAACAGCAGGAAGAGAAGATTTCAATCTTCATAAATTGCAGCTGATTTGATTTGCTCAATCAAATCTAATCATATCATTCTTCCAATCTTCAATCACTCTTCTGATAACAACTCCATATCAAATCCAATCTGATCCACAACAAGTGTATCAGAAACGCCCATAGTAAGCCATTAAAAACACTCATATTCTGTACCAGAAAAGTGCAGCCAGCTTGCACAAAAAGATATGGACACACAAATATATTCATGACAGACAGATGTCACAACATTTTGTAGGACATCTTGTGATTATACCTAGTTTTACCAAAATGCCTGCCAATTAAGTCAAACTCCAAATCTTCTGCAGAATCTTCTTCATAACAGTAGAAACAAATATTTTATAGTTTCCTAAAAAGTCTCAAAGATCCTTTTTATGAAATCCAATTAAATGTGTATTTTGTTCCTAATAAATCTCTTTGACCTGCGCATACTGATGAGGTATATCCAATAGGATCTCATCAAACCAAAACACCTCTGTCAAGAGATATAAAATAGCAACTCCTGTTGTACCAGACAAAGATGTCATGACATCTGTCTCGACATCTTGATTATGACAGTAGTTATGTCTTGACATCTTGATTAAAACACATGACAGCAGTATTGTCAAAACAAGAGATGAAGATGTTATAACATCTTACTTAACATCAGTGCAGAATCATGTTTTACCAAAATTTATTCAATCACAGACCTATGAGGTTAAAGAGCTATGTATGACCCGAAGGTCAACTAAGGGACCTTCCTTTGGAAGGGAAAAGAGGAGGCAACTTGGATGAGAACTAAAGAGTTCCATCACTTGGGGAAATACTCTTAACAAAGCAAAAATCATTCAAACATGATGAAGATAAAAGGCATGGTTACAACCAAGAATAAGAAAACATATTACAATATCAAATAATGAATTCAATCAAGATAAATGGTTAGAACCACAGAAACCATTAAGATATTACGATATCATGAAGGGGGAAGTTCTTACAAGACTTAAAATGATGAAAAGGTAAGAACCAATGGCACATCTTAACAAAGTCGAGGATATTTCTTAACAAAGATGGAAGGGGATATTAACAAAGATAAAGATGTATCTTGACAAAGATGTGATCTTTTAAAGTTTACAAAATGTCATATGTACTCACAATCATCAAGTATAATTAGAAAATGTCACAACAAATGTAAGAGAAAAGTTCAAAACTTCACGGGGAAAACTTTCAAGTTCTAAGAAGAGATCAAACACAAATGCTTACAAGCAAGATTTTAAGTTAAACTCAAGTACCCAAGGATGCCAACAAGCCAAGTTTCAAAATAAAACTCAAAGAGAACGGAATCCAAAGTGGAAATGAAAGAGGAAAGATAGGAGGGTGAAAACCCTAAAATGAATCGCAATTTCCTCATAATAAAAAGTATTTCTAAAATGAAAATTTTAGAATTCTTTAAGCATTATATGAAAATACACATTAATACAAAAATTTAGCAAAAATAATCATTAAAAAATGATTAAAAATGAAAGAGTTATGGAATTTTGAAATTAATGACAATTAAATAAAATTTAAACAAAATCCAATTGCTAAAAAGTAAGAAATGCCTCCCCCAAGGCTTGAACCCAAGACCTTGGGGTCATAGGCTCAAAACATGACCATCCCAACCAATTCCACGCATGTGAAAAGAGAGTGAAAGAGAAGTAAAAATATATAAACTTGGAAAAAACATGAAAAACAAACAAAAACGCCCTTACTAAGGGTCGAGCTCGCGCGCTTGTATATCGCAAAGTTCTTATGGGCAAGGTTACAACCACTGGGGTGACAATAAATCCATTGTATAAATCCACCCCATTTAGATATATATCTAAAAGGTATGGTTTTCTGGGTAAGCCTCATGGAAAAACCAAATGAAACTCAAAAACAGTTTCGATCCAACTTTCTCAAAACTCAACCAATTTCCACAAAATTTAAACCAAATATGCTTGAAATTTTGAGAGGAATGCAATGGTGACAACCAACTTTTCAAATAATGCACACACATGAAAATTTGAATGAACATGCAAACATGAGTTTTAAAATTCAATTTGAAGTCTATGGATCAAAACAGGTGGATTTGAGAACAAGCAAAGGCCTGCACATGTTTCAAATACATTGCTCATGAACTGGATCCAAAGAAAGGGCTTGGCTTCCTACTGAATCACAAAGTAGTTGTCCAATTTCAAAATGATGAAATGATCCAAACTAGATTTTGTGCACACACTATTAAATCAAGTGATTCAATGACAATACAATATTCATTAATCTAAAACCGCCACTGCTCCACAAGATTTAGCAAAAAATGCAAGATTGAATCATAGAGGTATGAGTGGTATAGATTGAGTAAGCTCACATCAGATCAGTCATGTCACCATGACAATTTTCAACTCAACTGGTTTACTTCAATAACAGTTTTCAACTTCACAAGCAGAACAACATTGAATCATTTCAACAGAAGCAGACCAAACCAAGCATACTGATAGCTTACATGAGTTAACATACTCAAAATGGATCCTTCAGGACCAAAGCTTTTTCTAAACCTAACAGCAGTTGATGCTTTTCAACAGGTTTTCCAAGACAAATCAAAATACTTCTAATGAGGGGTTGAAACCTCAAAATAGTTAACACAACACAAATACAGCTAGGTTGATCATAAACACCTCATATGAATCCTCTCAACATGGACAAAAACACTAATTCTAAAAACAGTTATAAACAAATTCAAGTATGAAGAACAAAAATAACAGCTATACAAAGCAATGTTGATTATCATGTGTTTTGATAGCATCAAGGTATAAGTTGACAAACTCAGACCTCAAAACAACATTTGACAACATATTCACAATTGTCATAATCCAAGACTGCTCAAGGCCTATATGAAGCAATAGATCACTAATTAGACAAAGAACCTAACTTGGAACCAATGTAGTACCAACTTTGACATGTATTCAAGATAATTACTACTTCACAACAGGCTTTAGTTATGAGAAATAATCTTAAAAACAGAAATGGACCATGAGTTGACAAACTCATAACTTCAAAATAGACCAACAACAAAGTACATTAGCAAGACAATATTGATCATCAAAATCCAAATGTGCTTCAATAGCATTAGGTGAATCATCTCAACCAAAGCATCATATTGAACAACAAGCAATCCTCAAAATAGTTTTTTTCTTAACAGAAAAAGAAACAACATCTAGACTTGGAGTGCAAGCATCAATGAATACATTGTTTTCAAGTGAAGGTTGCTACCTATCCAAAACCAACACCAACATGTTTTAAGCCTCTTGTAGTCCAAATGGAAACAACAATGAACATGAGTTGACAAACTCCAATCTCAAAATAGTTTTGGACAGCAGCAAAGCATAAACTTGGTCCACAACCTCATACATCAAGGCTTCAAATAGTCAATGCCAACTGAATCTAATGAGTCCAATTGTCTCAAAATGGATAGCAACCACAGATTTTGGTATCACTTTACCAAATCCATTGATTGTAACCTTAAACAATGAGTTAATAGTTTAAATGTGTCTATCATGAATTGGCCAGTTCAAAATCTAAACAGCCTTAGCAGTATTAACTGTGAATTCTAACATGATTCTGTTAGCATTATTGAACAATTAGTCCCACAATCCAATCACATAGCAAACCAACTTAAATTCTTTCAAGACAAGAAGTTAACAGATCTCAAAGATTAAAACCAACATTACACATAAAAAATAAAATGGCATCCATACTCTTTCAAGAGTAAATAACAATCTTAAACAGAAATGCAGCATCACTTAAAAGCATGGGAAATGGCACAGATTGAGCAATCTCAAACCAGAACAGCCTTACCAACATGATTGTGAATTCCAGAACCATAACAATGTTTAATTCCTCTGGTTTACTCCAATGACAGTTCTTAATTCACACAAGTAAAAAACTATCATGATAGGCAAACTCTAACAGCAAAAACCATGGCAATGTTCAAGTCAAATAAGCAGGCCAAAGTCTACTTCATGCTACATCTTATTGACATCACACATGATAAGCTTAGATCCATAAACAGATTTTGATAACATAAATGTGAATCCTACATGATAATGTCTAGATCACTCAACAAACATTCCAAAACTCTAATCTCAAAGTCATTTTACAAGCCTATGACAGTATGCCCTTCTTAACACATAAATGCAACCCCTTTTGCATAACCATGCCAAACACTAAACAAAATCTCTAAGGCAAGATTCAAATGACAATCTAATCCACACAAACAATAATTGGCAATGAGACAAACTTTAACAGCCACAAACAAAAGTTGACAAACTCATCTTTCAAGACAGTTTTGGTAACAAATTTACAACATAACAATATCTAACTTATTCAACAAACTAAATCCATACATATATGATGCACAATAATGAGAAGGTTTAGGATTACATACCTCTTGTAGTCCTCTTTGAGCAAGCTAGCAGCAAGAGCAATGTATTCCCTCTTCCTTTGAGCAACCTTGAGCTTTCTTCCTTTTGAAGCAACAAATGGTTCTTGAGGACAGTTTGAGCAAATAGACTTCCAGCAGGTGTTTGTGATTATGGATAGCTAGAATATCATGAACATGAGGTGTTTTGAGTGATAAAGTGGTGGGAATGGATCTAGGTAGTGATTTGGCTCATAATATGCATAAAAGTCAAACTATGGTGGTATGAAGGTTGACTTTTTGATCCAAGTGCTTTTTAGAGAGAGTAATGATGGGAACAACTTCAAATGGACATTTTAAGGGTGTGTATATGGTCTTTGAAGTGTTTTTATATTGGGAACAAGAACTGGTGCGAAAAATGCAAAGTGGTGAAATTGGTGGTTTTGTGAAATTTCTTCACTTACAAGTAAAGAGGAAAAGAAAGAGAGCTATGTTTTTATGATGTTTTTTATAGCTCTGGTGTGTAGTATGTAATGGGATGAAGCCTCTATTTATAGGCTAAGAGAAGAGTTTGGGGCAGATTTGCATTTTGGCCTTTGGAGGGAAATTTTGGAAGAAAATTTATCCAAGATCATGTGGCAGCTGTGCATATCAGTTCCTTGGCTCAACGCAGGGAAAAACTCAAGTGGAATGAAGTACATGGAGGTGACTAAAGTGAGGCTAGAGTGTAGGGGACTGCAGCTGCAAGTTTCTCTTCAAAAAAGTTTCTCTTTCCTCTTGAATTTCTTTGAATATAATAATGGCAACTTGTCTTGACAACTTGCAAAGCCTTCAAAATCTCATTATTTCTGCATTTCTACCCATCAACCTCTCTAATTATCAGATCAATACATGATCCAATGGTTGAGAATAATTCAAGTGGCTGAAAAATGGATTTGTGAAAAAGTTGAAGTGGTGCATTTAAGTGTTGAAACCCCAACTTGCTGGATTCATAACTCTCAACTCACAAGGGCTATGGAGGATTTATAGTACTTTTAGGAAATCCCTCATGGAGCTCTAGAAATTTCATGTTTTCATGATCTTCAGATTCCAAGTGGAACTAGGTCAAAAAAACTCCTCAAAGTTGGCTGAAAACATGATTTGAAAGGCCAGAAACTTAAAAATTTTCTAAGTGTTTTCTTCCTCTTGTGATGATTTTGGCTATAACTCCAAATCTATGCATTTTTCCCATGGGTCAGTTTTACACTTTGTAGGGCTTGTCAAGACCTTTCCAACAAGCTTTGAACCACCTCATTTGGATGTGTGGTTAGGAAGTTATGATCTTGCCCTTTTCAAAACCCTAATTCCTGATCCTTGATCCAATTTTCATGAAACTTCATGGATAAGTGTAATATGTTATTAGGAACATTTTTGCTTCACACTTTAAGGTCAAATTCCTTATGGTTGAATAGTTGACTTTTCGGTCAACCGAACGATCGATTGATGACTACCGAGTCGACTGTTGATGTTCTGGGTCTTCTGAGGCCTTAAAACTTCTTGAGTGGACTTCACTAAGCCATATGAACTTCATGGACCATAATTCCATCATTGGAACACCTTTTAAATCAAAAGTCAAACTATAGTTGACTTTTCCTGATCAGAAACCCTAATCGTGGATCCTGGACTGCACTGTCTTTAGCCTTTGGGTGACAACCTCAGATTGGATTCATACTTGACCCAATGGAGTGTCTTTGATGATTTGGAAACTTGTTTCATGGAGAATCAATCCAATACATTGACTGATTAAACCATCGAAACCTCGACTCTTGATTGTACGAAACCCTAAATCACCTGTATCTTAATAAAGACAAACTTGAAATAGGTTATGGTTAGATAAAAAATGAATATGATCCTAGAATGATGATGGAGATCTAAGGGGTCAAAATTGGGGTGCAACAAGGTCATGAAGGCGTTGTCTGTGCTCTTAGTCCCCTACAAGTTGTGTTGAATCCCTGTGGAGATAAAGGAAGGTTATGCCCTCATTCTTATGGTCCCTTAGTCAATACAAGGTCATTTTCCTCAAGGTTTCTCAGAGGTTTTCCTAAGGAGGATTAGGTTTTCCTGTCCAATGATAGGAAGCGTGCTTATTTAGGGCATACGATATTGTGTGGTGTTGACAAGCTTTCGTACTTTGCTTTTAAAAGGAGATGTAAAAGAACCCTGTCTTCATTTTATGGATTAAGACCTCATCAGATGGAGTATCTTTTCTTCTTGAGTTTGTGATTAAATCAAAGATAAAAAGTCATTAAACACGGTATGGAGGACTAGTGGATTCATTGATTCAAGCATGTTCAAATATGCATCAAGTGTCTTGGGCATTTATATTGGTCAAGGATCGGATTTATGTTTATGTGGATTTCTTGGGATTCAAGTGAAAGGTGGATTATCCACACACACAAAATTTCCCTTCACCACTTTCATATCCAAATCCAAATCTTTCTTATCCAATTATCCAAATTCACTATCCATTTTTCTAACAAACCAAAACTCATTCCAAATTTCAAAACTAAAACCATTTTTTTTCATTACCCACTATCCTCATCTTTATTCACATCCCAAAATCCATTTTTTTATATATCCATTTTAAGTGCCTCGTTATCCATTTTGCATAACTATTTCCAATATCCATAACTACTTTTCCAATATCCAATATCCATGACCATTTCACATCAGAATATCCAATTTTAAATCCATTTCCTAAAATTATGTCCATTCCTAACCAAAGTCCTAAATCCATTTTCCAAAGGCCATAAACCATAAACCATTTGTTGCAAAAGAAAATCCAAACTTTCTAAAAGTCCCATGTTTGTTTTAAATCTCATGATCATTCATTCTGTCAAGATTGAAAGGACTTTAATTTAATTCACCCATTTGAAGTTCAAGAAGAAAATTTCAAATTCAAAGTTATTATGGGTTCAAATTCTAAGAATGACAAGTTCAAAGTGGAATTCAAATGATCTTACAATGAAAGTTCACCAAATTCAATGTTTTTCTTACAAGAGTCAAGATTGACATGTTCTTTACAAGACAAGTAAAATAGTTTAATTACAAAATATAAATTGTAAAAGAACTACATAAAAGAGGAAAGTAGAAGATTCAACATAGTTAAAATATGTTCCCTACTTTTCAAGACAACATCAAACATGTTCCAACAAGTTTTAATTATTTCTAAAACAATCAACAAACATAATCAAGCAAAAGTAGAAGTTCATCAAACATGTCCAAATCATATTCAATCCTTTCCAAAACAAATCAAAACATGCCTCAAACATGAATAAAGTGGAAAGGAAAGTTCTTTCAATTCTTGCAGACATGTCTACATAAAAGAGGAAAGCATTTATAATCACCAGCAACATGTTTTTCCACATTCAAATGGCTATGAAAAGGAGAGATATTCACAGAAGGAGGACAACCTTTCACACCACAAACTCGGAGGCAGAACAGAACCACAATATCACAAAAAAAATTCACACAGGGAAAGGAGAAAAATCAGTGCAGAAAGTATTCATACAGAAAATTTCACAAAAAAAAAAACAATAACACAATTCATCAATTTGAATAGACTACGTCGCAAAGAGAGGTACATCACACACATACATAGAGTACGGCGGTACGCGGAAGCGGAAAAGTCGTAAGTCAAAAACTTTGAATCATACCTCGAATTGATGTGTTATTATTTTCTCTTTATTTTTCTTTCTGAATTTCACTTATGTTGTTATTATTGTGGGTGTGGGTCGGTTGGGTTATAAAGAACCCGACAAATTTCTTTTTTTTACTTTATCTTTTTATTATAAAAAAAATAGATTTTGGTTTAAAAAAACTCATGAATTTATTTCCTATAACAAAACAATTTCTTTTTTTGGTTTTAGAATTTATATATATATATATATATATATATATATATATATATATATATATATATATATATATATATATATATATATATATATATATATATATATATATATATATATATATATATATATATATATATATATATATATATATATATATATATATATATATATATATATATATATATATATATATATATATATATATATATATATATATATATATATATATATATATATATATATATATTAAAAGAAAAATAATAATGATATTAATAATAAGAAAAAACAAATTTTCCTTTTAGTTCAAATTATTTTTTATTTTTAAGTTTTTATGTTTTTAAGGAAATAATTTGGGTGGTGGAAATTAGTTAAATGTGAGACCTCGGTTTACTTCAAATTTGCGATTTGATTATAATGGATTTTCGAATGTGCAGATTTAATGTTGATTTATCTTTGATTAGATTTTAGTTGAGATTTCGAGTTTAATTAGCTTTGATTTAAGATTTTAGTTAATCAGTTATTTAGCTTTACCTAAATTGACATTTATTTAGTTTTATTTAAATTTAATGGATTCTAGATATTTGGTTTTGTTTAATTGATAATATTTGCGTGGGATACATATCCATTGTGATTTAATTACATGACTTGATATTTTTCTTGTATACATGTTGTTGTTCTTAATTCTTTTGTTTGCCTATTTCTCAATTTTAAGGGAAAGGTTCCCTTACTTGTTGACTGCCATGTCACACGTAGAATTTTTTAGACTCTTACCCTTATCCTAACCTTAGGATCAGAGTCGTCGCACTCTAAGTCTTCGCCCTGCCATGGACATTCATTTTTCTTTATACCTTATCCTAGCCTTAGGATCGGAGTCGCCGCACTCCACATAACGTTCCTGCCATAGAAATTCATTTTTCTTTGTACCTTCAATCCTAGTCTCAGGATCAAGAGTCGCCGTACTCCACATAAGTACCCGCCGAGGATACTTACCTATCTTTCAACTTAACTTAGACTTGGATTCGCCGCACTCCATGTAAGTGTCTCCCTATGAACACTTACTTCTCCCTGGAACCTTGACCATAATCAAGAGTTCCTCACCCTCGTTGAGGGGAACTACGAATGCTCTGATTCCATCCCCTAGTCAGGATACGTAGGCACAAGATGCGATGTCTTGGCGAGCATACTTAGGACGAACACCTTAGGTCTTCTTTCAACCCTTTAATAGATATCATATAACATATATATAACAAATAACTCAAATAAAACAAGAGGTTCCTGTAGAGTACTACAAATGCTTAGGATGCTAACACCTTCCCTATGTATAACCAACCCCCGAATCCTAGATCTCCCCACATTGTGTTTACGATGCAAATTAGGTTTTTCTTTCTTTAACCTTTTCTTCGGATAAATAAAATACCGGTTGTGAATTCAAAGATGTGTGATTCAAGTTAATCAATAGCTTGATATCCGATTCTCACCATAACATGTCTCTTATTGTGAAACTGCCAATATTATGTGAGATGCATTAGAAGTTTCCCACGAGGGAATTAATGAGTTCAAACAAGCTAGGATCAATACATTGAATCAAGAGTTTAAACTATTTTGCATGAAGCATGGTGAAATCATTACCAATATGCAAAAGAGGTTCATACATCTTATAAATCGATTGAATGATCTACATAAGCCTATTTCCAATGATATTGCTACTAATAAAGTTTTGATGTGTCTTAATAGGGAATGGAACCCAAGGTCATCACAATCAAAGAAGCGAATGATCTTAAAACAATTAATCTCATAATTTTATTTGGCAAGCTAGAAGAACATGCGCAAGAACTCATTTGCTTGGGAAAATATAAGAAAAGGCTTGAGAAGAATATGAAGAAGCAGAAAGGTAAGGACAGAGAGGTAGAAAATAAATCTATTGCTCTAAAGACTTCAAGTTGAAGGTTCTCAAACATTGAGCAAAGTGATTGTGAAACAAGAGATGACAAGAATACTGATGATGAAGATATGGGGTTGTTTGTCAAAAGGTACCAAAGATATATAAAGAAAAATAGAGTCAAGCACTCCGACAAGAACCTAATCAAATTTAAAAGGTTATATAACTCCTCAAAAGGAAGATAATAATAAGAAAGGTAAACATAGAAGTTCATGCTACAATTGTGGACAAGTTGGTCATTATATACCAGATTATCCTATGATCAAGAAAGACAAAGAGAAAGGCCATCACGAGAAATCTGCAAGTCTAGAAGAGCATATGATGATTGGTAGAGTGAAAGTGATTCTTCAAGCGATGAAAGCTCAAGTTCAAGTGTCAAATCAATCAAGATTTGCTACATGGCAAACAAAAAGAAGAATAAAAATGTAAGTCTTTCTAATCTTGAATCTATTAATGAATTATCTTATTCTCAATTACAAAAAGCTTTTGATAATCTACATAGAGAAGTCGTAGATGCTCTTAAAAAGTTAGCTTCACACCAAAGAATCTTTTCACATTAGAAGCTAAAGTTTTAGAAACCGAAAAGAAGATGGAAGCTCTTAATCATTCTATGGTAGATACTCAAAAGGACAAAACTTAGGATGAAAAATCTTCATGGTATGGTTGTGAATCTTGTCACAATTGGCGAAAAGAGGTAAATACACTTTAAGTAAATTGAACAAAGCATTACAACCAAATATTGCATTTCCTATTGATCCATCAAAGTTTGAACGATCTTTGAACCCTTCATATAAAAAGCATAAATATGTCTAAAAGGACTCAAATAGCAAAAGTACATCTCATCGCAATTTATCTTGTCACTATTGTTGCAAGAAATATCATACTATTGAAAAGTGAAAGTTTAAGAGACCTTTTGTTCCTAAAGGTGTTTCTCAATGGTTTCCCAAATGCAACCAAGGTTTCATTAATTCTCAAGGACCCAATGAAGATTGGGTACCTAGCACTTTCTGTTGATCTTGCAGAATAAATGTCTTGACTCTATGAAAAGACTATGGGATCTCATTTTTGGATGCTCAAGACGCGATACAGATGACATATCTCTATTCCATTGACTTTGTGGCAAGGAAGAAGGATTGTGTAACCAAATAAGATCAACAACTAGTGTACTTTAATTCGTAAAAGTGTGTTGATTACTATTAACGGTTTATCCGAGAAATGTCAGGATAGGTGTTTCTTTTCATGATGTAGGTATATCTTCACAAGACATTCTCAAAGAAATCTAAAAAGGAATTGATCAGCTTATAGTGGTGGAACATGAGAAAGAAAAAGATAACGATTATGAAAAAGAGAAAGTTGAAAGTCCAGTTGCTGTGTGTAATACCCTAATTTTTATCTCTAAGATCCCACTTATCATTTGCATTTCATACCACAAACAAGATCACAAGCTTTGGTTCTCTTTCCTTCCTCTGCAGGTTTGTTCTTGAGAGATCACCGGGCACCATTGTTTTCTTGTTTGTTTGATATTTGTTTATGTTTATGTTTACTAACCATTATTCAAAATCCAAAAATATGTTTATTTTCTTTTTCTTTACTAACTCTTTTTTAGGAAGAATTTGGATCAAGGATATCAAATACCAGTCCCTCAGCTCGAATGGAATTTTATCAGAAAAAAGTCAAAGTTGATTTGCAAACAATTCAAAATCATTTGATCAAGAGTTTCCCAAGTTTTAATTGATAATTATTCAAGAGACTCCAACATTCATGTGTTTATTTCCAAGCCTTCTTTGACAAGTCATAAAATCGAGTCAAAACCAAGACAGCACATCAAAAGACAAATTTTCACAATTTTTACTGTGTTAATCGATTAACACATTTACACATGCAAATGGTTAATTGATTAACCAGTGCGCATTTTGTGAAAATACAACAAATTCAAATTCTGCAGCATTTTTGGCACTAAATTCAAATGTCTCATCATGAGAATATTCTAGATCACTTCATTTTTATTCCCCTACCTCATCATAATTGATTTCCACTATACACCTTCACTAATCACCACTTGATCATTAATTTTCCTCCAAACTCAAATTCCAAGCCTAATTTTGTTTCCAAAACAAACTTCAACCCACCAAATTTTCCAAACCTAAATCCTATAAATAGAGACCTCATTTCATTCATTTCACAAGCTTTTGATAGGTAAGTGTCTAGGTATAAGTTATAATGATTAGAAAGATTAAAAATCAAAAATAAAAATAAAAAAAAACAAAAAAAAAATTACCCTACAACTGAGCGCCATCCCATATGGCGACTCAGTATAGGATAGGGCATCCAAAATCAACTCATGCGCCATATGAAATGGCGAATCACGTCTGAGAGACTTGAGTAGCCATTTCATATGACAAATCCTCCTGAAAAGTTAGCCACTTTGATAAATTTTTTGAAATAATCATTTATTTGATAATTATTTTGAAAAACATGTTATATTAAAAAAAATTCTAAAATTTCAATTCTCCCCCTTTTCAAAAGAATCAGTTTAGACACGCCGATTATTACAGAGCAAAATAATGGCCAAAAATTTATAGATAAAACATATAATAAATTTTAAAAAACAAATATGAGTCTACAACTAATATGTTTAAAATATTTAAAATATATATATAGAATCGTTTAATTTATTTATTAAATTAAATTTTAAGATATATCTTTGAACTTAGATAATATTTTAAATTGTAGAACTCAAGATACCTTAAGTATATTTTTTTCTCATATTTGTAATTGTTTTGATATGTACTATTGATCATAATTTATTAATGCTAGGATATATTTTAAAATATTTTTTTTATTAATTTTACAAATAAATTGAATGATTTAATAGTTTGTTTAAGTATTTTAAAGATGTTAGTTATATACTATTTCTTTTATTTATCGTCATTTTTTTCCTTGACCAATTTAATAGCTTTTTTAAACATATTTACCTACTATTTCTTTTATTTCTTTTCCTTGACCAATTTAATATACTCGGGATATGACAATATCATTAGAAAACAAGTTTTCCAGTGATTATAATGAGTTTCCTAACCACCGTGGGTTTGAAATCATTAACCGCTAATTATCATTTTTTTTTATTTAAAATATATTGTAGTGTATATGATTCTTTTCTTTTTTATTTTAATAAAACAGCACTCTATTTTTTAGAAAATATTGTACTATTAATTTAATATTTTTATTTTAATGAAAAATTGTTACTTACACGATAATATATAAATAATAATTGTGAGATTATTTAGCCCTTGTTAAAAAAATTATTGGAATTTTTCAAATACATTCTCTTTAAATTATCTTTCATCAATAATCAATAAATTTTAGTGTTTTCTCTCCTTTGTTCTTTTCAAATTAAACTTAATTTTCGTTTCTTTAGCTCTGTACATTTTTTGACACGAGAGCAATTTTGGAATCCATATCTTTCTTATTGAGGATTTTTTTTTTCAAAAATGTATTAAAATATAAAATAATTTTTCCTTAATAAATGTTTGGATATATGCTTTGTAGAATTTATTTTGATTTAACAAATATGATCACGAAGAAACAACAAACTCATGTTTTGTAAATTGTTTTTTAACATCTATCTTGATTTTAACCGGTTTGGCATCTGTAGAAACAATTGACAAAATATATTCAAAAATTGACAAAAAATTAACTTTAAACTAATATGAAATTACAGCTCTGGATGACATTCATCAAAATTTCAAAAATGTATGTCTAGACACAATATTTATATTTTAAGGCTGAATATCAAATTAATGTAAGTAATGAAAAAGAAAATACATTCACACTATTTTAAATTATAATTCTTTTTGAAAAAACACATAAATATTGTTTTGAAGTAGAATAGTTAATTAAGTGTGGAAGGGGAATTTGGTAGGAATTAAAAAAAAAAAATTGTATTTTTGATTATGAGTGAAGCAAACATACAATATATTCTTTTATTAAGTTTCCCACTTGACATTTTCGAAAATGCCCTTCAAGAATAATCACTAAATTAAAAAATATATGCAAGGTGGTAATTTTATAAATTCTCACTCAATAAATCTAAAACTGCACTTTTGTATTTGTCAATAAATTGTTAAATAAACAAAATCATTGAAAGAATTTGTCTTGAGATACAATTTTGAATTAGTTCGTGAGAAAATATGGAGTATTTTTCATTTAGAATGTGTTTTAGTATGAAATGGATGCGTTTATAAATGTATTTCAGAAATTAAGAAAGTATTCTCGAATTTTCATAATGTTTCTCCATCACTTAAGGTGGAAGAACAAATTCCTTAGAATTTTTAACATCTCTATTTATAGTTTATGATCTGGTGTGATCAGAATGGATCGTTGTGACCTTCAATGTAAGGCGGCAAACGTGGTTGTAGGAGATGAGGGGGTGTACCTGCAAGGTACTCCGATGCCAAAGTAAGTTTGGACTAAAGAGAGAGAGAGAGAGAGAGAGAGAGAGAGGGAGAGCAAGTACAAGTGTTTAGGTATGAGTTAGAATGATTAGAATACCTGACCCTTTCAAGTGAGGGGGTAGTTATAAGAATCCCTCAGCGTTGGGCCAAGGTCTCCAGTGTGGCCGAAATATCTTGTCGACCAATAGAAGACTGCTAGGTGCAAGATCTAGCGCGTGATCTTTGACCTAGTCCAACTGTCCCCTTAAACTCCGGAGGGGCAGTTGGTCGTGTGAACTGTCAAGTGTGTGAGGGGGATGTCCCCAACGACTATATTCTTTAACTGTTATATTATGTTCAACGGACATATTGTTCCCAACAACTATATTGTGCCCAACGGCTATATTGTCTTGATCTCCTTATTAGGCCTTTCCTAAAGCTGGACTAGGTTGGAATTTTCCCAACTGTGAGTCATGTGTTAGTCCAGTTCAGAACAGGAGTCCCTCAAGTCGTTTCTCTGAGGTGAGGAGTAATAACTTGAGTTAGTCTAGCTGGTCGAACGATGGGCAGGAAATGCATTGTAGGGAGGCTTTTGAGGTCCTCATTGTTCGAACGAAAGTCTTCGAGGACATGTTTGTCAATTGTCTATGGTTAGTATGGTCGGTCGTTGATTGTTCGTGGTCTTCCTTGGGATGCGAGGACGTGGTCGCAGAAGGGATGTTTTACGTTGACCAGGCTTTTGCTTAAGGTAAAGAAGCGTCATGTCAATGAGGCTTCTGCTTGGATGATATCATGTGCCCTATCGAGAAGGATGTGCCTGCAGGGAGCTAGAGGGACTTGTCCTGAGGAGTGTAAAGTGTCAGCCTTGAGAATGTCAACCGAAAGATTCCTCTTTTGATACATGTGATGTGTAATCAATTTTTGTTAAGGTCTAGGAGGTCTAGCCTAGCTAGGAAATGATGGTTCTTGCCCTTTTCACTTCTCTATGCAAGCAAATGCTTATAAAAAGGGGAACAAGGATTCATTTTCACACTTCACGCAAAATTCTTTCCACAACCTCTTTTGCTCTACAAAAATTATGGTCCCGCATTCTTCGCCAGAGTTCTCTTTGTTGTCGTGAATCCTCCACCTCTTCCTCCAAATATTCATCTTCAACCTTCTAGTTCAAGTAAGTTCTTCATCTTTGCTTGCTAGAACTTGGGGTAGTTCTTACTTTTCTGGAAAGTAACTTGAATTTCCTAGCGAAGCATGAGTTTTCCAGTTGAAGTTCATGTGTTCTTCGATGAACACATGAATTTCCTGGGAAATTCATGAAGGCCCTGAAGAACATGAATCTAGGATGTTGCGTAGGACAGTAATTCTTCCTAGGTTTTTGTTTGAAACAACTTATGTTCGTCGTCGGGCAGTAGACCTCCTCGATGTTGAGAATTTATTCTCACGTGCCCGACAAGTTTTAGTCGTCGAGGGGGTTGTCCCCCTTTGAGCCTTTTAGAGTCACGAAGACTTATCCCCGCTCTTTGAGGAGGGGATTACGCCAAGTCCCTTTACTGTCAACAAGAGCTTGAGTCGAGGACACGTCCTCATACTTATTCCTCGCCATTTTACTTTATTTACGGTGGAAGGATGTATTTGATCTCTATTGTCGAATTAACTTTTGCTTCCTCTACTTTTCAAGTGAAATGGCTAGTCGAAACAAAGAGATTGTCCCCAACGTAGAGATAGCTAACAACGAAGTTATGCCTCTTGTCAAGTATGTCAACGTCAGGGTTGCTCAAGGGAATCTTAGCTAAATTTCCCAAGAGCCCTTGGTGACAAAGTCAACTTTCACCGAGGAGGAAGCCAACTCTTTTACTCTCCTTGAGGATCAGGCAGAGGATGCGCCTGCGAGCTGAAAGGCGATCAGCCCCATGGAAGACGATTAGATATGCTCAGTATATGCATGGAGAAGTTTTCTGATGTATGAGTTTGCTTTCAAGGATGTCGAGTATCGTTTTCCTTTCACTGATTTTCAAGGGGCGATTTTCTGTCACCTCAATTTGTCCCCTGCCTAGCTTCACTTGAATGTTCAAGTGTTCATGCGGGCTTTCAAGTTGGTGTGTCGGTACCTGAAGATTGGGGCTACTGTGGAGCTATTTTTCTATATTTTCCAGCTTCAGAGGAGCACGGCTGGTTTGAAACAAAGTTGGGTGTCCTTCAAACAATAGAGTAGGTTGTTTTGGCCATATTCGGAATGTGTCCGAAATTTTAAGTTCAGATTCTTGGTCGTGAAGCCTCTCTCAGAGGCGGCCAAAAAGTATCTAGTCACCATGGAAACTGTGGAAGAGGATGGTCAGGAGGTGATTAGGTCGGTGTCAAAGTTTCCACTAGAGTGGGTGTTTGCCCATTTTAGATATAGGAACAACCAGTTCCTAGTAAAGCTTGACCAGTTGAGTAGTGAGGATAGGAAGTCTTTCTGAGCGCTGACGGCATTCGTGGAGAGTTTTATCCCTGCTACCGTGGTGGACAAGGACAATAATTTTCTTTATGTAGGGGACGGGAGCCTACTCGGGCAGCCCATTATATAAATACTAAGGCCCTCCTCAACTGTAAAATCGAGGACAACGCTTTCGAGCTTCTAGGTATAGATGATTATTTTTTCTTGTACTTCTGATGTTTTGATGAACATGCTAACATTTTTTTTTGTTTTTCCTTTTTGTAGGGAAAATGTCGAATTTGCGTGAACGTCTTGTCAAGTCCGCCTCCGCCAAGAACGTCAAGAAGGTGTCGACCTCAAGGGTTGACGCAATTAGACAACAAGTGACGTTGGAGAAGTTCGTGGGTTATTCTTCTCATTCTCCGGGCAGCACATCGAATCCTCCTACCCTGGATCCTCAGAATAAAAGGAAACGGGACGATCTCAATTCTTCCCCAGTTGATGGCCTAAGTGACTTTGTCGGGGGTAAATTCATTTTGCTGCCTTGCTATTCGCAGGATAAGATCTTTGACGGGGAAGGGACAGTTGTTGTCCCCGACCTTGAAGCGTCAGCTATATTGTCCACTGACCCCATGGTGAGGAGGAAACTCCTTTGTTAGGATGTGGCGGCAATGGTGAAGGTGTTGGAGACGGCGTTGGCCCTGGGCGACACGAAGACAGTTCCGCTCAAGGAGTTTAAGAAGGTAAAGGCCAGAGAGAGTGAGCTCGAGTTGGATATTGTTGATCTATTTAACCAGATGACGACTCTTCATGGCAATTACGAGGCCAAGGTCGCACTCCTGAAGGACATGAACAAGATGATGGAGGAGATGAAGAAAGTGAAGGAGGAGAACTCCAATTTGAAGGCGAGGGTTGTTGAACTGGAGGGCTCATTGGCGGTCGGACAGGACGAAACCAAGGAGGAGAAGTTCTTGAGGACCCAGAGAGACTTGGTCAACAGAATCCGCATCCTCAAACAGGATAACCTAGGAGCGGCCGAGTTTGGGTTCAATGCTGCCGTGGAGCAGATGAAGGCTCTAAACTTCGATGTTCAGCTGGTTACCGAGGGGATGGGTGTTTTGCATCAATTTGTTGACAGGAAGGTGGTCCCTCCTAAGGTTCCAGTCGATGATGCCTAATTTTTCCTTGTAACTTAGTATATCTTGGTCTGTGCACCATTTTTTATGTAAATTCTGATTGTTGGGCTTGGCTCGTATTTTAAAATATTTTGACATTTTTCGGCCTGATGGTCGGATTTATATATATTTGTTTGACGTTGTATACCTTATTATTATTATTTTTATTTGTACAGGAATTTCCCTTGTGTTAGTTTTTCCGAGTTGTGTTTGCTAAATATGAGAGTTTGCTAGACTCGTTATAATGCTCGACAGTTTAGGGAACTTGTCGAGGGAGTGAAGTAGTTTCGCCAGTCGTGGGACAAGGACCTCGGTCGAGGTCCTGATCGCACATGGCTTGGACTTTCCCATTACGAGTTAGGTGTCCTGCCATGCTTGATACGGCAACGGCAGAGCTCGACTGAGGTATCCCCGTTGGAGACAGGGTCTGCTCGTTCCATGAGCAGAAACTTGCCTTCGTTATAAGTTTGAGGATTGTGCTTGCACCAGGGCACGCTCCCTTGGCCGAGCGAATTCTCTTCGATGTGAGATGATGTCATCGGTAGTTAGTTCTAATCGATTATTAGTACTAACTATAATATTGTTTAAACTTTTCAGCATTCCATGGTCGAGCAAATGATTCTTCATTTAGGTTTCGAGGTAGTAGGCTCTAGTGCATGTCTTTGATCTTACCCGGTAAGGGCCTTCCCAATTTGCGGCCAGTTTTCCCTTGCACGAATATTTTTATTTCAGCGTAAGATCAGGCTGCCCACTTGGAAATCGCGTTTTATGACCCTGGCATCGTGACACGACATTATTTTTTGTTTTACTAAAGCTTCGCAGAGGGCTTCCCTTGATCTGATTTCTTTGACCAGGTCGAGTTCCTCCCTTAATAGTTCGTCGTTCAGTTCCTCGTTGAGAGGGGCCTCTGTTAATCTAGAGGGTTCTCTGATTTCCATCGGGATTACTGCTTCAGTTCCGTATGCTAGTCAGAAGGGAGTTTCCCTGGTGGTTGAGTGCGGATTTGTTCTATAGACCTAGAGCACACTATGTAGCTCTTCGACCCATCACTTTTTGGCTACGCCTAACCTTCATTTTAGGCCTCGGAGGATCACCCTGTTCGTGGCCTCAGCTTGCCCATTGGTCTGAGGATGTTCGACAGATGTGAAGTGTTGCTTGGTGCCAGTTTGGCGACGAAATCTTGAAACTTCTTGCCCGTGAACTGGATCCCATTGTCAGTCACAAGGGCCTGGGGCACACCGAGTCGTGCGAGGATGTTTCTTTTGTAAAAACGAAGTATGTTGAATGTCGTGATTTTAGAGAGGGCTTCGACCTTAATCCATTTTATGAAGTAATCGATGGCCACAATCAGAATTTTGTTTTGATAGGACCCCATCGTGAAGGGGCCGAGGATGTCCATCCCCCACCAAATGAAGGGCCATGGGGATGACAAATTATTCAGTTCGTTGGGGGTGCTAAGCGCATATCCCCGTGGCGTTGGCATCCGTTGCATTTTCGGACATGCTCCTTTGTGTCGTGCTGCATAGTTGACCAGTAATATCCTGCTCGAAGGGCTTTTTGCGCCAAGGACCTTCCTTCTAAGTGTTGTGTGTTGATCATGTCGTGAATTTCTTGGAGAATTTCGGGGACCTTGTTCTTCTCAACACATTTTAGGAGGGGGTGGAGAATCCTCGTCGGTAGAACTTGTCTTCGACTAGGACCTAAGAGCAGGCCCTTCACTTGATTATGCTGGCCTCTTTGCTATCTTGGGGCAATTTCCCTATGGTGAGATAGTCATAAACCAGAGTCATCCAACAGTTATTGTTGCCAATTGCGTTGACGTCGAGCAGTCCTGTTGGTTTTTCGATACTTGGACGGGGGAACTTCTCTTGTATAACAAACTTGTTGCCACCTTTTCTCCTAGTGCTGGCCAATTTTGGCAGGACGTCTTCCCGAGCGTTTCAGTCGTGGGGGATGTGTTGGACTTCTCATACATCGAACTTAGTTATTTTCTCTTGTACCAGCGTCAGGTATTCGACGAGATGATCATTTTTGTCCTGGTATACTCCCCGAACCTGAGAGGCTACGAGTTGGGAGTCCGTGAAGATTTTTATTTCCCTAGCACCCAGGTCCTCAGCCAGTCGTAAGCCTGCAAGGAATGCCTTGTATTCGGCTTGATTGTTCGAGGTTGGGAAGGACAAGACCAACGACACTTAGATTAGGATCCTTTCTTCTTTTTCGAGGATGATGCCTGCTTCGCTGCTCGTGGAGCTGGAAACTCCGTCGATGAAAATGGTCCACCTGTGTGCTTCGCTAGATGGGGACGTTGGAGGCGTCATTTTCGCCACGAAGTCGGCTAGTACTTGTGATTTAAGGGCCCTTGTGCTTTAAGGGTCTTTCTGCTTTCATAGTGGATGTCGAATTTTAATAGTTCCAAAGACCATTTAAGCATCCTACCGACCAAATCTAGTCGGGCGAGCAGTTATGTTATGGGTTGGTCCGTCCGTACCACTATTGCATAGGCCAAGAAGTAATGCCTTAATCTTCTTGCAGCATTGATGAGGGTCAGAGCGGCCTTTTTGATCTGCTAGTATCTAAGTTTTGGCACTTGCAAGGCCTTGATCGTGAAATATATTGGCTTCTACCTGTCGAGGGTTTCTCGAATAAGGGAAGCATTGATAGCTTCGTTAGTGGCGGAGAAATAAAGGTAGAGCGTTTCCCCGTGGTATGGTGGTGACAAAACTGGTGGTTCAGACATGGCTTGCTTAAGATGGCGCAGAGCCTGCTCGCATTTTTCTCTCCATTCAAATGTTTCCTCTTTTTGTAAGAGCTTAAAGAAGGGTAGAGCGTGTTGGGCAGACTTGGCCACGAAGCAAGATAACGAGGTAAGCATCCTGTTGAGGGATAGTATGGATTTCTTCGACTTTGGCGTGGGAAACTCAGAAAATGCTCAGCATTTGTCAGGGTTGGCCTTGATCCCCCTCTCCGTGAGGTAGAAGCCAAGGAACTTCCCTGCTCGCACATTGAAGGTGCATTTTTTGGGGTTAAACCGCATTTTGCACTTCCTTGCTTGGTCGAAGACTTTTTGTAAGTGGAGTGTATGATCGAATTACTCTTTGGATTTCACGATCATGTCGTCCATATATACTTAGAGCATATCCCCGATTTATGATCAGGAGACTTTGTTCATCATTCCCTAGTACGTGACCTCGACGTTTTTCAGACTGAAGGGCATTACATTGTAGTAATAGTTGCCTGACGAGGTCATGAAAGCGGTGTACCTCTTGTCCTTTTTTGCCATGGGAATTTGGTTATACCCCGAGTATGCATATATAAAGGAAAAGAATTTGAAATCGGCAGAATTATCTACTAACTTATCGATGCTAGGCAAAGGATAAGCGTCTTTCAAGCAAGCCCGATTGAGATCGATGTAGTCAATGCACATCCTCCACTTTCCATTATATTTTTTAACTAATACAGTATTGGACAGCCAGGTTGTATACCTGGCTTCCGAAATGAATCCCTCATCTAAGAGGTCTTTTACAAGCTTTTCTGCCGCTTTTGTCTTCTCGTCAGATGTTTGCGTCTGTGTTGTGCTACTACTCGAGCTAATGGCTCAATGGTGAGCTGATGGAAAACAATTTCAGGATCGAGGTTGGGCATGTCTGCGGCGCTCCAGACAAACAAATATGCGTTATCTCTTAGGCATATCTTCAGCTGCTCTTTCACCTTTTCGGCAGTCCTACACCTATCCTAACTCCTCTATTGGGATTGTTCCCGAAAGTGATCACTTTGAAGTCCCCGTCTGGTACTGGGAAAGTAACATTTGTGGTAGGGAAGCTACACGCTAATGCTGGAGTATCTTCGCTGCTGTCCTCTTCGCCCTCTTCTGAGATTCGGCTGTCGAGGTCAATGGTATGGACCTGGAGTGTTGGCTTCTTCTCGGGTTGGCTCTCTTCGCTAGAAGTTATTTGTCTCATGCTCGTTTGACAGCTTGTGGTGTTATGCCAATTGAACTCTTCCCCCTGGTAGCTGCCTCGAAGCATCGTCTTGCAGCTTTGACGTCTCCATGAAAGGTGGCGACATGACCCTTCTTAGTGTAGTATTTCATCTTTAGATGAACTGTGGATGGAACAATGATCAACTCAGGCCACCGTACGAGAACTCCCTCCATTTCAGTTCAAACTTGGGGACGATGAACATGAGCCCTCAGATTAAGGTTTGACCTTGGACTCAGGCGTGTATTGGAGGGCCACGATTTGATTTCAATTCTGAAGAGAAGTTCCTAAATGAAACGCACCGTTTCATTAATTGATTTGTTATGGGCTTAATGACTGGGTTGATATCCACACCCCCTCAGGGCCCAATTCTTGAAATAAACTGATTATATTTGCTATTTGACACGCTTGCTTATTAATTTCATTTATTTTCTTTTAATTTTCTTCATTTCACATGACTTAGAAATAAATGCATAAAAAATAGGAAATTAACTCAATTAAATCCAAACTTTTTTCCCTTAATTCATGATTAAATCTATAATTTTATAGATTAAAAATATTAGGAATTCATGCATTTGTGATTTTATTTGCATTTTTTGAATATTAATTGATATTAAAATGGCCATGGTTGATACCTTGTTTTGTTGAATTTTGTTTGAGTATTTGGTGATGATTCTTGTCTTGATTTTTTGTGTGTAGCTAGAATAGATATGCATGTTCCCCTAGTAATTTTCTCACATTTTTGTGAAGAAGTTTAGGGTTAGTTTTAAGTTGAAACTTTAGGTGCTCTAGTTTTAGGGTTTAAGCTTAGTACCTTGTGATTTAGGTTTTATTTCTAGGGCTTGGTGGATGATTCAACCTCAGGATTGAATTAGGGACCCATAGTTATTTTATGTTGAAGACAAGCTTGGGCTACTATGGAATGCTTGGAGAAGCTTGGATGTGAAGATTTCCTTTCTTTTGGTGTAGTTTTGTTTAGGTGTTAAGATTAGGGTTTGTAGGTAGAGCTTCTAGATAGATTCTCTTCTTTCATAAACATGGAAGGTGTTGATCACTTCCATTACTCCCTATGATGTAAGGTCCCCTTGTAAATACCTCATCCCTCCTTTGGTAGGATGTGTGGCTCTTCACAAGTTGGTAGAACCTTTGAGGGTTCCTTTCTCTGATAATGGAGTGCTTAGGGGTGACCTTTGGTCTTCACTCTGCTGTCCATTATCCAAACCCTGTTCTTGTTAGATGAATCTTTCTCCCTTGCTAGAGGATGGAGTTCTTTGCTAGAAGATTGAAGATGCTAGAAGTTGCTACTTCCCTTTGTCTGAAGACTACCATTGGAGCTGAAGCTTGAAGACCAAGAAGAACAAGTTGACACTTGTGAAGGAGATCAAATTGAGATTGAATGAAGAGCTGAAGCTTGAAGTTGGAGAACAAGTTGATACTTCTGTGTTTGATGCATTGAGAGCCTGAAGGAACAAGTTGATACTTGCAATTGGGATTGAAGCCTGAAGGTGGAGTCTACTTTGGAGTTGAGGCTTGAAGAAGAAAAAATAAGTTGATACTTATGTTTAATGTATGGGAAGCTTGAAGAAGCAAGTTGACATTTGCTATTGAAGGGAATAGCTTTGAAGAGCAGTTGCAGACTGAGGACTGAGCTGCTGTTAGAGGGTTGCTTTACTGTGGGAGTGGTTGATCTGCTTTCCTTTCTGTCTGTTTGCTTGTTGTGCAACTGTATTGGTGTGGCTTGTTTGATTTGCTTGATGCATTAGAATAAGTCCATGTTTAGATTGTGTTAAGCTAGGAGCATGATTGCATTAGAGGTTGAGTGGGTCTCCCTCTGCTTGTATTTTTACTGTATGGCTTTGCTTGCAGGTATTCGGCAGAGCCCTGCTCCCTTGCCTATGTGGTTTGTGATCTGCTTGATGGCATTTTATTTCCTCTGTATGATTGCAGTCATTGATTTGTTTGATAGCATATTATTTATTCTGTATGATTATAGTTATTCATATCTGGCTTGAGGTTGAGATGAGCTTGTGGAGGCTGATGTCCCACACACATTTCCTCCCTCACTTGCATTGCATGCATTTTACAGTCGTTTACTGTTTACTGTTTCAACTGATGCTTTACCTGTTTCTGTTTATCATTGACATGATCCCCTAGGAATCTCACTTCCTTTGATAAGAAAGTGATGATTAGAACTTTAGGTTGAAACCTATGCATGATAACTTCTAGGAGTTCCATGTTTCAAACCTCAACCATAGGATGAATCCTTGGCATGACAACATTAGGACTTGATAGTCTTCCCTTTAGTTGAACTTGTTCATTCTCTTCTCATCTCAAAACAAATTAGAATACAGTAATAAAGGTTAACTGACGCCGTACGTTACGAGCCTTAAGCTATCTGAGAAAGGGTTGTCGGAGAGTTTCTTTTCAACAGTCTGGATATTAGTATGGCACCCTTTGGGTGACATGCGACGCATTCACTCTCAGATCATAGTCTCTAGTGCGATATTGGTTGCAAACATCCATAAAAAACAGTTCTTCCGTAAAAGACAGAAAACAAACTTCAAACCTTTTTGCCCCGTGGGCCCATAAGTCAAAGGAAGCTTTTCTGGAGAAAAGAGTGTCGTTAACTCCCAGTTCTACCACAAACGGTAACGCTTAAGTCTCCAAGGGTCGAGTTGCGTGCGCCAAACTGCTGGACATGTTTGTTAACCCTACTCGAAAAAACAGATGAATCTGAATCCCCGTAATCCGTATTATCCTGAACTACGTAAGCTCTGATCTCTCATATATGTTGAGAGTATGTAGGCACAATACTGATGTATTGGCGAGCCACCTTCCCCGTAACCCGTAGTTAGCCAAACTACGTTGACTCTGATTTATCATTCTCTGATGAGAATACGTAGGCATAAAGTGCGACGCTTTGCCGAGTCATTTTCTTTTCTTTTTCAAGCCAGCCTTGATAGGTAGATAGATAAAACCGACCCGTCAGATAAACACAACAAGCGTGGATCCCATCGAGTACGATGGACGTGAGGGGTGCTAATACCTTCCCCTTGCATAACCGACTCCCGAACCCAGACAATAGTTGCGATGACCTTGTCTTATACCTTTTCGTCAGGTTTTTTCCGATCGTTTCCTTTCCCGTTCTGAGGGATAAATAACGAAAGGTGACGACTCTTCTGTTTTGCCGGCACCTTATTTTCGCGGTAGCGACAGCCCGATACCAGATGGGAACTTTGAATTGATCACTTTCAAGGACAATCTCAACAGAGGAGTTAAGATAGGTGCAGGACTGCCCGAAGAGGTGAAAGAGCAGCTGAAGATATGCCTAAGAGATAACGCATATTTGTTTTCCTGGAGCGCCGCAGACATGCCCGACCTCGACTTGGAAATTTCTTACCATCAGCTCACCATCAACCCATCAGCTCGAGTAGTAGCATAGCGCAGGCGCAAACAATTCGACGAGAAGACTGAAGCGGCGGAAAAGCTTGTAAAAGACCTCTTAGAGGTGAAATTCATTTCGGAAGCCAGGTATACAACCTGGTTGTCCAATATTGTATTAGTTTAAAAATATAATGGAAAGTGGAGGATGTGAATTGACTACACCGATCTCAGTCGGGTTTGCCCGAAAGACGTTTATCCTTTGCCTAACATTGATAAGTTAGTAGATAATTCTACCGGTTTCAAACTCTTGACCTTCATGGATGCATACTCGGGATATAACCAAATTCCCATGGCAGAGAAGGACAAGAGGTACACCGCTTTCATGACCTCGTCGGGCAACTATTACTACAACGTAATGCCCTTCAACGTAATGCCCTTCAGTCTGAAAAAACGTTGGGGCCACGTATCAGCAAATGATGAACAAAGTCTTCTGATCACAAATCGAAGATACGTTCGAAGTATATATATGGACGACATGATCGTGAGATTCCAATAGGAATTCGATCATATGATCCACTTGCAAAAAGTCTTCGACCAAGCAAGGAAGTGCAAAATGCGATTTAACTCAAAAGATGCACCTTCGGTGTGCGAGCGGGAAAATTCCTCGGCTTCTACCTCACTGAGAAGGGGATCGAGGCCAACCCTGACAAAGTCAAGCGTTTTCGGAGTTCCCCATGCCAAAGTTGAATAATTCCATACAATCCCTCAATGGGATGCTTACCTTGTTATCTTGCTTCGTGGCCAAGTCTGCCCAACACGCTCCTTTCTTCTTTAAGCTTCTGCGAAAAAAGGCAATGTTTGAATGGACAAAGGAATGTGAGCAGGTCCTGCGCCATCTTAAGCAAGCCCTGCCTGAACCACCAGTTATGTCACGACCAGATAACGGGGAAACATTCTACCTATATCTCTTTGTCACTAACAAAGCCATAAGTACTTCCCTCATTCGAGAAACCCTCGACGAGCAAAAGCCAATATATTTCACAAGCAAGGCCTTGCAAGGGCAAGAACTTAGATACCAGCAGATCTAAAAGGTCGCCCTAGCCCTCATCAATGTTGCTAGAAGATTAAGGAATTACTTCCTGGCCTAGACGATAGTGGTACGGATAGACCAACCCATAAGGCACCTTCTCGGCCGACCAAATATGGCTGGTAGGATGCTCAAATGGTCTCTAGAACTGTCAGAGTTTGATATCCACTACGAAAGCAAGAAGGCCCTTAAGGCACAAGTTCTTGCTGACTTCGTGGCGGAAATAACGCTCCGGTGTCCACATCTAGTGGAGCGCACAAGTGGACCATTTTCGTCGACGGAGCTTCCAGATCCACGGGCAGAGGAGCAGGCATCTTCCTCGAAAACAAAGAGTGGATCCTAATCGAAGTTTCGTTGGTCTTGTCTTTCACAACTGTCATACCCCAAATTTGTCCTACATGTGTATAGCTTTCATCTGTACATCCACCCACCAACTATTATTCAAAAATTAAAAAAAAAATGTGGCAAGGATGAATTAAGGTTCATTGGAGATACATCAAGTCAAGAGTAAGTGCAGTATGTGTTGAGGTTCATTTATAGTTTTAACCTAATGGATTAGTCAGACAAGATAGTGCTTCATGATCAGGTCAGGGCATGTTTCTTGCTCAAAAAGGTTCAGTGAAAGTTTTTTTTTCAAGATCCAAGTGGTTATCAGTTCAAGATTTCTTGGTGATTAATTCATGGTTGACTTATTCTCTCGAATTCAGTTTAAGGGCTCAAGTTCATCCGAAGTTCAGTATAAAATCAAGATTTCAAGTCTAAATTCATTTCATTTGACTTTCATGTCCAAAGTCAAACATCCATTTTAACCAATTTTAGTCCACATCCAAACATCTAACCAAATCCATTAATTTCCATTGTTAATTAAGATCATGATCCATTTTTTCCCCATTATCCATACCATATTCACAAAATCATAGTTACAATCCAAAAGGTCCATCTTTTTTATTATTATTTCGTAAAAGTCTTGTTCATATCACACAAAAAAAATAGGTTAGGCCCATTACCTAAAAAAATCCATTAAAAAAAAACACAAAGTCCATACTCTACAAAGCCCATATTACAACTTTTTTTCAAAGCCATAGATTTTCCAACATACACACACATGACATAACACCTCACACCACAAATTTCCATGTGCCACATGACTTGTACCCATCTACCATTTGATCAATTTCACTACGCCCCATTTTCACCTGCAACAACACCCTGCATAATTTCAAATAAAACAAAACCACAAGCCTTATGCCACAAAGAAAATCATGAGCTTTTTACACTATACGGTCAGCCATGAAAAGATGAAGCCACATGATCCGCATATCCACCACACACACTAGCCAAAATCCGCGCCCAACCATGAGCACACAACTCTTTCACCTACAAAACAAACCAACACAACGCAGCCATATGAAAAAACAACTTTAAGACCAACAATTTCCAAACCGTTACCCCATAACTTGTGAAGTCACAGCAAAATCGCTACATGTACGAGCTTTAAAACAAACGGAAGTGACGAAAACGACATTACGTAACGTCACCAATTCACCCTGACTTCCTCCTATAAATCCACTATTCTCCTCATTCGCAAAGGGACCCGAAAGAAGCTCTCAACCACTTACCCGAAAACTCAAATCACCCAACCTTAACCTTCACCTTCTTCCTTTCAACCATCAATAATGAAACACATTCATGAACCACACAAACCCCAGAACCACCTTCAATACAACCCAATCGATTCAAAAGCAAAAATGAGAGAGATGAAAAAGAAAAGAGGTTGATTAACGAAAGCGAAGCGAAGTCGAAAACGAATCTTACCCGAGGCGGAGCTAAGCGAAGCACGAAATGGAGGATTAGAGAGACGGATTGATTCGTGAGAAGGAGGCTGGGATTTGATCTCGTTGTCTCTGATTTCCTGTTTTCGCAAGGTTTTCGTGTTTTCAACCTTATTACATTAAGGAGCGTGTCTAATGAATGACTATGTTGTTGTTTTTGAGAAATTGAAATTTTAACATGTGTTGGTGCTTTTCAAAACCTGGTGGTTTCTCTCTAACCGAGTCATGTTCATCAATGAGGCTTGACCCATGTTTTTGTTTTTTTTATCGTTGTAGCATATGGCCTTTGAGGTCCAATTTGTTTTTGTTTTTTTATTGTTGTAACAACTAACTTTAATTTATGTCAATATATTCTTGTTTTAATTCCAATCAATATATCTTAATCTTATTATTATTCATATATTTGTTAATATTATATTGACTATACTATTATAGATATTATCTTGATTATTATTAATATTATCTTGTCGTTATTCATATTATTCATATTCTAGTTGGTTCGCTTTATTGTCAGTCATACTCTCTATCAATTCTTTTCTAAAAATCTCAAAGTTTGAATCCCACTAAGTGGGAACAATACTTATGTTGGACTATGTCCATAAAAAACTACTCTCAAGATCTCTTGAATCGCGCTAAGTGCAAACAATACTTATGTTGAATTATGTTTATACAAAATTTTGCTAACTTTTAAACATAACTTTTAAACAAGACCCTGCAAAGGGATGGTGGAATTGATCTCCTTAAATTATTTGGTCACACAAGTAAGGTTCTCAACTTTAATTCTCAAAATGTTAACTATCTATGAATTTATAATTCTTTTTTTTCATTCCAACCTCAAATTTTAGTCACACAAAAACTTCACATGTTAGATAGTAAATCATGAATTCAAGAAACATCCTGCAAAAGATGTATATCCTGAATCAAGTACTGATTACATCTATTTTTATACAAGGAAAACCTATAATACCTTTACATGATAATGAATGAAAAAATACTACCAAAAAAACACAAAAAATACACTAAATAAATCACTATTAGTTAGCTAGTAGTGATGTTACTATATGAGATTTTAAAAATAACTGAAATCGGAATGTTGACAGCATGACCTTGATTACCAAACAGTCCAATCTTCCCGAAGCTTGCAACAGAATTATTCGTGGTTGCATTCAAGATCACAGACAACACTTGTTTTTCACCATTTGCAATAGAAAAGTGAGTTGGAGTTACTTTCACCGAAACACCGAAAGGAGCATTCCAACCGACACTGTAAGTTTCGTTATTTCCAGCAATGTTTTGAACTGTTCTTTGCACAATTGTGGACTGGTTTAGCTTTGATAAAGTGATTGATGGCAAGTTTAGATCAGCACCATTTAGAGTGGAGTTATAAAGCAAACAATTTTGACCGGTGAAGTTTAGTACCACCGGAGCTGAACCATTGATGCCACATAAAAATGACATGTAATCATCGTAGCCTACAAAGAGACATGTTCGTTAATAACCGGTATATGTATATAATGAGAACTTTTATTGAAATGTGATTACTACTTACTAGTATCAAAGATCAAACCCGGGTTCAATGCTCCTGTTGCATTCACAAAACCGCTTCCCATGTCAAAAGGAGTAGCCGGAGTTTGGCTTAGATCTGGAAAGGCATATGATCGTTGAGCCATTATTGGTCCACCGCTTTTATCATTCTGAGAAGCAGTAGTAGAAAGGGCGGAACCGATGGCTGCAGGACTGAAATTCGGAAACTTTTGCTTAATCAGCGCAGCAAGACCTGCAATATGTGGTGCAGCCATACTTGTGCCCGACATCATAGCAAAATCCTCCCCTGATAAGAATGCAAATAAAATATTTAATTTCATATTATCATGTTTGTTTCACGATTAAATAAATCATGTTTTTACGAACCTTGAAATTCAACCGAGTCAGTTCCAAGAGAACTCCAAGCTGCCCATATAAAGTTTCCAGGGGCTAACAAATTAGGTTTCAAAATATCAGCTTGGCGAGGAAGACTGTCCTCTGGATCTGGTCCTCTTGCAGAGTAATACATAACCTTTGGGGATGCAGCACTGTAGTTTGCTTTTAGTCCGCCACAGATTGCGGCAACAGCCCCAAATTTAACAACTTTCTTCGAAACCGCGTCTATTTCCAACGAAGAATTGTAGTATTGCATCAAAATCTGACCAGTTGAAACAAAAACAAAACTATCAGAAGGTCATTCCTCACATGTAAAAGAGGGATAACAATGGAGAAAGCACCTTTGAGTCATTTGTAGATGGAATTATTATGCCGGGTGTTTTCATTGCAACTGGGTTAAGCTGAAAACCGATCACATAAGGATCCATATAGAAGACAACACCAGCTGCACTATGATTCTTGGCTGTTTCTGAAGCTCGTTTGATAGTGGAAATGCCGAGCACAAATCGAATTGAATAGCTGCAGATCATAAGGTTCCCTTTGATCAAATCGCGATTGTACTTGCTTGCATCTTGGCACTCACCAACATACATATCATCAGCGACCGTTGTATCATTGTTTAAAGCATCACGCGCATGAATCAGTTTGTAAAGTTTGTTATCATCCGTGCCAGCTGGGAAAAATAATCAAAAGAAAAATAACAAAAATTGAAACCGTTCATTCCTCGACTAATTTGGAAATTGTATACCATGAACAGAAAAAACATAAACTTACGTGCAAGTCCAACTCCAAGTATGGTAACATTGTTTCCAAGACTTATGGAGTTACTATAAAGCCGGTCATGAGAGGCAGCACCAACAGTAAGGATCCATGGACTGAAAGAAGACATGCTCATCGGGGACGGCCCGGTATTTCCAGCAGCTTGAACCACAAAAATACCAGCCTTTACAGCTGACAGTAATGCCATGTCAATAGGATTGAAGAAAGTTGCAACACCGGGAGGACGCCGATTTGGAGTGATAGATAAACTAATTATGTCAACCCCATCTTGAGCTGCCTGTAAACAATCGTTCATATGTACTATTTTTATTAGACTTCACGGAAAAAGCGAAAAAATGGATGCAATTTCAGAAAAATGAGTCGTTAGTGCAACATAAAAGTTTATTTTTTTGCCCATAATAATAACTTATTCAATTCAATATCGATGTGGATTAAGTAATTAACAGTATATGTACCTGGTCAATTGCTGCAACAACGTCTGCAGCAAATCCTCCAAAGCTCTTGTATAACGCCTTGTACACCGCAATGCTGTACAAAATTGAAATGTAATTATGTAAAGATGAGATGAAGTAGAATAGAGAATGAATCTATAATGTCGTGTATAACTCTATATCCGGAAAATTGCTACAAGTGTTAAAAGTAATGATAATAATCATAGCATGAAAAACTAAATAACTTAGACATAGTTCCAGATTATTTACTGCGAACGAGGAGCCATCCCACTAGCATTCCCAAAGTGATGCCCAGCAACAATCACCGGAATCCCATGGTTTCCTGCTGCAACCGATGCGGTATGCCTATGTAATATACACATCAAATGGACAATTAGTCAAAGGAGAAGAAAATTCAACAGATCTTAATTTATGGCTTGCATAATCAAGTAAACATAACTAATTATGTTGCGATTGAGACCAGTTTGACAAAATTTTCATTTTCAAATGATGGATAAGAGCATCCGAGGCATCACAATTTCAGAACAACACCTCAAAGTTATTCTTTTTTATTCCAAAAAACTGGTGAAGCTCCAATGAACAAAACAAAACACCTTAAAGATCTCTAAACAACCATAAATAGAAACTAAACTTAATTCATCAATGTTAAAGTAGACAATGAATGGAATTGATAGAACAGACCAGTTAATTTAACAAGAACCGCTAAAATCAAACATAACACAAACTGATTTCGAAATGCCAAAAACTCACGTGCCATGGCCATCGCCATCAAAGGGAGAAGCGTAGTCTTGAGTCATGTTAAATATTCCTCTTGTTATAGCAGATGCTGCAAAATGACGGGCCCCAACAAGTTTTCTATTGCAAGAGCCAGATGGAAAATCTCGAGTAACCTCGCAGATACCAGAAAAATGAGCGGGAACAGGATATGGATGTTGAGATTTATTGTCGCCGAAACTAGGGTGTGATGGATCTATTCCAGTGTCAACAAACCCGATAACAACTCCTTCTCCAGCAGTATCAAAACCACCATTTTGAGACCATGCTCCTTGTGGCAGACCCAAAAATTGTGGAGTATGTGTAGTCGCTGTTCTAACGGAAAAATCCAAAACCACATTGGACACTTCATCGCTCTTTGATAGTCTCTCTGCCTTCATGAATCAGCAAATTCAAAAGTCAAGAATACATTTGTTAAAAGTAAATCAAAAAATAAATAAAATTGGTAGCAGTATTGAACTATATAACCCCGACACTTCTCATTAAAGGTGTGTACGTTGTCTGACATAACAAAGACACAAATTATTACTGGTGTTAATGTGTCAGGGTCATGTGTGTGTCATGTCTTCATAGGCGATGAAGCCAAATCATAAATAGGAAGAAAAAAAACAAACAACATGTATATAACATATACAAAACATGGACATAATCATGATGCTAAAAACTAACATTTCATACCTGCTGTTGGGTAACAAGAACAGCAAATCCATTAATCAGGTAATGGTAGCTATAGAGTTTCAAATATTTCTCTCCTTTCAACACTTTCTTCAACAAAGAATCGTGTACTCGCGTAACATAAGAGCCATATCTCTTATCTGTCTTTGTAATATTGCCATATCTATGGAAAAAGAGCAACAAAAACAACAATGGGTTTCATAAACAAGCTCAAAAGTCTTGAATTAGTAAGTAAATCAAACATGATGATGATGCAAAGTACTGAAAATTTGATAATATAATTAACAAATAAAATGACTCATTTCAAACATGAAATCCAACAACATATCATTTATAGATAATATAACCAATCATTTAACTAAAAATTATCATCTTAGCAAAATAGTGCATAGCTTCCACAAGAAGCCTAGTGATTTGGGATAAAAAAAAAACCCCAAAGAATTGAAAAAGCTAAAAACATCTTGATCTAAAAGAATTAAGAACAAACCATCCAAACCACACGCAACAAAATTATAAACCCCAAATAAAAAGTACTAAATAGGAGTATGTTAGAAGAACAATACCTTGGTTTCTGAAATTGAGTTCTTCCATTATCTTTGAAACCATTACTATCATCCTTCAACCATGTCAAAACACCATATGAATGAGAAGTTGGAGCTTGTTTCAAAGTAACCACATAAACAGAAGTAGTAGCATTATCCAGAACATCTTGCAGGCATAAACAAGGGACAAGAATCAACAAACTAAACAACACAAAATGTGTCAAATTATGATTCCCCATCAGGGTTTCAATGAAAACTGAAGAAGACAGAGTTGAATCCGAAGCAGCCCGAACAAGTATGAAGAAGAAGAAGAATAGTTCAGAAACCCACATGCACCATTGTCAAGTTCAAGACTTTGTAGCTTCTAAAGACTAAGAAAGCAATGTGATTTGTTTGAGAGAGATAGAGGTAAGAGAAATGGGAGAGTGATAAAGTAAGAGAGAGAGAGAGAGAGAGAGAGAGAGAGAGAGAGAGAGGTGTTTAGTTAAGTTAAGTTTGGAGAATCTAGAAGCAAAGGGTTGTGTTGTTGTGGTTGGGTTTTGTGAATTTGAACTTTTATTAATTAATGAAAGAAAAAGAAGAAGAAGAAAATAATGGAAGGAAAAAATGAACGTTTAATTTGGATTTATTCGTTTTTGGAATTTTTGGGGTCGTTGGTTGTCAACATTTGTATGTTGGTGTCTTCTCGTGACATGTGTAAATGATGACAACTACATTTTTATTTTATTTTATTTTTTTTCTGTTTGTACTCAGGTTTTTCTGTTCCTTCTTAATACTAGTATGTTGAAATGAATGTATTTTTCAACTTTTATTTTTTTTACAGAACTTTTTGAGTTTTATTAAACACGAACAAACTGGATTATATTTTGAGAAATTTTCGCATTATTATACAGTGCCGACACTCCTAAAGAAATTAAAAAAAATATCTGATACTGTATCTTTCTAATCATTTTTATTTGGTTTGGACATTACCTTCTTCTTTTCTAAACTTAACTATTTTAAATTAGTTCTTAAAAACAAATTAGATTAAATTAAGTTAAAAAAATTTATTTTTAAAATAAGTTAATCTTTATTATATATATATATATATATATATATATATATATATATATATATATATATATATATATATATATATATATATATATATATATATATATATTGATGTGGTGGTAAGAGATGTTACGGAGACAGTTGGGCATTGCTGATCTACAAGATTAATATTGCAATGTCAAAATCAGTTTTAAATAAAGGAGGATAGAGTGTGTTATGGATTAAAATTATTTTTTCCTGCTTAAGTTGTGGTATTTATGTAGTGAGCAAAATTGGGTCTTCCTTGTATTGGATCTGAAGCAAACTTAAAACATTTGCTCTGAACAAGGCATGTTATGGCGTCTTGCATGAAAAGTCTTCCAAGGAGCTAGGATTGGTACATCTAGTTGTGATATGGTGTTAAGAAGTGGAAAAGAACTGAAGATAACTTCATTAAATGTACATCTCATCATTGAGACGTTTTGCATGTTTTTTCGCATGTGGCTCTAGGTTTATAGGTTAAGGTGTGGCACTTCTACCTAAGCGCTCGAGCACACTCAAATGTGGTTACATTTTTTAGGTATCATTTCAACTGTAGATTTTTTACCTTCCATTTACTTTCATTCGTCATTGTTTATTCGTTTCATTTGTTTCGTTATATAATGGTTGCTTTGACTTTTCAAACAACTTTTTGTTCCTTCTCATCATTGACCTTAGTATTTCTGATAGTTCTCTTTCTTATTCTTCTTTAACATTCTAGTGGTGCACGTTTATTGCCATATTCATTTCTTGTTATGGTCTACGGATGTCAAGTTTTTCCTGCTCTAAGTAGTTTCTTCAATTCATCTCTTACTTAAGTATCTTTCTCAAACTCTTTCCATTTCATTTATTGTTTATCTTTTTTTAGCGTTTACCATGGCTAACTTATAAAATGTGCCTGAGAATATAAATAGAGCTGATAGAGAGGATTCTCCAATATCAGTGATTTTTGAGAATTTTAATAGAGAACCTCTAGAACTGAATGGTCTGAATCTCAAATTTATTGTACTGAGTGATGGTTCTAGGTCCGGAGAAGGTTTTGTTGAAAGTGGCGTCAGTCTTCTTAGTACATCTGAATGGGTGGAAAGGGAAACTCTTGTAATCCAACTTATATGGAAGTGGTTGCACGCCTCGTCTCCTCCCTCAAATCCTACAATGATCTGGACACGACCATAATAGCCCAGGATGAGCGACGGGCTCTCTTATATACTAATTCTTTTAGTGCAACACATAGTCGTGATCTTAGAGATATAGAACTTAGGGACCATCTTGTGTTTAGGAAAAATCGTGCAATTTTTTACTGGTGTTAGTTATCTTTTGCATGACAAGTGAGAAAAAAATGATAAAATGGGGATGTGTTAACTTGGTATCATTAGCAGATGTCGGGTTCGACCACTGGGTAGATCCAGAGTTTGTAGGCATAGATTTTGTCTTTGATAGCACATAAAAGGTGGAGAATACTCAAATAGAAGTCGGTTCTTCTTCTAAGTGGTATGTCTAACACATTGACGTTGGCAAAAGGATTTTGTAGCCTTTTGATAGATGATTCATCCTTTTCTACGAGTGTATCGTCACTCGGCTGATGTTCAGGATGCCCTTCAATGAGTTCAAAAAGGAGTTGTTGAATCACTGAATCTTGGTCATTCTCAACTACACACATCTGCTTGGACTTTTGCCAAGGTGTTTCAATATTTATGTGAGTACCGGGAGAAGGTGTCGTCCCTTGATATCAATCAGATATCATTCGTTAAATTATATAATATTATTATGACAATCGTGTATATTTGTTTTAAATAAAGTTGTTGATTTATAAATTTCAACAACTTTTTTACATTAATACATAAATATAAATAAATGTTGTCGGCAAAGATTGAACTCTAGACCAACAATTTATTCTCATTAACTCAACAAGCACATATTAGTTGAACTATTCCATCCACCCCAATTGTAACACCCTTCTACCCCACAAGCATTCACGATAATTAAAACAATTATATCAGAGTATATCACCGCAAGGGTGCCACATTTCGTCATAAAATTACATTAACGTCTTACTCTGTAATACGGGTTATGTCAACATAAGTTAAATCAAATACTACGCAGCGGAAAATCACATTTCAACATAAATTATAACTCAAAAGTCTTAAAATAAGAAATTCATAGCATCATGAGGTCGACAACAAAAAGAACAAAATGGTTCGACTCAAACATCCTGACCCGATGTTACATATCAGAGCAAGACCCTCTAATAAACAAAAATTACCAAAATACTTCAAGGCTAATTCTTCACGCACCAAAAGAGTTAATCCTGATCACCTGCATGTTACCCACGTGGAGGCAACATTCAAATAGGCAGGGTGAGTAATCACAAATCATTATACAAGATATAAAGATATATTACGATAACATTCATCATACAAAAACAACAATGTCATGAAATCCACACATCATCATTTAGCAAGTATTATACTCACACTTTCATATCATAATATCATATATACATCTTCATTCATAAAGTCATCAAATCAATAACTCATCAACAAAGCATCGCTCAAGTTACAACATCATCACACGTCATTTTAAGATCACCTCATCAATAATAACAATCATTCACATAGATGCAATGCCACATAATATGAAATACAATAACATAAACTCATGCATGTGGTACCAAATCAACATGTTGATGGACACTGGGGCATCACCCTCCAAAGATCCCCACGAATAAGATCGATTCTACATAAGAATTAGAGCACAACATAAACACCCCAATCCACACAATAGGATTAAATTCAACATTGGACCAAAGTCCTATCAACAACACTGGACCGAAGCCATACTATGCTATAAATGCATGATGCACTACGTCATAATCAACATCATCACTAGATCGTCAAGTTGCATAATCATTCATAAAAATTCATCAAAACATCATGGTATTATATCATTATTATACATCACAATTCTTCATATTACATCACAAAACATAATGTTATAGTCACCAAAATACAGCACATCAATTACTCAAGGCATACGGACAACAAGATACCAGACAACATAATAAAAGAAAAGAAATATAAAACTACTGCTCATGCTCGCCCGGTGAAGCAAATCGCTCGCCTGGGTTTCGCCCATCAAAGTATGGGTGAATTCCCTCCTTCATACCAAAACCAGGAGCACTCATTTTTTACCCTCTTCTCACTCCCACTTTCGCCTAGCAAGGCTGGGTAGAAATCGCTTCGCCCAACGAGCTTGGCAGTTCACCCAGCGAAACTGCACGAACCTGCAACTTTTCAGTTGCGATTCTGCACCAGTTCTGACACAAATTTCTTACGACTTCCAATACCCTTCAGTATAAAATCAACACATCAATCACAATTAAATCAACACTACAACAATAATACATCATACCAGACAACATATACATCATTTCCCTTCATTTTACACATCCCCAAATCACAAAATTCATCATAATATCCCTAAAATCCAAAATCCCCTAAAACCCCAACCACATACATACATCTAACTTTATATCAATTATAATGACAAGTGATACTCCTCATACCTTAGACAATTCGATTCCGATCTTCTTCTTGAGTTCTTTCAGAATTTCTTTGAGCCCTAGCTTCCCCTTTTCCTTTTCCTCAGAGCTCCTTTCCCAAAATACGATCGTACCCAATAAATTCTTTTCTTCTCTATTTTCCTTTTTTCCAACTTACCTCTAGGACCCTTAATATGATTTCCCAACTTTATCTTCACTCATTCACCCAACTTTACCATCTTTCCCTAAATGTTCTACTTCTTTAAAATAATAATCATAATAATAAGATATTCACATATTCCACTATTATTACTATCAAAATAATTTTAATAATCATATATTTCTAAATATTTTCAATACCTTTTTAACAACATCAATACCCCACAACACAAATCATCAGGCATCAAATATTTCACCAAGATTCACCGAAATCGTGAATATTTATAATAAATAAATAAAATAAATATTCTAATTATTTTGGGGTATTACAACTCTCCCTCACTTAAAGAATTTTCGTCCTCGAAAATTACCTGAAGGAAACAGAGTCAAATATGACTCCTTCATCTGATCTTCACGTTCCTAAGTCCAACTCTCATCAGCTGGTCCACCCCATAACACCTTCACCAAAGCTATGTTTTTACCCCCATAGTTGTTTCATTTCTCGTCCATCAATCCGCACAGGTAATGTTTCAACAGTCATATTACCTTTCACCTGTACGTTATCCATCTAAATCACATGCGACGAATCTAGAATGTATTTCCTCAACTGAGACACCTGAAACACATCTGCAAATTCGCAAGCGACGGTGGTAAAGCAATCTGATAGGCTACCTCCCCTATCCTTTGCATAATATGATACAGACCAACAAAACATGGAGTGAGCTTCCTAGATTTCAAAGCTCGACCTACACCAGTCACCGGCGTAACTCAAAAATACGTGATCTCCCTCTTGGAATTCAAGTGTCTTCCTTCTCTTATCATGATAACTCTTTTGACGACTCTGCGAAGCTCTCATTCTTTCTTGGATCATCTTAATCTTCTCAGTCATCTCCTGCACAATCTCAGGTTCGAGTACAACACTCTCGCCTGACTCATACCAACACAATGGAGTTTTACACCTTTTTCCATACAAAGCTTCATACAGTGCCATCTCAATACTAGCATGAAAACTATTATTGTAGGTAAACTCAATCAACGAAAAATGGCTATCCCAAGATCCTCCTTAATCCAACACATAAGCCCTCAGTAAATCCTCCAAAGATTTGATGGTCCTCTCTGTTTGACCATTCGTTTGCGGATGATATGCAGAACTCATCCTCAACTTAGTACCCAAAGCATCTTGTAAACTTTTTCAGAACCTCGACGTAAATCTCGGGTCTCTGTCCGACACAATATTGGAAGGTATCCCATGCAACTTCACAATTTCCCCAATGTACATCTCAACTAGCTTATGCATAGAATGATTAGTTTTCATCGGTAAGAAATAAGTCAATTTAGTTAATTTATCCACAATCACCCAAATTGAATCACTCCCCTTCGCAGTGTTCGGCAATCCCGACACAAAATCCATGGAAATACTATCTCATTTCTTTTCTGGAATATTCAACGATTGCATCATACCCAAAGGCTTCTGATGCTCGATCTTCGACTTCTGACAAGTCAAACACGCATATACAAACTCAACAATATTCTTCTTCATACATGGCCACCAAAGTAATTTCTGCAAATCCTGGAACATCTTCGTAGCACCGGGATGAATACCCAACCTAGTTTGATTCCCTTCCTCTATAATACTCTTCTTAATATCCTCTAGAATACTCTTCTTAATATCTGGAACATCTGGAACACACACTTTATATTTGAACCTCATCACACCATTCTCATCAATTCGGAATTCACCTCTGTTACCTTGGTTAATTAAGATCGACTGATCAACTAACTTCAAATCAGATTGATGACCCACTCTGATTTCTTCTAGAATACCACTATTCAGTTTCAACATACCTAACTTCACATTGTCAGGAGTCTCTTCACATATCAAACTCAGATCTCAGAACTGTTAGATTAATTCTAATTTTCTCACCATAAGCATCGACATATGCAATGACTTCCTGCTCAATGCATTAGCCATTACATTTGCTTTACCGAGATGGTAACTCAAATCAAAATCATAATCCTTCAATAATTCCAACAACCTCCTTTACCTCATATTCAACTCCTTCTGATTGAATAAGCACTTCAAGCTCTTATGATCACATAACACTTCAAATTTAGAGCCAAAAAGATAGTGTCTCCAAATTTTCAACATGAACACCACAACTCCCAAATCTAAGTCATGTGTAGGATAGTTCCTTTCATGAACTCTTAATTGTTTCAAAGCATAAGCAATAATCTGTCTATTCTGCATTAACAACTCCATCAAGACCCATCTTCGATGCATCACAATACACCATAAAAGATTCATTCGGATTAGGAAAAATCAATACTGGAGCAGTCATCAATATCTTCTTCAATTCTACAAAGCTCTCTTCACAAGCAACGTCTCACACCTAAGCTTGACCTTTTCGAGTCAACGGTAAAGTCAATCTAGAAAAACCTTCTATGAACTTGCGATAGTAACCTGCCAACCCTAGAAAACTTTGTATCTTAATAGCAGACTTCAGAGTCTCCCACTGTAACACAACATCAATCTTATAAAGATCCACAACAATTCCACCACTTGAAATCACATGGCCAAGAAAACTCACTTCTTTCAACCAAAACTCGCACTTCGACAGTTTTGCATATAATTTCTTCTCTTTCAATACTTGCAACACACTCCTCAAATGCTCAGCATGCTCCTCTTCAAATTTTGAGTATATTAGAATATCATCAATGAAAACTACAACAAACTTATCCAAATACTCATGGAAATCCGATTCATATACTCCATGAACACACCAGGTGCATTAGATACACCAAATGGCATCATAGTGTATTCATAGTGACCATACCTTATTCTGAAAGCTATCTTTGAAATATCATCCAATTTAACACGAATCTGATGATAACCAGACCTTAGATCAATCTTTCTAAACACACAAGCGCCTACTAACTGATTCATCAAATCGTCAATTCTCAGAAGTGGATATTTATTCTTGATAGTCACTTTGTTCAACTGTCGATAATCAACACACAACCTCATACTACCATTTTTATTCTTAACTAACAACACAGGAGCACCCCACTGAGAAATACTCGGTCGAACAAACTTCTTCTCAAGTAATTCTTTCAATTGTTTCTTCAATTCACTTAACTCGGAAGCTAACATTCGATAAGGAGCCATTGACACCAGACTCGTTCCTGGTATCAAATCCACTGCAAACTCTACTTAGCGCTCTGGAGGCAAATCACTTAAGTCATCTGGAAACACCTCTGGAATTCACAAACAACAGGTAATTCGACACTCGCAGCTTCATGATCAACTTGTAACGATGAAAACAGCGTAAACATAAAAGCTTCGTCTACTTGCTTAGCGGACAAGAACATCAACTCTCCATTAACACCAAACTCGGGAAACTCCACGATTTTATTATAACAGTTGATATGAATATAGTTAAACTCCAACCAGTTCATTCCCAAGATTACATCAATTTGGTGCAAGGGTAAACACATCAAATCCATCATGAAAATCTTCCCAAAAATCTTCAAAGGACACCTCGAACACACAAAAGTATTAATAATAGAACCATTAGCAGGAGTTTGTATTATCATACTACCATTCATACCAGACAATTTCAAACCCAATCTAGTAGCACATTCAAGCGAAATAAACGAATGAGTAGCACCAGTATCAATAATAGCAACCAACTAAACATTGTTAATAAAACAAGTACCTCAAATCAAGTTATCCTTCTTGGGAACTTCTGAACCACTCAAAGCAAACACTCTGCCATTAGTCTGAGCAGCAGTAGCAGTCTTCTTCGGCTTCTGACACTAGGTACTAATGTGAACCTGTTCACCGCAGTTGAAACAAGTCAGACATTCACCCTTGCAATCAGTAACTCTATGGCCTCTCTTACCACATCTATAACACCTCAACACACTATTGTTGCAAACTTCATCACAATGGCCTTTCTCGCTACACCTGTAACACTTAACTAAAGCGGGAGCTGCTCCCCCACTTGTCTTCCTCCCATCTGAAACCTTTTGCTTCCCTTTGTCAGCTGGAGTCACATAAGGCTTTCCTATAAACTGTCTTTTCTCTCTCTTCTCACTAAGATGCTTGCAGTGAGCAGATCGAGCGTGACTATCCTCATCATAGATCCTACTTGTATCCATTAGCTCAGCATACCTGCTAATCTATTGGTATCCAATACCCTGCTTGATCTCTGGTCTCAATCCATTCTCAAACTTGAGACATTTAGAAATTTCATTATCAACACGGTTGTAATGCAAACAAAACTTCACCAGCGCCTCGAATTTCGCTGCATACTCTGCCACAATCATGTTTACTTGCTTCAGTTCAAGGAACTCTATCTTCTTCTTGCCAAGAACATCCTCATGAAAATACTTTCTGAAAAATTATCTCTTGAATACAACCCAAGTTATCTCAGTACCAACATCTTCCAATCTCTAACGGGTGTTATCCCACCAATCTTCAGCCTCTTCTGACAACATATGAGTACCAGATTGTACCTGTTGCGTGTCAGTGCATACCATCACTCGAAAGATCTTCTCAATCACTTTGAGCCACTTCTGTGCACTCTCTAGATCATGGGTGCCAATAAAAGTTGGCGGATTATTCCTCTGGAACTTCCCCAAAGCACGAAATTTATCAGGATCCCCTCCATTATGATTATTCTAAGACATCACTTGAGCAAGTGATTCCAACGTATCAGTAATAACACGATCGTTTCTTCTAACCATTCTTCATACCACCGACAATGTTAGAAGGAACAGTTCATTGACAGTGTACACTCACTCGTCGACTAACAGGGACTGACATCATACAAAACCTGACCGGACGAACCAACCTACTCTGATACCACTAATGTAATACCCTTATATCCCACAAGCATTCATGACAATTAAAACAACTATATCAGAGTATGGCACCGCATGGGTGCCACATTTCTTTATAAAATCACATTAATATCTTACTCCGTAACACGGGTTCTGTCAACATAAGTTAAATCAAATACTACGCAGCGGAGAATCACATTTCAACATAAATTATAACTCAAAAGTCTTAAAACAAGAAATTCATACCATCATGAGGTCAACAACAAAAAGAACACAATGGTTCGACTCAAACGTCCCGACCCGGTGTTACATATCAGAGTAAGACCCTCTAATTAACAGAAATGACCAAAATACTTCAAGGCTAATTCTTCACGCACCAAAAGAGCTAATCCTGATCACCTGCATGTTACCCACGTGGAGGCAACATTCAAACAGGCAGGGTGAGTAATCACAAATCATTATACAAGATATAAAGATATATTACGATAACATTCATCATACAAAAACAAACCATCATGAAATCCACACATCATCATTTAGCAAGTATTATACTCACACTTTCATATCATAATATCATATATACATCTTCATTCATAAAGTCATCAAATCAATAACTCATCAACAAAGCATCGCTCAAGTTACAACATCATCACACGTCATTTTAAGATCACCTCATCAATAATAACAATCATTCACATAGATGCAATGCCACATAATATGAAATACAATAACATAAACTCATGCATGTGGTACCAAATCAACATGTTGATGGACACTGGGGCATCACCCTCCAAAGATCCCCACGAATAAGATCGATTCTACATAAGAATTAGAGCACAACATAAACACCCCAATCCACACAATAGGATTAAATTCAACACTGGACCGAAGTCATACTATGCTATAAATCCATGATGCACTACGTCATAATCAACATCATCACTAGATCGTCAAGTTGCATAATCATTCATAAAAATTCATCAAAACATCATGGTATTATATCATTATTATACATCACAGTTCTTCATATTACATCACAAAACATAATGTTATAGTCACCAAAATACAACACATCAATTACTCAAGGCATACGAACATCAAGATACCAGACAACATAATAAAAGAAAAGAAATATAAAACTTTTGCTCCTGCTCGCTTGGAGAAACAAATCACTCGCCTGGGTTTCGCCCAGCGAAGCAGGGGCGAATTCCCTCCTTCATACAAAACTAAGAGCCCTCATTTTTCACCCTTTTCTCGCTCCTCGCCCAACAAGTTGGGATGTTCTCTCGGCAAAACTGCACGAACCTGCAACTTCTGAGTTGTGATTCTGCAACAGTTCAGACCCACATTTCTTACGATTTCCAAAACTCTTCAATCCAAAAATACACATCAATTACAAGTAAATCAACACTACAACAACAATACATCATACCAGACAACATATACATCATTTTCTTTCATTTTACACATCCCCAAATCATAAAATTTGCCATAATATCCCTAAAATCCAAAATCCCATAAAACCCCAACCACCTACATACATCTAACCTTATATCAATTATAATGACAAACGATACTCCCCATACCTTAGACGATTCGATTTCGATCCTCAGAGCTCCTTTCCCAAAATACGATCGTACCAAATGAATTCCTTTCTTCTATATTTTTCTTTTTCCCAGCTTACCCCTAGGACCCTTAATATGATTTCCCAACTTTATTCTCACTCATTTCATCCAACTTTACCATCTTGCCCTTAGTGTTCTACTTCTCTAAAATAATAATAATAAGATATTCATATATTCCACTATTATTACTATCAAAATAATTCTAATAATCATATACTTTCAGATATTCTCAATACCCTCTTAACAACATCAATGCCCCACAACACAAATCATCAGGCATCAAATATTTCACCAAGATTCACCAAAGTCACGAATATTTATAATAAATAAATTAAATAAATATTCTAATTATTTTTTGGTGTTACACCAATGATCTTGAAGGTGAGAAAATACTTAGAAGGGGGGTTAAATAAGTATGAAGATAAAACTTAGAAATAAAAACTCAAGTATTTTTATCCTGGTTCGTTGAACTCAACTACTCCAGTCCACCCTATCTATAGTGATTTGCCTTTCTCAAACAAGGACTTAATCCACTATTTAATCAACTGATTACAATAATAAGCACTATGAACAACTGTTCAAAGTCTTCTCAAGAACTATTGATCCCAACTAGATCTTCTTAAGGAACTATTACAATGAAGTGTAAAATAAATACAAGTGTCTGACTGCTTTTAACAAGCTTTATCACAAAAGTGATTTTTCACTTAATGTTAAGAACAAAAGAATAAACTCGGCAAAGAGAATAAGAATATTTTATGAGAGCTTCAAAGATACGTCAACTGAAGAAGATGAGGAAGACTTGCTTTTATATGCACAGTAGTCCACAAAGTCTTGACGTTGGAGACTGTGTACTGAAAAGGCCTGAACCTTTTTGTCTTCACATCACATGACCTTTCTTAGAAGTAGAATGCACAGAGAAATGCTTTTGGTATGTGTTCTAGTGTCAAGCATGAAAGAGGAAAGAGTCGTTGAGCCAAATCAACGAATATAACTTTGAATTCTTCTTCAACAAGTATTTCACTTCAGCAAAGTAAGCATCAGAGTCTGCGTGATCTGAATCTTGGATGCCCATCAGAGTTTGCTGAATCAGAGTAATGCAACAAGTGTGCTTTAGCGTGTAGTTCTATCAGAGCAGAGTTTTATGACTCAGATCCTCAGTACATGCAGCGTGTAGTAATCTCAGAGTCTTCTGAAAAACTGTGCTTCTTAACTCTCATACAAAGATCTTCAATGCTTCAGAGTCTTCAGATCTTTCAGTGTTTTCTGCTTCAGATCCTTCTGCAGCTTCTGCTTCAGATTCTTCTGTAGCTTCTGCTTCAGATCCTTCTGCAGACAGCATTCAGATTCTTTTATAAGATGATTCTGACTCTTCAGAGCCTTCCATAGTTCCATGTTCAGATTAATTCGCTCTTAGATATATATATATACTTTGACATCTGCAGCAAATATTCATGAACAAATTTTAGAGTATATAATTCTTTAATACAAAATTTTATAAGAGTTATCATCAAAACATAGAGATATTGCTAAGAAACAATCTGTGTTCTTACAATCTCCCCCTTTTTTATGATGACAAAACATGAGAAATTTTGTTCAATAAAAAAAAATTATAACTCCCCCTGAGATTAAGAATCTCTCCCTGAAATGAATACTCTAAAGGAAAAGAATACTTCCCTTTTTGCTTGAGTGTATTTCAGAATCAGAGTCTGATGACTTCTTTCAAACACAGAGTCTGGTTTTTCGTTAAGAATCAGAGTACAATTTGCTTCAGGAATCAGAGTCTGGTTGGATAATTCTCAGGATAACTTCAATGAATTTATTTTGTCAGATGAAATAATAGAATCTGAAAGACTTAAATTCAAAGATAGTTAATAATATGTCTGAATTTCGTTTTAGTATTTGCTTATGGATTGAACAATCAGATTCTTTTTCTCCCCCTTTTTGTCATAATCAAAAAGATGTGTAAAGACAAAAAAGATAACAGAAGAAAAGCAAAATAAACATTTTCATTCATTCAGATGGTTCACATAACTGATGATAAAAAAACAAGCAAAAGAAAACAGATGCAAACAACAGTGCAAAAAAAACATGAAAAGAAACTAAGGTTGGCGAGATGCAATTAGGGTCAGAAGATCTGTGATCTTTGTAGTAGACTCTTCTTGCTTGGCCGTCCAAGTCTTAATCTCTTCAGTGGTTTGTTCTTGTTTGATTATCCAGGACTTGATTTCCTTAACCTCTTTCACAAGTTCTGAATTGTCAGTCTTTACTTCAGATTCAGACACATCAATGTCCATATCAGATGCAACATCTTGAGATGGAGAGTCTTCAGAAGGAGCAGCTTCCAAAAGCAGCACTCGTGGTTTGGGAATGCTCATCAGAGTCTGTCTGACCAATTCAGCAAACTTTGCCTTAGCATCTTCAGCACAAACTGCCTTGAGATGAGACGCCACAACGTTGAACTTAGAGATAAATTTATCCCAAGCAGCTTCAGACTTAACAGGATCTATACTGAACAGACACTCTTCTTCCACATGTGCAATCCCCATACGAACTTCATTTTTGAAATTCTCAAATAGTTTATCAACATCTGATCTAGGGTTAGGATAAAGGTATTCCTCAAGAGTCACTTTTTCAGCAGGTTCAACGTTTGGCTGAGGTTGTTCACAAGTGGTATCAGGAGGTGTTGGATCAGATGGTGGTTATTCAGGTGGTTGAGGTGCAGATGTTTGAGGTACAGATGATTGAGGTTCGGATGGTTGAGGTGCAGATGATTGAGGTTCAGATGGTAATGGTATGGTGAGTTGAGGTGTAGGGGTTGTTGAAATTTCAGCTTCAGATGATGAAGGTTGAAAATCTGAGAGATTGAATTTGGAGCGAAGTGAAAGTCTACGATTGATTTGGTCAGATGCTGATAGGTCAGAAAATGAAGGTTTGAATGGATCAGGAATGTGTAAACAGGAGGGTGAGTGAACTTTTGATTCAGAATCAGATGATTCAGTGGAGTGGCATGAGGTGGATGACAAGACAACCATGGTTGCAAGTGGTTCCAAATCAAGAATGTCATTGGATGAGTTAAAGATAGAGGGTTCTGGAACAGGTAATGATTGTTCTATTATTGAGGGTTGTTCAGATGGTGTTGGTTGGGGAGGTTCAGATGAAATGGGTTGAGATTGATGTTCTTGTGGTTGTTATTGTTGTTCTGGTTGTGGTTTTTGTTGTGGTTGAGATTCTGGTTGAGGTTGTTCTGGTTGTGGTTGAGATTCTGGTTGAGGTTGTTCTGGTTGTTGATGTTCTGGTTGTGTTTCTGGTTGAGGTGGTTCAAATGGAGTTTGTATAGACGATGGTTGAGAATGTGTAGGTTGAGATGGAGAGGGTTCAGATAAATGAATCCCAGATGATGGTGGTACAGATGATTGTGGTCTAGAAGGTGATGGAGAAGGTGAAGGTAATGAAGAGTGAATGGTTGGTATTTGATCAGATGTTAATACGTGTTTGATAGTTTCTCTAATGTCTTCCAGACTTGCTTCTGGAGGAGTTGGTTTCACTTTCTTTACCTTCTGAGGCTTAGCAGCAGCTTTAGAGGCTTTTGTCTTAGGCTGAGCCTCAAATCCTTCTTCAGCAATCTTCTTTGAGTGCCTTTCTCTAAGAAGATTAGGCAGAATTTCTCCTTCCTTCTGGACGATGTTAACAGGCAGAGGAAACCATTTAACAAACAATCAGCTATGTAGGATAAGATGATCTTCCTTGGTTCGTCAGCACTGAACATTGGAAAATCTTCAACAGGAATCCTTCTGTTGCTGACATCCTTAGTAGCAATTTTCTTAGGTTTGCTGGCAAACTCTGTGATGACCTTCATCCTCTTCAGAGTATTGCCATTAATGACAGAACCTATGACATAAGACAGATCCTCTGGCACCCCAGCATCATACAGATGTTTCACAAGACCATTCTCTGTTAGAATGTCTGATATTAGTCTTCCCATAGGAATCCAATTCCTAACTTTTCCAGTTTTGACTCTTACTTCTTCTCTTGTTTCCTTTATATGATTCAGAAGGTGACTAAACAGAAGATAAGGCAAGTCCACCTTCTTTCCCTTGCTCATACAGAACATGAAGTAGAGTTGTTCAGCATTGACATAATCTGGAGAATTTCATGATTTTCTGTGAAAGATGGAACTCATGAAAATCTTGGCCCAGATCCTGTAGACTGGCTTCAGTTCCCTTACTTTGCTAGTTGGTTCCCTAGAAATACTAACTTCTTGAAACACATCAGCAAGATCCACACGAGCAGATTGTAGACTAGTTTCACCATCAGTTTCAGAGTACCCAATAAGTTGTCTGATCAGCTTCTCAGTAATCACAATCTCCTTTCCAAGGACAGAAGAATGGATGAATTTAGGGCACACCTGAGCATGTATCCAGAATTCTTTCACCAGAATTGGATAAATAGGTTGAAGAAAGATTAAACCCATTTTCTTCAATGGAATCAAAATCTACAAAGCATTCACTCAGAACTTCCAGATCTACAGTTGGAGTGAGAAGGGTTCTCACAGGTTCCTTGTACGCTTCAGCATTAGGAGAAGAAACAGCAGTGGTCGATTGCATCTGAGCAAATGTTGATGAAGAAGATGCCATTGTTGTTCTTGAGTGGGAGGTTTTAGGTTTAGGGTTTAGATGAAGAGAAAATAGAAGACAGAAATGCATAAAAGGTTTGTGAGGTGAAAAGTGTGAAATGGTGTGATTTGTGGTATTTATAGATAAAATCAGGCACACAGACAGTCACATAAGCACGCTTCACATAGCATTAAATGAAAAAGTAAAAACATCATTGCACAACATTTATGATTCTGACAGATGGGGGAAAAATCAAGAAAAATCAGATTTTCAAAGCAGTACCTCAAACGTTAATTCAGTAAAGTGCACTCTACCTTTCCAGTTTCTGAGCTACACGTGTTTGCTTGCATGTGCTTCTGAAATCTCTTGAGAAATGAAATGTTAGCCCATGTTCAGATCCTCTGAGCATTGTTAGTTCAGATTTGCACAAATAAAATAATTCAAGAAAATGAATAAATTTACAGATGAAGTACTTCAGAGCATTAAACATTTTGCATCTGAGAAGTTTGCCTCTGATGAATATTATTCTGGACAAAAAGCCATACCAATATTTTTCAGAATAAACTTGAACCTATCTTCAGCAAGGGGTTTTGTAAAAATATCAGCCCATTGATGATCTGAATCAACAAAGGCTAAGTTTATAATACCCTTCTGAACATAGTCTCTGATGAAATGATGCTTAATTTCTATATGTTTTGCCTTATAGTGTAAAATTGGATTTTTAGACAAACATATAACAGAAGTATTATCATAGAAGATAGATACATTACTTTCAAAGATCTGATAGTCTTCTAGCTGACTTTTCATCCAGAGCATCTGCGTGCTACATCCAGCAGCAGCAATGTATTCTGCCTCTGTTGTAGAAAGTGCAATTGTGGGTTGCTTCTTGCTGTACCATGAGATCAAATGACTTCCAAGGAACTGACAGCTTCCAAAAGTACTTTTACGCTCTACTCTGTCTCCAGCATAGTCAGCATCACAGAATCCAACTAATGTATATTCATCAGATCTTCTGTAACACAGACCCACGTTAGTAGTACCTTTCAGACACCTTAGAATCCTCTTAACAGCAGTTAAGTGAGATTCTCTAGGATCTGATTGGAATCTTGCACACAAGCATACACTGAATAAAATGTCAGGTCTAGAAGCAGTTAAGTAGAGAAGAGATCTTATCATACCTCTGTAGAGTTTCTGATCTACTTTCTTACTTACCTCTTCCTTACCAAGAGTACTTGTTGGATGCATAGGAGTTTTTGCCATCTTACTATCAGTCATGTTAAACTTCTTCAGAAGCTCTTTAACATATTTAGTCTGGTGAATATATGTGCATTCTGGAGTCTGATTTACTTGAATTCCTAGAAAGAATCTAAGTTCTCCCATCATGCTCATCTCAAATTCAGACTGCATAGACAAAGAAAACTCCTTTCCCAGCATAATATTGGTAGATCCAAAAATAATATCATCCACATAAATTTGACAAACTAGTAAATCTTTCTTAGATGTTTTACAGAAAAGAGTTGTGTCCACTTTGCCTCTGATAAATTTCTTTTCCAGAAGAAAATTACTCAATCTTTCATACCAAGCTCTGGGAGCTTGTTTCAAACCATAAAGAGATTTTTTGAGTTTGAAAACATGATCTGGAAATTTATCACTTTCAAAACCAGGAGGTTGATGGACATAAACTTCTTCTTCTATAATACCATTTAAGAAGGCACTCTTAACATCCATCTGATAAAGAGTGATGTTATGTTGTGCAACAAATGAAATAAGAAGGCGTATAGATTCTAACCTTGCCACTGGTGAATATATGTGCATACTGGAGTCTGATTTACTTGAATTCCTAGAAAGAATCTAAGTTCTCCCATCACGCTCATCTCAAATTCAGCCTGCATAGACAAAGCAAATTCCTTTCCCAGCATATGAAATAAGAAGGCGTATAGATTCTAACCTTGCCACTGGTGAATATATGTGCATTCTGGATTCTTGAGCATAAGTTTCAGTGTAATCAGTACCTTCTTGTTGATTGTACCCTTGAGCTACCAGCCTTGCCTTGTTCCTTACAACTTCTCCTTGCTCATTTAATTTATTTCTGAATACCCACTTTGTTCTAATACTGTTGAAACCTTTTGGTCTAGGAACCAGATCCCACACATCATTTCTTGTAAATTGATTTAGTTCATCTTGCATTGCAAGTATCCAATCATTGTCACTCAGAGCCTCATCCACAGATGTTGGTTCAATAATAGACACCAACCTAAAAAGTGATGTTCCAGATGATCTGATAAACGACCTTGTTCTAATAGGGTCATCTTTCTTCCCAATAATCATTTCTTCTGGATGAGAAGCCTTGATTCTGGATGATCCTTTAACTGTTGGTTCTTCAGAAATATTCATGTTATTCATCTGAGCAACTAATGGAGTTGCATCTGGCGTAGCTTCTTCTTGAGCTTTCTCTACCTCTGAGTCTTCAGAGTCTGTGAAGACTACTTCTTTATCTGCAGAACTTTCAAACTGCTTTGGCTTTTCAATGCCAAGCTTATCATCAAATCTAACATGTATAGATTCCTCCACAATCTGTGTTTCAGTATTGTATACTCTGTAACCTTTAGAGCATTCAGAATATCCAAGCATGAAACACTTCTGTGCTTTAGAATCAAACTTGCTAAGATTCTCTTTAGTGTTCAACATATAACAAATACATCCAAAAGGATGAAAATAATCAATGTTGGGCTTTTTGTTCCTCCATAATTCATAGGGAGTCTTTTCCAGAAGAGGTCTTACAGACACTCTGTTTTGAATGTAACATGCTGTGTTTATTGCTTCTTCCCAAAAGTGTTTTGCCAGATTAGTCTCGTTGATCATGGTTCTGGCCATTTCTTGCAGAGTTCTATTTTTCCTCTCTACAACTCCATTTTGTTGTGGAGTTCTAGGGCAGGAGAAATCATGAGCAATGCCATTTTCATTAAAATATTTTTCAAAAAATTTGTTTTCAAATTCGACACCATGATCACTTCTGACTTTGACTATTTTAAAATCTTTTTCATTTTGGACTTGTTTGCAGAAGTCAAAGAACACAAAATGTGACTCATCCTTGTGTTTTAAGAACTTTACCCATGTCCATCTACTATAGTCATCAACAAATTAGGAAGTCCTCTGACAAGATTAACTTTATTAATATGAGATATACGTCTCATATTAATATGCCCCAATCTTCTGTGCCAGACCCATTGCTCCTCATTAACAGACAAGAGGCATTTAACATTCTGAACCTTAAGTTCTGAAAGATTTATTTTATAAATGTTGTTCTTCCTCTTTCCACTAAATAGGATTGAGCCATCCTTTTGACTAATAGCTTTACAACTTTTTTGATTAAAGATTATGTCATAACCATTGTCACTTAATTGACTTATGGAAAATAGATTATGCTTTAATCCTTCTACAAGTAAAACATTTGTAATAGAGGGAAGGTTACCATTTCCAATAGTGCCAGATCCAATGATCTTACGCTTCTGATTCCCTCCAAATTTCACGTCACCTCCAGATCTAAGCTCCAGACTTTGGAACATAGACCTTTCTCCCGTCATATGTCGCGAGCATCCAGAGTCCAGGTACCATGACTGGCGTCCTGACCTTGCTGCTAAGAACATCTGCAACAGGAATTATTTTACTCTTAGGTACCCAGATCTTCTTGGGTCCTTTTGGGTTAGTTGTTCTGAAGGTTCGTCTAAACTTCTGTTGTTCAACATAAGGTTTATTCTGACTAGCCTTATATTTAAACACATGAATGTTCTTTTCAGAACGAGTGTGTTTGATATCATTCAAGTGACCAAATTTAAAATGAGAATATAAAGGAGTCTTCTTGATGATAATTTTATCAACAGGTTTTGGATTTAAATCCTTTCCAGAGGAAGATTTATATCCAATTCCTTTTCTGTTATTTCTGCTAACTCCATAGATCATAGAAGCCATTTTGCTTCTGTCTATGCTTTTAGCAAGAAACTTCTGAAGGCTGTAGTCATATTTTTCCAAAATATTTTTGCATTCAGACTCAGTTTCAGAATCAGAGTCTTGTTGAGCTAATTCAAAATCATTTTTCATTTTTAAGTTCTTTTCATTTAGCTCAGCCACTTCTGATTTGAGAATATTATTCTCAGATACAAGATTGCTTTGACGCTCCTTGTATTTGAGCTTAATATTGTTATAGCTCTTCAGAACTTCTGATAACACTTTGATAAGTTCATCTTTGGTGAGTTTAGCCATTACCTCTTCAGCGTCAGAGTCAGATTCAGAGTCAGATTCAGATCCTGAAATTCCTTCCTCCTGATCTTCTATGTCTGCCATCAATGCTACGTTGGCACACTCCTCTTCTGATTCAGATTTAGATTCAGATGTATCTGAATCATCCCAGGTTGCCATTAAAACCTTCTTCTTCTTATAAAATTTTCTTTTAGGCTTTTCTTTCAGAAGCTTTGGACATTCATTTTTGTAATGCCCAGGTTCTTTACATTCGTAGGAGACAACCTCCTTTTTGTCAGATCTTCTGTGTCCAGAAGATTCTTTTCTTTGGTCAGGCTTCCTGAAGTTTCTAAACTTCTTTCCTTTATGCTTCCAAAGTTTGTTTATTCTTCTGGACAACATGGATAATTCATCTTCATCTTCAGATGGGGATTCTTCAGAGCTTTCCTCTATTACCTGCAACGCTTTAGCAGATTTATTAGATTTTAAGGCAATTGACTTACCTTTCTTTTGAGGCTCATCTTCCTCAAGTTCAATTTCATGACTCCTTAGTGAGCTGATTAGTTCCTACAAGGAGATCTGGTTCAGATCTTTAGCCATTTTCAGCGCAGTCACTGTTGCACCCCAAAATTTGACCAACCGGGTCTCGCATTTGGCTCGATGTTTCGACGCATAATCGCATTCGCATCTGCATATTGCATACATTGCATTGTTCATTTGTTTCGATTTTATTGGGATCACAACTCCCGTCTCGTGTTTCAGGTGTTTTTAATCAGTTTAATAGGTAGAATCGATTTTTGGGATATTTCGGTGCCCGTTTATTTTTACCGATTATTTTTGTGTCGTTCGGTGCTTATTTTGTTCTTCTGGGATTTATTGTGATTTTTCTGGATTTTATTGGCATTTTTTAGATTTCAAATAGCTTTTAAATCATTTTTAGGATTTAATAGGATTTTTAATAGTTTAATTCTTTTTAAATAGATTTTTAAATCATTTTTAGAATATTGATAGATTTTTCTTTTAGAATAATTGACTTTTTGAATATATTGTTAGATATAGAATTTTTAGAATATTAATGCCTTTTTTAAATAGTTTTTAAATAGTGTTAATAAACTTTTAATCATTTTAATAAGAAGAATATAGTTTTGTTTTCTTTTATAGAAATAATATAGGATAGATTTTTATCTTTTAATAAATAAATAGATTTTTCTCTTATTTTCTTTTATAGAATTTAATATAGGAGATTTAGTAGAAATATAATAAATGAGTTTTTGTTAATAGAAAATTAATTGTTTTTAATATAGAATAATATAGATTTCTCATTTTTAAATAGAATTTTCTTTTAATAGTTTTATTAGTGTAATAGGTTTCCTTTTAATAAAATTTTAATATAGGGTTTATTAGGATTTTTTTTCTTAGTGGAATTATTAGAACAGTATTAGTTTAGAAGTTAATTAGGGTTAATTAGTTAATCATTGATTAGTCTCAATCAGCTTTTTTAATTCATTTTTTTATACTAATCCATCTTCATTTGCAGTTTTTGTGAGGTTATCAGTTTTTTGGTGGGCTTCAGTCCATTTTCGCAGCCCAATAAGTCCAAGAATAATCCAGCAAACTGCCAGAATTATCCAGCAACTTCCAGAAGCTTCTGGAAGCCTCCAGCGAATCTCAGCTATTAAAGCAGAGCCAGCCACGTGTTGGCCAGAGGGCTGGCCCACGCTTCATGATCACATCACGCCACCTCATCCAGACGTTCCTCTCCCTCATGCCACGCCAAGCTACACGTGGCGCACATGCGCGCCCTGCCTCCACTAACCTCCCCCACGCGTCAACCACCAAGCCTCCCGCCTGAAGGCCACCACCGGTCGGCCTGCATGGCCGGCGGCCACCGCGCCGTCGCCGGAAGCCCTTACATCCCCAGAATCCGGCCACATTCATCCCCTTCATCTTCTTCCCCTCATCTCCACCACCAAATCCCAGATTCTGATCACCAACCTCCATAGCCACCCCTAATCTTCATCATCGAAAACCCAGAACCATCGATTCATCACTCTCAACCCCAGAAACACCAGAAAACCATCAGATCAAGAACACCTTCAACAATCATTCCCAGAATCCGCCACCATATTCCTTCTCCGATCCATCATCAGTATCACAATCACCAGAAACGCAATCATCATCATCAAACGCGTTCACCCATGAACATTCATCATCAAGATCAGATTCCCAGAAACTTCATCAAGAACATCACGCTCCAGATCTCCAGATCTTCAACCACCATTCATCTTCAGCAAACCTCCAAAAAGACCTTCCTTCTCCAGGAGTCATCCAGATCTGCACCAATCCGACGACGTTCACCATTTCAAGAACATAAATCCAGGCTCGTGGATCTTCACGCAAGAACTTCGTCTTCTTCCAATCTCCAGAACACGCAAGATTCTTCATCAGCGACTACCGTTCCTCAAGAACGTCATGGATTGGTTGATCGGTTCCAGGGATTCATTGTTTTTGTCGTTGTTGTCTCGATTTAATTTTTCTTGTAAGATGAAACGGAGCAAACAGAAAAGAGTTTGAGAGAGGTTGGAGAGGAGAAGAACGGAGGTGGGCGGCGGCGGTAAGATTGAGGAAGAAGGAGGAGGAACATTCTAGGGTTTCAGAATGGAGAAGGAAGGAGAGGAAGAGATTGGGCTTAGCCGGGCCCAACTCCGTTTTTTTGATACACACACATCACGTTTTTTTCTGAGGAAGAGTGGGCTGGGCCCAATACCACTTGCCACACGCCCCCAGTTCAGTAGCTTACCCCCCCCCCCCTTCGTTTTTGGAGAGACCTGGGCTGGGCCCAGTTTATTTGTTGTTTCTTTATTTTTCTGTTAAACCCCTTGTAGCAGTCCCCCCCCCCTTTCTTGTATTTTACCTTTTTTATTATGTCTTTTGTTTAGAATTTCTTAAAGAAAATATTATGAAAAAATAGCATTTGGAAAAAAAGAAAAGAAAAGAATATTATGAAAAAATAGAAAAAGAAATATAGGAGAAAAATATTGTGAAAAAATAGAGAAAAATATTGTGAAAAAATAGAGAAAAATATTTTGAGAAAAGGGAAAAATATGTTGAAAAGAAAAGAAGAAAAAGGAAAAAATATTAAAATGTCGATTTAATATTTTTAGAGTTCATTTTCTTTTAGGATATATTTTCACCGAGTTTATTTTACATTTTTTCAGGATAGTTTAGAAGCCCATTTGTTAGGGGGCTATTTTCATTCGATTTTTCAGGATAGGATAGGATAGCGTTTCCTAGGAGATTTATTGTTCAGTATTCACTCATTGTAACCATTTTTCAGAGATTAATAAAACGAGATTTGAGCTGTGGTCCCAAAGTAGCCGAACTACAGCTGCTCTGATTCTTCGTACCAGACGAAGATATGTAGGCATAGGATGCGATATCCTAGCGAGCACACTAACGACTAACTTTTGTTCTCTCGCGGCTGTGCGATCGAGACTTTCCCGCTGACGATTAATTGATTACCTTTTTTTTCTCTCTTGCCCGATTGCATTTGAGACCAAACCCTAGTTTTGCCCATAGGTTCCCGACCCTGTGAAACCAGTTGTTTTTCTCACTGCTGTATGAGAATGTTTGTTTAGCCGTAGTTAGTCTGAACTACGTAAAGCTCTGATCTTCCATCCAGTGGAAGTACGTAGGCACAAGACGCGAGGTCTTGGCGAGCCAATTTCCCTGTAGCCCCGAACTACGTTGACTCTGACTTTCTCTCTTGAGAATACGTAGGCATAGAGTGCGACGCTCTATCGAGTCAATTCCCTTCCGTTTAGATTTAGCAGCCGTAGATAGATTGTTTTGCATCCAGTAGACAACCCAAGCAAGCGTGGATCCCGTCGAGTACGACGGACGTGAGGGGTGCTAATACCTTCCCCTTGCGTAACCGACTCCCGAACCCAGGCTATGGTTGCGACGACCATACCTTTTCCCCGTTTTTTGCGAGGTTTACTTCGAGCGTTTCCTTTCCAGCTCTGAGGGATAAATAACGCATGGTGGCGACTCTTCTGTCAGCCGGCGCCGATTTTCGCAGTAGCGACAGCTGGCGACTCTGTTGGGGATTGCGATAGTTTCCTAGGGATCCAACGTCCCGAAAGCGAGCCAATTTTGGGGATCCAACGTCCCCTAAGAGAGAGTCAATCCTAGCGTTTGTTTGCTTGTCTATTAGGTGTTTATTTATCGATATTATCTGTTGTTGTTCGGGTGTTACGGGTGTTCTATGATTGAGAGAAGCCGGACCTGGGCTTGGAGTGCACCTTAGACTTAGAGTGGAAATTAGTGGGCGCGTGCTTGCTTTGTAGGCACTAGTGTCTCATGAAATCCACGCTCAGACGAGGTTCATCCGGTTGGCTTCACTTTCAACCCTTTGGGTTGAGACGGTTGCTGGTTTGGTGGATTGTCGACTCTGGGAACCGATCATTTGGAAGTTAGCTAAGTGAGGCCTCTTCAGGACTCGATGATGCCACTCCTTCTGGGAATCGTATCGTCAGTTCTGAAAGTCTGTGACGCTGACGACCGCATAGGATGCCGTACCTTGTCAGATATAGGTCCACACCTGTGAGTGGGGGGGTTTTTTGTGCAGGAAACTTGACTTCCAACCTACCCGTTATTCTGGTCTTCTCTTCAGAGCAACTGTACTCTGTCAGCAGTGCAGCAGTATTTAGATTGTGTGGGGGTTGTGATCCCGTGTTTGTTGCATTGCATTGCATTTGCATAGGCATCTTCGCATCATATTGCATACCATTCGCCAGCTAGTCAGAGCTCTAATCCTGCCATTATTTTGATTCTGAAGGTGAGTATTGAAGACGACCAAGGGGTTGAAGCAGATCCAAAGTAGATTTGAGCAGAATCGAGCATCGAAGTCAGCTGAAGACCATTGGTAGCTATGTCAGAGAGCGGCTTCCAGTTTGTTGATACCTTGTCAGGTTTCACCGTGACGTCCAATCCTCTGTATGGATCTCCGCACGACGAAGACTTTCCGCAAGTGAACAACCTTAATGCAGCTCAGCCTGTGCAGCCATCTGTTGAAGACCAAGGTCTGCGTGAGCAGTTTGTTGTCCGAGGTGAACGTTCTCCTTCTGTTGATGTCTCAGACTACCAGGGTCTTGCCTTCCCTGTGCCAAAGCCCCGAAGAGAGGTCCCGACAGCCAAGAATGAAGACCCGTTAGCTCCCGTGTATGCTGAAAGGTTCCGTGCATTAGAGGAGAGATTCAAAGCCTTGAAGGGTAAAGACGCTGTCACTCCTAGTGCTGCAGATATGTGTCTGGTTCCTGGCCTGGTGTTACCTCCAAAGTTCAGAATGCCGAGGTTTGAAAGGTACAAAGGAGATAGTTGCCCGAAGCAACATTTGGTGATGTTCTGCCGAAGAATGACTTCATTTGTGCACAACGACAAGCTGATGATTCATTGCTTTCAAGATAGTCTGACTGGGGCACCTCTGAGTTGGTATATGCAGTTAGAGCGTGATCAGATCCGATCATGGATGGACTTAGCCAATGCCTTTCTGAAGCAGTACGACTATAATCTTGATGAAGCTCCTACTCGCATGCAGTTGCAAGAATTGTCTCAAGGGAACAATGAATCTTTCAGAAAGTATGCTCAGAGATGGAGAGAATTTGCTGGTAGAGTGCAACCACCGCTCCTAGACCAAGAGCTGAAAGGCATGTTCGTAAACTCCTTGCAGAGCCCGTACTTCGAAAGAATGCTTGGAGCCGCACCAAATTTCACTGAGTTGGTAAGAACGGGAGAGCACATCGAGTATGGTGTGAAGACTGGAAGAATCCTGTATGTTTCAAAAGGTCAGGCCTGTGAAACTGAATCTCTCTGTAGCTCTCAATCGGAAGATGAAGCTATGATCAATGCGGTCCTGACAGATGTTGGATATCCTCAAGTCGAATCGGTGAAATCTGATGGTTCTCCGTCTTCTCAGCGGTCAGTATCTTCTGTGTCTCGTTATTCTGAACAGACAGCTGTGCCTGGGGCACCCCATCAGGAATCTTATGTCGCTTCCATTGCAAATCAGCAAACTCGTGGCCGAGGTTACCAGAATCAGCGTCAGAATCAGAACCGACCTCGCAACAACTTGGAACGAAGGAACGCTCCTTTTCACCCAGTGCCGATGCCGTATAGCCAGTTGCTACCATCTTTGATCCAGAAGTCTTTGGTGGAACCTAAAGCTCTTAAGCCAGTTCCAGAACCTTACCCTCCTGGGTATAATCCCCACGTCCAGTGTGGTTATCATGGTGGCTCTCCAGGGCATTCAACAGAAGATTGTAAAGCATTTCAGGCGAAGGTACAGCAGTTGATTGATTAGGATCGCATTTCCTTTCGAGAAGGGTTTCTGTTTGTTCATCCCAACCCCTCAGCTGTCTAAGCTCATAGACTCGGAAGGTATTCCCCAGCAAAAGCCAGTGGTTCAGACAGGCAGGCACCTCAGCATTGGCAGTCTTCAGACCCTTATATCATTTGCATTTGTAGTTTCTTTTTCTGTTAGTTACTACCTGCTTTTAAGCGTTGTATGTTTTGAATGGTGATAATAATAAAGTGATTATGCATTTTTCTGAATTAGTCATGTCGCTGTCGCTCATTTGTTGCATTGCACTGACACTTGCATTTTATTCACTCCACTTTATCCCTGTGACTAGCAATGAGTGGAGGGAGGATGACGAAACTGAAACTCATAACCGATGATCGTATGCTTTCAGATAAGACCGTACCGATGACGTACAAGGCATTGTTTCAAATTCCCCAAACACTGGAGATATAAGGAGTTAGTCCCTTGTTAACCACTTCGAGCCAGGAAGTAGAAGTTTTTTCGGACTTTTAAACCCTCACATCTTAACCCGGGGCAGGGTAGTTGTCAGTTAGCTTGACCGAGCATTCAAGTCTTCCAGAGGAGTGTTGTCTTTCGAGGACCAATCAGTTTATACCTTTCAAGAGGTCAAACCTCACCAATCAGGAGTGAGACAGTTACAATCCTTTCGGAGCAATCAAGACAACCAGTGTCACACGACTTTGTTCCAAAAGAAGAAAGAAAGCCCGCTAAGTAAAAAGAAAGAAAAAGCTAAAAAGCTAATACTTAGGCAAAAAGTAGGGCATCCCGCTGGACTTCAAAAGAAATCGAAAAAATCAAAGAGAACTCAAAATGAGTCAGTCCAGGCAAAAATTAGGGAATCAAAAGAATGAAAAAGAGGGATTAAAAAGAAATTTTTCCCCAACGAATCACAAAGTCGTGTACGCAGACACCGAAAGCGAAGAAGGAGTAACTATCACTCTAGGAGAAAAGCTTGTGAATTCCTTAGCTGTGGTTCTTACCATTCAACATACTTCTCGAAGAGGCGAGCGCTTGTGCCAGGTTAACTGAACCTTAGGATCGGAGATCATCACGTAGAAGGGGTGGGTACAAATCAAAATTTGAGCCAAATATCCTTTGTTTCACGAACCGTGAACCCGACCACGATACAACCCTTAAAAGACCTAATTGAGGTAGGGTTAGTCTGAAGCGCATTACGATAAGGTTGAGTAACCTGACTCCTTCTTGACTTGCTAGTCACATCCTTGTTGTATTTTTCACTGACCACGTAAGCACTATGTTTGAACTTCGGTTCACTCGTCACTCACAATCATATGCATGTAAATGAGTGACAACGCAAATTTTTTCAAAATCTGCATAACCATTGCATTAAGATTACCATTCGTAGACAGACAATTTTAATTGCAGGTTAGTAGTTGGTATGAAAGAAATTCCAGCAGGAATAATCAAGCAGGACTGAGTAATTCAGCAGTCTGAACCAGAATGGTGAATGTTGTGAAGCCCAGTGGATCAGAGGCATTATCTTCCGGTGAGTTCGGAATCAGTCAGTCTGAGGACAAGTCCCGAAGCTTCAGTTGAGCAGGGGCAGTTTGTTTGAGAGGCAGTTGATCAAAAGTGAGTCTTCTCGAGAGCCAATCAGGGGCAGTTATTCAGAGCGTGGAGATTTGAAAGCAGATGCTTCCGGTGGATAATCAGATCGGGTTAAGTCGCTAGAACGCTCATTCAGGGGCAAGTCATCGCAGAGAATGTTGAAATCAACTGGATTGTCGGGAGTCTAATGGAGATTGAATTCTGTTATCATATAGATACCGGGGCAAATATTCTCGAAGTCGTCTCGTAGCAAGCTGTTCAGAGCAAGTATTCCCAAGAGTTAGATTGGGGCAAGTTGAATCGTACTGGGGCAAGTTGTGCACGCCAGTCTTTCTATCCCCAGCTGAGAGTACTGGGGCAAGGTGTTCAAACAAGTTTGTTTATCCCCAGCCGGAGTTGAGTATCGGGGAATCATGTCAGTACCCTTACCAAAAACCTTAGCGTTTCGAAGAAGGCCTTGTTGTCGTTGGATCATTATCCCGCAGTTTAAACCTGTTGCGTGTCAGTAACCAGTCGTTTCCAAAGTCCAGTTCTCGCCTGGCAAATCGGTAACCAGTTCTCGTCTGGCCCACCTTCCGTAAGCAGCAGTTCCCGTCCTGGTGCAGTTTATTGTAAGCAGCAGTTCCCGTCCTGGTGCAGTTTATTGTAAGCAGCAGTTTCCGTCCTGGTGCAGTTTATTGTAAGCAGCAGTTCCCGTCCTGGTGCAGTTTATTGTAATCAGTTCTCGTCTGGTTACCGTTTCTTCAAGTGTTGTATCAGTTCTCGCCTGGTGCATATCGTTGCATAACCAGTTCTCGCCTGGTCATCGTGTGTTTTAACCCAAGTGTTATACCAGTTCTCATCTGGTATACGTCAGCTTTCAGCCAGTTCTCGCCTGGTTGTCTTTTTCTCAGTCTGTTATCCAGTCAGCCCCGTCTGATGTTCAAAAGCACAAAAATCAATTTTCCTAACCTATTTTCCTATCAGTTCTCGCCTGGTAGGCTACCTTTGAATGCTAGTTCTCGTCTAGTATTTCCATCTTCCACTGTGTACATAGTCCGTGTTTACCCTAAACCAGAAAAACAAAAGAACCTAAAGGTATCTGACACAGTATTTCCCAATGACCCGCATGTTGTCATGTTCCCCGATACGAAGCTCGACGGATGCCAGCGCTCCGAGTAGTGTTTGAATTCCTTGTGGATGTTGTTAAATCAGAATTGCTACTCTTCAGCAGATGAAAGTTGCGTATTATCCCCGGAAGAATCGAGATTGTATTTTACCCCGTATCAGAGTAGGATCAGGAGTGTCCTCAGCAGATTAAGATTGATATCCTTGATAGTAGGGGCATTTCCAGCAGTGTGATGCGCGCAATCAATCCCAGTTTGGGGCAATCCCCGCAGAGTACAATCAGTTGTCAATGGTTTGAAGAGAGCATCCCCGAGCAGAGTTGTTTTCTTTCCCCAGTGAAGTTGTCAAGCAGGGTTGCCTTTTCATTTCTCCAACAGGGCAATTATCCCCAGCGGATTTGATTTCCCGTTTCCGACATTTATTTTGCTGAGATAGTTCTGTGGCTTCGGGTCATCCCCAGTAGAGTTGGCATCGCCTTCGGCATTTATTTTGCCAAGTGGTTTTCAGACCTGGTGTTCTCTGGCAGCTCGAGCCTGCATTAGCATTTGCATGTATAGTCATTGCATTTATACAAACATATAGTGTATCCATGTCGTCTGGGCATCGCATTTTCAAACAGAACGCACAGCATTTACATGTCATATAGGAAATTGCATCATTATCAAGCATACGCATGTCGAAACATAGACCAGAATGGTTGCCTATTGGATTTCGAATTTGTTCACCTGCAGAGTGGTGTGGTTAAGCTTCTCGTCTCCCCCAGCGGAGTGATTCTTCATATTTGATTGTTACATCAGCATCGGAAAAAACAACAACAACGAAGATTGACAAATATCAAGCTTTTCTGAAGCTGCCGCCTTCGTCAGAATAGGTGCCCAGCAGTTCCATTCAGAATTCCCCCAGGAGAATTGTCCTCAAGCTCGCAGTGAACTGTGACTTGACCAGATTTGATCCCATGAGAGAGATGGGAATCAAGTCGTTTGCTTTTCCGAAGCATTATTTCAATACTTGTGGCGTTACACAGGTGTTGAAAAGGAGAAGAAAATTTATCAGAAAATTGATCAGGTGTTGCCGTGACAACCAAACTTCAGTCTATTGGAAGCTTTTCCTCAAGCAGTTTTGCAGTATATTCCCGCGGTTGGATAATTTCAGGGTTCCATTTGTATTCAACCGTCATCTACCTTTGAATGTTTGAAGGTCGAGCGCTCTTCACCCATTCAGGTCGAAGCCGCTTGAATAGGGGCAGCTGTTGCACCCCAAAATTTGACCAACCGGGTCTCGCATTTGGCTCGATGTTTCGACGCATAATCGCATTCGCATCTGCATATTGCATACATTGCATTGTTCATTTGTTTCGATTTTATTGGGATCACAGCTCCCGTCTCGTGTTTCAGGTGTTTTTAATCAGTTTAATAGGTAGAATCGATTTTTGGGATATTTCGGTGCCCGTTTATTTTTACCGATTATTTTTGTGTCGTTCGGTGCTTATTTTGTTCTTCTGGGATTTATTGTGATTTTTCTGGATTTTATTGGCATTTTTTAGATTTCAAATAGCTTTTAAATCATTTTTAGGATTTAATAGGATTTTTAATAGTTTAATTCTTTTTAAATAGATTTTTAAATCATTTTTAGAATATTGATAGATTTTTCTTTTAGAATAATTGACTTTTTGAATATATTGTTAGATATAGAATTTTTAGAATATTAATGCCTTTTTTAAATAGTTTTTAAATAGTGTTAATAAGCTTTTAATCATTTTAATAAGAAGAATATAGTTTTGTTTTCTTTTATAGAAATAATATAGGATAGATTTTTATCTTTTAATAAATAAATAGATTTTTCTCTTATTTTCTTTTATAGAATTTAATATAGGAGATTTAGTAGAAATATAATAAATGAGTTTTTGTTAATAGAAAATTAATTGTTTTTAATATAGAATAATATAGATTTCTCATTTTTAAATAGAATTTTCTTTTAATAGTTTTATTAGTGTAATAGGTTTCCTTTTAATAAAATTTTAATATAGGGTTTATTAGGATTTTTTTTCTTAGTGGAATTATTAGAACAATATTAGTTTAGAAGTTAATTAGGGTTAATTAGTTAATCATTGATTAGTCTCAATCAGCTTTTTTAATTCATTTTTTTATACTAATCCATCTTCATTTGCAGTTTTTGTGAGGTTATCAGTTTTTTGGTGGGCTTCAGTCCATTTTCGCAGCCCAATAAGTCCAAGAATAATCCAGCAAACTGCCAGAATTATCCAGCAACTTCCAGAAGCTTCTGGAAGCCTCCAGCGAATCTCAGTTATTAAAGCAGAGCCAGCCACGTGTTGGCCAGAGGGCTGGCCCACGCTTCATGATCACATCACGCCACCTCATCCAGACGTTCCTCTCCCTCATGCCACGCCAAGCTACACGTGGCGCACATGCGCGCCCTGCCTCCACTAACCTCCCCCACGCGTCAACCACCAAGCCTCCCGCCTGAAGGCCACCACCGGCCGGCCTGCATGGCCGGCGGCCACCGCGCCGTCGCCGGAAGCCCCTACATCCCCAGAATCCGGCCACATTCATCCCCTTCATCTTCTTCCCCTCATCTCCACCACCAAATCCCAGATTTTGATCACCAACCTCCATAGCCACCCCTAATCTTCATCATCGAAAACCCAGAACCATCGATTCATCACTCTCAACCCCAGAAACACCAGAAAACCATCAGATCAAGAACACCTTCAACAATCATTCCCAAAATCCGCCACCATATTCCTTCTCCGATCCATCATCAGTATCACAATCACCAGAAACGCAATCATCATCATCAAACGCGTTCACCCATGAACATTCATCATCAAGATCAGATTCCCAGAAACTTCATCAAGAACATCACGCTCCAGATCTCCAGATCTTCAACCACCATTCATCTTCAGCAAACCTCCAAAAAGACCTTCCTTCTCCAGGAGTCATCCAGATCTGCACCAATCCGACGACGTTCACCATTTCAAGAACATAAATCCAGGCTCGTGGATCTTCACGCAAGAACTTCGTCTTCTTCCAATCTCCAGAACACGCAAGATTCTTCATCAGCGACTACCGTTCCTCAAGAACGTCATGGATTGGTTGATCGGTTCCAGGGATTCATTGTTTTTGTCGTTGTTGTCTCGATTTAATTTTTCTTGTAAGATGAAACGGAGCAAACAGAAAAGAGTTTGAGAGAGGTTGGAGAGGAGAAGAACGGAGGTGGGCGGCGGCGGTAAGATTGAGGAAGAAGGAGGAGGAACATTCTAGGGTTTCAGAATGGAGAAGGAAGGAGAGGAAGAGATTGGGCTTAGCCGGGCCCAACTCCGTTTTTTTGATACACACACATCACGTTTTTTTCTGAGGAAGAGTGGGCTGGGCCCAATACCACTTGCCACACGCCCCCAGTTCAGTAGCTTACCCCCCCCCCCCCCCCCCCCCTTCGTTTTTGGAGAGACCTGGGCTGGGCCCAGTTTATTTGTTGTTTCTTTATTTTTCTGTTAAACCCCTTGTAGCAGTCCCCCCCCCCCCCTTTCTTGTATTTTACCTTTTTTATTATGTCTTTTGTTTAGAATTTCTTAAAGAAAATATTATGAAAAAATAGCATTTGGAAAAAAAGAAAAGAAAAGAATATTATGAAAAAATAGAAAAAGAAATATAGGAGAAAAATATTGTGAAAAAATAGAGAAAAATATTGTGAAAAAATAGAGAAAAATATTTTGAGAAAAGGGAAAAATATGTTGAAAAGAAAAGAAGAAAAAGGAAAAAATATTAAAATGTCGATTTAATATTTTTAGAGTTCATTTTCTTTTAGGATATATTTTTACCGAGTTTATTTTACATTTTTTCAGGATAGTTTAGAAGCCCATTTGTTAGGGGGCTATTTTCATTCGATTTTTCAGGATAGGATAGGATAGCGTTTCCTAGGAGATTTATTGTTCAGTATTCACTCATTGTAACCATTTTTCAGAGATTAATAAAACGAGATTTGAGTTGTGGTCCCAAAGTAGCCGAACTACAGCTGCTCTGATTCTTCGTACCAGACGAAGATATGTAGGCATAGGATGCGATATCCTAGCGAGCACACTAACGACTAACTTTTGTTCTCTCGCGGCTGTGCGATCGAGACTTTCCCGCTGACGATTAATTGATTACCTTTTTTTTCTCTCTTGCCCGATTGCATTTGAGACCAAACCCTAGTTTTGCCCATAGGTTCCCGACCCTGTGAAACCAGTTGTTTTTCTCACTGCTGTATGAGAATGTTTGTTTAGCCATAGTTAGTCTGAACTACGTAAAGCTCTGATCTTCCATCCAGTGGAAGTACGTAGGCACAAGACGCGAGGTCTTGGCGAGCCAATTTCCCTGTAGCCCCGAACTACGTTGACTCTGACTTTCTCTCTTGAGAATACGTAGGCATAGAGTGCGACGCTCTATCGAGTCAATTCCCTTCCGTTTAGATTTAGCAGCCGTAGATAGATTGCTTTGCATCCAGTAGACAACCCAAGCAAGCGTGGATCCCGTCGAGTACGACGGACGTGAGGGGTGCTAATACCTTCCCCTTGCGTAACCGACTCCCGAACCCAGGCTATGGTTGCGACGACCATACCTTTTCCCCATTTTTTGCGAGGTTTACTTCGAGCGTTTCCTTTCCCGCTCTGAGGGATAAATAACGCACGGTGGCGACTCTTCTGTCAGCCGGCGCCGATTTTCGCAGTAGCGACAGTCACCATAGGTCTCCATCTGGTGGGTAAACTTCTGATGATCTTCTTCACGTGATCAACAGTAGAGTAACCTTTATCCAGAACCTTTAGTCCAACTGTAAGTATTTGAAATCTGGAGAACATGGCTTCAACATATTCAGCTTCTTCCATCTTGAAAGCTTCATACTTCTGAATTAGAGCCAGAGCCTTTGTTTCCTTGACTTGAGAGTTTCCCTCATGAGTCATCTTTAGAGATTCAAAAATATCACATGCAATTTCTCTATTTGTGATCTTCTCATACTCAGTATGAGATATTGCATTTAACAATATAGTTCTAGCCTTGTGATGATTTTTGAATTCTTTCTTTTGAACTTCAGTCATAGATTTTCTTTCTATTTTCTTGTCGTTCCCATCAATAGGATGAACATACCCATCTATGACCAAATCCCGTAAATCAGCATCATATCCCAGGAAGAAACTTTCTATTATGTCCTTCCAATAATCAAATTTCTCCCCATCAAACATAGGGGGTTTTGTGCTGATTATATCCCTTTCTTCATATTTGTTGTTAATGTTAGATATTGAAGTATCAGCCATAGTAACAACTAAATATATATCAAAGTTTTTCTCACTGGATCTTTTCTGTCACTGTGAAGTGGTAGCACACACAGAACCGGAGCTCTGATGCCAACTGAAGGTGAGAAAATACTTAGAAGAGGGGTTGAATAAGTATGAATATAAAACTTAGAAATAAAAACTCAAGTATTTTTATCCTGGTTCGTTGAACTCAACTACTCCAGTCCACCCTATCTAGAGTGATTTGCCTTTCTCAAACAAGGACTTAATCCACTATTTAATCAACTGATTACAATAGTAAGCACTAAGAACAACTGTTCAAAGTCTTCTCAAGAACTACTGATCCCAACTGGATCTTCTTAAGGAACTATTACAATGAAGTGTAAAATAAATACAAGTGTTTGACTGCTTCTAACAAGCTTTATCACAAAAGTGATTTTTCACTTAATGTTAAGAACAAAAGAATAAACTCAGCAAAGAGAATAAGAATATTTTATGAGAGCTTGTAAGAGTTTCTGTCAAAGATACGTCAACTGAAGAAGATGAGGAAGACTTGCTTTTATATGCACAGTAGTCCACAAAGTCTTGACGTTGGAGGCTGTGTACTGAAAAGGCCTGAACCTTTTTGTCTTCACATCACATGACCTTTCCTGGAAGTAGAATGCACAGAGAAATGCTTTTGGTCTGTGTTCTAGTGTCAAGCATGAAAGAGGAAAGAGTCGTTGAGCCAAATCAACGGATATAACTTTGAATTCTTCTTCAACAAGTATTTCACTTCAGCAAAGTAAGCATCAGAGTCTGCGTGATCAGAGTCTTGGATGCCCATCAGAGTTTGCTGAATTAGAGTAATGCAGCAAGTGTGCTTTAGCGTGTAGTTCTATCAGAGCAGTGTTTTATGACTCAGATCCTCAGTACATGCAGCATGTAGTACTCTCAGAGTCTTCTGAAAAACTGTGCTTCTTAACTCTCATACAAAGATCTTCAATGCTTCAGAGTCTTCAGATCTTTCAGTATTTTCTGCTTCAGATCCTTCTGCAGCTTCTGCTTCAGATTCTTCTGTAGCTTTTGCTTCAGATCCTTCTGCAGACAGCATTCAGATTCTTTTATAAGATGATTCTGACTCTTCAGAGCCTTCCATAGTTCCATGTTCAGATTAATTTGCTCTTAGATATATATATATATATATACTTTGACATCTGCAGCAAATATTCATGAACAGATTTTAGAGTATATAATTCTTTAATACAAAATTTCATAAGAGTTATCATCAAAACATAAAGATATTGTGTGTTCTTACCGATCTTGTATACGTAACTTCAAATAGTGCTATATATTATTTGTGTCATATTTATAAACATAACAAATATAACTTTAGAATAACAATTAAGTGAATTTAATTTTTTTAATTTCATGTAAAAAAATTTAACACAAAGATAAATTGTCATCTACTAACAGTATTAAGTAATTAACGCAGGGACAATTTAGGAATAAAACATTAAATATATCTAAATTTATTGAGATTTGCTTATATTTAAGACCAACAAATTTAAAAGACTTTTGCTCATAAGTAAAGTCAATGAGTATTTGTCCCCTTAACCCGACTCAGTTGATAGTTATGCAGGAACACCAATGTAAAGGCCCAGACTTGAACCCGCGACATCCCACTTATTCACCTTTTAAATTTCAACCACTAAACTATTTGACCCAAAAAATAGCTATGGAGTATTTTAGTAGTTAAAATTTTTATATATTTTAAATAAATATATTATACGTTGAAATTAATTTTGTTGTGATAGAATATCATGCAATTTCTCAAATTCTATAAACTTTATAAACTTGATTTACTTAATAATATCATTCAAGTTAACAGTTGAATTGTTCTAATTTATCGTTTATAAAGAACTATTAAAAGAGTAGGTGATGAATCTTGGAGATATATATATATATATATATATATATATATATATATATATATATATATATATATATATATATATATATATATATATATATATATATATATATATATATATATATATATATATTTTTTTTTTTTTTTCTTTTTTATTTTTTTTACCTGTTTTGGGTTGTTTTAAAATATTTTCATTTGTCCTTTTTGAAGACAGAACCAAATTTCTTTTTCATTTGTTTCTTAAGCTTCAAGGTACAATATTGTGGTTCTTAAAAGTCATACTAACTCCAACCTTTCTTGTAAACAATTTTAACGGCCAAAATCATTCTAATGAGTTAAGCATGGAGAACAATATTGATACCAAAATTTTAAGCAAATGTTCAAAAGTAACTGCAAATATATCTCTAAAGATACCTCCATTGGTGGTTGGACTCAGGCTTCCAAGTGCAGACTCCGCTATTGTTATATTTAACCCAATAAATTTTATGGGGATACTAGAAGATTCCCTTGATCCTATATAAGCATCCCAGAGATGATATTTAATCATGAAATACTTTTTAAATTGAAATTCCTCAATAGAAGAAGATACTTAGTATGATTTATAACAAAATAAACATGAACACTTATTTTATTGATGGCAACTTGAGTTGAGAGAACTTTCTCACTAAATATGGCTCATTACTTCCAAAATTAAAGAGTATCATATTAATAATACAAGCAAGAGCCACATATTTGCATTGTTTGGATCATTCTCTATGACAATAGTTAAGAGCTGTTGGGTTTACGCCCCTTCCTATATGAAGAAAGCCCCGAATATGATTAACCCATTTATCTCACTTATTTAAGTGGAGGATTGAGAGAGATAGAAGCAAAATAAGGATTCAAAAGACAGAAAAGAGGAGAGAAACCTATTCCTGTTTTTCTGCAACCGGTCTCACTAAATCAATGATCCCAGATTCGTTAATTATCGAATCGAACTCAAATTTATAGGGTATGTTTGTAACACCTGTATCTAACTTTTGACCATTCAGAATTTTAAAACAAGGTATGTGTTGAGAGATATCTTATTTGCACTGACGCTGCAGATTTGGATAATTTTTCAACTTTTTTATTCTTATTTGTAAGATAGTTTGTTTTGTGATTTGAAGTTGTTAACACTAGTTTGTAAATCACTTTAAGACTCTCTTGTACCTTTAATTGATTATTATGGAGCAATTTCTTTGGTCTGGATGAGTCATGGTTTCTACTCTCATGTTGAGGGGTTTTCCGCGTTAAAATATCGGTGTTTTTTTTGCCTTTGTTTGTTCGATTTGTCGTCTTATATTTGTTGTTGATCCTCAAGGTTACTACAAGTTGGGGAATTTTATATTCGTTGCGTATTGGTCTATTATTCTGTCTTAATTTCCCATCAGAGTGGCATCAGAGCTCTTGGTTAAGGGCTATTTGACTTGTTTGAATGATGGAGTCAAATACAAAGATGAATATGACGTTGTTGAATGGTTCTAATTACCATTTATGGAAGGGAAAGATGAAAGAATTATCATTTGGGAATAAATTACATTTACTAGTTTTTAGTTCTACAAGGATTTTATGTCTGATGAAGAATGAGAGTTTGAACATCAACAATATGTGGTTTTATTCGACAATATGTAGAAGATATTGTTTATAATCATATTGCTAATGAGGCACATGCAAAAACTTTGTGGGAGAAGATAAAGTCCTTGTATTCCTCTAAATCAAGGAATAATAAATTGTTCTTGTTGAATAGCTTCATAAGCTTAAAGTACAATGAGGGGACTTCTAATTCAGATCACTTGAGTGAATTTCAAGGGCTCCTTGATTAGATGTCAGGAATGAGTATCAAAATTGATGATGAACTTTTAGTACTATTTATATTGTTATCTTTACTAGAGTCTTGGGAGACGTTTCAGGTTTATATCACAAGTTCTGCTTTTAGAGGTGTTGTTTCTTTGGAAACGACTAAGGGTGTTATTCTTAATAAGGAGATGAAAATGAAGGAACATGGTTTTTCATCTCAATACGAGGTACTTGCACTAAAAATAAGGAGAAAAGTCATAAAAAGGAACCGAAGGGTGGCAAAGAGAATAGCAGAAGCAAGTAAAAATCTCGATACCAGAATCTAGAGTGTCATTATTGTCACAAAATAGGACAAATACAAAACTATTGCTACCAGTGGAAAAGAGATAACAAAGGCAAGAAGGGTAAGTCTAAACAAAGAGACCATAAATATCATGATGATAGTTGTGTTACTACTTCTAGCAGGGATGATTTTTTTATTCTCAGTGATCACGAGTCTGTTAATCTTGTATCAGACGAGAGAATATGGATAGTTGATAGTGGCGGTACATTGCATGTTACACCAAGGAATGATTTCTTCGCATATTATACTTATGGTGATTTTCGAGTGTTGGAGATGAGTAATGATGATGTATATAAGGTAATTGGTGTTGGTGATGTTTTCTTACAACCAACATGGGAGTGCAATTGTTGCTTAGAGGTGTCAAACATGCTCTAGATGTACGCTTTAATTTGATCTTTGTGCATATGCTTGATGATTGTGGATATGACAATCACTTTGGTTCTGGAAAGTGAAAACCCAACAAAGGTAAATTGGTTGTGGCTAGAGGGGAAAAGCTTTCTAAACTGTATTGGATAAAAGCTTTGGTTGTTAGAGATAGTGTGAATGCCATCGACATGAAAGCATTTTTGTGGCACCGAAGACTTAGTCATATTAGTGAAAATGGGTTGAATGTTTTGGCCAAAAAAGATGTTCTTCATGGATTAAATAATGCATATTTGGATAAGCGTTCTCATTGCATGGCTAGTAAACAGATTATAGTATCTTTCAAGAGACATCCTCCCTCAAGGAAATCAAAGTTGCATTAATTGGTACATTATGATGTTTGTGGTCCATTAAAGATCAAATCCTTTAGTTGTGAACTTTATTTTGTCACCTTTATTGATGATTTCTCCACAAAACTATGGTTTTATTCCTCGAAAACAAAATACCAAGTGTTGGAAAAGTTCAAAGAATTTCATGCTTTGGTTGAGAGGCATACATGCGAGAAGCTGAAATGTGTTCGTTCAGACAATGGTGGGGAGTATTATGGATCATTTGATTCCTATTGCAAGTAACATGGTAGCACATGAAAATACTCCTCCTAAAACTCCTCAGTTGATTGGTTTAGTAGAGAGAATGAATTAAACACTAATTGAGAGAGTAAGGTGTATGCTCTTTGAAGCTAAGTTTCTTAACCATTATTGGGGCGAGCCACTTTACACGGCAGTTCATCTTCTTAATATCATTCCTATTATTGCGTTGAATAGTGAAGTTCTAGGAAAAAATTGATTTGGAAAGAATGTCAAGTATGATCATTTGAAAGTCTTTGGTTGTAAGGGTTTTATGCATATTCCAAAGGATGAAAAATCCAATTTGGATGCAAAGTCAAAACAATGTATCTTCATTAGTTATGGGCAAGATGAATTTAGTTACAAGTTATATGATCATGTAGGGGATAAGCTTATTCAAAGTTGTGTTGTGGTGTTCATGGAAGACCAATCTATTGATGACATTGATCAGTCAGAGAATGTTACACCCAAGAAAGATATCAGTTTGTCTAATGTTGATCTAGTTCAGTTACCTAGTCATAATCTAGATGCTATTAGTGGTGATGATCATAATAGTGAGCCGTGTGATTAAGTTGATGACAACAACTTAAAGATGAGTTAAACATCCCAACTAATGATGGTGAAGGAGAGAGCGATATGTCATGGGATGAGAATCTTGGTGAAGCTCTATAATCATCTCAAGTTTAACTTAAGAGGTCTAACAAGAAGAGACAACATTCTACCAGGTATAATTCTGATGAGTATGTGACTTTGACTGGTGAGGGTGAACTTGAGTATTTTCAAGAGGCCATGGAAAGTGATGAAAATCGAAAGTGGTTAGATGCAATTCATGATGAGATGAAATAATTGCATGATAATCACACTTTTGATTTAGTGAAGTTGCCTAAAGACAAAAGGGCTTTAGAAAAACAAGTGTATTTATAGAGTTAAACACGAGAGCAACTCTAAGTCTCTAAGATATAAAGCTAGATTAGTGGTGAAAGGTTTCCGTCAAATATAGGGTGTTAATTTTAATGATATTTTCTCACCTGTTGTAGATGTGTGTTGCGTTTGGCTACTACCCTTGACTTAGAGGTTAGGCAAATGGATGTAAAAACAGTTTTCCTTCATGGTGATTTGGAGGAAGAGATCTACATGAAACAACCCAATAATTTTCAAGTTAAAGGCAAAGAGTATCATGTGTGTAGATTGAGAAAGAGTTTATATGGGTTGAAGCAAGCTCCAAGGCAATGGTACAAGAAGTTTGAGTCTGTTATGTGTGATCAAGGATACCAGAAGACTACTTTAGATCATTGTGTCTTTTTTATAAAATTTTCTAACGACGACTTCATTATCTTGTTGTTATATGATGATGGTATGCTTATTGTAAGGAAAATTATTTCTAACATTAACAAGTTAAAGAAGAAATTGGGAGAGTCATTTTCTATGAAAGACATGTGTGACAAAAAAGAGAAGAAACTTTGGATGTCACAAGAATATTATATTGAAAGAGTGATTCAAAGATTCAAAATGGAAAGTTCTAAGGTGGTAAGCACTCCTCTTGCTACTCACTTCAAGTTGAGTTCTTATCAAAGTCTTTCAAGTGAAAATGAAGCATTTGATATAAAACGTGTTCCTTATGAGTTTGTTTGTGGGTAGTTTAATGTATGCAATGGTGTATACAAGAACAAATATAGCACATGGTGTTAGTATAGTCAGTAATTTTTTGTCAAATCTAGGTAGAGAGCATTAGAATGCTGTAAAATGAATTTTAAGGTATCTTTGCCGTACTACTTTTGTGAGGCTTTGTTATGGAGGTGATAAGCCTACTCTAGTGGGGCACTCTGACACTGATATGGCTGGAGACATTGATTCTAGAACTTCCACTTCGTGCTACATGATTAAATTTATAGGGGGAGTTATGGCTTGGCAGTCCAGATTGCAAAAGTGTGTAGCATTGTCTACTATAGAGGCTGAGTTCATTGTCATTATTGAAGCATGCAAAGAGTTATTGTGGTTGAATAAATTTTTTCAGGAGCTTGGTTTGTTCAAGACAAATATGTTTTATTTGTTGATAGTCAAATTTCTATTCATCTTGGTAAAAATCCGACTTTCCATAATAGGTCAACACACGTTGATGTGAGATATCATTGGATATGTGATGTTTTGGTTGCTAAGTTTTTGGAGTTAGCTAAAGTTCATATGAATGATAATGGTTTTGATATGAAGACTAAAGCATTACCAAGAGGGAAATTTGAAGCTTGTTGTGATATCGTCGGTTTAGTGATATCCTCCACATAGTTGTGAGGGGGAGATTTGTTAGGTTTGCGCTCCCTTCCTATGTGGAAAAATTCCTAAATATGATTAGTACATTTGTCTCAATTATTTAAGTGGGGAGGGTCAATTTAGGGTTGAGATATATATAGAGAAAATAAGAATTCAAAAGAGAGAAAAGATGACAGAGATATATTCTTGTTTTTTTACAACCAGTCTCACTAAATTAATGATCTCGAATTAGTTAGCAGTTGGGTCGAGCTCAAATTTGGAGGGCAGATTCGTAACACCTGTATCTAACTTTTGACCGTTCAGAATTTGAAAAAAAAAAAAGAACTGAGCTGAGAGATATCTACTTCATACTGAAGCTGCAAATTTGAGTAATTTTTTTAATCTTTTTTATTCTTATTTGTAAGCTAGTTTTTTTTTTGTTTTGATTTGAGGTTATTAGCACTAATTTGTTAATCACTTTAAGTCTCTTGTACCCTTAATTGAATATAGTGAATCTAATTCTTTAGTCTGGATGACTCGTGATTTTTACTCTCATATTGAGGGGTTTTCCACGTTAACATATCAGTGTTCTTTTATACTTTTATTTGTTCGATATATTGTTTTATATTTGTTGTTGATCCGTAAGGTTCCTACAAATGTGATAAATTTTATATCATCTATATATTGGTTTGTTATTGTGTCTGAATTTCTTATCAAGAATTTAGCGAGTGGAGCTATGACAAAGTTTAAGCCTCAACAAATAACCAAGCCAGTGTCAAATATCTTGAGAAATCCTACAAGAAAAAATAATAATCTTGAGCACTATAATCAGTATCTTGTTGGCATATAACATACCTAAATAATATGTGACATCCTCTAACCCATATATTCTCATTTGAAGATGACATATACTTTATTCGTTTCAAAATTGTTCTTTTAGCAAATAAAATTTGTTTGACTTAAATGTATTTTTGGCTCCCTTATATTAATTTTGATAACTTTTTAGTTCCCATTTAAAAAAAATCATCTTTTTTATCATCTAGTATCATATTTCATGTTTTTTTGGCAATCCCTTTTCACATATCAGACTGATTTGCATAGGTGATATTAGAACTTATGAGTTGATCACATTAGAACTTATGAGTTGATATCTTTTTAATATTGTCACGTAATTAAAATTTAACAAATTTATTTGTTTTAAAATTAAAGTTAATTTAAATAATTTTTTATTTAAAATTAAAAATAAACATTTTTTAAGAGAATGAAGTACATCATTTTCTTCATTTGAGTTTCTTCATCTCCTTTTGATAACTCTAACAAATTTTTTTTCAAATATGCTTCTCTATTTCAGAAACCCTAAATTTTAAGAAAAGTTGTAAAGTCTAGACTTAATGTATAAAATGGCAGTGAACACTTAACACTCCCTTACATTTATTTTAATTTTACAAATTATGCTTATTAATTATGCTAAAATATATTTATTTTAAAATTTGAATAAATATTTAATCAACAAACATAATAAATAATTTAAACTTTGTAACTTTTTTCAAATAAAATAATTTATACTATTTTTTGAATATAATAATTTATATTTTTATGTTAGATATATTAAAATATTAAAGTTTAATTTTAAATATGTGACGTGTGGCATTGTCACGTCGCTGTCAAATAATGAAATTTGAAGGGGGCCATTAAAATATATAATATATTATACTAAAGGATTAAAAAATTGGTTTTTTTATAAATTAAGACTAAAAAATTAATATAGAGATTAAAACTGTATTTAAACCAATTATTTTAAAATAAATATAATTCTTATTTTTTAATGTAAAAATAATTATTTATTTTTTAATTGTTTCTCTTAAATATTACTCTTTATACTACTTCCACCATATTTATAAAATTAATTTAATAAAAATACAATATCTTATTATAATATTATTATATTATTTAATCTGTGTATAAAAATATTAAATGACAATTATTTTAAAAGAGCGGGATTATTATAATTATTTTTACACTGTCAATTAATGACGATCATGCATCCCGTCAAGTCATATTGAAAATTTTAAACTAATTATATAACACGACAAAATGATATATTTCTATTGGAATAACAATTAAATCCATCATTTTAATAGTGATTTATACTAAATGGATTTTTTTTAATATAACATGTTTATTCAAAATAATTTTTAAATAAACAATGAATTCATAAAAATGACTGAAAGTGGTTGGGTTCGAATGAGGATTTATCATATGAAATGGCTACTCAAGTCTCCCAGAGACCTGATTCGCCATTTCATATGGCGCATGGATTTAAGTGGATGTCCTAAAACCCTACAATGAGTCGCCATATGGGATGACGCGTCTCATGTAGGTTTTTTTTTATATAATTTTTTATATTTGTTTTAAAAACCTTATAAAAATTATTTGTTATATTTTTTATATTTGTTATATTTTTTTTTGATATTTTGAAAAATATAGTTCTAATATTTTTTTTGTTTTTTTTTAATTTATGATATTTGTTATATTTTATCACCTTTAATTAATATTTAATATTTATTATTTATTTTTTGTCACGTTTAATTAAAAAAATAATAAAGTTTGTTATTTTTAATAATTTAAAAAAATATAAATGCAAGAAATAATAAATTATAATAATTTATAATATAATATAAATTATAACAGATAAAAAAAAATCAATGGCTTGTTCTATCTAAACGACCATCCGTACCACATTGGGGAGGATGTGCGCGGCGTCGAGGTCTACCACGAGGTTGTTGAGGTGTATCTGGTCTTTGTGTGTTTACCTGTGGAAGAAGTATTTGTTGAGATGACCCCGACGTATCAGATAAATTTTGAAGCATTTGACCCTAAAAGTCGGGTTGACCGTTGCCAATGGTGTTTCCGTAATTAAGTTCAATGCCCATGTTTTCGTAGTTTTGTCGGGGAGGTTGGGTGTGGTGTGGATGGTATGGTTGTCCGAATTGGTACATCGAATCAGTTTGGAAATGATGTATTAGGTGTTGTGAGGTTTGGTAGTCAAAAAGTGGATAGGTATTTTATTGGTAGGAAGATTGATTGTCTAGTGTGGGGTCAAAAGAGTTATTTGGGCTATAGGTGGATGGGGTAGGGTCAAAATATGTATCAGGGTTATATGCAGAAGCGGTGCCAGTTTCAAAAGGCTGACGGTAGGGGTAAGGTTTTTGTTGTTGTGATTGAGTTGGTGACATGTATGAGTTGCGGTTTTGGAAGATTGATTGGGTGGACATAGTTGGATGTTGGGTATAACATGGTTTTTGATGTTAGGAGTTGGGTTGTTGTTGTGGATTCGAGGAAGACACACGTTGCCTTGGATCAATCAAATATATCAGCTCAGACACAAATGGTTGTGAGGTTGTAACCAGCCTAAACCAAATCATATATTGATAACTTGGTCTAGCCCCTTCCACAATATGATCAGTTAAGATATGTTGATGTCGGTTCTTCCAATGAAGACACATCTCTTTCACAAAATCCTTCAAATGATTTACACTCCATTATGTATCCATCTTTAGCTGATGCCAGTGTCCCAATGACGTTGGAGCATTTGGAATATCCTGATGCATCCCGAACTGTAGTTTCACCCGATTACTTTGGTGCATCTCCACTATAGTGAACCGAATGATAGGTGTTTTAGATGTCCACACAGTAACATCAATAGCGTTGGGATGGTGGTCGAGACCCTTGTACGACATCCAGAAAAACTACAAACTACAAGTATATGCAATGAGAAATACAAGTATGTGTTTATCAATTAGACAAAGTAATGGTAGATAAATTACATCATCTGACCCAATGTGTTCAATAAGGTTGTGGTACACAATTATGGAGTTCCTGGGATATCTTTGGTAATTCATTCTCAGAACAAACCACCTAAAAAAAAGAAACACAAATAAATTAGTTACTAAGAAACATTGCACAAATAATTAAGTTACAAAGAAACATCGTTTGTATACTCGTATTTGTTGCACCCCAAAATTTGCCCAACCTTTGTATCACTTGGTTTATGTTTCATTGCATTAGCATAGCATAGTTATAGCATTTGCATAGCATATCATCCTTCATTTAACAGGGGATTAAGTGTGATACATGTCAAGAGAAGCCTAACCAGAGGTATTAATCAAGCTTAAGAAGTTATCAGGGTCACCAGAGAGAGGGTTGAGTTCTTGAGAAGCTTGAGTGCTTGTATGGGGCTCATCTCCTCACTTGGAGCCAGTTGAAGATCAACAGTGGATTGTAAGGCCTTGATCAAGGAGAGAATGTGTGAGTAGAGCTCATTGAAGTGCCTTTAAGGTCATGTTGGAGCTCAATCAAGTCATTTTATCAAATGCAAGAGCCACAGTTGAAGTGGGTGTCACTAGGGTTTCATCTGGTTAATCCTAGGCCAAAATGAGTAATTGAAGAAGATCAAAGACTACTTCTAGGTCTTTGAAATCATGAAGTGATATGTTGAGGTATCTGAGAGATTGTTTCAAGATCAAGTTGAGAAGAATCAAGAGTGGTTGGAGTTGCTAAGTCAGGGTTCCTAGGGTAAAATCCCTTGTTTAATGCCAAACTTCCAAGCCATGTAAGTCAAGATACATGTCTCATATGACTTTGGCCTCCACATGAATGTTGTAGAGGATTCTCTTAGATTTAATTTGAGTACTAGAAGTCCTCCATTGGATTTATAGAACTCAAGTTATGGTCCAGACAAGTTACAGGTCCTCAGATGCCTCTGAAATTTGTCTGTGAAAATCATCTGACTTCCAAGCTCATTTTAAACTAGAAGGAGGTTTCACCTGAACTTTTGGCCAACATGAAAGTTGTTCCTCATTATCTTAGATTTCCAAATTGTATTAGAAGTCTTCCATCTAATTTGTAGAACTCAAGTTATGAGGTTTACAAGTCAGGGGTATTTTGGGAAAGTGAGATTATAGGCCATTTTCAATCATAGGTCAAAATCTCCAACTTGTACTTGTCAAATGGATTTTTGTTCAACATGGAACTTGTTCAAAATGTGGTTTTTAGGTTAACTAAGAGCTCATGGTGAGTTGATTTGGCTCATATCAAAGATTGGTGTGAAGTGGTTTGAATAAAGAAGAAATTCAAAGGCATTTTTGGTGGGAAATTGAAATAAATGATTATGGGTCCAAAACAAGTCAAATAACCACTGATTTTAATTAGAAATCATGTTTTAGAAACATTGAAAATTATGGATTTTTCATTTGAAGCACAATTCATGGCCTTTCATAAGATTTCTTCACATAAAAGTTACATCACACAAATCATTCCTAAAGCCAAATTCAAGGCCCTAACCAAGCTGGATCCATTCAAGGAGGTTAGTGTATGATGACCAAAGCTTCCCAAGCAAGCTATTGAAGGAAATTGAGGGATGCCATAATCAAAATTTTGAAGGAAAGTTGGATTTGGATTTTTGATTTTGGGCTTGGGCCTTACCTCTAAAAGGTTCTAAACAATTCTATAAAGGTCTAGGAACTCATCAGAAACAAGGTTGGTGATTGATTGGGGCTGAGAGCATAGATTACCATTGAAGCTTGAAGGAGAAAAGTGAAAGATCGAATTTCTGTTAGAGGCCATTTCAAGCACAATCGGAGCTTCAATCTTCTTCTAACATCATCACTGATTGGATCTGGAAAGTTTTGGAGCAAGAATCAAGCCAGAAACGCCTTAAATTGAAGCTTGAACTCAGGTTCTTACTTCTTGAAATTGCACCCAATTCTTGTGTTTTCAATGCATTAGAATCATGTGGTTAGGTTTACCTTAGGTTATAGATGATTTCTGGATAATTAATTTGATGATTAGTGACAATTTAGGATTTGATACGTTTTCGGTTGAGATGGATAAATTTTGATTCGTGGAGTTTTAGATCGTTTAGGTAGGATATTTGTAATCCTCGTTAAATTTCGTGCGATTTTCATTCAAGAATCATTGCGATTGGTTGAGTATTGATGGAGATAAAGTCGTTCGAAATTGGCCGGAAAAGTTCCGTCACCGTCGGCCATGGATGGGCTGCGCGCGGGCTTCATCAAATGTGCAGAAAAATTCAAACGGAGAAGACGCAATCTAGTCGTCCGTGCGTTGGGGAAGAGAGACCAAGTCAACCAATCCAATGGCCGTGAGGGCGGCACCTCACCCTTCCCCTAAACGTAGCGTTTAGTTAAGTAAATCCAAGTTCAAGTTCAGCGCTGTGTTGACATAAGGCGCACGAGTTCGATCCCTGCGTGTGCATATTTTCTTTTAATTATTGAGAGAACTAAGTGAATTAACATGATGGGCCTTAGCTCCACACGCTATCCGCGCCTCCCATTGCTAGGCCCAGTTTGATTTACAAGCGAATTGGATGCTTATTACCCCCCTCCTGGACGTTATTAGGAAATTATTGGCTGAATTTCTCACTCAATTGGGCCTAGCGCCCATATGCTTTCTGAACCCCCCTCTCATGGGCCCAAGCGCAAATAACCTTGATTTACTTGCCAGTTACACCCTCCTAGTTGTTAATTGTTTCAATTTCATTTTTTTTTTGTTTAATGCTTGTTAGAAATTAAATCATAAAAAAATAGTAAAAGTTGGAAATAAATTCTAAAAAAAATGGTGATTGTAGATTTAGATGTTCATGATTTTATCATGTTTTGCATTTTATTTTTCCATGCATTTTCCATTTTATTCCATATTTTCTTTTTTGTGCATTTTTTAAATAATGAAATAATGATGCTATGAATTTGTTGATTTTATTTCTCTCTCATTTTTTTGAGTTTAATCTTGGATTTTTGTGTGCTGTCTGTAAGCATGATAATGTTGCTATATGATTTTTGTTATGATTTTTAAATCATTTTAAATAAGATTTTAGTGTAGTTGTTTAGGAATGCTCTTTAGTGGATCTCTTTAGTGATACCTTTCAACTTAGGATTTTATTAGGGGACTTAGAAATTGAATTAGGTGCTGATTTTTGAACTGTAGATCATTAACAAATGTATGATCCCATAGAAAAATAATTGGATTTTTAGAATATGTTTTGATATTTTAGATAGAATATTCAAGTTGATTGTTCATTTGGTGTTTCAACTTTAGTGATTGTTTGGAATTGACTCAATTTGGGCTTTTCTTGCATGGTGGGCTTCTGGTTCTTATCGGAGGATGTCATGTACATGATGGAGCTTTTATGGAGTGGCTGGAGGAGCTTGGCTTGGAGCTTTTCTTTTCTTTTCGTTAGCTTTTTGTAGCTTATGAGATTAGGGATTTTAGGAGAGAGCTTTAGAAGTAGTTTTTTCCTTCAAATAAACATGGTTGGTTTCATTCACCTTCCATCCTATCCTATGATTCAAAGTCCTCATGTTAAAGTCTCATCTCTCCTTTGGAGGGATGTTTGACATTTATAATGAGTATAACTTTTGAGGATGCCTTTCTCTGATGACTGGTTGAGTGTCAGATGGGATTCCTTTGGTTTCCTGTCTGCTTCCCATTATCAAATACTCATCTTGTTGATTCTCTTCATGCTTGGTGGAGTGCATTGTCAAAGCTTGAAGATGGAGTATACCTTTCCTTCTCTTGAAGATGGTGGACTTGAAGAACAGTTACAGACTTTGGATTGGATTGCTGTCAGAAGATTGCTCTGCTGTGGAGATTGCTGGTTTATTTTCCCTGTTTGGCTGTTTTCTTCTTGTTCAACTGTATTGATGTGACTTGCTTGGTGTGATGCATTTAGATTAGGTCTTGTAGTTGAATAAGCCTAAGAGAATCCTAAGGGTTGATCTTCTCCCCTTGCTTGTATTGCATTAGACGTCGAGTTTCTCCCTTTGCTTGTATTTTTACTGTGTGGCTTTGCTTGCTGGTATTTGGTAGAGCTCAGCTCCCTTGCCCGTGCGGTATGTGGCCTTTGCGCCTTGCTTGTTTAGAAGTAGAGCTTGGCTCCTTCTGCTTGTGTGATGCATTGCATGCATTTTATTTACCGCAATTTGTTTACAGTAATCTTTCCTGTACAGTTTTTCTGTTTACTGTTTGATTTCCATTGCCATGTTCCCCTAGGAACTCTGACTTCTCTTCTTCAAGAGAAGTTATGACAGACATTAGGATTCTAACCATGCATGATAACATTAGTTAGTTTCCCGTTTAACCTCAACCGTAGGACGAATATTGCCTGATAACTGTAGGATCGAGTCAGTTTCCCTGTAGAGAGTCTGTTTCTCTTCTTATCTCAAACAACAGTAAAAAACATAATAAAGGCAAGTTAGTACAAGTGCGTTACGAGTCTTAAGCTACTTTGGAAATGATGTTTGAGCGGTCTCCTCTCAATCATCTAGAGTGTTTAGAATATTTCCTTTGGATGATATGCGACGCATTCGCTCCTAAGTCATAGTCTCTAGTGCTGTACAAACTACAGACAACTAAAAAACACTTCTTTCCGTAAAAAACAGAAAACCAACATTCAAATCCTTTTTGTCCTCTTGGACCCTTAATCAGGAAAACTCTTTGCGTAAAGAGAGTTCTGTTAACTTTCAGTTCTACTGCCAATGGTAATGCCTAAGTCTCCAAGGATCGAGCTGCAAACACCAACTGCTGGAACTGATTGTTAACTTTACTTGGATAAAAAACAGCTGAACAAACCTGTGTTCTTCGTAGCCTGAACTACGTTTGCTCTGATCTTTCATGCCGTATGAAAGTACGTAGGCACAAGATGATATATCTTGGCGAGCAACCTTCCCCCCATCACCCGTAGTTAGGCGAACTACGTTGACTCTGATTTCTCGTTCCAGACGGGAATACGTAGGCATAAAGTGCGATATTTTGCCGAGTCATTTTCTTTTCTTTTTGGACCAGACTTTTAGTGTAGATAGATTTAACAGACCCGTCAGATAAACACAACAAGCGTGGATCCCATCGAGTACGATGGACGTGAGGGGTTCTAATACCTTCCCCTTGCGTAACCGACTCCCGAATCCTGACAATGGTTGCGATGACCTTGTCTTATACCATTTCGTCAGGTTTTTCCCGATCGTTTCCTTTCCCGTTCTGAGGGATAAATAACGAAAGGTGGCGACTCTTCTGTTTTGCCGGCACCTTATTTTCGCAGTAGCGACAGTATTGAAAATAAATTTACTTGTTAGCGTATGTGAATGTGAATGGATTGCAGTTGATTGGAGCAAGTGTTGGCATCCTAGACCAACCCCACGCTTGAAGGAGATAAGCGCAGCCATAAAAAGTACAAGAATTTCTTTTTTTGCATTTTTACGTAATGCACTATATAGATGGGCGAGGGCAGTTGAACCCCAACTATATGTGCACACTTTATTAATGTTGTGCAACAACGGTAAATACATAATATTTACAGTATTTCCAATACTGTTTGGAAATAAAAAATGGTCAAACAATATCATAATATAGCACCAAGTTTTAAGTATCTTCTCATACTCGGCGGATTCCTCATTTAACACGATACTATTGTAGTGTTTTCCGAGGTATTTCAAATTAATATCTTGCCCCCTCGCACGACCCTCGCGTTGTGGTTGAGGTGTGTCGACACATAGATGGGCGCCCAGTAAATCTTCGCAAAGTTGGTCATTAACACCAACTTTGTCGTTGACGTCCGTACCATTGATGTGTAGGCCAAGTAACATGTATACATCCTGTAAAGTTACAATACACTCACCGAAAGGTAGGTGAAATGTGTGTGTTTCTGGTCTCCAGCATTCTAACAATGCTAGAATAAATTTGGGATCCAGTGAGTACGATTTGATTTTGATCAAATCACCGAACCCACATGCTTCTAGGTATCCTTTTACTAAAGGGTCGTGTGGTATGTAGTCATGCACACGACAGCGAAACCTTGATACATCCTGCGAAAGAATATAAATGCAATTAGGTTTAAAGGAAAATTAAACTTCATAAATATCGACAACAAAAAGAAAAATACTTACAAACTTTGTGATATTCTCAATTGTGCCTCTGTGATCGTTGCCTATTATGAGTAGAGACATTGTGTGTTAAGTTTGCTGAGTGAAGTTTGCAGAGTGACAAGAAGATTTTTTAGAACGTATGAGGAGTAGAGTTGGTAATGGGATGAGAAGAGTTTGTTCCTTGACGAGCATGTATTTATAATGGTCAAATGTGATGAAAGGAGTCACATGAAAATGCATGCTGAAGTGTGCAAGTTTCTAAGTACAGGAGTCACATGAAAATGCATGCTGAAGTGTGCAAGTTTCTAAGTGCAGGAGTTACATGAAACTGCATGTTGTGGTGTTGTCATTCATGCAGAGTGTTGGCCTGCTTCGGTAATATTGTAGGCATGTGAATACTACGTCTATCAATGCATGCTGAAAAATGATGACAATGGTTCAGGGAAGCGTACAAGTGTGGTCTTATGATGCATGTGAAGTAAAAAACATTAGTGTAGTGTTGTCATGCATGCAGAGTGTTATGAAAATACATGTTCTGCTAGAGTGTAGTGTTGTCAAGCATGCATGCTGAATTTTTATGACATGGGTGAAGGGAAGCATGCAAGTGTAGTCTTGTCTCACAAGATTCTTGGTTATTGGAATGCAAAATGCAGACGGTAAGCATGCATAGAATCAGAGTGTAGATGGTAGGCATGTAGAGTGCAGACGGTAGGCATGCGGAGTGCAGATGGTAGCCATGCAGAGAACCTTATAGGCACGCAGGGTTTAGTCTTGTCATGCAGCTGACCTTGTAGGCACGTAAGGTTTAGTCTTGTCGTGCAGAGAACCTTGTATGCATGCAGAGTGTAGTCTCGTAGGCACGCAGAGACATGTGATGAGTGCAGATCTAATAATAAAAAATAACATTTTATTGCTATTAATACAGTAGAGATAGTTGATTTATTATCATATCAATTAGTAAAACAATCCCTTCAAACACAAGTTTACTAAAATTTTAGTTATGGCTCAAACACGACAATACATTATTAGTGCACATTTAAACAGTGAGGTTTTTGAATGTAACTTAACCGGTTTCAATTTTTGAAATACTGATGTTACTAGATCTTTGATTGACAGAAGATCAAATTTTTTACACTTGAAGTCGAAATTAGAAAAGAAATTACAATGTGGTCCAGTTTGCCAAATAATCTACAAGAATCCTGTGTTCTTTGACGGGTGCGATCAATGCAAAATTTTCCAATTAAAGATTCGAGACGATGAAGATGTGCGTAGCATGTTCCGCAGTCATGAGTATTCCGATTTCTCAGATATTGTGCTATATGTTACGTTACAACAATAACAACTGTCTCAACAACTTTATTCTTCTCAAGTTTTTTACGAATCTGATGAGGAACATGCTGAAGTTGATGCCATTGATGAAGAAGAAGAAGCAGCTGAAGTCATTGTTGACGACATGGTAAATAACGAGGAAGAGGTGGTTCCATCCAGTCATGTTTATTGCCCACCTCAACACATGACAAACCTCGACTTAGGTGACGATGAACCCTCAACAGATATTTTTTACAATCCTAACTACGCAACAGAAGGACAATTAAAAGAGGGCGACAACTTTCGTACAAAAGAAGATTGTGTCCGAGCAATTAAACAATATCACATGGACTTATCAGCAGATTATAGAGTCGATCAAACAAATTCGACTCTGTATAAGATCTATTACCGTAACGAGGTGTGTCCGTTCTGATTAACAACATCTTTCTGGAAGAGAAGTGATTCATGGAAGATAGGGTCAATGGGTCCAGCCCACACTTGTATAATCACGAATCCGATGCAGGACCATCACAAGCTCAACTCTCAATTGATTTGTGATAAGATTCTATCGGTCATTAGGCGACAACCCTTCTTTGAAGGTGAGTACCATAATTTCACATATGGCTCAAAGGTACAATTACACTCCTTCGTATCAGAAAGCATGGATAGCTACGACTAAAGCGGTTGAAAGGGTGTTTGGAAATTAGGAGGAGTCTTACAAAGAACTTCCAAAATTCTTGGTGGCTCTTAAAAAATATTCTCCACGGATTGTTGCCATATTGGAGACAATGTCGGTGTATACACCAGACGGGACTTGCGTTAGTGGAAATGACATTTTTCATAGACTATTATAGGCGTTTGAACCATGTATCAAAGGCATTTTTCACAGACTCCTCCTTGCTTATTGAACCATATAAGGGCACGCTACTCATAGTTATGGCACAGGACGGGAACAATAACATTTTTCCAATGGCCTTCGCTCTAGTTGAAAGGGAGACTGCTGGGGGTTGGAGTTTTTTCCTAAAAAATCTTCGCTTTTATGTTTCTCCCCAACCTAACTTATGTTTGATCTCTGATAGACACCCATCAATTGAGAGTGCATACAAGAACCTTGATAACGGTTGACAGGATCCTCCCTCGACCCATGTATATTGCATAAGACATATCGCCTAAAATTTCATGCGGGAAATCAAAGACAAAACACTAAGGAAGAAAGTTGTGAACACAAGATATGCACTAACAGAGCCCACATTCAAACACTACCGTGAAGAGATCAGACTGACAAACACAAATACATTAAGATGGATTGATAATATTGATAAAGAGAAATGGACAAGGGCATACGACAATAGGGTGCGATGGGGCCACATGACAACTAACCTCGTTGAATCAATGAATTCTGTTTTCAAGGGAATCCGAAACCTACCAATAACTGCCTTGGTAAAGGCAACATATTTTAGGCTCGGGACACTCTTTGATAATAGACGTATAAAGTGGGGTTCAGTATTATAATTCGGTCAGCTGTACAATAATAGTTCAACAAAATTCATGAAAAACGAGGCTACCAAAGCCAACACACATGTGGTCACAATCTTTTACCATAATAAAGGTTGGTTCATGTTTCCGAGTCAATTGATCACAATGAAGGAAGGCCTAGGGGATGTTACCGAGTGGAAGTGGATAGGAGTTGGTGTGACTGTGGAAAGTTTCAGGCATTTCGTATGCCTTGCTCCCATGTTATAGCAGCATGTTGAAGGCGCGCCAGAACCCAACCAACTATCTTTTTGATGTTCACCAAGTGATAAGTCTATGCAATGTCTATATATGTAACTTCCAAGTGGTGGCAAAGGAGGACTATTGGCCTCCATACGAAGGCGGAATTATCTGGCATAATGAATTGATGCAAAGAAAGAAAAAGGGTCGCCCTAATAGCACGGGCATTCGAATGGAGATGCATGCAGCAAACAAAATGGTCAGATTATGTAGTTCGTGTCGGCAACCAGGACACAATCATACAAAATGTCCCAATGTAGGATCAAGCACCCGATCATAATTTCTAATGTAACCATGTCTGCAACACCCCGTTTCCCAAAATAAAATAAAACAATTAAATAAGCACACATCAGAGTATCTCCCACAACGGGATGTCACAATTCACACTACAATTCCACCAAACATTTTTTCAAGTTAATTTAACGGAATTTCCCAAATAAAATTTGCAGCGGAAACGATATGGTCTGTCATAACCCAAAATATCATATACACACGTCATCCATATCCATCATATGTACAACATTGGCTCTCTGCCCAAAATACATATCATCATCACACATCGCCACACATATAAAAAAGTCAGATACGCCACAGGGGCACACATATCAACATCAACAGTAAAACTCCCCAAAACGCCCCGGTGTTACGTATCAGAGCAATTCTACGGAGACACCACAATCCAACAAGCTAAACACCTGGATTGTCTGTACTTCTGAAGAAGCACAGACCACAACAGCAACAAAGGGGTGAGAATCACGATTAAATAATAATGGTATAATAGTACATGAAATAAAAGGCAGAAATCAATAATAATACTATTCTATATACATATCATTCGGACTCACGGTCCCACCATCAACCACAATATACAATCACGCAACAATTACACTCACTCAACTCTTAACACACGATACCAACTCACAATCACGATGGGAACTTGGCCATCAACCCTCCACTCAGGAGCACATATAAACAATGGGCACTTGGCCATCAACCCTCCACACAGGGAGCACACCACACTGATGGGCAACTGGCCATCAACCCTCCACAATGGGAGCACCACAACAATACCGATGGACACCTGGCCATCACCCTCCACAACGGGAGCACATCTCCGATGGACACCTGGCCATCACCCTCCACTACGGGAGCACCTCATCAACATCGATGGACACATGCCATCACCCTCCCCACCGGGAGCACACCAACAATACAGATGGTCACTGGTCCATCACCCTCCTCTACGGGAGCACACAACAATACTTACACACATTGGACATCTAGCACACCAAGTGCACACCGGTCCTATTGATCCACCCCTAACACAACATAAACACGACGCACAAGGCGTACCGATCCCTCAGATCCATTCACCACACAAAATACATACATAACAAGCACACACAGTGCGTCGATCCCACAGATCCATTCACCACACAAACTATCACCTACAATGCACACAAGGCATGTCGGTCCTACAGACCCAATACATCACATAACAGCATACAAATGCAATGCATAATAAGCGTACCGATCCTCACGGATCCACTCACCACAACACACCAACAACACGCACTCAAGGTGCCACGATCATACTGATCCTCACATCTCACACACAGCATGCATACGGTGCACATATCTCACGTACGCATCCACACATATTCACTCCTAGTCGAAGGATACATGGCCACTTTAGGCATCACAACGTACTTCAGTTCAATCGTTCGTATCAACGAGTATTCAAGCACACACCCTCTACATCACCTTCATGCTCTCAACCGATCCACAATAACCACGTACTCACTCACGACCAATAAGGGTCCAACCACGCGAGAACGGAACAGCACAGCAGAAAAATCACAAAATGCTGTCATGTTCGCTGCCATTCGCCTGGCGAAGCCCCGCAGCGAACACTCGCTGGGACTCGCCCGGCGAAACCCCTAGCGAAGCCAAACAGAAGCAAAAGGCAGTATTCACTACCCAGTTCGCCTGGCGAAGCCTGGCGAAGGCTCGCCCCCATTCGCCCAGCGAATGCACGCGAATTCTGCATAAAATCTACTGTTCAAAAACAGCCCCACACCCCGATTTCGTCCGATTAAATCCCACGAAATCCTACACCATATCAGTACAGTACTATCCCATAAGACTACACCAATTATCCTAATTCATACTCGTTAAATCGTCAGTTCTACTCCATTCTTCAACTTCCGACATTAACTCCGAATTTTACCGGAAACCCCAAATCACCAAATAACCACATGCAACGAATTTCAACATAATAACCATAATCATAATAGAATTATTAACATGCAACCATCATCAATTCAACATCATTCTATGGGGATTAGGGATTTTCCCCTTCTACTAATTTTTCATGCAATATCGAATTTAACCGATCAATCCCCCCTTGCCTCAAATTCGATGCTGATGATGATGCACTTCCGAAATTCCACTCGGATTGACAACCTTGGGGTTTCCTTGCCACGCTTTGCTCAAACTCTCTTCCTCTGTTCTTCGTTCTCTCTACCGTGTTCTTTCTCTTCTTCCACTTCTAATTCTCATCACAATGACAATGTTACCCTTAATACCCCCAAAATCCTTTTTAATTCAATTAACTCATAATAATATTTCTCATAATACTTTTATTCCAAAAATCCAATTAAATTATAATTTTACTCATAAAATTAATATTAGTAGTAAAAATGATAATAATTAATAATAATATGACATTACTATTAAATATCATATTTTTATCACTGCATACCAATATCATGAGTTCTTGATCCTTCAAAAATAATCCTCACGCAGAATCTCAAATAAAATAATCCCGAAAACCAAAAATAATTAAAATGGGCATTACAGTGTCCCTTTAAATCAACAACAAATTTCATTCCATTTAAAGTATAGTTAAGTGATTACAATTAACAAGCAACATAAATTAAACAAACATAACTTAATATCACAACAACATTCCGAAAATAACAACAACAAACCCACATAAAACAAAACAATGCATCAAGTTGTCTAAGATATCACAACCATCAAGGTTATCTTCTTTGGTGTTAACATCATCACAAGGACACCAGCATCATTTTCCACTTTTCTCCAATCACGAGTAACTCCATTTCTCCATGACTTCTCAACCAACCTCTCAATTTTCCTAATCTTTTCACCTGCAAAAATATATCCTTTTAACCAGCGGTTCAATTCCCTATTCAAATGCTCCAAAGTCTGCGTGTTCCACAGTAGCACCTTCATCGGAGGCTTTGTTGCTGAAAATAAACTAGGGCATTTCTTTTCATTAGAGGAAATGTTGGAAACGGTTCCTCCGATGATGACTGTCGCTACGCGAAAAATGACACAGAGTCGCCACCGAATTTTATTTATCCCACGGAGGGAAAGGAAAATAACGATAAAACCTTTGGGGAAGGAGCATGGTCGTCGCAACCAAGTCTTAGGGTTCGGGAGTCGGTTATGCAAGGAAAAGGTGTTAGCACCCCCTCACATCCATCGTACTCGATGAGAACCTCCTAGGTTATTTCATGTGAATGGGTATTTTTACTTAAAAGTTTGCTTGCTTAAGGAAAGAGGGGTTGGTTTTATATTTTAATGCTCTCCAAGGATTGTGGCCCTTGTGCCTACGTATCCTCACTTAAAAGAAGTGAAGAATCAGAGCTCCGTAGTTCGGAGGCTTATGAAATAGTTATTTGTTGATTGATTTTATACCGTGAAAAAGGGTTTTTGATTGATGCCCTAAGGTGAAAAGAAGTTTGATGAGTTGATGTTATCTTTAGGTTTTTTGAAGAGAAATGGTTCTTGATTAGGATTACACAAAAGGACTTTGGATAGAGATGAATGTTTCGAATAGCCAAGTCGAGCACCTTGTATTCAAAACATTCAGAACGAGTGTAGGAGGATTCCATTCTCATTCCTTCTCCACCACCTTAAAATCCATGGTGTACAATCCTAACCATATATTTATTGTATTTTGGGTTTTTTTTATAAGAAAAAGGATCACTTGATGTTGGATCAAGGTTTATTGTTTGTCAAAATGCATTTGAAGCGATACGGACAAGGTCGACGGTGATGCGCAAGGCAATCAACTTACAAGGTTAAAAATGGCTCGATAAAATTGAGAGTTTGTTTTTGAAAATGGTTTTTGGAATCAAAGGTCAACAAGGACCATAACAATATTCACATACTAAAATCATACAAATATATGGGGTTAGTCGGCTAAAAAAATCGAGACATGCAAAAAAACAGTTTTTTTGGAGGTAAAATATCGAGAAAAAAGTAAAAAAAAAAAAAAAGGTGGTGTGACACGGGTGGCCATGTCGTGTGACACGGCCCGTGTCAGGAAGTACCTGCAATATGGGTTTTTGAGGCGAGACAATGGTGTGACACGGCCCGTGTCAGGAGGTCTGGGTGAAATACACAATGAAAACTCAAACAGAGGTGCAACACGGCCGGCCGTGTCAGGAGACCTGGGTGTTTTGCTCCATGAAATCTCAAACAACAGGCTGACACGGCCGCACGTGTCGCACGACACGACCCGTATTAGCCTACCTGGGTGAAAAAACCAAACTTTTTTCTTGTTTTCCTTTCTTTTTGTGTTTCTTAAAAATGGTTTCTTGGGACCTCACACAATGTACACAACACAAAATAACTTAATAGAGATAAATAAATGACAAGTGCAAGGTATAAAAGGAGAAAAGTTTGAAGGAATGAATACCAAAGAGGTTCTCCTTCTTTGTTAAGCCTCCACTGATTTTGGTTGGGTACTCTCTTCCTTCTTCCCTCTATGTTGTGAAGGTTCTCCTTCTCAAAGGTTCTTGTGTTTTTATGGAACTCTTTTGATTTTGCTGGTTTTCTTTCTCTCTATTTTTCTGGTTTTTTAGGGTTCCTTACTCTCTCTCTTTTTCTGGTTTTTTACAATGTGTAGTGAATGTTGAATGTGTAAAAAATGACTCTTCCTTTGTTTACAGCTCCTTTCCTTCTTATCTCTCCCCTTTAGGGTTTTCCCTTCTCCCCAAACATCCGATTTTTTCATGGGGTAATGTCTCATACCACCTTCTCTCATGTTACTCTCTTTCTTTCCATTTTCATGCAAGTTGCTATGCTGCATTTTTCTGCACTACTTGCCTATGCTGCAACACTCTATATTGCTCTTAATCCTTGTACCCCTTTGTTTGCTTGTGTCTTGACAGCTCTTGTGGTCAATGCTACTACCTTTTTGACAGCATTTTGAAAAATTTGATATTTAGTATGTAGATGCATCATTGTGGGTTCATTTCCTTGGTCTTGTGACATGTGATGGTCTTGTGATATAATGCAAATTGTCACCTCTTGCATTGGGTTGTTTTGTATGACATTCAAATTACCCATGGCTAAGCAAACATAGTCATGATCTTGAAACATTCCAATGTTGAATTAACTCTTAAATATTTTCCTTGGATATTTGCAAGCATAATGTTGGACATGTAAACTTGTTGGGTCATGAAGGGTACCATAGCATGAAATTAATTAGAAGCTTGGATTAAGACTAGAAGTAGCTTAATTTTCTAAGCATTACCAAGAGCTTGAAACTTTGTAACAAATGCGACACTTTTGCAAATGTCATGAAATTTCTCTTTGTAATATTCTTGAATCTAGTCTTGAATTCATGAATCTTGAACTTTGAATGATGGATTCCCTTATGTCATTATTTAAAATGAAGTCTTGAATTATGCACTTGTGATCTTTGTCACACCCTAATTTTTGACCATAAGACCCCACCTCCTTGTGCATTTTTTTCTGCATAACGTAGCTAACCGTATTACCTAGTTTGTGTTTGTTTTATAGAATTACTGGAGAAAGCTTGAAAGTCATAAAGATGTGGTGTACGTCTCCCGGAATTACGGTTCCTTGCAAGTCTTGTAGAAGTATAGGCGCTCTGTGCGGCAGTTTCATATCTGGGATTTCGTTAACTTGTGCATCATGAATTTGGCGATTTTGATTGAGAGAAATTATAATCAAGCGCATGCAATTGATTTGTCACAAGGTCTTAATGTCAACAGGATTTTCCATAAGGGTTGTTTGTTTAAGGTGCTCGGATACCATTCCATACTATGTCCTAATAAGGTTTCACCATGAGTTACCGCGAGTTACCGCAAGAGGAATCTTACTGCAAGTGTGGACAAGGGAATTTTGAAGAGCAACTCTATTCAAGAAAGCATCAAGTCAAGTTCTTCCTTGCCAAGCCACAAAATATTTATTCAAGTTTTAAAAAGGATCTTTTTTTAAAAGAACCTGTAGCTTACGCTTACAAGCCCAACTTGCCTAGGTACTCGTTCACAGCCTATCGAAAGTTTGCGGTTCTACGTGCATAAAGATGAAATTCAACGCTTGTGCTAAATAGGGCATTTTGCCGCTGAGTTAGAATCAGGGACCTTTGGGCCCGCTGTGAAGAATGTTATACAAGATGTTTCATTATGCATCCAAAAGAGAAGTCCCAATCTTCATTTCAATACAAGAAATATTTGGAAGGAAATTCATAAAAAACTTATTTCACTATTACACGAGAGTCTAATACAAGGATGAACATTATGAACATGTTGAAGGAGTATTACAAGAGAAAATAAATGAGGAAACTACAACTTAAGCCCCTTTCATTAAAGAAAGACAGAGCAAGAACAATAGACGTCAACTTAAAACGTGTATCCTTTGCAACAACAATTGGAATTCCTGAAGAGAGAGAAGTTTAGAGCTTTAGCGCACGAGGCTTTGACGTTAGCTTTTCAACTTCTGTCGCTGTTGAACCAACAGGTTGAAACGCGTGTGAACCGGAAACATCCAACAAAGGCATCTCCTACCAACCCATAGCAGCTACATTTTCAAAACCATCAACAATAAACCATATAATACCACAGCATCCGAATGAAAGTGAATTTTGAAACAAGTTTGCGTAAAAGAGCTTTACCTGCAGATGCGACATTGCTGCTCTGCGGGAGAAGCTTGGTTTTGTCACAGGAAGTGCAGACCATGAAGTAAAATCGTGGGACTACCAAATTAAGCAAAACCTGGTCAAGCTACTAAGCAACTTGATGTTTCGAACGTCAAGACTATGAGAATGTCCTTATGGTTAGAATTGGTTGATGTTGTTTGTACCTACATTAATATTACACACTGTCAAAAGATGGTATTGGTAAGTTTAAGAAAATGCGGTTTCGACATAAAATCAGTCTAAAAACCATGTGTTCATCAAGGTGAGAAGGAAGTTAAAACTGAGTTTACTCATATTTCCATGACATCGTGACCGTGCTCATGACTCTTCTCAAAGCCGTAATCTACAAAGTAACAACCGAAGCCATCAGCTTGTATTTGAAAGTAAGAACCTGCACTCACAGTGAGAGATCAAGTTATCAGCCAAACCTAGAGCAACCTAAACCAAAACCGACGCAAGTGAAGATTGTTAGCATAAAGATCGTTCACCAGATTTAGGACAATGTACGATTACAACCTTTGGGATTACCTGCATACTTGCTATACAACCTGGTTACCCCACCTTGTGACCTTTCATCGCTGAGAGTGAGATTGTTATAGCCTTCAACTGGGTTATTCGACGGGCCTGCATCAAACATAGCATCCATCAATTAGTGACTACTTGCTTGCGTTCATAGAGAACTGTCTGATGCCTTGTAAATAACGGTTAGCCTGCAAGTGAACACAGACCAGCATTATAACGTATTTCCATAACTATTGCGCAAACACTCGAAGCCTCCGAAGAAGAGGGAAAACATTACTTACGCATCCTCAAGTGGATATTTTTGCAAGGATCCAAATAATCTGATGAAGAACGCTGTTATGATATCCTGAAAATAATAATAGCAAATTTGTCATTTAATTCGATAAATCCTTGAGGATATTATGAGTACAAGTCAATTGAAATGGAAACAACTGATAGTCATGAATTCACAATAGGAGAGCGAGAGACCAGTTTTTTTCCCCTAAAAATACACAAGCCCACAAATGGGAACTTCCAACCAAATCCAGACATTTGTGATTTTGTTCCCAAAATAGTCTTCCGACGCATTGAAAGGGCACCAAAACAAAGATGGAAGGAGTATTTATTCGCTTTAACGCCATTTGCTTCCGTGAAATCTTGAGCTACATATAAAAGGTCGAGTTAGGAGGTAAAGAAAGACAAGAAAAAGTCGTCAGAGATAACACATTGAGATTCACAGTGATTCATAGCGATTCATGAACCCAGAAAACCCCAAATCAGAAAAGCCCTAAGATTGAGAATCGAGAAAAGAGAAACTTATCTTTTAATCACACCGCAAAACCATCTCGACGACGAGCCGTCTTCATCCGTCGAAGTTTGCGTGAAACCACCGGGAAATCACCGACGAGCCATCTCCATTGTTTACCATAGGTAACGCGTTCCCCATTTGACTTTGTTATTTCTTAATTGATTATTGTTTTTATGGAGTTCTTGATAGGTCTGTTGGCGAAATTCGGAACGAGGAATCGAATGGAAGAGGGAGGACGGAAGGTTGAAGAATAGAAAAGGACGAAGAACGGCGGGGGGAGAAAAAGGGGCTTAGGGTTTCTTTTTTCTTTTGTTTGTAATTATTAAATTATATGATTGTCTGCACACACACACACACACACACCATAATTACGGTGCACCTCACACGATCTCCAACGGATTATCACCTCGCGCCCCAGATCGCTCTCTAGGTTACACCCCATGGTACACCCTCCAGGCCTGCGCGTCACACGATCACGCGCCACCCTCTAATCAATCCTTAAACTCCCCCTAATCAGCTTTTAGTCGATCATTATCTCAAATTAGCCTCTAGTTAATATTCTTAACCGTTAATTTTTCTCTACCATTTAATTAATTAACAATTAATCAACATTTTATTTAATTAAACTAATAAAATCTTTTTTAATTAACCTTTTTATCTAATGCTTTTCCTTTTAATCTACTCTCTATTTTATAAAATCAATTTATTATTCTCACCTCATTAATAATCTATTCACCAACCTAATAATCCCTTTATTAAGTAATTATATATTTTCATGAGAAAACTTCTTCATAATTTAAATCAACTCTATATTAATAATACAACTTTTATCTTAAGGAGGAAGCCTATTTTCAAATTGCAACTTAACTTGTTTTTTAATTAATAAAACATTTTACTTATTTTAGATAACTTTTAAAAACAAATAATAATAAAACAACTTTTTTATATAATTAATTAACCTTTTTCTTTTATAATAGTAACTAAGTAATTTCATTTAATAATAAAAAGACTTATTTCATAACTAAAATAATAACTTTCAAAATAAATAATAACACTCCTTTTTATTCAATTTAGTTTTTTTATTAACTTTCTCAAAATTCATAGTAATTTAAAAATCCTTAAAAATCTAATTATTATTATCATCAAAGTAATTTTTATTAAAACAAATAAAATTAATTAATACAATTTTTTTAATAAAAAATCCATCTCACCAAAAGATAATATAACTCCTAAATTAATCAATTTAACTAAATCAATCAATATCCCACAATTCGATTCAATCGTGCACGCTTCCGTCTCCCAGCATCGATTCTATTCACTTGCAGTCACAATTCACATCACTTTCACTCACTTAGCGTTTTCATGCGTGTGTATGCTTTTATCTTTATCCGCAATTTACATTTACCGCATTTACTTTATCGCATTGCATAAGCGTCCAAAGGAAGAATCTGCCCATGACCTAAACAATTGTGCGTATGCGTCTCATTTGCATCATATTCCCCATTGATCCTTGATCCCATTCAAGTTGATCTTTAAGATAGATCCTACCCAATAGGAAGGACCGTTATCTTCTACAACATAGGAAAAACAAAACAACTCAATACAATTATTCAAACATTAGAGAAGTAGATGCTAATCATCTTAAGCGAGATAGAATCTCCACCCCACAACAATACAATCTCTTACACTTGTGGCGGTTAAATCTCCCTTAAAATGACAACTCATCTTTTCTCCTAAACTCAATCAACCAACTACCCTAAATCCGTAGGAACTTTGACCACAGTCAAAGAACTCCTCAAACCCTTTAGGAGAACTACAGATACTCTGATTCCACTCCCGTAAGGATATGTAGGCATAAGATGCGATATCTTATCGAGTATACTTAGAAATAAACCCCTAGGTCTTTTAACCCTTAAGCAGATAATCCATAGCAATAAACAAATATAAAACAAGAGGTTCCTGTAGAGTACTACAGAAACTTAGGATGCTAGCACCTTCCCTAAGTTTAACCAACCCCCCGAACCTAAAACTCTCTAGCTTGCATGTGCATTGCATTGTGGGTATTTCGATCTTTATCCCTTCCTTTGGACAAATCAAAGTTCGGTTGCAAATGAATAAGATTCAAACTAATCAATAGTTTGGTATCCAAATTTCACCGCGACAGAAATGACGACTTCACTGGGGAGATGAAGTGGGTTTCCCTAACTTGTTTTATTTTATATATTTGCTTATATTTGCTTAATTGTTTACTTGCATACTTGTTTAATTACTGCTTCTTGGGATGATCTTTGAGTGGTGAGATAAAGTCCTACACCCGGACTTGAGTGAACTTAAGATAGGATGGTGATATATTTGACGAGGCTTATAGGGAGTGAGTCCCGACTAAGTTGACTCGAGAATCCCGCTTAGTTGGGACCCTTTTGAAAATGGTTCGGTTGAACGAGTTTAGTCGTGAAAACTTTTACTATTCTCAATTGGAGTCCATAATACTAAGAACCATAGTTACCTTTAACCCCACTTTGGCCTTTATTAGGACGTAGTGCGAGACTATAAGGGAGTAGTCCCGAAATAATGCTACGCGATGCTACACTCAAAAGAAGTTCTCTTGAGAATATTATTAATCCCCGAGTTAGTTGGGAAATTGATAATATCCGAAAGATGGACTAATGACTTTGGGAACCACTTTAGAACCTTGTTCTACAGGTACAATCCACCTTTAGTCCACATCCTTTGGAAATGGGTATACCCTTGCTTCATGCTCGTTGCAAACCTTGGACCTTCTTGTTTGTTTACATTTGTGTCCTTTATGTGCTTACTTGTGTTTGTTGCATCCATATAGCATCATGTTGCATTGGTTTCATGGGATTCCTAGTTTATTTATAAACATTATAGAAATCAATATGGATTATAAAAGAAAATATTTTGAAATATTCTTTTAAGAGTCCTAACTTGGGTGACCTAAGGAAGTTAAAGGCGCTGATTGAAGAATCAAGAAAACTCAAGTACAAGAGGCTTCCCTTATCATCAAAGATCAAATGAAGTTCAAAAGACTTTCATTAATATTGAAGATCCAAGTAAATAAGGGCTTCATTCCTTATTTTCCAACAAGAGATAGAGGATTTATTTTCCTCTATCAAACTACTCCTTAGAAGACGATCGTGGACAACTTATCCTCAAGAAGATCCAATTAGAAAAGTATATCAACAAGCACGATGAAGGAATTTCTTAGGGCTTTATTAGCTTTTATTTAGCTATTATGTTGGGACTCTTTTAAGAATATTTACTTGTGATCCGTTATCAAAAAATAATAAATGAATTTTCATTGGCACTCTATAACGCTTATAAATATTTGAGTTCCATGAAACCCTTCTGCATCCTGCATTTGCATCCTTCATTTACCATGTGCATGTGTCTCTTCTCCGTTGCATCCTCATCCGTATTTCTGTCTCTGTCCCGCCAGCCGACGTCTCGACCATTTATCCAAGCTCGAAGTACGTACTAAAGGATAGTAAAGAGAACAAAGATATGGATCGCATGACTGGCTTCAGAGTAAGGACTAATCCGATCTTTGATTGTTCTTCCGACGACTTTGTTCAACAAGTGAATGTTCCTGTGCAACCTCAGGCTATGCAAGACAACCTGTTTGTTGATCTTCAGAATACTCATACTGAGAAGCAAGTGGACGATCCTAGAATCGCAGCAATTGAGAGAGAATTTTGTGATCTCAAAGAACAAGTGAAGATGATGAAAGGAGCTAATGCATCTGGTCTTGATGTTCATGACATATGTTTAGTTCCAGGCGTAATTATCCCTCTAAAGTTCAAGATGTTTGTCTTCGAAGTATACAAGGGTGTCAGTTGTCCAAAATACGATTTGACGATGTTTTGTCGAAAGATGACTGCTTATATTGACAACAACAAACTGATGATTCACTGCTTTCAAGAAAGTTTATGTGGGGCATCCTTAATATGGTATATGAAGCTACAAAGTAACCACATTCAGTCTTGGGAAGACCTAGTTGTTGCTTTTGTGAAGCAATACAATTACAATTTGGCTATAGCTCCAGATAATAAAAATGACAATGGATCTTCCAGAGAATTCATAGCTTCGATACCTCATCCTCAATATCAGTATGCAATGCCCGCTCAGCGCGAACAACAACTACCTCCCAAGCAGAAGTTGGCCTCTCCAGATCAACCGCAGAATCGACGGTTTCGAAAACGGTTTCGTAATTAGAAGATATCTTTGGATATTCCGAGAAAAGGAATTCGTTAGTTTGACCCCATCCCTTTGAAGTACGCTGATTTTTCCCGGTCTTGATCCGCAAAGGTCACATCCAGACAAGAGCTCCACCTAAGGTGCCTAAGAAACTTCTTTACTGGTACAAAGCTGACAGGTTTTGCCCATACCATCAAGGTGCTCCGGGACACGATATCGAAAGTTGCTACGGTTTGAAGGCAAACGTTCAAAGGTTGGTTAAGGAAGGAATCTTATCCTTCAAAGAGTCCAATCCTAACCTCATCATGGTTCGTCCTCCGAGAACATGATCTGAAGTTATTTGGGAAACTCATATCAATATAGCGTCAGAAAGCATATCAGACGATTCAACGAGCCTCTCCATTCCAAGGCATAATAAAATCCGAGAAAAGGACTTGTGTGGCTTTTCACTTTATTTTTTGCTTTTGTGTTTTCGTTTCTTTGATTAAGAGCATATTTGGCATGTAAGAACTCGTTATTTTGAATAACTAATGCAAGAAAATGTTTGTCTTGAAGAAATCCTTTCGTTTTCACTCATAAAATGTTTTTCATAATTTATAATGCCAACTTTATCCAATTTCCTTCTCACTTAGGTGAATAATTGGAAGGAGGATGACGAAGTAAAACGCAGGATCCTGTGGTATGCTTTTGAATAAAAACCTACTGATGATGTAAGGCATTGTTTCAAACCTCCTAAAACACCAAAAATGGTTAACCCCTCTTTAAGCCTTGAGAGAGGATTCCTTTTTCTCTCTCTCCCAAATCAAAACCCTCATTTTTAACTTGGGGCAGGGTATCATCAAAAATGAGCATCTTTCAAAGATTGGGTGGGCACAAATATATTTTAGACTTTCATTCCTTTATTTTACAAATCAGAAACTAAACCCAGATACAACCCTCAAAAGTCCTAATTGAAGTAAGGTTTAGTTCGAAAGCGCACTTGAATAACGTTTCCCGACTCCTATGAGCCATGCTCAATTTTTGTTGGCTTTATAAAATTAATCCATATCCTAACTAGTGATTTCGGTCACAAGTTATTATGATATCTCTTTTCAAAACAAAAAAAAAACTTCAAGACAAACATATATGTTGTATTAATAGTTTCAGAATTAGTATTTCTGGCCTGCTAACCTTGTTTGATATCTTAGAAAGATTACACATGAGCATCAATAATAAGTTTATTCTATTGGAACTTGAAGACTCTGCTGACCTGGGGAAAGTTATTTTCCAAGAGGTTTGATCCGTACCATTTTGGCTTCACCTAAAGCACAAATTGGAAGACTCAGTTATACCGTCAATCAGGGGCAGTTACGTCGAGATTCGGCGAATCTCTTCGAGAGTTTGAAAACAGTGGGGCATTTGGACATCATGTTTTCTGTAAAATCCTCTCGAGATGTTTTTCTCTTAAACCATGTGATTTGGTGCATTTGAAAATTGAAGCAGAGCGAATGTTTATTTCATCCCCACGAAGCTCAACTCCGACATGTTCAACAACTATGATGACCCAGGATATTTATTTTATCCCCTGTGAAACTTCAGCTTGGGTACCCCCATCTTCAACAAAATAACAAGATTTATCTTGACAATCTTTCAGACTTATCAAAATGTTACGTCCCCAAGTGGAATGTTCTATATTCCCCAAGAGAAATTTTGAAGCCCTGGAGCAGGATTGCGATCCCATATTTGGTTCTCCACCTATCCCCAATGGTACTTCTATCTTCGAAGATTGGACAGATGTTTTTTTCGAGATGTTTATTTCATCTCCACTTGTCTCTTTCCATTTGTTTTGTCAGCATAGGAATACGCATATCATATAGATAGATAGCATGGCATGTGCATTTTGCATCTTTTTGTTTGTTTGTCCTGTCGTTTTGGTCGTGTATCCCCAGGTGGTTGGGCGTGCCCACTCCTTCAAGTAGAGTTGTCAGCCCTAGGCAGAAAGAGCATAATGTTTCTACTCCCCATGAAGTTCGATCCTCGTGGAAGACGGTTATTCTAGTACATTCCATTTGAGTTCATACCTCAATGGTCGAGTCTTGCTTGACAATTTCTCTTCGGCTACTTCCCGAATTGAATTTCGGTCCTTGGAAATCACATTGTGGATAATCTCCAACTTTTGAACATGGATCAAGTGTGCATTTATTTTGCACTATATTCCCCAAGAAGAATATTCATGAAGACAGGTATTGCTCCAACGATAATATCACAGGTTTTCTCAACCATTTACATTTGGACTATAAACAATCTCTTTATTTGAGCAACTCGTTTTGACCGAGATCTTATTCAAAACGACAAATGACAATCTCCACGATGGCAGTTTGTCCACCCTAGTGGATTTATCAACATTATCAACTCGTCAAACGACATCTCTCCGGAAATCCGCTAGAGAATCTTGTTGAAGACTCTACAAATATTTCTCTTTATTTGAGAATTTACACTACAAAGAATACATATTTTACAACTACAATAAAAATGCTCCTCGGAAATGAATTCCCCAGTAAGTTCATTACACAAGTTTATTTCCATCAAGTGACATCTCCCCAGAGAAGTCGAGGAAGTTTACCGCATTAGTCTCTTTATTTAAGAGGACATACTTTACGATCTAACCGGCTTACATCTCTTCTGAAGATCCCCGGTGAAGTCTTACAACCTCCATTACATTACAAATTACAATCTGCAAAGTTCTACATTTACATTGACAATTACATCTACAAACTACAATGATTCTACAATCTACAAAATTTGCAACCCCTGTGAAGATGCTCGCACGAGTTTTCATCATTTCGGGCAGAGACTGAGACCAGCTCATGGTTCCCATACCATGACGCTCAGGGAGGTTCTACATCAGAGACTGAGACCAGCTCATGGTTCCCATACCATGACGCTCGGAGAGGTTTTACATTTTACTATTTCCAGTTGGATTTTAAAAGAAAGAAGAAAAGAAGAAAAAGAAAACGAAACAAAACTGAATTATTGACCCAATCAGAAAAGTCATTATGGTTATTATCATCGTCTGGATTGCTCCATGTCGGTAATAAGTTATCCTTCGATTACAAGTTTCTCACCTATTGTCTAAATCGCCATATCCTTGGTGCATGTGCTACTCTTATACTTCTGGAGATTCCCCAATGTTGGTTGTTGTCTTTCCTCGTGGAGCCTCGCTTTGTTGAGCCTTTTCTTCTCGCGTGTCGTGTCCAGTTTCCCCCCCTGTAGCGTCGTGTCTCCACAGGACCGTCTGTCTTGCATTTTCATATCATTGCATATCATTTGCATTCGGTGGCTTCTTAGGATCAAAAATTCGTGCAATGTTTGTATTTAAGTCCCTCCTATGTCGTCGAGACGAAGATTTCGATCTCCATATCTCCGGATAGGAGAAACTTAAATAGGGGAATCTGTCACACCCTAATTTTTGACCATAGGACCCCACCTCCTTGTGCATTTTTTTTCTGCATAACGTAGCTAATCGTATTACCTAGTTTGTGTTTGTTTTATAGACTTAATGGAGAAAGCTTGAAAGTCATAAAGATGTGGTGTACGTCTCCCGGAATTACGGTTCCTTGCAAGTCTTGTAGAAGTATAGGCGCTCTGTGCGGCAGTTTCATATCTGGGATTTCGTTAACTTGTGCATCATGAATTTGGCGGTTTTGATTGAGAGAAATTATAATCAAGCGCATGCAATTGATTTGTCACAAGGTCTTAAGGTCAACAAGATTTTCCATAAGGGTTGTTTGTTTAAGGTGCTCGGATACCATTCCATACTGTGTCCTAATAAGGTTTCACCGTGAGTTACCGCGAGAGGAATCTTACTGCAAGTGTGGACAAGGGAATTTTGAAGAGCAAATCTATTCAAGAAAGCATCAAATCAAGTTCTTCCTTGCCAAGCCACAAAATATTTATTCAAGTTTTAAAAAGGATCTTTTTTTAAAAGAACTCGTAGCTTACGCTTACAAGGCCAACTTGCCTAGGTACTCGTTCACATCCTATCAAAAGTTTGCGGTTCTACGTGCATAAAGATGAGATTCAACGCTTGTGCTAAATAGGGCATTTTGCCGCTGAGTCAGAATCAGGGACATTTGGGCCCGCTGTGAAGAATGTTATACAAGATGTTTCATTATGCATCCAAAAGAGAAGTCCCAATATTCATTTCAATACAAGAAATATTTGGAAGGAAATTCATAAAAAAACTTATTTCACTATTACACGAGAGTCTAATACAAGGATGAACATTATGAACATGTTGAAGGAGTATTACAAGAGAAAATAAATGAGCAAACTACAACTTAAGCCCCTTTCATGAAAGAAAGACAGAGCAAGAAAAGTAGACGTCAACTTAAAACGCGTATCCGTTGCAACAACAATTGGAATTCCTGAAGAGAGAGAAGTTTAGAGCTTTAACGCACGAGGCTTTGACGTTAGCTTTTCAACTTCTGTCACTGTTGAACCAACAGGTTGGAACGCGTGTGAACCGGAAACGTCCAACAAAGGCATCTCCTACCAACCCATAGCAGCTGCATTTTCAAAACCATCAACAATAAACCATACAATACCACAACATCCGAATGAAAGTGAATTTTGAAACAAGTTTGCGTAAAAGAGCTTTACCTGCAGATGCGATATTGCTGCTCTGCCGGAGAAGCTTGGTTTTGTCACAGGAAGTGCAAACCACAAAGTAAAATTGTGGGACTACCAAATTAAGCAAAACTTGGTCAAGCTACTAAGTAACTCGCTGTTTCGAACGCCAAGACTCTGAGAATGTCCTTATGGTTGGAATTGGTTGATGTTGCTTGTACCTACGTTAATATTACACACTGTCAAAAGATGGTATTGGTAAGTTTAAGTAAATGCGGTTTCGGCACAAAATCAGTCTAAAAACCATGTGTTCATCAAGGTGAGAAGGAAGTTAAAACTGAGTTTACTCATCTTTCCATGACATTGTGACCGTGCTCATGACTCTTCTCAAAGCCGTAATCTACAAAGTAACAACCGAAGCCATCAGCTTGTATTTGAAAGTAAGAACTTGCACTCACAGTGAGAGATCAAGTTATCAGCCAAACCTAGAGCAACCTAAACCAAAACCGACGCAAGTGAAGATTGTTAGCACAAAGATCATTCACCAGATTCAGGACAATGTACGATTACAACCTTTGGGATTACTTGCATACTTTCTATACAACCTGGTTACCCCACCTTGTGACCTTTCATCGTTGAGAGTGAGATTTTTATAGCCTTAAACTGGGTAATTCGACGGACCTGCGTCAAACATAGCATCCATCAATTAGTGACTACTTGCTTGCCTTCATAGAGAACTGTCCGATGCCTTGTAAATAACGGTTAGCCTGCAAGTGAACACATGCCAACATTATAACGTATTTCTATAACTATTACGCAAACACTCGAAGCCTCCGAAGAAGAGGGAAAACATTACTCACGCATCCTCAAGTGGAGATTTTTGCAAGGATCCAAAAAATCTGATGAAGAACGCTGTTATGATATCCTGAAAATAATAATAGCAAATTTGTCATTTAATTCGATAAATCCTTGAGGATATTATGATTACAAGTCAATTGAAATGGAAACAACTCATAGTCATGAATTCACAATAGGAGAGCGAGAGACCAGTTTTTTTCTTCCTAAAAATACACAAGTCCGAAAATGGGAACTTCCGACCAGATCCAGACATTTGTGATTTTGTTCCTAAAACAGTCTTCCGACGTATTGAAAGGGCACCAAAACAAAGATGTAAGGATCCTTTATTCGCTTTAACGCCATTTGCTTCCGTGAAATCTTGAGCTACATATAAAAGGTCGAGTTAGGAGGTAAAGAAAGACAAGAAAAAATCATCAGAGAGAACACATTGAGATTCACAACGATTCATAGCGACTCATGAACCCAGAAAACCCCAAATCAGAAAAGCCCTAAGATTGAGAATCGAGAAAAGAGAAACTTATCTTTTAATCACACCGCAAAACCATCTCGAAATCACCGACGAGCCATCTTCATCCATCGAAAGTTCGCGTGAAACCACCGAGAAATCACCGACGAGCCATCTCCATTGTTTACCATAGGTAACACGTTCCCCATTTGACTTTGTTATTTCTTAATTGATTATTGTTTTTGTGAAGTTCTTGATAGGTCTGTTGGCGAAATTCGGAACGAGGAATCGAATGAAAGAGGGAGGACGGAAGGTTGAAGAATAGAGAAGGATGAAGAACGGCGGGAGGGGGGGGGGGGATAAAATGGGGCTTAGGGTTTCTTTTTTCTTTTGTTTGTAATTATTAAATTATATGATTGTCTGCACACACACACACACACACACACACACACACACACACACACACACACACACACACACACACACACACACACACACACACACACACACACACACACCATAATTACGGTGCACCTCACACGATCTCCAACGGATTATCACCTCGCGCCCCAGATCGCTCTCTAGGTTACACCCCATGGTACACCCTCCAGGCCTGCGCGTCACACGATCACGCGCCACCCTCTAATCAATCCTTAAACTCCCCCTAATCAGCTTTTAGTCGATCATTATCTCAAATTAGCCTCTAGTTAATATTCTTAACCGTTAATTTTTCTCTACCATTTAATTAATTAACAATTAATCAACATTTTATTTAATTAAACTAATAAAATCTTTTTTAATTAACCTTTTTATCTAATGCTTTTCCTTTTAATCTACTCTCTATTTTATAAAATCAATTTATTATTCTCACCTCATTAATAATCTATTCACCAACCTAATAATCCCTTTATTAAGTAATTATATATTTTCATGAGAAAACTTCTTCATAATTTAAATCAACTCTATATTAATAATACAACTTTTATCTTAAGGAGGAAGCCTATTTTCAAATTGCAACTTAACTTGTTTTTTAATTAATAAAACATTTTCCTTATTTTAGATAACTTTTAAAAACAAATAATAATAAAACAACTTTTTTATATAATTAATTAACCTTTTTCTTTTATAATAGTAACTAAGTAATTTCATTTAATAATAAAAAGACTTATTTCATAACTAAAATAATAACTTTCAAAATAAATAATAACACTCCTTTTTATTCAATTTAGTTTTTTTATTAACTTTCTCAAAATTCATAGTAATTTAAAAATCCTTAAAAATCTAATTATTATTATTATCATCAAAGTAATTTTTATTAAAACAAATAAAATTAATTAATACAATTTTTTTAATAAAAAATCCATCTCACCAAAAGATAATATAACTCCTAAATTAATCAATTTAACTAAATCAATCAATATCCCACAATTCGATTCAATCGTGCACGCTTCCGTCTCCCAGCATCGATTATATTCACTTGCACTCACAATTCACATCACTTTCACCCACTTAGCGCTTTCATGCGTGTGTATGCTTTTATTTTTATCCGTAATTTACATTTACCGCATTTACTTTATCGCATTGCATAAGCGTCCAAAGGAAGAATCTGCCCATGGCCTAAACAATTGTGCGTATGCGTCTCATTTGCATCATATTCCCCATTGATCCTTGATCCCATTCAAGTTGATCTTTAAGATAGATCCTACCCCATAGGAAGGACCGTTATCTTCTACAACATAGGAAAAACAAAACAACTCAATACAATTATTCAAACATTAGAGAAGTAGATGTTAATCATCTTAAGCGAGATAGAATCTCCACCCCACAACAATACAATCTCTTACACTTGTGGCGGTTAAATCTCCCTTAAAATGACAACTCATCTTTTCTCCTAAACTCAATCAACCAACTACCCTAAACCCGTAGGAACTTTGAACACAATCAAAGAACTCCTCAAACCCTTTAGGGGAACTACAGATACTCTGATTCCACTCCCGTAAGGATATGTAGGTATAAGATGCGATATCTTATCGAGTATACTTAAAAATAAACCCCTAGGTCTTTTAACCCTTAAGCAGATAATCCATAGCAATAAACAAATATAAAACAAGAGGTTCTTGTAGAGTACTACAGAAACTTAGGATGCTAGCACCTTCCCTAAGTTTAACCAACCCCCGAACCTAAAGCTCCCTAGCTTACATGCGCATTGCATTGTGGGTATTTCAATCTTTATCCCTTCCTTTGGACAAATCAAAGTTCGGTTGCAAATGAATAAGATTCAAACTAATCAATAGTTTGGTATCCAAATTTCACCTTGACTCATACTTTGCAAGTTTGAACTCCACTTGACCATAAAAACAAACATGTATGAAAAAGTCTTGAATTTGGCCTTGCATTTCATGTTCATTAAGAATATTTATCTTGAATATCCTTGTATTTTGTCAAGTAATTTCTCCTTGAAGAAATCTACATGAGTAGACTTTTCCACTTAGATCAAACCTTAGATGATGAACCTTTTCTTCCATGTAGTCCAAGATAGACAAGTTATCTCATTTGAAATGAAAAATAACAAACCGACCTAGTTCGTACCTTGTGAACCCGCATGCTCGATATGCAATAGAACAATGTATGATATGCCAAATGTAGGGTATAAAAGGCTAAAGGTGAAAATGAGAATGTGACAATGACGACGACGACGATGAACGTTGATTTAGAAATGCAGACATTCTAGACTGAATTCAAAATTATGAAGACTTGATTCTATTGGTAAAAATTGTTGTGAAAAATTATATGAGTGTGCAGTCTTATTTATAGAAAAATAAATAGTGCGAACCACATATGATATGCCTTAAATACCCTTACAAAATTTATTATTTTTTAGAATTATATTTTTTTCCAAACAAATATCCAATATCAAAAGTTAACAATGTAGGGTTTAAACAAATATCAAAAACCAAAAAATTAAAAATATCAAAAATATCAAATATCAAGAATTATATTTATTATTTTTTAAAAATATCAAATATCAAATATTAAAGTTTTTAAAACAAATATTGAAAAATTAAAAAAAATCAAATATCAAATATTAAAAAAGATCAAATATTAAGATTTTTAAAACAAATATCAAATATTTAGGACACTCACTTTAACCCATGTGTCATATAAAATGACGAATTAGGTCTGAAAAACTTGAGTAGTCATTTCATATGACGAATTCTCATTTAAATCCAGTCACTTTTGTCATTTTTTTTGAATTTATTATTTATTTAAAAATTATTTTAAATAAACATGTTTTATTAAAAAAAATTCTACTAAATGGCTCGTCTATTAAGTGTTTACTCTTTTTGATTTTTACTCAATTTATTACCATTGTTTCTCTTGGATATCACGTTCATTTTTATTAATTGGATAATTTTTAGTATATCAATTACCATATATAACTTACACAAGAAATGCAAGGTTATGTCAGTATTCTAACGTGTGCATAGCTTTATGTCAGCATTCTTTCCTTTCCAACAGGCAACAAGAGAGATCTGATTTAAGCTTACATGTCACTAGTCTATTGGCCAAAGCTGTACAATATCTATGTATCACTTACGTTATCAAATTCTTTTAAGAATAACCACCCATTTATGCAACGGTCATTTAATAGTCAACGACAAACTTTGAAAAGGAGCATAAACATTGGGTGCACTTGGAATTTTTGCCTATGGGAAGTGAATCCCTCAATTGACACACTTGAAATTGGAACACTTATTTTGATATTTTAGTTCATACATCAAGTATTTTAAATTAATCATTCAAAGTAAATATTTAAATAACTGTTCTCTAAATTCTTACTCATAAATGTCAACTTATTCGTAATGGACAGGTTTCCTTTTAATCACACTATCTTCAAACTTCCATCCGACTTCATACCGATATACACTTTACCAGAACATTTATTTTTATGTACAATTTTTAAATATTGAAAAATGTTGAAATAGAATAATGGTACAGTTACATATATTTAATGGGTTAAAAAAACTATAAAATAATATATAATAACATATAAAAAAATATAATTTAAAAAATTAATATATGAATGAGTCCACCAAAGTTAATAAAATACAAGACTTGAGCATTGAAGTTATAGCCTGAATTTCTAATGACTTTTTTTTAACACTATTATAAAAAGTCTCCTACCTATTAGAGATATAATATATGGAGTGTAGATATCTCGATTCATCTAGATTGCTATTTTTTTTTTAAATTAATGTTAATATTTTTGTTTTTTATTTACTCAAATAATATATTGACTTATAAAGTTTTATAAATTTTATATCTTATATTATATTTAATATTTCTATATTAAATATTATATATTAATATAATATGGATTACAAATTTATTTGAACTTGAATGAGGGATAACCCATGACAAAGTACATTTTAGATAAAGTCCAACTAGGAATAGAAAGTGGGCTAGCCGTCTAAAGGGGACTTGGCGGCCTGGAGTGGTGTGGTCGCTCGAATGAAAGTGGTTGATATAAACATAAGGCGCCACCTCAGTTGGTAGCAGTTCAGACAATGACCACCATACAATAGTAGAAATGCAAGCTGTTATGAAAATTTTGCACCGCCATAACCAAACTCTAGAGATCAACATTATCAACCTCCAAAATCTCCAACAAAAGGTTGATTCGCTTGAGAAAATTGAAATCCTAGACCCTTAGCCTTTCTTTGGAAAAATTTGTGGGGGACCCGTGCCAAAAATTTCAAACATTCATCATTGACAAAGTTTAATGGAAAGAGCGACCCTCAAGAGCATGTCGCCTCTAACAACACTCAGATGACTATTATCGACGCCAGCGATTCCTTAAATTGCAAGTTACTTTCTAATACCTTTAAGGACGTCGTGCTAAGATGGTACTTGAACCTACATCGCCTCTCGATCACTAGTGAGAAAAATCAATCCGCAAGTCCTTTGCAAGAAAACACAAAAAATATCAACCACGAGCTTCGCCAATGTTCGCCAAAGTCTTTAAGACATTATCTCGTCCGCTTCAACAAAGCCACCATCAAAGTCATATATATGAACCAAGATATATTCATATGGACATTCTATAATGATTTGAGGGCCCGACACTTCAGCGAGTTCATCACCCAAAGTCGACAGTTTCCATGGATGAAATCATGATGCATGTTGAATTCTATATCAAGGGCGAGGATAGTAACATAGAGAAGAAGGTGAGGGACACCAAGGAGTGTACATTGGACACCCCTGACACATTGCAACAACATCGTACAAGTCACTACACCTATCATATAAGAGATCATACAACCTTTAAACGTAGTGGGAGATCCACTGAGATTTTCACTCCACTCGACACTCATCAGGAATAGATATGACGGGAAGTTCTTCATATTCATGACATCCCATCAACACTAGCCATTAAGTTTGACATCATGGGGCCTGATCCCAATAGATGGTGCAAGTATCGCAAGGTGATGGGTCACCATCTAGAAAATTTCTACCAGCTGAAGAAGAAGATTGAATGGATCATCCAAGAGGGCTATTTAAAAATTACACTAGAAGGGAAAGGGCGGGGGAAGAGAGAAAGACCCACCAATTTGTCATGCTTTCAATACCATAACTGAATATTTTTCTAGAGGTGGTGAATCTAGCTCCTCCAAAAGAAGGTCACCCAATAGGTTATAACAATAAATGATTCTTCTACCAATTCTAAATCTGGCCCAGAGAGCATTACATAGTCCAAGAACACTTTCTCCTAGGCATGACAACAAGGCAGGTCTGAGAATTTTTTTACCTCCCCCAAACCCAAACCTGAATCCCCAAGAAATCCTCTCATTCCCCATCCCAAATGGGTCCGGGTATCCCTGCCACAATCCATTCAGTGAGATCAATTTTTTAAATAAAAATATTTATATCTTTCAAAATCAAATTACATTACAAATAATAAAATAAAAAAAATCTCAAAAAATTCCATGCATACATTTAAAATATTTTAAATAATAAATACAAATCAAATTATTAAAACATTAAGCACATATTTAATATTCTAAATTATGAAAACTAAATAATAAAATACATAATGAAATAAATGAGACATGTTTGGGGATGAGTTCGGGGTGGGTACTAGTGTCCCCATTACCCGACCTAACCTCGTATTTTGTAGTCGGAGAAACCCAAACCCAATCAAAGTGGATTTTCCCCGTTAAATTTGGGGTGGATTTGAGTGGGTACCCGTGGATACGAGTTATGTTGCTATGCCCACTTTCTCTTACAAGGAATCTTCCATAATTCATCCCTATGAAAATAATCACACTCTCATGATGATACGCTATGATGATTGGGGAATCAAAAGAATATTGATTGATCAGTATAATTTTGCAGATATTCTCTAATGGGACACATTTAAAAGGCTTGAGCTAGATCCATATTATCTTCATGTGTTCTAGGGTTTGTTAGTCGGTTTCTTGAGAGAGCAGGTGCAAGTGAAGGGGTACACCACCCTCAAGATAATATTTAGGCTAAATGAGAATACAAAGAAGATCAAAGTCAGGTACCTTGTGATAGACGCCCCTTCCTCATATAATACGATCATAGTTATGCTTACCTTCAACCTCCTGGGCACCACCCTATCTACCTTATATCTATGAATGAAGTATATTCTACTAGACTGATGCATTGTGATGATCCAAGGAGACCAGAAGATCACCTAGAGGTATTATCATGATAAACTAAGAGTCTGGAGACTGACAATGGTTATTATCAACACTCTTACACCAGGCGATCAGCGAGTGAACTTCGTGGATCTAAGCCCCGAAATGGAGCCCAAGAAGGAAAAACATATGCCCATTGGAAGCTCAGAGGAAATCCATGTCGAGCCTTAGGGGCTCCTCGTGACCAAGCAAGATATCATTGCTACAGAGAAGGAATTAGTTCCCAATTTATAAAGAGCATGATCTTATCATGTAATTGCGACAAGTGACTTTCAGAGATCCTAGAGTTTAGTGGTTTGATAGGTTAAGTTAACTAGTTATTTTTTGTTTTTGTTTTAGATGACCAAGGTGATGCCTTCTAGATTGCCGTTGTATTGAACATTCTTCCAAGATTAATTTTATCTTGAGGGTAACACTCTTTTCCCTTGCAGCGACATGTTTTTTTAATGAGGCATCCTATCTTCTTGAATATTTATTCCTTGCAGGTCACACATCACACTTAGGTTAGACCTTCGTTGTCACCTGAAGAGGTAGTTTTATGTTGGACCTTCACTAAATAATCCTTTCCATGAGAAGAGGAAATTTTAGGCTGGAACTTCACTGAAGGATCCTTGCTACCCTACGGGATAATTAATTGTTGGAACTTGGATACTTTTCTCCCACAGAGGAAATTTTACTTTGGACCTTCACTAAAGGATCTTTATTGTTCAAAAAGTCAATTCTACAATGGACCTTCATTGAAGGATCCTTGTATCCCTACAGGGTAATGAAACACTAAACCTTCATTGAAGGACCCTTGTTGTTCTTCCTAAAACACTAAAGGTTTACTTCCTTGTTCTATCTCGAGGAGAGTCTTAAATGGCTGGTTAAGGTGTCTGTTTTGTGTATGCCTATCGTCGATTGGTTGTTCTTTTTCCTTCCAAAACCCCTTTTATTTATACATCTTCCTTCTCTACTTAATTTTCGTATTCTTCATAAATATCCATCAAGTAACGTTCGTCACCTCTTATAATTGATATGTAACACATATCTATTCAATATTTGTAACTCTTTAATCATAATGCATTACTTACATGGAGTTTTCTTGTGACCCTTCACATGACATTTGATCTTTGTCCTCAGTCTCGATTTGTACGGGTGAGATAGTCTTTGGTTCAAACAAGGTCGACTCTACCTCATTTTATGGGACTATCCCTAATTGGAATCCGGCTTATAGGTGGGAGTACAAACTTCTAGCTTGTTAATCTCGCCGGGATCGAAAATTCTTCCAACTCGGCCTTAGAGCCCTTTTAGGACGTATAATCGATGTCACCGGGCTCATTCCTCGGCTGGTTAACATAATTTTGGGGATGTGCATAAGCCCCCTGAGTATGAAGTCTGCAAGACTGTAATGTTCGAATAAAATAAACCCAGAAATGCCTCTCTCGCCAATGTTCTGAAATAGAAATTTCCTTCTGGCCTCCTTGTGCCACTGTACTCACTTTCTTTTAGTGACATGTTCTAGTTTGTCTTTTTCTAGATTCTCTTTTATCTCGGTGATGATGATTTTTTATGGGAATTTGATCCCCTTTAAGGATCCTAAATGCTTTAAATTTCTTAGGTCTTTAAAAGAATTTAATCCCTATTAAAGTTATATATTCATCTCTCTGCTCATCATAATATTTTCCCAAGTAAGATTAAAGATTTTTCGTTCCCTCAAGATTAGGTATACTTGCTTTAATTTCTTTGTTATGTGCTATTGTATTCCAATGGCTATAGTTAACCCCCCCTGGGGTGGACTATACAAACTCTCTACCTAGGGATACAAGGTTCCAAAATGAAATCATCTTCATTCTTAGTGGAAGAAACATTTCTTAGAGACCAAAGTTTAGTGATCTCTAAGTCGTCAACAGAACCATAGTCATAACTCATTACCTCTAGGTCAAACGAGTCTGTAATCTCTATCATCACCTCTACAAATGAACCTGATGAAGAAGATCCAGAATCAGAATCACTAAAAGAGATGAAAACATTTCCATAAGCCTCCCTTACAATAAGATCGAAATCAATTTTGGTTAAAGTGTCCCTAAGACCTCTCACATGAAAATCCCAAAGATATTTTATTTCTCGAGCACTCAAAGTTCTCGGTACATTGGTACCAATATCGCATGCATCAACAATAGCCATTGGAATAAAATAGCACAGAATAGAGAAATAAAAGCAAGTATACCTGATCTTGATGAGGGAACAAAAATCTTGAATCTTGCTTCAGAAAAGATTTAATGAGCAGGAATATGAATAGGTAACTTTAATAGGGATGGAATCCTTTTAAAGACCCAAGAAATTCGAAGCGTTTAGGATCCTTAAAGGGGATCAAATTCCCATAAAAATTATCATTGCTGAGATTAAAGAGAATCTGGAAAAAGATATACTATGACACATCACTAAGAGAAAGTGAGTACAATGGAACAAGGAGGCCGAAAGGAAATTTTCGGTTCAGGACATTGGCGAGAGAGGCATTTTTGGGTTTATTTTGTCCGAACATTACAATCCTGCAGACTTCATGCTCGAGGGGCTTATGTACATCCTAAAAATTATGTTGACCAGCTGAGGAACGAGCCCGGTGACACCGATTATGTGTCCTAAAAGGGCTCTAAGGAAAAGTTGGAAGAAACATTGATCCTGACGAGATTAAAAAACGGGAAGGTATTACTCCCACCCATAAGTCAGATTTCGATTAGGTGTAGTCCCATAAAACGAGGCAGAGCCGACCTCATATGAACCGAAGACTATCTCACCTGTACAAATCAGGACTGAGGAAAAAGCTCGGATACCATACGAAGGGGCACAAGAAATGGGTATGGAAGTAATGAATTATGTTTGAAGAGTTACATATATTGAAGAGATAGGCGTTGCACATTAATTATAAAAGGCGACAGGCGTTACTTGGTGGATATTTATGAAGAATACAAAAAGTAAGTAGATGAGGAAGATCTATAAATAAAAGAGGTTTTAGAAGGAAAAAGAACAACCAATCGACTTTAGACACACACGAAACATACACCTTAATCAGCCATCTAAGACTCTCCTCGAGATAGAACGGGGAAGTAAACCTTTTAGTATTTTAGCAAGAACACTTGCCTCTCAAAGATGAAGTTTTATACTGGACCTTCACAGAAGGATCCTTTCCGCCTTAAGAGGAAACACACGAGCTATATTTTCACTAAAAATGTACTTGCCAAACAGGTTGCTCACAACATATAAACAACAAAAGGAAAAAAAACTTCATAAAAGAGATCAAATAGAAATGCATTAGTAAAGCCCTTAAAGGCGTGCTTACAAAAGCTTCATAGGTAACGGTTACAAGAAGCCTATAAAAGGGCAGAATTCAATAACAAAATGAAATAAAACCAGATAAGAAACTCAACAACCCTCCTCCTAATTAACTCATCCCTCCCTTAGCAGGAAACATTATGTAAACATGAGCTTTTTCTTCCTCATCCACTAGCTAACAAACATTGATCACCTTGAGCACCTTTGGTTGCAAGGATATTATATTCAAAGTGGGTGAATGATATGATCATCATTGGTTCATGAATAACCTACACGTAGATATAAAAGAAGGCATGTGGGCAATCTACTGGGGCAACCAGGTTATCCCGTTCCACTTTAAAGCACAACTCTAGAATCACATCCCTCTGATCACCAATTCTTGATAAGTTTGGATGTCTCTTGAAGGAATCTACTCTAAAATAGTAGGTGTAGTGTGTCTCTAAGTCTTCTAATATTGAGTGCTTTGTTTAATTGGTCGCCATTAACAAATTCAAATTTCTTGAGAAAGAACAAGAAGATAGATAGTCATTATCGTTGATATGGTAAAAGGTGCTCCCATAACTCCCAAACTCTCCTACTTTGAGGAGCGTATAGTCAATTGTTCCATAAACTCTACTAGCATTGTGCATATAATATTCATACAACTTCACGAGTTCTCTATAATTAGAACACTCAATTACATTACCCATATCATCTAAATCCCCAATAACCGATATTTTTGGAAAAATAAAGTTAAAGAAGAAGAGGAAGGATTGTACCTTTTTGCGAGGAAGACAAAAGCTAGAGAAAGGCTGAGTACAATTTGGTTTGTTAGGAACAAAAACTTTGGAATAACTTAAGTACTAATGAGTTTAAGGTTTCCCTTATAAAGGCGTAAAACTTGGTAAAGTAGGTTATGACTGCCTTATTCTAGGTACACACCAATAGTTACAAAATGAATCGTCACATGTCTCACGTTCTGACACATGTTGGTGAACCAAAGGTCTTCTACAAACTTAGCTTCCTGAGCAGAATCCATCATTAGAAGCATTTAATGATGCACTTGATGACTTAGCTGACGCTTAAGGGCCTTACCCCATGTTACGATCAAGGAACTCCCCGTATGTGATGTTTGAGGGATCTGCCCCAATTAATGGTTAAGGGGATCACCCCATGCTTCGCTCGAGGGACTCGCCCTAAGTGATGCTTGAGGGGCTTGCCTCATGCTTTGCTTGAGAGACTCGTTGTAATTGTTACTTGAAGGGCTCGCCCTAGATGACGCTTGATGGACTTGCCATATGGTTCAATTGAGGGACTCGACTTAGTTGAAGCTTGAGGGACTCGTTCCATACGCCGTTGGAGAAAATTCGTAGGACTTCTAGATGGTAGTACATCACAATTAAATTACTTTGTCCTTTCCAAGACCTTGTGCTTAAATGTTTGTGGACTGAGATGCTTTATTTGAGACTGAATGAGGAATGTCTCATGACAAAATACACTTTACGTAAAGCCCAACCAGGGAAAAAAACTGGGCTAGCCGCTCAAGAATGGTGTCTTCCTAGTCATAATTGGATTAAATGCAACACAAATATAGCTTCAAGAGGAAATTCTGAAATATCAACTTGTGGAGGTATATTTACGGATAATTTAGAAACATTCTTGGGAGCTTTTTCAACTAAGATTGGAGTTTGTCAAGCTGAATTGCATGAAATCCTATTTGTTATTTAAATATGCTAACATGAGAAATAGGAAAAATCTTTGCCTTAAAACTAACTCAATACTGATCATTTGTGTATTTTCTAATGTGAATATTATTCTTTGACATCTTTTAATTAAATGAAAAATACACACTATACGTTCTTGTAGATTTAAGATATCTCATATTTTCAAATAGGAAAATGCGTGTCATATAAATTAGGCAATACAATTTTTTTTTAAAATTATGATACTTGACGAGATTCACATTTTATTTTCGATTTTGAAAGATTTTTGAAATATGGGTTGAACATGTCAAACTATTATTTTTTCTATCGATTTGTTGGATTATGTTTTATGTCTCTATCCTTTTTGTTTTCTCTTTTTTATTCAATAATTTACTTTTATCAAAAATATTTTAATTCATTAAATTTTTTATTTTTTATTCTTTTATCTTGTAAAGCGCCAAATGTTATTTAACTGCATTATTTTAAAAAAAATGTTTTATTTTTTTTTACAATTTTTTGTTGATAATATTTTCTCATTCAAATTTTTTTTAAATAATACTTTTTAAAATAATTAATTAAACAATTTAAACTAGTTTATACCATAAATTTAATTAACTAAATTGTTTATAATACGTCTCATTAATCATTTAAATAGTTTGAGGTTTTCATTCAATACAATTCAGTTTGAGGATATGGATCGGTTAACCATTTTTTTTGGCAGCCATATAATACATACATGTATTTGTCTAGTTCTCTTTTATAACATCAATCATGAAACAAAACTAGTAAAAATATCAACTTTTAGAGATGGATATTGGGGGTGGTGGCCCTAATGAGAAAATGATGGAAGCTTTGAAGTATCAACCTTTTCCCCATTTCGGTGGCTTTTCTCCCTTTGTCGACACACACTTGCTTCAATATTTCAATTATATATTTATTTCTTTTGATTCTAAGAAGTCTAGTTACTAACTCACACAATCTAAAATGGAAAATTGTTAGTAAATGTTTGTGTAGTCTTTTACAATTTACATGCAAGAGAGAATAATTAACCATGCCAATATAGATGGTGAAAAATTGTGAAACTAGCAAATTTTAGATATTTTGAAATGACTCTCTTATAAAAAATCATTAATTCATAAAACATCAAATTGTCAAATTTGTAGGTTAAATTATTAATGATGATTCTATTTTAAGCACTTTTTTTTGCATGTTAAACTTTTTTTCTTTGGTTACTCCACTCCATTACAAAGATAACTTTATGAGACGGTGGCATATCATGTGCTATATTTGCCTTTGCCCACATGCCATAGTGTGTTAATTACCACATAAGAAACTAAAGCGTTAACATTGTTAAATTGCATGTTTGGAATCTTTTGCTTTGTTGATGGTTATAATTATTATGTTGATCAAATTGGTCAACTCATCACTACTATGGAAGTTATTCTTGCTAAACCCAACTTGGGGTTGAGGACCGTAACAAAGATACTAAGTATATGATTATGAAGGTGAGAAAATTTTGTAGGGCTAATGTTGTTATTAGAACTATGTGTTTTGAGATAAAAAGAGATGATTTGTGGTTCATGTTGAGCATTCAATTTATAGTTGTGGTGAGTTTCATCTCACAATTTATGATTGTAGAGTGTGATTGTTAATGTCTTCTTCATAATGCATGAGGACGGGGAGGTGGATTGTTATTAATCTCGTTCTCCTAATGATGAGAAGGGTGTGGGTGTGGCTAAATTTCCTTTTCATTAGGGCGACTATACTAGATTATACTAGATGTTAGCGTTTGTTTGAGTTTGGATTAGGAGAATTTGAGACAAGATTATAGGCCTATCACAAAATGGCGGGTAATCGATTCTTCTTGTTCCATGGTGGTAGTATGTAAGATCAATCATGTGTTAGTGTGGTGGACCATTGGTGTTGGGGTTGAGGCACATGTTTATGCGAGACTTGATTCGCAACCTTCTATACTCATATCATTTCAGAACACTCAAGCATAAGGTTTATTTTGTTGGGGAGATATTTCTATAATGGTGATAAGATATTCACACTGCTTTTTCTATTTCATGATAAGATGTTCATTTTTTTCCGCTTTCATTTTATAGTTTATAGTCTATCTATAATGGTGATTCTCAAGAACATAGATCATGATGGTGAAATTGCGGTACCTCCTATTACACACCAAAATTTTGCCGACATGTGTTGCTCATGATTTAAGAAGCGTGATGGGAGTAAGAATTGAAGTTGTAATTTTTTGGAAAATTCTAGGTTTTAGTAACACTTATAGTATACATGGTGTTTTAGGTGGAGGGTGTGTGAGTAGTCATGAGAGTTATTGTGTAACAACTTCTGCTTTGTATTTCCCAGGATGCATTCATGATCTTTTTGTGGCTCTCATGACTATTCATATGACTAGTTCTTTTAGTGCTCATTATAAATATAATTAGTGTCATCTTGATAGTCGCGAGATTTCCTCTATTAGGAATGAACAAGAAGTGAGTTTAGTGCTTGTTAAGGATGAGAAACAAGACATGATAAAACACCATCAAGTGTCTTTTTAGGCCTTTTATAGTGTGACTTTGTTATTGAGGATGTGGGATTTACAATTTTCTTTACTAAATTTGTGTGAGGTGCTTAGGGTGGTCAATATGGCGCCTTCACAACTTCACCCAAATAATGTGGCTTTTTGTCAATTATTTTAAGGTTGTTTGTAAGGGAACCTAGGTGTGTTTGTGTGGTCGGGGCCATGTTCTCCCACTTCAATCATCTTATAAACATTTTAAAACATGTTTTTTTCAGTGCGTGGGCCTCGAAGGAGTGTCCCTAACTTTGGGGGGAGGGGGAGATAGAGGCATATCCTCTTCATGTCTCTTAGCTTGATCAGGGTGTTTTTGACAAGTATAATTCATTTTCTATTAAACTTTGTCCCATACATTTTTACTCTCGACGAATTTAATTTTAAAGTTATAATTCAAAGAGAGCTTGATGTGCTTGAAGCTATCAACAAATTCACTTGAACTAGTATAGTTTTCACAACAATTTGGAAAGAAATATTTGTGTTAGTCCTTTCACACGGTGATAAATGCAATTTAGATTTATGTCTAGGCCCATATGGCCATTTGGCTTATGACTCATATATCACTTTTGGGTGAGGATCTTTAGTAATTGGGTTCTCTGAGTGTTCCGCCTTGTAGTTAGAAAGTCATACGGCCTTCTGTTACCGGGAAAATAATTTGATTTGTTCCTTGGCTACCTCTCTCATTACTTTAGGTAGTTTTTCAGGTGGTAGTTCTCTCATTGGCATCTATACTTCTTCTTTTCAGTGTTGCTCCGTTCTCCTTTAATGTAGCACTTCGTATGTTTCATCACATCTTAGATGATGTCACCCAACTTTTGTGCTAAGGACTCGTTGAAGTGTCTGACCTTTAGTATCCTTTAGAATGCTCCTTGAGCGTTTCATGGTTAGAGTTAGAAACCCCAACGATAGATTTGTTGAATCAAATCTTGTAATTTTTCAGGGTCTTAAAGTTTCCTTAGAAGGCATTGAACACGATGGTCGCTATTACCTTTTTATATTTGCTTCTCAAAACTTGATGCGCCAATTTCCAAGAGAAAATGAAGTACTTGGTGACAAAGTATCGAGGTAAGCCTGTATACCATCGAAGCGGTTCCTCCTTCAGGGTACCTGAAAGAAGTTCACGCTTAATTTGTTCTACCACTTGGATAATCTTATATGTATTTTGATGAATGGATTTTCTCATCGAAAGTCTTGAGGTAGGGTGGTTTGAAGTTCTATGGAATAGGCTTACAAAATCTCTTCACATATAGGTCGATAACCCTCTAGCTCATCGATAAAATAGTATATGTTAACTTGTTCTTGTTGTATCTCCTATACTTGCTTTTGTATAGCATCATTTTGGTTTCATAACATATCCAAAGTTGCTTGAATCGGAACCAAAGCCTCACTTTCCTCTAATGGTGTTGTTCATGCCATCTCCTTAATGAGATGAATGGTTATGTGGACGAGAGATTATTCTTACTCGGCCCTGAAGTGGGAGTCAAATTTTCTTTCAAAACTCGGGGTTAGGTACCCTACTAGTGGTATGATATAAATAAGGACCCTACGTATGTGGCTATTGGGTAGGGGATTTATGCCACCCTTATATCTTCACCATAAATATGAGTGTTTTAGGATATAATGAGGTGATTTAGAATTCAAGTTGAGCCCCCAAATTATAGATGTTGTGGAGCTCATTTTATGTTAACGTTTCCCTCATAATGAGTGAGGACATGGAGGTGGATTGCTATTGGTTATGCCTTTCTAATGACGAGTGAGAACGTGGGGGAGGGTGGACATCCTTTTTGTTAGGGAAACTTTACTAAATTTTAACGTTTTCTTGAGTTTGGGTCAGATGGTCATCCGGGTTCAGGTTATATTTATATTAGAAAATGGCGACTAATCCTTTATTCTTGTGTTAGAGAGACAGTGTCTATGACCAGTCTTTCACAATTGCGTGGTGGGCCCTAAATATTAGAGTCGAGATCCATATGTATACAAGATTGAATTTATGGCCTTTTATGCTTATATTCGTTTAGAAATAAATATTTTTTTTGAAGTATAGTTATCACACCTACAAGAATAATATGTTAATGTTCAAGTCAATAAAAATGAGAAAAGTGAAACTTGTAAGTTTGCAATGAATGAATACTTGAGTGTGATAGTTACATTTATATAAAAGTGACAGTTAGAACCATCACAATTGATCCATGTGAGATGTAGAAGACCGGTAATAAGATGAAGATGAAACATTGATTAAGTGTCATGTTCCAATGTGAATGTTGTTAGAAAGAGTTTTCTGCCATTTCAGTTGGTGTAACCGGTTATCGGATATGTGATCGGTTACATGCTTTTGAACTAGAGACAGTAGCCAAACGTTTTTGTGGTAAACGGTTACCACAAATATGGTAACCGGTTACACTGAGCATTTTGTGTGTGTAATTAGCTTATTTTTTAAGCTATTTTGTTTTTTTCCTCAATTGTTGTACTTGTTGTATAAATTGCCTTTAGTGCTTCCATTTGTGGCTAATAAAAAAAAATCTTACTCTCAATAACTCTCTCTATTATTTCTCTCTCAATTTCAAATCTCTAAATTCTAATTTTCACCATTGTTAACCCAATTGAATAGTTCTTTATTCCAACATTTGGCATCAAAAGTACTAGTTCTGATTCATTAATCCACTGCAACGATGAATACCATTTCCAATGATAGAGTATCCACCAACTTACTGATTCTTGATTCGAAGAATTATGACAAGTGGTCCAAAAAAAATGAAAGTTCTGTTTAGGTATCAAGAAGTTCTTAAAGCGATTAACAATTGAGTTCCACCACTTGTGGCAGAAGCTAAAGATGCTTAGAAGGCTACATTCAAGGAAGATAAGAAGAAATATTACAAAGCACTCTTATTGATTCGTTCTTGTTTTGATGGAGACAACTTCAAAAAAGTTCGCGATTGCAATTCGGCAAAGCAAGCTTAGGAGATCTTGGAAAAGACTTATGCAGGGCATGACAAAGCCAAGATGGTGAGGTTACAAACTCACAAACTTCAAATTGAACTACTTCAAATGGAGGAGAAGGAGACGATAATTGATTATGTTACAAGAATTACTCGTTTGGTAAACCAAATTAAGTCACGTGGAAAAACTACAATGCAGCAAAATATTGTTGCGAAGACTTTGCATTCGTTAACACCAATATTCAACAACATTGTAGTGGCAATTTAGGAATCTAAGGACCTTTCAACGATGAGAAGATAAGAGATGCGAGGCTCTCTTAAGGCTCATGAGCAACGAATGGATGAGAGGAATAGTGACAAGGCAAAGGCAGAAATCACTTTGCAAGCTCGGTACAACGAGAAGAGTAAAAAATTGAAAGGAAAATGGGCTTCGAGAGGGAAGCAAAATTTCCAGAATTTGGGCGGAAAATATTCACAAAGTTCGAAGGTTTGGAATTGTAAAAAACTTGGACATTTCTCAAGGGATTATAGTGCAAAATAGAGGGATTCCCAAGGAGATGAAGCTAAGGTTGTTAGGAAAAAGGAAGATGAGGAGAATACACTCTTAGTAATGACCAAACAAGGAGATTGCAGCAGTGGTAAAGGTTCTGAAAGTGCTGGAAATTCTACAGGAAAATGCAGCAGAATTGCTGAAAATTCTGCAGAAAATGCGAAAACGACAACATTATGGTTACGATGTGACATGGAATCCAATACAACGAAGGGTGGTACTTGGATTCGGTTTGTTCAACGCATATGACAGGTAGAAAGGATTGGTTTGTGCAAATCAGACAAGCCGCGAAAAGTGGAGTAAAATTCACGGATGATACCGCTCTTGCGGCCGAAGGTGTCAATGATGTTTTGATAAAAAAAGAAGAACGGTGGACATTCTATTATCAAAGATGTCTTGTATATTTTGGGAATTAAATGTAACCTCTTGAGTATCGGCTAATTGCTTGAGAGGGGTTACAAAATTTGCATGGAAAACAAGGTTTTGCGCGTTATGGATGCAAACGGTGTTTTGATCCTTAAGGCTCCTATGGCTGCCAATAGAACTTTGAAGGTGGAGTTGAAAGTTATGGAGCATAGGTGTTTAGATACAACAACAAGTAGATAAGAGTGTTTATGGCACTACCGTCTTAGACATCTTAATTTTCGAGATCTCAAAGCGTTCCAACAAAACAATATGGTTACCGAGCTGCCACACATTAATATTCTAGCTGAGTTGTGTGAAGAATGTATGAAAGAAAATCAACACAAGGCTATTTTTAGCAAGGATTCGGGTGATATGACCAAGAATCACCTTGAGGTGATGTATTCCGATGTATGTGGGCCGATGCAAGTTGACACGTTCGGTGACAATAGATACTTTGTCACTTTTATCGATGATTTTAGTATAAATATATGAACTTATCTTATCAAGAGAAAGAATGAGGTGCTTGATGTGTTCAAGAAGTTTAAGTCCTTAGTGGAGCGACAATGTGGTCAAAAACTAAAAGTGCTCAAAACAGACAGTGAAGGTGAATACGTTTTGAACGACTTTGGGAAGTTTTGTGATCAAGAGGGAATAATACATGAGGTGGTACCATCTTATACACCACAACAAAATGGTGCTGTCGAAAAAAAGAGTTGATCGATTATGAACATGGTTCGAGGCATGTTGAGTGGAAAGAACTTGCCGAAAGAGCTATGGGGAGAAGCGGTTTCTACAACGACTTATTTGTTGAATATGTTCCCTACTAAGAAGCTTGAAAAGGTGACACCAAAAGAGGTATGGTCTAGATTCAAACCGAATCTAAGTCATTTGAGAGTTTTCGGTTCGATAGTGTATCAACATGTGCTAGGTCAATGATATGTGCTAAATGGTAGTGATTTTGAGTGTAAATAATTAGCACTTATCAGCTTAATCCAACAAATAAACCTCAACTTTTGTGCATATGTTGTATAGTTTACATTATAGTGTATATATTGCGTATCATGTAAATATCATTGAGTTTAATTGTTTTTCTCTCATTTTTGTAGGTATACAAGCAATAATATTTTGTCATTGTCTTATATATCATTGAATAAACTTTCCAACACTTTCGACCGTGTGTAAAACAAAGTTACGGTTCTCAAGTTATGGTCGAAACAAGTTATGAGTTTGCTGTCATGTTCGCTGTGCGAACTGGAGGCGAGCACTGCGAACTCAAGGCGAACAAAAATTTCCCAGAAGTGTGGAAAAACACTGTTTTGGTAGTATTTATGTTTGGTATGTTCATAGTGCAAACCGGAGTTCGCAGTGCGAGCACGAGAACCCATTTTTGCCGATAAAGTCACATTTTAAGATTTTTTTAGGTTATCTTTTGAGAACTTTGGACCCAATTGATCAGAACCATAGTTTTTAGTAGTTTTAGTTTAGAAACAATACATAGATGATGCATCTAGATCACTCGAAGGAAAATCACCACTTCAATCGGAGGTGACATTACGTAAGAAGTTCAACCGGAAATGACAAACCGTGAGAAATTTGTTCTTCTCTTCGTATTCTTTATGTTGTTGGGGTTGTTGTATGTATGTTTACTTAGATTGTATGTTCATGTATCTATATTTGTATAAAATCCCTTTTACAAATCTTAATCGATGTTATCTTTGATTTAATATCTATTTTAATGAGTTTTGGATCGTTGTAGACATACTCTTTTCAAACTCGACCTAAGATAATGATTTATTGGCTATTTAAAATGGTATAAATATTCATGTGTGTGTGTATTTCAGATCTTAATGCTCCGTGTTGTTTTGTCACGTGAGACATCACCTTTGAGAGAACGTGATTGATCTCTCGAACTTTGCGTTAGACATAACCTCTGTTTGTGAGCGATACATGGGAGTATTGATGAGTATTAGGGTGAGTGCAGTTGATTGTAGGTTTCTTTTCATACATGATGGGTAGAAGAAAATACAACTCCTGATGAGTTTATCCTTTCTAAAGAATATGTTACTTATTTGTTTTTCCGCTTTTAATTTCCACATGTTACCTTTAGAAACCTTTTAAAACCCAAGCTTAGAGACTTAGAGATTGTCGAACGACATTCTTTTTCTCGAACCGATCCCTGTGGAGACGACAAAAATAGAGTACTTAATTAATTTTTGCTTGCCGCTTTACTGCTTCAGCAATCAACTTAGAAAAAACTGGATGGCAAGGGTGAAGAGATGATCTTGGTTGGATATCATTTTGCTGGTGGATATAAGTTGTTTGATGCACGAAATCAGAAGATTGTGATCAATCGCGATGTGATTTTTAATAAAATTAGATAGGTGATCGCGACTTTCTATGTCTAATACAACCTAACTGCAAGTGCACAGTCTATCGCGTAGTAATAATAGATATCGATCCCACAGGGACTCATAATCAAACTAGTGTTCTCGGGAGTTACTATGTTTAGCTAGGTAGAATATGTTTAAGGGAATAAGATTGTCACTAAAAGAGAACTAAGAATGCTACTTAGATTATAATTGATTGAATCGATATGCAGTAATTTGGGTTCTTCAGGGATTTGACAAGTTACCGGTGTATGAAATAGTTTTCAGAGTTTATTTAAGCAGAAAATGGTGATTTAAAGACTCTCGCCTCACGATGGTTATTGACGCTAATCATAATTCTAAGGGACAAACGTACACTTTCGTATCCCATTCGGGGTTAAAATTATTTTTTGGAAATCTCTAAGTTCTAATTTATTTTAAAATTATTGTTTCGCTGTTATTAAAATGAATGACTAGTGTTTACTATCTGACCTTACCGCAGCTTTCGCTTGTTGGTTCGTATCTTAATTAATTTCCCACTTTCGTGGCAAAACTACTTTTAAATAAGTTCTCGCTTTCGCGACGAAGTTTATTCAGTAAATCAATTTTAAACACTCAGACCATAAATTACTTTTGAAAAGAGAATTTTCAACCCGTTATTATCAAATCCCTTTCGAATTATTACTACATATCGATTACCTAAGTTTAGCTAGACATGGATTTGGGAAAGATAAAACATAAACAGAAACAATAAATAATAATTTGCATTATAATAAAACTGGAATTACGATTGAAATGAGAAACCTGTAAATATTCCAATTGGCCTTTGGGCAGATCCTCCACAGATGTTGGCAGGATTCTAGTCTTTATGCCAATTTGATCGTACAATAAAAGTAGAAATTACAGAAGAATGAAAATGGGATACAGAAGAAGTAAAGAGAAACAAATAAGAATATTAAACTGGAAAGTATGCTCTGGAAATAAATTTGGCAGCACTTCGTTGTATGAATGCGGCCCCCTTTCTGAGGTCCCTTTCTTCCCTTTTTATAGAAGTGGAATTCTAACGGTTATCATTGAAGATGGTGGACTTTGAGGCAGATAAATCAGGGAGTAGTGGTCCACTCTTTGGGAATTGGAACTGCTTCTGTTACGTGAAATTGAAGTGGGGCATTTTTGCCTGCATGACGGTCGTCACAAGGTGTGACGGTCGTCACCCGTGTGACGGTCGTCATGGAGCTGTGACGATCGTCACATCAGCAAAAACAGCCTTCTGCGCTTTTCATGATGTTTTCACTCTTTTTTCGTCCATATTTCATCTGAGATTGCTTCTTTTCTTCATGTTGCCTTGTTTAGACGTGATCGTTGAATACCTGCAAAACATTAGACAAATAACACGGAAATAACCCGAAATCGGATCGAAAACGGTTAAACTTTAGTTGAATTATGCATCAAAATATATATACGATTTCGTGTTATCAAACTCCCCTAAGCTTGAATCTTTGCTTGTCCTTAAGTAAAACATGAAAAAGTCGGCAAGCACGAGGCAGCTTCTTCGTTCGCAAAGTTGGGAAAAACCGGGATTCTTGGTAAGAACAAAACGAGTACCATGACAACACTGGACTACAAGTCTTCGGAGGTCTCCTTCTTATGCAAACCGGTCCCAGTCATGCTACTGTAGCTTGGCGTCAAGGTTCTCGTGGCAAGTTCACCCTGTTTGTTCTAGCGCAATCACATTAAGCCCGTTGTCCATACACTTTCATGGCAAGTCGACCTGTTAGTGAATATGATCTCATTTTTGTTTTTGATCTTCTACATTGATCATAAGCTTATGTCATTGATTTTTCAATGAGTTTTCGTGCCGTTGGGCTAAATGCTCGGGTGAGGAGCACCTAACTTAGAAGGAAACGTGTCTTATATTTTTGGGCTATTTAGCTCTCTTTTCATGATTTTTCATCTTTTTGGAGATCATACACTTATTTGCATCGGTCGCTCGCTTAGTAGTGCTTTAGGATGGTGCTGACTGCTAGTATAAACTACTTGGGGCTGAGTTTGCGTAGACACTTGAGACTTTGGTACGCGTAGGTAGTGAAACCGACTCGTATAAACCGGAGATCTAAGGCGTCAGGACGGTACTGGTTTTGTTATAACTGTCGTTTCCTCGGAATTTCAAAACTTGGTTTGAACTCGGTTGCATTCTCGTGATGCTTTTGCTATTGAGGAACGAACGAAAATTTTCGTTTACGTTGAATAATGTGGGGATGTTTGCGTAACGGAAAAAGGATATATAAACGAGCTTTATTTGCTAAAAATAGAAAATGTTTAAATAGAAATTACGAAATTCAAAGTACAGTGGAATGGAGATAACAGTGGAATGGAAATAAAGGCTCCGCTCCCACACTATCTCAATCAGTGTCCCCACTGATTTTTGAAACATACGAGAGGGAGGTACAACTGAAATGAAAGTACAAATAAACTGGAAATATAGTAAGAAAATAAGGAAACTGATATCTAATCACGTCCGCTACCTCGGTCACGTCCGTGCTGGCGTCCTCTGGCTCTGGCAAGGGCTACTCTGTCCTCATAACTCATAGATCCGGTGTGGTAGACGGTGTCCCGGAGTCCTTCGACCTGCAAAGTCAGATTCGCCAGGTTCTCAGTAATGGTAGCTTGGCCGGTTTGAAGTTGTTGCATTTGAGTCCGGTGCCAAGCTTCGAACTGGTCAGCTCGCTGATTCTGCTGCTGCAGCATAGCGAGGATCTGTGCCTGCTGGTTGAGAGAGCGGCAGAGATCCTCTTCTGTGTAGTCAGGCACTGGATGATGGCAGCGGCGGCGAGAGGATGTACCTTCGGAAGGAGGAGGCTGCGATGCCTCTGGCTGCTCGGACCTGTCCAACTCAGCTTGGATTTCATCGTCAGAACCTTGGGTGTGGTCCTGAGTAGGAACAGCGGCAGCAGGAGGGGCAGTGAGGTCAAATAACCAGTTGGTACGATCCTCCGAGTGTGTGCGGGTGCGTGATGGAAGGATGATGCTTCGGACGGTCTTGCCACGCACTACCGGATGGTACCTGCCGACAGCTCTGGAGCGGATAAGGTGGGAGGCTCTGCAGTGGTCGGTGTCAAGGAACACCGAGGGGATGGAATGGAGGTGCTGGAGGCGGTCGCCAAGGTTCAGCCCAAGTGCAATGGCAGTGACAATCCCGCCAAAGTAAAATGGCTTCGAGCCACGGTTGCAGTTGGCCTGAATGTGAGCCAGCAGAAACGGAGCGGCGTTGACAGGCTCGTTGTTGAAGATGCAATGGAGGAAGAAGAGCTCTTTCGAGTTCACCTTATGGTTGCTGTCTCTGGCGAAAATTGTGTTGCTCAACGCTCTGTGAAAGTACCGGATGGTTGGGTTATGGATATGAGTGGCGTGCAGAGAGTCCCAACCATCGACATTGATGACGGTCAATTGATACCACAGCGTGAAAGCGTCGTGCTGGAACTAATCGGTGAGGCGGCGGTGAGCATTGTCGCCTCGAGGAAGTTGTAAGAGGGCAGCTATCTGGTTCTGGTTCACCTGGTAGTTTGTGCCGAACATCCGGAAACATGCGGCACCGGAATGTTGGTTGAGGTCGCCGCTGGATGTGACGTAGGTAAACGAACTCAAGAACTCGAGAGTGAGTTGTTCTTAAGTTGGCAGTGGGTTGGTGCAGAGATTCCAGATGCCTGCTCTTTGAAGCATCCAAGTTACGCCTTCAAGGAGTCCGAGCTCCGTAAGCGACGGAATGTGTGGATAATGAGTTGGCTGGAGCGACCTCTGATGAAATGCGATGTAGTTTGCTCGCTGTCTTTCGCCTAAGTCACCTTCGCTGAAGATAATGTTGCTGATATCCGGGGTTTCTGCATTTCTTGCCATTGTTGAAAGATTGAGAGGGTTCTGAAGATTGAGGTTTTTCTGCGAAGTGGGAAGAACTGACAGAAGTGTGGTTGGAAGTTGAGATTGGAGTTGAAATATATGGTTCAATGTGGGGAGAACGAAAATTTGTAGTGGGGTAGGAGTTCTGATGATTGGAAGTTGAAATGAGGGTAGTGGGAGAGAAAACGCAACCCTGTTATATCAGATAGCAGTTCTGGGTTCGTGACGGTCGTCACATATGTGTGACGGTCGTCACCCGCGTGACGCTCGTCAGGGTCCTGTGACGGTCGTCACAGCAGCAAAATCTGCAGAACGCAGAATTTTGCTCTGAGGGCGTTCTTGCAGTGACTTTTAGGCCTAGTATTGATACGACAATGTGTTATAACAACCAACAAGCAAAGAGTAACATAAAAATAGAATAATTGAATAAAGACTATGATTGAAATAACATGAAATTGAAATGATTGTATCTAGTACATAAAGAAATTAACAATGCGAAAATTCCAAATGATTAAACGAAACTAAACTAAACCAAACTAAACTGAATCTACTGCTAAAACTAGTATCTAGTCTTTTCGTGTCTTCAACTCATCGAACTTCCGTGCGTAGTAGTCGAGCTGGTCACAGACTAAGTCCATGAAGACTACCAGTTCACTGTGAATGCCTGTGATTCAGAGCTGCATCCACGTTGTCCAATCGGAGTAGAACAGTATCCATTTTGTCGGTGGTCTCCTCAAGGATAGGCTCAGGATAGGTGTTGTAGTGCGGGGGAGTCATAGGGTCTACTTCAGTTTCGGAGACAGCATCCTCATAGTACATATAGTCGTGTGCCTCAGAGATGTGGTCACTGTCATACATATAGTTCTGTGGTGTTGACTGTGGTGAAGGAGGTCCCATAGGCTCGTCCAGTTCATAAAGCCAGTTGTCCTTATTGTGGATACTTGTCATCAGATGATCAGGCAGTGTGAATAGCTGTACTGGTTTTTCGTTAATGAGGTACTCATACGGTCCTGGTCCCATAGTTCCTAAAATACGTCTGTTAAAGCAGAATTGTATGTTCATGGGTCGGATGGTGCCAAAACGAGTGCTTGCATTTAAGTGGAATCTAAGGCCAAGCTCGTGGGCAATCATTGTCACGAGGCCTCCTATAAGAATAGGTGTCTGTGGTTCCTGCGTGAGGCGTTTGAAAGATCTCATCATGAAAGGCACTGCATTTACTATACGTCCCTGAGAAGCATAGAACATGATGAATAACTCCTCCTTAGATACCGTAGTAATATTTTCTTCTTTCCCAAACAGGGTGTGAGCTAGTATCTTATGGAAGTATCTGAAAGCTGGGTTGTGAATATCATCATTATACATTCTGTCTGGTTCAGGGTGATAGTCGCCTGTGATTCTACTCCAGAATTGGTCGAGTTGAAAATCAATATCGTCATCTTCTGCACTGATGAACACATGTGGTCCGCTAGGAAACCCTAGGAGGTTAGCTAGTGACATCCGGCTATGGGTTTGGTCCATTCCAAACAATCGGAAGGTAATCAGCTCTGTGTTGGATCCAAAGCCATAGTTGGGTATATATCTGAAAGAACTAAGGAATTCATAGGTAAGATCCTTATAGGTAGCAAAACGTGTTTTCAAAGCAGTGTTCTCCCAACCCAGATGATTAAACAGGTATTGAATGCTATCCGTGATTCCTAGTTTATCCATGGTAGACTTATCATAATACAGCGTTAAGGCGATTTCTCTTTCAGTTAGTGCTGCAAATCTTGCCTTTTGATCTAGTCCTCGAAAATGAACCTTTGTGAAGTCGTACTCGGCCATACTCGCAGGTAATTCGGAGAAAACAGAAGGAATGTTTTGAAGACTTTAAAAATCCTGAAAAGTTTAAAACAGGAGTTTGAAGTCAGGATTTTTGAAAACAAAAAACGGTAGAAACAAAAGACAAAAGAGAAAAATAAAATAAAATAAAAATATGAAAACAAACGAAAGTAGAAAGTAATAATAATTATAAGTTTAGAATTTTTGTTGGATTTTCAAAGCAAAATTTTAAATAAAAAATTGAAATACAATAACGAGGGAAATTGGGTTGCCTCCTAGTAAGCGCTGTTTTTAACGTCTAAAGCCTGACGATAGCTTGGTGAGAAGCTATTCGGGTGTTTGAGCTGGAAGCTCAAGCAATGTTATACTGCTGACTTGAGGGCTGTTGTCGTTCTTATTATAATGTTTTAGACGTTGCCCGTTTACGATAAACGGTGCATTCGTCTTATCGGTAATTTCAACAGCTCCACTCTGAAGTACTTTAGTCACTTCATAAGGTCCAGACCACCTAGATTTTAGTTTACCTGGGAAGAGTTTTAATCTTGAATTAAAGAGCAATACGATGTCTCCCACACTGAATTGTTTCCTGACTGAACGTTTATCATGCCACTTTTTAGTTCGTTCTTTATAGATACGGGCATTTTCGTAAGCGTCTAATCGAAGTTCTTCCAATTCGTGTAAGTTCAAGATTCGCTTTTCTCCTGCCTCGGTGTAGTTGAAATTGAGTTTCTTAATGGCCCAGAAGGCCTTATGCTCTAATTCTACGGGGAGATGTCAGGATTTACCGTAAACTAGTTTGTAGGGGGTAGTACCTATTGGTGTCTTAAAAGCGGTCCTATAAGCCCATAAAGCTTCTTGTAGCTTTGACGACCAATCTTTCCTTGAGGTAGCGACAGTCTTTTCCAATATCTATTTTATTTCTCTGTTCGAGACCTTTACTTGTCCTCTAGTTTGCGGATGATAAGGCGTAGCTACTCGGTGTCGGACTCCATATTTAGAGAGAAGTTTATCGAATATTCGCGATATGAAGTGAGATCCGCCGTCACTAATGACGAGTCTGGGTACACCGAATCTAGGAAAAATTGTGTTTTTGAAGAGTTTGATTACTACTCGTGCATCGTTTGTTGGAGCAGCAATGGCTTCTATCCATTTAGACATGTAGTCTACAGCGACGAGTATGTAGTTATTACCAAAAGAAGGTGGGAAAGGTCCCATGAAGTCTATTCCCCATACGTCAAAGATTTCTACCTCTAAGATTCCTTTCTGAGGCATTTCATCGCGTCGTGAGATGTTGCCGGTTCGTTGGCATCAATCACATTTTAACACAACGATGTGAACGTCTTTCCAGAGGTTAGGCCAGAATAAGCCGGCTTGGAGAATCTTAGCGCACGTCTTGGATGTACTAGCATGCCCACCATATGGTGCTGAATGGCATTGGGAAATGATATTTTCTATTTCTTCCTCTGGGACACAGCGACGGTATATGTTGTCGGCCCCTCTCTTGAAGAGTAGAGGTTCGTCCCAATAATAGTGTTTTAGATCGTGGAAGAATTTCTTCTTTTGCTGATAAGTGAGATCCGGTGGAAGCACGCCCGCGGCGAGGTAATTAACGATGTCAGCATACCAAGGTAATGTGACTTGGGCATAGACGGATTTTACGGCTTTTTCGAATTCTGGATCTTCCGAGATTAAGTTGGGTATGCCACTTTCTAATTTGGCTATCAGACGTTCGTACGGGAAATCGTCATTTATCGGTACTGGTTCATGTTTGATGCCTTCTATTCGGGATAAGTGATCTGCAACAACGTTCTCAGTTCTTTTCTTATCTTTGATTTCTAAGTCAAACTCTTGTAATAACAGCATCCATCTCAATAGTCTTGGTTTGGCATCCTTTTTGCTTATTAGGTACCTTATGGCAGCGTGGTCTGTGTATATGATGATTTTTGCTCCTACTAAGTAAGAACGGAATTTGTCAAGCGCAAATATAACTGCTAGAAGTTCCTTTTCTGTGGTAGCGTAGTTCATTTGGGAAGGATCTAAGGTTCTACTGGCATAGTAGATGGCATGGAGTTTCTTGTCCTTCCTTTGTCCTAGAACTGCGCCTACGACATAATCACTCGCATCGCACATGATTTCGAACGGTAGTCGCCAATCGGGTGGTTGCATGATTGGTGCGGTGATAAGGGCTGATTTTAATGTTTCGAATGCTTTTAGACAGTCGTCGTCGAAGACGAACTCAACATCTTTCATCAACAGGCCGGTCAGAGGTTTTGTGATTTTCGAAAAATCTTTTATAAATCTCCTGTAGAAACCGGCATGTCCTAGAAAACTCCGTATTTCTCGTACGGATTTTGGAGGTTGGAGATCTTTTATAATCTCTATTTTAGCTTTGTCGACCTCAATTCCTTTATCTGATATGACATGTCCTAGAACTATTCCTTGTCGGACCATAAAATGGCATTTTTCCCAATTTAGGACGAGGTTTACTTTTACACATCGTTCTAATACCATTTCTAAATTTTGTAGGCATCCTTCGAAACTTTGTCCACATACCGAGAAATCGTCCATAAATACTTCCATGATGTTATCTATGAAATCTGCAAAGATTGCCATCATGCATCTTTGGAAGGTTGCTGGAGCATTACAGAGTCCGGATGGCATTCGGCGGTAAGCAAAAGTACCATGGGGACAGGTGAATGTAGTCTTTTCTTGGTCATCAGGATGAATGGGAATTTGGAAAAATCCTGAGTAACCATCTAGATAGCAGAAATATAAATGTTTGGCTAATCTTTCCAACATTTGGTCTATGAAGGGTAACGGGAAGTGATCTTTGCGTGTGGCCTTGTTAAGCTTCCTATAATCAATGCACATCCTGCTTCCAGTCACGACTCTTTTTGTTATTGATTCGCCTTTTTCGTTTTTAACTACAGTAAATCCTCCTTTCTTTGGTACGACATGAACTGGGCTGACCCATTCACTATCGGAGATCGGATAGATGATTCCTGCATCTAGCAATTTCTTTACTTCATCTCTGACTACAGTGCTCAGGATGGGGTTCAGTCTTCTCTGATGCTCTCGAGAGGTTTTAGAGTCTTCCTCTATTGTAATTCGATTCATACAGATTGAAGGGCTTATACCTTTTAGATCGCTTATGTTATAGCCTAACGCGGTGAGGTACTTCTTTAGGACTTCTAATAGCTTTTCGGTTTCTGGTTGTCCTAAGTCAGCGTTGACTATCACTGGTCTTTTTAGTTCATCGTCTAGAAATTCATATCTAAGGTTTTTGGGTAGTGTTTTGAGTTCTAAAGATGGGTTCTTTGGACCTGGCATGTGGTTTGGGGTCAGTGCTAAGCTTTCGCTTAGGATGTCGTCTTTATACGGTTTACGCCAATCATCGTCTTCAGAAATATCGGGTATTTGAATCTTTATTATTTCTGAATACGTGGTCTCTTCATTTTCAAGTTCTCTTATGCATTCGTCAATTTCGTCTACTAAATAGCAGGTATCGTCTATGGCTGGTGCTTGTAAGAACTTGGTGAGAATGAACTCTATCTTTTCTTCTCCTACTTCGAATGTTAGCCTTCCTTTCTTCACGTCTATAATAGCTCCGGCTGTAGCTAGGAATGGTCTTCCTAGAATAATTAGGGTTACAGTATCTTCCTTGATGTCCATGATTATGAAGTCGATTGGAATGTAGAATTGTCCTATGCGTACTGGAACGTTTTCCAGTATTCCGACGGGGTATTTTACTGATCGGTCAGCTAATTGAACGGACATTTTGGTTGGTCTGAGGTCTCCCATATTCAGCTTTTTGCATATAGATAAAGGCATAACACTGATACTGGCTCCTAAATCGCATAGAGCTTTGTCTATTACGAACTTTCCTATGACGCAGGGTATGGAGAAACTACCTGGGTCTTTTAATTTAGGAGGCATGCAGTTTTGAATAATGGCGCTACACTCTGCAGTAAGTGTAACTGTTTCGTTATCCTCGATCTTCCTCTTATTCGATAGGATTTCTTTGAGAAATTTAGCGTATGACGGTATTTGAGTTATCGCTTCTGTAAAAGGAATAGTAATATTCAGCTGTTTAAGGAGCTCTACAAATTTCTTAAACTGTCCTGAAGTTTTGGAGTTTATTAATCTTTGAGGATAAGGGATAGGTGGTTTATATGGTGCTGGAGGTGCTTGAGTTTTTTCACTTTCGGTATCCTCCGTTTCGTTGTCTTCCTTCTTCTCTAACTCAGATTCCTTTTCTTCTTGTTCAATTGGTTTTTGTTGCATGGCTGAGTTTTCGGTCCTCGGATCGATCGGTTCGTCCAATTCTTTTCCGCTTCTTAGTATTACAGCATTTGCTTGGCCTTTTGGATTCTGTTCGGGTTGTCCAGGAAATGTGCCAGCGGGTGCGGCAGCAGAGGCTTGTTATTGAGCCACTTGTGATATCTGTGTTTCTAACATTTTGTTGTGGGTGGCTAAAGCGTCTACTTTTCCTGTCAACTGTTTAATTTGCTCGCTAGTGTGTATGTTTTGATTCAGGAATTCTTTATTTGTTTGAGCTTGAGTAGTTATGAATTTTTCCATCATCAATTCGAGGTTTAATTTCCTAGGTGCAGTCTGAGCAGCAGCTGGTTTCTGATATCCTGGCGGAGCAGTAGGCATTTGCAATGCATTTTCGCTTCTGTAAGAAAAGTTTGGATGATTTCGCCAACCTGGGTTATAGGTATTCGCGTAAGGATTTCCTTGAGCATAATTTACCTGGTCTGGTGGGATTCCGGCTAGCAATGGGCATTCGGGCGCATTATGAGTGGTGCTTCCGCATAACTCGCAATTTGGAGTTACGGCAGCGACAGTTGCAGTGGGGTTAACGGTCAGACTATCAATCTTCTGTGCTAGAGCATCTACTTTAGCGTTGAACTTTTCAAGGCTGCTGATCTCGTACATCCCACCTTTTGCTGTGGTTTTCTCTGTTGGAGTGCGTCCACCTCCCCATTGGCAATGGTTTTGTGACATGTTTTCGATTAATTGATAGGCTTCATCGTATGGCTTATCCATAAGTGCACCGCCCGCGGCAGCGTCTATTGTCAATCTAGTATTGTATAGAAGCCCATTATAGAAAGTATGGATTGTCACCCAGTCTTCTAGACCGTGGTGAGGACATGTTCTCATCATATCTTTGAATCGTTCCCATGCTTCGTAAAGAGATTCAGTATCTTTCTGTCGAAATCCGTTGATTTGAGCTCTAAGCATAGCAGTTTTGTTTGGCGGAAAATATCTCGCTAAGAAGACGTTCTTCAATTGTTCCCACGTCGTAATGGAGTTGGATGGTAAAGATTGTAACCATGTCCACGCTCTGTCTCTAAGAGAGAATGGCAAAAGACGAAGTCTTATCGCGTCTGGAGTTACTCCATTTGCTTTCACTGTGTCTGCGTATTGTACAAACTTCGTTAGATGTTCGTTCGGATCCTCAGTTGCGTTTCCTGAGAATTGGTTTTGTTGTACAACTGACAACAATGAAGGTTTCAGCTCAAAATCATTTCGGGTAATTGCTGGGGCAGCAATGCTACTTCTAGGCTCCATCTGAGAGGGTGTAGCGTATGCCTTCAGCGGTTTGTTTGGAGGTCCTTCAGCCATGTTTGATTTTTCTTCGGATTTGGGAATGGGAGTGAGAGGATCGGGAATGTTATGTTTGAGTTGGTACTCAATGATTCGGCTTCTTAGATGTAAGAAGCGTTTTAGTTCTGCGACTGAAGGTTTCAAGATATCGCCTTGGGAGCGATTACTTGGCATACAATCGACAACACTAGTAAAGGAAAAATGAAAATTGTTAACCTAGTCTATACGGCGTAACAGAAGGTTACACTATTGACTAAACAGGTCCCCGACAACGGCGCCAAAAACTTGATCGCGACTTTCTATGTCTAATACAACCTAACTGCAAGTGCACAATCTATCGCGTAGTAATAATAGATATCGATCCCACAGGGACTCGTAATCAAACTAGTGTTCTCGGGAGTTACTATGTTTAGCTAGATAGAATATGTTTAAGGGAATAAGATTGTCACTAAAAGGGAACTAAGAATGCAACTTAGATTATAATTGATTGAATCGATATGCAGTAATTTGGGTTCTTCAGGGATTTGACAAGTTACTGGTGTATGAAATAGTTTTCAGAGTTTATTTAAGCAGAAAATGGTGATTTAAAGACTCTCGCCTCACGATGGTTATTGACGCTAATCATAATTCTAAGGGCCAAACGTACACTTTCGTATCCCATTCGGGGTTAAAATTATTTTTTGGAAATCTCTAAGTTCTAATTCATTTTAAAGTGCTTTTGCTGTTATTAAAATGAATGACTAGTGTTTACTATCTGACCTTACCGCAACTTTCGCTTGTTGGTTCGTATCTTAATTAATTTCCCACTTTCGTGGCAAAACTACTTTTAAATAAGTTCTCGCTTTCGCGACGAAGTTTATTCAATAAATCAATTTTAAACACTCAGACCATAAATTACTTTTGAAAAGAGAATTTTCAACCCGTTATTATCAAATCCCTTTCGAATTATTACTACAGATCGATTACCTAAGTTTAGCTAGACATGGATTTGGGAAAGATAAAACATAAACAGAAACAATAAATAATAATTTGCATTATAATAAAACTGGAATTACGATTGAAATGAGAAACCTGTAAATATTCCAATTGGCCTTTGGGCAGATCCTCCACAGATGTTGGCAGGATTCTAGTCTTTATGCCAATTTGATCGTACAATAAAAGTAGAAATTACAGAAGAATGAAAATGGGATACAGAAGAAGTAAAGAGAAACAAATAAGAATATTAAACTGGAAAGTATGCTCTGGAAATAAATTTGGCAGCACTTCGTTGTATGAATGCGTCCCCCTTTCTGAGGTCCCCTTCTTCCCTTTTTATAGAAGTGGAATTCTAACGGTTATCATTGAAGATGGTGGACTTTGAGGCAGATAAATCAGGGAGTAGTGGTCCACTCTTTGGGAATTGGAACTGCTTCTGTTACGTGAAATTGAAGTGGGGCGTTTTTGCCTGCATGACGGTCGTCACCTGTGTGACGGTCGTCATGGAGCTGTGACGGTCGTCACATCAGCAAAAACAACCTTCTGTGCTTTTCATGATGTTTTCACTCTTTTTTCGTCCATATTTCATCTGAGATTGCTTCTTTTCTTCATGTTGCCTTGTTTAGACGTGACCGTTGAATACCTGCAAAACATCAGACAAATAACACGGAAATAACCCGAAATCGGATCGAAAACGGTTAAACTTTAGTTGAATTATGCATCAAAATATATATACGATTTCGTGTTATCAATAGGCAAGCCCTAGTGTAACCGGTTACACTCAGACAGTGCATTCTGGTGTAACCGGTTACATGCAGGAAAAAACAAAATTCTAGTTTTATTTTTTTTATCCAGTCAGTTCCAAAATTGCCGTACAACCATCAATTGAGGTCCAAAATGAAGAAAATGTTAGACGATCAACAAGGAAAATGGTGTTGCCTCAAAGACTCCAAGAATGTGAGAGATTCCGAGACAACTAAATCAACGATGATGGTGATTTCGTCCATTTTATGCTTATGACCGAATTTGAACCGGTGAACACGAAAGAGGTTCTAAGCGACCCAAAGTGGATTTGTGCAATTAAGAAGGAGCTGGAATTTATTGAAAATAATGGTACTTGGGAGTTGGTTGATTTATCGCTTAGAAAGAAGCCAATTGGTGTTCGATGGGTCTATAAAGTGAAGGCAAATGCCAAAGGTGAGGTGATCAAGCATAATGCTCAATTGGTAGGAAAAGGATTCTTGCAACGTGAAGGTATAGACTTTGAGGAGGTGTTTGCACTTGTGGCTAGACTAGAAACCATCTGATTAGTTGTTGACATTGCAAATAACAATGATTGGGAGATATATCAAATGGACGTCAAATCTGCATTTTTGGATGGTCCACTTGATGAGGAGGTTTATGTTGAGAAGCCACCCGGATTTGCAGTGAAGAATTCAGAGTTAAGAATCTACAAATTGCTTAAAGCATTATATGGTTTGAAACAAGCTCTAATAGCTTAAAACAAATGCATTGATGACTTTTTAATTGATATTGGTTTCAAGCGATGTGTGTCTGAACACAGAGTATATGTGAAGACGAATGTAAATGATAGCGTGATAATGAAGGTGTGAAAAATACACAAGAAATATGGGGTTTGAATTGGGTATTCACTCTATTAAAACTTTTTCTGGGTTTCTTCACTTGTTGCTTTTTGTAGAGTCCTATAAGATGCATTGCGGAAGCATATATAATAAAGTATAACACAAGTAAAGAACACAAGATATATCATGGTTCACTTGAGCAACTCTCAAGCTAATCCAGTCCACCCTTCCAAGGTGATTTCGCCTCACTCAAGCAAGGACTTAATCCACTATAACCAAACTGATTACAGTTGCACAAGCTAACTGCAGGTGACTAACAAATAGACAATGATACGTTCAGGGATCCCTTAGGATATAACGTTGATTGACATCTAATAGAATCCGATCACAAAATATTTCCTATTAGAGTTCCACAAGTGACAACTGCCACTTGTCATCTCAAGTATTCTGATCTTTACAAGATCACTTGAGGAACCACTAATTCAAAATTGAATTTGTGTTGCCGGAGATTACATGAGTGCTTCTTATCAAGCAGATTAATCCTAATTAAGTACATAGCAAGTATTGAGCAACAACTCCTTGCTTCCTAATACAGAAACTAATCTAAAGATTAATCTCTACGAGATTATTAGAACAGTAGTTTCCATATTGCTTAAAAGCTTTCTTATGTGAGCACTGCGGCTTCTTAGCATAAAGCTTTTCTTGTTAATGAACTATGTTGCTAACTTCACTCGTCAACATCATTGCTTTGTAACAAGATGGATTGCTTTGTAATGAGCTAACATTTGAATGAATCAAAAGTTCTTCTTTTATAGTGCATTCAAAAGAGACGTTGTGAGGGTAGAGATGTCCATTCAAATATTCCAACGGTCATTTCCCAACGGATGGAATACTCACGTGTTATATAGTACTGACATTACTTTCTTTTCCTTTTCTTGCAACGTTAATATATCATTGTGGGAGACAGCTCTTATCCACAAATGATGTGATCTTTATTTATCAGCTTGGACAAATAAGCTTCTGGCTTTGGTTCTTCTGATGATGCATCTGATGAGTATTTCAGAAACTACTTTGGTATGATAGCGTAATAACATCAGAGTCTGACTTCAGCACCTTGTTTATCAGAGTTGATAGCAACAACTTATCTGATTAACACGTCTTTATCTGGGTCAAGCTACATAATCTTCAACTTCAGAATCTAGTCTTCAGAGTCTTTCTGCACTTGGTCTTCAGAGCCTTCAGCCTTCAGAGCTTCAAGTCATCAGAGTCTTCAGCACATAGATCTTCAGAGGATTATATCTTCAGAGTCTTGATCTTCAGAACCCTTAAGTCTTCAGAGTCTTTCTGCACTTGGTGTTCAGAGAATTCAACCTTTAGAGCTTCAAGTCATCACAGTCTTCAGAGCTTGGTTCTTCAGAGGACTATATCTCAGATGCATTGATGCTTCCAGATCAGATACACTTCTCAGAGCAGAATCCACAGGAGCATTGCAACTGCAATATACATCATCTTTGGATCTTTCTGATTGTGATAAGATACAGAGCCATACTTGATTCTTCAATACGTTTTGATTGCTTTTAGATCAGATGCACTTCTCAGAGCAGAATCCACAAGAGCATTGCAACTGCAATATATAGCATCCTTGGAACTTTCTGATCGTGAACATATACAGAGGCAAACTTGCTTCTTTAATAAGCACTTTATGTCACGTCACATGATCGATGGTTTTTACACGTTATTTTACAGTTTATTTCAGTTAATCATTTGTTTTGTCTTGTCGCATTTTAGTTGTTTTTATCACATTTTACGCGTCGATTTGGTATTTTTACTGTTTCTAGGTTCAGGTATACAATAAAGGAGAAGCAGAGCGAAAACTGGGAAAAAATGGCAAGATTTCGGAAGAGTTTTGTTGTGAAATCTTTAGCAGTCTGCACGAAAACAATCATAACTGGAGTTCCGGGAATCCGTTTGAGGCGTTCTAAAAACCGCCGGAAAGATAAGAGAGAGAGCTACAACTTTCGTGTTAGAGTCGAAGTCATATTCGAAACAAGGGTGGAACACGGGTACCTGTGTTGTGTGACACGACCCGTGTTGCAGGATTTGCTCAGAAAAGGCGATTTTTGGAGAAAAAATAGTGGCACAACACGGGTGCCCGTGTTGTGTGACACGGCCCGTGTTGTGACACCTGGGACTTGCAAATTTCACGCGAAAAATATTTCAGGAAGCCAACACGGGCGCCCGTGTTGCCTGGCACGGCCCGTGTTGCAGGAAGCGCTTTTTTCCCTATTTTTCTTGTATTTTTGACTCTTGTGATCCCCGAGGGTATTGTGGGTATTTACCTAGTGATTAGTTTGAATTGAGACTATTTGATACGTGTTTGGAGAAAGAATAAGGATTGGACTTTTGAACGGAAAAGAGATTTTGACGATAAAGATTGAAGCGATTAAGGATTTGGGAACAGAAGATCCTCATGAGCGGAAGCGATTGAAGATCAAAGCAACCAATTCTCTTGTAATGTTAAATTTTATTGTTGATTTTATCTTTATTATTATGAGTAGCTAAACCCCCCAATGCTAGGGGGTGTCCCTGAATTGACTCTGTAATAACCTTGTTTCCTTTGAATAATGGATTTCACTACTTTCTAATCATCGTTGTTATTGTATAATTTTCTTATGGCTTTTCTTATTTGACGAATAAGGATTTGTTTTACGGTTAACCTTAGGTTTGGAAAAATGATCGTTAACGCGTTTATACGATAATACTATAGTAGATATTGCCTAGGAATGGGGATACCCTATAGTAACCGTAATGTTTTAGATAAAATATGTTGCTTGGGATTGTTCCTATACCGCCAAGGAATTGGGGCATAGGAAGAATACCAAAGGGTTTTCTACTAAGGAATTAGAGTCAACTAATCTTTAAAACTGGTAACGATTGAATTGAGCAGTGATTTCTGAAAAATAAGGATTAAGGTTATTACAAGGTTTTTTCATACACCATACTCTAGCATGCTTCTCATAACTGTCTAAACCTTTATTTTACTGCTTTTGCCTTTTGGCCTTTAAAATTGTAAGAAACAAACCAAAACCCCTATGACTTTTTGTTCAATTGTATTATTTTAGAACTTGTGTTCATACGCAGTCCGCGAGATCGATATTCGGGGAATTTCCCCTTATTACTACATCGGTACAATTAGTACACTTGCTAATTTACCGGTCAAGTTTTTGGCGCCGTTGCCGGGGACTGCCAGAATATAAGTTTAATTCTAAGTCAATTGAAATTTTGTTGCTCTGCGACCAAAATTTTATTTTCAGTTTTTAATTTTAATTTTTATTATTTTTGTTTTGTTACTACTAATCTACGTCTAACACTTTCATGCGAGGAGATCCCTCAACTAATTTTTCTTTGGACACAGAAATTGAAAGGACTCTACGCGAAAGACGTAGGCAAGCTAGACTATTAGTTTTAGAAGAGGAAAGAGTTTCTGTTCATTCAGATTCAGGTTCAGAATCAGAAAGAGATACTGAAGCTATGTCGGATCTCCCACCAGCAGAGAGACTTTTGGGAGACTATGGAGGGGCAAATGCTCAACTAAACCGGATGACCATTGTGAATCAACCAGTGAATGTCGCAAAGTTCCAGCTGCATCCGAGCACAATCACTCACCTTGAGAGGAGACCTTTCACCGGAAAGGTTAGAGAAGACGCAAATAAGCATCTACAGAGATTTCTGACGATGAGCACTACTCTAAAGATTGAAGGACACACAGATGAAGCTAAAAGGTTAAGAATGTTCCCGTTCACTTTATCTGAAGAAGCTGAGGAATGGTTTTACTCCTTACCAGCCGGAAGTATTACCACGTGGGAAGAAATGGAAAAAGCCTTTTCTGAATGAGTATTTTCCTGCCTCTGTGTATATTCGCAAACGATATGATATCATAAATTTTAAAAAGAGGGAGGGAGAATCACTCGGGGACTCGTATAAAAGGTTCAAATGGTTATTGGTTGCATGTCCTACTCACAATCTAGATCAAACTGAACAGATGCAGATGTTTGTGAATGGTCTTAAGATGAAGACTAAGCAGCTAATCGATACAGCAACCGGTGGTTCATCCAACTTTACAACAGCCACTGGAATCAGAAAAATTATTGAAGTTATCGTTGCAAATGAACATCTGGAATTATATGACCGGAGTGTGAGTAATCCGGAAGAAATAGTTGACTTGAAGTTGGCCGCACAAGTTGTGAAAATGGAAGATCGAATCAAGGCTGAAGTGGAAAGAAGGCTTAAAGGGATGAAGGTGAGTACTGAAACTGTAGCTCAAGTTCAACCTGTCAAAGTTATTAGTTGTGAGATTTGTAATGGTCCCCATTATACTGTGCATTGTCTTGCGACTACTCAACAAGTTGAAGAGATAAAAGTTTTGAGGCAGAACAATCCGTATTCTCAGACCTATAATCCAGGATGGAAGAATCATCCTAATTTTTCATGGAAAGACCAAAACCAACCTCCATATCAACAACAACAACAACAGGCCCCTCAAAAAGCAGAATGGGAGTTAGCTATTAAAAGAATGGCAGCTCAAAGTATGCAATTCCAAGAAGAAACCCGAAACATTCAAAGGAACATCACAGCTTCCATCAAAAACCTTGAGTCGTAGATGGGACAGATAGCCCAACACCTCTCAACACACGCTTAAGGAACCCTCCCGAGCGCGACAATACCGAATCCGAAAAATCAAGAGAGTATTAATGCTGTTAAAACAAGAAATCAGAAAGCGATAGAAGAGGAGAAAACAAAGGGGGAAGAATGTATAGAGGTGGAACTTGAGGTAAGAAAAAAAATAAAAGAACCAGAAGAATTTGTACTAACTGAAAAGTCAACTAGAGAGAAAAAGAAAGAGGAGGTCAAACCGAAAATCAAATTACCATTCCCTCAAAGAGTTACAAAGAAGGATCAGAACGAGAAAGACTTCGGAAAGTTCAGTGTAATGTTCAACAAATTGGAAATCAACATGCCCTTCTTTGAAGCACTTGAGCAAATGCCTTTGTACAAGAAGTTCATGAAAGAGGTTATAGGTAAAAAGAGACCAATGGGTGAAGAATTGAAGACCACAACTGAGCAATGCAAGGAAATAGCACAAGAAAGGAAAATACCAATCAAGATGAAGGATCCTGTACCAGTTGTAATTCCATGTACTATAAAGGATCGAACTTTTAAGAAAGTCCTGATCGATTCAGGTGCTAGTGTGAGTCTCATGCCGTTATCAATTCTCAAAATGCTAGATATTGGAAAAGTGAGCGATACGGGAACAAGCTTGAAGTTTGCCGACCACACAACCAAGATGGCATATGGGCTAACAGAGGATGTTCTAGTGACAATCAATAACTTCACTTACCCCGTTGATTTTCAAATCATGGATATACCTGAGGATGAAGAAACTTCGATCATACTTGGTCGGCCGTTCTTGCTTACTAGTCGGTGCAATATTGATGTGGAAAAAGGTACGCTCACTTTGAAATTTTTTGATGAGGAAATCACTTTAAAAACTCAAGAGGGTCGAAAGAAAGGTAAGGAGAAAGATGTCAAACCTTCAGTTGGGAAGATTAACACAACTAAGAAGGGAGAACGATCAAAACCATTTCAAGTTGCTCTTATCTCTGAACCGGCACAATATTCTGTTGCGAAGAAGTCGAGCAATAGAGTTTGGAAGTTGAAGTACCCCCCATAATAATGGGGAGTCGATCGTCGAGCCATGCGACGTTAAACGAAGCGCTGCGTGGGAGGCAACCCACAGTTTTATGAATTGATGTTGTTTCTTTTGTTGTTATTGTTTTTGCAGGAATAAAAGAGATTTTACAAGGGAAAACGTGGAAGCAGCGAAGAGGTACTGCATTATCTGTCGACCCCTCTGTGAGGATCTCTGTGAGTACACCTCTTCTTCTCTTGATTCTTGAACATTGAGACAATGTTTAGTTCAAGTTTGGGGGAGGTTTTACCGTTTTAAATTGTCTATTTAAACACCTTTTTATTTTTAAGTTCGGTAAAAATCACATCGAATTCGCCCATATGGATATCATAAATTTTTTTCTTGTGATTAGTAGGTGTGTAAGGTAGTCAAGAAAGTATTTAGAGTTCAAGGGAAGTGGAGTTTGAACTAAGGAACTTGGGAAAGTTTGGAAATTGAGGTATAACTTGAACACCCTAGGTTCCCCAGAGTAAGGAAACGAGTCCAACGTGTAGATTTGTACCATAGTACTTGGATTTGAAAAGTATACCCCGATTAGTTCATTGTGATAGTCCTGCATAATAAAAAAAAAAATTGTTTTGAGAAGGATGTGTGGCAAAAAAAAAGAGTTGAATAATGACGGTAAAGACAACCTGTCCTTCTAAGTTGGGTAACCCTCACCCGGTTATTTAGCCTAACGACGGTTGAATCTCTATAGTCGTCCCAAAGTGGACTAATAAACGCCTGTGAGAGAGAAAAAGAATAAAAGTGCCACAAAAAAAAATCTCGAGCAAATGTGCATGCCTTAATCTGATTATCTGAATGAAAGGGGTAGAAAATCGAAGAAAATACTTAAGCCCAAAGCATAGTTGGAGAGGTGGCCGAAAGGGAGATTTAGGTCCGTAAGTTTACTGCGGTATGTGTTTATGTAATGCCTTCGTTAACGGATGAGTACCGAAAGAGCTGATTTGAGCCGATCGGAACTAAGACTCACGTATGAGTATCGACACGCATTACACCCTGAACCCTTCACTTGATGTACTTTTTGACTTGAAAATTATTTATCCAAGTTTTTTGCTTGAGGTCAAGCAATGGTTTAAGTTTGGGGGAGTTTGATCGATGGTTTTTACACGTTATTTTACAGTTTATTTCAGTTAATCATTTGTTTTGTCTTGTCGCATTTTAGTTGTTATTATCACATTTTACGCACCGATTTGGTATTTTTACTGTTTCTAGGTTCAGGTATACAATAAAGGAGAAGCAGAGCGAAAACTGGGAAAAAATGGCAAGATTTCGGAAGAGTTTTGTTGTGAAATCTTTAGTAGTCTGCACGAAAACGATCATAACTGGAGTTCCGGGAATCCGCTTGAGGCGTTCTAAAAACCGCTGGAAAGCTAAGAGAGAGAGATACGACTTTCGTGTTGGAGTCGAAGTCAGATTCTAAACAAGGGTGGAACACGGGTGCCCGTGTTGTGTGACACGGCCCGTGTTGCAGGATTTGCTCAGAAAAGGCGATTTTTGGAGAAAAAATAGTGGCACAACACGGGTGCCCGTGTTGTGTGACACGACCCGTGTTGTGACACCTGGGACTTGCAAATTTCACGCGAAAAATATTTCAGGAAGCCAACACGGGCGCTCGTGTTGCCTGGCACGACCCGTGTTGCAGGAAGCGCTTTTTTCCCTATTTTCTTGTATTTTTGACTCTTGTGATCCCCGAGGGTATTGTGGGTATTTCCCTAGTGATTAGTTTGAATTTAGACTATTTGATACGTGTTTGGAGAAAGAATAAGGATTGGACTTTTGAACGGAAAAAAGATTTTGACGATAAAGATTGAAGCGATCAAGGATTTGGGAACGGAAGATCCTCATGAGCGGAAGCGATTGAAGATCAAAGCAACCAATTCTCTTGTAATGTTAAATTTTATTGTTGATTTTATCTTTATTATTATGAGTAGCTAAACCCCCCAATGTTAGGGGGTGTCCCTGAATTGACTCTGTAATAACCTTGTTTCCTTTGAATAATGGATTTCACTACTTTCTAATCATCGTTGTTATTGTATAATTTTCTTATGGCTTTTCTTATTTGACAAATAAGGATTTGTTTTACGGTTAACCTTAGGTTTGGAAAAACGATCGTTAACGCGTTTATACGATAATACTATAGTAGATATTGCCTAGGAATGGGGATACCCTATAGTAACCGTAATGTTTTAGATAAAATATGTTGCTTGGGATTGTTCCTATACCGCCAAGGAATTGGGGCATAGGAAGAATACCAAAGGGTTTTCTACTAAGGAATTAGAGTCAACTAATCTTTAAAACCGGTAACGATTGAATTGAGCAGTGATTTCTAAAAAATAAGGATTAAGGTTATTACAAGGTTTTTTCATACACCATACTCTAGCATGCTTCTCATAACTGTCTAAACCTTTATTTTACTGCTTTTGCCTTTTGGCCTTTAAAATTGTAAGAAACAAACCAAAACCCCTATGACTTTTTGTTCAATTGTATTATTTTATAACTTGTGTTCATACGCAGTCCGCGAGATCGATATTCGGGGAATTTCCCCTTATTACTACATCGGTACAATTAGTACACTTGCTAATTTATCGGTCATCACACAAAGTAACTCCATATTGAATTTAATGCACTTCTTGATATTGTTTGTTGATTTGATATCTTTATTTAACGATCTGCACACAACAAACATTAGAACATAAAATGGTTCTTTCATAAACCAAATTGTTATCATCAAAACATAGAGATAACATGTAGATACAATTCTTGCTCTTACGATCTCCCCCTTTTTGATGATGACAAAAACATGTATTTTGATATAACATTTTATACAGGGTAATCACCAAGCATTAACATATTCAGAGTGTTAAGCAACAACTCCCCCTGAATGTTAACCTTAAAAATTCCTTTTGTGCTTGTTTAGAGACTTTCTCTGATCCCAAGACTCACAAAATAGAAATATTTTAAAAAAATCAAAAACAACTAGAAGAGAAGGAATACTTCCCTAAGATATAAGAGAGCATAAGTCTTCAACATCTGGACTAGTTCAACAGAACTTCCATCTTCAGATCTTTAGAACTTGTTTTCTCTACACATCGTATCAGAGCCGTATATCTTCAGAGCCTTCTAGAGCATTTGCACATTTATGAACCTTTCTGGGTGAACTCCCCCTGGCTACAATAGGTCAGATATTTAAATCTTTAGAACTCCCCCTGAATCTGATACTAGTTCTTGATTCTGAGACTGAGACCAATTCTTGCTTTTATGAAGATATCTGATTCTTATGCTCTGATTATCATATTCGCAGACAGTTTACATCTTCTGAACATTATGATACCAAAATCAAGATGACTTTAACTTTCTCTTGAATAATATTGGGTTCATCTCATTCTGAATATATGTTCACGAAGTGTATAACTTCGATTATATGGACAACTAGTTCATTTGGACTCAGAGTTCTTTAGAATGCCTAGTGAACTTGTTCAGAGTTCCTCGGTAAAACATCAAACATACAGTTAGTAATAAATGCAGTTTATATCAGAGTTGATGTTTTGCATTCTCTTTAGGTTATATCAGATTATATTCTATTTCTCCAGGTTATATCAAAATCATAGAAAAATCATTTTCTATTTCTCCCCCTTTTTGACATCATCAAAAAGGTGAGTTTTCATTAAAAAAACAAGATTTAAAATATATTCTATTTCTCCCTCTTTTATATTAGAAATAAAACCTGAGTGCCTAATTTTTATAGGTTTACATCTTTTCCAGAATTTGTTGAAGCATGCACAGAAGAGAGTTGTTGACAAGTTTCTGTTCAGCAAAGCTTTCTCTGAAAACTTATTGTTCTTTCTTCATAGCTTGTTAATCTTCTTGAATCTCACTAACGTCACGTTCTCAACGTACAAGAGTAGTTTCAGAAGAAGAACCAACTACAACAACTTGCTTAGCCTTCTCAGCATCTACAACTTCTTGTGTCAATCTGACAGTTTCTTTTCTGGAATCTTCCTATGCTAAAATTCTTGCTTCTTCAGCAGCTCTTTCTTAAGCTTCTTTTTGCTTCTAAGCAAGAAGTTTGAAGTTTCTTATCCTTTCTAGATTGTCTTCTCTTTCCTTGACAAATTGAACATCAGCTTCTAGTGACTTGAAAAGGGTCTAGATTCAAAGTTCAACTACTTCTGAAAGACGTTTGAGAAAGTCTCAAACTCCAGAGGATGAAGGTTTATTGACATGAACATACTCAGAGAAATGAATAGTGCTCAGAGATGTGAATGGTACCAACTGAAGGTGTGAATGGTAAAGTGATGAGGGGACATATGATAAGGTTCAGATGTGATAAAGGTTTTAGAAGGAAGATGGGGTTTAGTATTTGATTTATCAGAAGAGAAATCAGATGAGTCAGATGAGATAGGAAAGCCAGTTAGACTGTGAGGAATGAATCATTTTCAGGTTCAAAGGGGTTTGCATCATCTGTTCTTTTTGAGGAGAGGACTTTATTAGAATTGGTTTCCTGAGGAATACCAATTGAAGGAGGTGTAGGAATTGTTAAAAACATATTCTCTTTTAAGGGAGCAGCTGCAGATGATGAGACGAGCTCTCAGAGTCAAAACCTTCATTTTTCAGAGAGCTCATATTCCTTTGAGATTCTGAGATCTTCAGAGTTATTCTTTCTCTGAGTGCTTTCCATTATGACTTTTATCTTTCTTCATCTTGTTTCTTCAACATCAAAACACTATACTTCAGAAGTATCAGAGTTTGATTTGACAGAACTTCTTCTAATTAAATATTTTATCTAGATCTTTAGATAATCCAAATCTTTAGATGATCTACGGCTTCAAATTTGCTCAGATCTTTAGAAGAGCATCTTTGACACCAATAGAAGGTAAAGTGCGAAAAATGCATTCTGATTCTTCAGTCTTATGCATATGATAGTTCTCCAGCTGATTCTTCATCCAGAGCATCTGATACTTCAACAAGCAGAAACAACATATTCTGCTTCTGCAGTAGAGAATGCTATTTTGAGTTGCTTCTTGCTGTAATAAGGATCAGATTGTCTGTCATCTTCTAGATGTGCTCTTGCGTTCAACTCTGTCTTCAGCAAAATCAGCATCACAGAGACCTACTAAATTATATTCAATTGATTTTCTAACACAGAGCCACGTTAGTAGTACCTTTTAGATACCTCAGAAATCTCTTAACAACTGTTAAGTGAGATTCTCTAGGATTTGATTGGAATCAAGCATATAAACATATACTGAAAAGAATGTCAGGTCAAGAAGCAGTAAAATACAGAAGAGAACAACTCATACCTCTGTACAACTTTTCATCTACCATTTTACTAACCTCTTCTTTTCCCATATTGTACATTGAATGTATGAGAGTCTTAGCTGGCTACTCTCTGACAGATTAATCTTCTTTCTGCTACATTCTTCTTTTGAATCATAATGACTTCTTCAGCTTCCTTTCTTTTGAATAGAAACATATCTCCTCTGATGTTTGTATCATCTTGAACAATAGTTATGAATTCCAGATTCTTCCTTTGGTCTTCATATTCTAATCATCCATCTTCTTATACAAATGATTACGCCTCTTTATCTTCTTCCAGACAACTTGTTTTCTGATGAACGCTAGTTTCTCAAAATAAGCATAAGCTTCAAAAAGGTTATGACCTGAGGAAAATTACTAACTTCTTGCATCATAATAACTTATCCTTTGAATAGACGTAGTTGATCATCACAAACTATCATCAAACGAAAATGTATTTCTAGCATCTATTTGAATGACAATCTTGCTCTTTATCAACTAACATCAGATCATCTGATAGTAACTTCTTCTGCTAACCCTCCTTTGGTTTCTGATTCCAATCTTGCAACCAAATCAATCTCAAGTTCATACTTCGACTTAATCCCAAGAGTTCAGAAGAAGGTGAACATCAACAAATACAATCATGTATCAACAGCTTCACTGAACAAATTTCCTTTCTGATATTTCTTCAGAGATTATCAAAGCTTCTGCTTTATCTTCTGGAGAGATTCTCTGTACCAGACTTTCTAACCATAACTATTAGAGTTATGTTAGTTAGTCCTACTTGTCATTGACATTCAGTATTTTCCCAAAAGATCTTCATCAACAGATGATAGCTCAATCAATGACATCAAGCCTAGAAGTGTTTCTTTAGAGGGTTTGATACTAATATGGTTCAGATACTAGATTTCATTGATTTCCAGAATAGATTCTTTTGACTGTAAAGTTGCAATTCTACATATCTTGACCAGCATCTATAGAGTGAACAAATATGGAAATGTTTCCTTGCATCAGATCCTCTGATAATTTTTTATCTTCTTCTTATCAGAGTAAGCTTCAGATCTTCTGATAAAGTTCTATTTCTCCCCTTATCAAAGTAATCTTCAGATCTTCTGATGAAGTTCCAGAGTAAGCTTCAGATCTATGCAGCTTAGCTCTAGCGAATGTTTCAGTAAACTGTTCATCTAGAGGAACGCTTCAGATCAGAGTAGATCTTCATTCTTTAGATGTCCTTGTTGCCCAAATGTAAGCTTTGTTGCTGACGTTTCAGAACCATGCGTAATCTGATTCTCAGAGCCTCTGCAGTTGCAGCCTTTGAGATAGGTGTGTTTAGAGTCTTCTGTAGAGTTGCTTTCTCAAAGTCTTTTGTAGCTTCGCTTCTTGTAAAACACTCAGAATCTTCTGAAGTGTTGTGGCTTAACGTTCAGATCATTTTGTAGCTTAGTTTTAACTTTTGCCTGCATATACACTTAGCAAACTCCTTTCCAAGTGTAATATTTGTTGTTCCAAAAAAAATATCATCTACATAAATCTGACATATTAAAATATCTTTCTTAATTGATTTATAAAAAAGAGTGTTATCAATCTTTCCTCTGATAAAATTATTTTCCAGAAGAAAATTACTCAGCCTTTCACACCAAGCTCTGAGAGCTTGTTTTAGGCTATAGAATGATTTCTTTAATTTATAGAACGTGTTCTGGAAATCTTTCATTTTCAAAACCAGGAAGTTGATGAACAAATACTTCTTCTTCAATTAACCCATTTAAAAAGCATTTTTAATATTCATCTAATTTAAATTGATGTTATTATGAGCAGCAAAGGAAATTAACAAGAGTACAGATTCTAACCTTGCCACAGAAGCATATGTCTTTGTGTAGTCAAAACCTTCTTGCTGACTAGCCTTGAAGATATGAGGAAGGATCTAGTTCTTGTGAGAGGAGCCAGTAACAACATCTGAAGTAAGATCTTCTAAATTTATCTTCTGAGCTGATCTCATATCCTTTGGTTTCATTCTACAGCATCTTTATCAACAAATCATCCATCTGATTTCTGAGAGAAATCTTCAAAGCACAGATAAACTAGTCTTCATGATTAGAGCATCTAACTTCCATCATGCTTTATCTTCTGATTTGATTTACTAGAATCAAACGTAGATACAGTCTAGATACAATTCTCATCAAACTTAGATGCATCAAATGACACAGTCTAAATGATAATTTTGTTCTTGCACTGCTGAGTTAACTTGTATAGAGTTAGTTCAACCAGAGAGTTGACAGTACATTTGCTTCTGAAAAGAATGTCAACTTACTTATTCATTATGAACAACACCAGTGACTTAAATCTCTTTTAAAAACAGATTGAATGACTTCTGTCATTGTATTTTTCTGAACAACTTGACTTCAGGATCCAATCATTATGAACTTCTGAGAAAGAATGTCTGATAACATCTGACCAATTACAGTTTGTTCAACTAAGATAAAATCTCAAGTTAACAGAACTTAATTGTCCATGCTACTTCTAATAAAATCTCAGAGTTCATCTTACATCATATCCATGATGAGTTAGTGAACTTCTTTACACGAAACATCTACAGATTTCTTTGAAGCTTCTCAAGGACAACAACTTTCAGATGCCTTGAATCAGAGGGATCATTTCTTCAAGATTTGAACTATCTCTGTTCCAGCCCTTTTCTGTAGAATTTATTCAGAAGTTCCTATGAGTCAAATTCATTAGCCAACAATATTTCTTTACTTACTAAAGATGATTCCCAATGAGCTTTTCATGAGAAAGTCAAGAGTGGACTAATCCGTTTCTTGAAAACATCTCATACTCACATAGAAATAATATTCAGCAAACAAGATTTCTTGCTTTTTGATGATTTGATCTTTTTTAGCGAATACGTTGTATATCCAAACGTATTACAAGATAAGCATTTAACAAAAAACTTCTTAACTGATGAGTCTCTCTTGTCAGCTGATTCTTCAATCTTCTTCCAAGCTCTTATGGAGAAGATTTAGTTGTTGATAACTTCAAAACTTCAAACTTCAACGAATCACTGACTTGCTCAATATAACCCATTTGATTACAATTTCAGTACTCATCTTCATCAAAAACTGATATTAGACTGACATTATAAGTGAATTGAAAAACCACCAGGAGTATTTCTTCACACAACTTTAGGATCTTTTTCTGACACTGTTAGGTGTTTAATATCCATCAATAATAGAATCGGAGCTCTGATACCAACTGATGGTGTGAAAAATACACAAAAAGGGGGGGGGGGGTTGAATTGGGTATTCACTCTATTAAAACTTTTTCTGGGTTTCTTCACTTGTTGCTTTTTATAGAGTTCTATAAGATGCATTGCGGAAGCATATATAATAAAGCATAACACAAGTAAAGAACACAAAATATATCCTGGTTCACTTAAGCAACTCTCAAGCTAATCCAGTCCACCATTCCAAGGTGATTTCGCCTCACTCAAGCAAGGACTTAATCCACTATTACCAAACTGATTATAGTTGCACAAGCTAACTGCAGGTGACTAACAAATAGACAATGACATGTTCAGGGATCCCTTAGGATATAACGTTCATTGACATCTAATAGAATCCGATCACAAAAGATCTCCTATTAGAATTCCACAAGTGACAACTGCCACTTGTCATCTCAAGTATTCTGATCTTCACAAGATCACTTGAGGAACCACTAATTCAAAATTGAATTTGTGTTGCCGGAGATTACATGAGTGCTTCTTATCAAGCAGATTACTCCTAATTAAGTACATAGCAAGTATTGAGCAACAACTCCTTGCTTTCTAATACAGAAATTAATATAAAGATAAATCTCTACGAGATTATTAGAATAGTAGTTTCCATATTGCTTAAAAGCTTTCTTATGTGAGCACTGCGGCTTCTTAGCATAAAGCTTTTCTTGTTAATGAACTATGTTGCTAACTTCACTCGTCAACATCATTGCTTTGTAACAAGATGGCTTGCTTTGTAATGAGCTAACATTTAAATGAATCAAAAGTTCTTCTTTTATAGTGCATTCAAAAGAGACGTTGTGAGGGTAGAGATGTCCATTCAAATATTCCAACGGTCATTTCCCAACGGATGGAATACTCATGTGTTGTATAGTACTGACATCACTTTCTTTTCCTTTTCTTGCAACGTTAATATATCATTGTGGGAGACAGCTCTTATCCACAAATAATGTGATCTTCATTTATTAGCTTGGACAAATCAGCTTCTGGCTTTGGTTCTTCTGATGATGTATCTGATGAGTAGTTCAGAAACTACTTTGGTATGATAGCGTAATAACATCAGAGTCTGACTTCAGCACCTTGTTTATCAGAGTTGATAGCAACAGCTTATCTGATTAACATGTTTTTATCTGGATGAAGCTACATAATCTTCAACTTTAGAATCTAGTCTTCAGAGTCTTTCTGCACTTGGTCTTCAGAGCCTTCAGCCTGCAGAGCTTCAAGTCATCAGAGTCTTCAGCACGTAGAACTTCTGAGGATTATATCTTCAAAGTCTTGATCTTCAGAACCCTTAAGTCTTCAGAGTCTTTCTGCACTTGATCTTCAGAGCATTCAGCCTTCAGAGCTTCAAGTCATCAGAGTCTTCAGAGCTTGGTTCTTCAGAGGACTATATCTCAGATGCGTTGATAGCTTCCAGATCAGATACAGTTCTTAGAGCAGAATCCACAAGAGCATTGCAACTGCAATATACAACATCTTTGGATCTTTCTGATTGTGATCAGATACAGATCCATACTTGCTTCTTCAATACGCTTTGATTGCTTTCAGATCAGATGCACTTCTCAGAGCAGAATCCACAGAAGCATTGCAACTGCAATATACAACATCCTTGGAACTTTCTGATCGTGAACAGATACAGAGGCAAACTTGCTTCTTTAATAAGCGTTTTATGTCACGTCACACAAAGTAACTCCATATTGAATTTAATGCACTTCTTGATATTGTTTGTTGATTTGATATCTTTATTTAACGATCTGCACACAACAAACATTAGAACATAAAATGGTTCTTTCACAAATACCTAATTGTTATCATCAAAACATAGAGATAACATGTAGAGACAATTTTTGCTCTTACAGATAATTTTTTGCTTGTATGTTGATGATCTATTGCTTACCGGCAGCTGTAAGAAGAGTATTTTCAAGTTCAAGAGTGAGCTTATAGATGACATACCTTGATATCATGACATATTTCCTTGGCATAGAGTTCCACAAGTCAAAAACGGGACTGCTCATGCAACAAAGGAGATATGATCTTGAGATTTTGAAAAGGTGCGAAATGAAGCATTGTAATGCAGCCATTACACCATGTGATGTAAGGTTGCAGCTGTCCAAGTGTTAGGATGAGCAAGATGTAGATCCAACGTAATATAGGAGATTGATTGGATCATTGCGGTATTTGTGCAATACACCGTCGAACTTGGCGTTTAGTGTCGGTATTGCTAGTAGGTTCATGGAGATACCAAATGTGTCTCACTTGACAGCGGTCGAGAGGATCCTTAGATATGTTAGAACTCTTGGCTGCGGAATTCTCTTTCCCGCAATGGACACGGGCCGAAAATGCAATTTACTCGATTTCACCGATTCCAATTGGTGTGGCGATAAGGATGATAGAAAGTCAACGACTGAATACACTTTTATGTTTGGTAAAACACCAATCTCTTGGTGTTCAAAGAAGGAACCAATGGTAGCACTCTCGTCTTGTGAGGTCGAGTATATTGCAACATCGTTATGTGCGTGTCAAGCTATGTGACCCATGAATCTATTGAAGAAGTTGGGTAGCAATGGTGAGGCTACCACACTTCTTGTTGATAATGTTTATGCGATAAATCTGATTGCACACGAAAGAAGCAAAGATATAGAGATTCAGTTTCATTATTTGAGGGAGCTAGTGAGTGAAGGCAAGCTAAGATTGAGGTATTGTCGAAGCAAAGATCAAGTTGCGTATTTATTGACAAAGGGAATAACAAATGAAGTGTTCAAGAGGTTGAAAATGAGCTTGAGTATAGTGGACTTGGACCAACTGAAATGAGGTGGTGTGTTAGAAAGCAGTTTTCTGTCATTTCAGTTAGTGTAACCGGTTACCGGATATGTGGTAAACGGTTACATGCTTTTGAACTAGAGACAATAGCTAAACATTTTTGTGGTAACCGGTTACCCCAAATATGGTAACCGGTTACACTGGGCGTTTTTGTGTAATTAACTTATTTTTTAAGTTGTTTTATTTTTTCTTAATTTTTGTACTTGTTGTATAAATTGCCTTTAGTACTCCTATTTATGGCTAATAAAAAAAATATAATTCTCATTCTCAATAACTCTCTCTATTATTTCTCTCTTAATTTAAATCCATACATTCTAATTTTCACTATTGTTAATTCAATTGAGTAGTTCTTTGTTCTTACAAACTTTATGTGTACCCTAGATGAATGGGATTGTGGTTGAACTAGACATCTGAATTAGGTCTTTATATATGTTTGAACCATTATTAATTATACTTAACTTATCTTTTTCCGTTAAATATCGAAATATTGCGATGTCTTTCTCTAAAAATGGAGGAGGGTAAAACAAACAAAAACTCATATGAAAATATATTGACAAAACCTTTTATGTGGGGTTTACAATGTCGTGCTTTTTAACCCCTGGTAGCTTAAATTAAGTGGTAGGCCATTGTAGATTTATTGCCACCATGATTCATTTAGGGACCAACCTTATCAATTAGTCGTTAAAGCCTAAAGAGTTAGTTCATGAATTCCCTTTGTGTCGCAAAAGAACCTGATTCTACACTCATTAGCATCACTTTCTCTTTGGTATCAATTGATGACCTTTGTGCATGTGTCCTAATAAAAAGAAAAAAACATGGAAGGAAATATTAAACTGATCAATGACTATATCTTTCACTTTTTGCCTTTGTAAAGTATGAGAAAATGGAAGGTAGTACAGCAGGTGTTGCCTACAAGAACTTTTGTTCCTATTGGTGTAAATTAGCCAACAAAATTAAAGTATGAAAATAAGAATTTTAAAATATAAAAAACATTATTAAAAGTATTCAATATTATTTTGTCTTCATTAGATGTACATGTGATATTAAATTTTATTAAATATATATATATATATATATATATATATATATATATATATATATATATATATATATATATATATATATATATATATATATATATATATATATATATATATATGATACTATCTTATATTATTAAATTTTTAATAATAGACTAATTATTTTCTTATAACTGATATGTAAAATAAAGATTTTTTTTATATATAAACTTATTTCTTAATATGGAAATATTCCGTATAGTTTTTTTAACAATAGTTATCAGAATTAAGTTGGTTGTTTTTGCTAGTTTTTTTTCTAGCGAATGTATTTTTCACTTGAATAGTAATTTTGTGAATATTGTAAAATTTGGTATGTATTACCAATTTTTCACAAATGTGTTCTAATGTACGATAATTCGCAAAAGTTTTCAGAGACGATTCTGAGAAAGTCAGATTTAAGTGAGAGTGATGGTTGTAGATGAAGGAAAGGTAAACATTGAAAAGTTTGATGATGCGGACTTTAACTTTTAAAAGATGCAAATCGAAGATTATCAATAAAAAAAGCTACACCAAAGACTCTTCAGAGATAAAACCATATTTATTGAAGGAGGATGAATGAAATCTTATCAATAGACAAACACTTGGTGTTATTTGATTGTCACTATCTCAACATGTTGCTTTTAACATTGCAGAGGAGAAGACAACTACTAGTCTTATGAAGGCTCTTTATAGCATGTATGAAAAGCAATAATCCTTAAATAAAGTTCATTTGATGAGACAAACGTTTATGCTTTGGATGACAGAAGGTGCATCAATTGTGCAACCAATCAATGAACACAATATTGTCACAACTTAATGAGTTAACTTGGAATTGAATTTGACGATGAGATACGAGCATTGATGCTTTTGTCTTCTTTACCAAATAGATGAGTGCTATTGCCATGACCGCGAGTAACTTGTCGTGAAGTACAAAGATGAAATTTAATTATGTTTGTGATCTAGTTTTCAATGAAGATATCTAATTGAGTAATAAGTGATAAGGTGAATCGTCATCTTCTTCTGCATTCCATACAAATTCGAAAGGAAGAAATTCAATTAGAGTAAATGGACATAGTAAATCAAAGGGCAAACAATTCAAATTTAAAAATTATTGCAGTTCCCATAATTCAAAGACTATTAGATGTTGGAACTATGGAAATATGTGGAACTATATAAATTAGTGTAGGCTCCCACTAAAGAATCGAGATGGAAAAAGATGAAGCAAATGTTGCTTCCACCTCAGGAAGAGGTGGTGCTTTGGAGAGTAAGGAAAAGTATTGGGTGTTAGACTCTAGAGCATCTTTCCATGCTACTTATTAGAAAGAATTCTTTAGGAATTATGGCTCTGGAAATCTCGATAAAGTATACCTTGATAATGAACAATTTTGTGAGATTGTGGGCAAAGGTGAAGTAAATATTAAGTTCAATGGGTCAGTATGATAATTCAAAAATTCCTGACACACTTCTAACCTATTTAAGAACTTAATCTCCATAGGCTAGTTGGCCAATGACGGTTATACAACACTTTTCCATGGAAATGATTGGAAGATTTCTAATGGTGCAATGATAATTTATTGCAATAGAAAGACTGGTACTCTTTACAAGAGAATATGAACATGTCATTTAATTGGAGTTGCAACAAATAAAAGAACCAATATATAACATAAAATATTAGGGCATATAAGTGATAATTGGATAAATGTTATGCACTCAAAAGGAAAACTACCAAGTCTTCGATTAATAGAAATTGGCATACGTAAAGACTGCATATTTAGAAAATAGAAACTAGCCCGCTTTCATACAAGTGAAATAACCCCAAATAAAGAGAGACTCGAGCTTATTAACTCTAATGTTTGGGGTCAACAATTGTCTTATCCATTGGTGAGAAGAGTTAATCTATGTTTTTTATTGATGATTACTCTAGGAAGGTATGTTTATGCTTTATGAAACATAAGTCTAAAGTATTTGAGGCTTTCAAGAGATGGGAATCCATGTTGGAAAATGAGACACGATTGATGATCAAAAAGCTCAAAATCGACAATGGTGGTTAATATGAAAACACCAGATTCAAGAAGTTTTATTATGAGTACATGATCATAATGGAGAGAACTATGCTAGGAATGCCTCAACACAATGGTGTAGTGGGTGTTATGAACAAAAAAATGATTGAGAGAGCTATAAGCTTACGTGTCTAGTTAGGCTTACCAAAACAATCATGTAGAAGCAATCAGCATGTCAACTTACTTAATTAACTGCGGTCCATCCGTTCCATTGGAGTACAAAATACCATAAGGGGTATAGATAGGAATAGTGGTAAAAATTTCAAATCTTAGATTTTTTGAATGTGTATCATATGTGCACATTAGTGATCAAGGCAGAAATAAACTTGATCCCAAATCAAATAGGTTCACTTTCATCAATTATGACGAAGATGAGTTTGGGTACTAACTTTGGGATGAAGAAAATAAAAAGATGATTTATTGTATATATATAATCTTAAATGAAATAGTGGTGTACAAAGATATGCATCACATGACAACCAATGACTCAGAATTGAGAAATCACGTGTATGTAGAGGTGGAATATGTACCTAAAAGTTCTATTGTTACATTTAGAGAAATCAATTGAATCAAGTATTATAGAACCGTCTGACATATCCGAACATCTTACTCCTACTCATGTATACATAAGGTATTTTCGACCTCATGTTCCCAATAGATGATACATGTACATGTTGTTGACTGATGAAGGGGATCCTAAAACATGTCATACCAACACTACTACAAAATAGACATTTCGTAACACCATATTACAATTGTTGTTCTCTTAACTGTAGTAATAACTTATTTTTGGACGCTTTTTTGTTGTTATTTACTAAAAGACATTTTACTACGGTCAATGTTAACAACCATGGTGAAATGTTCTTGGAGTGTAAGAGTTCGGATCCCAACACCAATAATTTTCTATTTTTTCAGTTACAAAATGGTATTGTCCTTATATTTGATCACGGTTCATATTATCAACCGTGGTGTAAGGTGCTAATATTTTATCACGATTCTTAGTATCAATTGTGGCAAATGGTATATATATATATATATATATATATATATATATATATATATATATATATATATATATATATATATATATATATATATATATATATATATATATATATATATATATATATATATATATATATATATATATATATATATATGTTTGTCTTCTGAGACAAGTAGATCATTTATTCTTCTTCATTATATATATATATATATATATATATATATATATATATATATATATATATATATATATATATATATATATATATATATATATATATATATATATATATATATATATATATATATATATATAAATATATATATGTTTGTCTTCTGAGACAAGTAGATCATTTATTCTTCTTCATTATCCACGAATTTTCAATAAATGGTACGTTCGTGAAATATTGTATGAGTTAATATGTTGTTGGTATTCAAAATATTTGACTTGTTTATTTTTTTGTTGATAAATGTTATTGTTTATGTTATTGTTAATATCCTATAATATGAGTTTATTATATCGTATGTAGATTGTTTGTTTCACTAACCCCTCACTGAGTATGCATTCATTGAAATTGATTTAGAAAATAATAATAAGAAAATTAAGTTATATTTGAAAACCAACTTAGATCAATCAATGTTTTTCAAATTACATGCATCTTGTAATTCATCTCTCACTCTTTAACATATAAAATTTGGTTCAATGCCCCAAGTTCTTCAAACCAATGGTTATTTTTTTCTAGTTTATTTTACAAAGAATCAAATTTGTTGAGAAACTCTGATTCATCGTCATCACTGTTATCATAATAATAATCGTCATCGTTTAAGATAACGATGATGATAGTGATGACTATGAATCCGAATTAGTCGAAAAATTGTTGCTTTTCAAAATAAACTAGAAGATAAGGTATCATTGTTTTGAAGGACTTGGGGCATCAAACCAAATTCTATATGTTAAATACTGAGAGATAAATTACGAGATGCATGCAATTCGGAGAAAAAAATGGATCGTTTAAGTTGGTTTTCAAGAATAATTTAATTTTTTAGATTTTATCTTCTAAATCAATTTGAATGGTTGTATATATTAATTGAGGGATAAATAAAAACAAGCAATTCACATTCTTTTTATAATAAATTCATGTATACATACCACCATGAGTGGAATTTAAAACCATGGCAAAATGTAGTTTAATAGACGCTTTAATTAAATTGTTATTGTTGGGTGTGTGTGTGTGTGTATATCTTATTGTGAATTACGACAAAATTCAATATCTATTTGTGAGGCAAAGAACAATAGCAACCAAAATAAATGGTTTTCAGCAATAATAATCCGTACACATATAATATAATAGAATAAGACAAGAAAAAACTGAAGGTTTGTTTACCCAGTTCGACCAAACGATCTACTCTGAGGGAGATAGCAACTCTCCAATTCACTATACTCAGAAAGTTGTTACAAGAGATTAGAGATGAGTTACAAGAAAATAGCATTCGCCTGAAGGCGCCCTAGAACAACCCTATTTTCTACCCAAGTGTTTCCCCACCTCTCAAACTCTCAATATATAAATCACTCAAACCCAAGGTGTAATCCAAGGTTTTCTTTGTGCATAACTGAAATCTATGATATACCTTTAAACCTTTCTCTCCCTTGTTGGTTTAAACTCTAAGATTGTCACACACCAAACATATAAGAGATACATATTTATAATAGCAAATACCCACTAAACAAAGCCCAAAGTCACATGGATCCCTGAACCAAATTGAAAAAGCCCGAAAACTCAAAAACACTATTCACCGCACGGACAATACTATTCACCGTACGGATGCTACTATTCATCCATACAGATAATACTATTCACCGACCGATTTTTTTCCCGGCTTTCTAAAATTTCCAATTTTCGCGGTAAATGATATCTCCAAAATATATTTTCTTTCTCTTCATCAACAAAGGTTTTAAGACATATTTGCAATAATCTCCATCTTCACTTTAAACCGTGTTGATACCAATTTAACAATCAATAACATTGCTGCTCTCTACCAATTTGAAACTTTAATCAATAACTTTGATCAAATTCAAGCAACCCTTGAATCTTGATCTTGCAACTTGCATCCACTTGTTCCCAATTACCCTTTTCTGCCTAGATAATTTAACAAGTCTACAAGCATGATTTTTCAACCACTCTTGACTCCACCTATTTTCAAATGTGAAGGTTTTTCTTCTTTTATTTTGCAGTACTTCAGCCATATTAAAAACATAATATCCAAGGCTAGCATAACCGTCCCTTTGAGATGCTACAATAACCCTCCTTATCTTATCATGAGTCAAATGATAATCAGAGATCTCTGTAACCGTTCCCTCGCTACTGCTAGCATTTATAGTAGGAAACTCCACCTCAAACTGAGTTTTCTCCGTTATAGTTTCTCCCAGGTTTCTCCCTTGGTTTTAACTATTCTTCTTCTGAAGAAATTCTATACCAACCAAGTAAGTTGATTTAACCTCAGCTCTTTCCTAAAAATTCAATAACAACTCAGCGGTAACATGCATTTTTATCCTATGATTTCTGCAAAATTCATTGTACTCCTCTGAAACTTTCTCAAAGCATTCATAACCACTTAAACTCAAATCCCATAGCTCTTCCTTGTCATGAAAGCCTTCACTAGTTAACGATGAATGAATAATAACATTTGAACCTTCTAAAATACATAGTCCATATATTTTAGACCCTTTAGAAATAATCAATTCATCATGCAAAATCTTTAACAATCACGCTCATCTCCAATACAATAGCCTAGAGCATCAAACATACTTATAGCTAACAAATTTCTCTTGAGTTATGAAACATACCTCACATTGTGAATAAGAAGTTCACGATCATTAAACATTTTAAATCTGACCGTATTAATACCATGAACCTTGCATGCCTTATTATTGTCAAGGTGAACTACTCCACCTTGCACCAACTTCAAAGTTTCAAAGTATTCTATTCTTAGACACATGTGATAAGAGCTACCTGAGTCAATGACCCAATCATCTTTAGTTTCTAAACTCAATAATGCTAGTGCTTCGGTATCCTCATAACTTTCCTCACCCAATGCAACTACAGCTTGAACAAAATCTTCATTGACCTTTCTTTCAGGACAATCCCTTTTAAAGTGACCAATTTTCTGACAATTAAAACATTTTACCTTTGACTTGTCAAACCTCTTTGATTTGGACATCCCTTTACACGCACCTCCTCCTTTTGACACATTTAAGCCTTCACCACTATCTTCAATCTTCAAATATTTCAACTTTAAAAATTCTTAGGATTTCACTGTCGTCTAGACTTCATCCAAAGTAACAGTACCTTCTTTACCATAAAGAAATGCATCCTTAAAGTGCTCAAAGAATCTAGGTAATGAACTCAACAGGAGCAAAGCCTTGTCCTTAACATCCATCTTCACTTCAATATTCTCAATATCATCGATAATCTTGTAAAATTCTATGAGCTGATCAACTATGGATTTGTTCTCCATCATTCAGAATGAATAGAGTTGTTATTTCATATACAACCTATGAGTCAAAGACTTTGTCATATACAATGATTCAAGTTTTGCCCACATAGCAATAACAGTTTTCTCCCTGGAGACTTCTATTAGAACTTTATCCCCGAGGCACGAGATAATGGCACTCCTAGCCTTATCTACCATCTCGATCTTCTGTATCTGTGTAAACCCTACAGGCATCAATGCTTCCCTCTTCAAAGCATCGATACACTTCTCTTGGATAAAAATTGCTTGCATCTTAATTTTCTATAACCGAAAGTCGTTGTTCCCGGAAAATTTCTCGATCTGCCATTTACTAACCATAATGCTCACTTGTTAATAATATCTCTTTGTTTCACGCTCACCGCACCACTTGTTGTGAATCTTGTTGTGAATTACGACAAAATTCAATATCAATTTGTAAGGCAAAGAACAATAGCAACCAAAATAAATGGTTTTCAGCAATAACAATTCGTACACAGATAATATAACAGAATAAGGTAAGAAAAAAAATCGAAGGTTTGTTTACCCAGTTCGATCAAACAATCTACTCTTGAGGAGAAAACAACTCTCCAATTCACTATACTCAGAAAGTTGTTACAAGAGATTACAGACGAGTTACAAGAAAATAGTCATCGCCTTCAGGTTCCCAAGAACATCCCTGAAGGCGCCCAAGAACAACCCTACTTCTACCCAAGTGTTTCCCTACCTCTTCAACTCTCAATATATGAATCACTCAAATCCAAGGTGTAATCCTAGGTTTTCTTTGTGCATAGCTTAAACCTATGCTATACCTTTAAACCCTTGCTGGTGTAAACTCTAAGATTGTCACATACCAAACATATAAGCAGAGATGGATCTATGTCTAATATATTGGGGGCACTTGCCCCCACTAACTTTATACCAAATAGATTATTACTACAACCTATAAAATAGTTTTATATTTGTTATTATTAAAATTTAAGGACGGACCCCTACTAAAACTATTAAGTTTTTTTAACTAAACGTAAGATAGTGTAAAACAATTACTTGATCATATAAAAAAATAATTAAATTATAGTATTAAAAATAAAATTAAATCATATAACAACTAAAAAAATTTTACTTTAAAAAGTATATATTTTGACAAAAAAAAACATTGTCATCTATTTTTGGGATATAAAATAGAGTTTAATGGCCGTGTATTGTCAATGTAAAAAAATATTACACATACATTTAATTAAAATATTTTAAAGTGTCAAATCATATAAATAATTTGAAATTTACAAGCTAACTTGACACGATATATGGTTGTCATTAATTAACAGTGTAAATTGTCAATGCACCATCTCTTTTCTCTATAAAGTACTATAATATTTTTAATCAATAACTATTTATTTAACAATTAATATTTTATTAACTTATCACTAATAAATTAATATAATCTGTCTCGATAATTGTATTTTAGTTGGTAGTGGTAGAAGTACTAATTTCTGTTTATTTAATAAGAAATTTAATTGTGCAATAATTTATTAATTTCAAAGATGAATTTTGGTTATTAAATAATTTGACTAATAATAATCTATAATCTATAATCTATAATAACATATATAAAGGCAATACTTGGTTTTTGATGTAGCTTTTTTTTATACCAAATTTACCCTTATTTTAAAATATATAATTTACACAATAACTTCCATTGAACTACTACTATCATCTTTCATATAACTCCCTACTAATAACTTCCCACATAACTTCCATGTAAAATTAATATTAAATAAAAATATATCATTTATATTTATATGTGTGCAATAAAAAAGCGGACAGACGGGCACGCGAGTGCCCGTCTGGACGCTAGTAATAATAATAGTAATAATAATAAATTTATATAATTATTTTTAATACGATATTTTTTTTCCCCCACTTAAACAAATTTCTTGACCCGTTCCCGCATATAAGAGGTACATATTTATAATAGCAAATGTCCAACAAACTAAGCCTAAAGTCACATGGATTCATGGACTGAATCGAAAAAGTTTGAAAACTCGAAAATACTATTCACCGTACGGACAATACTATTCACCGTACCGACGCTACTATTCATCCGTACACATAACACTATTCACCGATCGCTTTTTTTCCCGACTTTCTAAAACTTTCGATTTTCGCGGTAAATGCAATCTCCAAAATATGTTTTCTTTCTATTCATCAACAAAGGTTTTAAGGAGAGAGAGAAAAATGACACATAATCTCCACCATTTATTTTAAAATCTAATGGTTCAGATTCATGCTCATATTCTCAAATAAAAATGACATTCTCATATGATACGTCATATATATATATATATATATATATATATATATATATATATATATATATATATATATATATATATATATATATATATATATATATATATATATATATATATATATATATATAATATATATATATATATATATATATATATATATATATATATATATATATATATAATATATATATATATATATATATATATATATATATATATATATATATATATATATATATATATATTACAAAGGTTGTTTAAGATAACTGTTGTGATAAGTAGAGTGCTACCTATCATATCACTACGGTCACACGCTCGAGGTAGAAAATAACATACTTACAACCACAATCTTGGTCAACCGTGATGGCATCCCTTTACCAACCATGGTGTGAGATAGAGTTGTCAAAATGGGCTACCCGGTCCTTAACGGGTCAGTCCTGATGGACTCGGGCTTTTTAAAGCTGGGTCAAAAAAGTCCATTTTAGTATGGGCTCGAAAATTACTACTCGAAACTGGCCATGGATGAGCTTTGGGTTACCCGGCCCTAAACGGGCTTTTTTTCATAAAAAATTAAAATGTCATAATATTTACTTTAAATAAAATTAAATATTATATTATTTTAAGCATAGTACATTTATAAGTACTATATTATCTTTTATAAATACTATAATGTGTTTTTCAATACAATACATGTCTAAATTGTATAAAATAGTACTCGAATATTTAACATAATAGAAGTTAATATAATATGAGAAAAGAGTGTTGATTATAATAGTGTATAATATTTAAAAGAGAGAGATTGAAGAAAATAGAGACAAAATTTAGTGAGGTGAGAAAAATCAATGTATTATTTTGGAGTAAGACAATATAAGTATTAATATATCTTTTTAAAATTTATAGCGATATGGGCCTAATGGGCACCCACGACCCATATGGGCTAACTCTAATGGGTAGCGGGCTTTTTAAGGCTGAGCTTCAAAACTCTTAAAAATATGGGCTTTAATTTTAAGGCCCAAGCCCTATGATTTTTCGGGCCTGACTGGCCGACCTAAGTGGGCTAGTCCATTTTGACAGCTCTAGTGAGAGGGTATTTATGTAGTAGTGCAAAGATATTAGTAAGTGGGGGCTTGGGATGAAAGACGCCATGAAGTCTTTGATTTCCTATCAAACATGGGAACTAGTTAAGTTACCTTTGGGAAATAAGGAACTTCACAACAAATAGTTGTATCCAATGAAGGAGGACTATGATGGTTCTAAGTTATACAAAGTCTGGCTAGTGGTAAAAGGATTCTAGTAAAAGGAAGGGCTTGAATACACTTAAAGTTTTGCTCCGGTTGTGAAATACAATACTATCAAACATGTGTTAAGCATTGTTGCCAATTAAGATCTTTATCTTGAACTATTGGACGTGAAGACTACATTTTTTGATAGAGACTTATTTGATGATACATACATGTACCAACCTGAATGATTCTCAAAAGAAGTGGAAATAATATGGTGTGTATGCTAAAGAAGAGCTTGTATGGCTTCAAACAAACTCCAACATAGTGGTATATGATGTTTAAAAGTTTCATGCACAAGGAATGTTTCAAGAAGTGAAATTTTGACGACTATCGTTTCTCTAAGAGATTTAAGTCCAACTATGTCATACTATTACTTTATGTCGATGATATGTTGGTACTAATTTTAGATCCTTGGTGTGATAAAAAACTTGAAGAAGCAGGTGGCAAAGGAGTTCGACATGAGAGACTTAGATCATACAAAAAGGAACATTAATATGAAAATCATGATAGATAAGCAAAATTAAGTTTTGAAATGATCTAAATTAGAATACATCAACCATATTTTAAAAAGATTTAACATAAGCAATGCCAAACTAGTTAATGTAACGCCCCATTTTACCCCGTATGCGTAATATAATAAATATATAGAAATAATTCATGAAATTCATCAGAGTTCTCCAACACAGTGGGATATCACACTAAGTCACTTCATTTCATTAAAATAATCAATATTATTTAGTTTTCAAGTAAGCAGCGGAATACAAATCAATTCTCCAATATAATTCTCCTCGACACGAGGTCATACAACATAAGTCCAATAAATGAAGATACGTAACAATAAACAAATAAAGTAGTCAAATAACAATGTAATCCCGTCATCCCATGTTACGTATCAGAGCGACTCCTAAGACTCGATCAAATAGCAACACACTCCAAGCACTACTCGGGTACCTGGTCACCTGTACTCCCAAGAGAGCACAGACGCAACAACAAAAAGGGGTGAGAACTACATTCAATAAATAAACGGTGAAATACACATGCTAAGGAGTAGTTACACACCACACATACAATCATACATAATTAACGCACATACACGTGCCACCTCAATCATTCGACACTAATAGCCCACATTCAATTACAATAATGCAATGCGACTCACTGACTCGACACAATGCATGTGGTACCAACACAATCTCATACGGTTCACACTAGAACCCGATTCCCGTCGGTATCCGGATAAGTCGTATATACGTTCCTCTGAACTACAACTTATCTCCACAACGACTTCCACATTGAAGTCCGGATGAAACTAGGCACCCATCATGGATTCCCACCTAGCCATCTCCACAAGACACATGATATGAAATGTATGTCAATACGACTATGCAATATAATACATCATACATAATTCACGATCAATCTTGATCCACGTGAGCCATCCGCTCACCGTAATCCTCTCGGGAATAACCATAATTAGATGTAAAAATATTGGGAAAATAAATCCATTATCTATCCTATGTTATAGCTCTATTCATTAGTTTTCCAACGCTTCAAACGGGGATCAAAACGGACTTACGGATCCAAAGTTACGTCCAAAACAATTTCGACCGAAAACATGAACGTCCGTGACGGACAGAAAGACGTTGTTACGCTCCGAAACTGATATTCACCCAATTATTCTTGCGAATCACTTACTCAAAGCACCTAAAACATCACTAAAACATTCCTAAGGTTATACGGCAATAACGACACAACTTCTATGGTTTATTATGCTCATCTGGCAACATTTGCAACACATAAAACACTATTTCCTGCAATTGCTCTGAGTACTTCAGAGTTACCCACATTTGAATATTCCTATTCTTATAGGGACAACATATTATAATTTTTCCTTTAATTACACCCTACGATATTAAAATTACTCACTATCTAATATTTAACCCCTTCAGGGTCAGACATATAACAATGTCAAGGTTCTGGTCACGAAGGTTCAATTTCCCATAAGTTTTCCCTACAAGCACATATTAATATTCAACGATACATATCATTTGGCCATTTGGCCATAACCTCATATTCTTACGGTTACCTCCCTATTTCCCACAATTAACCCAAATCCCTAAACCTTAGGGAAACCTTAGAGCATCATACTAATAACGATATAACACATTCATTTCTACATATTTGCCCAAATCCCTAAAAGTTCAGATTTCCAGATCTACTACTCACTAGTATTCTATGACAGCATCAAGGATTTCTCACACGAATTCCGTATTAATTCTGGTTTCAGATACACAAAACATCATACAAACAGTATTCAACAATAACAGAAAATTTGAGAACAAATCAAGTTACGAAAATTGGATTCAAGGATCCTCAATAACACATAATTCCTATGAGAGAAAGGACCTCTCACTACCCTCTCATGTTAATTCACCCATATTGAAATCCATTCTCCCCCCTTACCTTAGAATTGAGCTTTTCCTTGATCAACAATGGAGAATTTGGTTCCTCTGCCCTAGCTCTCCTTGTTCGTCAGTTTCTCTTTTTCACGTACTAGCTGGTTAACCCTCCACTAACTCTCTATTAACCCCTTAATTAAATTTTAATTCAGTTAATTTAAATTATTACTAGTAATAATAATATCAATAATAATAATAATAATATCAATAATATTACTAATAATAATTATGATATTACTAATAATAATAATAGTCTCATTAACATTATTATTAATAATAATTGGAATAATATTAATCACTATAATACTCTCAATATCATAATTAACTTACTTCTTTATCTAGGTCCATAGTACCCCAACTAAGGTCGCCTCTCTCCCTTACTCCTAACCTCATACCCTTAATTAAGGACACCACACAACTACACATCACAGAAAATACCAAAGCGACTGAATAATTTAAATGGGGTGTTACAACTCTCCCCCACTTAAAATATTTTCGTCCTCAAAAATGTATCTGATGAGAACAGTTCCGGATACGACTCTCAGATCTTACTCTCAAGCCAATTCATTCCTAAAATAACATCCAACTCGCTGAGTGGTAAACAAATCAAGTCAACTCCAAAATCCTCACCAAAGATCGACACTGGACAATTCAAACACACTAGAGATGTAGTGACTGACCCAATAGATGGAGTATCAATCACCATCCCTCTAGTCAAAGTATACGGCACAAGCCCCAGTCTCTTCATACAATCCACATAAATAAACGAGTGGGTTGCACCCGTATCAATAATAATAATCAAAGGAGTATCATGAATGTAACACGTACCTCTGACCAAACGATCCTCACTGGTAGACTGAGCTCCTGCCAATACAAACACCTTCCCACTTGCCTGGGACTTCTTTGGTTTCTGACAGTGGGTGCTGATATGACCCTGCTCACCACAGTTGTAACAGGTTGACACGTTGCTCCTACAATCCGCAACCACATGACCTGGCTTCCCACACTTAAAGAACTTCTTCGCCTCATTCCGACATTCATTCGCACGGTGACCTGCGCCACCACATTTGTAACACTTGAGAGGGTCGGACGGATATCCTCCCCCACTCGGTTTCTTCCCAGCAATATCTTTCTGTTGTCCTTTATCCGCTGGAGCACGATGAGATGTATCTTCATGCTTCTGTTTGCCTCTTCTGTCACTCAGATTCTTATAGTGAGCGATTCTAGCTCTGTTATCTTCATCATAGATCCTACACCTGTTCACTAGCTCAGGAAAGTATCTGATCTTCTGATAACCGATACCCAACTTGATTTCAAGATGCAGTCCATTCTCAAACTTGATGCACTTCGAACTCATAGCTGCATCCGTATTGTAATGAGAACAATACTTCACCAGCTCTTCGAACTTAACTGCATACTCAGCCACTGTCATGGTTCCCTGCTTCAACTCAATAAATTCAATTTCCTTTTTCCCGCGAACATCTTCTGGAAAATACCGTTCCAGAAACTCCGCCCTGAACACTGTCCAACTAATGGGACCTTCACCAGCTTCCAACCTTTGACGGGTGTTGTCCCACCAGTCCTCAGCTTCACCTTCCAGCATATGAGTACCAAACCGTACCTTCTGATCCTCTGAGCAGCCCATGGCTCTGAAGATTTTCTCAATATCCTTCAGCCATTTCTGTGCTACATCTGGATCATGTCCTCCCTCGAACTTAGGAGGCTTATTACTCTAAAATTTTCCCAAATTACGGAACTCTCCATCGTCAGCATTTCGGTTGACGTTCTGACCAATGTCCGCCACTGCTTGCGCAACAACTTGTAACACAGCAGCCATCGCAACATCATTCCTACCAGCCATACTTCTCAACAACCACGGAAACATAGGTTAGAAACACACACATGACTATAAACATTCTATAGTCAGACTCTACTACAACACTAGCCGGACGGACCGACCTGCTCTGATATCAATTGTAACGCCCCATTTTACCCGATACACGTAATATAATAAATATATAGAAACAATTCATGAAATTCATCAGAGTTCTCCAACACAGTGGGATATCACACTAAGTCACTTCATTTCATTAAAATAATCAATATTATTTAGTTTTCAAGTAAGCAGCGGAATACAAATCAATTCTCCAATATAATTCTCCTCGACACGAGGTCATACAACATAAGTCCAATAAATGAAGATACGTAACAATAAACAAATAAAGTAGTCAAATAACAACGTAATCCCGTCATCCCATGTTACGTATCAGAGCGACTCCTAAGACTCGATCAAATAGCAACACACTCCAAACACTACTCACGTACCTGGTCACCTATACTCCCAAGAGAGCACAGACACAACAACAAAAAGGGGTGAGAACTACATTCAATAAATAAACGGTGAAATACACATGCTAAGGAGTAGTTACACACCACACATACAATCATACATAATTAACGCACATACACGTGCCACCTCAATCATTCGGCACTAATAGCCCACATTCAATTACAATAATGCAATGCGACTCACTGACTCGACACAATGCATGTGGTACCAACACAATCTCATACGGTTCACACTAGAACCCGATTCCCGTCGGTATCCGGATAAGTCGTATATACGTTCCTCTGAACTACAACTTATCTCCACAACGACTTCCACATTGAAGTCCGGATGAAACTAGGCACCCATCATGGATTCCCACCTAGCCATCTCCACAAGACACATGATATGAAATGTATGTCAATACGACTATGCAATATAATACATCATACATAATTCACGATCAATCTTGATCCACGTGAGCCATCCGCTCACCGTAATCCTCTCGGGAATAACCATAATTAGATATAAAAATATTGGGAAAATAAATCCATTATCTATCCTATGTTATAGCTCTATTCATTAGTTTTCCAACGCTTCAAACGGGGATCAAAACGGACTTACGGATCCAAAGTTACGTCCAAAACAATTTCGACCGAAAACATAAACGTCCGTGACGGACAGAAAGACGTTGTTACGCTCCGAAACTGATATTCACCCAATTATTCTTGCGAATCACTTACTCAAAGCACCTAAAACATCACTAAAACATTCCTAAGGTTATACGGCAATAACGACACAACTTCTATGGTTTATTATGCTCATCTGGCAACATTTGCAACACATAAAACACTATTTCCTGCAATTGCTCTGAGTACTTCAGAGTTACCCACATTTGAATATTCCTATTCTTATAGGGACAACATATTATAATTTTTCCTTTAATTACACCCTACGATATTAAAATTACTCACTATCTAATATTTAACCCCTTCAGGGTCAGACATATAACAATGTCAAGGTTCTGGTCACGAAGGTTCAATTTCCCATAAGTTTTCCCTACAAGCACATATTAATATTCAACGATACATATCATTTGGCCATTTGGCCATAACCTCATATTCTTACGGTTACCTCCCTATTTCCCACAATTAACCCAAATCCCTAAACCTTAGGGAAACCTTAGAGCATCATACTAATAACGATATAACACATTCATTTCTACATATTTGCCCAAATCCCTAAAAGTTCAGATTTCCAGATCTACTACTCACTAGTATTCTATGACAGCATCAAGGATTTCTCACACGAATTCCGTATTAATTATGGTTTCGGATACACAAAACATCATACAAACAGTATTCAACAATAACAGGAAATTTGAGAACAAATCAAGTTACGAAAATTGGATTCAAGGATCCTCAAGAACACATAATTCCTATGAGAGAAAGGACCTCTCACTACCCTCTCATGTTAATTCACCCATATTGAAATCCATTCTCCCCCCTTACCTTAGAATTGAGCTTTTCCTTGATCAACAATGGAGAATTTGGTTCCTCTGCCCTAGCTCTCCTTGTTCGTCAGTTTCTCTTTTTCACGTACTAACTGGTTAACCCTCCACTAACTCTCTATTAACCCCTTAATTAAATTTTAATTCAGTTAATTTAAATTATTACTAGTAATAATAATATCAATAATAATAATAATATCAATAATATTACTAATAATAATAATAATGATATTACTACTAATAATAATAATAGTCTCATTAACATTATTATTAATAATAATTTGAATAATATTAATCACTATAATGCTCTCAATATCATAATTAACTTACTTCTTTATCTAGGTCCATAGTACCCCAACTAAGGTCACCTCTCTCTCTTACTCCTAACCTCATACCCTTAATTAAGGACACCACACAACTACACATCACAAAAAATACCAAAGCGACTGAATAATTTAAATGGGGTGTTACAGTTAACACATATTTGAAAAGTCATTTTCACTTATCAAAGAACCAATCACCTCTAACAGAGGTATAAAGAGAAACCATGGCTAAAATTTCATATGCTTAGGCCATTGAAAGTCTAATGTATGCAATGATCCGTACAAGGCCAGATATATTGGACATGCTATTGCTATCATGTTTATGTCAAATCTAGGTAAAGTTCATTGCAAATAAATTAAGTGGAATATGAGGTATCTATGAGGCATTACCAAGCAAAAAATTAATAGGGCTTATTGTGAAAGGACAAAATCAATATGAAGACATAGATTTCGATGAAACTTATACCTCTATAGCTAGATTAGAAGTCATATAAATAATTCTTGCTTTCTCTTGCATTATGAATTTTTTGAGAAAATTCATGTTGATCAACCTCTTAGATTATCAAACTAATATCTTCCCAATGGTGTATTCAATTTGGAAAATTCTCTTTATGTTTTAAAACAAGCCTTTTACTCTTTGTATGACCGTTTAAATAATTTTTTTTAAAATGAAAACTTAATACAACTATTTTTTATCAAAAAAAAAATCTAAGCATGATAATTTACTTGTTCAATTTTATATTGATGGTATTATATTTGAAGCTACTGATAAAACTCATTGTAAGGAATTTTCTAATATAATTTAAAATGAGTTCAAGACAATGATGATAGAATTCCGATACTCCCTTAGTTTTCAAATGCATCAAATAAAAGAATAAATCTTCATTAGTGAAGGTAAATATTGTAAAGAAGCCCTAAAAAAAATTTAGAAAGAAAAATTCAAAAGAAATATCAACTTCGAGGATCACATAATATTACTTAGATATGATTGATTCTCTTCTTTATCATACTGCTCCAATCTTAATATCATATTTTTTGGTCTATATGTGTATAAATTTTCAAAAAAATCCTAAAGAATTACACATGATTATGGTTAAATGTGTTATGTACGGTCTCAGTAGTACACAATTTAGAAGTTTATGGTATCCTAAACAGATTGTGTTTTGATTTCGTGCTCAAATTCAAATTTTGGTGATGCCAAATATGAAGTTATCCTTTCTTTCTATTACTATCACAAATAAAATGAAGATTGAAGAATCAAATATCAACCCTTCAAAATTCAATTGCATGTCTTTACCATTTTACCCTTACACTAAATTTTATTTGCACTATCAATAAGACATTTTCGTAACTAACAAATAACACAAATAATACTCTGCAAACCCTTTTCTAAGTTGCCATGTGTTGTTTATCCTTTGGTTATCTCTTTGAATTCAAATCTTTTTTCCTTTCCTGTTTTCTCTCTCTCTCTCTCTCTCTCTCTCTCTCTCTCTCTCACACACACACACCTCTCTTTCCCATCAAACGCTACTCCATCATCCTCGTCTCTATTTCTCTCTTCTCCTTTCTCTTCCTTGAAACCCTACACTGCCGTCGTACTGCTATGCTTTAGTCGTATTCTCTTTTAGTTTACCCGTTTCTTTCTATTTATGCAGATCGAGCCACCAACATGGACCACAGATCGAGCATGATGATTGATGAAGCTTTCACTCATGGTCATCCTTAAAGGTTCTACCTTTTTGAATATCTATTGTAGTTTTAGAATTTGTATCAATTATATGTTCTGTTCTGTTTAAGAATTTTACTGTTAATTCTAGGCACTAGTGTTGCGGTGAAATTTGGATGTCAAGCTATTGATTAACTTGAATCTTAATTCATTTACAACCAGTCTTTGATTTATCCGAAGGAAAGGTTAAAGAAAGGAAAAACCTAAAGGGGAGAGATCTAAGGTTCGGGGGTTGGTTAAGATTAGGGAAGGTATTAGCACCCTAAACTTCCGTAGTACTCTACGGGAACCTTTTGTTTATATTTTTTTATTTGTTTCATTTTTTGCTTTAAGGGTATGTACAAAGGATTAAGAGTGAGAAAAGAGACCTAAGGGGTTAATTCTAAGTTTACTCGGCAAGACATCGCATCTTGTGCCTACGTATCCTTACGGGAGTGGAATCAGAGTAATCGTAGTTTCCCACAAAAGGGAGGTTAGAAACGTCTTGATTGTGGCCAAGGTTTGTTCAGAGACTCCAATCTCTATGTTAAAAAATGTTAATTAAAATTAAAATAGGGTTAAATTAGGGATTCCACGGCGGAAAACCTTAAAACAGAGTACGACGACTCTTTTGGCCTAACACTAGGATAAAAGCAATTTTGCCCACGGCGGGACACCTAGGCTAAATAGGGTTTGATCCATTAAAGGGGTAAGGCTATTGACTCGGCGGCCAAAAGGCTGGACCTAATCCTTCGGAAGGATAAAACTATAAAAAGTGTGAGAATATGACAAATCATTATATGGAGGAATAATTAAGGTACAGAAATAAGAAAAGTAATAAAGGCAGAGGGTATAAAGAAACAAAGAAACATTTCTGAAAACATGAAGAATATGAAAATATGTAATGACACTTAGAATGAAGTGAGGGAGGAAAATAGTGTGGGGTTGTGACCACCACAAGCACATCTCAACCTCGAGCATGCACATGAAATGCCAAAAGAAAGAAAATTAATAAAAGGGTACATAAAATGACACGACAAACATCAAACATCAGGAGTTCCTTACGAAAAGGTTTTAATTTTTTAATCTTTTAATTATAAAAAAAGGTTTTAATTTTTTAATAAAAAATATTTAAGTTAAAATTATAAAAAAAAAATTAAGTTTAAATTATAAAAAAAAAGAGTTTTTGGAGGAAAAGTCTTTTCAGTTTTTTTTTTAAAACAAAAAAGGCTTTTCAATTTTTTGGGAAAAGGTTTTTGGGAACAAAAAGGTTTTTTTTTTCTTCTTGGGAACAAAAAGGCTTTTCAGTTTTTAAAAAAGGTCTTACTAAAAAAAAGGTTTTAATAATAAATTAAAAAAAGGGTTTTGATTTTAAAAAAAGGTTTTGATAAAAAAGGGTTTTGATATTAAAATCTACGGACCTAAATACACATGGAGATTAACATGGCAAAATATGCCCATAAATATGAAAAAGCAAAAGGTTTAGTAATTTAACGGACCTAAACACATTAACATGGCAAAATATGCACATAAACATGAAAAGGCAAAAGGTTTAGTAATTTAACCTACGAAGCGGATGTTTGCTTCGGTAAATGTTAAAAAGGTTTGAATAAGGGAACACTGGAGAGCTCCAATCCTTCTGACGAGTTGTGGGAACGAACATCTTTCTTCTCTGGGGATCTCCTTTTTTTTTCCCTTTCTCTCTCCTCTTTTCTGAAGAAAACCTCTTACTAAAAAAAAGGTTTTAATAATAAATAAAAAAAAGGGTTTTGATTTTAAAAAAAGGTTTTGATAAAAAAGGGTTTTGATATTAAAATCTACGGACCTAAATACACATGGAGATTAACATGGCAAAATATGCACATAAATATGAAAAAGCAAAAGGTTTAGTAATTTAACGGACCTAAACACATTAACATGGCAAAATATGCATATAAACATGAAAAGGCAAAAGGTTTAGTAATTTAACCTACGAAGCGGAGGTTTGCTTCGGTAAATGTGAAAAAGGTTTGAATAAGGGAACACTGGAGAGCTCCAATCCTTCTGACGAGTTGTGGGAACGAACACCTTTCTTCTCTGGGGATCTCCTTTGTTTTTCCCTTTCTCTCTCCTCTTTTCTGAAGAAAACCTTCTGACCCCCTTTTCAACAAGGCAACACATGTATATATAGGGAACAAATTAGGGTTAACACCAAATTGTCAATAATGTCCCTAAAGCCCATTTTAAAGCCCAAACTAAATAATTAGTTAAGAAAAAAATAAAATTTAAATAATTTAAAATAATTAAAATAAACTTAAAATAAAAACTAATAATCCTATTGATTCCTAAAATCAAAAATATTATAAAAAGAACAAAATTTTTTTCAATATTTTTTATTTTATGATTTTTTGGATATTTTTATGAATAATTTAGTAAAAAGTGAAAAAAAATAATATTTTAAAAAATGATTTAATTAAAATACGAAAATAATAATTAAATAATAATAAAAAAACTATTTTTTTTATTTTTTAATGAAAGATAGAAAAATTTAGAGTAAAAATAATAAAAAACAAAAAGTGACAAAGGTGAGATTCGAACTCTCAACCTCTCACACTCACAACTCCTTACACATGTCCTCTTGCCAATTATGCCCTTTTTACTTTTTAGAAAAAAAATGCATGTCATATGATATTTACCTGCAAAAAGTCAAACGACTACACAAATTTGTTAGTAATTGATTAAATGCAATAAAAATGCAATGAAATGCGACGACAAATCTTAGGGCAAAATTTGGGGTATTACAGTTGCCCCTATTTAAATAACTTCACCGGGTGATTCGAGCAACGGAGACTCGAGAAATCGTGGTGGAGGGATTTAAATACAGATAACCGAAAATTTTGCCTTTAGACGCAGTGCTATGCAATGATATGGACAAAACAAAACGAACTATAACGCTAAATATAATATAAATCTGATATGATGCGTATGATGAAAATGACAAATGCACGGATACAGACGAAACAACGTCACAGAGGACGACCCACCGAGGAATTGCACTAGGGAAGAAGACATGTCATATCTGGAAGAACGTCGGATAGACACGACACAGAATTGTTGATAGGTGCCAAGTAAATTAGAAATTGTCCGCAAGGTAAGACGCGGGTAAAACACGAGCTTAGGAGAAAAACGCAAATGGGGATAAAACACCCATGATGCCAAGTAAATAAATTTTGCCCACAAGGTACGACACGAGTAAAACACGACCTCAGGGAGAAAAAAAAAAGCAAATGGGGGTAAAACACCATAATGTTAGGTAAACCCAGGAATATCTGGTAAACGGGGAATAAAACACCCGGGATAAAGGTACATGGGGGATAAAACACCCAAGGATAGAAGGTAAGTGGGGAGTAAAGCACCCAAGATAGACATGTAAATGGGGAGTAAAGCACCCAGGATAGAAATGTAAATGGGGAGTAAAGCACCCAAGATAAAAATGTAAATGGGGAGTAAAGCACCCAAGATAAAAATGTAAATGGGGAGTAAAGCACCCAAGATAAAAATGTAAATGGGGAGTAAAGCACCCAAGATAGAAATGTAAATGGGGAGTAAAGCACCCAAGATAGAAATGTAAATGGGGAGTAAAGCACCCAAGATAGAGAGGTAAATGGGGAATAAAGCACCCAAGATAGAAATGTAAATGGGGAGTAAAGCACCCAAGATAAAAATGTAAATGGGGAGTAAAACACCCAAGCTAGAAATGTAAATGGGGAGTAAAGCACCCAAGATGTGCACATGTATAGGAATTATGCTATGACATATGATCAAATGCAAATGCAGACGTCGACGACAAGACTCGACTCTTTCTGTGAGATGACAAAACTGGAGGACTGATTCCTCAACACGGAGATCACTGTCATTCTGTTAAACTGTATCAAGTTGATAGTCACTGTAGGAATGATGAATAACTGCTTAAGGATTATGCAAGTAAACTGCCCCATGTCAAATGAACTGATAATTGCTTCAGCTGTCTAATTCGTGGAATCGACTGTTTTGTTGTATCCTCGGAGGGCTTGCCCCAGTCTGGGTCTTGAACAATTCTCTGGATAAACCAAATCTGAGAAGATATTTCCTTGAACAAATCTTGAACTAATTCTTTGACAAGATGTAAAAGGAACTTGCCCCTGATAAGATCACTTGACCAAGTTTCTCATTGTTTGAAAATTCCTTAGAGGAAAGCCAGTTTGCAAACAAAAATATTCATACAAACATGGTAATGCAAAGTTCATGCGATTTTTGAAAAATTATTTTTGAATGATGGAAAATACATGAGTCGTTAGTCAGAACAAGGCGGTTCAAGACACTCAAAGTTTAAAATAAAAGTGTATTGCCAAAATAAATGATTCACAAAGATCTTTAGGAGTCAGGTTACGCAACCTTGCTGTAGTATACTTTCAAAATAACCTTGCTTCAATTAGGTCTTTTGAGGGTTGTAATGTGGCCTGGTTCACGGTTTATGAAACAAAAGATAAAGGCTCAAAATTTATTTGTACCCACCCAATCTACGTGATGATCTTCAGTCCTATGCTCAGTTAACTCATACTATGCATTCAGGTTCCCATAAGTTAGGGATTTCATTGATCGTCGCAGTGATGATTCAGAAGTCAAAGGGACCTATGAAAAGGCAGCCACTACTCCCCTATAACATTTGATTGTTTTGACATTGAGGATTTTCAAGATAAGGATTTAAAAATCTCTTTGTATTATCCCTAAATTTTGCCTGAACTGTTTATTTTAGAGTTTACAGTCAGCGGGATGCCCCAGTTTTGCCTAAGTCTCCTTCATAGGTTTTGACTTAGCGGGCTTCTTTTGCTTTTTTTATATTATTTTTTTTTGTGTGAAGGAAAGTGACTGTTTGATTTTAATGATTACGGTGAACCATCATCGACCTTTTGATTAGAAACATCTTCGACACTTGTTTGACGTGTGCGAAGGAAAATTTGTTAATGAAAGGTGTATCGTATGAACACACAATCAAGTTAACTGAGAACTACCCATCCCAAGGTTAAAATTGTGGGTTTTTGTAACGAAAGAAACTCCAACTTCTAGGCTCGAAGGGGGTAACGAGGGATTAACTTCCTTATTTCTCCAGTGTTTGGGAATTGAAACAATGTCTTACATCGTCAACAAGGTTTAATTGAAAGCATACTGACAGCAGTTATGGGTATAACATTTTCGTCATCCTCCCTCCGATCTTAGCATATCAAAATTTTGGACAAGAAGTAAACATTTGAAAAATAAAGCATAAAGATGCAAATAAATGGACGGAAATGAATTGAATCAAAAGTCGCAATGCTAATTTCATTAATGAAAGTACAAACATAATTAAAAGCAAACAACTTAAACAAAATAAGGAAAGTGCAAACAACGAGAAACAAAAGGCCTAGTGACAAAACTTCATTTCTGATGTACTGGCAAGGGATTTTTCTGAACATCCGGATGACTGTCTGTAAAATCAAGTATTCCAGTTCTAACCAATTCACATACTCTAGCCTTCAATGCAAAACAATGCTCCAAGTCATGGCCTGGGGCACCCTCATGGGAAGCACAATGGAGATCAGCCCTAAATCCAGCCGGAGGATTAAGATGAGGTGGTAAAGCCTTTGTAGTAATCAGTCCTTACCGGACTAAGTCAGGATATAGCTCTGTGTAAGTCATGAGAATAGGATCAAAGTGACTCCTGTTCCGTTTCTGGTCTGATATCTGTGTCGAGGAATCAGCTTGGCGACTCAAAGGTACACTAGAAGACGATAGGACCGAGAATGAGAAACCGGGGGACAAATGCAATGCAAAAATGTGATGCTGATGCCATGCAATGGTCTCAAGAATTTCAACGGTCGATTGCAAACATTCCCTTTTAGGAAAGTGGGAAAAATTTTAGACTTTAAAATATAGGACTTCTTGAATTTGCAAAGGACTTTTGAATTCCTTGAAACTGGAAATGATATTAATGCTTATGGATGCAAAGCACAAACGCACATAAGCAAACAAAGGTCCTAATTTTAGAGGAACAATAAATGGAGTTAAGGTCTACCCTTCCCAAAAGGTAAGTACTATAGGTTAATTGTACCTGCAAAACAAGGGTTCTAAATCAGTGCCCAAAGTCATCAGTCCATCCTTCGGATATTATCAACTTTCCAACTAACTCGGAGGTCGATAATATTCTCGAGAGAACCTCTTTTGAGTGTAGTATCGCGTAGCAACTATTGTAGGACTACTCCCACATAGTTCCTGCACTACATCCTATATAAGGCCAAGATGGTGTAAAGGTACTACAATTCCCAGTATCACAGACTCCAATCGATAATGGTAAAAGTTTTCACGACTACACTCGATCAACCGAACCATTTTCGAAAGTCTCTCAACTGAGCGGTGATTCTCGATTTAGCTTAGTCGGGACTCACTCCCTATAAGCCTCGTCGAATATATCAGCCATCCTATCATAAGGTCGCTCAAGTCCAGGTGTAAAACTTATCTCACAACACAGTAACTCCAAGTAAGGTACCCCAATATATACATACAAGTGAGCAAAATATATAATAAAACAAATATATAAAGAAAAATAAACAAAATAGGGATAACCCTCAATAGTTAGGAGTCCCCAGTGAAGTCGCCATTTTCTGTTGCGGTGAAATTTGGATGTCAAGCTATTGATTAACTTGAATCTTAATTCATTTACAACCGGTCTTTGATTTATCCGAAGGAAAGGTTAAAGAAAGGAAAAACCTAAAGGGGAGAGATCTAAGGTTCGGGGGTTGGTTAAGATTAGGGAAGGTATTAGCACCCTAAACTTCCGTAGTACTCTACGGGAACCTTTTGTTTATATTTTTTTATTTGTTTCATTTTTTGCTTTAAGGGTATGTACAAAGGATTAAGAGTGAGAAAAGAGACCTAAGGGGTTAATTCTAAGTTTACTCGGCAAGACATCGCATCTTGTGCCTACGTATCCTTACGGGAGTGGAATCAGAGTAATCGTAGTTCCCCACAAAAGGGAGGTTAGAAACGTCTTGATTGTGGCCAAGGTTTGTTCAGAGACTCCAATCTCTATGTTAAAAAATGTTAATTAAAATTAAAATAGGGTTAAATTAGGGATTCCACGGCGGAAAACCTTAAAACAGAGTACGGCGACTCTTTTGGCCTAACACTAGGATAAAAGCAATTTTGCCCACGGCGGGACACCTAGGCTAAACAGGGTTTGATCCATTAAAGGGGTAAGGCTATTGACTCGGCGGCCAAAAGGCTGGACCTAATCCTTCGGAAGGATAAAACTATAAAAAGTGTGAGAATATGACAAATCATTATATGGAGGAATAATTAAGGTACAGAAATAAGAAAAGTAATAAAGGCAGAGGGTATAAAGAAACAAAGAAACATTTCTGAAAATATGAAGAATATGAAAATATGTAATGACACTTAGAATGAAGTGATGGAGGAAAATAGTGTGGGGCTGTGGCCACCACAAGCACATCTCAACCTCGAGCATGCACATGAAATGCCAAAAGAAAGAAAAATAATAAAAGGGTACATAAAATGACACGACAAACATCAAACATCAGGAGTTCCTTACGAAAAGGTTTTAATTTTTTAATCTTTTAATTATAAAAAAAGGTTTTAATTTTTTAATAAAAAATATTTAAGTTAAAATTATAAAAAAAAATTAAGTTTAAATTATAAAAAAAAGAGTTTTTGGAGGAAAAGTCTTTTCAGTTTTTTTTTTAAAACAAAAAAGGCTTTTCATCCAAAAAAAGGCTTTTCAATTTTTTGGGAAAAGGTTTTTGGGAACAAAAAGATTTTTTTTTTCTTCTTGGGAACAAAAAGGCTTTTCAGTTTTTAAAAAAGGTCTTACTAAAAAAAAGGTTTTAATAATAAATAAAAAAAGGGTTTTGATTTAAAAAAAAGGTTTTGATAAAAAAGGGTTTTGATATTAAAATCTACGAACCTAATACACATGGAGATTAACATGGCAAAATATGCACATAAATATGAAAAAGCAAAAGGTTTAGTAATTTAGCGGACCTAAACACATTAACATGGCAAAATATGCACATAAACATGAAAAGGCAAAAGGTTTAGTAATTTAACCTACGAAGCGGAGGTTTGCTTCGGTAAATGTGAAAAAGGTTTGAATAAGGGAACACTGGAGAGCTCCAATCCTTCTGACGAGTTGTGGGAACGAACACCTTTCTTCTCTGGGGATCTCCTTTGTTTTTCCCTTTCTCTCTCCTCTTTTCTGAAGAAAACCTTCTGACCCCCTTTTCAACAAGGCAACACATGTATATATAGGGAACAAATTAGGGTTAACACCAAATTATCAATAATGTCCCTAAAGCCCATTTTAAAGCCCAAACTAAATAATTAGTTAAGAAAAAAATAAAATTTAAATAATTTAAAATAATTAAAATAAACTTAAAATAAAAACTAATAATCCTATTGATTCCTAAAATCAAAAAAATTATAAAAAGAACAAAATTTTTTTCAATATTTTTTATTTTATGATTTTTTGGATATTTTTATGAATAATTTAGTAAAAAGTGAAAAAAAATAATGTTTTAAAAAATGATTTAATTAAAATACGAAAATAATAATTAAATAATAATAAAAAACTATTTTTGTTATTTTTTAATGAAAGATAGAAAAATTTAGAGTAAAAATAATAAAAAACAAAAAGTGACAAAGGTGAGATTCGAACTCTCAACCTCTCACACTCACAACTCCTTACACATGTCCTCTTGCCAATTATGCCCTTTTTACTTTTTAGAAAAAAAATGCATGTCATATGATATTTACCTGCAAAAAGTCAAACGACTACACAAATTTGTTAGTAATTGATTAAATGCAATAAAAATGCAATGAAATGCGACGACAAATCTTAGGGCAAAATTTGGGGTATTACAACTAGCTAATATGAACACGCACGCCACCTGTTCGGTTAATTGCACCACTGATGTTTTGCCATGAACTTTTGTATTTGATGACTTTAGTCTTAATCCATTTATAGTTTCTGTATGGATCTTCAAGATTTTCTTATTCATGCGAGTCTTCAAACTTTACAGACAAGCTTTGAGAGTTGTCAGTCGAGCAATAATGTGTGTTCCCTCTTACTTGAACTTCCGACAATAATAACAAGGTATGCTAAGTTATTTTAACTGCAAATGGTTATAACATTCAAGAGTTATAGTTTTGGATTAGATTGATCAGTTGTCATTACTGTTATATATATTTTGTATTTGTATATGTCATTGTTGAATTGTTTGGCTAAATAGAAATTCCCTAACCCTATTCCATTTTTATAGTTACAGTGTATTTGAATTGCACCTTACAGTGTTTTCTTAAAGATAATTTTTGATGCATTTGATGCTGATTTTGTATGTCATTTTCACATATGACCTTGAATACTTTCTATTTTTCATGTTGCTTCCCAATCATTTTTGGATATTTACTTAATAGACTTTATCGTTATACAATGTGAAAATTAACCATATCTTTTCCTTCCTCTAGGATAGGATGTTGCGACCCCGTGAACTTGAAGAATTATTTTCTAACTTTTTCTGTGTTCATTACAACATATTACAGATGTTTTTATTTTTCATATTATTTTAATTTATTTGATCAACCATAAGTCAATGGTTTGTATATGTGCCACATTTTCTGTTCTTGGAGTGAACTCTGATCCTACTCGAATTGATGAGGTTTATATACATGCAATCTTTCTTTTAATATTGATGTATTGGCTTCAGAATTTAGACATTTCATTTGAATTAATAAATTCATATTTTATTTGTAATAGGTGGAAAAATTCAATGGTGAGTTTCATGCTGCCAGAAGCACGTGTCATCTTTGTCCTGCAACTGTTGAAAGCTTGGAATTTTGTTTCGAAACCTCGTCGTCGACCACGTTTCTCCATTTGTATCTCATAAGATGAAATGATGATCCGTATGAATACGTCATTAGTTCCATATGAAAATGATTATTTCTGTTGGGATTACAACTATGATATTAAAGAATAATTTTCATCTAATGTACCATATATCAGGTGGAAGAACACAGAAAACACTTGGTTACACAAATATGGACGACACAAACACATACTTGACACCTAAAAAAGCAAGAGGACATAGATCTTTGATAATAAAGCAATCTCGACCTAAACGTCAAATACACTCTACTCAACAACAAGACATGGTTTTAGACTGGCGACACATGCCTCCAACATTGTTGAAGAAGGAAGGTTACTTAGTGCATGATATCTTGATTCAGAACCTAGCCAGACGAGACATGGTTTTAGACCGACGACACATGCCTCCAACATTCACAGCTTAGGAAGAAATCTGTTTTCCAACTTTTCTAATGCCATTACAGATGAACACAATGAAAATAGCCAAACTACTACACAAGAATCACAAGCACAAGCCTTACCGCCACAATACAGCCCCGTTGAATATGTTGCAAGTACTTCTGATAAAAGAAAGTAAGGTTGATTTATTTTCGTAAGTTTTACTCTAATTGTATAGATGATCTGTTTAAATGTCTATTTAGAAGTAACATCTATGGTATTTCCATGCAGCATTACAATTAAGAGACAACCAACATGTCGAACACCTACCATATGCCAAAACCAGAATTGATTTCTTCACAAAATACAGACTTGATAGACAATTTGTGTAGAAAAGTGTTAGTGACAACTCTATGTCAGGTTTTCGGGCTATGCCTGTAATAGACTTGCAAATGCTACATGCTTTAACTAGAAACATTATGTTATTGCAGGGTTGCAAGCTTTGTGAAACCTGCTCGGGGCAGGCCTCGGAAAAACGTTTTCGTTCTAAGTTTTACCAATTCCATTGGCGTGTCGCAACAGAATCCTAAAGATATTTCTACCAATTTCATGTAAGTTGATGTGTTATATACTAGTTCTATATCCCTGCCCATGTTGGTTGTAAGTTTACGTGTCCATGAATGTCTTATAACAATAATGCTTTTATGAATTTCAGGCTCCAAACTGCTGCAAAACAACTTCGTGGCAGGCCTCGAAACTCATTGGGAATTCCAAATCTTGCAATGAATTTGATAAAAATAGAGCCACAACAAAATAATAGCAACAAAGTCTTTCCATTACCAACTAGGTAAACTTTTTTCGTTTTCTATGACAAAGTTTTTGCCCATGTTGTACCATAATACACACGTTCAATTTTGCCCATGTTGTACCATAATACATGACGTGAAAATCCAATGTTTTAGGGAACTATTGTATATGTTGGAGCATGATAACATGCATAATGAGAATATGCAATTGCTTTGAGCATGATACTGAATATTGCTGAGCTGGATTGCACTTTCTAATTATTTGTCTGTTTTGCAGCCTGTTTTAGAGCCTCATTCCAATAGAAGAAGTATAACATCACTTGATTAACATGTAAGTTCATCTAATTCTGTAAAAAACAAATAGCTTCTAGCTCACTTCAAAGGTAGTAATTGGCATTTGTTGTTTTTGGCACAGAAAAATAGTTTAACTACACTCATGATGTAGAATTAGTTGAGTTGTTGAACTACACTCTTGCTCAAGATTAAAAATTTGCAAATCTACCAATTTTTTAGTAGAAGATATCTCCCTCTCTATCTTGGATGCACATGGCTGGCACGAGAGCAAGCACACTTATGACTCTCATATATGATGGATACATTGCACTTACACACAAAATTCCTCACTCTTCTGTGTTTTATGTTTTAGAATAGGATTTTACTGGTATGAAGAAAATATAATTTAGAGTGCTCAAGAAAATAATTTATGTGTAGAATGGTTAGTGAGTTGTGGTGAATTTTCTGAGATTTTATTTTTCTGTAACAGATAACTTCTGCCGCTTCAATGCTTTCATTCAAAGGAAGTCCGTATTGGATGGCACCTGAGGTGATTTTATTTTTTTCTCTTGAATCATGAAATTTCTTTCAATGTAAGCAAATTTTCCCTTCTTCTTCTATCTCACCATAACTATTGTATTCCAATGTCTTTCTTAGGTTGTAATGAACACAAATGGCTATAGCCTTCTAGTTGATATATGGAGCTTGGGATGCACACTTATTGAAATGGCAGTGTCGAAGCCTCCGTGGAATCAGTATGAAGCGGTAAGATATTGGATATTTCTGATCTAGCCCCTTAAATGTATGATCCTGTTTGATGAGTATGAAAGACCAAAATTGTTTTTATATTGTATTGACAGGTAGCTGCCATATTTAAAATTGGAAACAACAAAGATATGCCTGAAATTCCTGAGCATCTGTCAAATGATGCGAAGGTGATGAATTTTTAATAGGTTTTTATAGATTAAAGTTTTTGATCATATTTATTTAATCATGGATTCAATTGCATTAAAGGTGATGAATATGATGTTGATATGCAGATAAGGAAATTGAATTGAATCTGTGATAGAAAAGCAGGGCATGACTTAATAGATCACTTGCAACATATTGCAAATAATGTGGTTCTCTCACCTTACTTTTCTATCAACATATTGCAAATAATGTGAATCTGTCACCTTATTTTCCAGCCTGTTAGGTTGGTATGGGTTGTAATAGTTAGTTCATGTTTTCTTTTTTTAAAGTTTGATAAGGATTGAAACATTTGATTGTTGAAACAAATGGATACTTTGTGGATACTTTATATTTTGATAATAATAACATGAGTATCTTATATCTCTGTCTAAAAATACATTACATCGCTATATCTAAACATTCTGCAAGTTATTTGTTGATATTATACTCTAAATAATTTATTGTATAATCATATGTCATAATTTTTAACATGTATATAAATTCTTTAAACATTCTCATTTAAATAAAATATCAATTTTTTAAATCATAAAAGAAAGAAAAAAAACATATTTTTTTCCCATTTCTCCATTTTCTCATGAATCACTTTTTTATATGATTATCTAATATAATTAAATTTTTAGGATTATTATTCATTTTATGATAAAATAATTTATTTCAAATTTAAATATACATTTAAATATATTTTATACTAAATCAAGTAAATTCACCCGTGGGGACGCGCGAATATCTTACTAGTATAAAATAAAAGGGAAAAATATGATATTGCAATATTGAAAGGACACAAAATGGTTACAAGAGATGCTTTATATACAGAGTTTGTAAAATATTAACAAATTAACCAATAATATAATAAATTCTAACTAATTAATCAACTCATTTCTATAATTTATTAGCCTTCCACAAACTCATACTAAAATAAATAAATCAATATGAGATTGGAGTATAAAACTATACTAACCAAATTATAAAAAACTCTAAAACATATGCCAATAAGATGAAAAGAAAGAATATTTGTAGTATAATCATTTTCTTTATGGATTATAGATATAATTTCAATTAGGCGAAAAGCAAGAATTTCACTTATATTTTTTGATGGATAGTACCTACAATCAGAATTAAGTTAAAAAATGTCACCATTTTTTTTCTTGAAAAACTTTAAATGATTGAAGTTCATTCAATCAAAGAACCAAGCGATGCCTTCTAAAGTGTCTTTCTTAATCTTTTCAGACAAAGAAGGCTTGAATAGATCATTTGAATATGTAGCATTTGTTGTCAATGATTGTCCTTTCTCAAAATTCTAAAACTTAAAAAATTAACAATGTGTAGGAAGGGAAGAATGAAGATGGATGATGAATTGCTATCAGCAACATGATGAGTTTTGAATTTGAATAAACAATAATGAAAGCGATGAACAAATTCCTCAAGAATCAAATAAAAAATGAAAAAAGAAAAATGAGTGAAATAATTTTTTTATACCATATCAAAATTAGAATATAGTCGAACTTATCACAATAAAAATAGTTTGTTTGTAAGATGAAGAGTGTCACTTTATATAAATTTTTTTTTTCAAATTCAATCTATAATCAATGTAACACTTGAGATTTTTTTAATATTTTTGGTGACGGATTTTTTCTTTACTACAAGTAAATTTTTTTGCGATTTTTTTTTCTTAATCAATATTTTAGTTTGAACACAAAAACGGAGAGGATTGATAACTTTTGATGAATCTCAAATATTTTTAATATTAGAGGAAAGTCCCATAAACAATTAATGATGCTGAAATAACAATAATATCTATGTTTTAAAAAAATTAATATATCCCTCTAATATCTAAGTCAAAGATATTTTTAATAGTTTATATGTTTTGGAGGTATAAGTTTTTAAAATGGGCATGAAAACTAATTTTTGATATTATTCGTAAAACCAAATGACAAGTAAGGGGTATTATGATAAACATGCTACTAATAGGGTGCCAAATAAAGTTCTGAAACATGGTCTATCCTACTTTGAGAGAATTTATCTTGCCACATCTAAATTTAACTTGGCACCCTTACATTAGCAATGCTTTTACCTATATATCTGATAAAATATATACATATAATGTAAAAAGTGATACAATATCAATGCAAAACAAATTATGTTAACATTCTAACTTCTTCTTACCTATGTCTTATACGTCCGACATATGTTGTTTCTCATGCTCTTGCACCTTCACTATAATTTTGTCCTCATCGATTAGTGACAGAAGACAATGGACAATCAGATTCAAACATTACATAAACCCAATCACTATTGTTAAAAAATCAACTATAATAATTGTGTGCCTATTTGTAGGAATGCATAGAGATATCACGAATGGGAAGAAAGTGATGTTAAGGTTTCTGGACAATGAGACCAATATGACATTGTATCTAGAAGCAATAGGGTAACACATATCAGGAATCATCATTCACTTTTCACAACCCTGCACATCCTAGCTAGCTACTCCCAGCAAACTCCTAACTTCAGATACCGTGTTATAGAACACATTGAAATATTTGATAAACTTCAGCATCTAACTGCATTCAAACTAAAAGCCATGACTCTTCCCCCATCCAATTAAAGTTGCAATAGCACGGAAACCATAATTTCCATCTTGACCCACATCAACAATGTCTTCAATCTATTGATGTAAGAAAATTGGAAATAAAGACAAGAAAAGATGTCTTGAAGATTGGATAGACGGTTAACTTTCATTTTCTTCTTCATCGTTTAAACAAACCCAGTTCATTCGAAAAATCAAAATTGACCCTTCACCGGAGGCCTACCGTTCACCTCCGCTTACCATCCTCAACCTTCTTCCTCTTTTAACTCAACCATTATCCTCTTCACACCACCACATCTTCAATCTTCATCTTCTTCCTTCTTCAACCTTCCACCAAAATAATTCTTCACCACAACCACCTCGAAACTTCCACTGCTCCACCTTCTTCACCTCAACCCCCTCACTTCCGTCTCATCCTCCAACCATGTTTTTCTGACACCATCGTGAACCTCATCACCATCGAAACAACCACCATTTTTCCACCATGAGCAACATCTCCTTCAACACTTTCGATCCCTTTCTCACACAACCACCAAACCTTCTTCTTCCATTGTTCAACCACTTCTCCTCTCCATTAAAACCTCTATTCCATCAACCATCCACCCACCATTTCTTCAACGTCATTTCACTCTCCTCCTCCTGCGACACATGAACCACTACAAGCGTAACTCCTTTAAGTTGTTGCTTTTGTTTTTATGCCAATTTCTTTCTTATTGATTTTTTTTGTTTATATATATTGTTTTAAGTATTGGTTTATTTAAGTCATAATAATGTAGCTTTTATTATTATTGTATTTGTTTGCTAAAATGGTTTTATGTAGCTTTTCATTATTATTGTATTTGTTTTCTAAAAATGGTTTTATGTATGTCTTTTAAATAATTTGGTGTATCAATCAAATAAGCTGGCACTCTATTTTAGCTATTGATGCCTAATGTGCACATTCAAATGGCTTGTGTTTTGGCCCAAATAGCTACAGGTGCCTTTGTAAATATTTTGTCCTGTTGTGTTGTTATTTTATTCGAATCGGATTAGATCCTTACATTTGACATGACATGTATGTTGTTTTGCTTATTGCTTCTGTTGTGAATCGGATACCTTGAAATAAAGTATAAACGGTTTCTTTATGATCAAGACACACACAAGGGTTAAGATTGACAAAGAAAACAAGGTAAAACAATAACAAAATAACCTCTCTCTCTTGAAATTATGATTTTATCTTCCTATTTTTCCTTATGCCAAGATTGAGAAACTAGCATCCTATTTATAAGAAAAATAGCACATTAACCTAATGGGATTTTTAACAATTATCCATTACAAGCTAACTTAGGGTATAAGCTAACTTAAACAATTAGGCTTATAAGAAAGACCTAATACAACATGCTAACAAATTTAGCAATATTGACTAATACATGTTAGAACAAATTTCGACTACAACATGCATTACTCCGACAACAGCATGCGAACAGACTTCAACCTCATTCTTAATTCTTGTCGAACTAGAAGCTACCCTTCGACCATACTAGAGTTCGATCCAACATCTCACAAATCTCCACCTTGGATTTAACTCTATTACATCAAGAAACTAGCTTTCTTCATGCAACTTTATCAACTGCATACAATGGAAAAACTTGCAACTGGGAAATGTCTTGGTGATCATATCAGCAGCATTATGATCCTATCGAAACCTTCAACACTTGTACTTCTCCACGCTCAATTACCCCTCTAACGAAATGCAGTCTCACATCAATGTGCTTGGTTTTCTCATGATAAGTTGAATTCTTTGACATGTGTATTGCACTTTGACTATCACATTTAACAGTGATAACTCGACCTTGAAGTTTTAGCTCCTTTGCAAAATCTTCAAGCTACAATGCTTCCTTCACAGCTTCAGTTGGGGAAATATATTTCGCTTCAGTGGTTGATAAGGCAACGATCTTTTGAAGTGTTGATTTCCAACTAATTATTGTCCTAAACATAGTTGAACACATATCCAAAAACAGATTTTCTGGAATCCATACAACCTGTATAATCAGAGTCGACATGTCCTTCGATTGCTGCTTTATTATCTTCACCCAAGGCTCCACCATAAATTAGGACTCTATTCAGATACCCATTTATGTATCTTAGAATCCACTTCAATGCTTGCCAATGAGCCTTTCCAGGATTCGCCATGTACCTGCTTACAAGACTTACTGCATATGCTATGTCAGGTCTAGTACATACCATAGCATACATCAAAGAACCTACTATGTTAGCATATGGAATGCTATTCATATAAGTTCTTTCAACATCAGTGCTGGGACATTGATCTATACGCAACTTGAATTGAGGGTTTTCGGAGTCACAACAGGCTTTGAATTCGACATACCAAACTTTTTGAGAACCTTCCATAGGTATACCTCTTGAGATAAGCATAGTTTCGTCTGCTTTATATCTCTTCGAATGTCAATCCCCAGAATCCTGGACGCAGCTCCCAGATCCTTCATGTCGAACTCCTTATTGAGTTTAGCCTTTACCCTCGTTACCTCTTCGACATTGTTGCTTTCTATTAGAATATCATCGATATAGAGCAACAAAATAACAAATGAATTACCCAATTGAAATCTGAAGTAAACATAGTGGCCGAACTGACTTCTAATGAAACTTATACATGCCATGAACTTATTGAATCTCCTATTCCATTGTCAAGGAGATTGTTTCAGTTCATATAAGGATCTATTCATATTGCACACATAATCTTCCTTCCCTTTTTCAACATACCCTTCAGGTTGCCTCATCAAGATTGTTTCATCTAAATCACCATACAAGAACGCAATCTTCACATCCATCTAGTCCAGTTTAAGGTCGAACTGTGCCACTATGGCAAGCAACATTTGAATGGATCTTAACTTCACAACAGGAGAGAACACATCATTGAATTCAACACTTTCTTTCTGAGTGAACCCCATAGTAACCAATTTTGCCTTATATCTCTTCGACGCCACTCCTTCGATTCCTTCTTTAACTTTGAAAATCCATTTACAGTTGACTAACCTGGCTCCAGCAGGTTTCTTGATCAGTTCCCAGGTATTGTTATCATGAAGAGATTTCATCTCATCATCCATGGCCTTCAGCCATTCAATCTTCTTTCGACTCCTCATAACTTCCTTATAGTCTCTAGGTTCTTCGTCTAGAACCTCACTTGTAGAGATTAAGGCACAACTATAAGATTTTCATACCCAAGTCTCTGAGGTGGCTTGATGACTCTCCTCGACCTGCCTCTTGCTAGCAGGTAGTCATTATCAGTCTCCTTATATTCGAAAACATCTTCTGCATCTTCTTCGACTTCATCTGGGGTACACAATTTAGCATCAGCATGCTCCGCCTCAACAAGAATCTCTCCCTGTTCCAGCTCTTTGTCAGCATCATTAGTTTCTTGAAATACATCTCTGCTTCATTGAAAACTACATCTCGACTGGTGATACACCTCCTGTGACCTGGATTTAGGCACCATAGCCTATAAGCTTTAATTCCTTCAGGGTATCCCATGAACATACATTTCAGAGCTCTAGGTTCGACCTTGTCTTGCCTAATATGAGCATAGGCCGTGCAGCCAAATACTCTCATTTTGTCGAGACTAGGTGGATGTTCTTACCAAAATTCTTCAAGTGTCTTCATTCCCAAGGTAGTCGAGGGACATCTATTTATCAGGTAAGCTGTTGTCGAAACACCTTCCACCCAAAACACCTTCTTCAATCCAGTACTAACCAACATGCATCTAACCCTTTCAAGGATTATTCGATTGAATCTCTCAGCAAAGCCATTTTGTTGAGGAGTACCTGCTACAGTATTATGCGTTGCAATTCCAGACTCAACACAGTAATTGTCAAACGCTTCGTTGCAGAATTCAAGGCCATTGTCGGTTCTCAACCTCTTAACCTTTCTGCCAGTTTGAGTTTCGACCAGAATCTTCCAACTTTTGAAATTCTCAAAAGTTTCATCCTTCGTCTTCTGAATGAATACCCATAACTTTCTGGAATAGTCATCAATGCTGGGTAGAAAATACCTTGCACCTGAGTGTGAAGGATTCCTTGCAGGCCCCTAAAGATCAACATGAATGTAATCTAGAGATCCATGTGTTCTTTGCTTACCTTTGTTAAACTTCTCTCTACAGGATTTACCAAATACACAAGATTCACAAAACTCCAACTTTTCGACTTTGTCACCTCCTAGCAGGTTCTATTTCCCCAATTCGACCATGCCTCTTTCGCTGACATGGCCCAATCTCATGTGCCATAATTTTTTCTTCGACACAGGTTTCGTGGATGCAACATTTGTGAACCACTTACAACCTCAGCCTCAAGGGTATACAAGCCTTATTTTTTCACGCCTCTCAAGACTTCTTTCGACCCCTTCATGACTCTTAGGATACTTTTCTCTCCTTGAAAAACATATTCCTTTTTGTCGAATTCACCAAGAAAAATAAAATTTCTCTTCAAGTCAGGTACATACCTGACTTCAGTCAATAACCTTATTGACTCATCATCGAGCTTGAATCTCACAGATTCAATACCTGCAATTTTGCAAGATTTTTTATTTCCCAGTAGCATAGATCCACCATCTTGATCATATAACTCCTCGAACAATTCTCTGTTTGGAGTCATGTGCCAAGTTTAACCTGAATCCATAATCCACTATTTTCTCGAGTCGCCACTTGAAACCACAAGAACATTGGATGAGTCGAAGTCATCTTGAACAATGGATGCGTTTCCATTACCTCAATTATCTTTCATGCATTCAAGGCGCACCTTTCTTGTGTGACCCTCCTTCTAATAGTTATAACATCGAATACTAGATGTTTTGCCACTATAATATTTCTGTTGACTTTTACCTTTCTTCTTGTCGAACTTACCATCCTTTCGCAAGAATTTTCCCTTAACGGCCAAACATTCGCCCACCATCGAAGGTTTATACTCCTTTCGTTCATTCAAGTCCTTAGGATACAAGGCTGATTGAACTTCTTCAAAGGTCAGGGACTCCCTTCCATACAAGAAAGTTTGTTTGAAGTGAGCATGTGTTCTAGGCAAAGCACACAATAGCAACAATGTTTGATCTTCATCATCGATCTTCACATCAATATTTTCAAGATCAAGAATCAGCTTATTGAACATATCCAACTGCTCAGCCAACACTTTGTCTTCACTCATCTTGAATGAATACAAAGCTTGCTTCAGGTAGAGTCGATTCATCATAGATTTGGTCATGTACAAGCTTTCAAGCTTCAACCATAACTCAGATGTCGTCGTTTCCTTTTATACTTGTCGGAGAACCTTATCACAAAGGCTCAACAATATTGCGTTGTGGGCTTTCTCTATCATGACCGTCTTTTATTTTTCTATTAACGCAACGTCCGTGAGTGCCTCTCCCTTCAACACTTTCAAACAACCCTACTGAACCAGTAGGGCTTTCATCTTCAAGCACCACAGACCGAAGTCGTATACTCCGGTGATCTTTTCAATCTCATACTTTGTTGAAGGCATCTTTTTTACGCTCACCGCACCAATTTATTGTGAATCGGGTACCTTGAAACAAAGTATAAACGGGTGCTTTATGATCAAGACACACACAAGGGTTAGGGTTAACAAAAAAAATATGGTAAAACAACAAAGGAACAACAAGGATTGGTTATAAATTGCTCTTCTTTCCTTACTCTTAGAACAAGATTACAAGTATACAAGAATAACAAAATAACCTCTCTCTTTTGAAATTAGGATTTTATCTTTCTATTTTTCCTTATGCCAAGATTGAGAAACTAACATCCTATTTATAAGAAAAATAACACACTAACCTAATGGCCTTTTTAACAATTTCCCATTACAAGATAAATTAAACAATTGGGCTTACAAGCAAGGCCCAATACAATATGCTAACAACTCTAGCAATATTGACTAATGTATGTTAGAATAAACTTCGACTTCAACATGCATTACTCAGACAACAGCATGCGAACAGACTTCGACCTCATGCTTAATTCTTGTCGAACCAGAAGCTACCCTTCGACCATACTAGAGTTCGATCCAATATCTCACAGCTTCATTATTTAAATCGGATTTAATCCATGGATTCGACGTCGTGTATATGTCGTTATCCCGTTGGATTTTTATTTTGCTACATTGGTATGATATTTAGCCGTGTTATGATCCTTGCGTGTGACATTCCGCTTTTGTTGTCATTACATATAACTCGGCTTTGAGCATATTATGGTAAGTTTTGTGCATGTATCTTTGTGAGAATACATTTATTTTAATTACGATTGTGATGTTTTACATCATTACAATTTGATGTCGTTTATTTTACCATTGCACGTGTTAAGCTTCACTTCATACGATTTCATTTATTTGCATTATGATTTTTCTCTTATTGTGATTCATTGTATGATGATACACTTCGCATTAGCAACTCGTTCAATTCATGAATGCTTAAAACGATCCAATATTGTTACACTTAAATTGAATTTAGATTCCACTTTTGGTAGCCTAACATGTTTTAGCGTTATGCGGCATCGATTCGTGCGCTCGCAACATGATTTTGATTCGTGCATGTTTATTTCTGCTTTACCTTTTTCCGATTCCATTACAATAAATGTATTGTAAATATGCCAAGTGTGTTCCTATCTCCTTTATTTTTGTCTTGCTTTGTACTAACTTTGTTTCTATTAATTATCCTTATTGCAATCCTATTTGGAAAAATGTATCTCCTCCCCTCGGGTTGTATTGCTTTCCTAATTTTATTGCTTTCATTTCGGTTACTTTGTTATCCTAGTTATTTGATAACTCAATATTAAAAAAAACACTTTAAAAAGAACCAAAAGAGTTCTCGATCCAACGTCGAAGAATTTTCACAAATCAAACCATTTTCACCAACACGAGTGCTTGATCCAACGTCAAGTATCTCTCCTGCTTCATTCAAACCTCTTTTCATAATCAACTTCAAACACTTGATCCAACATTAAGTTGTCAGTTTTCAAAAGTGTTCTCACAATAACTTGGAAGAAAAAAGTTTGATTGGGTTTAGACCTTCTCTTTCCCCGAGTGTTTGGACACTTGTGTAGAGCTCCATGTTCGAACGTTCATCTTCCATTTAAAACATAATAATTATTCGAATCAAGTTGGTTTTCCTATAGATGAAAAAGTATTGATTGGGTTAAGACTTTCTCCTTCTTCGATTATTTGGGCATTGTGGTAGAGTTCCCTATATGAATAATCATTTTTCGTTAATGAACTTTGACTTAATTCGCCATACATTTTCATAGCAACTTTTAGATGAAAAGAGACTGATTAGGCTTAGGCCTATTCCTGTCCCCGAGTATTTTGATACTGTTGTAGTGTTCCCTGTCTAAATACTCGTCTTCTGACTAAAAAACAGTCTCAACAAATCAAACCTCTTTTTCGCCCTTGCGTGACTTCAAAAACATTTTCAGAAATGAGTATGCTTTATCCATATCAACGTGAAATAAACAAAGGCTTCCACATCCAAGAGCGAGCACCAAGCAAAGATTTAACACCTCGATATGTATAAAACACCTCTTTTTAAAAGCAACCAATAAATAGTCCTTTCCTATAAAGAACTATGTAGCCTTGAGTTCTCCATCGTACCTGGAGATATGTAGGAGCCAAATTTTGAAATCTTGTCAGTCACAATAATAAAAAACCTAAAAAAAAAAATTCTTACTTTTTCTCACTCAATAAGTAGAATTTCGCAAACTAGCATCACGATAACATTGATTTCCATGACTAATTAAATGGGTTTTTATCGATATTTTCCCTTTTCTTTGGAATAAATAAAGTTCAGTGGCAACTCATTTTTGTTATTTTGAGCGTGTAATACGCTTAGGTATATTTTGCACTGTGACAAAAGAATCACGTTGCACATCACTCTTTTGACTATTTTTACTCTTCTTAATTGCTTTCTTTGGCTTGTACTTCACTGGTGGTGGACACATGGACGTTTGGATGGATGTGTTAGTTCCCAAACTTTTTTTCTCATCACCCTTTGGGCTATAATATATAGTGTATTGAAATAGCTTTTCACACTCTTCTTTTAAATAAAATTGTGTTCCACTATCTTCTTGATTGATCCCATTCTCTTCAATGTATAATTTCTTGCAAAACACATAAATTTGTTCTAATAGAACCAACCCACCTTGTAATTGAAGACCTGCAAGTTGACACGCACAAGGTAAATCATGTGTTGTTCTAATGAAGACACCACATACATATTTGTCAGAACCAACGAATTTTACCATTTCCATCTCCTTTCCAATGTGTAGTATACATTGTCTTGAAACGAAGTCGTGATATCTAACGTAAATGGAGTGTTGTACCGAAGGTTAATGTTGGCAATACTTTTTTGAAATGATACTTTGATTAAACCAATTTGCAAACATGGTGTTCACTGCATCCCAACTTCTGCATAAATCTGCCTTGTTGGTAGTCAACATATTTTTTAGTCTCTAGTGAGTAGACGCAACCCTAAAATCATAAATAGAAAAGGATTCCATTATTTGATGATTAGTAATGTAATATATTCTCACTACTACAAAAACACATTTAACCTCGGACGCGAAGTTAATTTAACCACTGTTATAGAGACGAGGTAACAAAGTGAGTCATGAAAAGCTGTCACTTTACCCCTTAGTGTTAGAATAACCGAGGGGATAATTGAAATGGCCATTGGTTTGATCCCCAACTATAGCGTTTTTATATTTTCAAAACTAGCATCATGTACCTCAGTGTTTATGAACAAAACCGAGGGGAAAGATATATTCTTTTTTTTTAATATTCATTACATTCTTTACACAAAATATTAATTAGTTAATTTTTTTACAAACTACATTATTTATGCAAAACATTACATTGTTTATACATAATATTATATTTGTTCTTCATCGTCATCGATATCGGTGAAGAAGAAATGCTGGATATCTTGGGAAGAACAAATATTCGGGATCCTCGTTTTATTGATCTTGAGGAATATCAAATGTCTGATATACAAAAAGGTTAGATAAAGTTTCAAAGTTTTCATGTCAAATGTTTCATTATCAATTTTTAATATTCAGAATGCTTTTATAATGACGGTTTTAGGTTTCACGCGGATCACTAATGGCAGTGTCTTGAGCGTTAATAATCATTAAATGAACGACAAAGATTTGTTTAAGAATGGTGAAAAGACTAAATAAATACACTTATATTTTTCCTCGGTTATTACTCAAAACTGAGGTACACTACTAGAAAAAGTGCTTTTAACGTCAAATGCGAAATTCATTTCACCTCGGCTGCAGTAGCGAGGTAACGAATATCGTCATGAAAAGTAACAGCTTATAACCTCGGTTATTTAAACACCGAGGGGTAAATTAATTTTCACATGGGTTCCAACCCCAACATCTACATTTTTATTATTTACAAAACTAGGGTCTCATACAACTCAGTTTACAATTAAACTGATGGGTAAGATTGATTATTTTTTTAAATTGAAATTTGTTACATTGTTTACACGTAAAATAAATACAAATAATTTGTTTACAAACTTCAATATTTAACCAAATATTACATTGTTTACACCGGATATTAAAATAAAAATTACTTTATCTCTGAAGATTATATGTTGGATCTTTGACTCTTTGATATTTGAGCAATGTCAAATACTTCACCTTACAAGTATTTGTTTCTAATATAAAAAAATAAAAGGGTTAGAAAAAAAGAATATAAAAATAAATGATTTTATGCTCAAATGAATATTTAAAATCACAAACCTTAAACTAAGATAACTTTCTACACTTGTAATCCATCGCTAATGATAAAATTTAAAATAGAGGATGTAGATAGTTTCAATTGCTTCATGACAATAGTTAAATTGTTATTTTGACATTCTTAATGGACTCATCTACATTAATCTTGTTAACGAGTTCTGGTCAAATGCCTCTGTTGGGCCAGGTGGTCATGATGCTGAGTCAATCTAGTCCTATGTCAATAGTTTTCCTATCATAATTACTATGTCACTTATTACTTAGAAAATAAAATATGAAGATGAAGGTTGTTGTGTTGAATATTATAGATTCAACAATGTCTATAAAGATCACTTTCACCTAATTTATGCAACCAACGATAATCTCAGGAGTCCTGCTAGTCTACGACCAATTGGAAAAATTTTGTATTAACTTTTAGTGTCAAATCTCCGTTCAAAAGAGAAAGAATTGGAAATGCTTACTTGGAACGACAAACATATGTTGTTATCCCTTACCAAAAACATCATAGTTAATCTTCCTCGAATCATTTTTAATTTCTTAAAAAAAATGATAATCATCTCTAGGGATGAAATGACTTTCTTCATACCATATAGAAGAGTTATTTCTGAACTTTTCTCTAAGTTAGAGATAGTTAATAGTGATACTATGGGAGTTGAGTGGAGTCAGAAATTTGAATATGCGGAATAGTTATTTGTTATCCCGTTTTTAATTAATGAAATACTTCCTTTCATATTATTGTCTATTCGTTTTTATTGATAACAAAAAATTTGTAGAATTACTAATTAATAAGAAAAAAAAAGAAAAAAAATTAACTAAGAAAAAAAAGGGAATATTGGAAGGTGCCAAGTGAGAAATCATTTAAAAAAACATTAAATGCAGTTACTGGGACTGAGACGTGTTCCCTAATAGCTATGTTACGCCAGTTTTAAGAAATATCGAGGTATTAGGTTTATTATTATTTTTTTCCAGAAAATTTGGCGCTCACTTGTAGAAAAAGTTATTTTCAAATAAAAAATTAGACATGTCTCTCCTAGGACCTATAAGCTCGGTTTTTGGCATGTTCACGGTGAAACCTTCGTCATAAAAAGTATTATTTATAGTAGTGGTAAAATGTGTTTCTTGTTAAATAAAAAATACAATAAAATATGTTACATCCCAAGTGTCACATACCTCTCGGTTTCTTTTAAAAATCGAGGGAAGAAAGCTTTTTTTTATTTTTTAAATTATATTGTTTAAAAAAATATTAAAATAAATTGTTTAAACAAATTCAGATTTTGACAATGGATTCTTGGAAAACAACAAATCTTTTTAAATTTATGTTAAGTTATCTGTTCCAAGCAAAAGATTTTTTCTGTACTTGCAATCCATCCTAGAGAGATTTCATTATCTTGAGTAAATGTTTTCATGACAAATTCTTTCACATGAAAGAGAACAAGATGATTGTGTTTTTAGGAGTAAATTTCTCAATATTGTCAACCGAGGATAACAATAAATTTCTCAATGTTTTCTTTGATGGACAACATAAGAAGGCTATTCCAAAAATACAACAACAACAACATTAACACTTTTGGGATGGTTATAAAAGTAGAAAAAATGTTTTGTTCAAGATAGAAGAACATTGAAGATATTTTCTTTCTTACAATCCACCCCAAAGAATGATGTGTGCAAGTTTAAAGCAACTACATATAAGTAAGGTTTATGGTAAAATCTAATCAACGAATACTTTTTATAGTAAACTATGATAATCTAATCCCTCGGTTATTGAATATAACCAAAGGAATAGATCATTAATTTAAAAATTAAAAATAAAATAAAAAGATAGACATCACTTAAAAAAATAAAAACATAGACTATTGTTGTTGGCATTCGAAGCATGTCTTGAATTATTAGTCCCCTCAGTTGTATTTAGAAACTGAGGGAATATGTGGTGTTTATTAAAAATAAATAAACATGGCGCGCCTTGGCATTTTACCTCAGTTTTTGGTTGGGTGAGGTGAAAGCTTTCTCATGAAATGTATTATTTGTAATAGTGTCTAAGTCACATCATTGTATCTGTCTGTTGTCGTGTTTCAAAATTGAGTGACTCTATTAGTCAATGCATTAATAAATCTTTCTTTATAGGGTGTCAACCATTTTTGGTGCACACACTGAACAAATAAATGAATATCAGTACATACAACCTCAAAATGTTTCAAATGTTACACAAACTCATGCTCCCTATTATAATACATGATATTGTTTCATAGATCCATAACATGCTCTTGTATATGTGATTCAATATATTCCTTACACTTTTTACTAACATTATTTAAAATATGGAACAAACACAACAAATGAGTTAGGTTTGGAAATACAACTTTCATGGCATTCATCAATGTCAGTTCTCAATGCGTCACCAAAACCTTTGGTAGCATCTTCTCGCAAACGAACAACTTTTTCAGCTTCTCTAGTGCCCATATGAAGTTTTTCTCCCTTTCATGTTCCATATAGACAAATAGAACCGAAAACATCAACTTCGTGGATGCAACACCAACAATTTCAAGTAGCGGTAGTCGATACCTATTTGTTTTGTATGTATAATAAATAATCAATAACTTCTAGCCCATAATCAAATGAAAATTTAAATTATTTAGGGATGTAATACATGTTTGTTTTGTATGTACAATAAAATATCGACACCCAATGAAACATGTTCAACAACTTCACTAAATCAAGATGTGTCTAAAAGATATCACCAATAACATTTAAATCGTCCATGTTTCTGGTCAAGTACATGTATTTCTCTTCATAAATAAGAGCAACATATGTTGAATTTCAGTCAACAGACCTTTTTTGCTCATCTTATATGTATATCCTGCCTTGTACACCTGGGTAACGCTCGTGAGATTTTTTTGTATCTCTATCTTTCAAAGCAGTTATTATGTACCTGAGAGGCATATTGTATTTTAGCATGTCATTCATAAATTGTCTTTCATAATCTTTTAAATGACCTAATATGTCATGGTCAGCTAAATCTTTAGATAGTTTATGATTTTAAAACTCACACCTAACAATAACCTTCCAACCACTACCACATAACATATATCTTAGTATAAATGTACATTCTTCCTTTGTAGTTTCTTCCTCTCTCCTAATCCCTAATCAATTTTTCTTTCCTCTCTGATCCCATTTGCGGTAACAAAATAAATAACAACAATATTACCATTTTGTTTGCCAATGAACTGTGCCCATGCTAACACGTCAGTTCGGGAGTGAAATATCTATCATTAACAACATATACAAAATAAATTATCAATGTTAGATATACCGAAAGCCTATTAAGTATTGAACAAGTTAAAAACAAAACACGGAAGTAAAACATGCAACATCACTGGTGAAAAACTATGTAAAATTTATAGGAAAACCATCAAGATCTAGACCGCACAACTAATCATCATGAACTACTGGATTTTTTTACACTATGCAAAATATCTGATATACTAAAAATTTTAAAATATCTGGAAGTCTTTTTATCTATACTAGAATTTTTAAAATATTCAGTAGGAGATATAGTTTTCTCCAGATATAGTTTTTAAAATATGTGGTAAAAATGCAGCAACAAGTTTCTAGAAAATACTGTATTTTTCAAAAATATGCGGTTAAAATGCAACAAAATATCATATTTTTCAGAAAAACCAATAAAAACTCATTCTTTTTTAAAATATCTAGTGAAATTGCATAAGTTTTATCTTTTTTGAGATTTTTCGTACCAGAATTTTTTGTATAACTACTAGATTTTTTTGATTTTTTTACTGATTCTTCAAAGTGAATTTTTTTGACCGAATATAAAATTTTGAAGGATAAATAATGTGAACAACATTTTTACATTATGAAAATAGAGGTGTCTGGTTAAATTTGAGAGTTGCAAAATAAATTCTCCTATTTTGAGTATGTAAACTTTTAAATTGGGCCAATTTTGAGTGTTCTCAAGCCCATTTTCCTATTTTTTTTCATGAAAAAAATAGAATAACTTGCGTAAATAGAATTGAATTTGGAGCGAGTGTTAACAGTTAGAATATTTTTTTGAAAATTTTGTATTTATATTTATGATCTTGGAATTTATTTATTTGCATGCTTTCAATACAAACTTTATATTTTATATTTGTATGCTTCTTTACTTGTGCCCAAGCTAACAACACTCTTAAAACAAGATAGTTTAAAACTTTTTTTGAATATGGTCCATAAAATCTATTTAAAATTGTCATTTGTATTGAACTTTCATATCAAAATGTTGTATATATATACTTTTGTAGACATAATGTAAAACTCAAGAGAAAATTATTATGTACATATCACTTGTTGCACCATCATTAATTAAAATAGGAGAATGTTTTTTTGTTTTGTTTTGAAAGAGGCAAAAACTTGGAGTGTTAATTTATGCTCTACAGGGATACGTTGTACAATCCAATATAAAAAAGAATTGCAATAAAAAAATCATTCATTCGCCTTTTAAAGTCAAAATATTATTTTCAAAAATAAAATTCCATATTATTTTACACATATGGCAGCCCCTTATTTATTCTCCAACAGTTGAGGTAGCCAAAATTACAAGCCCTAGCTAAAACAGTTTCTATTAGGAATATGCTCTTACACTCTTATAAGGATTTCCTATTTTGTTAATTCTTTCACAAGGGACACAAGATTATTATAAGACGATCCATTCTCGGTCAAAGCCACTCTACAATTTTCACTCATATCTTTAACCTTCCTCTTAATCTCATCACTACCGTTCATCAACTTAGTAACAACATTCTCAACTTCTTCCGCCCGCACCAAATCCTCACCCTTCTTATAATCCAACCTAATCTCTACCGCTAATCTCAATTCCCTAACCATCTCAAACGCATTCATCTGTTGTTCTGCATAAACCGGCCACGTGGCAACTGGTACACCGTACCACAAACTCTCCAATATGGAATTCCAACCACAGTGCGAAACGAATCCACCTACTGCCTTGTGGGCCAGCACCTTCGCTTGTGGGACCCACCCACACACTATACCCATCCCCACCGTTCGTTTTAAAAACCCATCCGGTAGAACATTCTCGTAACTCGCGTAATCCCTTGGATCATCTAACCGGGCTTTGGGCGGTTCCCTTAAAGCCCATAGGAATTTAATCCCAGCCCGCTCAAGCCCAATAGCAATTTGCTCTACCTGTTTCACTTCGAGACTTCCCAAACTACCAAAGCAAAGAAAAACCACAGAACCAGGAGCCTGCATATCGAGCCACTCCATGATGTAATTATATTGAACCGGGTTTGGATCCCATTGAGCCGGTCCATCAAGGTCAAGAATCGGTCCAATTGGATATACCGGTGGAAGATCTAAATCGGTGTAAAGTGATTGAAGAGAATAAGGCTCAAGCTCTTGTACTGTATTTACGATTATACCCTTTGTTTCTTTGTATCTTTCTGCATGATATGACATCCACGAATAAGCGCCGGTTTTCTTGTTCATCAACAAGCTAGGTAAAACGCGTTTCGGAAGCGGTTTTTTGAAACTCGGGATTTCAAACTCAGTTTCCGATTCTAGCGATTCAGTACTTGGAAGGTGGAGCATGAATCCGAGGAAACTCGCCGGCGACGCGAAGAAGAGGTAGCAAGGGAGGGAAATCTCGTTGGCCACATCGATGAGGGTGGTGGAGAACATGTCCACGAACAAAGCAGCGAGTTTAGCCGAGTCGGAAGTTGACTTGGTTGATGATGTGAGGTTTAGGAGTGCGTTTCTGATGTTATTTTTTTGGTTTTGTATGAGGAGGGAGATGTAAGTGACGAATGATTGATACTGATCGGTTGTGGGAGGGTCTACGGGAGGGAGGTGGATGCAGCGGAGATTAGCGGCGGAGGAAGCAAGAGACTGGATGTAAGTGTTAACGAGTAGTCGTTGTGGGAGGGTGAAGGTGAAAATGGTAGCAGAGAATAAAGGGCTGTGTTTGATTAGATGGTTGGCGAATTCGACGACGGGAACAATGTTTCCGATGGCTGGTGTAGCGACAAAAACCACCTCAAATTTTGTCATGGTGATTAAGGATGGAAAGAGCATACTTTCGTATGATATTAATATTGAAGTATATTTTTTCGACACATATATTATTATTTATGGGTAATCTTACCTAATGAGTATTTGAAAATTGTGTAATAAATGTATACAATTAATGACTATTGTTTTTTTCATACATATTTGTGAATTGTTTTAACATGTGCTCACTATTGTTTTTTTCATACATATTTGTGAATTGTTTTAACGTGTGCTCCAAAGCACACGTTAGCATTGTCCATTAATTATTAATAATGTATTATGTCATGCATAGTATTAGGGTGGAAACTAGACAAGTTTGGAAAGTTTTGTGAACTTGCTCTACAATAACTTTTAGACAATTCTTATTTGTTGAAACTTTCATAACCCCATGAGACTAATTAGACTTCAAACACTTGCAAACAATTTCTAGAATTTACAATTCCAACAACTACTATAATATGCAAAACTTATTATTATTATTATTATTATTATTATTATTATTATTATTATTATTATTATTATTATATAACAAATTTGATGATATTCGGAAATAGAAACTTGGTGGTAGATGGGTGAACTTCATCCTTAAAAGTTTCTAATACGATACTCTCTATTTGATGAACATTGAGAAAGTGTATATATAAGATTAATATTTTAACGCTTAACATTAAGAAAATAAACTTACAAGTATATAAAAATGAAATGTAGAATGGTGTGACGTAGAACCACTATACTATATGAACCATAGTTAGAATTACTCGGATAAATACAACGTCTGATACGGAAAACCATTGGATGTATTTTGTACTTGCTTAAAGAATAAATGTGTGACAAACTCTAGTTAAGGCCCATCAAAGGCTTTAAGGTTGTTAGTTAGGTTGAGAGCTAGCTCACATGGAATGAAATGTTCTATATGAGTGTATTTTTGTGCATTAGTTCGTTCTTCTCCCATATTGCGATATTCGGGTCTTTATAGCAACCACTCTAGGAATAGATAGTTAATTCCTTAGAATTCAGGGAGCATAATTAATTTCCATGAATCCCTTAGTGTCATTATTGACCAAGTACACGTTATCTGCACGATCACGTGTTATAGATGAAGGTACACAAGATTTGGGCGACATATCTAAAATAGGGGCGTTCAAACCAACAAAGGGACGATCTAGAAGGAACGACATACAAAACATATGCCCTCTCCATGCTCAAACGACCACTTCCAATAACACTATTACACAGTCACTCAAGTAAGAAGGCTCGCAGAGGCCGAAGTATTTTAGTTCCTTACTCATCTTCGAGCCTTTTACAGGAGCCTTATCCATACTTTACTCATACCTTCATGTTGCAAAGCTTAGGTTACCTTTTGAACGAGACTTAGTTGAGTTTTCTTGAAGAGACCTAGTAAAGCCCCTCATGAAAAACATAATAGAGTATTCCTGGTGAGACTTAGCTGAGTTTTTCTGTTGAGATTTAGTTTGGTGCCTTAGACGAGACTTAGTTGAGTCTTCATGACAAGACATAGTAGAGTCCCTTAGGCGATACTTAGTTGAGCCTTCATGACAAGACATAGTAAAGTCTCTCAAGTGAGACTTAGTTGAGTCTTTCTGGCAACACCATTAGCATCATGTGTAAGGACAGATGGTCATTCTTTCACAACCTTTCAAATACCACGATTCTTCCCTTTTATGAAAAATTTCATTTTCTTTTTTCACAAAGTGTACCATTTTCCATTGAAGGATGCAAATTTGTTTAGATAATAACTTGGAGACAGTTTGCCCCTAAGACGATTATTCCTAAATATGAGTTAGACTCTAATTCTATTTGTTGGACATGTGACTTTAAGCACAAGAGGGGGGGGGGGGGTGAATTGTGGAATTTAAAATTCGTGATTAATTTTATCCTTTCTCGATTAAGATCGTATTAGTATTTTTCAGGTGAGTAATCACAATGGAAATAAAATGTTAATAAGTAACTTGCAGAAATTAAAAGGATAGTGTTAGAAAGATTGCACCAGAGATTTATACAAGTTTGGCCGAACATTGGCCTAGTCCTGTCCCCAAGAGGTATTTTTGAGAATTTCACTATAAACTTTGAGCTTTTGAAGGTTAGCCAATGAACCTTAATACAATTTAATCGTGAGATTTTAACAGGCTTATCCCCAATCAAATGATAACTTTTAACCCGGGATAAACTATCGAACTGTTTAGAGATTTATGACTGATCTCAATAACCAAAACAAAACTTTTCCCGATAAAGCTTGCAAAACCAAGAACAAAGATTTTACAATAGGTTATTCTCAAGAACCAAATTCAATCTCTTAAAGGTATTGCACTCTTAAGAATATAAACGACCAACATGACCACTTACAAAAATATCTTTCTCACAAGTGTAGCTTCACTTAGTAGCATTAAGGCAATTATAAGTGGATAAGAATATTTTAGAGAGAGAGAGAGAGAGAGAGAGAGAGAGAGAGAGAGAGAGAGAGAGAGAGAGAGAGAGAGAGAGAGAGAGGGAGGGAGAGAGAGAGAGAGAGAGAGAGAGAGAGAGAGAGAAATTTCAATGAAGCTTCAAGAACTTTGCTAGATAGTATCTGATTGCATAGACACTTGATCTTGAGTAATCTACTGATGAGTTATAAGATGCTTTTGTTATAATCAGGATTTGAAAGATTTTTACATGCATTGTCGTCATCATAACTTCGAATGCGGATCTTCATTGTCTGCAAGAACATAGATCCATATAAATCACGGGTGAAACATATCCATGTCTTATATGGTTATTTTTCATTGTTTATTTTATTTTCAATGTATATATCTCTTCTTCTTCATATTATTTATATCTTTGCAGGTTTACTATCTGACATCTCAAACTTCTTCAGAAGTTTTCATGTATATTTGCTCTGATGAATATATGTTCTTTCTAGACGTTGATCAATCTGAATTCCCAAAAAGAATCTGAGTTCTCCCATTAGACTCATTTCAAATTCTGCCTGCATTAACTTAGAAAATTTCTTGCACAAGGAAGGATTAGCAGAACCAAAAATAATATCATCTATATAAATTTGCACAACCAGAATATCATTCTTAAGAGAATTACTAAGTCATTCATACCAAGCTCTGGGAGCTTGCTTCAGACCGTATAATGATTTCTTCAGTTTAAAGACATAATCTGATTTCTCAGAATTTTCAAAGCTAAGGGGCTGATGAACATACACTTCTTTAGAAATATATCCATTTAAGAATGCACTCTTAACATCCATCTGATAAAGAATGATTTATGATTAACAACAAAAGAAACTAATAAGCTAATAGATTCTAACCTGGCAACTAGTGCAAAGGTTTTAGTATAGTCTATCCCCTTTTGCTGACTATAGCCGTGTGCAACTAGTCGAGCTTTATTTCTTACAATCTCACGTTTCTCATTGAGCTTGTTTATGAATACCTATTTTGTTCCAATAACGTGGACACCTTTTGGTTTCTGAACAAGATTCCTGACGTCGTTTCTGGGGAATTGATTCAGTTCTTCTTGCATGACTATAATCCACTAATTCTCCAGAAGAGCTTCATCAATTGATGTTGGTTATACCAGTGAGAACAAACCCAAAAGAGTTTCTTCAAAAGGTTTGAATGATGAATGAGTTATGACTGGATCAACTTTATCTCCCAGAATCAATTCTTCAGAATGAGAAGTCCTTAGTCTATTCTTCTTCTGATGAAATACATTATTTACTATTTCTGGTGAAATTGTATCTGATTCTTTAGTTTCTGCAGCTTTGTCTCCTTCATTAGAATCTTCCTCCTTGGATTCTGATAAAGTAATCTTCAAATCTGCAAACTTTTCAACTAGCTTTGACTTTTCAGGGTCAAGCTTATCATCGAATCTAATATGAATTTATTCCTCAACAATATGTGTTTCTTTGTTATAGATTTTGTAGCCTTTGGAGCGTTCAGAGTATCCTAACAACAAACACTTTTGAGATTTGAAATCAAACTTGCCAAGATTCTCTTTAGTGTTTAACATAAAACAAATACAACCAAAAGGATGAAAATAAGAAATGTTGGATATTCTATTCTTCCATAGTTCATAAGGAGTCTTACCCAGAATAGGTCTGATAGAAATCTTGTTCTGAATATAACACATTGTGTTTACTTCCTCTGCCCAGGAGTGCTTAGCCATGTGAGTTTCTTGAATCATGGTACGAGCCATTTCTTGCAAAGTCCTATTATTCCTTTCCACTCCATTATGTTTTAGAGTTCTGGCACATGAGAAATCATGGGAAATTCCATGGGAATCAAAAATATTCTCATAGTATCTATTCTCGAATTCTCCACCATAATCACTTTTGACTTTGGCAATTTTTCAATCCTTCTCTGTTTGCACTTGTGAGCAAAAGGCAGAGAACATAGAATGTGACTCATTCTTGTGTTTCAAGAATTTTACCCATATTCAACGACTATAATCATCTACGATGAATAACACATATTTCTTACCATTGATTGAGGTAGTTTTCTCTAGACCAAAAAGATCAATGTGCAGAAGTTCTAATGGTCTAGAAGTAGAAACAAAATTTTTCGCTTTAAAAGAGGTTTTGGAAAACTTGCCTTTCTGACATGCTTCACAAAGAGCATCTAAAGAAAACTTCAGATATGGTAAGCCTCTGACTAATTCAAGCTTATTTAGCTGAGATATCTTTCTCATGCTAACATGGCCCAAACGTCTATGCCATACCCATTGCTCTTCATTTACAGACATTAGGCATTTAATATTCTGGTCCTTAAGATCAGAAAGTCTGGTTTTGTAAATGTTGTTTTTCGTCTTTCTATTAAAAAGGATTGGGCCATCCTTCTGACTAATAGCCTTACATGATTTTTGATTAAAAACGATATCATAACCATTGTCACTAAGTTGGCTAATTGCCAATAAGTTATGCATCAAACCATCAACTAGAAAAACATTAGTAATAGAAGGAAGTTTACTATTACCAACAGTTCCAGAGCCAATGATCTAACCCTTCTGGTTTCCTCGAAACCAACGAATCCTCTAGGCTTAAGTTTCAGACTTTGGAACATATGCCTTCTTCTCGTCATGTGTCGCGAGCAACCACTGTCCAGGTACCATGGTTGGTGTTTCAACTGAGCTGCTAAGGATATCTGCAACATATATTATCTTATCCTTATGTACCTACTTTCTGGGTCCTTTTTTGTTAGTTTTCCCAGAGTTTTCACAACTTTGGGTTTTTGTGCAACAGGATAATCAAGTGGAATTTATGCATGATACTTTATTTTAAGATCAGATTTCTGTGTCTGTGAAGGTGCTTTCACAAGCTCAGAACAATCAAGCTTTGTACCAGAAGGCACAGAATGATCATAGAGAGGTTTTGGTTTTATAGGTTGACTTTCGTCATTTTCAAATTTTTTTGTACACCCTAAACCTTTCTTGCCATTTTTTCTAACTCCATAGATCATGGAATCTATCTTGCTTCTATCTATACTTTTAGCCAAAAAGTGCTGGAATACTCTATCATACTTGTTGACACAATTGGTGTCAGAGATGTTAGAGACTAATTCTTCTTCTAACTTAGAAATTTTGCTTTTCAAAGCACAATTACTATTTTTTAAAGAAAAAATGTTTTCATTCAGAGAAGAATTATTCTATTCAAGCTTATCTTTGGCTTCAGAAGTAATTACATGGGATTATTTAAGATCCTTGTATTTACTTTGAAGAGTTTGATATCTTTCCATCATTTCTGAAAGACACGACTCTAATTCACAACGAGAGTTTAGATAATACCTCTGAGTAAGATTCTGAGTCTGATTCTGATTCTGATAGCATTTTGTCTTTGGGTTCTCCAGAGACTTCAGTGTTAATTGTTGTTGCCACTAGTGCAACATTTGCCTGTTCTTCGTCAAATTCTTCTTCTTCAGAATCTGAGTCATCCCAAGTTGCCATGAGTCCCTTCTTAACTTTGGTGAATTTCTTCTTAGGCTTCTTGCCTTTCTTAAGCTTTGGACACTCGTTCTTGTAATGACCTGGCTCATTACACTCATAGAAGATGACTTCTTTTCTAGAAATATGCTTCTTCTATTCAAATGTTGAGTTAGAGCGACCATTGTTCCTTCTTGATCCTATGAACTTCTCTTGCCTATGTTTCTAGAGTTTGTTGATCCTTCTGGAGATAAGTGATAACTCATCTTCTGAGTCTTCATCAGAATCTTATGGTTCTTCCTCAGCTTGATAAGCCTTTGCCTTTTCAGGCTTAGACTTAAGAGCAATAGGTTTACTCTTCTTCTGAGGTTCATCTTCCTCCAGCTCAATCTCGTGACATTTTAATGAAATAATAAATTCTTCAAGACTTATACTGCTCATATCCTTAGATAGCTTTAGAGCAATTACCATAGGTCTCTATTTCTTGGGAAGACTTCTGATAATCTTCTTAACATGATCAGCAGTAGAATATCCTTTGTTTAGCACTCTGAGTTCTGCTACCAGCATCTGAAATCTTGAAAACATAGTTTCCACAAATTCATCATCATCCATCTTGAAGGCTTCATATTTCTGGATTAGGGCAAGAGCCTTTGTTTCCTTTACTTGAGCATTTCCTTCATGAATCATTTGAAGTGAATAAAAAATGGACTTGGCAGTTTCTCTATTTGTTATTTTCTCATACTCAGTATAAGAAATAACATTTAGAAATATAGTTCTTTCCTTGTGATGATTCATGTATTCTTTCTTTTTTTTGATTTGTCATAGCACTTCTTGACACTTTTACTCCTTCAGCATAAACTAGGTGAATGTATCCATCAACTACAAGATCCCAAAGATCTACGTCGTAACCAAGAAAGAAAGTTTCAATTCTATCTTTCCAATAGTCAAACTTATCACTATCAAATACTGGTGGTTTGGAACTGTAGTGATCTTTCTCTTTTGGGATAAGATTAGCATTAATGGCAGCCATGATATCTCATACAAATACTGGATTGGTACTGAACACGGTGAAGTATTGATAAAACTTTTATCACAATCAGAATCAAAGCTCTGACGCCAATTAAAGGTGTGAGAAAACACAAGAAAGGGGGTTTGAATTGGGTTTTCAAAAATGAAAGCTTTTTGTGAAACTCAAACAAATATCACAAAGATACTAATAAGAGATAAAGATACACGATATATCCTGGTTTACTTGAAAACTATCAAGCTAATCTAGTCCACATGCCAAGGTGATTTCACCTTATACACAAGGACTTAATCCATTATAATCAACTGATTACAATTTGCACTAGCAACTACTGATGACTAACAACAAAGACTAACTCTCTCTTCTTAAGGATTCTAACCTAACTGGCCCCTTAAGGAATTACAAACAACTATTTGAAAAATAATTGTTTACCATGAATTTTCTTCTACACAAGCAGATATAAACACTATGAATATCACAAAAAATGACTTAAAGAAAATTTGCACAATATGAATATTTTTCTTACGTTGTGTTGTAGTGCTTCACTACTGATCTAATTCTCATCCGTTGCTTTTTCTTCAAGTGGTCAATTCCTTATGTAGCCAGTAAAAGATCTGTTGGAGGGCACATCGAGAATATCCTTGAGTGAGCTGGCGGCTTGAAGGAATTTTGTTACGCAGGGATGAAAATCGTACACAAAAGTTGTCCTTTGTACCACCAAATCAGGGTAGTGGAATGGAACATTTTGATACGTACTATGTAATATTTTCCCTTGTAAACTTTTGATCTTATCTTTTGTACATCAGAGGCTTTTGAATAGAGATGATTGAAGCATTCGTACAAGAATTGACCACTGGGTCTTCAGAGTCTTTAGAACTTGTTCACCAGAACTTTGTCTTTAGAATTTTTAGCACTCAGTCTTCAGAACCCTTGGTCTTCAGAAACTTAAGTCTTCAGAACTTCGTTCCGCAGAACCTTGTCATCAGAGTCTTCAACACTTAGTCTTTAGAAGATAATAACTTCAGAAGCTAGAAATCCTTCATAAGTAAATCATCAGAATCACACTCAGAGACGGAATCAAAGAGAACATTATAGCAACAACATATTGTCTTCTTAGAATATTTCTGAATGTGAGCAAATCAGAAGTAGACTTGCTTCTTTGGTGCAGAAGCAAATTTTGGTCAAACCAGATTGTCATCGTATATGGTTTCTATCAGAGTCAGAGCCTGTTTGTTAATCCTTCAAAAAAATAATCTTGTTCTAATAATCTCCCCCTTTTTTATAGTGACAAAACAATGTATTTTGATGAAAAAATTTCATTAAAAAATAATCAAAATGAAATGACATAGATAAGTTTAGAAATAACTTCCCTTTATCAAGGTCCCCCTGAATCTAAGACTTAAAAATCTTATCAGATTTGGAATACCAGAGCCTGATTATAAAGATCTTATCAGATTCAGAATAACATAGCCTGATTATATACCAGAGCTTGATTGGTCTTATTAGATCTAGAATATGATTCTGAGATGGTTCAAGTCTGATTCTTATCATATGCATAAGATAGTCATGTTTACCAGATTGTCAATATCGTTCCTGAAAATAAATTCTAAGAAGAAATTGTGTGCAAATATAATGTTAGAATGTCATAATTGTGATTCAGAGAACAAAATATTTTTATCAAAATAATTTTTTCATTAGTACTCCCCCTTTTTGTCATAATAAAAAAGGTAATTGAAACAAAAATAACAACTAAGAGGTAGCCTAAATAGTGTCTAAGGTTTAGGAGAAGGAGGGAGCCTCTGAAAGATGAGCGGGCGCATTCTAAATGCTAGATGTGATTTTATCTTGTTTATCCATTATGGTTCTAAACAACTCTTGTTCTTTCTGAATGCTTTCCAGCGTCTTTAACACTGGATTAGAGGTAGAGTTTTCAACAACTTTGAGAGCTTCTTCTTGATTCTTCAGTTCAGATTCTCTCTCAGTTAAATCTTGAGCTTCCTTAGCTTTCCTTTCAACTTCTCTATCAAGAGCTTCCTTAGCTAGTCTTTCAGCTAATTCCCTTTCAGCAGCTAGCTTTTTTTCAGCTTCCCTCTTGGCTTCCAATCTATCTTCTGCTTGCCGGACAAAGTATTCTTTTGTCTGAACAGAGAGATTTTTTTATCTTCTGAAACTTCACTAACATCCATTGATTGAACCGATTCCAGGGACCACCTAGAGTAGAAGGGTTATCACTGGAACTAGATTCATCATAAATTTTATTGAATCTCCTAGCTACACTGTCTTTAAAAACAGAAATGAATTCATCAAGGTTAGGAAGGGGAAGGTCAGAAGATTGGTGTTCAAGGATTGTTTGGTTTTCTTCATCAGAAGCAGCTAGATTTGAAAGAGTTTGATTAGAGTTTGATGATGAAGAGTAAGAGTCATCTGAGATGGTTATTGCTTTTGAGGTTGTGGGTGATGGAGGTTTGGTTGTTGAAATAGGTTCTGTAATGGTTTCTTCAGAGTTGGTTATAGGAATGGGTTCTGTAGAGAGTCCTTCAGAAATGGGTTGAGTGAATAATGGTAATGAAATGGTGGGAGTTGGTTGAGTAGAGGTAGTATGGAATATCTGAGGTGGAATTTGTGTAAATGGTGGTTTAGAAATTGAAATTATCTGAGGTAACAATGATGGTTCAGAAATAGGGATGGGTGAAGTTGTCAGTATTGTTGAAAAAATTGGTGGTGTTGAAAATAATGGAGGTGGTGTTGGAAGAGATGGAGATACATTTCTATCAGAAATAACAAATGTAGTTACAGAAGAATCAAAAGACTTACTTGTCTATTCTGGATCGGGTGCTAGTGAAATATTCTGTGTGTTGGCTTCACCCAGACCTTTCTTTTGCTTCTTTGCATTCTTCTTCTGAGAAGTCTTGTTGTGGGGTATTTTCTTCTTCATCAGACCGGGGGGATTTTCTGGTAGATATTCAATCCTGAATCCAGATAGATTTTATCCTTCAGCTTCTCGCATCTTTATGTATTCCTCTATAGCCTCTGGATTGTCATGCTTGGTGAACAGAGGAAATCCACTTATAATCATTCTTCTGGACTTCAAACTCTCACAATTTGTAGCCATGCTTAGTTCAACTCTGATTTCATTGATAATCTGCATCCTCTTTAGATTTATGCCATTCAAAGGTGTTCCAGTTATAATGTCCAACTCTTCTTTGAAATTCAAGTTAGCTAGATGATCAACCATTCCACTTTCAATCAGAATATCTGAGATTAGTCTTCCAAGAGGAATGTAGTTTCTAGGCTTTTTTGAATCATTTCTGGTTTCTCTTATAGAATCTCTGAGATATTTGAATAGAAGGGAAGGAAGGCAGATCTTTTTACCTTTCATCAGATGATACAACATGTATTTCTTATCAGTATTGATGAAGTCAGATGAACTAGAAGCAGGTCTATGGTAAATGCAACCCATAATGATTATGAGCCAGACTCTAAGTTCCTCAGATAAATCCTGACTCTTGTAGGGAAGTTTACATCAGTTGATTGAGTGATGTCATACCCCAAATTTGTCCTGCCCGTGTATAACTTTCATTATGTACATCCACCTGTTGTTATTCAGAAAAATCCAAAAAAAAAATGTTTTCCTTGCTGTCCAAATCTAGGTTGCTGCAAGGATGAGTTGAGGTTCATTTGAGGTTTATCTAGTCAGGTGTATGATCTGCATTGACAGAGATTCATCTAGTAGGACCTAATTTTGATTAGGCAAAGGTGTATTTAAGGCCAGGGTTTAAGGCTGATCTGATAGGTGTGCCTGAGGATCCAATTGGGGTTTATGTGCCACATCAAGTCATCTGTGTATGGACTAAGTTATCCAGCCTTGCTGAATTTAGATGTTTCATGGTGGAGAATTACATGGAATTTGTCCCTTTCAATTAGGGTTTTTGGTGCAGTTGTAATGCATCTCATTTTAAGTTGTGATTTCAAGGCATATTATTGACTGAGTATTTGGATCATAGTGAAAACTTTGGTTTACCAATGCTCAAGTGGTTAAATTCAGGAATCGGTTCATTTTTAGTCAGATTCAAGGCACAAAGGTTTCGTTGCTTCAAGGCTTTAGGGCACCCAAAGATCCAGAATGTTACCTATTAATTCTTTCAGGATTAATTCAAGAACTTTTGGAAATTGTTGGATTTGATTCGAGATTTGTGGAGTTTCTTTGAAATTGATTTGGGCAAGATTGTACAAATTCAAAAAGTCAAGGTTTAAGCAAAATGCAAGAGTAATACGGAGGGTGTAAATAGTATGTTCAAAGCCCATTTTTTATTTACGAGCCCAACTTACAAAATAATGTTACACATTTGTGACTAAAAAGCCAAGCCCGGATTTTGAATAAAGAAGCCCATTATTACAAGTCACTAAATATTAAAAAAAATAATAATAAGATTTTTATTCCTCCATTACGCAGTGCAATTCCAATCCCTGCCCCACTTCATTACTAAACCGTACATGACTCCAATATGCACAACTGGAAGCACCTATTATACGACCAAGTCCATAAGTTATAAAGACGGAAAAACGACAACACAAGCCCTCTGAAAAAACACATACGAACCACACACAATTGAAAAAAAAAAGAATTTACTTGAAGAGGAGATGAGTCGCGACGCACCAAACAAAAACCTGCAACGTTCTGCTACTGCAAAAACACACCCATGTATGGACCTCACATGTATAAATTCAAAAAGGTTGCAGCACGATATCAGGACGATAGAATGCATAAAGCTCAAAAGAATCTCCCACCTCCTTCATCCATCAAAGCAGAACTTTAAACTCCAGCCAACCCTTAGATATAATCTCCTTCAATTTACCCCAAATCTCGGGATATAAAAAAAGATCTTCATCAATTAAATCTTCAAATCCCTTCTGTTTTTGAACCCAACATAACCGTGTCAATAACTCAATATCCTCCCTTCAAGTGTTCATCTTTCTTATTCAATCTAACAACAATAAACCACTCTCCAAATCACTTCCCAGCCTCCAAACCCAAAATTAATTTTTACCCAGAACCTAGAAAAGCATAATAGAACCAGAAAAGGTTGAAGAAAGATTGCGAACCAAGACATAGGGAAAAAAATCTGAACAATGCGAACTTGAGCATATCAACTTAAAACGAGATGGAATAGAACCCCCAAGATGAGGCGATTTGCGTAAGATTTCAGATCTAAACATTGTTGCTCTTGTTTCTTCACGATTCCCACCCTCAGGTTTTAAAGAAATATGAACGGAGCGATGATGAAGTGAACTCGAATCTATTATCGTTACTGATGAGACGAGTTTTTGCTGTTTGGAGAGGTGATGGGCTGCAGGCCCATATGATCCTCTCCCTTGCTTTATTCTCACCCATTATCCAGTCCACACCCCCATGACATTTTTTATAATAAATTTTAGAGTTTTTAACAATCTTTTCTAAATTAGTTTTTTAGAGTTTTTAAACTTACTTTTTCTCAAATAAGTTTTTAAGGGTTTTTTTATAATATTTATTCTAAATAGTTTTTCTAGAGTTTTTTAATATTTTGATTATCTAGGTTTTTAATGATTTGTTTTAAAATCTTTCAATATTTTGTTTTCTAACTCTTAAATTTTTAGCTTTGAATATGTTTTCTCAATTAATTTCACTTCCATTTTTCTTCATTTATTTGGTCGATGACAAGACCTCCATAAGTTGTTATCGGTCAAATTATTGATAGATAATAATTTATCCGAGACCACCTTCTTTTCTCTTTCAATTTCTTCTTCTTTTTCGATTTTATTTAATTTTTTCGATCTATGAAGTCTTTCGATTCGTAGACGTCGATTTGTCGAAGTCGATAACCTTCATAATGTCAAATCTATGGAGAATGACCATTTGGGTCATTTTCTCTACTTTGGGATCGCGATAGGCTACCTTCGGTTAGTCGACACGAGTTTATGATTAAGACGAGATCCCACCATTCTCTTATCCATGCGACACGATTTAATCGGAAAATGATCCTCAATATCATTTCTCTATCTTGTTTTTAACACGGATATCAATTTACGCGACCTCCTATAGTTCGAATTTCATCATAAGTCGAGCTACGATGGTTTAGCGTTACATTTCGTCCCAATTCAATTCATAAATCGACTAACCACTAACTTTACTTTCTGTCAATATACAACTGCTTTATTTTCTATCAAATATATTATGCTTTATCTTTCAGTCAATATTATCCTGATTTATATTATCTTGTTCATATACTCGTTGATATTTATCTTGATATATTATTGTGAATATTCTTGTATACATTGTTATATATCCCGTATATTATTCATATCTTGTATATATTCATATTCATTTGTACATTTTTCAAAATACATAGTAATTATCAAAACCATAAAATCCTAAATTGGTGGAGTGTTGGTTGTTTGTCCGAGTGACGGATCATTGGACTTTGTCAGAAACTCTAGCTTGGAATTTTGTTCAAATTTTGCTCAAGGCTTAGTTTAGGACACATTGCACACACACGACTTTCTCTTGGGCTACCTAACAATGAGACCTTTTATTTCGTGCAATCCCGTGTAATTTACATGTACCCCTCTCCCATCTTCGATGTACGTATTTCATATTTCTTTGACTGCGATTTATCTTCTAGGAGCACCCCCAGGGACTAGCATAACCGTTTTCAAACTAATTCTCAATTCGTCATCGAGCCATTATCAAACACCCTTCTGTAAGTCGAGTGCTCGTCCGCATTCTCCATTAACCTATCGCACACACTGTCACACTTCATTGTGGTTTTGATATTAGGAGCACCCCTAGGGACTAGTATCGTTTCTCACACTTTAACCCTTGACTCTTTGTTAAGTCGGTTCCGTTTTCAATCAAAACCCTCGACTCGTCGTCGAGCCATTTTTCAAACCCACTTTCATTCCACCATGTTTTTTTGGACGCAAATACAAGTCAAACCCTTGATCCAACGTCAAACGGATTTTCTCGACATATTGTTAAACCAATTCACCACCTTTTCTTTTCAAACTCTTCTCCTTGAATCTAAAAACCTTGGTCTCGTACCGAGTGCATTTTCAAAGCTCTTTTCCTGATAAAACTTGAATGGTAGTGGAGTGGTTAGGCGTAGGCCTTCTCCTTTCTTGAGTGCTTGACATTACCTTTAGGGTTCACTGTCAAAAAGCGCTTACCATTTGATATCAAAACATCTTTAATAAGAGAATGAAGTTCTATTTATATTGAACTAAAGAGAGAGGATTGAGTGCGGGCTTCTTCCTCTTCGAGTGTCAGGATACTCACTATAGAGTGTGTGGTCACGATACTTGTCTTTCGGTATGAAGACATAACTATATTCGCCACACCATATTCACAACCAATTTTTTGAGATAAAGAATTGGGTACTACCCGCAATGGGTTACTATCTGAGGACCTATTTCATCCCTAAAAATAACTGTCACAAATCAAATGTGACATCTTGCCTCGATGGAGAAAACTCTCTTTTCGAAAAGGACATGCTACGTCCGTTCTACCGCAAACAGGTAACGCCTAAGACTCCACAAGCGAGCTGCAATACACCTAACTGCTAGAATGCACACGTTATGATTGTCTACTAGAACTTCCCAGTTAACCGTAGGACGAACTACGACTGCTCTGATTTCTCATGCCCGTTGAGAATACATAGGCATAGGATTGTGACGATTTTAGTGAGCACTCTTCTTTCTTTTCCACCTTTAGCCCCATTCTTTCCCAGAAAATGACATGCTATGTCCGTTCTACCGCAAATAGGTAACTCCTAAGACTCCACAAGCAAGCTGCAATACACCTAACTGCTAGAATGCGTTTGTTAGCATCGTCTACCAGAAATTCCCAGTAAACCGTAGGCCGAACTACGGCTGCTCTGATTCTTCACTTCTTTTAAGTGAAGATATGTAGGCACAAGGGCCCAATCCTTGTTGAACACACTTTCTCATCTTTTCATCTGTAGTTCACCGAACTATATCGACTCTGACTTTCTCATACCCATTGAGAATACGTAGGTATAGGACCGTGAAGTCCTACCGAGTCTCTTCTCCCCCTTTCTTGTCTCTCTTTTCCCTGTTTCTAACTTCTCTCTCTCTCTTTCCCATTGGAACACTCTTTAAATCAATACCCTTTAGCAAATACTTTCACACATATGACAAATGGTTCCCATCGAGTATGATGGATGCGAGGGGTGCTAATACCTTCCCTTCGCATAACCGGCTTCCGAACCCTTTCTCTTGTTTGCGAGACCATCTTATCTGTTTCTTTTTTAAGGGTTTTCTCGATGTTTTCCTTTCCCCTTTTAGGATAAATAAAGTTCAATGGCGACTCTTCTGTCTTTTTGTTCTCGCCTCTCCGCCGTTGCATTTTCAAGTAGCGACAGCTTGGCGACTCTGCTGGGGAAACCTAGCAGGCCAAACCTAGTTTGTTTGACGTATGTGTGTTTTATTTGCTTTTATGGTTTATTGTGCTATGTTCCTTTTACCTGTAGGGTTTATTGGGGATAGTTTATAAGGATAAAGGCTTTCTATCCGAGCTTTCTAGTATACATTAAGTTAAGAGGTGGTTGCTTTCTGATTTGCGAGACTTAGGACCCGTTGATTTGGTTTGACTTCCACCGCTCAGTTGAGACCTCTTTGGGATGATTATATCTTACATGTAGTCGTAATGGCGTCTTTATTTTCGACCTGGGAGTCCCTGATTCTGAGGACCTTTTGTAGAACCTTATTCTGAAGGTTACTAAAACATAACTCTGTGTTCATCCTTTGAAAGGATTATCGTCTTACGAATCATCGTTATGATGGAAAACTCTTGAGGGTTAGTGCATGGGACTTTGTTTAAAGCCTTTGGGATGCCCTATTATAAACCAATAGATTGCCTACTCGAGGTGAGGGATATCTCGTTGTGTTGTCCTGCAGGATCTTTGACCTTGATCCCTTTTCTGTTGCACTCATAACATTGCATTTGCATAAGCATCTAAGCATCATTTTGCATATTTTTATCTAACCAAAATACAAGGAGCTCACCTCTCATTCGTTTGCAACCCGTGGTTGATTTCCCTAAACTCATATTAAACTTGTGGGGGCTATGAAGCATTTGAAGCAAGAGGAACATAGATGCCTTGAAAGGCCAGTTAGACGAAGCAAGCAAGGTACCTATGTCAGAGAACAACCGCCAGAATGCTGATTCCCCAGGATTTACTATGGTAACTAATCCACTGTATGATCTTCTCCCTGATGACGATATTCCACAAGCAAACATTCTTCCTCAACCCCAGAGGGTGCCACTGACTGATCCCATGAAGGAAAAGCTTTGTGCCATTGATGAGAAATTCCAAGCTATGAAAGTGCATAATACGTTTGGGATCGATGTTGTTGATATGTACCAGACTTGGTGATTCCTCCAAAATTCAAGGTACCCAACTTTGAGAAGTACACATGCTTTAGTTGCCCGAAGCGTCATACAATCAGCTTCTGCCGCATCTGGTTCAAAGCTCGTTGTTGGAGCCCAAGATTCTCAAGCCGTTGCCAAAACCATACCCTCCTGGGTAAGATTCCAATATGCATTATGGATATCATGTTGGATCAATGGGGCATTCAACTGAAGATCGCAAAGCCTTCCTGGCTAAAGTGCAACAACTGATTGACAAAGGTTGCATATCCTTTCCAGAAAAATAGTGTGAAGCTACTGCTGTTGTCAACAACAAAGGTCAGTGGCAAGGGTTTACCTCAAAACTTTCAGTTCCTGTCCCCGAATCCCTATGGAATGTCGGTGAACATCGTTGCCGTAGCAGAAGGAATCACTTCTCAACCAATTCCAACGCTTGGAGCTACTGTTGGAGCTATCCTGCAGGCCCAGCCTACTGTTGTTCATATTCTCGTTCCTCATGCCGAAGATAATTTGTTGGATCGGTATGATGACGTGCAAAAATATCATGCTGCTATCCCCATTTGCCAGTCCTGTTACCGTCAGGATTCTGAAGCCATCAAGATGTGTCGCGATCTTGCCAAGAAACTCTGAGTTATGGAAAAGCACAACTCAAAACCCTCTCAGTACTCTGGAATTATGCTTGGTGCCTGATTTTTTCATTCCTACCAAGTTTAAAGCACCTGAATTCTCAAAGTACAAAGACCTCAGTTGCCCAAACATTCATCTGAAGATGTACTATCGTAAAATGGCTGCTTATGCCAGAGATGAAAAACTAGTGATTCATTGCTTCCAAGGCAACTTGTCTGGGGCACCACTCGAATGGTATATGCAGCTGGGTATAACAATATGCACACTTGGGCTGAGCTACTAGATGCTTTTGTCAAGTAATACAAATACAACACTGACCTTGCTCCAAATCGTACTCAACTTCAGAGTATGACTCAGAAGGACAGTGAATTCTTCAAGGAGTACGCGTAACAATGAAGAGAGCTAGTTGCAAGGGTGCATCCACCTTTGGTTGATTGTGAATTGATTGACGTCTTCATGGGTACCTTGCAAAACCAATACTATGAAAAGCTAATCAGTAGTGTCTTTGCTGGATTCTCCAAATTCTCTCAGAAGGACAGTGAATCCTTCAAGGAGTACGCGTAACAATGAAGAGAGCTAGTTGCAAGGGTGCATCCACCTTTGGTTGATTGTGAATTGATTGACGTCTTCATGGGTACCTTGCAAAACCAATACTATGAAAAGCTGATCAGTAGTGTCTTTGCTGGATTCTCCGACTTGGTGATTGTCGTTGAGAGAATTGAGGAAGGTCTAAAGAGCGGAAAAGATCCAAAGAGGTTTTAGTAGCCAAACCAGTGCCAAGAAACCTTCAACGAATACAAGAAGAAAGAGGGCGAAACAAAAGTCGTCTCTGTGCAGAAAGGGCAAACTCCCGCCCCTATGCCTTATCAAATCCCTTACTACCCGTATCTATATGTTGCTGCTGCACAATATGCTCCAATGCCTTATCATCCAGCTGATCAAGCAGCTCAAGCTCAAACGCCTCAACAGCAGGTTCCTTATTAACAACCCTGCAACTAGTAGGGATATCAATACCCTCCTCAACAACAACTGCAAGCTACTCAATAATAGCAAGCCGCTCGTCAACAACGTCAGTCTAATCAGCAGAGAATGTGGAAACCAGATAGGGTCTTTGACTATCTACCAATGCCATATGCACAGATCTTTGCTCAATTAATGGAGAAAAAGGTTGTAGTTCCAAGAGAATTTGGCTCTCCCAACTGTATTCATGCCGACAATGATGCAAATGCTCATTGTGAGTTTCATAAGGGTGCTCCAGGTCACACCATTGAGAACTGTAGGGCTTTCAAGCACAAAATTAAAGATATGATCGACAGGAATGCTATTAGCCTCAATAGGGAAGTCTCCAAACGTCATCGACAATCCTATGCCACTAGCCAGCTAGTGCCAGCACCAGATCAAATCAAATCAAGTCAAGTTCATCCCTGAAGAAGGCAATCATGTTACCATTTGTTTCCTTGGATTTTGTCTCTATTGTTTAAGGATTGTATGCTTTGAAGATTGATATTCGTATTTGGTTTTCATTAATGTGTTGCTTATGCATGTTTCGAATTAGTTATATCGTATTCACTCATTTCATCATAATCACTGACGCATATTTTGTTCACTTCACTCTTTGCCAACTGTTGTTTAGCATGATTGGAGGGAGGATAGCGAAAAATAAATACTCATAATTGCAAACCATATGCTTTCCGACAAAATCTCGTCGATGATGTACATGCATTGTTTCAATTCCCCAAACACTGGAGATATAAGGAGTTAATCCCTAGTAAACCACTTCGAGCCTAGAAGTAGAAGTTTCCTTCGGATATTCAAACCTTTACACTCAACCTGTGGCAGGGTAGTGTTCAATTAATCCCATTACCTACTCAAATCAATGAAGCCAAAATACAAAGACATGACGGTTGTTCACCAATAACCCATAACATGGCAGTCACAATCCTCCAACAAAATCTAAAAAAATCGAAAGCCTGTTGTTCGTGACCCTGTTGTTTTTGTTGTTGAACTCCACCGTTGAATTTTTCTGAGGAACCCTTCTTCTTCTTTATAAACTCGTCCCCCATGGATGAACCTTCGAAGATTTTTCTCTTCTTTCTTGCTTGCATGTTTTCGTCTTTCTTTCTCTTTCTCTTTCACTGATGAACTTGATGATTTCTGAAAAAACAAGATTAAAAAACCTCTGTTAGCCAGACTGCTCACCTTCTTTCGTGGGTTTGAAGTGATTTGAGTTGATGGTGAAGTTTCTCGTTCTGGCCAGTGATGAATCTATCTTTTGAGGTCTTTGGGGTTTTTGCCGCCGGTTGATTTGGTGATGAGGGTTCTTTGTTGATGATCTGGGCTCTTTGTTGTTGTTGGACCGTTGATGATGATGATGATGTTCTTCGGAAAAAAAAACCACTTTTATGATTTTATGATGTTCTGATGATTTATTGCGAGTCTCATGGCTCATATGTTGTGATTTCTTGCGATTTTTTAGGCTCCATTGTTGTTGTATGTTGCGACTTTTATGATTAGTTGTTGTAATGTGGCTGAACTTTTGGAATGTCGGTTGTTGCGAAAATTGTTGCTGGCTGTTGCGTTTTTTTTAGGATCTTCTGGAGCTTGATTGTTTTGATTTTTCCAGGAATTTGTTGGCTGAATTTGCTGCGTTTGTTTGATTTGTTTGGTTTAGAATCTTTGGGAAAATGTGTTTGTGCTGTGTTTGGCAAAAAATCATTTTTTCAGGAAAAATACTTTTTCCAAAAGCAGTTTTTTTCAAAATCACTTTTCCAAAAAACTTTTTCTCTCTCCTGGACTAAATTGGAACAGATATTGCCGGGTCTAGGCCGGGGTCGAAAAATTGAAGTCGGGAGCTGGCGGCAGAATATTCCGTTACCCTCCCGACGCACTCGATGATGATAATTAACTGAGGGTATCAGATTAGTTCTAACGTTAATACTTGTTTCATCTATTGTCGATTTTTTCGTGCAGGTTCGGAAAAATAAAAGTCGAAGAATCAGACTCGAAGACAAATCTAGAAACTAAGCATTCTAGGACTTAGGGATTTTTGTAAATGTAATTTCTTTTGTAATAAAAAAATAGAATTCAAATAATAAATTCAATTCTTTATTTTTCCGATCAAACTTCTCCGATTAAAAATCATCCGATTAAAATCTTAAAATAATTCCTCCAATTAAGCTCAACCAAATAAATCCATTTAATTGAATTTATCTGATTATATTCCTCCAGTTAAATTCATACAGATAAATTCGTCCAACTAAGGCCATCTGCTTAAATCCATACCAATAAATTCATCTGCTTCAATTGCCCAACTAAATCCACCTGACCAAGTTCATCTGATTAAAATTCATTCGATTAAAAGTCATCTGATTAAACTTATTCTGCTAAATTCATTTAATTAAATTTATCCAATGAAATTTATCCGATTAAGCTGTGACGTTCCAACTCCAAATTCGACAATTAATCATTTTGCACAATTTGAATCCGACGTGACCGCTAAGTTCAAACAAATCCCTTTGCGAATTACTTCGTATCTGATAATAAAGTCAGTGAGTATAGCCTCGAACGGATAAGCAGAGAAATTCAGTTAAACGGCAAAGCGAACTGTCTTCTGTATTGAAAATTTAAACCGCATCTCGAATGATTTAACTCGGTAACCTGAATCAGCTCAACTAATAACCATGATCAGACCCACAGATGTTCATTATAAATTCCACATAAACCGAAATTCCACTGTTTTCTTCAAAATTGACTGGTGACTAGCCGAAAGCAGGCAAACGCGCGTCTGTTAAAATAAATTCCACAAAGCAAATTCTCGCACTGATTTAACTCGAATCCACTGATATCTCGACACATTCAGATCCATATGGTTTCGGAATCAAACAACATTTTTGAAATTCCACTGAAGACTAAATCTCGGCTCTTGAATAAAATATGCTGTGTCACGAGAAATCTGACGTCACAAACTGCCGTAAAATTCAATCCTTCCTCAAATAGGTCACATGACTCGGAGATGGAAACCCTGATCGCTCGAGGGATCCCCGCGGACGACTCAGCTTCATAAATTGTCAGCGGGCTGCAAGTTAATGATCATTTTGCCCTTCATAAGCTAAAGAGCGCACAATGTGATTTTTTCTGCAAAACCAACAGACTGAGCAACCTGGTTAGCAATTAGTTTACAATGCAATGCAAAATGAGATGAAATGCGAAATGAACCGACTCATCTAAGGGTAAAATTTGGGGTATTACAGGTTCCCCTATTTAAATAGCTTCACCGGATGATTTGAGCGACGAAGGCTCGAGAAATCATGGTGAAAGGGATTTAAATACAGATAACCAAAAATTTTGCCCTTAGATGCAGTGATATGCAGTGCTATGGACAAAACAAAACGAACTATAATGCGGACAATGTTCTGATTCTAGTATGATGCATATGATGGGATGATAAATGCAAAGATGTAGACGAGACAACGACACAAGAGACAAACGGGACGAACGAACCACACTGGGGAATACGACGCACTGAGGAAACAACACGACACTGGGGAATTCTGAAGTGATGGCCAACTGGTGCGAGCACGATCAATTGTCACTTTAGAAATAAATGGTAAGAACGGGATCCTCAATGGATATGGCACCGACGAGACGGCCTCCACTGGGGAATATCCAAGAGTAATTGCTCAACAGGTTCAGGCATGACCAACTGATACTCTAGGGTAGGATCAAGTAAACATAATGCTGGAGCATTGAGCAAAGAATAACATTCGAGCTTCTGGAAACAGGATCTTCAGGACTCATTAGAAAATATACAGGGTAAAACCCGCTGTATGCCATAATAATGGACTTTAATGGGGACTTCCTTGATAAGTTTCTTGAGAGAGAAATGCCACTTATTGTTGGAAGGGACTTACATACCATAATCAGATGATAAGCTTCAAAATGTGATTCAGCTTCTTCTTTAACTAAACGATTCATACAGAAAGGGTAAATAAACTTCCCCACACTTCAAATTTTGTGCGCTCTGAATAGGTCTCAGTTTCTTCTTTTACTAAAGGGTAAAATAAACCTCCCCCATACTTCAAGGTTTGTATACCATGAACGGGTCTCAGTTTCTTCTTTTACTAAAGGGTAAAATAAACTTCCCCCATACTTCAAGGTTTGTATGCCATGAACGGGTCTCAGTTTCTTCTTTTACTAAAGGGTAAAATAAACTTCCCCCATACTTCAAGGTTTGTATGCCATGAACGGGTCTCAGTTTCTTCTTTTACTAAAGGGGAAAATAAACTTCTTCACGTTTCAAGGTCTGTTGCTCCCTGAATATGATTCAATTTAAACCTCCCCACTCTTCAAGATGAAAGGGAAATGGAAACCAGCTTCTCGATGGAGATGGCCACTTGCTGCTAGTCATGATAAAGATAGGATAAGCTTCTCAGGCGAGAAATACCGCTTATTTGCAAGAGTAGCAATGATAAGCTTCTCGGATGAGAACTGCTTGTAGAGGTTGTAAAATGTAATGTAAGGTTGTAATGTAATGAAGGTTGTAATGAATGTTGTAATGTAATGAAGGTTGTACTGTAATGATAAGCTTCTTGTACGAGAACTGTCGTATACCGTCTATAGAATGTAATGTAAGTTGTAAGATGTAGTGATATAATGTAACGATAAGCTTCTTGTACGAGAACAGTCGCAGATCATGTAAAGATGTAATGATATAATGATAGGCTTCTCAGGTGAGAACTGTCGCATACCGCTGTAAAATGTAATGATAAGATTCTCAAATAAAGAGAACGGTCGTTTTCCATGTAAGGTGTAATGATAGGCTTCTCAGGTGAGAACTGTCACGTATTGCTGTAGAATGTAATGTAATGATAGGCTTCTCGGAGGAGAAGTGTCGCATACCATGTTGTAACATGTAGTGATAAGCTTCTCGGACGAGAACTGTCGCTTATCAGCGAGGCGTTATAAGAGGCTCTTCTTGAAAGATAGTGCAAAATAAATGCACATCCAGGTAGGTTCGGTGAACGACAGGACCGATGTTCAATCTAGAATCGAGCTAGAAAGAATCTGTCAAACAAGACTCCATTGAGGAAATGAACTCAAATGGGGATTATCTTATCCTAGCGCGGAGAGATAACTGAAATAACCATCGTCCACAAGGGTTGAACTCTATGGGGAGACTGGAAATAATTGGTATTTTGTGCTTAGGGATGACGATCTACTTGGAGAGAGCGGACAAACCCAGTTACTCGGAGGTAACGACAAAGGACGACAAGGATCGCAAACATGCAGATGCTGATACTGGTGTTAATGTGTATGAATATGTTCATGCACATGCATATGCTGACAAAACAGATGAGAGGAGGAAACATGAGATGAAATAAACGTCTCGACGGGGATACCTGGTGACCTCTGCAACAGTACTTCTATCAAGGGATAGGAAAAGGTGGATGGCGGAACCTAATCTTGCTTTAAAGTTCCAACTTCTCTAGGGAGAAAATAAATCCATTTGGGTACTCAATATCATGACTTCCTTATGGAGATACGATACAACCTCACTGGAGAGTATGATATCATGACTTCACTGGAGGGATTGCTATCATGAATCATAATTAGCCAAGGAAAATCTCAGGACTAGAGAATTCTGGGGATAAAATAAATATCCACTTTGTGGGGAAGATGTGGAGCTAGGAAGCTTCATAGAGAAAAGTGTAGCAACTTCCTGGGAATAATACATCAGCTTCCTGGGAGAAAGGTACATCCAACTTCCCTGGGGATAAAATATACCAGACTTCCCTGAGGAGAGTTCATCAGACTTACTGGGGAGAATTCACCAGACATCCTTGGGGAAAGTATCTTGACTTCTTGGGGAGAATATAACGATCTCCTGGGGAGTATTTCCTGAGGAAAGTAAGGCAATTTTACTGAGGAACAGATGATTCCACTAGGAGTGGATCTTCAAGGACATGGAACATATGGAGGATACCAGGTATATCTCTACAGTCTTGAGAGTCGCTGGGGATTTATCGGATGAATCCCAAAAGTGTTGTCAGCTTAAAGTCTCGCTGGGGACTGCGTTGAGGAAAACATGGCAGCTTCGACGTGAAAAAGATGATTCCGAATGGAGAAGGGGTTCTCACATAAAATGTATCACTTGGAAGATGCTGGTATGATCTCTGTAGTCTTGAAAGTCACTAGAGATTACCAGATTCGTCTAGAAGTGTTGTCAGCTTTAAAGTCTCGCTGGGGACTGTTTCTGAGGAAAGCATGGCAGCTTCAGTGCGGAAAAGATGATTCCACTAAGAGTGAGTCCTCAAATAAAATGTAAATTGGAAGATACTGGTATGATCTCTGCAGTCTTAAAAGTCATTGGAGATTACCGGATCAGTCCAAAGTGTTGTCAGCTTATAGTCTCGCTGGGGACTGTGATGAGGCAATGGTTTAGCAATGTTTCTACAACGACGAGATTTACTGGGGAATGAAGACCGCCGGGAGTGAAATCCATATGGTGCATGAAGCATGTTGTGAAACAAAGTAGTTCTGATCTTAAAGGACTTTGTAGTAGTCGCCATTTTAAAAAACATAATGCCCCAGAGTACCTGGTTTAGGAGAGGAGAGTCATCTCAAGAGGATTTTATAGAGAACATTGAGTCTAAATGCCCCACTGTTTTCAAACTCTTGGAGAGATTTGTCAGATCTCGACGTAACTGGCACGGATCAACCGTGTTACGATTGAGTCAACAAGAATAGCTCTTAAGAACGTCAGGTTTGCGTCAGTAAGAAATTGGAGAACTACCTGCCCCTGTTTAGCAGGATCTTCAAGCTCCATTGATTATGTCTATATGTAAGTTTCTAAGCAAATTCAACACGCGTGAGATGCCTATCCTGAAATTTTCAATGCAACATGTATATTTGTCTTGAAGTTTTCGTTTTTTTTATAAAAAGATATCACTACAACTCATGACCAAAATCACATAGTCAGGATATGAGTTTAATTTGTAAAGCCAACATTAAATTGAGCATAGCTCGTAGGAGTCAGGAAACGTTATCTCGTCGAGTATGCTTTCAAAAGAGATCCTACTTCAATTAGGTCTTTTAAAGTTTGTATCGTGGCTTGGTTCACGGTTTAAGAAACAAAGGATAAAGTCTCGAAGTTTATTTGTACCCACCCCTTCTTCGTGATGTTCTCCCATCCTATATTCAGTTAACTGGATGCGAACACTCATATCTTAATCGGATTTGATATGGTCGAGAACTCATCAAGGCTTTGGACATAGCAATCACTCACCTATTTTCTTTGGTGTTTTGATCACACGACTTTGTTTGTTATTGGGGATTCTTTATTGTTTTTTCGATTCCCTAAATTTTGCCTGGACAGAGTCTTTTAGATTTGACTTTGGAGTCCAGCGGGATGCCCCACTTTTACCTAAGTCTCCTTTATAGGTTCTGACTTAGCGGGCTTTTTCTTTCATTTTTTTGTTGAATAAGTCGTGTGACTCTTTTGTAAGGCTTGTGATTGTCCCACTATTTTAGGTAGTAGAGGCATGGTCATTGTGTTTTTGACTTCCATCCTCCTAATATGTTAAGGATACAATGGATTCTCGAATGTATGCTCCTCCCTTTTGAGAGTCTAAGCGCCTGATCAGTTTAACTAAAAACTACCCTGCCCCAAGTTAAAGTTGAGGGTTTTTATTTGGAAAAAATAAAACTCCTACTTCAAGGCTCAACGGGTTAAAGAGGGATTATCGTCCTTATATCTCCAGTGTTTGGGATTTGAAACAATGCCTTACATCATCAGCAGGTTTCAATCGAAAGCATACGACAAGATATCTGATGTTTTTGGTTCATCATCCTCCTAATTCTCTATCAGAGCAAGAGATCGGGTAAAGTTGGCATTATAAGTTATGAAAAATGATTTTTGTGAGTGAATACAAATGGATTTATTCAAGACAAATATATGCATTAATTATTCAAAATAAACAAGTTCGTACATGCTAATTATGCCTTTGTAATCGAAGAAATAAAGTACATATAAGTGAACAAAATGAACTGCCTAGCAAGTCCTAGCTAAAGGATTTTATGAAGTCTTTGTATTCAAGACCGGCACAGTATTAGTGGTTTCCTCTAGCGGAGTCTCACTGGAACGGGGAGTGGAGATACACTTCGTGCGAGTCGTCTTGCTTGCCCCAGCTATATCTGTCGCTTCTTCATTATCAGTCTTCAAATCTTCCTTCATCTTGAGGATCACTGCAATGAAATGGACTAGGCTCCTGAATAATTACTGGCTTTGGCGGATTCGCCGTAGGAGTAACTGGCTTAGATGTGTTGAAAACAGGCTTAGCAGAGCTTGACCTTGGCAAATGGAAAATCCTGAAAGGAGTCCTGCTCTGAGAACCGTCAAGAATAAGGTTCTCATCAGACAAATCATCAATATCATTAATAGCCACATGGTTAGGCAAAGGGTTATTCTTGACATTCGGCTGAGAATCATCAAAAGACAAAATCTTCTTTTCCAACAAGTCTTTGACAAGGATCTTAAGAGCATAACAATCTTCCAAATCATGGTCGGGCGCACCCTCATGAAATAAACAATTGGCGGCGTTGTAATTGGCAGGCAAAGGATTACGGGGTGGACCCAAAGCTCAGGTGGTAATTAGACCTCGTTGCACTAATGCAGGGTACAACTAGGTAAAACTCATAAGTATCGGAGGACAAGGCTTGTACTGTCTCCTATTCGGACCATTCTGATGAGGCGCCTGATTCTTAGGCTGTTGATAAGCAGGAGTGTTGGGCGCTCGTTGACTGTTGATAGGAGTTTGTGCAGGCTGATAACCAAGAGGTTGTTGATTAACCGGAGCTTGATAAACCGGAGCCAGTTGCACAGGTTGATAGGTAGGAAACTGCTGATTGAACGGATGTGAAACAGTAGCTACATAGGGTTGCTGAGCATACTGAACCAGGTAACCTTGAACATAATTATGCTGACGTCACCACGGTTGATGAGCAGCCATTTTACGGTTATACCTGCACGAGAGACTCCTTCGGCGTGTAGATCCTTTATGATGGTCGAAGCTTGGAGCTTTGCACTGCAGAGGACTGACTTGTTGAACTGGTTGAGCAATAGGAAGACGCACCAAACTGGGTTGAAGACCACGAGGAGGTACATTTGCAACAGTAACAGCTGGTTGAGGACCTACAACAATATTGGTAAGCTCAGAGACAACAGTGGGCTGAGTATCCACCTTCGTATTAAGAGCCTGCAGCATCTCCATAATCTGCCCCACACTTTCTCATAGATCTTCGAGTTCATTGCTGACACGATCAATCTCTTGAATTTGTTCTTCCATTCTTTTCCGAGCTTGGGCTCTAGTGTTGGACTGATACAGAGAACTCAGGGTGACGGAACTGGAAGGCGAGAGAACCGAGAATAAGACACCAGGAGACAAATGCAATGCAAAAATATGATGCTAATATTTAAAATGTAGATGCAAGATTACATGGAATTCAAGTATTTACGAATATCGCGGGATACGAAAGAAAGCTTTATTTATTTTTTGAAAATGGATTACAAGTAAGAAGTCTTAACATAAATAGTTAAATAAAAGCTAATAAAGTCCTAATAAGGTCCTGATATTTATTCTTCCATGCTTCTGCTTCATGTTGTGCTTTTCTCAAAGCGATCTTCAACTCTTCAGCTTCTGACATGAATACTAGAAAAGGTTCCCTTCTTGGAGGCAAAGGATCTTGACGAGGATAAGGCATCTTCAACTTAATTGCCCTTTCTCGGACCCAATGAAGATATGGCTCCAAGGACACACAATTAGGCTTTCCCAGGCTTTCTCTACCTTTCTTATGCAAATGACGCCAAGCGGACACAATCTTATCTTGAAGCTCTTTGTCATCTTTGAAGAAGATTTGTTCCACATGAACACTCTTAGGTGGTTCCTTCAACGGATATCCTAACTGTCGGCGAGCTAGAACTGGATTGTAGCTGATTCATCCATTAAAACCAAGTAAGGGTACGTTATAAAAGTCACCACAACCATCAATGATTAATGTCCCATCATAGACATGATTATACCAATCAATTTCCGAGTGAGCTAGAGCCAAAATCCTTTGTGTTCAGCGTCCTTTATCGAGATCCCAAAAAGGATCAGACTTGGGCAAGTGCGAAATAAACCACTTGTATAATAAAGGCACACAACAAGTAATCATCCCTCCACCATGGAAGTTTCAGAGATGTACAAAACGGTACGTGTTAGCCAATGAAGTTGGTACTGGATTGTTCTTCATGAAGATCTTGATGGCGTTAAGATCAACGAAACCTTCAAAGCTAGGGAAAAGTCGCACTCCATAAATTAGTAAGGCGAGGATTACCTCAAATGTATTCATGCTCATATGATCGACATAGTATTGGGCTTTCTTGATTAAGAAGGTTGTGGGTAACCCAAAAGTTCCACCTTTGGTAATCATATTGTCCTTGATGTCGGATACCTTCAGATATATGGCTCTAGTAATGTCTTGTTCTTTAGGGTTCACCTCCAAGAAAGGGAAAGGAGACTCCTCCAGAATATGTAAACCAATCAAATGAGAGTATTCTTTTAAGGTGGGTAATAGCTGATAATCTGGGAAGGTGAAGCAGTGATAATCCAGATCATAGAACTGTAGCAAAATAGAAAGAAGTCTGTCGTCCACTTGAAGCCCCAACAAAGATAACAACCTTCCATACTTGTTTTTGAATCCGTCTTGATCTTGAACTAAAGCTCCTAGCTTCCTTAGGTCATCCAACTTAAGACTCTTAAAAGAATATTTCAAAGTATTTTTCCTATGGATGAACCTTCGAAACTTTTTCTCTTCTTTCTTGCTTGCATGTTTTCGTCTTTCTTTCTCTTTCTCTTTCTCTGATGAACTTGATGATTTCTTCAAAAACAAAATTAAAAAACCTTTGTTAGCCAGACTGCTCACCTTCTTTCGTGGGTTTGAAGTGATCTGAGTTGATGGTGAAGTTTCTCGTTCTGGCCAGTGATGAATCTATCTTCTGAGGCCTCTGGGGTTTTCACCGCCGGTTGATTTGGTGATGAGGGTTCTTTGTTGATGATCTGGGCTCTTTGTTGTTGTTGGACCGTTGATGATGATGATGATGTTCTTCGGGAAAAAAAACCGCTTTTATGATTTTCTGATGGTGACTTTATATTATTCTCTTCTTGATCTTTTGGGCCTGGATGTTGTTACGATTTTATGATGTTTTGATGATTTGTTACGAATCTCATGGCTCATATGTTGTGATTTCTTGAGATTTTTTAGGCTCCATTGTTTCTGTATGCTGCGACTTTTATGATTAGTTGTTGTAATGTGACTGAACTTTTAGAATGTCGGTTGTTACGAAAATTGTTGCTGGCTGTTGCGTTTTTTTAGGATCTTCTAGAGCTTGATTGTTTTGATTTTTCCAGGAATTTGTTGGCTGAATTTGTTGCGTTTGTTTGATTTGTTTGGTTTAGAATCTTTGGGAAAATGTGTTTGTGCTGTGTTTGGCAAAAAATCATTTTTTTTCCAGGAAAAATGCTTTTTCCAAAAGCACTTTTTTCAAAATCACTTTTCTAAAAAACTGTGTCTCTCTCCTGGACTAAATTGGAACAGATATTGTCGGGTCCAGGCCGGTGTCGAGAAATTGAAGTCGGGAGCTGGCAGCGAAATATTCCGTTACCCTCCTGACACACCCGATGATGATAATTAACTGAGGGTATCAGATTAATTCTAACGTTAACACTTGTTTCATCTGTTGTCGATTTTTTTTGTGCAGGTTCGGAAAAATAAAAGTCGAAGAATCAGACTCGAAAACAAATCTAGAAACTAAGCATTCTAGGACTTAGGTATTTTTGTAAATGTAATTTCTTTTGTAATAAAAAATAGAATTCAAATAATAAATTCAATTCTTTATTTTTCCGATCAAATTTCTCCGATTTAAAATCATCCGATTAAAATCTCCAAATAATTCCTCTGATTAAACTCAAACGAATAAATTCATCCGCCTAAATTTATTAGATTAAATTCACCAGATAATTTGTCCGATTAACCTCAACCAAATAAATCCATATAATTGAATTTATCTGATTAAATTCCTCTAGATAAATTCATACAGATAAATTCGTCCAACTAAGGTTATCCGCTTAAATCCATACCAATAAATTCATCTGCTTCAGTTGTCCAACTAAATCCACCTGACCAAGTTCATCTGATTAAAGTTCATTCGATTAAAAGTCATCTGATTAAACTCATTCCGCTAAATTCATTTAATTAAATTTATCCAATGAAATTTATCCGATTAAGCTATGACGTTCCAACACCGAATTCGACAATTAATCATTTTGCACAATTTGAATCCGACGTGACCGCTAAGTTCAAACAAATCCCTTTGAGAACTAATTCGTATCTGATAATAAAGTTAGTGAATATAGCCTCGAACAGATAAGTAGAAAAATTCAGTTAAACGGCAAATCGAACTGTCTTCTGTATTGAAAATCCAAACCGCATCTCGAATGATTTAACTCGGTAACCTGAATCAGCTTAACTAATAACCATGATCAGACCCACAGATGTTTATTATAAATTCCACACGAACCGAAATTCCACTGTTTTCTTCAAAATCGACTGATGACTAGCCGAAAGCAGGCAAACGCGCGTCTGTTAAAATAAATTCTGCAAAGCAAATTCTCGCACCGATTTAACCCGAATCCACTGATATCTCGACACATTCAGCTCCATATGGTTTCAGAATCAAACAACATTTCTGAAATCCCACTGACGACTAAATCTTGGCTCTTGAATAAAATGTGATGTGTCACGAGAAATCTGACGTCACAAACTGCCGTAAAATTCAACCCTTCCTCAAATAGGTCACATGACTCGGAGATGGAAACTCTGATCGCTCGAGGGATCCCTGCGGAAGACTCAGCTTCATAAATTGTTAGCGGGCTGCAAATGAATGACCATTTTTCCCTTTATAAGCTAAAAAGCGCACAATGTGATTTTTCCTACAAAACCAACAGACTGAGATACCTGGTTAGCAGTTAGTTTACAATGCAATGCAAAATGAGATGAAATGAGAAATGAACCGACTAATTTAAGGGTAAAATTTGAGGTATTACACCTGCTAAATCAAGCACTTCAAAGGAGACTTTGGCAAAAATCAAGGCAATCCCGATGGATCTGACAAGATAAATCAGTCCATGCAAAAGTTAGGGATCAAAAACAAAATCAAAAGAGGCCCTCGAAACCCTAAAAAAAATAAGATTTAGTGATCACCATGTCGAATCAAAAGGGTCGCTGACATCCTTCAAAAAGAAATAAGGTGACTGCCATCTCATGAAAATCTTGAACCATCAAGCATACACCGTCAAGACAAACATGTGCGGAATTAACTGAACATAGGACTGGTGGTCATCAAGAAGAAGGGGTGGGTACAAATCATACTTTGAGCCTAATATCTTTTGTTTCATGAACCGTGAACCAGACCACATCACAACCCTCAAAAGACCTAATTGAGGCGAGGTTTATTCTGAAAGTTTACTATTATAAGGTCACGTAAAATGACTCCTCATATATTTTCTAATCATCAGCATTGGTGTCATTATCCTTGCTATATCTTTCACACCATCAAAATTAGCACAACGTCTGGACTAACGGTTCATTCGTCTCTCACTATCACAACACTTTAATAAACGACACTTTTTCAAAGCTTGCATTAAGCTTTGCATTAATATTCCCATTTGTGAATGTACAATTTTAACAGCAAATCAGTGCTAGACATCCAAGAGGCTCTAACATGGGGCAAACAAAGAAGGAACTTGACTTTAGTGGCTAACACGAGGCAAGGCTACCTTTAAACCCACAGGCTGGGGCAAATCATTCAACAACTCGAGCAGGGGAAAGTCATCTCAAAGGCATCAAAGTCCAACTTCAAAATCATAACCAGTTTAATCTGGGTCCAACCATTGCCATATTCAGACTGGGGAAAAACAAAGTTGTACTGACCATCAAACAGAGTTATGATCATCTTTGAAGCAAGTTCACAACAAACCACCAAGTACCCGGGCTTAGGGCATCAAAATTATCTTCGCCTGCTTCAATCATGGTGTCTTCAGCAAATTGTGTGTCGAGGAAGTCAATCCCTCCCACCACCCAAAGTCCAATCCGCATTGGAAACTACCAAAAGTCCGTCATGTCGGCACCTGCATTTCCAATCATCCATCTACAATCATATGCATCATACGCATCACATTTGACTATCATATGCATCTTGCATCATTTTCATACCCAAACCATATCATGCTTCCCCAACACCTATATCTCTATGCATCAGCTTTTGCATTTGCATTTGCATTCGATATGGAACATCATTATCATCAAGCATTAGCATATGCAGATCAAGGTCCAGGATCAATTTCAAAGATTTCCAAGATGATCTTCTGCCCAGTCAGGGGCATCTTCTTCGAAACTATGGGCGTTCCGCACAAAGTTGTTCGACCTTTTGTTGGGAAAACTTAAGAGCTTCAAAGTAATCATCATCCCAGTAAGGGGCATATTTTTCAAGACCATGGGAATCTCCCATGACGTTATTTCAACCTTGTAGTTGATAAGATTTCAAAAGCAAGATTCAGCCCAGTCAGGAGCATATTCTTCAAGACCATGGGCTTCCCCCACGAAGTCGTTCAACCTTTTGTTGGGAAAATTCAAAAGCTTCGAAGCAATCATTAGCCCATTCAGGGACATTTCCTGCAAGGATCACGGGTTTTCCCCACGACACTCAAGATATATCAAAAGCAGGATTCAGCCCAGTCAGGGGCACCTTTTTCAAAACCATGGGTGTCTCCCATGAAGTTATTTCAACCTTAGGGTTGATCAGTTTGCAAGATTAAATTCAGCCCAGTCAGGGGCGTCTTCTTCGAAACTGTGGGCGTTCCTCACAAAGTTGTTCGACCTTTTGTTGGGCAAACTCAAGAGCTTTAAAGCAACCATCAGTCCAATCAGGGGCATCCTCCGCAAGGCCGTGGGTGTTCCCCACGAAGTTGTTCAACCTTTTGTTGGGCAAACCAGACAAGATATTAAGCAACTCTCTGCCTAGCCAGAGGCATCTTTTGCAAGACCGTGGACGTTCCCTACGAGGTTGTTCGACCTTTTGTTGGGCGAATTCAAAAGTTTCAAAGCGACGTTTAGTCTATCCAGAGGCATCTCCTTTGTAACCGTGAGCGTTCCTCACAAAGCTGTTCAACCTTTTGTTGACCAAGATCAGGAGTTTTAAAGCAAAACACAACCTGTTCAGGGGCATCTTCTTCAAAGTTCATGGGCGTTCCTCATGAAAGTTATTGCAACCTTTTGTTGTCAAAGTTATGATTCCCAAACGAGTCAGTGGGTGTTCCCCATTGATTTTATCCAATCTTCCTCTTGGGCGTTCCCTAGTGAGTTGTCTCCAGCAAACTTGACCTTTTGTTAATTGCCTTACTATCACCCTTTTGGTGATAGCTGAACCCCGTCAGTTCAACCTAGCCTGCATCCTTTTGGTGTTGTTTGCTTCCAAGATTGGAAAGTTATTATCATCCTTTTGATGATAGTAACTTATGTGTTTCGCTCCGTCATCCTTTTGGTGATGGATCTGTTATCCTTTTGGTGCTAGATTGTGTGAATGTTCTCTATCATCCTTTTGGTGATAGATCTTTGCATCCTTTTGGTGTCGGGATTGTGTGTGTTTCGCTGCATCATCCTTTTGGTGACGGGTCTATCATCCTTTTGGTGCTCGATTGTGCGAGTGTTCCCCATTATCCTTTTGGTAATGAACCCCTGCATCCTTTTGGTGTCAGGGCTTTGCATGTGTAAGTTCTCTATCATCTTTTCGATGATAGGTCTGTCATCCTTTTGGTGTTTGATGATTTGGGTTATTATCCTTTTGGCAATAACAATCTTTGCTAATTTTCACTTCCCAAACATTTTCTTTCTTTTCGGACAAATTCAGGGTTTCCATCATATCTAATTGAATTCTACTTTCAAAGCATGAACGCTGCAACAATTCATCTTACCTGGTCCAAGCCAATTAGATAGGGGCATCTGTCATACTCTAAATTTGTCCTGCCGGTTTATAGCTTTCATTATGTACATCCACCTGTTGTTATTCAGAAAAACCAAAAAAAAATGTTTTCCTTACTGTCCAAATCTAGGTTGCTGCAAGGACGAGTTGAGGTTCATTTGAGGTTTATCTAGTCAGGTGTGTGATCTGCATTAACAGAGATTCATCTGGTAGGACCTAATTTTGATTAGGCAAAGGTGTATTCAAGGCCAGGGTTTAACGCTGATCTGATAGGTATGTCTGAGGATCCAATTGGGGTTTGTGTGCCACATCAAGTCATCTGTGTATGGACTAAGTTATCCAGCCTTGCTGAACTTAGATGTTTCATGGTGGAGAATTACATGGAATTTGTCCCTTTCAATTAGGGTTTTTGGTGCAGTTGTAATGAAACTCATTTTAAGTTGTGATTTTAAGGCATATTATTGGTTGAGTATTTGGATCATAGTGAAAACTTTGGTTTACCAATGCTCAAATGGTTAAATTCAGGAATCGGTTTATTTTCAGTCAGATTCAAGGTGCAGAGGTTTTGTTGCCTAAAGGCTTTAGGGCATCCGAAGATCCAGAATGTTACCTATTAATTCTTTCAGGATTAATTCAAGGACTTTTGGAAATTGTTGGATTTGATTCGAGATTTGTGAACTTTCTTTGAAATCCATGCGGGCATGATTGTACAAATTCAAAAAGTCAAGGTTTAAGCAAATTGCAAGAGTAATACGGAGGGTGTAAATAGTATGTTCAAAGCCCATTTTTTATTTACGAGCCCAACTTACAAAATAATGTTACACATTTCTTACTAAAAAGCCAAGTCCGAATGCATTTTAAAAAAAAGAAGCCCATTATTATAAGTCACTAAATATAAAAAAAATAATAAGAATTTTATTCCTCCATTACGCAGTGCAATTCCAATCCCTGCCCCACTTCATTACTAAACCACACATGACTCCAATATGCATAACTGTCAGCACCTATTATACAACCAAGTCCACAAGCAATAAAGAAGGTAAAACGACAACACAAGCCTTTTGAAAAAACACGTACGAACCACGCGCAATTGCCAAAAAAAAAAGAATTCAGTTGAAGAGGAGATGAGCCGCGACACACCCAACAAAAACCTGCAATGTTCTACTACTGCAAAAACACACCTAAGTATGGACATCACCTGCATAAATTCAAAAAGGTTGCAGCACGATATCAGGACGATAGAACGCATAAAGCTCAAAAGAATCTCACACCTCCTTCATCTATCAAAGCATAATTTCAAACTCCAGCCAACCCTTCAATATAATCTCCTTCAATTTACCCCAAATCTCGGGATACAGAAAAATCTCTTCATAAATTAAATCTTCAAATCCCTTCTGTTCTTGAACCTAACATAACCGTGTCAACAACTCAATATCCACCCTTCAAGTGTTCATCTTTCTTATTCAATCTAACAACAACAAACCACTCTCCAAATCACTTCCTAGCCTCCAAACCCCAAATTAATTTTTACCCAGAACCTAGAAAATCACAACAGAACCAGAAAAGGTAGCAGAAGGATTGTTAACTGAAACATAGGAAAAAAAAATCTGAACAGTGCGAACCTGAGCATATCAACTTGAAACGAGATGGAATAGAACCCCCAAGATGGGGCGATTTGCGTAAGATTTCAGATCCAAACGTTGTTGCTCTTGTTTCTTCACGATTCCCGCCCTCAGGTTTTAAAGAAAGACGAACGGAGCGATGATGAAGTGAACTCGAATCTATTATCATTACTGATGAGACGAGCACTTTGATGACTGTCGCGAATCCGTTGTTGGTTTCTGAGGTTTTGGAAAGAAGGAATATAGGGCATCTCACTCGGTTCACTTGCTATAGAATTTGTGTTTTTGGTTTCAAGAGAAAACCTTGGTCATGTGTGGTGAACTGGGCTTTTTAGCCCATGTAAAAATTATTTTACTTTCATACCACCCTTTTCCTTCTTTTGAGCCGAGTTTTTGCTGTTTGGAGAGGTTATGGGCTGCAGGCCCATATGATCCTCTCCCTTGCTTTATTCTCACCCATTATCCAGTCCACACTCCCGTGACATTTTTTATAATAAATTTTAGAGTTTTTAGCAATCTTTTCTAAATTAGTTTTTTAGAGTTTTTAAACTTACTTTTTCTAAATAAGTTTTTAAAGGTTTTTTTAAATAATATTTATTCTAAATAGTTTTTTTAGAGTTTTTTAATATTTTGATTATCTAGGTTTTTAATTATTTGTTTTAAAATCTTTCAATATTTTCTTTTCTAACTCTTAAATTTTTAGCTTTGAATATGTTTTCTCAATTAATTTCACTTCCATTTTTCTTCATTTATTTGGTCGATGACAAGACCTCCATAAGTTCTTATCGGTCAAATTATTGATAGATAATAATTTATCCGAGACCACCTTCTTTTCTCTTTCAATTTCTTCTTCATTTTCGATTTTATTTAATTTTTTTTATCTATGAAGTCTTTCGATTTGTAAACGTCGATTTGTCGAAGTCGATAACCTTCACAATATCAAATCTATGGAGAATGACCATTTGGGTCATTTTCTCTACTTTGGGATCGCGATAGGCTACCTTCGATTAGTCGACATGAGTTTATGATTAAGACGAGATCCTACCATTCTTTTGTCCATGCGACACGATTTAATTGGAGAATGATCCTCAATATCATTTCTCTATCTTGTTTTTCGCACGAATATCAATTTACGCGACCTCATATAGTTCGACTTTCATCATAAGTCGAGCTACGACGGTTTAGCGTTACATTTCGTCCCAATTCAATTCATAAATCGACTAACCACTAACTTTACTTTCTGTCAATATACAACTGCTTTGTATTCTATCAAATATACTCTGATTTATTTTTCAGTCAATATTATCATGATTTATATTATCTTGTTCATATACTCGTTGATATTTATCTTGATATATTATTGTGAATATTCTTGTATATATTGTTATATATCCCATATATTATTCATATCTTATATATATTCATATTCATTTGTACATTCTATCAAAATACATAATAATTATCAAAACCAAAAAATCCTAAATTGATGAAATGTTGGTTATTTGTTCGAGTGACAGATCATTGGACTTTGTCAGAAACCCTAGCTTGGAATTTTGTCCGACTTTTTCTCAAGACTTAGTTTAGGACACATTGCACACACACAACTTTCTCTTGGGCTACATGACAATGAGAACTTTTATTTCGTGCAATCCCGTGTAATTTACATGTACCCATTTCCCATCTTAGATATACGTATTTCATATTTCTTTGACTGCAGTATATCTTCTAGGAGCACCCCCAGGGACTAGCATAACCGTTTTCAAACTAATTCTCGATTGGTCATCGAGACATTTTCAAACACCCCTCTGTAAGTCGAGTGCTCGTTCTCATTCGCCACCAACCTATCGCACACACTGTCACACTTCATTGTGGTTTCAATATTAGGAGCAACCCTAGGGACTAGTATCATTTCTCACACTTTAACCCTTGACTCATCGCCAAGCCGGTTCCGTTTTCAATCAAAACCCTCGACTAATCGTCGAGCCATTTTTCAAACCCACTTCTATTCCACCATGTTTTTTGCACACAAATACAAGTCAAACCCTTGATCCAACGTCAAGCGGAGTTTCCCGAAAAACTGTTAAACCAATTCACCACCTTTTCTTTTCAAACTCTTCTCCTTGAATCTAAAAACCTTGGTCTCGTACCGAGTGCATTTTCAAAGCTCTTTTCCTGATAAAACTTGAATGGTAGTGGAGTGGTTAGGCGTAGGCCTTCTCCTATCCCGAGTGCTTGACATTACCTTTAGGTTTCACTGTCATAAAATGCTTACCATTCGAGATCAAAACATATTTAATAAGAGAATGAAGTTCTCTTTATATTGAACTAAAGAGAGAGGATTGACTGCAGGCTTCTTCCTCTCTGAGTGTCAGGATACTCACTATAGAGTGTGTGGTCTCGATACTTGTCTTTCAGAACGAAGACGTAACTATGTTCGCCACACCATATTCACAATAAATTTTTTGAGATAAAGAATTGGGTACTACCCGCAAAGGGTTACTATATGAGGACCAATTTCATCCCTAAAAATAACTGTCACAAATCAAATGTGACATCTTGCCTCAATGGCGAAAACTCTCTTTTCGAAAAGGACATGCTACGTCCGTTCTATCGCAAATAGGTAACGCCTAAAACTCCACAAGCGAGCTGCAATACACCTAACTGCTAGAATGCGCACGTTAGCATTGTCTACCAGAACTTCCCAGTTAACCGTAGGCCGAACTACGACTGCTCTGATTTCTCATGCTTGTTGAGAATACATAGGCATAGGATTGCGACGATCCTAGCAAGCACTCTTCTTTGTTTTCCACCTTTAGCCCCGTTCTTTCCCAGAAAATGACATGCTACGTCCGTTCTACAGAAAAAAGATAATGCCTAAGACTCCACAAGAGAGCTGTAATACACCTAACTGCTAGAATGCGCATGTTAGCATCGTCTACCAGAACTTTCCAGTAAACCGTAGGCTGAACTACAGCTGCTCTGATTCTTCACTTCTTTTAAGTGAAGATACGTAGGCACAAGGGCCCCAATCCTTTCCGAGCACACTTTCTCATCTTTTCATCCGTAGTTCACTGAACTACGTCGCTCTGACTTTCTCATACCCGTTGAGAATACATAGGCATAGGACCGCGAAGTCCTACCGAATCTCTTCTCCCCCTTTCTTGTCTCTCTTTTCCCTGTTTCTAACTTCTCTCTCTCTCTCTCTCTCTCTCTCTCTCTCTCTCTCTCTCTCTCTCTCTCTCTCTCTCTCTCTCTCTCTCTCTCTCTCTCTCTCTCTCTCTCTCTCTCTCTCTCTCTCTCTCTCTCTCTCTCTCTCTCTCTCTCTCTCTCTCTCTCTCTCTCTCTCTCTCTCTCTCTCTCTCTCTCTCTCTCTCCCATTGGAACAATCTTTAAAGTGATACTCGTTAGCAAATACCTTCTCACATATGACAAACAAATTGTTCCCATCGAGTACCATGGATGCGAGGGATACTAATACCTTCCCTTCGCATAACTGACTTCCGAACCCTTTCTCTTGGTTGCGAGACCATCTTATCCGTTTCTTTTTTGGGGGTTTTCTCGATGTTTTCCTTTCCCCTTTTGGCATAAATAAAATTTGATGGCGACTCTACTGTGTTTCCGTTCTCGTCTCTCTGTCGTTGCATTTTCGAGTAGCGACAAGTGAAGATTGCTGGGATGATCACTTCAAATAAAAACCTTGATTTAGAACTCATCTTGTAGATACGCTTTCCACCAGACTTCTCCATTCTGTCGCTACTGCGAAAATAAGGTGCTGGCAAAACAGAAGAGTCACCACCTTTCGTTATTTATCCCACAGAAAGGGAAAGGAAACGATCGGAAAAACCTGATGAAAAGGTATAAGACAAGGTCATCGCAACCATGTCTGGGTTCGGGAGTTGGTTACGCAAGGGGAAGGTATTAGCACCCCTCACGTCCGTTGTACTCAACGAGATCCACGCTTGTTGTGTTTATCTGACGGGTTGGTTTAACTATCTACCTATCAAGGCTGGTCTAAAAAGAAAAGAAAAATGACTTGGCAAAGCATCGCGCTTCGTACCTACGTATTCTCGTCAGAGCACGAGAAATCAGAGTCAACGTAGTTCGGCTAACTACGGGTAAAAGGATGGGGAAAGGTGGCTCGCCAATACGTCAGTATTGTGCCTACGTACTCTCAACAGATATGCGAGATCAGAGCTCACGTAGTTCGGTATACTACGGATTACGGGGGTTCAGATTCATCTGTTTTTCGAGTACGGTTAACAAACAGTTCCAGCAGTTTGGTGTATGCAGATTGCTCATCGGAGACTTGTGTGTTACCGTTTGCGGTAGAACTGAGCGTTAACAACACTCTTTTTCTGAAAACGTTTTCTTGATTAAGGGCCCATGGGGCAAAAAGAGGTTTGAGATTTGTTTTCTATCTTTTACGGAAGAAGTGTTTTTATGGATGTCTTTAGTTCATACAACACTAGAGACTATGACTTAGGAGCAAATGTGTCGCATATCGTCCAAAGGACATATGCTAAACACTCTAGATGATTGAGAGGAGACCGCTCAATTATCATTTCCCAAGTGGCTTAAGGCTCGTAACACACTGTACCAACTTGCCTTTATTACGTTTTTTACTGTTGTTTTGGAGATGAGAAGAGAACGAACTCTATGGGGAAATTGCCAAGCCCTAATGTTGTCATGCCAAGGATTCATTTTATGGTTGAGTTTGAAACAGGGAACTCCTAGACGTTATCATGCAAAGGTTTCAACCTAAAGTTCTATCATCACTTCCTTATCAAAGGAAGTGAGAATCCTAAGGGATCATGTCAATAGGAAACAGAAAACATACAAAATATCTGCTAAACATCAAAGAAGTAGATAAACAGACAAGCAAACAGTAAAGATGCAAATGCAATGCAACAATACAAGCAGAGGGAGACACTCAACCTCTTAGCAATCAAGAAAAGAAAATAGGAAACAACAGACAAGCAAAGTGAGGATCACCTCAACCTTTATATGCAAATATATCAATTATAAAGAGAAAAACAACACACAAGCAAGGGGAGGATCACCTCAACCCTTAAGGAAAACAAGCAGAGGGAGACTCACTCAACCTCTTAATGCAGTTATGCACCTATACTTAGACTATCCTAAACATGAGCTGCCCTAATGCAACACACCACTCAATCATGAATGAAGGAAAGGAATTATGACAAATAAGGAATTCATTCCACAAGTAATCAAATAAGGCATCTATCCTAAGGAAAGGACTTGAATGTTGGGAAGGAAGGGTAAGGTCCACAGGAACTTACTACAGGCACTCAATCAATTCAAAGGGATTTGGAAAGTTTTGGAGGTTTGACTCCTTCAGGAGATGTGCAAAATTCCCCCCACAGGAGGGACTATGATACCCTAAGAAGATTCTTAGGATGATTGGATAAGGGAAGATTAGGATAATGAAGATGGGAAGCAGGGTAAGGTCCACATGAACTTACCACATGCACTCAACCAACTCCATTACCTTAGAAAGCTTGCATAGACTCAACTCCTTTGTGAAAATGCAATGAATTCCTCCGCAGGAGGAAACATGCTCACAAGGAGGATCCTAGTTAAGCAAGGAAGATTTTGAGGGAAGCTAAACTTATAGGAAGAATCTCCACCTAATTTGAACTTCTAAAGAAACTCAATGATTACCTTCTAAGGATCACCTAAACTAAGGATTCAAAGGCTCTATCAAGGCCTAATCAAGGTTCTAAAGAGGTATCTACCTAAGTTCTATCCTAAAGGAAGGGAATTGAAGCTTATAATTAGTTAAAGTTCACTCTAAGGACTAATCTATGAAGTAAACCTAGTTAGGGTCACCTAAACCATAACCAACTTGGAAAATGGGGGAATAATAGAAAATCAATTCTAAAAATGCTAAGGAAAATCCTAGATGATCCTAAATGTGTTAGGAAATCATAGTAGAAAATTCAAAGTCAAAACCTAAATCTAAGGGTACTAAACAATTTCTACATCTCAATGTGTACTAAAAGGAATCCATAAGGGGAAAGCTCTAAAACCTATCTCAAACTCCAACTTAGAATCATCTAAAAAATACAATAAAAGTCACACAAACCTATCAAGGAGTCTATAACAAGCATGCAAAATTCTAGCACCAAATTCCAATCCCAGAAATAGTACTAAAATCAAAAAGTAAACTAGTCATTTTGAACATTTTTATCAACTATTAAAAAATGAAAAAATAGCACAAAAATGGAAAATTAACCAAAATTCCAAATAAATGGCATACAAAAATCAGAGATAATCCAAGGAACAAACATGATTTTTTCCACATTTTTATGACAATTATTTCTATTTTTTATCCATTAAAAACAATTAAAACAATAAAAGAAAATCACAAAATGAATAAAAGAATTAAAAAGGAATTAAAAAAACTGGGAATAAAACGTGACCATCAGATCACAAGACTACTCTACTCATCCAAGGGAGAGGCGCGTGCCACGTAGCTCAGGGGTCCTCTAAATGAAAGGCATCGTTTCATTAACGCTTGCGTGTGGCTGGTTTGACTATAGATCACCATAGTCCCTAATCTGGAACGTCCAAGCCAAAAGTATGATAATCTAATGTCTAAAAGCTTGCCAAGTCATCAGTCAAGGTCAATAACTCTCAAGATTGAATCACATGCGTCAGATCCTAATACCAAGTCAATTGAATCATCATCATCCAACGGTGTACGTATCATCTCCCCCATTTGAACTGAACATGGAAAGGGGGGAAATCCAGGGTGGCCGGAGAAGACTTCGATCGTCTTCTCCGGCGGGCTCACGGTGGCCAAGCCATCAGAAGGCACCAAACTTCACTAAAATCTGCAGATCCACTCGTTTTCTCACGAGGATCATCATGAAAACCTTCATTTTTCCATCTTCTCAAAGAATATGCAGATACAGCCATGAACAGAAAAATCACATCTAAGCAAATCATCATCAAACTCTACCAAAAGTGCACAGATCTCTTCTACACTCATTATTAATCAAGAATCCATGTTCAATCTTTGAAATCCATCAAAATACAGCCCTAACCGAACCTCTAAACATTTCATCCATGATCAAAAACTTTCACCAATGGCTTCCAAACTTTGCCTAAATCCATCTATGGTTCATACTCTACCTAACCACATGCGATTTCTATCCTAATTCATTCTCATCAGAGCATAATAATGAAAAGAAAGAAACCTGGTTTGAGCTTCCATAGAGAGTGCTACAGCCTCCAAACCTTGATCAAACTTGCTCAGAAACGTTCAATGATGCTTGCTGAAGAATCTTGGAGCTTCAATTCCTTCTTCAATGGCCTCTAATATGAAAAACGATTTTCACTTTGTAACTAACTTTTTCAAGTGCTTCTTACCTCATTCAAGCTTTTCCAATCACAAACCTTGTTCTGAAATCCATCATGGCAATATATATAATTGTTTTGGATCATTATCTGGCCCAGTTATGGCCCAATTCACTCAATCCAATTTTCTGATTTTTCTCACTTTCCTCTCATGACAGTCGCGATTTTTCTTCTATTTCAGCTTCATTCTCACCCAAATTGCTTGCATAATACCTCATGAATATGAATGGACCAGATTGAATCCTCAATTCAATCCTATGGTGTACATTGATTATGTTACTTCAACCTTAAGCAACTTGGAATTATGCCATGAAACCAATTCCAACTTGAAAATGTAACAATTCCAATTCACTCCAAATGCCCTCTACTTTCAAAAAATGCACAAACTTGCCAAGTTGTGCACAAAAATGAATTGTTTTAGAATTTTCATCTTTTCATGCCTTTAATTATTCATCCATGGTATTTCCTTCATACACTCTTCAATTTAATCCATATCAATGAATGTTTGGGTCATGGTTGGACAAATAATGCCATTTTGAACAACTTTCAAGTTGATCAAAAGTCCATTTGAGGTGTCTAAGTTTATGAAATTGACCCATAATCACAAATGGCCTATAATTCCCAATTCCCAAAATACCCTTATCTTGTAAAGCTTGTAACTTGAGTTCTACAAGTCCAATCATGGACTTTTAGTACTTTCTAGAAATCTAAGAAGATAAGGAAAAACATTCATGTTGGCCAAAAGTTCATGAGAATCATCCTTCTACGTAAAACATGTCATGCAAGTTGGTTGACTTTCAAGCTCCAAATTCACATTCCTCTGATGACCTGTAACTTGTCTGGCTCATAACTTGAGTTCTATAAACCCTATCAAGGATTTCTAGTACTCAAATTAAAGCTACGATCATACTCTACAACAATCATGTTAGGGTCAAGGTGAGATGAAAAACACATCTTTAGTTATGTGGTCTTGAAGTTAGGCACCAAACCAGGGGATTTTACACTGTCAAGCATAGCAACCCTAGCCCAGGAACTCCTCACACTCTTGATTCATGATGAGTTGACCTTGTAATCATCCCTTGGGAATCTTAATACATCAATCCATGATCACATGGCCTTGAAATTAGGTCCCAACCTTCTTCAAATCATCAGTTAACCTAGGGTTGACCAGATGAAACCCTAATTGCACCAATCTTGGTTATAGCTTCATATCCTTTGCATAATGACCTGTCTAGGCTTCAAAATGACTTTCAACACTTCTCATGAGCTCTCTAAAGTCTTCAAGTCTTCTCCCATGGATTCAAAATCATCTGATGGCCTCCCACAACTCTTAAGTTAGGAGACATACACTCTTGGCTTCAACCACTTTCTCTGAGAATCTTTGACTTCCTTTGGTGAGGATATCAACCCTTGAATACTTGAATAAGCCTCTTAGATAGATTCATAGCCTTAATAGACCTTTATTGGTAGTCATACCTCTTGATCTTCTGCATACATGTCAATGCAATGCAAATGAAAATGCTAAAATGAATGCAATGAAACACAAGCTAAGTAAAGAAAATGGTTAGGCAAATTTTGGGGTGCAACACATTCCAAGTAAAGTAGTTATGGATTTCTCAGTGATGACAGACTTGTTTCCTAAAACATGTGACACGATGAAGTGTTCATCAATATCAGCGAATCTCCGTAATTCCTTGATAAAATTAGGAAAAATGGGACCGTAGAGACGATCAAAGTAGGTTCTCTAACCTTGAGCATTTAGATCCTTAAACGAGTCGATTCCATTTTCAACCAAGATATCAAAACCAACTAACCATTCACATAAAACTTCCAATTCTAAAATAGGAGTAGCAAGATGAATGTGTGGTGGACGACTCATAATGTGAACTTCAACAGGTTTCTGAAAAGAAGGTAGTGATTGATGTGGTGATGTTGATGCAGTTTGAGAAGTTGTTGTTGAAACCATTGAAGACGATTTAACAAGTTGTGATTGTTGAGAGAAGTCGTAGACTCTTTGTTGATGAGGGTCCATTGAAGAAGATGAAGAATTTTCGGAGCACAAAGGGTTTTAGGGTTTCTAAGAAAAATTGTGAGAAGTGAAAAGTAGCGTAGTGTGTGATAATGAGATAGTGGTTATTTAAAGAAGGAATTTGATGATTACAAACAAAATAGGGATTAATAGGGAATAATTATTTTAAAACCTAGTCTCACGAAATCATAACGCTCGAAGTGTCTTTTCAAAAGTAAGATATGATTTGATATTGGACAAGTGTCACAAGAAAATTACGTCTGTCTATTTAAAAGAACATGTTTGATGTTCCCAAAGTCAAGAATACCAAGAGGTATCTAACTAAACAAGTTTCTGATCAAGACATCTTCTAACATGTAGAAGTATCATTAATAAAAAAAGACAAATAAGTGAATAAGAAATATTTGCTTATCATCAGAATCACTTTTTACAGAAGGAGTTTAAACACGTTTTAATAAAACTTATTCTGGACAAAAACCCATATTTAAGTTTTTTAGAATGAACTGAAATCTATCTTCAGCTAAGGGTTTTGTAATGATATCAGCCCACTGATGGTCTATATCTATAAATTTTAAAGTTAAAATCCCTTTATGAACACTGTCTCTGATGAAGTGATGTTTAATTTCAATGTGTTTAGTTCGAGAATGTAAAATGGGATTCTTACTCAGGAAAATAGAAGTTGTGTTATCACAGAAGATAGGAATGTTACCCTCGTGAATCTAAAAATATTCTAATTAATTCTTCATCCAGAGCATCTGAGTGCTACACAGTGACGTCGAGATGTATTATGCTTCTGCAGTAGATAGTGTAATGGTTGATTGTCTTTTTCTTGCCCAAGAGATGAGGTTGTTACCCAGAAATTTACAGTTTCTAGAGGTGCTTTTCCTTTCTAATCTGCCTCCAACATAATCTACATCACAATAATTAGAAAGTTTGTACACTGATGTTTTCTTATACATCAAGCCAAGGTTAGTTGTTCCCTTTAGATACCTTAGGATTCTCTTAACATCTGTTAAGTGAGTTTCCCTTGGATCTGATTGCAAACGAGCTTAAAGACATACGCTAAATAGAATATATGGACGAGAAGCAGTTAAATACAGAAGAGAGCCTATCATACCACGATAGAGCTTCTGACAAACCTTTTTACCTACTTCTTCTTTCTCCACAATGTATGTAGGATGCATGGAAGTCTTTGCAGGTTTCCTATATGACATCTCAAACTTCTTCAGAAGTTCTCGTGCATATTTGCTCTGATGAATGTATGTTCCTTCTAAACGTTGATCAATCTGAATTCCCAGAAAGAATCTAAGTTCTCCCATCAGACTCATTTCAAATTCTGCCCGCATTAATTTAGAAAATTCCTTGCACAAGGAAGGATTAGCAGAACCAAAAATAATATCATCTACATAAATTTACACAACCATAATATTATTCTTAAGAGTTTTGATAAAGAGTGTAGCGTCTACCTTCCTTATGGTAAAATCATTTTGCAAAAGGAAATTACTAAGTCTGTCATACCAAGCTCTGGGAGCTTGCTTCAGACCGTATAATGATTTCTTCAGTTTAAAGACATAATCTAATTTCTCAGAATTTTCAAAGCCAGGGGGTCGATGAACATACACTTCTTCAGAAATATATCTGTTCTAGCCAAAAATGGTTAGACGCACCAAAAGTGCTAATTCCCCTTGTCCTGGATAATAAGAACTATGATGTCTATATTGTGAGGGATATTTGGGGATTTGAGAGTGTCGCTACTCGAAAAATGCATCGCGCAATGATGGGGAGGCGAAAAAGATAGACAGAAGAGTCGCCACCGAACTTTATTTATCCCATGAGGGGAAAGGAAAATATCGAGAAAACCTTAGGAAAGAAATGGATAAGATGGTCTCGCAACCAAGAACGGGTTCGGAAGCCGGTTATGCGAGGGGAAGGTATTAGCACCCCTCGCATCCATCGTACTCGATGGGAACCATTTGTTTGTCGTGTGTGATTTATTTGCTTAAATATTATGTTATAAAAGTGTTCCACGGGACAGTGAAAAAGGGTTTAGAAACGGGGAAAGGACGTAACAGGGAAGAAGAGAGAAAGGACGGACTCGGTAGGACTTCGCGGTCCTAGGCCTACGTATTCTCGATAGACATGAGAAAATCAGAGTCAACGTAGTTCGGGGAACTACAAACAAAGGGGGAATGTGCTCGGCAAGGATTGTGGCCCTTGTGCCTACGTATCTTTACTTGAAGTAAAGAATCAGAGCAGCCGTAGTTCGGCCTACGATTTGTTGATGTTTTTATGGATGATGCTATCGTACACATTCTAGCAGTTAGGTGTATTGCTGCTCGCTCGTTGGAGACTTAGGCATTACCTGTTTGCGGTAGAACGGACGTATCATATCCTTTTTGAAAGATAATTTTTCGCCATGCGAGGCAAGATGTCACATTTGATTTGTTGAATTATTTTTTAGGGGCGAGATAGGTCCTCGGATAGTAACCCCTACGGGTAGTACCCAATTCTTTATCTCAAAGTTTTTGTTATGAAAGGGTGCGGCGAACATAGCGTCTTCGTATTGAAAGACGAGTATCAAAACCACCCACACTACAGTGAGCATCTCGACACTTGGAGAGGAAGAAGTCTAAACTTAATCCTTTCTTTTTAGTTCAATACAAAGAGAACTTCATTCTCTTATTAAAGTGTTTTTGGTTTTGAATGGTAAGTGCTTTTGCGACAGAGAACCATACGGTAAACGTCAGCACTCGGGATAGGAGAAGGCCTACGCCTAACCACTCCACGACCATTCAAATTTTTGTTATGAAAAGAGTTTAAAAATGCGCTCGGTACGGGACCGAGGTTTTTAGGTGACAAAGGTTACAGAAAGAAGTTGTAGAGGGAGATAGGTGGCAGATAAAGTCACGTCTTCGTATTGAAAGACGAGTATCGAGACCACCCACACTATAGTGAGTATCCAAACACTCGGAGAGGAAGAAGTCTACACTCAATCCTCTCTCTTTAGTTCAATTCAAAGAGAATCGGTTTATTTATTGTAAGTGTTGTGAAAATGCACTCGGTACGGGGCCGAGGTTTTTTAGGAGAAAAAGGGTACGGAAAGAAAACATCTTCGTATTGAAAGACGAGTGTCAAAACCACCCACACTACAGTGAGCATCTCAACACTCGGAGAGGAAGAAGTCTACACCCAATCCCCTCTCTTTAGTTCAATACAAAGTGTACTTTATCGTTTTGTTAAATATGGCGAGTTGGCTTAACCAAAATTTGAGAAAATTCGCTTGACGTTGGGTCAAGGATTTAAATGTTTAAAAAAAGGTTTGAGGTGAAGCAAGCAAGGTCGATGGCGGACGCACAAGGCGGCCGACTTACAAGGGTTAAAAATGGCTCGATGAAATCGAGAGTTTACTTTTGAAAATGGTTTTTGGATTCAAAAGTCACCAAGGACAAAAGCAACATTCCTACTAAAATCATACAACATATGGGATTAGTCGGCTAAAAAAAATCGAGACATGCGATAAAAACGGTGGGGTAACACGGGTGGCCGTGTTGTATGACACGGCCCGTGTCACAGTTCCAGGAAAAAAATGAGTTTTGGGTGAAAAGTGGTGTGACACGGGTGGCCGTGTTGTGTGACACGGCCCGTGTCACAAGGTCTGGGCCAAAAAAAACAAGTTAGAGTCTTAAACAGGGGTACAACACGGGTGCCCGTGTTGTGAGTCCAGGGCATTTTTCACTTTGAAAAGCCACTCAGAGATGTAACACGGCCGGCCGTGTCGTGTGACACGGCCCGTGTTGGGCTGCCAGATGAGAAATTCCAAACTTTCTCTTGTTTTTTGCTTCTTTTTGTGGTTCTTTCAAAAGGGTTTCTTGGTCCCTTTGGGATCTTACATGTTATACTCAACACAACAACACTTAAACCAAGAGAACAAAAGATAAATGCACAATGTAAAAGAAGAGAAAAGTTTGAAGAAATGGATACCCAAGAGTTGTTTCCCTCCTTGCAAAGCCTCCACTGATTTTGGCTAGGTGTTCACTTCTCTTCACTCTATGCTTTGATGGCTCTCCTTCTCAATGGCTCCCTTGTACTTCTCTTTCACTCTCTAAATCTTTTGCTAGTTTTTTGCTCTCTCTATTTTTCTGGTTTTCTCTCTTACTCTTTGCTCTCAATCTCTCTATCTCCAAAATGTGTTGTTTTTTTATAGTAAGGAATACTATGTTTTCTATGCTTGCTTGCAGCCCATTTTCCATCTTTTCTGTCAACTTTTTCTGCTGTCCTAAAGCCACACACTTTGCACACCTTTTCATCACCAACTTTCCATTTTTGGCAATGCCTTTTTCTTCCTTTTGTGCAGCCCCACTTTTCCCTTCTATTTCTAGTATGACTTGCTGCATTTTTCTGCTGTAGCATACTATACTACTATCCCTCTTTTTGCCCATTAGTCTCTTGGATGGTATTGCTTTGTATCTTGCCATGTAGCCAATTGTTACCACTCTTTGACAGCATTTGCAAACTGATATTTAGCAAGTAAATATATCATTTGCATGCTATTTCCTTGACTTTGTGACATAAAAAATGATCTTGTAACATAGTACATGTTGTCCTCTTGATTTTGTGACATGTAGTAATTCTTCAACTCTTGCATGGGGCTGTTTTGCCTATGATTGAACATGCATAATCTTGGCCCATAAACATTCCAATGTTGATTTAATTCTTGCATATTTCTTGGATGTTTGTGAACATAATGTAGCACATGAAAAAAATGGTGTAGTATGAAGAGTACCATATCATAGATTTGATTAAAGACTTGAATGAAGATTTAGAAATAGCTTAATTTCTAAACATTATCTAGAGTTGGAATTTTTGTAACAAATGACATGATTGTAATGTCACAAAATTCCTCTTAGTATCATTTTTATCTCCATTCATGAATCTTGAATTCATGATGGATCTCCCTTATGTCATTGAGTTTGAAAGAAATGGAGAAATGAATCAAGCCTTGAAAGAGGGCAAATTTTGGGGTGCAACAGAGAGTTACACTTGTGATGTGTATTATCTTAAGATGATTGTATCTTGCTTAACACTTATGTGGGAGCCCCTTTTATAGTCTTCCATGAAGATACACCATTAAGAGGAGTCTCTTAACCTTCTGACGTTACATGTCCATCATTGCTGTAACTCTCCTTCATGAATGTAAGCTTTGAATCTCTGGTAACGTCCGCATTGGTGCGCCGCCACCGTTAAAACTGTTGGTATGTCGGTTGAGCTCATGTCCGACATAAGCACCGGGTTGATGGAGCCCGTACTCAACTTCCCAGGAGCTCGACTGATGGGAGTCAGACTATGTGGTTGGTCTGAGTTATAGGAGATACTTGCCTAGCTCTCTGCATTGCTCGACCTTTCTTGCTACCGTAGTCTAGTTCATGCTTAATCTTGTCCTGCTACACAACTCGGCTCAAAATATATTTGGCATGTACATAAGCCCCCCGAGCACTATATTCGCTTATAAGGGTACATAACTCGACAGTAACATGAGCCCAGATATATTTGAATGATGTCGTGCTATAGGTCGGCTTTTCTTCTCAGGTCCTTACGTGTCATGAATTCCTTGGAGGGTCGTCTCCTTTCATTTTTCTCCAGTGTAATGATGACTATTAATGGTTACTCCCTAGCTATCTTTGGGTCCTTTAAAAGCCTTTTTCCTCTCTCTCTCTCTCTCTCTCTCTCTCTCTCTCTCTCTCTCTCACTCTCTCTCTCTCTCTTCTTATTTCGGCTCTGCGTCATCTTTTTTAACTATTAATCTCCTATTTCGTTTTTCAGCTTCTTGTTAATCATAGGTATTTCCTTACCCTTCTTGATTTATCTTATTCTTCTACTTGCTTTTTAGAAAGAATGACCATTTTTGGGGAACATGGCGATGAGGGTAGTGGTAGTGTCGTTCGTATGAGTATCATGGAAAGAAATGAGTTGTGGGAGCAATGCATGCGGGAAATGGAAGACGCTTTAGGACCAGAAGAGTATAGACGGGTTATAAATGAAGTTTATGGTGATATTCTCACTTCTAAAAGTGATTTTGACCCTGACTCATCTTCCTCAGGTTTTGTAGAGACTTCGATGACGACCATTGCTCCCTTCGATATCGAATTCAGGAACTATAAGAATAACATTTTTGATGATATAGAAATCGCAAAAATTTGATCCAAAAAGAAAATATCTTCAACAGGGTCCGAGGATGATGTAGTCTTGGAATCATGTATTCCCGGTGAACGAGTTTGTATACTTCGTCCTAAAGGTGTCAAGGAAGATTTTTTCTATTTTTATGTTAGGGTTTTAGACAACTTCAACATTCAGATACCCCTTTCCGATTTTGAAGTGGATGTTTCACAAACCGTGAACATAGCCCCTTCTCAACTTCGACCCAATAGCTGGGGTTTTATAAATGCCTTTGAAAGAGTTTGTGACATTTTAAACATCACCCCCACCATTGACCTATTTTTCTCTTTCTTTGAGGTTAAGGGTGTTGATAACCGTAGTTGGGTACAAATCAGCGGGATTCCTGGCCGGAGTTTTCTCTAGGAATACACCTAAAACTATAAGAATTATAAGAATCGATTCTTAAGGGTAAAGAGTGAGCCGAGGTGTCCACAAGTATTATATGCTTTAGACGGCCAACCTCGCTTCCTTTTTTATTTGGTTAAAAATCCGTTGTTGATTACTGACTTCAGCTTTGATAAGTTAAGTGACCTGGAAATCCAATCTCTAATAGTTCTCGACTCCTTCCGTATAATGAAGGTCAAAGAATTGTTATCTCTAATCGACGAACAACTACTCACCTTTTCGGGTAACTATTTATATTTATTTTCATCCTTCCCAATTACTCTCTTTCTTGACGTTCGTATATGTGTTTGTAGATAAGATGACGAGCCTATTCGTGGTTGAACAAAAGAAGTTAATGCAGGAAGCTTGAGAAGTCTGGAAGGGAGACGAGAACTCTATATTGCCAAAGTCAGACCCGAGCAGGTTAGAAGTTTGTCAACCAAAGTGAATAAAGGGTACAAATACTAAGGATCCTCTGAGTAAGGGTGTCATTCAACCCAATGCTCCTTAGACTCAAGAAGAGGTTTCACATTTTGCTCCAAAGAAGATGAAAACCTTAATGGCTGATTAAGTCTGCAAAGCTGATATGAAGGTTACTTCTCTTATGAGAGTCCCCGGGGAAATTTCTGTGTCCGAGGAGTTTAAATTCTGGTCCAACGGCTTTGATGGACTTAAATTTCTGTATGACTATCTTAATGCCAGCGAGGAAATTAACAAAGTGAAATCCATTAGTAGGTTGAATATCACCTAAAACATAAGCTCCTATCTTATGAGGTGCGACGTACTTACTCGTGGGTTGTTTGAATCCAATGATGAAAGAAGAGATTACCCAGCTACAAGAAGCTTATAGGGCTCAATCAGATAAGCTTTCTAGCTTGGAAAAAAAACTAGACGACGAGAGGAAAAACAAGGAGCCCCTTGAATCCGAGCATAAATTGACTTCATCAAAGGTTACCAATAAGTTGAAGCAAATCAAGGCTTCTCATCAAGAAATTTTGGCTTCCAATACTGGGTTTACTGAGTCCCTTAAGAAGGCTCAGATTGAAGTTCTCTCTATTGGTGACGAGGCTTTCGACAGGGCCAAAGACCAAGTTTTATGTCTTTATTCCGGGCTGGATTTATCTGAGGTGGAATATTTCAAGGTGGTGCAAGATGACCGCCTTGTAGAAATGGATGAGAACCCAGAGAAATCTTCTACTCCTGTCAATAATGACGGGGATGAACACCCAGATGATGCTGGCACGAATGACACCTCGACTGCTAATTGATTTTGAAGTTTCTCCTTGTTTTGATTAAACATCCTTTTGGATATGCTTTTGATGAATTTTTTGTTTTTGTAAGGGAGTGTGGTGTTGTCCTCCCTTTTTCTTATGACTTTTCAGCCTTTAGGCTTTGTAATGCTTAGGCTTGGGTATTTCATCATTTTTGTAATTGACTATCCGGACTGTGTATGCGGAACAAGCTGACACGCTTATAAGTGTTTGTTCAACCCATGCATGCGGAGCATTTTATGGGCGACCTATGTACACGGAACAAGTCAACACGTTTATAGGAATTTAATCAACCCTTGTATGCAGAGCATTTATGGGCGTCCTATGTACGCGGAGCAAGTCAACACGTTTTCAGAAGTTTAATCAACCCTTGTACGCGGAGAATTTATGGGCGACCTATGTATGCGGAGCAAGTCAACACATTTATAGGAGTTTAATCAACCCTTGTATGCGGAGCGTTTATGGACGACCTATATACACGGAGCAAGTCAACATGTTCATAGGAGTTTTTTGAGTTATAACTCACCATCTTCAGCCGAATACCTATAAACAAGACATAAATTTTTTAAAATTCCAGGTGCCTCGTTAAAAACCCTTGCCCTTGCAAGGGAAAATAGTACAACCCAGATCCTTTATTCGTCATTGAATTACATAATATTTAGCTAAAATATAGCCTAATATTGGATACATTCCATGTCTTGGGTATTTCTACTCCCTCTAATGTTTCCAACATGAAGGCTCCGTTGTTTAGTTTTCGAAGTACCCTGAATGAGCCTTCCCAGTTGAGGGGAAGCTTTCCCTTATTTTTTGGGTCTGTGATTTTCTTCAAGACCAAGTCACCTTACTCGAACTCCCTTTGCCGGACTTTCAGGTTGTATCTTCTTGGCGACTTCATCAAAGTGTTCACGCCTCCGAGTCGGGGAGTTGATTTCCACCGGTATCATTGCATTAGCTCCATACACATCCTGAAGGGTATTTCTTGAATAGTAGAATATGGTGTTGTGTGGTATGACCATAAGATCTCAGGCAGGTACTCGACCCACATTCCTTTTACCTCCTCCAACTTCTTTTTTTATTCCACCTAGTAGGGATGGCAACGGGGCGGGTAGGGGGGCAGGTTTAACTATAATCGCACCCACACCCGCCTCCATGTAACACACCTGCCCCCGACCCCAAACCCAATCGGGGGTAAAAATTTACCGCCCAGACCCACCCCTAGTGGAGAACGAGTTCACCCGCACTCTCCCTGCCCCCACCCGCACAAAAATTAATTTTTTTAATTGCAATAAAAATTAATTTTTTTAATTGCAATAAAAATTAATTTTTTTAATTGCAATAAAAATTAATAATTTAATTAAAAAATTAATTATTTTAATAAATTAATTAATTAAAAATTTAATTATTAAATGAATATTAACTTAATTAATTTAATTATTTTAATTGCAATAAGGGTATTAATAATTTAATTAAAAATATAATTAATAAATGAATATTAAAAATAAGTAAAGTAAGAGAATTAAACTAAAATGTATTATTCGGGGGCAGGGCGGGGGCGGGTGCAGACGGGTCTTAGTGTTTCCCCGCACCTGCACCCGCATCCGTAGTTAAGAATCGGGTTTCCCCCACACCCGTACTCAATTAAATCGGATTTTCCCCGTTAATTTCGGGGCGGGCCCGGGCGGGTGCGGGTGGGTCCGAGTTTGTTTGCCATCCCTACCTCCTAGGATAACCTTGTTTGCAGCTTCTGCTTGACCATTGGTTTGGGGGTGTTCCACAGATGTGAACCTGTTTTTTATTCCATAATCCCTGCAAAAGTCTATGATGGAAGTGCTTGCAAATTGGGATCCATTGTCCGAGACTATGATTCCCGGCAAACTGAACCAACATATGATATTCCTCTAATAAAATTTGCGAACCCTCTCGGAAGAGATCCGAGCAAAAACCTCGGCTTCCACACATTTTGTGAAATAGTCAACTGCAACGATTATGAACTTGAGCTGTCTTGAAGCAACTGAGAATGCTCCTAAGATGTCTGCTCCCCACTGATGGAACGACCATGAAGATGAAATTAAATGGAGTGATTCAGCTAGTAGGTGTTTAATTGGAGCGAATACTTGGCACTTTTTGCACTTGCTAACGTACTCGATGCAATCTCGTATCATGGGCGACCAGTAGTACCTGACTCTTAGGATTTTTCTGGATAGTGCTCTCCCACCGATTTGACTACCACAGGCTCCCTCGTGGACCTCTTTAATTACCAATTCAATCTCAGGCTCTGACACGCATCTGAGCATAGGTGTTGACCTACCTATCTTGTACAACGTGTCAGTGATTATGATGTATTGGAAGGCTATTGTTTTAATCTTCTGGTTTCATTGACATCTTCAGGTAATATTTCCTGGGTCAGATAGCTGATGATGGGCCTCATCCATCCTTGGACATCTTCTATTATTAATACTTCCTCTAATTGAATGATGGGTGCTTTGAGAATTTCTTGGATCACATTCTTATTCATTCCTGAACTCTTAGAGCTTGCTAATCGGACTAGGAGGTCAGCCAGGGCATTGTCTTCTCTTGGGATGTGTACGACTTCGAATTCTGATAATGCTTTGGATATTCCTGAAGGTACTTTATCAAGGCGGAATCCTTCGTCTGGTACTCGTTTTTCATTTGTCCGACCACTAGCTAGGAGTTGATCTTCACTAATAAATGTGTTACTCTGACCTCTTTTGCCAATTTCATCCCGACAATCAAAGCTTCATACTCTGCTTGGTTGTTGCTAACCGAAAAATTGAAACATAAGGAGTATTCTAATGTTAGATCTCTGGGTCCTTCCAGAATTATTCCGGCTCAGCTTCCCATGAGAATTGAAGATCCATCTACATAAAGGACCCATCTGTTTGAGATCTCTTCTCCAGCTAATGCACTTAATGTTAGATGCCAAATTTCACTTATTTGATCTATCAAATGTTGGCATTTTTCACTCATTTTCGTCAATTAAGTGTTGAAAACCACTCTTGTTTTGTTTGGTTTGCAACATTATGAGAAAATTTCTTGGTACCTTTGATTTGTGTGTTATTGTGCAGGAATTAGGCACAAAACAAGTGAAGAGTAAGACACAAGAAATGGGTAAGGAAACCAAGACAACATGCAACCACCAAAATGCTATCACGCTCGCTAGGCGAGCAGGTAGCGGACGTGCCAGCAAAAAAAACCATTCTTGCTCGCTAGGCGAGCAGGCCAGCAAACAATCCCAGATTTGGACAGAACTGAAAGTATCATAAGCTCGCTAGGCGAGCTGGTAGCGAACAAAATGTTGCCATGTGTTTCACCCCAAAATTTGCCCTCACAATACAAGACTTTGTGTTCCAAGAAGGTTCACAAGGTTCACAAAACTCATAATTGGTCAGAAGAGTTGACAATTCCCTCAGACAATGCACCTCCTAAGCAGTGCATCCAAAACTAGGGCTTTGACTTTAATCAGGCTAAATGGACTTCCAAGACTTCAAGTGAGCTTCATAACATCTTATATGTGTATAAGAACCCCCATGTCAAGTTTCAAGACTTTTCTCAAAAGTTTGCTCAGTCAGATGATCAGATAAGTCAAAAGCAGTCAATGCAGTTAAAAGGTCAAACTGAGGTCAGCTGTGGTCAAACCAAAGTCAAACTTCATGATTTTTTTTGCCAACATCAAAGAGAGGTAAATATCATATGGCATGCATTTTTTTTCTAAAAAGTAAAAATGGCACAATTGGCAGGAGGACATGTGTAAGAAGTTATGAGTGTGAGAGGTTGAGAGTTCGAATCTCACCTTTGTCATTTTTTTTGTTTGTTTTTTATTATTTTTACTCTAAATTTTTCTATCTTTCATTAAAAAAATAACAAAAATAGTTTTTTATTATTATTTAATTATTATTTTCGTATTTTAATTAAATCATTTTTTAAAATATTATTTTTTTTCACTTTTTTCTAAATTATTCATAAAAATATCCAAAAAATCATAAAATAAAAAATATTGAAAAAAATTTTGTTCTTTTTATAATATTTTTTATTTTAGGAATCAATAGGATTATTAGTTTTTATTTTAAGTTTATTTTAATTATTTTAAATTATTTAAATTTTATTTTTTCTTAACTAATTATTTAGTTTGGGCTTTAAAATGGGCTTTAGGGACATTATTGACAATTTGGTGTTAACCCTAATTTGTTCCCTATATATACATGTGTTGTCTTGTTGGAAAAAAAGGGGAGAATGAAAAAAACCTAAGAGGAGTGAGTGCCGTTTGCCGTTATTTAGTTTTCTTCTTCATCCATTACTATTGTTTCTTTTTCTTCATCGTTTACCGTTATTTCTTTTCCTTCATCTATTACTGTTGTTTCTTTTTCTTCATCTTTTACCGTTATTTCTTTTTCTTCATCTATTACCGTTATTTCTTTTTCTTTATCTATTACTGTTACGTTTATATATATATAATTTTTAAATTGTTAGAGTTTATATATATAAGATTTTTGATCGAATTATGTCGATACGATGTTTGCACATTTGTGTGCATGATGCGTGACATTTGTGTTAGTTCGATCTGGTTGCGATGATCGCATTTTTGTGTGAGCAATAATACTATTTTTTTGCTTAATTTCTTTTTCTTTGCGATAAATTTTGTTTCGTCCGATTTAGATCTGGTTGCGATGAGCGCATTTCTGCGTTAGCAACATTGTTGGATTATTTGGCACATTTAAAATTCATTATTGCTTTATTATTATTATTATTATTATTATTATTATTATTATCATTATTTATTATTATTATCATTATTATCATTATTATTATTATTGTTATCATTAATTTATTAAAATTTGTTGTAATATAAAAATCTGTTTTTTTAAAATAAATGACATTAACATCTTTTTTCCAAATTAATATGAAAACCTAATTTTAATTTTCTATATGATTCTATGTATATATTTATTATAATTCTTGTAAATTTTTGTAAATAAAATTAAACCTTATAAACACTTAATGTAAAATTTTGGTGAATGTGATTATTGATTAGTTAAAATTTATTTTCATCATAATGTGTAAATATTTTTCTTAATAATTGTTAATATATAATTAGAGATAATTAAATTTTTGTAAATGATTAAGAAATTTATAATTATGTTATATTTAGAACTTTATATTATAGTAATTATTTAATCATTTATGTTTCTAAATAAAAATCAAATCTTATGATATTTAGAACTTTATATTATAGTAATTATTTAATCATTTATGTTTCTAAATAAAAATCAAATCTTATGATATTTAGAACTTTATATTATAGTAATTATTTAATCATTTATGTTTCTAAATAAAAATCAAATCTTATGTTTAATCACGTTATTAATTAATTATTATTGCTAATCATATTTTGTTGCTTATTATTATTTTGAAATTTCTATCTTATTATTTTTTCTAACTTTGTCTATTTTTCTCATTATTATTGTTTCAACTAATTATTTTCACTAACTTTATATTTATACTAACCTTATTTAATTTTTCTTATTATTTACTAACCCTAATATTTTATTTGCTTATTTGTTATTTTTTTTATTTATTATAATTTTGTAATTGCCTCTTGGATGTAGATTGTAATTACTTAATTATTATTATCATTATGGTTAGTAATTAGGGAGTGCTAATATGTATGATATTTAAAAAAATAAATTAGATCATTTTAATATAAGATAATTAAATTAAACATTTCACACACGTAAGTCGATTTTAATCGCCGTCTCACTTCTTAAGGATATCCCTCAAGTTGCCTATGAATATTGGTTAAGTGGGGTGTATAAAGCAAGTCCCTCAAAAAGAAAATCATCAAAGTCCCTTATGGTTGCCTTTACGAATCGAGTCCCTTTCGAAAAATGATGATAGTCCCTCTAGTTTGCTTATTACACCCCACAATGGCCTTCAAAAATCCAATTGTCCCTCACATGTCCCTTAACATCCAAAGTAAGGACTACCTACTCCATTATAGTAGGGATAGTCTTACTAAGGAAAGGATAAAGAATAAGAAAGACCTTAAAACATTAGGGTAGGCTACTCCTAGATACTTGCTCACTTCAAAACTTTTTCACACTTAAACAAATTTTCAACAAGTTTTCAAACAAGTTCTTAACACATCCTTACATGGATTATTTATTAACTATTCTGAAAATTTTCTATTCACACACTACACTTTCAAAACAATTCAAAAGTGAGCTTAAGTACCTAAGAGCCCATGGATAACCATGGATGAAAAGGGTGCTAACACCTTCCCTTTTCATAACCTACCCCCCGGACCCAAAATATTCTCTAAGGTCTTTCCTGTTCTTTTATAACCTTTCCTTATGGATAAAATAAAAGTCGGTGGCGACTCTTGCTATCCGCAACATTGTTTAAAGTCAGTTCTCCCACCGTGTTACAGAACTGGCGACTCTGCTGGGGATCTATTTAAGAGGGGTACCCTTAGGAATTAAGATCACTTTAAATTGTTTGCCTTGTTTGCTTTATTATTATATTGTTGGGGTGCTCTCATGTGTGAAAGGTCCTAACCCGGATCTAGTGTACCTTAGGTAAATGGCAATAGACCAAGGAAACTGTGCGACGTATATCGATACGGTTGATCTGGTGGCCATAGTTAGTGCGACTTCTTGGTTGGTGCTTATATTCCTTAAGTCAAGTTGAGGATAATATTGAGGCTGCCATATGTTGTCAATGCACTAACTGACTTTTAGAACCCTAGTTAACTCATCTTGGCCTTTAGAAAGTAGTGAGGTAACCGGCTTTGGTGCAGACTGAAGTTGGTTGACACTCGATACTACGCTCATTGAGATCTTAAACTTGGAGGGTTTTGGTTGGCAAGTAAGTTGCCTTCTGAACAACCACCCTTGTGAAGGATCAATGATATTGAGATCCCTTAGAACCTGGTTACTTTTGTAGGACAGGATGAACCATCTAACTTCAGGGGAGGGTACTTGCCTTTGAACCTCATGCAAGCCTTTAAACCTAGGGCTATGGTGTGTCTTGTTTGTGTGTGCCACATGTTTGTGATTGAGCATGACATCATGACATCATCATGCATCATAAGCATATCATTTTCCCTAACCATTTCAAGGACCAAAGGATTTATCTTTGTTCTTTGTTAGAGGTCATGGCTTCTGCTCGTAGAAACACCATCAGGATCAACTTTGTAGGGATACCTGCTAAGCTCAAGGAGTTGGTTTCCCTAGTGCCTGATCATTCCCAGTTCAACAAGAGACATGGTCACTTATTGGATCTAGTTACTTCAGGGTTCAGTGAAGACATGATGAGTGTGCTGTTTCAGTTCTTTGACCCTAAGCACCATTGCTTTACATTTCCTGATTATCAGCTGGTTCCAACCATGGAGGAGTTCTCTAAACTTCTGGGTATACCTGTTCTTGATCAAAAGCCATTCACAGGCTTAGAGAAGGAGCTTAAACCAGAAGTTATTGCTGCAGCTCTACATCTGAAGAAGTCTGACATTGTTCTAGAGACGAGAAGTGGAGTTAAAGGTATTCTTGCCAAGGTATTAGTGGATAAAGCTCAAATGTTCTTGAAGGCTATGAGCTACGATGCTTTTGAGGAGATCTTAGCCTTATTGATTTATGGCTTAGTGTTGTTCCCCAATCCTGATCAGTTCATAGACGTTCATGCCATCAACATATTCCTGAGTCACAATCCAGTGCCTACCTTACTTGGAGACATCCTACATTCTCTTCACACCCGTACTACAAGGGCAAGAGGAACTTTGATGTGCTGCATACCTTTACTTTCTAGGTGGTTTATTTCTCACCTTCCTCGCTCAGTAATGAAGAATGAGCAAGGGTTCAGACGGTCCAAGAGGATCATGTCACTTTCTCACTCAGACATCCATTGGTGCTCCAGATCTATGGAGAATGTCACCATCATTGACCGTTGTGGGGAGTTTCCTAATGTACCACTTCTAGGCATAAGAGGAGGCATCACCTACAACGCATCTCTAGCTTTACGACAGTTTGGTTACGCCCGGAGCGATGGTCCACATGACATGTTGATTCAGGGCATTGTGTTTGATTACGACAACGATCTTCAGGGTTACCGTCAGAGATTCATCCGAGCTTGGGGAAAGGTAAACAGGATTGACAGCAAGACACTGGAGCCTAAGTACACTATTCCTATGGAGGCTTATCTCAGATGGGTACGATCTCGTGCTCAGACACTCATGATGCCATATCCTGCCATCCTACCAGTTACCATGGAACCTGTTGCTGAAGGAGACACAGCTTATACCATCCTTCACCCAGACATGCCTACTGATATGGAAGACTTGCAGAGATCATGGATCCAACTGAAAGAGCAAAGGGATACTTTCGAGGCTCATTACAAAGCAAGCCAAGCAAGGATCCTAGAGCTAACAAAGCTACTTCATGAGGAACGAAACCTCAACTCATACCTCAACACAAAGAGGAAACGTCCATGGGAGATTTAAAACCCCATCTTTTGTACTTATTTCGTTTTCATTTTTTGTAAGCCTAAAAGGCAAAACAAGTTATTACTAATAAAAAGTTACTTTCTTGTTTGTTTAAGCAAATTTAAATCATGCGGTCCTTGAAAACATTGCATATGCATTCCCATATCATTGCATCACAGGTTTATAATTGTGCACAGGTTTCTCATCTTCTCGCTGTTTATGTCAGCAATGGCTCTTGAACAATCAGTTAAGGATCTCCAGGCACAGAATGCACAGTTCCAAGAGCTGATCCTGAACCTATCCAAGGGGCAGGATGAATTGAAGGCACTGCTGGCCAAGAAGACAAAGAAGACTAGAAGGTCTACTGGGTTGCTCAACATGGGAAGAAGGTTCAAAGGTCCTGTCAGGACCAAGAAACAGGTTGAAGACTATGAATCTGAAGAATCTGAGCAGGAGAGAGGCAGTCTCCACAACACTATGAGGGACTCTGATTCTGAGGCTAACTACTACCATGAGCCTAACGAAGACAAATTCAAGATGCTGGTGGATAGAATGGATGCTATGGAATTACAGAAATCATCTGGGCTGGATTTTGAGGATTTGAGCTTGATATCTGGGGTGGTCATACCCATTGGGTTCAAAGTTCCTACATTTGTTGTCTATGATGGGGTCTCTTGTCCCAAATTGCATCTGAGGTCTTATGTCAGAAGAATTCAACCCCACACTGCTGATAAAAAGTTGTGGATCCATTTCTTTCAAGAAAGTTTATCTGGAGCTCAGCTAGAGTGGTATTATCAGTTGGAGAGTGTCAACATCAGAGATTGGAATGACCTTGCTGAAGCTTTCTACAAGCAGTATCAATACAATGCTGACTTAGCCCCCACTCGCATGCAGCTTCAAAGCATGTCTATGGGTGCCAAAGAAAGCTTTAAGGAGTATGCTCAGAAGTGGAGAGACTTAGCCGGAAGAGTTCAACCCCCTTTGACTGATAGGGAGTTGGTTGATATGTTCATGTGTACGCTGAATGGTCCGTTTTACAGTCATCTCATTGGAAGCTCATCATCTGGCTTCACTGAGTTGATCATGACAGGAGAGCGAGTAGAGAATGGTATCAAGAGTGGTAAGATCCAAATGGGCACTTCTTCATCAGGTGCCGCAAAGAAGCCTCCCACTGGGAAGAAAGAATCTAATGCTGTGTATGGTCAGCCTGATCGTAACAGAAGGCATCAGTCTGTTAGTGCAGTTCATATTTCAAATCCAACTCCTGCAACAACAGAGCAGCCTCAAGGCAACCAACAGAGGGCTAGAAGACAGTTCACGAAGATCAACATGTCAATGGCTCAGGCATTGCAACACTTGTTGAAAGCTGAACTTATTACCCTGAGGGAGGCCCCTCGGAATCCCAATGTTACCTCTCCCAAGTACAATCCCAATGCACGATGTGCATATCATTCAAACTGTCCAGGACATGATACTAATAACTGCTGGGTCTTGAAGAACAAAATTCAGGATATGATTGATGCTGGAGAAATTGAGTTTGATCCACCAGGTACTCCAAATGTGATTACAGCTCCAATGCCAAATCACGAGAAGACTGTCAACGCCATTGATAAAGATATTGATGAAGATCTGCATGTCTATTCAGTTATGGAGTTGAGCACACCATTGTCTGTTATCAAAAAGAGGTTAGTACAAGCTGGGATCTTTCCAGGTTGTCATGAAGATTGTCTATATTGTACCTATAAGCCGGATAGTTGCTTCATTTTGAGAGATGGGATTCAACGTCTCATGGATAAGTATACTATAGTGTTTGAAAGAAGACCAGCATCTGTAGAAAGTATGGTAGATCATCTGACTCAGGGTAAGAAGATTGAAGAGGTTGATATGGTTGACAAAGCACCAGTGGGAATCACTTCAAAGGGTCCCATTAAAATCACTCATCAGGGCCCAATCAAGATTACTGCTGAAGGTCCTGTGAAAATTGTTGCTGAAGCCAGAGTGGCTCCTCTGATCATTACCACTCCTGGTCCTATTCCTTATACATCTGACAAAGCTGTACCTTGGCACTATGGGTCTGACGTTTACATCCATGGTGTTAAGCAAGAGCCTTTACCTGATGTGCCTGTTGACATTGATAATATTGCTGGATCTAGCAAGATCACTCGTAGTGGAAGAGTCTTCTCTCCTCCAGTTGCTTCTAAGAGTGCAGTTACTCCTGCTGTTACTTCCACCACTGATGCTCGGGGCAAGGGTCCTGTTATTGAGCCTGTATCTACTGATGTGCCAGCTGCTGATGACCTCTCTAAGCAGATGGAAGAAGTATTGAAAATCATTCGCAAGAGTGATTATGATATTGTTGATCAGCTGGGGCATACTCCCTCAAAGATTTCTATGCTCTCCCTGTTATTATGTTCTGAGGCTCATGCCAAGTCATTGATCAAGTTTCTAAAGATGGCTCATGTACCCAGTGCAATTTCTGTGGACCAGTTTGAGAATTGTGTTGCTCACCTGACCTATGACAACGGGTTAGGATTTTCTGATGCTGACTTGACCCCTGCCAAGAGGGATCATAACAGGGCCTTGCATATTTCAATTGAATGCAGGGGCACTACCCTGTCTCATGTGCTGATAGACAATGGTTCCTCTCTGAATGTGTTGCCTAAGGAAGTCCTGAACAAGCTGAGTCCTGAAGATACGGTATTGAAGCCCAGTAATATTGTGGTAAAGGCTTTTGATGGTTCTAGAAGAGTAGTGCATGGGGAAATTGATCTTCCAATCAAGGTTGGTTCTCAGGTGTTCACTGCTACATTCTATGTGATGGATATTCGTCCTTCGTACTCATGTCTGCTTGGTCGTCCCTGGATCCAGGGGGCAGGTGCGGTGACCTCCACATTACATCAAAAGTTGAGATATCCGGTGAATGGAAAAGTTGTTACTGTCTTTGGAGAGGAAGAATACTTTGTCAGCCATGTAAACACTTTCAAGTATCTGGAAGTAGAAGGTGAATACATTGAAACTCCATGTCAGTCATTTGAAGTGGTTCCCTGGGCTGTTAAGGATTGTGTGACTCCTCCTGCTGTGAAGAAGGTTCCTGTGGTCATCCGAAACCCTCCAACAATGGCAATGGCCTCCCTCAATGATGCAAAAGCTATGGTGGAAGAAGAGTCCCAGAAGGCTGTCCGTCGTGCCCGTGCTGTTCGTATCACCAATCAAGGGGTTATCAATGCCGTGGGAGATCAAGATGAAGACTACAACTTGGAGGCATGGATTCTTCCTACTGTGGGTGCTGGACTCAATAATTGGACAGCTGAAGATGTTATCCCTATCTCCTTTAGTCAGGAGTAAATACTATTACTGTGTTATGTTTTTAAATTTATAATTTCTGGAACAATTAAAACTTTCAAGCCATGTGCCTTACCCGGGGCACAATGGTGTGCTTGTTACGGGTTGTCATCTCATTTGCATACTTCATTCGATAAAATCAGTGGACGTTTCGTTTTCGTAAATATTGTGTTCCTTGTCTTTCTTTTTCTTTTATTTTTGCTTTATCAGCTATGTGTTCTTACACACACCCACTTCACTAAAATGCCGATCCTCATCCACTCTGGATCCAATTGATAACAGTTCTACTATTGCCAATTACAATTTCGAGAATCCGATCTATCAAACTGAAGACGGAAACGAGGACGATTGTGAAATATCTGTAGGGCTTGCTAGGTTGTTACAACAAGAAGAGAAAGCTATACAGCCACATGAAGAGCCAGTCGAAGTTGTGAATCTGGGAACTGAAGAAAACAGAAAAGAGGTCCAGATAGGGGCTGATTTAGACAACACTGCTCAGCATAAGAATGCAGGGGCAACATATCAGCGTGCTATGGTGGCTTTGTTTCATGATATGATTCATCATGAGATAGAGGTATATGTGGATGATATGATAGCCAGGTCTCAGAATGAAGAACAACATCTTGATCATCTGCACAAGTTGTTTGAGAGGTTGAAGAAATACAGGTTGAGATTAAATCCAAACAAGTGTACTTTTGGAGTTAGATCTGGAAAGCTCCTGGGTTTCATTGTCAGTGGAAAAGGTATTGAAGTGGATCCTGCAAAAGTGAAAGCTATACGAGAGATGCCAGCTCCCCGTACTGAGAAGGAGGTTAGAGGTTTCTTGGGACTACATTGCAAGATTTATTTCCCAATTAACTACCATCTGTGAGCCAATCTTCAAGTTGTTGAAGAAAGATCAGGTGATGGAATGGAATGATGAGTGCCAGACTGCCTTTGATGAAATCAAGAGATATTTGCTAGAACCTCCAATTTTAATGCCACCAGTTGATGGAAGACCCTTGATTATGTATTTAACAGTATTAGACAACTCAATGGGGTGTGTATTGGGGCAACATGACGAGTCTGGTCGAAAAGAGCAGGCAATATACTACCTTAGCAAAAAGTTTACCGACTGTGAAACAAAATACTCACTGCTCGAGAAAACTTGCTGCGCTTTGGCACGGGCTGCTCGCCGACTAAGACAGTATATGTTGACCCATACTACCTTGTTGATTTCAAAGATGAATGGGGCAGTTGAAGCTGCTAATAAGAACATTAAGAAGATTGTACAAAAGATAACTGTTACTTACAAGGATTGGCACGAGATGTTACCATTTGCTCTGCATGGTTATCGTACTACAATACGTACTTCAACCGGGGCAACCCCATTCTCCTTGGTCTATGGTATGGAAGCAGTTCTGCCTATTGAAGTTCAGATCCCCTCCTTGAGAATTATGAAGGATGCAGGCTTGGATGAAGATGAGTGGATTCAGACTCGACTTGACCAGATAAATTTGATTGATGAGAAAAGGTTAGCAGCAGTTTGTCATGGCCAGATGTACCAGAAACGGATGATCAAAGCTTTTAACAAGAAGGTTAAGCCAAAGGTATATCAGGCTGGTGACTTGGTAATCAAGCGTATCATATTACCACAGGGTGATCCTAGGGGCAAGTGGACTCCAACATATGAGGGACCATTTGTAGTCAAGACAGTGTTCTCAGGAGGTGCCATGATATTGACTACAATGGATGGTGAAGACTTCCCACAACCTGTAAACGCAGACATAGTTAAAAAATACTACGCATAAAAAGAGACCCGCTAGGTTGACAGGCCTAGGCAAAAATAAGGGCATCCCGGCAAACAAAAAGGGTTTGGGCAAAAATTAGGGATATATATATAAAAAGATGTACACCCGGCAAGTCGAAAACCTGAAAAGGCGGCTTGGGCAAAAAAGGGTATCCCGGTGGATTGAAAACCTGAAAGGGCAATCCAGGCAAAAGTTAGGGATTAAAGCGTATGACTATGTCTCGTTTGGATCACTCATGAAACTGCAACCAGTTGTACTACTTACTCAAGCTCAAACAGATAAAGCTCAATCCAATCGTTTCCGTCTCAACAGCAAGAAGATGAGATACTTGAGGGGCAATAGTAGAATTGAAACTCAATAGGATTATTTCCCACATAGCTGATTCTTTTTGTAAAACTTCATGACAAAATTCTCTTACTAGGGTTTATGTCTCCTTGTACAAACTTACCCGTGTATGGGTCACTTTTGATATAAATAAATTCCATCTTTTGAATCCAGATTTACTTTTACCCTATTTACATAAGCGAAACGTCCATTGGTTGTGTTTGAATGTATGTATGCCTTTGAATATGATTGATGTTTAGCAGAAATGCATGTATGCTTTTAATATGATTGATGTTTACCAGAAATGCATGAAAATGCAGTAATAGTATTTACTAAGGACGAACGAGGGAAGGATTTCAACGAAGCTTCGCCAGTTCATCTTTACAAGGCAGTTACAAACCATCAGTAGGACTAATCCATTTTCACAAAGTCTAATCTCCCCTGGAATTTATATCCATCTCTTTTATCCTCATACGGATATACGGGAAATTACTTTCCAATAAGGGCACGATGAACGAAGACGGGATGTTATACTTATCCTACTATCAAACGAAAACGAAGGTTATCTATACCCTACTGTCCCCAACAACGGGAGGTTATCTATACCTTGTTATCCCCAACAATGGGAGGTTATCTATACCTTGTTATCCCCAGCAGACGGAGGGTTATGTATTCTTCAACAACGAATCGGGATTTATTTTCCTTGGCCAGCAGTTGTTATACAAGGATATCCAGACACTTCCAGCAGTGTCATATCATACATGCATCATTTACATCATACCATAACATATATGTCTATAGTACATTACCTAAGTGCATCATGTCATACATGCATACATAAAGCATAAACTAATGTTGTTATACAGAATGCTACCTTGTTTTCAGGTTAATTATCCAACAAACAAGCTTATGATCTTTGGGACTGCTTTATTGTAACCTCAGGGTTACTTTATCCTCCTGATGAGCTTCTTATTACTTTGGGACTGCTTTATTGTAACCTCAGGGTTATTTTATCCTCCTGATAGCCTCTCATGACTTCAAGACTGCTTTAGAGCTACTGATTGCTCTATCCTCCTGAAATCATCCTATTACTTCAAGACTGCTTTAGAGCTATTCATTGCTCTATCCTCATGAGGTCATATTACTACTTCAAGACTGCTTTAGAGCTATTGATTGCTCTATCCTCCTGAAGCCATCTAATTATTTCAAGACTGCTTTAGAGTTATCCATTGCTCTATCCTCCTGAAATTACATTATTATTTCAAGACTGCTTTAGAGCTATTGATTGCTCTATCCTCCTGAAGCCATTATTATTTCAAGACTGCTTTAGAGTATTCATTGCTCTATCCTGCTGAAATTACATTATTATTTCAAGACTGCTTTAGAGCTATTCATTGCTCTATCCTCCTGAAATCATTACTTCAAGACTGCTTTAGAGTATTCATTGCTCTATCCTCCTGAAATTACATTATTATTTCAAGACTGCTTTAGAGCTATTCATTGCTCTATCCTCCTGAAATCATTACTTCAAGACTGCTTTAGAGCTATTGATTGCTCTATCCTCCTGAAGACATATCACGTTATTATTTCAAGACTGCTTTAGAGCTATTCATTGCTCTATCCTCCTGAAATCATTACTTCAAGACTGCTTTAGAGTATTCATTGCTCTATCCTCCTGAAATTACATTATTATTTCAAGACTGCTTTAGAGCTATTCATTGCTCTATCCTCCTGAAATCATTACTTCAAGACTGCTTTAGAGCTATTGATTGCTCTATCCTCCTGAAGACATATCACGTTATTATTTCAAGACTGCTTTAGAGCTATTCATTGCTCTATCCTCCTGAAATCATTACTTCAAGACTGCTTTAAAGTATTGATTGCTCTATCCTCCTGAAGCCATTATTATTTCAAGACTGCTTTAGAGTATTCATTGCTCTATCCTCCTGAAATTACATTATTATTTCAAGACTGCTTTAGAGCTATTCATTGCTCTATCCTCCTGAAATCATTACTTCAAGACTGCTTTAGAGCTATTGATTGCTCTATCCTCCTGAAGACAAATTACATTATTATTTCAAGACTGCTTTAGAGCTATTCATTGCTCTATCCTCCTGAAATCATTACTTCAAGACTGCTTTAGAGCTATTGATTGCTCTATCCTCCTGAAGACATATCACGTTATTATTTCAAGACTGCTTTAGAGCTATTCATTGCTCTATCCTCCTGAAATCATTACTTCAAGACTGCTTTAGAGTATTGATTGCTCTATCCTCCTGAAGCCATTATTATTTCAAGACTGCTTTAGAGTATTCATTGCTCTATCCTCCTGAAATTACATTATTATTTCAAGACTGCTTTAGAGCTATTCATTGCTCTATCCTCCTGAAATCATTACTTCAAGACTGCTTTAGAGCTATTGATTGCTCTATCCTCCTGAAGACAAATTACATTATTATTTCAAGACTGCTTTAGAGCTATTCATTGCTCTATCCTCCTGAAATCATTACTTCAAGACTGCTTTAGAGCTATTGATTGCTCTATCCTCCTGAAGACATATCACGTTATTATTTCAAGACTGCTTTAGAGCTATTCATTGCTCTATCCTCCTGAAATCACTACTTCAAGACTGCTTTAGAGCTATTCATTGCTCTATCCTCCTGAAACCATCTAATTATTTCAAGACTGCTTTAGAGTTATCCATTGCTCTATCCTCCTGAAATTACATTATTATTTCAAGACTGCTTTAGAGCTATCCATTGCTCTATCCTCCTGAAATCATTACTTCAAGACTGCTTTAGAGCTATTGATTGCTCTATCCTCCTGAAGACATATCACATTATTACTTCAAGACTGCTTTAGAGCTATTGATTGCTCTATCCTCCTGAAGACATATCACAAGACTGCTTTAGAGCTGTTGATTGCTCTATCCTACTGAAGCCATTCTATTACTTCAAGACTGCTTTAGAGCTATTGATTGCTCTATCCTCCTGAAGCCATTATTACTTCAAGACTGCTTTAGAGCTATTGATTGCTCTATCCTCCTGAGGTCAGATTTATCACTTCAAGACTGCTTTAGGGTTATCATTATTGATTGCTCTATCCTCATGAAGACATGCTGTTACATCAGTATTACTCCAGACTCCTGACAGTTCTCATTATACTACTGAAGAACTTTCCCCTAGTGGCATCTTTAAGCCCACTCAATCATGTTCAACCAACCATCAATATCACTCCATGCACTGGTGAGTGCAAATTTTTGGGCTTTTGTGTTCAATCCCCTTCAACCTTCCAGGTTACGACTGGCAAATATACCAATCTAACCCCTCAGGTTTCAGAAAATTGAACAGGGGCAGCTGTTGCACCCCAAAATTTGCCCTCACAATACAAGAATTTGTGTTCCAAGAAGGTTCACAAGGTTCACAAAACTCATAATTGGTCAGAAGAGTTGACAATTCCCTCAGACAATGCACCTCCTAAGCAGTGCATCCAAAACTAGGGCTTTGACTTTAATCAGGCTAAATGGACTTCCAAGACTTCAAGTGAGCTTCATAACATCTTATATGTGTATAAGAACCCCCATGTCAAGTTTCAAGACTTTTCTCAAAAGTTTGCTCAGTCAGATGATCAGATAAGTCAAAAGCAGTCAATGCAGTTAAAAGGTCAAACTGAGGTCAGCTGTGGTCAAACCAAAGTCAAACTTCATGATTTTTTTTGCCAACATCAAAGAGAGGTAAATATCATATGGCATGCATTTTTTTTCTAAAAAGTAAAAATGGCACAATTGGCAGGAGGACATGTGTAAGAAGTTATGAGTGTGAGAGGTTGAGAGTTCGAATCTCACCTTTGTCATTTTTTTTGTTTGTTTTTTATTATTTTTACTCTAAATTTTTCTATCTTTCATTAAAAAAATAACAAAAATAGTTTTTTATTATTGTTTAATTATTATTTTCGTATTTTAATTAAATCATTTTTTAAAATATTATTTTTTTCACTTTTTTCTAAATTATTCATAAAAATATCCAAAAAATCATAAAATAAAAAATATTGAAAAAAATTTTGTTCTTTTTATAATATTTTTTATTTTAGGAATCAATAGGATTATTAGTTTTTATTTTAAGTTTATTTTAATTATTTTAAATTATTTAAATTTTATTTTTTCTTAACTAATTATTTAGTTTGGGCTTTAAAATGGGCTTTAGGGACATTATTGACAATTTGGTGTTAACCCTAATTTGTTCCCTATATATACATGTGTTGTCTTGTTGGAAAAAAAGGGGAGAATGAAAAAAACCTAAGAGGAGTGAGTGCCGTTTGCCGTTATTTAGTTTTCTTCTTCATCCATTACTATTGTTTCTTTTTCTTCATCGTTTACCGTTATTTCTTTTCCTTCATCTATTACTGTTGTTTCTTTTTCTTCATCTTTTACCGTTATTTCTTTTTCTTCATCTATTACCGTTATTTCTTTTTCTTTATCTATTACTGTTACGTTTATATATATATAATTTTTAAATTGTTAGAGTTTATATATATAAGATTTTTGATCGAATTATGTCGATACGATGTTTGCACATTTGTGTGCATGATGCGTGACATTTGTGTTAGTTCGATCTGGTTGCGATGATCGCATTTTTGTGTGAGCAATAATACTATTTTTTTGCTTAATTTCTTTTTCTTTGCGATAAATTTTGTTTCGTCCGATTTAGATCTGGTTGCGATGAGCGCATTTCTGCGTTAGCAACATTGTTGGGTTATTTGGCACATTTAAAATTCATTATTGCTTTATTATTATTATTATTATTATTATTATTATTATTATTATCATTATTTATTATTATTATCATTATTATCATTATTATTATTATTGTTATCATTAATTTATTAAAATTTGTTGTAATATAAAAATCTGTTTTTTTAAAATAAATGACATTAACATCTTTTTTCCAAATTAATATGAAAACCTAATTTTAATTTTCTATATGATTCTATGTATATATTTATTATAATTCTTGTAAATTTTTGTAAATAAAATTAAACCTTATAAACACTTAATGTAAAATTTTGGTGAATGTGATTATTGATTAGTTAAAATTTGTTTTCATCATAATGTGTAAATATTTTTCTTAATAATTGTTAATATATAATTAGAGATAATTAAATTTTTGTAAATGATTAAGAAATTTATAATTATGTTATATTTAGAACTTTATATTATAGTAATTATTTAATCATTTATGTTTCTAAATAAAAATCAAATCTTATGATATTGAGAACTTTATATTATAGTAATTATTTAATCATTTATGTTTCTAAATAAAAATCAAATCTTATGATATTTAGAACTTTATATTATAGTAATTATTTAATCATTTATGTTTCTAAATAAAAATCAAATCTTATGTTTAATCACGTTATTAATTAATTATTATTGCTAATCATATTTTGTTGCTTATTATTATTTTGAAATTTCTATCTTATTATTTTTTCTAACTTTGTCTATTTTTCTCATTATTATTGTTTCAACTAATTATTTTCACTAACTTTATATTTATACTAACCTTATTTAATTTTTCTTATTATTTACTAACCCTAATATTTTATTTGCTTATTTGTTATTTTTTTTATTTATTATAATTTTGTAATTGCCTCTTGGATGTAGATTGTAATTACTTAATTATTATTATCATTATGGTTAGTAATTAGGGAGTGCTAATATGTATGATATTTAAAAAAATAAATTAGATCATTTTAATATAAGATAATTAAATTAAACATTTCACACACGTAAGTCGATTTTAATCGCCGTCTCACTTCTTAAGGATATCCCTCAAGTTGCCTATGAATATTGGTTAAGTGGGGTGTATAAAGCAAGTCCCTCAAAAAGAAAATCATCAAAGTCCCTTATGGTTGCCTTTACGAATCGAGTCCCTTTCGAAAAATGATGATAGTCCCTCTAGTTTGCTTATTACACCCCACAATGGCCTTCAAAAATCCAATTGTCCCTCACATGTCCCTTAACATCCAAAGTAAGGACTACCTACTCCATTATAGTAGGGATAGTCTTACTAAGGAAAGGATAAAGAATAAGAAAGACCTTAAAACATTAGGGTAGGCTACTCCTAGATACTTGCTCACTTCAAAACTTTTTCACACTTAAACAAATTTTCAACAAGTTTTCAAACAAGTTCTTAACACATCCTTACATGGATTATTTATTAACTATTCTGAAAATTTTCTATTCACACACTACACTTTCAAAACAATTCAAAAGTGAGCTTAAGTACCTAAGAGCCCATGGATAACCATGGATGAAAAGGGTGCTAACACCTTCCCTTTTCATAACCTACCCCCCGGACCCAAAATATTCTCTAAGGTCTTTCCTGTTCTTTTATAACCTTTCCTTATGGATAAAATAAAAGTCGGTGGCGACTCTTGCTATCCGCAACATTGTTTAAAGTCAGTTCTCCCACCGTGTTACACCATGCTCGCTAGGCGAGCTGGTAGCGAACAAGACAGATCCTGAATGGGTTATTTAAGTGTTTTTAGTGTATTTTAGGTAATAATTTCATTTTGTAACATTAGATACATCAGAACTTATCTCTCTTCATTTCTTCTAGAGAGAGAAACACAAAACCCTAAGAGGGAGGAGGTAAGATCTTCGATCTCTTGTTGGGGTTTGGATTGTAATATTTTGATACCTTATGTATTTCATCTAATTTATGTTTGTGAACTAGTTTGGATTCTCTATTGATTAATTATCTTTGATTATGTATTTGTGGGTCTTGACAAAACCTTTTCACATCTTTGATCTCAGATTTTCTTCTATCAATGAACAAACGTTTGACATGGTTTTGAAGTTGATATTCATTGTATCTTCTATGGTGTTGTGTTGGTTAAGTAGCATGGGTAGCACGAGTAGGATCAATATGATATTGTGTGGGTATGTGATAATAGTGATGAAGAATGATGTTCATAACCATTTGGCGGATTAGATGAATAAATGTAAAAAGGGTTAAGCGTGTGTACGTATTTTGATCATTGTGTTTTATGAAAAACAGTCATTTATCCGATATGGGTGTCGTCTTTGCTTACCTGTTTATCTTTGATTTAAATCGTGATAGAGATATACTTTTCAGATCTGGATCTAGGAATATTTCCTGTTAGGTCCTAAATTCTAGAGATAGGTTTAGGCTTAGCATTTGCGTGAGTATCAGTTCTTAATACTCTATGTTGTGTTTTTGTTGGATGAGAGATCACCAATGAGACAACATGGTTGTTCTTTCGATGCTGCATTAGAGATAAGCTTTGTCGAGAGTGATACGCAAGGGTATTAGGTGGATGATTGCGCTGTGTTTAATTTGATCAGAAGAATGCATATGTTATCAATTAATGAGATCCAATCCCAACAAGGCTCCGTTTATATTTCAGTCTTTATTTTATATTTTCTATTTTTATTTATGGTTCCTTGAACTTTTTAAACCAAAACTTTTGAATAATAAGCTTAGAAATGTAAAGGCCGTTGAACGGCGTTCATATCGCACTAATCCCTGTGGAGACAATAAAACTGGGTACTTAATATTATTTGCTTACTGCTTTAACGCTCCAACACTTAACTCTACCACAAAATCAGCCAGTGCCTGTGAATTGATACTAGTTCTGGGCACAATTTAAATTTCATACTTGGAGAGCTCTACTTCCCACTTGACCATCCGTCCTGCTAAGTTGGGCTTTTTTAGTATCTGTTTGATTGGGTAATTCGTCTTGACTGTGATGGGGTGACCTTGAAATTAATGTCTTAGTTTCCGAGCTGTGATAACTACTGCCAGCGACAACCGTTCAATCTTCTGGTACTTTAGCTCTGGCCCTTTTAGAACTTTGCTGATAAAGTACACGAGTTGCTCTCTGTCTTCTCCATCTTGTACTAAAATCGAGCTAAGGGCTTTTATCCGTGACCGACAAGTATAAGACCAAAGGTGTTTTTTCTTTGGGCCTTACTAGGATAGAAGGCGAGGACAGAAAACATTTTACTTCTTGAAAGGCTTCCTCACATGCCTTTGTCTATTCAAACTCCTTAGACTTCCTTATAGCTGCAAAGAAATGTATTGATTTGTCTCCTGCACATGATAAAAACTGTGACAATGCGACTAGTCTCTCGGTCAGCTGTTAAACCTCCTTTTTCGTGGTTGGACTTTTCATATCTATTATAGCCTGACACTTGTCTGGGTTTGCCTTGTTTCCCCGGTTGGTGAGCATAAATCCAAGGAACTTCCTAGCTTATACTCTAAAGGTACACTTGTTTGGGTTCAGTCTTATGTTGTAGCTTCTTATGGATGCAAATGTTTCTATTAAATCCTTTACATGTAACTAGTTTGTGCTTGTCTTGATAACTATGTCATCTACATAGACCTTCAGATTTTGACCTATCTGAGTAATAAACACCTTATCCATCAGCCTCTGGTAAGTAGCTCCGGCATTTTTGAGTCCAAAGGGTATGATCTCATAATAATAATTGCTCTAATGTGTCATGAAGGCAGTTTTTGGTGCGTCTATTGGGTTCATTCGAATTTGATTGTATCTGGAGTATGCATTTATAAAGCTGAGCAAACTGAATCCAGACGTAGCATCTATCAGTCAGTCAATGTTTGGCAATTGATACAGATCTTTAGGACACGCTTTGTTGAGGTCCGTGAAGTCCACACACATTCGCCATTTCCCATATTTCTTCTTTACCATCACTACGTTGGATAACCAGGTCGGATACTTGATATCCTTGATGAACCCAGTCTGTAATAGCTTCTCAACTTCCTTTGCAATTGCTTTTCTATTTTCATCACCACCCTTTCTTTTCCTATGGGAAACTGGCTTGATATCTGGATCGATTGCTAAGTGATGGCACATGAAATTGGGGTCTATCCCTGGCATGTCTGAAAGTATCCAAGCAAAAAGATCCACATTGTCTTTTAGTGTTTGAACGATCTCTTTCTTACTTTTTCACTACTGTCCCAGGCTCTTTTCTCTTGGTTACTTTCTTCTCCTTTGATGTAACACTCAGCCCGAGTAGTGATCTCGTCCATGCTGATAGCTGGCTTCTGAGCTAATAACTCATTGAATTGTCCGACTCGTAATCCATGTTGAAAATCTCCCACAAATAGTACTTGGTTTGGATGAGATACTTTGAGGGTTTCCTCATTGAATCGAGCCAGGTACTCACATAGTGATTCTGACTGTTTCTGTCTAACACTGAACAGTATGGTTGTGGACACCTTTCGGCGCTTTCTTACCGAGAAGTATTGTGCTAACTTCTTATTCAAGTCTTGGTAGCTTACGATGGAGAGCAAAGGATGGCTCATGTACCATCTTAGAGCTACATCCTTAAAGGTACCAACCATGAGCTTGCACTTCAGTGAATCCGAAGGTGCAACTATGGCCATTTGATTATTAATGGAAATAACATGCTCTTGATGATCTGTCTTCCCATCATAAGAGGGTAGTGATGGTGCTTTAAAGTTTTCCAGGACGTGGTCGTCCCATATCTCTTGAGAAAGAGGTTGTGGCTCGAGAACCTCCTCCTCATGGTCGCAATCAACCTGACTTTGTTGTTGCAGAACTTGTATGCTATGTTGCAACGTCTCATTCTGCTGACGCATGACCTCCATCATGGCTAGAAGTTAAGCCATGTCTGGAGGATCTCGTTCAAAGGACATGTTGTTAGTGTAAGGTGTGGCCTAGAAGAGTTTTACCTAGGCCCCATGGTGGGCGCCAAATGTTCTAGCCAAAAATGGTTAGATACACCAAAAGTGCTAATTCCCTTTGTTCTGGACAAGAAGAACTACATTGTCTATATTGTGAGGGACATTTGACAATTTGAGAGCTACACTTGTGCTGTGTATTGTCTCAAGATGATTATAGTCTTCCATGAAGATACGTCATTAAGAGGAGTCTTTTGACCTTCTTACGTTACATGGCCATCGTTGTTGTAACTTCCCTTCATAAATGTAAGCTTTGGTAACATCCGCATTGATGCACCGCCACCATTACAACTGTTTGTATGTCGGTTGAGCTCATGTCCGGCATAAGCACCGGGTTGATGGAACCCGTACTTGACTTCCTAGGAGCTCGGCTGATGGGAGTCAGACTATGTGACCGGTCTGGGTTATAGGAGATACTTTCTTAGCTCTCTGCATTTCTCCACCTTTCTTGCTACCATAGTCTAGTTCATGCTTAACCTTGTCCTGCTACAAAACTCGGCTCTAAATATATTTGGCATGTACAATATCCATTTAAGAACGCACTCTTAATATCCATCTGATAAAGAATGATGTTATGAATAACAACAAAAGAAACTAATAAGCGAATAGATCCTAACATGGAAACTGGTGCAAAGGTTTCAATATAGTCTATCCCCTCTTGCTGACTATAGCCTTGTACAACCACTCGATCTTTGTTTCTTACGATCTCACCTTTCTCATTGAGCTTGCTTCTGAATACGTATTTTGTTCTAATGACATGGACACCTTTTGGTTTCTAAATAAGATTCTATACATCGTTTCTGGTGAATTGATCCAGTTCCTCTTTCATGGCCAGAATCCACTCATTCTCCATAAGAGATTCATCAATTGATGTTGGCTCTATCAGTGACACCAAACCCAGAAGAGTTTCTTTAAAAGGTTTGAATGATGAACGAGTTATAACTGGATCAACTTTGTTTCCCAAAATCAATTATTTAGAACGAAAAGTCCTTAGTCTATTCTTTATCTGATGAAATACACTATTTACTATTTCTGGTGAAGTTGTATCTGATTCCGTAGTTTCTGCAACTTTATCTCCTTCATTAGAATCTTCTTCCTTGTATTATGATAAAGTAATCTTCAAATCTGCAAACTTTTCAACTAGCTTTGACTTTTTAGGGTCAAGGTTATCATCGAATCTAACATGAATTGATTCCTCAACAATCCGTATTTCTGTGCTATAAATTTTGTAGCCTTTAGAGCATTCAGAGTATCCTAAGAATAAACACTTTTGAGCTTTGGAATCAAACTTGCCAAAATTCTCTTTAGTGTTCAACATAAAGCAAATACAACCAAAAGGATGAAAATAAGAAATGTTGGGTTTTCTATTCTTCCATAGTTCATATGGAGTCTTACCCATCATAGGTCTGATAGAAATCCTGTTCTGAATATAACATGTTGTATTTACTGCCTTTGCCCAGAAATGCTTAGCCATGTCAGTTTCTTGGATCATGGTACGAGCCATTTCTTGCAAAGTCTTATTCTTCCTTTCCACTACTCCATTCTATTGTGGAGTCCCGAGACAAGAGAAATCATGGGAAATGCCATGCGAATCAAAAAGATTTTCAAAGTATCTGTTCTCAAATTCTCCACCATGATCACTTCTGACTTTGACAATTTTGCAATCCTTTTCATTTTGCACTTGTGAGCAAAAGGTATAAAACATAGAATGCGACTCATCCTTGTGTTTCAAGAATTTTACCCATGGCCAACGACTATAGTCATCAATAATAACTAATTTATGCTTCTTTCCTTTGATTGAGGCAGTTTTCACCGGTCCAAACAAGTCAATGTGTATAAGTTCTAACGGTCTAAAAGTAGAAACAAAATTTTTCGCTTTAAAGGAAGTTTTGGAGAACTTTCCTTTCTGACATGCTTCACAAAGAGCATCTGAAGAAAACTTCAGATTTGGTAAGCCTTTGACTAATTCAATCTTATTTAGTTGAGAAATCTTTCTCATGCTAACATGGCCCAAACGTCTATGCCATAATCGTTGCTTCTTATTAACAGACATTAAGCATTTGACATTCTGTTCTTTAAGATCAAAAAGTCTAATCTTGTAAATGTTGTCTTTCCTCTTTCCATTAAAAAGGATTGAGCCATCCTTCTGACTAATATCCTTACAGGAATTTTGATTAAAAATGATATCATAACCATTGTCTCTAAGTTAGATAATAGACAATGAGTCATACATCAAACCATCGACTAAAAGAACATTAGTAATAGAAGGAAGTTTACCATTACCAACAGTTCTAGAGCCAATGATTTTACCCTTCTGGTTTCCTCCAAAACTGACGAAGCCTCCAGACTTAAGTTCCAGACTTTGGAACATATGCCTTCTTCCATTCATGTGTCACAAGCAACCACTGTCCAGGTACCATGATTGGTGTTTCAACTGAGCTGCTAAGGATATCTACAACATAGATAATCTTATCCTTTGGTACCCACATTCTTGGGCTTATGTGAAACAGGATAATCAAGTGGAATTTGTGCATGATATTCAGAAATAGATTTCTATGTCCGTGAAGGTGCTTTCACAAGCTCAAAACAATCAAGCTCAGTGCCATAAGGTACAAAATGATCATAGAGATGTTTTGGTTTTACAGGTTGACTTTCGTCATATTCAAATGATTTTTTATACCTCAGCCCTTTTTTTTTACCATTTCTGCTAACTCCATAGATTATTGAAGCAATCTTACTTCTATCTATGCTTTTAGCCAGAAAGTGCTAGAATGTTCTATCATACTTATTGACATAACAAGTATTAAAGACATTTGAGACTAATTCTTCTTCTAGTTTAGAAACTTTGCTTTTTAAGGCACAATTACTATTTTTTAAAGAATTTTTTTTTTCATTCAAAGAAGAATTATTCATTTTAAGCTTATCTCTGACTTCAGAAGTAATTACATGAGATTTTTTAAGATCCTTGTATTTACTTTGAAGAGCGTGATATTTTTCCAGCATTTCTGAAAGACAAGACTCTAATTCACAACGAGAGAGTTTAGATAATACCTATGAGTCAGAGTCAGAGTTTGATTTTGATTCTGATTTGTCTTCTTGTCCTTCAGAGACCTTAGCATTAACTGTTGTTGCCACTAGTGCAACATTTGCTTGTTCTTCATCAGATTCTTCTTCTTCAGAATCAAATTCGTCCCAAGTTGCCATGACTCCCTTCTTGACTTTGGTGAAGTTCTTCTTTGGTTTTTTGTCTTTAAGTGTTGGACAATCATTCTTGTAATAATGACCTAGGTCATTACACAATAGCATATGACTTCTTTTCCAAAGCTCTACTTCTTCTGTCCAGATGATGAGTTAGCACGACTTTTGTTTCTTCTTAATCCTCTGAACTTCCCATGCCTATTTTTCCAGAGTTTGTTGACCCTTCTGCAGATAACTGATAGCTCGTCTTCTGAGTCTTCGTCAGAATCTTCTGATTCTTCCTCAGCTTGATAAGCCTTTGCCTTTTCAGGTTTAGACTTAAGAACAATAAATTTATTCTTCTTCTGAGGTTCATCTTGCTCCAGCTCTATCTCATGACTTCTTAAAGAACTAATGAGTTCCTCAAGACTTGTATTATTTAGATCCTTGGATAGTTTGAGAGCAGTTACCATAGGTTTCCATTTCTTGGGAAGACTTTTGATGATCTTTTTGACATGATCAACAATTGAGTATCCTTTGTCCAAAACTTTAAGTCCTGCGACTAGCATTTAAAATCTTGAAAACATATTCTCAACTGTTTCATCATCCTCCATTCTGAATGCCTCATATTTCTGGATTAAGGCAAGCGCCTTTGTTTCTTTAACTTGAGCATTTCCTTCATGAGTCGTTCTTAGAGAATCAAAAATAGACTTGGCAGTATCTCTATTTGTTATCTTCTCATACTCAGTATAAGAGATAACATTCAACAATATAGTTATTTCCTTGTGATGACTCTTGTAATCTTTCTTTTGTTTGATGGTCATAGAACTTCTTGATACTTTTACTCCTTCACCATCAACTGGATGAGTATAGCCATCAACTACAAAATCCCAAAGATCTACGTCATAACCAAGAAAGAAAATTTCAATTCTATCTTTCCAGTAGTCAAACTTTTCACCATCAAAGACTGGTGGTTTGGCACTGTAATGATCTTTCTCGTCTTAAATTGGATTAACATTATAGCCATGATATCTCACACAAATACTGGATCGGTACTGAGCATGGTGAAGTGTTGATAATTTTTTTATCATAATCAGAACCGGGGCTCTGATGCCAATTAAAGGTGTGAGAAAACATAAGAAATAAGGGCTCAGAACCGTGTTTTCAAAACTATAAGCACTCAGTCTTCAGAACCTTTGGTCATTAGTAACTTAAGTTTTCAGAGTCTTCAGAACGTCGTTCAACATAACTTTGTCTTCAGAGTCTTCAACACTTATTCTTCAGAAACTTAAGTCTTCAGAGTCTTTAGAACTTCTTTCAACAAAACCTTGTCTTCAGAGTCTTTAGCACTTAGTCTTCAGAAGATTATGACTTCAGAAGCTTGAAAACCTTCAGAAGTGAAGTATCAGAGTCATGATCAGAAACAGAAACTAAGAGAACATTGCAGTAACAACATATTTTCTTCTTAGAATCTTTCTGAAGTAGAGTAGATCAAAAAGAAAACTTGCTTCTTATAGCACGGAAGTGACATTGGTCAGATCAGAGTAGTCGTTGAATATGATCTCTATTAGAGTCAGAACCTGTTTGTTAATTTTTCAGAAAGACAAACGTTAGAGTACCAAAATTGTTCTCACACAAATAACACTTTGTTATTATCAAAACTTAGAGATATATTGCATAACCAAATCTTGTTCTAACACTTTTGACTCCTCGTAACTTCCTTATAGTCTCTAGGTTCTTCGTCGAGAACGTCACTTGTAGAGATTAAGACATAAGCTATAAGATCTGCATACCCAAGTCTCTAAGGTATCTTGACGACCCTCCTCATCCTGTCTCTTGCTAGCAAGTAGTCATTATCAGTCTCCTCATCTTTGAAAAAAACTTCTACTTCTTCTTCGACTTCATCTGGGGTACGCAATTCAGCATTAACATGCTCCATCTCAACATGAATCTCTCCCTGTTCTAGCTCTTCGTCAGCATCATTAGTTTTCTTGAAAGTCATCTCTGCTTCATTAAAAAATACATCTCGACTGGTGATATACCTCATGTGACCTAGATCTAGGCACTATATCCTATAAGCTTTGAATCAAATTCAGGGTATCCCATGAACATGCATTTCAGGGCTCTAGGTTCAACCTTTTCTTGCCTAATGTGAGGATATGCGACACAAACAAATACTCTCAGTTTGTCGAGACTAGGCGGATGTCCCGACCAAACTTCTTCAAGTGTCTTCATATATAACACAATCAAAGGACATTTGTTTATTAGATATGTTGTTGTCGAAACAGCCTCAGCCTAAAACACCTTCTTTAACCCAACACTAATCAATATACATCTAACTTTTTTCAAAATAGTTTGATTAAACCTTTATTCCAAACCATTTTGTTATGGAGTCCCTACAGTAGTTTTGTGCCTTGCAATACCCAAGGCAATACAAAAACTGTCGAACGCCTCATTGCAAAATTCAAGACCATTGTTGGTTCTCAACCTCTTGACCTTTCTGCCAGTCTGATTTTTGACCAGAGTCTTCCAACCTTTGAAATTCTCAAAAGTTTCATCCTTAGTCTTCTGGATGAATACCCATAACTTCCTAGAATAATCATCAACTATGGATAGAAAATACCTTGCTCCTGAATGTGATGGACACCTTGCAGGACCTAAAGATCAACATGGATGTAATCAAGGGACCCATGAGTTATTTGTTTGCCTTTGTTGAACTTCACTCTGCAATATTTTCCAAGTACACAGGGTTCACAAAATTTCAGCTTTTCGACTTTGTCTCCTCCAAGAAGATTTTGTTTCCCTAATTCGACCAGACCTCTTTCATTGACATGGCCCAATCTCATGTGCCAAATTTCTGTTTTCGACAACGATTTTGTGGATGCAACATTTGTCGAACCACTTACAACTTCAGCCTCAAGGGAATACAAGCCTTGTTTCTTAAGGCTTCTCTAGAGTTCCTTCGACCCCTTCATGGCTCTTAGGATATTTTTCTCTCCTTGGAAAAATATCCCTTATTGTCGAATTCAGCAAGAGAAATTGAATTTTTCTTCAAATCAGGCATATCCTTGACTTCAGTCAATAATCTTATTGACTCATCATGGAGCTTGAATCTCACAGATCTAATACCTGAATTTTTGCAAGATTTGTTGTTTCTCAGCAGCACTGATCCACCATCTTGATCACATAGCTCCTCTAACAATTTTCTGTTTGGAGTCATGTGCCAAATGCAACCTGAATCCATAATCTACTCCTTTCTTGAGTTGCCGCTTGAAACCACAAGAACATTAGGTGATTCAAAGTCATCTTGAACAATGGTTGTGTTGCCATTATCTTTACCTCCATGATCTTTCAGGTGTTCAGGGTATACTTTTCTTATGTGACACTCCTTCTTACAGTGATAGCATCAAATACCAGATGCCTCACCACTATAAGACTTCTGCTGATTTTACCTTTCTTCTTGTCGAACTTACCATTCTTTCGCAAGAATTTTCCCTTAACGGTCAAACCTTCACCAACCATCGAAGGTTTATGCTCCTTTTGTTCGTTCAAGTCCTAAGAATACAAGACTGTTTGAACTTCTTCAAAGCTCAGAGACTCCCTTCCATACAGGAGAGTTTCTTTGAAGTGAGCATGTGTTTTGGACAAAGCGCACAACAACAATAGTGCTTGATCTTCATCATCAATCTTTTCAAGATCAAGGATCAGCTTGTTGAACATATCAAACTGCTTAGTCTACACTTTGTCTTCACTCATCTTGAATGAATACAAAGCTTGCTTCAGGTAGAGTCGATTCATCAGAGATTTGGTCATGTACAAGCTTTCAAGCTTCAACCATAACCCCAATGTCGTCGTTTCCTTTTATACTTGTCGGAGAACCTTATCACCAAGGCTCAACAATATTGCGTTGTGGGCTTTCTCTATCATGACCGTCTTTTCTTTTTCTGTTAATGCAGCGTCCATGGCTGCCTCTCCCTTCAACGCTTCCAAACAACCCTACTGAACCAGTAGGGCTTTCATCTTCAAGCGCCACAGACCGAAGTCGTTCACTCTGGTGATCTTTTCAATCTCATACTTTGTTGAAGGCATCTTCCTCCACGCTCACCACACCAATTTGTTGTGAATTAAGATGTCTTAAAACAAAATATACTCGGTTTCTTTATGAACAAGAAACACACAAGGGTTAGAGTTAAGGAAAAATAAGGAGAACAACACATATTGATTATAACTGTTATTCTTTACTTTCTCTGTAAAATAGATTACAAGTACTCAAGAAGAACAAATAACCCTCTCATTCTAATTAGGTTTTGTCACACCACACTTAAGATCAGAGAGTAGTATGTTATTTATAATAAAACCTAACATACTAAACTAATGGATTTTTAACAATTACCCATTACAAACTAACTTAGGGTACAAGCTAACTTAAACAATTGAATCCTTAACACAATGCCCAATTCGACAACTACATACTAGAACACAATTCGACTACAGCATGTAGGTCTTCGACAACAACATGTGAGCAAACTTCGACGGCATGCTAAATAGAGTTCGATTCAATATCTCACAATCTCAACTATCATTTTCAACCAAACTTATGTAATTTTTTTAGTGAAGACAAAAAATAATTTAATTAAATAAATTAAAAAAAACTCAAATCTTATTTTTAATTAAAAGACCATATTAAACTTAAATATACCAAGTCATAGGTCTATGTAGACTTATGTTAGGAATACTCAAGCTCCATTCCTTTTAACAAAATAAAATGAACACTCAAGGAGAATTATGAGTCATCATCATATAAAAGTCTTGATACAATGCATATGATAATGCTGCAAGATTGGTCTCACTGGAAGAATTTTCTTATCAAGATTGAGACATTGGTAGAATTTAGTCATCTATTGGAATGAAAGTCTATTGCACATCAGCAAATACGGATGCTTTGGCATTAAAATATTGATAGTCAATGACTAGCGATAAGCTGCCGTCAAAAAATTTGCTATAACTATCTATACAAATAGATTTTAATGTGACAATTTTTAAGTTTAATAGTAAATAATCAAAACTTCACTCCTTAAAATGGTATCTGAGCAAATTCAAATTCTTATAATAATTTTGTTTATTTTAAAATTGAGTTTTTTTATTGAATTATTAATTTAATAATAAACTCATATTTAAATAAAGATTTGAAAAGAGAAAAAAAGTATGTAATCTAAATTCAGTGAAAATTTCATAAATTGTTTTCAAAAGTCAAAGCACAATGATTGAGATATTTTTAAATTGAAACTTATAATACTTTTTAACATATTTTTTCTTCATTACGCTTATAAAAAATTTGAATTTTTCCTATGATTTAATTTATTTTTAGGTTATAAAAAATAATATAGAATAAATACGATATATTAGAAGGATAAAATAAAAATACATTTATATTAAACTTTTAAACCTTATTAGTATTTAAAAGAAACATTCAAAGGTAGAATGTAGGGAGAAAATCAATGACACTTCAAAAATGTTGGATTTACTGTTGACCTAATCATCCCTTCCTTCTCAATCTTTTTCAATGGCTACAATACACCTTACACCTTTGTGAGCTGTTGTTTATTATAAAATTTGGTAAATAAAATAAGTTTGATTTTACTTAAAAGATTAAGTTCGAAAAGATCTCGAAACATATTTTGTGAAAATCATAAATTTTAAATAAATTTGACATCAAAATCTAAAATGGAGAAAAACTTAAAAAATGACTGAAATTAAACAATGCAATAACTGACTTAAAAGTAAAGACTTCAATTTATAAAATAGAATGCATATACATACATTCTTATGACTCTTTTCTCACAAACACACAGATACTTTGAGTACAAAATTTGTATACAATTTTGGACTCTTAAAATTATAAGTAAACACTACTTATATTCTAGTCCTAACTTAACCGTTTGCAACAATCGACTAAGCAAATTATGCCACGTCTTCGTTTCCATGCAGCCTCCGCCTTCGACAAGTTCCCACGTGTCCTCAAATAACTGTCTTATTTTATCCATTTACACCTCATCCAACTGTGTCGAGAATAATCGATACGAGCACTTTGAATTTCACTAAGTCCCAAAACTAATAAAATCCATGGTCTCTCTAATTTAAAATTTGAACAAACCTAGTCCCATCTTTCGTCAAGTCAAACTCGTCGAGATGTCCATGGTCGTAACTAACCACTTTGATTTTTAACAATAAGCTCAATATCACATAAAAACTTATCATATCTTTAACGTTAATACTTGTGTCAAAAGTATGAGATAACATATTCCTAATCTAAATCAAAAGAAACATTCAGATCCTCCGTTGACTACCAAGGTGACCAAATTCGTCGTGGAGGTGGTAAACAATGTTTGTAACATCTCTCAAAGTTAACTCCCAATACCATGTATGTGTTTACTGGTATTTTAGTAAATAATCACGAGTTTTAATTCTCTTAAGAGATTAAACTCGAAAAAATCTCAAGGACAATTTATGCAGAAAAGTGCAATGAAAAGTGTGTGTCATTGAATCTTAAATGTTCGAATGTCATCGAGCTGAACGTAAATTCTAATTGAAACATACAAATTTTTTTTGGAAGAACAAAACTGACAGAAAACATAATAAATGTCATAAAAGTAAATGTTTTAATTGAAAAGACTTAAAGAAAGGATACAAACATACATTCTCTTACAAACTATTTCTCTCTGTGACTTATATATTTTAGTTCTATAGAGAATAAATGGAATTTGCGACCATGATCACAACAATGAGATCACCTTATATACTAATACAATGGTAACCATCAACAACGGTTATTCCCACAAGTTTTGACATGTATCCTCTTACGTGGGCTTCAATACTCTAACTTGCTTCCACCCGTCTTCAACATTGAATTTATTACAAACCACCAATCATGTTGATAACTTCCTTTGAAACCCCTATCTGCCTATTGTCAAAGTCTGTGATCGACCCCTATAGTGTTTTCTCAACATCCTTAGTTTTGTTATATTACAGACTAAAAATACATCAAGTCCTTAACATCTGATAGACGCGTCGAACTTGAACCTTCTTGAAGTGTTGATTTGTGTAAACCTCTTCGACAACATGTACATATTTTGATGAGAGAGTGATCCTAATCTTGTGGATCTGTTCTTGAGACTCTTCCAAACCATAATTTATGGGCGTTAAAATACACTTTATCCCAAGTTATTTTATAAGGTGGTCGAACCATTTTTAGTCAACATCGTTAATATGTCGAAGCTACGTCCGAGGTTCTTAGCACTTAGCAAAAATGTGGTTATTACCATTCTTTGTTGAATTTCTCCAGCTAGAACTTTTAGACTAACAAATGCCCCCAAAAAATGTCACTTTCGATCATGTACAAAAAATGGAAGAAAGATGGTGTTTTAAGTAACTGCTCGACATTGTTCAAGATAGCATGCACATATCATATTAATTAAACGTTTTTAGTCATAATGACTACTTTTCACCAAACCATCACGTCAAGGACATGCGTACAGATTGTCATCATTACTCTGATTTTCTAGGACAATCGTGGACCATAAAATTGAATCAACTTAAAAGAAAGTATTTAATTTAATTTTTTTCAAACAATTAAATGCCACATGTCCAATTCAAAATATCACTTTTCCAATTTTTAAGAGGGATGCTGAAAAGTTTTTTTTCTTTCCTTGTGGCTATATATATGCACCTTCCTCATTTCTTTTCCCTTTTCGCAATCCTCTTCTTCTTCTTCAGAGCCCTAGAAACCCTTTAAACTTATGTTGCGTTTGTTCTCCCTCCTCTAAGTTTTTTCACTCAAAATCTCTCAAGAAAAGAATGGATTCTAGTTATCTTACCAAGCTTCACCCCCAAGTTCCTTCTGCTACTGTTGCACCCCAAAATCTGCCCTCACTTTTTCTAACCTTAGCCGACATTTGTGTCGCATTCATCTGCATATTCGTTAGGTCATAATCATATAGTGCATTGGTCTTCTAATATGTGGGATCAAGACTTTTCTTGTGATTTTAGCTTTCCCTATGCAGAGGTGATTCATCTGGTTATTGCATCCAAGTTAAAGCAAGGTTGAATTCATATTATGCTCTAGGCATTACTATTCTTCCAGGTGTTCGTCACGTATGATACAAGTCATTTGTGGTGGGAATGTTCAAGTGGGGATATTCATTGAGAATTCAAGGTGGTTTCCATGGAGTGCTCATTCAAGTGGTCATTTGAGGTTAATGTGTTTGATGGTTCAAAAGGATTGATTCAAAATTCTTAAGCAGTTAGTTTGTCAAGAATTGATTCAAAGTTTGGAGGATGCATGTATGTAGATTACTTGAAATTCGAGATAAAAGCCATCATTAACCATTTCATCTATTTCAATATCCATTTTCATCACCATTCATTATCCAAATTTAGAACCATAATCCAATTCTTTTTTTTCTTCCTTTTTATTGGATTTATATTTTTATCTTTTTTTCAATCACTTAGGCCTATCAACCATACTACACAAAATTTGCACAAAAGCTATTATCTAAAAGCCCATACAAAAAGATGTAGTATAAACCATTACAAGAAGTTACAAGAGTTTTCTAAAACAAACCCATTTGCAAATAATGAAGAATGAGAAAATAAGTTACATGATACAATCCATAACCCTCCAAGTCACACACAACCTTATGCCATCAGCTGCTATTTTCCTCCAAATCACGCCCATGAGAAGCTGCTTGGCCGGAAAAATAGCAAGTGTACTATTTTCACCGATGTAGTAATAAGGGAAAATTCCCCGAATGTCGATCTCAAGGACTGCTTGACGATATAGAATTCTGGTTTTATGTTAGTTAAACAAAAGCCTTGGGGTTTCAAAGGTTTTAATTTGTAAAAATAAAATACAAAAGGTAAAAAGAGTAAAATAAAGGTTTTGAACAGAAGGAGAAGCAATGCTAGGGTAGGGTGTATGAACTTCTTTGTAATAACACTAATCCTAAGTCGCGAAATCACCGCTTAAATCCATCATTACCGGTTTTAAAGATTAGTTGACTCTAATTCCTTAGCAGAAAACCCTTTGGTATTCTTCCTATGCCCTAATTCCTTGGCGGTATAGGAATAATCCCAAGCAATGTATTTTATCTAAAACATTATGGTTACTATAGGGTATCCCCATTCCTAGGCAATATCTACTATAGTATTATTGTATAAACGCGTTAACGATCGTTTTTCCAAACCTAAGCTTAACCGTAAAACAAATCCTTATTTGTCAAATAAGAAAAGCCATAAGAAAATTATACAATAACAACGATGATTAGAAAGCAGTGAAATCCAGTATTCAAAGGAAACAAGGTTATTATAGAGTCAATTCAGGGACACCTCTAGCATTGGAGGGTTTAGCTATTCATAACAATTAAAAGCAATACAGAATAAAAGATAAACATTACAAGATAATCAGATTGCCTTGACCTTCAATTGCTTCCGCGCATGTAAACCTTCAGTTCTCCAATCCTCTGGATCTCTCTAATTCTGATCGTATCTTTCTCTCTTCTCCAAAAGCCCCATGGTTCAATTTCACGATGTATTCAATATATCCAAAAATTCAAATTACAATGCGAGATGCCTAAACTGCCCTCCGAGATAGCACATAAAAACTTAATAAAACTAATGATGCAGGTTCAAACGAAATCTGGAAATATGTGCTCCGAATCTGACTTCGACTCCAACACGAAAATCGTAGCTCTCTCTCTTAGCTTTCCGACAATTTTTAGAACGCCTCAAACGGATTCCCGGAACTCTAGTTATGATCGTTTTCGTGCAGACTGCTAAATTTTTTTACTTTCAGTAGCCCTGACACGGGCACCCGTGTCAGGCTGCTGGTTTTACATCAAAACTCTTCCAAAATCTTTCCATTTTTCCCGATTTTTGCTCTGCTTGTCCTTTATTGTTTACCTGAGCCTAGAAACAATGAAAACACCAAACCAACGCGTAAAATGCAATAAAAACACATAAAATGCGACAAGATAAAACAAATGATTAACATAAACAAATGGTAAAATAACGTGTAAAAACCACCGATCAAACTCCCCCAAACTTAAACCATTACTTGAGCTCAAGCAAAAAGCTTGGATAAATAATTTTCAATTCAAACAGCACATCAAGTGAAGGACTTCAGGATGCAAGGCGTATCGATACTCATACATGAGTCTTTGTTCTGATCGGCGCAAACTAGCTCTCCCGGTACTCATCTGTTAACGAAGGTATTACATGAACACACACCACATTAAACTTACAGACCTAAGTCCCCCTTTCTGCCATCTCCCCAACTATGCTTTGGGCTTAAGTCTTTTCTTCGATTTTCTACCCCTTTCATTCGGATAATCAGATTAAGGCATGTACACTTTTGCTCGAGACTTTTTCTGTGGCACCTTTATTCTTTTTTTTCTCGCTCACCGGCGTTTATTAGTCCACTTTGGGACGACTATAGAGATTCAACCGCCGTTAGGCTAAATAACCGGGTGAGGGTTACCCAACTTAGAAGGACAGGTTGTCTTTACCGTCATTATTCAACTCCTTTTTTTTTTGGTGCCACAAGTCATTCTCAAAATCAATATATACAACATTTTTTTTCATGCCGGACTATCACAATGAGCTAATCGGGGTATACTTTTCAAATCCAAGTACTATGGCACAAATCTACACGTTTGACTCGTTTCCTTACTCCGGGGAACCTAGGGTGTTCAAGTTATACCTCAATTTCCAAACTTTCCCAAGTTCCTTTGTTCAAACTCCTCTTCCCTTGAACTCTAAATACTTTCTTGACTACCTTACACACAAACCAATCACAAGAAAATTTTTTACGGTCTTCGTAGGGGCGAATTCGACGTGATTTTTACCGAACTTAAAATAAAAAGACATTTAAATTGAAAACTCAAAACGGTAAAACCTCCCCCAAACTTGAATTAAACATTGTCTCAATGTTTAAGAACAAGAGGAGAGGAGATGTACTCACAGAGATCCTCACAGAGGGGTCGACAGGTAATGCATCACCTCTTTGCTGCTTACACGCTTTCCCTTGCAAACTCTCGTTTATTCCTGCAAAAATAAAATAACAACAAAAAGAAAAGCATCAATTATTAAAATTTGTGGGTTGACTCCCACGCAGCGCTTCGTTTAACGTCGCATGGCTCAACGACTCACTTTATATTAAGGTGGCATATATGAAACAAAGAACACATCATCTTTTTTCTTTCTTTTGTTTGGAAGCAATCCCATGAATTTGAGGTATTGATGATGTTTCTTCCAAATCATTTTCAGATGTGCTTTAGTGAACAAGACATACATGAAATCCAATACTTTGTCAATTTCTTGTCTTTCATCTGCCTTGTTAAAAAAATTTTTAGGGATACTAATTTCTTGAAGACTTTTTTGTTGGATGCTTACATCTACACAATTTGTTATATCTGTATTTTCATCCAGCACTAGATAATCTTCAAGTTGGCTTCTTTCTTCATCCCTGTATTCCCTGTTCACCTCTGATTCTTCTATTTCTAATGTATCTTCTTCGTCTGACGTCATGAATTGCTCTTCTTCGTTCACACATTCTTCTCTCAACCTAAGCTCTCTCCAAACAAACTTATCTGGATAACAGTTAGCTTCCTTACATTCATTCATAAGGATTCTTAACTCCCTCCTATATGAGTTAAAGATTTCAGTCGCATCTTCCAAACTGATTCCCGAATCAGGCGACCAACATGCAGGAGATACAGGTGGCAATGCGTAAAAAACATTCATAACTACAAAACTGAGACACTTTATCAGTAGCACGGTATAAAAGAATTCAAGGAGTAACAATAATCTGCAATATTTTTTTAAAATTTTTTTTCTTTATAATAAAATAAAATACAAATAAAATAAATAAAACGAAATTTTAGTTGCGAAGCAACAAAATTTTAACTAAAATAAAACTCTGAAAATCTGTGATCTTAGGCAGTCTCCGGCAACGGCGCCAAAAACTTGACCGGAAAAATAACAAGTGTACTATTTTCACCGATGTAGTAATAAGGGGAAATTCCCCGAATGTCGATCTCAAGGACTGCTTGACGATATAGAATTCTGGTTTTATGTTAGTTAAACAAAAGCCTTGGGGTTTCAAAGGTTTTAATTTGTAAAAATAAAATAGAAAAGGCAAAAAGAGTAAAATAAAGGTTTTGAACAGAAGGAGAAGCAATGCTAGGGTAGGGTGTATGAACTTCTTTGTAATAACACTAATCCTAAGTCGCGAAATCACCGCTTAAATCCATCATTACCGGTTTTAAAGATTAGTTGACTCTAATTCCTTAGCAGAAAACCCTTTGGTATTCTTCCTATGCCCTAATTCCTTGGCGGTATAGGAACAATCCCAAGCAATATATTTTATCTAAAACAGTACGGTTACTATAGGGTATCCACATTCTTAGGCAATATCTACTATAATATTATTGTATAAACGCGTTAACGATCATTTTTCCAAACCTAAGGTTAACCGTAAAACAAATCCTTATTTGTCAAATAAGAAAAGCCATAAGAAAATTATACAATAACAACGATGATTAGAAAGCAATGAAATCCAGTATTCAAAGGAAACAAGGTTATTACAGAGTCAATTCAAGGACACCTCTAGCATTGGAGGGTTTAGCTATTCATAACAATTAAAAGCAATACAGAATAAAAGATAAACATTACAAAATAATCAGATTGCCTTGATCTTCAATTGCTTTCGCGCATGTAAACCTTCAGTTCTCCAATCCTCTGGATCTCTCTAATTCTGGTCGTATCTTTCTCTCTTCTCCAAAAGTCCCCTGGTTCAATTTCACGATGTATTCAATATATCCAAAAATTCAAATTACAATGCGAGATGCCTAAACTGCCCTCCGAGATAGCACACAAAAACTTAATAAAACTAATGTTGCAGGTTCAAACGAAAATCTGGAAATATGTGCTCTGAATCTGACTTCGACTCCAACATGAAAATCATAGCTCTCTCTCTTAGCTTTCCGGCGATTTTTAGAATGCCTCAAACGGATTCCCGGAACTCTAGTTATGAACGGATTCTTGCCGGTCCAAAAAAATCTCCCTCGTCCCTCTTTCCATAAGAAACACTTGTGACAAAACCGTTTTCATTTTTCATGTCCACAACACCGCCATAAAAACTCGATGCAAATACAACCCAACAAAAACCCCAAACCCAAAAATGGAGTCTTTAAGTAGAAGAAGAGAAAGTGATTAAAATAACTTTCTAAACCAAATTCAAAAGATAAGAAGGAGAAGAAGAGATTGAAACAAAATCGATTCAGATTGAAACAAACATGAGATGAATCGAATCTAAACCAAAATCTTAAACTTGAGAGAAAACGACGATTGAGGACCAAAGCAGAGCGAAGTCGAGAGACGAAACAAACTAAAGTCGAGCTTAAGCTTGAGATTTATAAGCGAGAGAGTGAGAATGTGCAAGGAAGGTTAGAATATGCGTGTTCTTCTTCTGTACCTGTTTTTTTTAATCTTTGAAAACCTGTTTCTTTTTTATAACATTGCCATACCTTGTTTAAAATAATTAAAATATGATGTGGTTGTTTATTCAACAGATCTGAGTCATACCTTCCTCATGGTGTTGTTTTTTTTTTGTGAAATAATGTTGGGTTGTGAGCTTTATGAGTCCGAGTTGATCTTCACATACACCACCCTTAATTTACTAACCATGCCCTGCTTTATGTTTTTGATTTAATTTTTTATTATTCTTCTTTTCTTTTGAAACTGCGCCATTTCTTTCTAAGGAGGATGGGCTCATCAGTCCATGTTGTTTTCCATTCCTCACACTTCCTAATTTCTATCGCACCCCATAGTTATTTAGATTTTGAAATTTAATTCCTTTTTAAAAAAAAATATTTTTAATGGTTTTTCTTGTTTAATTTAGGGTTCTATTCTTTTTAGGAATTAATAATGATTTAAGTTTTGATTTAATTTTTAATTGTAGTTTTCTTGATTTATTTTAATTAGATTTTCTTTTGAATTAATTAGATTTTGTTCTTATTGTTAAATTTTAATTCTAGGATTAGATAATTAACTTTATATTTAGTTAATTAGAATTTATTTTGAATTTAATTTGAAATTAGAATTAGATTTTAGAAATTAATCTTGACCTATTTAGACTTTGACTTTTAATTTTGATTTGAATTGCTTTAGGAACTAATGTTGTTCTTAATTTTGGTTTTAGTTTCGATTAATTCTTGAGTACGCTTGTGAATATTTCTTTGACGATACTTGTATATATTTGCCTTTGAATATTTACCTGAGTCTCGATACTTGATTTTATTTGATTGTGATGCTTCGTGTTTACCTGTTGATTCCCCCTGTATTCACATGATCCCTTAGGATTCTTAGTCCCACTTAATTTCTGATTAAGGTGGGAGTAGGAGAGACATTAGGCTTTCAATCCAAGCATGACAACATTAGGTTAGTTTCCCTCCTAATCCTGACCTTAGGACCACTTCGTATGATAACAGTTAGGATCCAGTTCCCCTAGACCTTCTGTACGTCCCTCTATTCTCTCTCAAAACAATAATAAAAAACTTAATAACTACGATGAGTATTATGCGCCACGAGCCTTAAATACATGAGAAATGATGAGAAAGAAGTTTCTCCTTGCTCGTCTAGAGTGTTTAGCGTATGCCCCGTGGGCGATATGCGATGCATACACTCCTATGTCATAGACTTTAGTGCGATACACTTCTCAAACAAAGTCAATTCACTTCTGTTAAGGCGTTTTAGGCCTAGGATCTTTTATCTCGCCCCCGTGTGATCGAGATCCCGTTTTTATGTAGTTTTGTGAACTATGTATGCTCTGATTCCTTATTCCCTAATGAGGATACGTAGGCACGAGGATTCCTATCCTCGGCAAGCACACTAACAACTAACTTCCCTTTTCCTCTCGCCCCAGCGTGATCGAGACCAACCTGTTAATCTCAACCCTTTTCTCTCGCCCCAGTGTGATCGAGACCTTGTCCCGTAGTTTCCCGAACTGCATTTGCTCTGATTTCTCATATCAGATGAGGATACGTATGCATAAGATGACGATGACTCTAACTTTGACTCAGACTTTAATTCAGATGAGGATACATAGGCAACCATCTCCTCATCACCCATAGTTTTCCGAACTACGTTGACTCTAACTTTCCCATTGCACGAGGGAATATGTAGGCATAGGGCGGCGATGTCCTATCGAGTCTCTTCTTTTTCTTTTTCCCCCGTTTAGCATTAACTTTTAGATAAATCACCCTTTGATTAGATAACAAGCATGGATCCCGTTGATTACAACGGGCGTGAGAGGTGCTAATACCTTCCCCTTGTGTAACCGACTCTCGAACCCAAGATTTGGTTGCGATGACCTTGTCTTTGTCGTTCTTTTAGGTTTTCTTCAATCGTTTCCTTTCCCTCTCTTTGAGATAAATAACGTTCGGTGGCGGCTCTTCTGTTTGTTTCTGCCGGCCCCTTTTCGCAGTTGCGACAGCTGGCGACTCTGCTGGGGAATCTATTTCCCTACGCGAGTCAGTCCTAGCGCTTGTCTGTTTTATTTTTGGGTGTGTATATTTGTGTGTATGTATGTTGTATTTGTATGATTTTTGTTGTATATCATTGCATTTGCATTTTATTTTTCGCACTTTATCATTGTTACCATATTATACTGTTGCTGTTGTGATGTTGGGTGGGTTGTTCCACTGAGAGATAAGCCCAATACCCAGGCTTGAGTATACACCTAGTATTAGTGTGGAGAGTAGTGCGAGCTTGCATGTTTGGCATATACAAGCCCTCATGAAATTTGCGTCTAGACGAAGTTTTCTTTAAAAACATCCTATCCTGTGCATCTTGGACAACTAAATAACTAAGCAATGATTTCTCCTTAAAATGAAATAAAACATTAAGCTAAGGGATATGATATGAGTGTCATAGCAGTAAGTGGAACACCTTCCAAAGTCCTCATGATATGGTGGAGACAACACATCTTAAAAAATATAGCAATTACATAGTAAATACCATCCTCCAAAATCCTAGCACCATGATGTATAACAGTAGCAAGTGGCTAAAATTTTGGTAACTTCAAGTTAACACCAGGTGCTATTTCTACTCGTTTATTCGTAAGCTACCTAAAAGTCTTGAACCTACTAGTAAATTATTGTGATATAAGGTGGTTTGTAGTAGAACTTGAAATACAAGCTAAATAAAAGAATTATTTAATAGGATATTAGAAATATATTTTGCAATTATAATGAAGGTAATAGAATTATTTAGTCTTGTTTCTTTTTCATCATTTTCCATACTGAATTTTACATGTACACTAAAAAAAATATCGAAAAAGACATCTTAATAAAAAAAGACTCAAGTTAACAAAAAAAGAATATATATATATATATATATATATATATATATATATATATATATATATATATATATATATATATATATATATATATATATATATATATATATATATATATATATATATATATATATATATATATATATATATATATATATATATATATATATATATATATATATATATATATATATATATGAACTCTCAAATATCAGCTCTAGACATGGCAATATAACCCATATCTGTAGGTATCCGCCCGAACCCGCCTCAAATTTGACGGGAAAAATCCGCTTTGATTGGGTTTGGGTTTGGGTTTGGATTTTCCCCGATTTTTAAATATGGGGACGGGGCAGGTAATGGGGACTGTAGTACCCACCCCGAACCCGCCCTGTTTATTATCTATTTTTGACAAGCAATTTCCATTGACAAATGATGTTGAATATTTTTAGTTATGTGGTTGTTTTGTTGGTATTTTGGAATGTAGAATATTTTTTACTATGTGTTTGTTTGGATGGTAGTTTGTAATATCAACTTGTATTTTACTATTTAGTTTTTATATTTTGTATTATTTGGTTTTGCTAATTTGAAATATTAATTGTATGATTAATGAATTAATACTTTCGTTTGTATTTTATAATTCGAAATATATGTTTGAAATTCTTCGAGATTGCATTTTATTTTTGTAATACAAGTCAATATTTCTTAAGATTGGAACATGTTTTGGGTTTGGGGGGAAATTTGGGTTCGGGGCAAATTTTGGGTTTGAGGCAGGATTTGGGTTTGGGTGCGGGGCGGGAATCTCCGAACCCATTTGGGACGGGGCTGGGTTTAATTATTCATCCCCGCTGGGGTTCGGGACGGGGAACGGGGATTTATTTGAGATTTGTGTTTGGGTTTGGGGAATACAAAAACCGTCCCTGCCTCGCCCCGTTGCCATCCCTACTCAGCTCCAATAATCAAATATGCTAAAGTGTGTGTGCACGCACACAGACACACACTTTAATTTACCTAGTCTTGTTTCTCTTTCATCCTTTTCCACAATCGCTTTCTCACTTCATTTTTTCTCTTTCTCTTAATTTATTCGTTATTATAGTTAAAACTTTCACATTTTAGTATCTAGTTAGATCTGATGTGCTACAAACATTTTTAAAGGGATTCAAGTGAATGAGAATCATGCGGTTCTTTTTTTAAATGCTTTAAAGTGGTGGTTGTGCATATGAGAATGAAGGGTCGTATGAAGTGAATCCAAAGAGAGGTACAATTTGAACTGAGAAATCACCAAAATAATAATCTTAAGCATAAAAAAACAAGTCATATTATAAATATTTTTATTCAAACGTATTTGTTATAGATACATTATGATAGATAATACATAATACAAATCATAATTTTAATTGTCATCGATGGTGGTGACAACAATAGGAATTTCAATAGCAGCGACAATGGCTTCAGTGGTGGCGCTTGTGATGGCAACAAGATAACATGAAGGATGATCAGTACATTTTCATACACATTCTTCCATTGTTATACTCAGTCATTCCTACAGTTTATTTGAGTATTTTTACTATTTTAATGTGTTTTCATATTTAAGTTTGTTTTTACCTTTATTTTATTTTTGCAGCTTATTTTCAGCTTTAGCGGTTATTTGATATCTTCCACTGTTTGAATCATAACCGAAGCTGCGAGAATCGAATTTGTGCATTCTAATAAGCGTTGGAATTCTAAGACAGAGAGCTACAACTTTTATGTTTGAGGCAGAGGATTATTCAAAGTGCAGCAGGTCCAAATAATTCATTGAAGTCAGGACCCAAAATCTGTCGTTTGAAATATTTAGTTTTGGGTCGGGTTTTTTTTATGTTTTTCGATCCAGTTGGGTTAAAACCAGAAGTGTTGATGCTTTCTTATACCTAGCAGCCGTACTATTGTCACTTAACCTTTTCTTCATAAATTTTACTTTCGGTTTTTGTACGATTTTAATGGAAAACTAATTCCCCAAGGCAAATCCTGCTGCTTACGGGTTCCATCACTTTGAGGTTATTATAATACCAATTTAATTCGATTTCTGTTCAATTCTTTCCTATGAAATCATTTGCTCAATTTGATTGCAATCGTTCGCCTAATTCGATTATGTTCATAGGATATTATTATTTAAATTCGATTGTATGCATGTTCCTAAATTTAATTGCGTGTTATCGTTTGCTTAATTCGTTAACTCGTCATATTCTTAATCGTTTGCTTAATTTGATAAACAGGAATATAATTTGTATGATTTTGATAAGCGCTTGTCTGATTAATATCATAATCGAATAGGATTGAAGCCGCTTAGGGATTGGTGTTATAATAGCCAATGATAAGTCAGAATCCGAATCAGTAGGATTAGTCGTTTTAGCTTAATTGATAATCATATATTTTAATCACTTTTTCTCTTGTTTTATAAATCAAAATTTAAAACCCCCCATAAACATTTTCTTTAGTTTGTTGAAATAATACAAGAATCCTTGTGAGAACGATACTCGAGTTGTCGTTACCGTTACTACTGTTTTCAAAAATACTCGTTTCTGATCTGTGCGCGACAGCGGATCAAATTGGCGCTGTTCCCGGGGATTCTTGTTAATTTTAACCAATTTTAGAATTTTAATTTTAGAGTTTTGTTAGAGTTTTTTGATTTTTGATTTTTTGTTTTTTATTTTTGTGTTAATTTTCACGGTTGCAGAATAAGGGTAAACGTTTCAGCCTATCAGGTAAGTTGGAAGCTACTGTTTCGATTTGATCCGAATTTTTTCCCTGAAATCCAAAAATAATCGACGAACAATACTCTTTTAGAATAAAATTCTAAAAGATTTTGACCCTGAAAATCGCAAATTCCTTATTTTTCTATTTTATTTGATTTAATTTCTATTTTCATATTTTCAAAAAAATCCGAAATTTTTTGTATAGATTTATTCTGATTTTATTTTATTTTTAGTAATATTTTGATAATTTTTAGATTTTATTTTATTCACTTTTCTATTTTTTCATTCTTTTTTAAATAGGGACATTGTTGGTATTTTCCTAATTATTGCTGCATTGCTGAATTAGTTCTTTGTTTTCTTTTACTTTTTTGATTTTCCTATTAAATTTAATGACAAATCAAAGAACTCTTAGAGAACTTGTTGCTCATGATGTGAATTATAATACTTTATGTACGAAATATCATGTTGTTACTGTACCTTTCAAATTGGAATCTGGTTTAGTACATTTGTTGTCAAGGTTTAATGGTCTTACAGGTGAGGATCAGAATAAGCATCTGAAGGAATTCTAAATTGTGTGCTCTACACCTTCCGAACCTTCACTAGTGGACCTTGTCAAGCAAATGACTATAAATGATCTTCAGTTTTAGCAACGAACAGATTCTAGTCTTCAGGCTTTACTGACCCATATTGTACAGCTGGCCACTATAGTGAATGTCATGCAGCAAGCTCAAGAATTAAACCAACTACCCGCCCAAATAGTAGTGAATCCAAAAGAGTTATTGTCTGATTTAGTTGATTATATTTATCTTGATTTGTTGTCTGATTTTCCATCTTTATTAGATTAATGATGATACTTACTCTTGCGATTTATGTATTGACACTAACGTTTGCTCTGTTTGTGCTGAGATTAATGTTGCCTTGCAGGGTGATGCTTTTTATGATGTCGTTTATGCAGCTGAAACTCTTGATATCCCGGCTGCCCCGACCATGCCTTCCATTGAAAAACCTTCTTCCTTAGAGCTTAAACCACTTCCGGACAATCTAAAATATGTTTATTTAAAGAGGAATGAAAAGTTACCTGTTATAATTTCTTCTAACCTTGATTTTGATCAAGATAATAAACTTTTGCAGGTTTTGAAGAAACATGAGAAGAGAATTGGATGGACCTCGATGGAAGATGGAAGAAAAGTAGTGAGGAAACCCCTTAATCCTTTGATCTCTAATGTTGTGGAAAAAGATATCATATTTACGTTCCCATTCGACACTTTTATTCATCGAAGATTCTTTTTTGATCTTGGAATAAAAGGAAAAGGCACTAATAAATATTTCAAGATCAATGGATGCTACCCAAAGTTACTTTATGATATCCCCACTTTGGAAGAGGAGCTTGCAGAAGATCTCTCTTTGGGAAAGGATGCTTATGTGATCACATATTCACCTTGAATACTCGGGTGTTTTCTTTCCTTTCTCTCACTTTTATTTATATTTATGTTCTTTCATTGAGGACAATGCATATTTTAAGTGTGGGAGAGGGAACCATTTCTTTGTTTTGTTTTAAATTTTCTTTTGTTTTGGTTTTGTTCTTAAATTTTTTTTACTTAGAAACACAACGATCTTTTGAAATTTTTAGGCTATAGGTTAATTTGAGGTTAAATTATGGAGACTTGGGAAAATTTTATAAGATCGGTACCGTTTTAACACCTTAAGTCTCCCGAATATGGAAATCAATTTAAATATTTGTTATGACATAACCTTGAGTTCTTATCCTTTAATAGCTCTTAAGTAGTTTATCTAGCAGTCAACACCATCTAGAAATCACACACTAAGTAATTAAGTTGATGCAAATAAGTGAATGATCTCGTGCTTAATAAAAAGTCTAAGTAGGAATCCACCTTTTAAGTTAGGTGACCCTCACTCAGTCACTTAGGCTAACGGTTGTGAAACCCTAAAAAAAAAAGCAAACGTGTTTAATTTTGAATTGTTGAAAATATATGGATCATAGTCACTAACAAGCTTATTTACCATGTGTGTGAATAGATAAAAGGCTTAATATGATTGCATTAGAATGAAAGAGAGCAACAAGGAGGATGAGTAAGTTAGACTTAAGCATAATAACATGATTTGAATTGGTTTGTATAGGAGGGAGCTTTATGACCGCACAATTGCGAATTTGTGTTCTTACGATATCCTTAGTGTGCAAAATTAGTACCTATCAATGAAATCTTGGCCGAAGAAGGGTTTACAGCCTAGAATGAGTATCTAAATACTTATGTGTTTCACGAGTCTTGATAATATTTTGCTCGGAGTGCAAAAGTTTAAGTGTGGGGGAATTTGATCAGTACATCTTCATACACATTCTTCCATTGTTATACTTAGGCATTCCTATAGTTTATTTGAGTATTTTTACTATTTTAATGTTTTCATATTTAAGTTTGTTTTTACCTTTATTTTATTTTCGCAGCTTATTTTCAGCTTTAGCGGTTATTTGATATATGTCCACTGTTTGAATCATAACTGAAGCTGCGAGAATTAGATTTGTGCGTTCTAATAGGCGTTGGAAAGCTAAGACAGAGAGCTACAACTTTTATGTATGAGGCAGAGGATGATTCGGAGTGTAGTAGGTCCAAATAATTCGTTGAAGTCAGGACCCAAAATCTGTCGTTTGAAATATTTAGTTTTGGGCCGAGTTTTGTATGTTTTTCAACCCAGTTGGGTTAAAACCAGAAGTGTTGATGCTTTCTTATACCTAGCAGCCGTACTGCTGTCACTTAACCTTCTTTTCACAAATTTTACTTTTGATTTTTGTACGATTTTAATGGAAAACTAATTCCCAAGGCAAATCTTGTTGCTTACGGGTTCCATTACTTTGAGGTTATTATAATACCAATTTAATTCGGTTTCTGTTCAATTCTTTTCTATGAAATCATTTGCTTAATTTGATTGTAATCGTTTGCTTAATTCGATTATGTTCATAGGATATAATTATTTAAATTCGATTGTATGCATGTTCTTAAACTTAATTGTGTGTTATCGTTTGTTTAATTCGTTAATTAGTCATATTCTTAATCGTTTGTTGAATTCGGTAAACAGGAACATAATTCGTATGATTTTGATAAGCGCTTGTCAGATTAATATCATAATCAAATAGGATTTAAGCCGCTTAAGAATTGGTGTTATAATAGCCGATGATAAATCAGAATCCGAATCAGTAGGATTCGTCGTTTTAGCTTAATTGATAATCACTTATTTTAATCACTTTTTTTCTTGTTTTATAAATTAAAACTTAAAACCCCCCATAAACTTTTTCTTTAGTTGGTTGAAATAATATAAGAATTTTTGTGAGAACGTTATTCGAGTTGTCGTTAACGATACTACTGTTTTCAAAAATATTCGTTTTTGATCCGTGCGCGACAACGGATCAAAGGACATGAAAAAGACTACTATTAAATGTAAGCAGAAATAAATAGGAATAATAAACAAAAGTGAAGTCCAGAACTAAGATGTTGTTATATCAATATTGTTTTGTAATCGTCTAAAGTAATTTCAGATAACTAAAAATATAAAATCTTAAACCTTAAAATCAACCAACTACATTTCAATTTGAATATTTGTCTATTAATAATATAAAGCAAATTCAAAGTTAAAGAAAAGATGAAAAATTATCTTGTGATAATGAGTAGAAATCTAGTAAAGTGTTGATGCAATAGTTACCTTGTGATAATGAGCAGAAATTCAATAAAATGTTGAAGCAATAATCAATCAAAGATATGAGAGAGGAGATAAAGTTTTTTTATAGAAAAATGAAAATGGGCAAGAAGAAACATCGTTAATTAGAAAAAAAAAGTTGAAAAGGTTTAATAAAAAAGATTTAAAATAAATTGTAATTAAAAAATTACAATTAATATAATTAATATATTAAAAATAAATATCTAATTATTTAAAAATATATTTCTACTATTTATGAATAATTAAATAACACATTAAAATGAACAAATATAAGCCTTTAAATATGACAACTTTATCCAATATTTTAAAATGGATAAATAAGAACCCACCTACATAAAAATGCTGCAAATTCCATTGAAACCAAATTACAAAAGCATTAACTCGAAACAATAAGAAAATTAATTGTTTTATTAAAAGATTAATATTATAAAACAACATTAACAAGCATCAATTATTTTGTCAAATCTTGAATCAGAGACACAAGGTTAGTATAAGATGACCCATTCTGCATGAAAGCCACTCTACACTTTTCACTCATATCTTTCACCTTCTTTCTAATCTCATCACTACCGTTCATCAACGTCCTAACACCCTTCTCAACTTCTTCCGCCCGCACCAGATCCCCACCCACCCTATAATCCAACCTAATCTCCACCGCTAATCCCAATTCTCTAACCATCTGAAACGCATTCATTTGTTGCTCCGCATAAACCGGCCACGTGGCAACTGGCACACCATACCACAAACTCTCCAATATCGAGTTCCAACCACAGTGCGAAACGAACCCACCTACACTCTTGTGGGCTAGCACCTTTGCTTGTGGGACCCACCCACACACTATACCCATCCCCACCGTTCGTTTCAAAAACCCATCCGGTAGAACATTCTCGTAACTCGCGTAATCTCTTGGATCCTGTAAATGGTCCTTGGGTGGTCCCCTTAAAGCCCATAAAAACCTAACCCCAGCCCGTTCAAGCCCAATAGCTATCTGCTCAACCTGTTTCACTTCGAGACTTCCCAAACTACCAAAGCAGAGAAAAACCACAGAACCCGGAACCTGCATATCGAGCCACTCCATAATGTAATTATATTGAACCGGGTTCGGGTCCCATTGAGCCGGTCCATCAAGGTCAAGAATCGGCCCAATTGGATAAACTGGTGGAAGCTTCAAATCATTGTAAAGTGAACAAAGAGCGCGAGGTTCAAGTTCTTGTAGCGTATTTACTACAATACCCTTTGTTTCTTTGAACCTTCCCACATGATATGAAACCCACGAGTAAGCGTCTTCTTCAGATTTCCAATCCAAAACCAAGTTAGGCAAAACAGGTTTCGGAAGCGGGTTTTCGAAACTCGGGACTTCAAACTCCGTTTCCGACTCGACATCATCGAGTCGAGGAAGGTGAAGCGTGAATCCAAGGAAACTCGCCGGCGACGCGAAGAAAAGGTAGCAAGGGACAGAGATCTCGTCGGTGACATCGATAATGGTGGTGGAGAACATGTCAACGAAGACAGCAGCGAGTTTAACCGAGTCAGAGTTTGACTCAGTTGATGAAGCCGTGAGGTTGAGGAGTGCGGTTTTGATGTTATTTTTGTGTTTCTGTATCAGGAGAGAGATGTAAGCGATGAAGGATTGGTATTGATCGGGTGTGGGAGGGTCTACGATAGGAAGGTGGATGAATTTAAGATTAGTGGCGGAGGAAGGTCGAGATTGGAGATAAGTGTTAACAAGCGGTAGTTTTGGGTTTGTGATGATGAGAATTGTTGCAGAGAGTTGTGGGTTGTGATTGGCTAGATGGTTAGCGAATTCAACAGTGGGAACCATGTTTCCGATTGTTGGTGTAGAGATGAAAACTAATTCAAATCTAGTCATGTTGATTGAGAATGGTTAGTCACTGCTACTACTCAAAATTGAAATGGATGTATATATTATGATACATGATAGAATGGCAAATTAGTAATTATCATCGTACGTGATGGAGAGTTTTTGGAAATTTTCGGAAAGGTGGTGAAATGCATAGTACTTTGTAATCTATAATAACACGTGCATGATTGAAAAAGATGTGAAGAGTGTGAGTAATTGTTTTTGTTTTTTAGTTTAAGTTGCAGTAGAAACTAGAAAGCATTGTTGTCCAAAGGGTAAGAGGTTGGGCTAAGATTCTCACTATACTTGAATCCGTTTGATAAATAGGCTGTAACAGAAAAGGCATGCAATCCCGTACCCTGCAACAACCTTACAGATTCTCACTATAATTGGATTATCTCTATATGTTTGGGTAAGCTTATTTGAAAAAGAAAAGAATTATTTTAGAGTGATGTGGTAAAATTAGTACGCTATCAAAAATAGCATTAGCAAAATACAAACCAAATACTAGCTAATATGAATAAAATGCAAGCAAGTTTGCAATCCCAAACAATGTTAAAATTAAAATGCAAGCAAAATGACAAACTAATATGAAAATCAAGTATGCTGCCATTTATATCAATGCCAAATTACAAGCAAAATCTATTTGAGAATGAAACAATGGTTGATTTGGATGATGCAAATTCATTTGTTTATGACCAGCAATTTCAATGGCCAGTTTCAAGAAAGAAAGGAAAAACAAATACTGAGAGGTTGTCAGTTGAATGACGAGATTTATGTGAATGTTTCGTTGGAGAAATGAAAAAATGATTGTTGTAGTGTTTGGTAGTCATATATTTGTTAAATGTTTTTTTTAAAACAATTCTATTAATCGAAATCTTACATTTTTTAAAAATAATCATGTCAAATTTTTTCAATTAAAGATTCAAGAAGATGAAGATGTTTAAAATATATTTGTTAGTCATGAATATTCTGAATTCAACTATATTAAGTTGCATATTTTACTCCAACAACCTCAACAGTCTCAAGAACCTCATATTTTTCAACAGTCACAAATATTTGATCAAGCTGAACTACCAACTTCAATGACATACGTTGATATTATTGACGATGAAGAAGAAGAAGAAAGTGAGACACATGTCAATTATATGTTGAGCTGTAACACATATCAATTACAAAGGTTATTGATCAAGTATATGGAAATCGGGAGGCTTATTACAAAGAACTTGCACAATATTTGGTGGCACTTCATACATATGTTCCATGAATTGTTGCAATAATTGAGACACTACCGACATATATGCAGCAAAAAACTTGTGTTAATGAAAATAGAATATTTAATCGACTTTTTTTTGGCGTTTCAACCATGCATAAAAGGTTTTACGTTCTGCAAACCTATTATTCAAATTGATGGAACATGGATGTACGTGATATACAAGACAGTATTACTAATGACAATGACACATGACGACAACAGTAATATCTTTCTAATTGTCTTTGCTCTAGTTGAAGGTGATACTAGTGGTGGTTGGAGTTTCTTTCTCAAGAATCTCAGAACACATGTTGCTCCACAACTCAACCTCTGTTTGATTTCAGACAGACATGCATCTATTGAGAGTGCATACAATAATCTTGATAATGGTTGGAAAATCCCTCCTTCTACACATGTTTGCTGCATTAGACATATTGCATAAAATTTCATGCGGGAAATCAAAGACAAGAGTCTTCGAAAAAAGTTGTGAAGACATGACATGCTTTAAATCAGCCATCATTCAAACATTACCGCGATAAAATATGATTATCAAATGCGGATGCATTAAGGTGGGTCAATAATATTCTAGTGGAGGAGTGAGCTAGAGAATTTAATGAGGGTTGATGATGGGGCCACATGAGAACATACCTTGTGTAATCAATGAGCTTTGTCTTCAAAGGCATTAGAAACATATCCATAATCAAATTGGCGAGAGAAACTTATTTTAGGTTGGGACATTGTCCTCAATTAGAGGCGAAAAATAGAGTTCAGTGTTTGAATCGGGACAATTGTTCAGTGAAAGCTGCATGAAAGTCACTACGCCAGAATTTAGTTTTAGCAGCGCATACAAAGACAGCGATTTTTAAAAAAGCGCTGCTAAAGGGTCAGTAAAAAAAAGAAAAAAAATTGCCTACCAAAGACAGCGCTTTTAAAAAAGCGCTGCTAAAGGGGGACCCTAAGAAAGCGCTTTTTAAAAAGCGCTGCTAAAGGGGTACCCTAAGAAAGCACTTTTAAAAAGCGCTGCTAAAGGGGGACCCTTAGAAAATACTTTTTCTATAAAGCGCTGCTATATGGCATTGCTAAGACACCCTATGAAAGCGCTTTTTAAAGCGCTGCTAAAGGCCTTTAAAAAGCGCTGCTATAGGTATTAGTATTATAATTTTAAAATACCCTCCAGAATTTAGAAAGAAACAGAACAGTCGCGTACATTTCTTTTCTTCTTTCTTTCTCCTCTGGCGAACGTACTTGTCCTATTCAAACATTCTGTTGCCGTCATCCTCCGTCCGACCGTCGCCCTCTTCTGTTGGATTTTGCCGTCGTTTACCATCCGTTTTCGAGTGCATCCGTCCGTCTGCATTGCATTTCCACCATTGTTACGGTATGTGAAGTTTTACTCTGGTTTTCTTGTTTATTTATCTTTTCACCATTATTACTGTGGTATTTGAAGATATAGATGGTTTTTTTGTTCTGATGATATAGATGGTTTTGTGTTACTGAGATATTGAAGGTTCTGTGTTATTGTCTCTTTGTTGTTATTAAGAAATTGAAGGTTTTGTGTTATTGAGATATTGAAGGTTTGATGTAGTTGTTGCAATGTGAAGGTTTGTTGTTATTGAGGCATTGAAGGTTTAATATTATTGTTGTTGTTTTTGTTTTTATTGAGTTGTTGAAGGTTTAGTGAAGGTTTTCAGTGTTGTTTTGCATTGAGGGTTTGAGGACATGTAAGTAAATTTAAGTTCAAGTATGATATTTGATATGATGTTAACACTAATGTTGTTGGGTTTGTGTAGATATGTTACGTATACACTAAGGTTTTTAGTGTTGTTTTTGTTGTTGTTGTTGTTGTTAAAAGCCTAAACTCAAAATGTTTTATATTATTGTTAATGTTATTGTTGTTTTTATTTTGTTGCTATTTTGAAGTTAGATGGATAATTCATCTAGCACCAATCATACAAATGAGTTTTCTTCTAATTTGAATATAACAAAAATATTAGATAATGATGGCTAAAAATATTAATGTAACTTGATAGAGCATATTGTTTTTTTCAATATAGTTTGGAAATTCCTATTTTTTAAGAGAGTAGCCAACATGAATATGGTTTTATATGATATGGTTTTATATGTTATTATGGTTTTATATGTTGATGGTTTTATATGTTGATATGTTAGTTTGGATTTCTCAATGTTTATATGATATGTTATTATGGTTTTATATGTTTAGTTAGGATTTCTCAATGTTTAGTAAGGGTGTCATTTTAGTTTAAGGATTATCTAGTATTTTTAATATGATTTGTTTTGGTGGATTATCTAGTATTTTTGTTTTGGTTAATTATTAATATGATTTTAATAAAATTTATATTTTGTCTGCTATAGGGGTTACCTGTGAAGAGCAAAGTTGTGATCGTTTCCAAGCATCCTACTGTGTAGCATTCTTAGAAGTTAGTGATTTCTTTACAAGTATTCTCTGTTTTGTTTAACTTTCATAGTTTAGTGTAGATTACTCAATTAGTATGGATAAAAAATGGATGTCTGGTAATCGATTGTCAAAAGAGTACGAGAATGGGGTATCGAAGTTCGTTAAGTTTAATGTTGAACACGCCAAAGACCCCAGTAGGATCACATGTCCTTGCTTAGGATGTTGTTATGGGTGTCGAGTTGACGCCGTTCAGTTGGAATCTCATTTAATGAGACATGGAATTGATCGAAGTTACACATGTTGGACATTACATGGTGAGATAAGTAACGAGAATGTTGAACCTCGGAATAATACGACATGTGCTTCAAAGGACAATGGCAGGGATACATATGATTGTGATCGAGTCGAAGAGATTGAAGAAGCACTTGAAGAAGATCTTCAAGATTGTCCCAAGATGTTTGAGAGGTTGGTAAGTAATGCAGAGAAACCGTTGTATAAAGATTGCACTACTTTCACAAGATTGTCCGCGGTATTAAAGTTGTACAATTTAAAGGTGGGTAATGAATGGTCGGATAAAAGTTTCACAGAGTTGTTACCCCTACTTCAAGAGATGCTTCCAGAGGATAATGTTCTTCCCAATCGAACCTATGAAGCTAAAAAAATGTTATGCTCTATTGGCATGAGCTATGATAAGATACATGCTTGTCCAAATGATTTCATTGTGTTTCCAAATAAATATGCATCATTAAACGAGTGTCCTAAATGCGGTGTATCTCGGTATAAGAAAAAATTGTCACCAGCAAAAGTATTATGGTATTTTCCTATAATTCTGAGATTCATACGCATGTTTCGTAGTGAAACAGATGCAAAACACCTGACTTGGCATGCAGATGATAGAATTGTAGATGGGAAGTATCGACATCCGACAGATTCACCACAGTGAATGAAAATTGATAATGATTATCCTGATTTTGGAGAAGAAGCTAGAAACCTTCGCTTGGCATTATCGACTGATGGAATGAATCCGCATTGTCTGCAAAGTATCTCACATTCCACCTGGCATGTAATTATTATGATTTATAACCTACCTCCATGGCTATGTATGAAGCGTAAGTACATGATGTTATCTATGTTAATTTCTGGCCCTAAACAACCAGGGAATGACATAGACGTATACCTGACACCTTTAATCGAAGACCTAAAGAGTTTTTGGGAGAATGGTGTGGAGGTTTATGATGGATATAGGAAAGAAAGTTTTAATTTGAGGGTGATGTTGTTTGGCACAATTAATGATTTCCCAGCATACGGAAATCTATCGGGTTATAGCATTAAAGGTCAATGTGCGTGTCCTATCTGTGAAGAAAACACAGATTAGACGCGGTTGGAATTTGGTCAGAAGAATGTCTTTCTTGGTCATCGTAGATTCTTAAATTCTAATCATCACTACCGTGGGTGGAGAAAAGCATTCAATGGAAATTCAGAATAATATAAAGCTCTACCTACATTGACTGGCGAACAAATTTTTGAAAAGGTGGAAGATGTGAGTACTAAGTTTGGCAAGCCTTTTGCTCATACGCTTGTCACGCGTGGGTGGAAGAAGAGGTCAATTTTGTTTGAGTTGCCGTATTGGAAGTCGTTGTATGTAAGACATTTTCTTGATGTTATGCATATTGAAAAAAATATATTTGAAAGTGTTATTGGTACGTTACTCAATATACAAGGAAAGTCTAAGGATGGCCTTAAAGCAAGAAAGGACTTGGTAGCAATGGAAATAAGAAATGAATTAGGACCCTTGAAGAAAGGAAATCGCACATATCTACCACCTGCTGCTTATACTTTATCTAGAAAGGAGAAAAAGATATTGTGTAAGTTTCTGAGTGAAGTTAAAGTTCCAGAAGGATACTCTTCAGCTATTAGAAGACTTGTTTCTATGAAAGACCTCAAGTTAAAGAGTTTAAAGACACATGATTGCCATGTTATAATGGAACACTTTCTACCAATAGGTATACGTTCTATTTTGCCAGAAAAAGTGAGAGGCGCAATAACTAAATTGTGTTTTTTCTTTAGGTCAATGTGTAGTAAGGTGATAGATCCTGCGGTCTTACCAACATTGCAAAGAGAAATAGTTATTACTTTGTGCGAGCTTGAAATGTATTTTCCTCCATCATTTTTTGACATAATGGTACATCTAGTTGTTCATCTTGTAAAAGAGACACAACTGTATGGACCTGCCTATATGAGATGGATGTACCCTGTTGAACGTTATATGAAAATATTGAAAGGGTATGTGAAAAACCAAAGTCGACCAGAGGGATGTATTGTTGAACGATACATTGTTGAAAAAGCTATTGAGTTTTGTACTAAATATTTGTCCAACGTTCAATCCATTGGCCTCCCAAAATCTCATGTTGAAAAAATAGTAGGTAAACAGTTAATTGGAAATAAAGTTGTGACAGTTTCAAGGGATGAACGGGAGCAAGGGCATTTGTATGTTCTGCACAATGACATTGAGGTTGAGCCGTATGTTGAAATTCACAAGGACGTTCTCAAAGATTTAAATCTGAATAGAAATGAAAATTGGATAGTACGTGAGCACAATCGAAGTTTTATAACATGATTCAAGGAGCATATTTTTTCAAAGTTTTATTCTGATCCCGCTTCAATAACAGAAAGGTTGAGATGTTTAGCATATGGTCCAAGTTTGCATGTGTTTTCTTATAGCGCATACGCAATTAATGGATACACATTTTATACCAAGGAACAAGATGATAAAAGTACAATACAAAATAGTGGTGTCACCGTGCTTGCCGAAGCAATGCACATTTCCTTGTATTATGGGGTTATCGAGCGCATTTGGGTGTTTGATTATGAGAAGTTTTAGATTCCTATCTTTGGATGCAAGTGGGTTGAAAATAATAGTGGCATACGAATGGATAAATCAGGTTTTTTGAAAGTGGATCTTAATAAGGTGGGGTACAAAGATGAGCCTTTTATTCTAGCCACGCAAGCTAAACAAGTGTTCTATGTCACTGATCCGACAAGTACGAAATGGTTTATAGTTCTTTTTTCCAACAAAGTAATCGATGATAACATTGGAGAAAAGGGGGATGTTGATGTTGAGAATGAATCTTATATTATAGATGATCCATATGAGAATATTAGAGCGGACGAATCATATATTAGAAATGATCATAACGAGGGAATTTGGATCAATCCATCTGTCCGTGTTGTTAAGAGACAAGTAAACCCCGTTAAAACGAAAAAAAGAAAGAGATGTTAAAGGTACTTATAACATATTATTTCTTATTTATATCATACAATAAAATAACATATTATTTCTTATTTATACCATGTTTTTCTTATTTATACATTTCTTATGTATATATTTGTTATTTACATATTTGCATGTCATTCATTTGATGCTTTGGTTTTTCTGAATTACAGGTATATATATTATGGCCAACAACGAGGAAACATCACATGATGGAAAACAAACAACAAAAGACGTCGAAGGCGATATTAAAAGAGGCATAACGATTATGAAAAAAATCATCCGTGCGAGAGATAAAGGAGTAAAGTATGATGTCCATTGGAATGAAAGAGACCAGTTAGTTGAGCCTAACGGTGCGTTGCTAACAAGTTACATCGGAGCACTTGTACGTTCGCAAGTTCCAATTACTTGCGATAATTGGAGAATTCTTTCATTACAATCGGCTAAAGATAAAATTTGGAGCGAGATTCAGGGTATGATATTTGATTATTTTTAATTATGTTGACAGTTACATCTTTAAATTAATTATACTAACATGTTATATGTATGTGTGTTTGTTTGCAGAGATCTTTTAATACTAAAGATCATAGGTGAAAATATTGTATTCAATTGGCCGGAAAACGTTTGAGGGGATTTAGAGCGTTTTTAACAAACAAGTTTCTAAAAGATTCTGAAGGAAACTTTGTTGACTCAGAGCGTCCAATGAAGTACACGGATTTGATTTCGGATGAAGAATGTGAGACGTTTGTTGCAAAGCGAATAACAAAAGAATTTGAAGTAAGTACAACTTATCATGAACTATGTATAGTATATATACTTCTTCCACAAGAGTTCTGATAAACTTGTTTTTCAGGTTGTTAGTGGCGTAAATCATCAACGGGCATCAAATCCCGCATATCTATACAGAAAAGGGCGTTTGGGATATGCACGCTTAGAACAAAAAATAGTAAGTACATATAAATGCTTTAATATGATATATTTATAAAAAATAGTAAGTATATATAATAGGATATAACGCTTTATTATCCGTCTTAATGCATAGTTGGAAGAGGAGAAGAGTGATGCGATATCTCTTCCGGACCATGTTGTATGGAAGGCTGCCTGTGTGGGAAGAGATGAAGTCGTTCAGGAAGAAGTTCAACAAGTCTTTGAACAATGTGTAAGTACAACGTTATCTTTGTCAGTAACTGATCAAAAGTGTATAATATATTTATATATGTTTTTATCTATATTTCAGGAGACTTTATCCCAGACCATAACTCCCGCTGAGGACGATGATTGCAGGAGCTTACTGAGCCGGGTGTTGAATATTCCTGAGTATTCTGGGCGTGTGAGGGGTAAGGGATTTGGTGTCACTCCATCCAAACTGTATAAGCAGCCAAAGAAAAAAACCCAACCAATAAAGAAGTGATGGATACTTTGGAGGAATTGAAAGTGCAAATTCGTGAATTACAGAAGGACAAGGAGAGATACATGTCGGAAAGGCGCGCTCCAGAGGGTAAAGCTACTAGTGACAAAGATAATATCGATTGTCTGCAGAAGCTTCCAGAGGTAATTGTATATATTACATTGAAACTAATTTAGCACAGTTTACTTAATTGACACATTAACTGATCATTATTTATTTAGGGCATTTCACTTTGCCGGCTATATTTATCGTCACCGACTCGTCGAATGGTTGGCAAGGGAAAGGTGAATAACACTCTGGGAGACTTACTTCACCACAAACTGCTCCCTTCTGGATTTTTGAAAGTATCTATTGATATTGCGTTAGAGGGGGTGTGTTGTTGCCTATACCAGATGATATTTCAGGCGCAACAGTGGTGGGAGACGTAATAGGAGCGTATGTGGCATGGCCGGCAAATCTCATTTGCATAGATGATGAGGTAGGTTGAACCTTTTAATACTCAAATGTTTTATGATCCATACATGAAAGTTATTCTTACATTTACATTTTCTTATTTACATGATAATCTTAGACTCCTACGAAATCCAAATCAAAAGATGATAGAATTATTGCGCGGGATACCGATTCAGCTGCATCAAAGAAACAGGTACTACTACAGTTACATGATTATCTTATTATACATTAATTACTGAACTTATATATGACTTTTAGGTTCATGATCAGCAGTCGCAACAAGTCAGCAAGGGTAAGATGCCTGAAACTTCCAAGGTGCCCAGAAAAGCATTTGTTCCTCGATTTAGGATGTGCCTTGAAGCATATGTGGGAATATCAGATGTGCATGAGGGTGGCATCCGTCAAATACATATGGACGGAGGTATTTTCGGTTTTGAATATCCCGAAACAATTGCTAAGGAGGATTTTGACCAGGTTATCAACCATTCTAAATTGGGCGTCGGTGTTATGCATTCATACATCAGGTACTTCGATCCATTTTAATTAAATAATTGAACATTTTAAAATTTGCTCGTTTAACTGAATATTCTAATGTTGATTATGTTTTTTTAGGTTCTTGTATGACAAGTTGTTGGTTCCGAATGATTTGACTTCAGTATTCGCATTCTTATCTGCTAGCTGTGTCAACTCACGGACAATAGACCAGACACCAGATACAGTCAAAGAGTACACAGTGCAGAGATTTATGGGCGCGACTACGAAGAAGTTGTTCTTGTTGCCATATAATACTAACCATGGGTTAGATTTTATTCTAAATTCATTTATTATAATTGTTCGATTTTTGCCTTTCTATATAACAGTTCCGTCTAAACTGTTGTCTTATTTTATAGTGGACATTGGTTGTTGGTCGCGATTAATCCGAGGAAAGAAATAGTGTATTATAAGATTCATTAGATGCCGATACAACAAAATATGAAAATCTGAGGAACATGGTTGATATGTAAGTGATGAGATATATTGTTCTGAATAATTATATATCTTTATTTATTATGTGACATTGTTCTAAATATGCGTTTATATTATGTTAGAGTTATACAAAAAAAAAATATTCAGAGCACAAAGAGATGCAACGGTGCCAAAAAGCAAGGCTAACAACATCAACTGGATCAGAGTGGAGGTATATTTTCCCATGTTTGACTGTTATAGTGGTTCTACTTGATAAAACTATTTAAACTATATATCCTGATAAATGTTCGTTTGTTTTTTTCCATTTACAGTGTCCTCGTCAGTGCAATGGGATTGACTGCGGATATTTTGTATTGGGCTTTATGAAGGAAGTTATTCTTTCTGGTCAAATAGAGGTTCCAATCATGGTATGGATCAATTCATTATATAAGTTATATGATTCATTTTGATAATTATCCGATACTTCATCTGAGTAATTAGTTTTAAAATTAAATCTTGTATGTTCTGTTATATTATGTAGTATTTTGATGAATTCAAGTGCGCTACTTACACGAAAGCAAGATTGGAAGAAATTAAAGAGGAATGGTGTCAATTTATTCTTGAGTTGAGAATTGTATAAAGTTATCGGATTGGAAGAATTGTAATTATATGTAAATTGACTGTATTTGTGATGTTGTAATTCTGAGGATCGGATTTTGTTGTAACATATTTAAGCAGGTTTATGTGTATTAAAATGATTATGGGCAAAGTAATGAGTTACAATGTATACTTAAAGGCCAAAGTTTTGAATTGTATATATAAGGCCAAAGTTTTGAATTGTATATTTAAGGCCAAAGTTTTGAATTGTATATATAAGGCCAAAGTGTTGAAATAAAGACCTGAATTATAAGCAGGTTTGTGTAATATAAGCAGGTTGTTGGTAAATATACAAAACAGGGTGAATATTTTAAAAAAAATTTTAAAAATCTGGGACATTAGACAACGCTTTTACAAAAAAGCGCTGCTAAAGGTTACAAACATAGCGCTACAAAAGCGCTGCTATAGGTTTGGAAAAGGGGGGGGGTCTAAGACAACGCTTCTAAAAAGTGCTGCTAAAGGGGGGGCTATGACAGGGCTTTATAAAAGCGCTGCTAAAGGTGGGGTCTAAGACAACGCTTTGTGAAAGTGCTGCTAAAAGGGGGATGGTTGGGGGGAATATGCAGCACTTATAAAAGCGCTGCTAAAGGGCTAAAAAAGCGCTGCTAAAAGTGTTGCTGAAGGGAGCCTTTAGCAGCGCTTTTTCCATAAAAAAGTGCTGCCTTTACCTTTAGCAGCGCCACTTTTGGCAGCGCTTTTAAGCGCTGCTAAAGGTCTTTTTTGGCATAGTGAGTTATGAAGGATGAAACTATCAAAGCTAACACACTTTTTGTTACAACATTTGACCATCTTAACTACAACTTCAGTGTCAAGGAAACAATGGGCCACAATGAGGGGAGCCCAATGAGATATATTATTGGGTCGAACTATAGTGGTTGGTGCGATTGCAGAAAGTTTTAAGTCTTTTGTATGCCTTGCTTCCATGTCATTTTGGCATGTTTAAGTGTTCACCATGTCGTTTTCTTGCACCTATCTACCGTTTACAAAATCGTAAACTTATTCGATGTATATAACAATAGCTTTCTAATGGTAGAAAAAGAGGAATATTGGCTTACATACAAGGGGTTGTAATTTGGCACACAAAAATATGAGAAGGAAGAAAAAGATCGCCCTAATAACATATGTATTAGAACTGAAATGGATACGGCTAACAAATTGGAAAGAAAGTGTGGTATATACCATCAGATCAGACACGCATGAAACCGTTGTCCCAATGCTGGAACAAACTCTGGATGATAATTTATTATGTTGTTAAGTTATTATAACTTTGGAATTTGATATAGATAACAACTTTTGATTACAACAAAAAGAACACAACACTCCTAAAACAACAACACAAACAACAAATAAAAAGACTTAACAATAATACATATATATGTCATACCCCAAATTTGTCCTACCTGTTTATCTTTTGTCTGTATATCTTTCCATCAACCATCAATCTGAAAATCAAAAGATATGTTGTTTCTACTTGTCGCCCCAAACTCAAGGTGTCACAAGGCAGGGTCGAAGGGAAATGAGGTGTTTTTAGGCTAGCAGGACGGTGGTATGTGGTAATCATTGAGGTTCATTGAAGGGCTATCTGTATCAATGTGTAGGCCCAGTAAAGGTTGGAAATCAGTCAGGTCTGACTTGATCTTGGTCTGGCGAGTTTTATTTCATGATTGAGGGTCAGAGATGATTGATTCAAGTGATAGGTTTGATTCCTTTCAAGGCATGATTAATCGTTTTTAAGAGATTTTTGGAATATCTTTGTTTGTGTTCCAATATTCTTGGAGTCACATCCTTAGATAAATATTGAGGTTATGAGAATTAAGCGAGATAAGTTATGGTTGGATTTATTCTAAATTTGTGCAAATTATGACAATTCACACTTTAAAGGAGGAGTGACTCATGCTTGCCTCAGGATTTGTGTTTGAATAGGTCTTAAGGATTAATATGTTAATATTTTGCAAAATCATGAATAAATCAAATTGTCAAGAAAGTGGTGAATTCAACTGTTTCAGAGTGATGATCTTCAGAGGATCTGTACACTATGCAGTCAGGTGGCAAACATCGAGATTGGATTGCCATTCAAAAATTGACTCTAGGTTTTAAAATCCAAATTTGAATCATGGTGTTCTTTCTATCTCCTTGAGGATTATTTTAGGATGTTATTCCTTTTTGCGGAAATTTCGAAGATGATTTTAATGTTGAAATTCGAGGTTAATATGGAAATTTGGATTTAGTAATCATTGTTTAGTTGGAGAATTCGAGTTGTTCCAAGATAAACTCAAGGGTGCAAATCAAAAGAAATAAATCTTCAAAGGCCCATACAAAATTCATTCAAAAAGGTGGGGTCCATAACTATTTTGTGTCCAAAATTATTTAACAAAATTTGCAAAGAAATGGTGCCAAGACATTACATCTACAACCAAGCATTACCACAATGGCTACACCACGACTTGTGCAAAGTATCCTGTAGCTCCTACGAATTCACAGTAGGGGCAATTTGCCGTACCATGTGCGGTTAGCAGTGAGAGAGAAATGCTTCACAATTAGTATACCACACTGATTTACACCATGAGTTACTCTCACTATACGTCCAGCCATTATACACAACAATATGCTTTTCACATGCCTCAAATCGCAAGCTTGCCACGTTAACTTTATTGGCAAAAACATCTTCGACACAAATGAAGAAAGAACTGCAACGCCTGCGACCTGTAAACACAAACAGTAGCAAACCAGTACACCAAGTTGTGAAGAATGAAGAAATATAACGACATGCCGTCACCAAAATTTTACAAGCTACAAGCCTCCGCCAATGTACAGACCCTGACTTCAAATGACCTTCATGTGGCCCACCTCTCCAAGCATTATAACAATAGACAAGATTCACACAAGCTCTGTGAGATACTCGTAAATTCGTCAGCTGCTACAAATTCACGAAAAAATAAACCATAATTCAAGCCATATATTAGTACAAGAAAATAAATGATGAGCAATCAGACAAAACTCAGTTGTATAGCGCATTCTTCACGACACCGTTTTGGCCTTTCTTTTCGTACACCATGGTACAATCTTTAACCAAGCCACTTGCAAGAAAAAGGACAGTTTCCGCAGAGAAAATGTAGTGCCACCATCCATCCATGATTCGGTACTATCAACACAAAATGGGACCTGCAAAAAAAAAAATCAAAAGAAAGCACCAAGAGTGAAGGCCATTATCATAAGGAAAAATCAAATGTTATTGGAATTAACCCAATGCAATTGAAATTTACGGTTAACAGACAAGACCAAAAGAAATTCTTTGTTACTCACCACACAGTTGCTCTTCACAAATGAATCGTGCTTGAAACGTAGTAGCAACACATCACTATCCCAACACCCACACCAGGCAAAGTCTACTCCAACAAGCCATAACCTGCAATTTCTGCTTTACCACACCACTACAAAACAACAACCTGCCATAGCCCACACTACTGCACCCAACACACCAGACAACAACCTGCTGCAAACCGTACCGCCAGCTACAACCACTCTACTACTACTTCAAAGCCACGCCCAGCATGCCAAAATGATAAACCTGCATACTCTACGAATCATATATCAAGACCAACCAGCAACAAAGCAAAGAGAGGATTTTCTTCTCATGGCAACTTAGAAAAGGGAGTTTTTTTTCATTCTCTCAAAAACTTGACCATTCTCTTCCTTCAACCTTAACCCTTCAACCTGCATAATCTCGCTCAAGTTTTTGAACCTCTCATCTCCAACAACACTTGCCCATCTTCATCTTCATCTTCAATCCCTAATAAACCCATCAACCTCTCAAACTCGCCATTCACTCTCTCAGATGAACTATGCTCATGTCTCTCTTTTCTCCAACCTTGTTCCCCTTCAACACTTCTCAATTGCAGTCACTGCCCTTGGCATTGCAAAATCATCAAAAAACCCAACAGAAATCTTCACTAACTGTAGATTTATGCATCACCCTGTTTCTGATTCTGAACCTAGTTGCCAAAGTGATGTTCTTGATTATCTCAATGAGATGCTCACTTTCGGTATCGAAGTTCAATGGGATGAAGCATTAACAAGATACTTACTTCACAAATTGCACAAAATGTATCAGCAAAAAAGGCTTTTGCGGTTACAATTCATCAGACCCGGAAAAATACTTCATATGTTTCCATTCCAAAGAAACCATTTCGCCACCGTGGATTCACAAAATGAAGCTTAACAAAATCGCTGTTTTCGCTGTTATCATCGCTTTCACTTCGTTGCTTCTTTTTTATCACAGTAACAATCTCGATTCTCCGATCGAGAAGCTTAAACTCTCAATCAGTATCATAAGATCCAACTACCGCCTTCCTTCACAACCAACCGCAAACTCAAATCAACTTCAGAAACCCTCAACTCACTTTCAACAATAAACCGAAACGCCACCAAAAACCCAGACCTTCAATCAAACTCAAACCCGTGAAACACCCATTTTTTATCTGAAACCACTTCGACACCCTTCAAACTCCTCTCAACAACAAATGGCAACGTTTGACCCAACATCTGTTGCAAATCCACTTTCAATATGAACACAGAGCAAAATGAGAGAGGAGGAGAGCGGTTAAAACATGAAATTGATCCAAAACCCACAAACCTGTTGGGACCAGAAGCGAACGTATCTCACTGCGAGAAGCAAAAGCTCTGGATCCGCGACGGAAATAAACAAGACGCACCAATTATCGAAGCTGAAAATGAGAGAGTGGCGCCTCCGTGGAGTCGCACGAACAAGGGCTGCAAAAATGATGTCGCGAGATCGAGAGGAGAGTGAGATGGAAGGAACTGAGGTCACGCGAGGTTGGAAACGAGACGATACGTCTCTTCGCTCTGATTTGGTTCCTACGGAGTTGATCTGTTATTGAATACTACTCACCATCTCAATTTGGGTAACACACCCCTGTTTCTTTTTTTTCTTAAGAAAAAGTTGTAAATATTTTTGTTAGTTTTCTTTAGATTTTGCAAATAATTATTAAAACATTTTTTTATAGTTATTTTAGTTAAATATAATATTTTTTTTAAAACCTTTTAGTTGGTATATATAATATTAGCTATATTATTAGAGTTTCATAATTTCTTAGAGCTTTATAAAATTATATTATAGTTTTAGAATTTTTTTTTGTTTAGAATTTAAATTTTATTTGTTAGTGGGCTTTGTATCCCATTTTCTTCTGTTTTGGTCGATGACGAGACCTCCGTAAACCGTTATTAAGTCAAGCTATTGATAAATGACGTTGGATCTGAGACCATTTCTTTTCAACGCTTTCCATCCATTTTCAAATCTCATCTCCTTAAAATCATTTCTTTGTATTGAATTAAAAAGAGAGGATTGGGTGTAGACCTCTTCTTCTTCGAGCGTTGGGATGCCCACTGTAGTGAGGGTGGTCTCGATACTCGTCTTTCAATACGAAGACGTGACTTTATCCACCACTTCTCCTTTCACAACTTCCTTCCGTAACCCTTGTCACCTAAAACCTCGGTCTCGCACCGAGTGCATTTTCAAACTTCTTTTCTTAACAAAAACTTGAATGGTCGTGGAGTGGTTAGGCGTAGGCCTTCTCCTATCCCGAGTGCTGACGTTTACCGTAGGGTTCTCTGTCGCAAAGCACTTACCATTCAAAACCAAAAACATCTTTAATAAGAGAACGGAGTTCTCTTTGCATTGAATTAAAGAGAGAGGATTGGGTGTAGACCTCTTCTTCTCCGAGCATAGGGATGCCCACTGTAGTGAGGGTGGTTTCGACGCTCGTCTTTCAATACGAAGACGCCTCGTTCGCCACACCCTTTTATAACAAAAACTTTGAGATAAAGAATTGGGTACTACCCGTAGGGGTTACTATCCGAGGACCTATCTCGCCCCTAAAAAACAATTCAACCAATCAAACGTGACACCTTGCCTCGCATGGCAAAAACCAGTCTCCCAAAGGATATGTTACGTCCGTTCTACCGCAAACAGGTACGCATAAGTCTCCAAACGAGCGAGCAGCAAAACACCTAAACTGCTAGAACGCGTACGATAGAATCATCCACAAAACACACCGGTTATCCGCACCGTAGGTACGAACTACGTTGCTCTGATTTCTCTTGCATGTTGAGAATACGTAGGCATAGGATTGCGATATCCTAGCGAGCACCCTTTTCTTTTTCCACCCTTTCCCAGAAAGGCATGCTACGTCCGTTCTACCACAAACAGGTAACGCCTAAGTCTCCAACGAGCGAGCAGCAATACACCTAACTGCTAGAATGCGCACGATAGCATCGTCTACCAGAACTTCCCCCGCACACCGTAGGCCGAACTACGGCTGCTCTGATTCTTTACTTCTTCAAGTAAAGATACGTAGGCACAAGGGCCACAATCCTTGTCGAGCATATTCCCCCTTATATCTGTAGTTCCCCGAACTACGTCGACTCTGACTTTCTCATATCTTATGAGAATACGTAGGCCTAGGACCGCGAAGTCCTACCGAGTCTGTTCTATCTCCTTTCTCCCCCCATTATCTCTCTATCACTCCTTTCTTCGTTTCTAAACCCTTCTTTCTATCTTTTGGAGCACTCTTTTATAGCATAATATTTAAACAAATAAATTCACACATCAACAAGCAAAAGGTTCCCATCGAGTACGATGGATGCGAGGGGTGCTAATACCTTCCCCTCGCATAACCGGCTTCCGAACCCATTCTTGGTTGCGAGACCATCTTATCCATTATTTTCTTAAGGTTTTCTCGATATTTTCCTTTCCCCTCATGGGATAAATAAAGTTCGGTGGCGACTCTTCTGTCCTTTCTTTTCGCCTCACCCGTCGTTTCACGATGCATTTTTCGAGTAGCGACAGCTGGCGACTCTGCTGGGGACTCCTAGTGAGCCAAGCCTAATTTGTTTGTCGCGTGTGTGATTTTGTTTGCTTTTATCTGTTTTTTTTATGTTGTGTTCACTAACCTGTTGGGTTTATTGGATTGGTTTGTGAGGATAAAAGTTTTCTACCCGAGCTTTCGAGTATACACTAAGTTAGGAGGTGGATTCTTTCTGATTTGCGAGACTTAGGACTCGTTGAGTTGGATCGAATTCCACCGCTCAGACGAGACCCCTTTGGGATGATTATGTCTTACGTATAGTCGTAATGGCGTCTTTATTTCCAACTTGGGAGTCCGTGACTCTGAGGACCTTTTGTAGAACCTTATTCCGAAGGTTCCTAAAACATAACTCTGTGTTCATCCTTTAAAGGGAATACCGTCTTACGAGTAGTCGTTCTGATGGAAAACTTTTGAGGGTTAGTGCATGGGACTTTGTTTAAAGGCCTTTGGGATACCCTCTTATTAAACCAGTAGATTGCCCACCCGACGGGAGAGATACCTTTTGTTGTTGTCTTGCAGGATCTGTGACTTTAATCGTTGTTGCGGATCTTTTCTCGTGTGCACTCATGGCATTGCATTTGCATAAGCATATCTGCATCATTTTGCATTTTCTTCCCTGACCAAGATTCCAAGCTTACCCATCCTCTGTTCATAACCCGCAGTTGATTTCCCGACACTCCCATTGAACTTTGGAGAGCTGTGAAGAGTTTGAAGCAAAGAGGAACGTAGACGCCTTGAAGGGCCAATCAAACAAGGCAAGTTGAGGTAGCTATGCCAGAGAACAACTGCCAGGATGTTGAGTCTCCATCAGGATTTACTGTGACAACTAATCCACTGTATGATCTTCCGCCGGATGGCCATCCTCCGCAAGTAAATGTTCCTACTCGACCCCCGAGGATGCCAAAGACTGATCCCATGGAAGAAAAGCTTCGCACCCTCGAGGAGACAATTCAAGCTATGAGAGTGTCTGATATGCTCGGCCTTGACGCTGCTGATATGTGTCTAGTGCTAGACATGGTGATTCCTCCAAGATTCAAGATGCCCAACTTCGAGAAGTACATCGGCTTTAGTTGCCCGAGGCGTCATTTGGTGATGTACTGTCGAAAAATGACCCCCTATACTCATGACGATAAGCTGATGATCCACTGTTTTCAAGAAAGTCTGAGTGGGGCATCATTAAGTTGGTACACAGATTTAGAAAGGAGTCATATCCAATCGTGGAGGGACCTAGCCAGCGCTTTTCTAAAGTTTTACCAGTTCAATTTGGACACTCCTCCCATCCGCATGCAGTTACAAAGCCTATCTCAGAATGAGAATGAACCCTTTAAGGGATATGCACAACGGTGGAGAGAATTTGCAACAAGGGTGCAACCACCACTTTTGGACAAGGAACTGATTGACATGTTCATCAACAGTTTGCATGGCTCTTATCTTGAAAGAATGGCTGGTTGTACGCCATCAAGCTTCTCTGACCTTGTGATTGTAGGAGAGCGCCTCGAAAGCTACCTCAAAAATGGACAAATCTAGGACGCATCAGGCAGCCAGGCCAGTGAGATTGAATCTTTCGACGATTTCCATGAGGAAGATAAGGATGAAACCAGGGCACTCATAGCAAATGTTGAGTATTCTCACGATGTACCAACAAAACTCTATGATCCCTCGTCTGCTCAACAGGCATCATTACCAGTGCCATGTTATCCTCATGGACAATCGGCCATGCCTAAAGCTTCATCCCACAAGCCATGGGTCATTCCTCATGAAAATCAACGAGTCCATGGCCGAGGTCATCCGAATCAGCGCCAAAATCAGAATAGGCCCAACAACAACTTGGAAAGAAGGACTGCTCCTCTTCATCCAGTCCCTATGTCGCACAGTCAGCTTCTCCCACATCTGATTCAAAACTCATTGGTGGAGCCTAAAACTCTTAAGCCTGTGCCAGAACCTTACCCTCCTGGGTACAATCCCAATGTTCAGTGTGGATATCATGGTGGATCCATGGGGCACTCGACTGAAGAATGCAAAGCCTTCCAAGCCAAAGTGCAACAATTGATTGACAAAGAGTACATATCTTTTCCAGAAGGAGGTTTGGTTGTCCATGTCAACCTCTCAGCTGTCTAAGCTCGAAGATTCCAAGGGTCATCTCCTAAAGCCAGTGGTCTAGACAGGCAGACATCCTCAACATCGGCAGTCCTTGGGCGCTTTTTATCATTTGCATCTTGTAGTTTATTTCCTGTTAATTGCTACTTTCTTTTAAACGTTGTTATTTTGAATGGTAATATTAATGAAGTTATTATGCATTTTCCGAATCAGTCACGTCGTATTCACTCATTATTTCCACTTATCACAGACACATACACTTTTTATCCACTCCATTTTATCACTGTTGTGTTTAGCAAATATTGGAGGAAGGATGACGAAAACGAAATACCCATAATAGCAAACTGTATGCTTTCAGACATAATCTCGTCAATGATGTACAGGCATTGTTTCAAATCCCCTAAACACCGGAGATATAAGGAGTTAATCCCTAGTCAACCACTTCGAGCCTAGAAGTAGGAGTTTCCTTCGGGTATTCAAACCCTTACACTCAACCTGGGGCAGGGTAGTTGTTCAGTTAGTCCACTATGCATAAAGCAAAATCCAGAAGACGGTTGTTCATCAATGACCCACGACATGGCAGTCACAATTCGCCAACAAAATCAGAAAAAAATATCAAAAGCCTGCTAAGTCAAGCACCTCAAACGGGACTTAGGCAAAAAATCAAGGCTATCCCAATGGATCTAACAAGCAAAGTTAGTCCATGCAAAAGTTAGGGATCAAAACAAAACCAAAAGAGGTCCTCAAACCCTCAACAAAAACAAAATAAGACTCAGTGGCCACCTAAATCAAGAGGCTACTGACATCTGACAAAATAAGGTGACTGTCATCTCAAGCAAACCTTGAACCATCAAGCTTACACCGTCAAGCAGGTACGGAATTAACCGAACATAGGTATGGAGATCATCACGAAGAAGGGGCGGGTAAAAATCAAATTTGAGCCTAATATCCTTTGTTTCATAACCGTGAACCAGACCATGTTACAACCCTCAAAAAACCTAATTGAGGCGAGGTTTATTCTGAAAGCATATTATCGCAAGGTTGCGTAAACTGACTCCTCACATATTTGCTACTCATTAGTATTGGTGTCGATATCCTTGCTGTATTTTTTACACCAATCAAGTTAGCACAACATTTGGACTAATGGTCCATTCGTTTCACTATCACGACACTCAATAAACGACAATTCTTTAAAAAATTTTGCATGAACTTCGCATTAAAATTACCATTCGTGAATAAACAATTTTAATTGCAAGTCAGTAGTTGGCATAGAGGAAATTCCAACACGAAGTAATCAAGCAGGACTGGATCATTCAGCAATCTGGATCAGTCTGAGGCAAATCCCCAAACAACGGTTGATTATGGGGAAAATCATTCAAGAAGCGGTTGATCCTGAGTGAATCATCTCAAGATCATACCAATTAGGGGAATTGTCACCCCACGAATTCAGAATCAGTCAGCCAAAGGCAAATCCCCAAACAACATTTGATTATGGGGAAAATCATTCAAGAAGCGGTTGATCAAAAGTGAATCATACCAATTAGGGGCAGGCCATCCAGAGTTTCTTTGACTTAAGGATATATCCCTCCAATGTTCAATCAGGATAAGTCAAGTCGCTTCAAACGCTCTTTCAAGGGCAAGCTACCTCAAGAGTACATTGAAGACAAATACCACACGAATCGGTTAATCAATGATGAATCCTTTCATGGTACAAACTATGGGGAAAGCCATCTTGAGGTCATCTCATGGAAAGCTACTCAAGCAAGTTCATCTTCATCAGCAACTATTGAGTTTAAAACAAGTGTCAGGGAATCACACCGCCAACTCACCCAACCCTAACCTTCCGAAAAGGCCTTGCTGTCATCGGATTTTCATCCCCACAACCTATTACCAGCCCAATTCGAAACCTTCAAAGTCCAGTTCTTGTCTGGCAAACCTTCAAACCAGTCCTCGTCTGGTCAACCTCCGCTGAATACCAGTTCCCGTCCGGTATATGTCAGCTTTCAAACCAGTCCCACCTGGTCTACCCTCCGCTGAATACCAGTTCCCGTCCGGTATATGTCAGCTTTTAAACCAGCTCCCATCTGGTCACCCTTCCTTTTAGCCTACCATTTAACCAGCCTACCATTTCACCAGTTCTTGTCTGGTAAACCTCATCCCAAAGTCCAGCTCCCATCTGGCAAGCCACAAAATCAGCCCTCCTTTGACAACTTAGCCTTTCGCCAACCAGTCCCATCTGGTCTACCCTCCGAATACCAGCCCTCACCTGGTACTTCCAACCGAAAATCCAATTTACATTGCAACCACCAAAAGTCCGCCACGTCATCACCTGCATTCCTAATCACCTGCCTTCATCCATCATTATCATATGCATCATACACATCACATTCGACTTCATAAGCATCTTGCATCATATGCATATTCCTAATCATATCATACTCTTCCCCAGCTCTTGCATCTCCGCGCATTAGTATTTGCATTTGCATTTCCATTTATTGGGACATCATCATCATAAAGCATTAGCATATGCGAGCTCAGATCCAGGATCAATCTCGAAGATTTTCAAGACCATAATCAGCCCAGTCAGGGGCATCTTATGCAAGACCGTGGGTGTTCCCCACGAAGTTGTGCAACTTTTGTTGGGAAAATTCAAGAGCTTCAATGCAATCATCAGCCCAATCAGGGGCATTATCTGCAAGACTGTGGGTCCTCCCACAAAATTCAAGATTATCAAAGCAAAATTCAGCCCAGTCAGGGGCATCTTTTCAAGACCATGGGTGTATTGCATGACGTATTTCAAACTCGTGGTTAATCAGATCTTCAAATCAACATTCAGCCTAGACAGGGGCATCTTCAGTAAAGCCATGGACGATCCTCAGTGATTTGTCTCCAGCAAACTTGACTATCTGTCTTCGACGATAAGTGGCAATCTCTTGGGAGAAGCTTATCCGTCTTCGGCGATAAGTGGCAATATCTTCAGAGAAGCTTATCTGTCTTCAATGATAAGTGGCAATCTCTTCAGAGAAGCTTATCCCCCTATCATCCTTTTTGGTGTTAGGGTTTGTTTTTGTTTCGCTCCATCATCCTTTTTGGTGACGGGTCTGGCATTCCTTTTGGTGTCATGACTAGCGTCTCCGCTCCATCATCCTTTTTGGTGATGAGTCTGACATCCTTTTGGTGTCATGACTAGCGTGTTTTCCGCTATCCTTTTGGTAGTGGATCCCTTACTATCTTTTGATTTCAGGACTGTGTGTGTGAGTGTACTATCATCCTTTTGGTGATAGGCTTGTCATCCTTTTGGTGTCAAGTTTTCTCTATTAACATCCTCTGGTTAGCGACCTTTGCAAGGTATCCGGTATTTCATTCCCAAGCATTTTACTTCTTTTCGGACAAATTCAGGGTCTTTTTTATATCTAATCACCTTCTACCTCGAAAGAAAGAACGCTGCAGCAGTTCATCTTATTAGGCTTAAGCTGATTAGATAGGGGCATCTGTCATACCCCAAATTTGTCCTACCTGTTTATCTTTTGTCTGTATATCTTTCCATCAACCATCAATCTGAAAATCAAAAGATATGTTGTTTCTACTTGTCGCCCCAAACTCAAGGTGTCACAAGGCAGGGTCGAAGGGAAATGAGGTGTTTTTAGGCTAGCAGGACGGTGGTATGTGGTAATCATTGAGGTTCATTGAAGGGCTATCTGTATCAATGTGTAGGCCCAGTAAAGGTTGGAAATCAGTCAGGTCTGACTTGATCTTGGTCTGGCGAGTTTTATTTCATGATTGAGGGTCAGAGATGATTGATTCAAGTGATAGGTTTGATTCCTTTCAAGGCATGATTAATCGTTTTTAAGAGATTTTTGGAATATCTTTGTTTGTGTTCCAATATTCTTGGAGTCACATCCTTAGATAAATATTGAGGTTATGAGAATTAAGCGAGATAAGTTATGGTTGGATTTATTCTAAATTTGTGCAAATTATGACAATTCACACTTTAAAGGAGGAGTGACTCATGCTTGCCTCAGGATTTGTGTTTGAATAGGTCTTAAGGATTAATATGTTAATATTTTGCAAAATCATGAATAAATCAAATTGTCAAGAAAGTGGTGAATTCAACTGTTTCAGAGTGATGATCTTCAGAGGATCTGTACACTATGCAGTCAGGTGGCAAACATCGAGATTGGATTGCCATTCAAAAATTGACTCTAGGTTTTAAAATCCAAATTTGAATCATGGTGTTCTTTCTATCTCCTTGAGGATTATTTTAGGATGTTATTCCTTTTTGCGGAGATTTCGAAGATGATTTTAATGTTGAAATTCGAGGTTAATATGGAAATTTGGATTTAGTAATCATTGTTTAGTTGGAGAATTCGAGTTGTTCCAAGATAAACTCAAGGGTGCAAATCAAAAGAAATAAATCTTCAAAGGCCCATACAAAATTCATTCAAAAAGGTGGGGTCCATAACTATTTTGTGTCCAAAATTATTTAACAAAATTTGCAAAGAAATGGTGCCAAGACATTACATCTACAACCAAGCATTACCACAATGGCTACACCACGACTTGTGCAAAGTATCCTGTAGCTCCTACGAATTCACAGGAGGGGCAATTTGCCGTACCATGTGCGGTTAGCTGTGAGAGCGAAATGCTTCACAATTAGTATACCACACTGATTTACACCATGAGTTACTCTCACTATACGTCCAGCCATTATACACAACAATATGCTTTTCACATGCCTCAAATCGCAAGCTTGCCACGTTAACTTTATTGGAAAAAACATCTTCGACACAAATGAAGAAAGAACTGCAACGCCTGCGACCTGTAAACACAAACAGCAACAAACCAGTACACCAAGTTGTGAAGAATGAAGAAAGATAACAACATGCCGTCACCGAAATTTTACAAGCTACAAGCCTCCGCCAATGTACAGACCCTGACTTCAAATGACCTTCATGTGGCCCACCTCTCCAAGCATTATAACAATAGACAAGATTCACACAAGCTCTGTGAGATACTCGTAAATTCGTCAGCTGCTACAAATTCACGAAAAAATAAACCATAATTCAAACCATATATTAGTACAAGAAAATAAATGATGAGCAATCAGACAAAACTCAGTTGTATAGCGCATTCTTCACGACACCGTTTTGGCCTTTCTTTTCGTACACCATGGTACAATCTTTAACCAAGCCACTTGCAAGAAAAAGGACAGTTTCCGCAGAGAAAATGTAGTGCCACCATCCATCCATGATTCGGTACTATCAACACAAAATGGGACCTGCAAAAAAAAAATCAAAAGAAAGCACCAAGAGTGAAGGCCATTATCATAAGGAAAAATCAAATGTTATTGGAATTAACCCAATGCAATTGAAATTTACGGTTAACAGACAAGACCAAAAGAAATTCTTTGTTACTCACCACACAGTTGCTCTTCACAAATGAATCGTGCTTGAAACGTAGTAGCAACACATCACTATCCCAACACCCACACCAGGCAAAGTCTGCTCCAACAAGCCATAACCTGCAATTTCTGCTTTACCACACCACTACAAAACAACAACCTGCCATAGCCCACACTACTGCACCCAACACACCAGACAACAACCTGCTGCAAACCGTACCGCCAGCTACAACCACTCTACTACTACTTCAAAGCCACGCCCAGCATGCCAAAATGATAAACCTGCACACTCTACGAATCATATATCAAGACCAACCAGCAACAAAGCAAAGAGAGGATTTTCTTCTCATGGCAACTTAGAAAAGGGAGTTTTTTTTCATTCTCTCAAAAACTTGACCATTCTCTTCCTTCAACCTTAACCCTTCAACCTGCATAATCTCGCTCAAGTTTTCGAACCTCTCATCTCCAACAACACTTGCCCATCTTCATCTTCATCTTCAATCCCTAATAAACCCATCAACCTCTCAAACTCGCCATTCACTCTCTCAGATGAACTATGCTCATGTCTCTCTTTTCTCCAACCTTGTTCCCCTTCAACACTTCTCAATTGCAGTCACTGCCCTTGGCATTGCAAAATCATCAAAAAACCCAACAAAAATCTTCACTAACTGTAGATTTATGCATCACCCTGTTTCTGATTCTGAACCTAGTTGCCAAAGTGATGTTCTTGATTATCTCAATGAGATGCTCACTTTCGGTATCGAAGTTCAATGGGATGAAGCATTAACAAGATACTTACTTCACAAATTGCACAAAATGTATCAGCAAAAAAGGCTTTTGCGGTTACAATTCATCAGACCCGGAAAAATACTTCATATGTTTCCATTCCAAAGAAACCATTTCGCCACCGTGGATTCACAAAATGAAGCTTAACAAAATCGCTGTTTTCGCTGTTATCATCGCTTTCACTTCGTTGCTTCTTTTTTATCACAGTAACAATCTCGATTCTCCGATCGAGAAGCTTAAAATCTCAATCAGTATCATAAGATCCAACTACCGCCTTCCTTCACAACCAACCGCAAACTCAAATCAACTTCAGAAACCCTCAACTCACTTTCAACAATAAACCGAAACGCCACCAAAAACCCAGACCTTCAATCAAACTCAAACCCGTGAAACACCCATTTTTTATCTGAAACCACTTCGACACCCTTCAAACTCCTCTCAACAACAAATGGCAACGTTTGACCCAACATCTGTTGCAAATCCACTTTCAATATGAACACAGAGCAAAATGAGAGAGGAGGAGAGCGGTTAAAACATGAAATTGATCCAAAACCCACAAACCTGTTGGGACCAGAAGCGAACGTATCTCACTGCGAGAAGCAAAAGCTCTGGATCCGCGACGGAAATAAACAAGACGCACCAATTATCGAAGCTGAAAATGAGAGAGTGGCGCCGCCGTGGAGTCGCACGAACAAGGGCTGCAAAAATGATGTCGCGAGATCGAGAGGAGAGTGAGATGGAAGGAACTGAGGTCACGCGAGGTTGGAAACGAGACGATACGTCTCTTCGCTCTGATTTGGTTCCTACGGAGTTGATCTGTTATTGAATACTACTCACCATCTCAATTTGGGTAACACACCCCTGTTTCTTTTTTTTCTTAAGAAAAAGTTGTAAATATTTTTGTTAGTTTTCTTTAGATTTTGCAAATAATTATTAAAACATTTTTTTATAGTTATTTTAGTTAAATATAATATTTTTTTTAAAACCTTTTAGTTGGTATATATAATATTAGCTATATTATTAGAGTTTCATAATTTCTTAGAGCTTTATAAAATTATATTATAGTTTTAGAATTTTTTTTTGTTTAGAATTTAAATTTTATTTGTTAGTGGGCTTTGTATCCCATTTTCTTCTGTTTTGGTCGATGACGAGACCTCCGTAAACCGTTATTAAGTCAAGCTATTGATAAATGATGTTGGATCTGAGACCATTTCTTTTCAACGCTTTCCATCCATTTTCAAATCTCATCTCCTTAAAATCATTTCTTTGTATTGAATTAAAAAGAGAGGATTGGGTGTAGACCTCTTCTTCTTCGAGCGTTGGGATGCCCACTGTAGTGAGGGTGGTCTCGATACTCGTCTTTCAATACGAAGACGTGACTTTATCCACCACTTCTCCTTTCACAACTTCCTTCCGTAACCCTTGTCACCTAAAACCTCGGTCTCGCACCGAGTGCATTTTCAAACTTCTTTTCTTAACAAAAACTTGAATGGTCGTGGAGTGGTTAGGCGTAGGCCTTCTCCTATCCCGAGTGCTGACGTTTACCGTAGGGTTCTCTGTCGCAAAGCACTTACCATTCAAAACCAAAAACATCTTTAATAAGAGAACGAAGTTCTCTTTGCATTGAATTAAAGAGAGAGGATTGGGTGTAGACCTCTTCTTCTCCGAGCGTAGGGATGCCCACTGTAGTGAGGGTGGTTTTGACGCTCGTCTTTCAATACGAAGACGCCTCGTTCGCCACACCCTTTAATAACAAAAACTTTGAGATAAAGAATTGGGTACTACCCGTAGGGGTTACTATCCGAGGACCTATCTCGCCCCTAAAAAACAATTCAACCAATCAAACGTGACACCTTTCCTCGCATGGCGAAAACCAGTCTCCCAAAGGATATGTTATGTCCATTCTACCTCAAACAGGTACGCATAAGTCTCCAAACGAGCGAGCAGCAAAACACCTAAACTGTTAGAACGCGTACGATAGCATCATCCACAAAACACACCGGTTATCCGCACCGTAGGTACGAACTACGTTGCTCTGATTTCTCTTGCATGTTGAGAATACGTAGGCATAGGATTGCGATATCCTAGCGAGCACCCTTTTCTTTTTCCACCCTTTCCCAGAAAGGCATGCTACGTCCGTTCTACCGCAAACAGGTAACGCCTAAGTCTCCAACGAGCGAGCAACAATACACCTAACTGCTAGAATGCGCACGATAGCATCGTCTACCAGAACTCCCCCCGCACACCGTAGGCCGAACTACGGCTGCTCTGATTCTTTACTTCTTCAAGTAAAGATACGTAGGTACAAGGGCCACAATCCTTGCCGAGCATATTCCCCCTTATATCTGTAGTTCCCCGAACTACGTCGACTCTGACTTTCTCATATCTTATGAGAATACGTAGGCCTAGGACCGCGAAGTCCTACCGAGTCTGTTCTATCTCCTTTCTCCCCCCATTATCTCTCTATCACTCCTTTCTTCGTTTCTAAACCCTTCTTTCTATCTTTTGGAGCACTCTTTTATAGCATAATATTTAAACAAATAAATTCACACATCGACAAACAAAAGGTTCCCATCGAGTACGATGGATGCGAGGGGTGCTAATACCTTCCCCTCGCATAACCGGCTTCCGAACCCATTCTTGGTTGCGAGACCATCTTATCCATTATTTTCTTAAGGTTTTCTCAATATTTTCCTTTCCCCTCATGGGATAAATAAAGTTCGGTGGCGACTCTTCTGTTCTTTCTTTTCGCCTCACCCGTCGTTGCACGATGCATTTTTCGAGTAGCGACAATATAAGATCACACAATAATAGAAAAATATCATCGGATGTAGATATCATATCATTAACATCATTATCATCTTTAACTAGCACCCACATACGTTGGATATCATTATTGATATCCGTAATATAGATGTACAAAACAAGTATGTCAATACTTCTAACTCTTTCACCATCATTAATCTCTCTGTCTAAATAAAGGATCATGTTCCTCTCAAGTTTCTCAAAACTCTAGTTAACCCAAAAACTCATCTTCATTGGAGGCTCGGTTGTCGAACAAAAAAAGCCCATGTTTTTTATTACTCGTGTTAGAATAAATGAAGAAAAAGTCAAGAAAAGGAGAAGAGGTGTGAAAAAATGGTTCATATCACACCTCTATTTATAAGAAATGGTATTATAGTAGTCAAAAAAGTATAGGTGTGCATGGTATCACTATGGTGGTATAGAATACTCAGAGGCCTTAATAGGTTTATGATCCACAGTCACACACGGGTCAAAAACAAGCTTATAAGGGTAGTATATGTAAGCGAAACTCGAGTCGTATTGCAAGGAATCTAAGTGAATTTAACCAAAGGAAAGAAACAAAAAAATGGGGCTTTAGGTTTTCGGACAATTGAAAATAAGGAAAATGATTACAATTATTATTAACAGATTAATTTACTCGTTCGATAATTTCAGACTTATCATCGGTTATTATATCACCAATTTCCTAAGCGGATTCATTTTCTATTTGATTATAGTATCAATTAACAAGCGTGATCAACACTTTGTAAATTATATTCCTATTTGCTGCATTAAGGAAGACGATTGAAGATCGGGCGAAGTTAACGAATAAACTAAGTTAACACGCAAAGTTAAGGAACATGTATCAATCAAATTTAATCAACACTATTATATGCATCTCGAATTAAGAAAATAAGAATACATAAAAACATGGTTGAAAGGAATTGAATAAAAACTGATAATATAATAACCTCAAAGTCTTGATGAAATTCCAAAACAGTATATTAACCTTGTAGTTTAGCCGGCCATGTAATCCTAATGCTCTCTAATTTCTAAAAATTGTCTCACTTTCTCTAATGTAAAGTTTAACTTAAATAATAAATAAAATTGGGCTTTAAGAGCACCGGTACGAAAAACATAAGTTGACCAAAAATTAACTAATTTATTTTTATTAAGTCTGAAACAAAAGCTGATAATTTGAAACCTCTGTACTCTGAATTGGCTTCTGACATCAACATGAAACTTATAGCTCTTTCTCCCAGCTTTTCGACGCATATTATAACGTATCAAACATGATTTTGTAGCTCAAGTTATGATCTACATGGTGAGAAGGAATCAAATTATAGTTTTTTTTTTCCGAGAATAAGCAGCAAAATAAAATCAAAGAGAATTCAAACTTAACTTAAAAAAATATTAAAAGCAATGAAAATAATGTGAGAAGTCATAGAATTTTATTAGTAAAAAGTAAATTATGGATTATTAAAATACATTGATTAGTTTATAACAATTATAGGGTGGTTAGGGCTTGCCAACATCAGCGAAAAACCATGTATGATGATGTTACGATGGTTTTAGAGAACCTGCTCATGTGAGGCAAGAGGCTTTATGTTCAAACTGCAGTAAAGCGGCAAGAAGCAAAAATTTAGTTTTCAAGGAATTTCCTCCAGAATTTATATCGTCTCCACAGGGATCGGTGTGATGAAAGAACTTCGTTCAACAATATCTACATTTCTAAGCTTGTTGTTCAAAAGGTTTGGTTTAAAAGGTTCAAGGAACCATGAATAAAAGGCAGAAAATATAAAGACGGAAAATATAAAGTAAAGACTGAAATATAAATGGAACCTTGTTGGGATTGGATCTCATCAATTGATAACACATGCATTCTTCTGATCATGTTAAGCACAACTCAATCATTTGTCTAATATCCTCGCGTATCACCCACAACAGAGGTCATCTCTAACGCAACATCGAGAAAACAATCGTATTGTCTCATTGGTGATGTCTCACGCAACAAAAACACAACACAGAGCATTAAGAACTGATACTCACGCAAATGCTAAGCCTAAATCTATGTCTAGAGTTTAGGACCTAACAAGTAATCATCCTAGATCCAATCTGAAGAGTACATGTCTATAGCAGTTCAAATCAAAGATAAACAGGTAAACAAAGATGACACCCATATCGGATAAACGAAAAAACACAAGTTTAACTTAGAATTTCTTATCATTTGTATATCTTTGAAATTCTTTAGTATTAAGAGTCTTATTGAGTTATATTTTATTTACACCTTTGATTGTATATCAAGTGTAATATTAAAACAATATTTTATGTTAGATTGTAAGAAGTCTTTTACTTGTGTGCTTGAGCATTAGAAGTCTCTTACTTGTGTGTTTGAGCATTGTAAGTCTCTTGCTTGTATGTATGCTTGAAAAATTCTAATCAGTAGTGATTATAGTGAAATCCCTTAGAAGTACAAGGGGTCTGGACTACTCTCATATTGTGGGAGGAACCGGGATAATTTTTCTTGTGTCTTTCTTTTTTTTCCTCTCTCTCTATATCTGAACTTGCTTTTATCCACTGTAAACACTTAAATTTGTATCATATTTTAGAGTTTGAGTTCAGAATTTGATAAGATATTTTTAGAAAAGAAAGAAAAAGTTAACATAATTCAACCCTAATTCTCGTGTTTTTCTGACCTTAAGTTGGCATCAGAGCAAGGTTTGTGTTCTAAACACTTAACATTGATACATAAAAGATCCTAAGAGAAAAACATGTATGATGTGTCTGGTGGTCCTGGTGGTAATGTTGTTCAGAATGCTGGGAACTATGATTATAGTGCTTCTAAAAGAAACAACTATAATGCAAAACCTCCAACCTTTGGCGAAGATTCAACAGATTTTGAATGGTGGAAAATTAAGATGTACACTCACATAATAAGCATTAATGATGAATTGTGGGATATTTTTAAAGATGGTATTGATATTCCAGTTGATAGAGTATGAATGGTTGTTGATAGAAAAAGCCTTAACCTTCTCAAAAGAAGATCTATAGAAAACATCATAGAATGCGTGGCATTATGGTAGATGCTCTACCTCATTTTTAGTATCTCAAAATTATTAACAAATCTACTGGAACAACCATTTTAGAATCATTAGTTGCTATCTATGAAGGTAATCAGCAGGTAAAGAGGCAAAGGCTAAACTCATGGTCCAACAGTATGAATTATTTAGAATGAAGGAGGATAAACATATTGAAACTATGTTCTCAAGGTTTCAAGTTCGGGTATCTGGACATCAAGTTCTGAACAAGAGCTATACAACTTCTGATCATGTCAAGAAGATTCTTAGGAGTCTTCCTACCAAATATAGATCAAAGGTGACAGCCATTCAAGAAGCCAAGAACCTGAATAAATTAAGTTTTGAAATTTTGATAAGCAATCTCTAAAATCATGAGATGAAGCTCATAATAGATAAACCTGCAAAGAAATTGAAGTCTGCTGCCTTCAAAAATGTTGGTGAATCTGCTAAGTCTTCTCAAGTTTGGGAACTTGAAGAAGTTTCTTATACAGGAGGTTCTGAAAAAGGTTCAGATGATGACAATATAACATTTATAATCAAGAGGGTTCAATATCTGGCAAAGAAGAGCAAAAGGTTCTCAAGAAGAAGTAACGACTTTAGAGGGTCAAGTTCAGAGACAAGAATGATGACCAAAAGGGATGCTTCAATTGTAAGAATTTTGGTCACTTTATTGTTGATTGTCCAAAGTTGCAGAAGGATAAGTCAAAGAAAGGAAGCTATCAAAAGGACAACTTCAAAAACAAAGTCAAGAAGAGTCACATGGCAACATGGGATGAACTTGACAAAGAAGAAGAATCTGATAAAAAAAAGCCAACTTAGAACTGATGGCTCTAACATCTTCAAACACATAATTTAACTTAGACTCTAGCTTAGATTCTGAAGAAAAATAGGAGATATTTTTTAAACTATATCGTTCTAATTTAATTACTCTTGTTCAAGACCTTATGGTTCGTTGTCAAGATAGAGCTTGACACATCAAAATTTAAAAAAAGCAATATAAGCTAGTTACAAATGAATTAAAATCTTCTCAAATTAGAAACGAAGGTTTAGAAAAAAGTCATACTACTCAAATGAAAAAAATGTCTGATAAATCTTCAGATGAGCATGAAGATACTCTTCAAAAATTTGTCATAAATGGCTTTGATAGAACAAAAAGCGTCTGAACAAAATAGAGCAGACGAAATGAAATATAGATCTCACTCTATTATTTGATTTTTTTTTTAAATATCTCATTCTATCATAGAATTTTTTTTTTAAAAAAATAAAAAATTGAATAGAATAGAATCCATTTCATCCCATACCACAAATCTAAACATATTTCAAAAGTTCAATTCAATAACTTATATAATAATATACATTTTACTAATATCTACGTTATTGATTTAACTATATATTATTCATACTCAATCATCCTCCCACGTAAGCTCTACAATATATATTTTTTTTTCTTGTGCTTTGATGGTGAGTGGGAGTATATTATAAGGTTGGAGGAGACATCAATTCTTAATGTGTGTTGTACTAATTAGTTGGTAAAGCACGTGCTTATTAAAATGAATAAGAGCATTGTAATTTATTTGTTGGTGCTATATCATTTAGGAACAATGATATAGTTGTTGATAGAATAGAATATTTTGTTGTAATTAGTCATAATTAATTTCCTATAATTAGGTTGTATCATTATTAGATAGTTGACCAAAGGTTACACATTGATGTATACATATTCTATTCAGATCAATGAGAAAGACATCAATTCCATTATCTTACATGGTATCAATCCTAAACGATCCCTCTCTAAATTAAAAAAAAACAAAAAAAAAACCTTCTTCTCCCTCATTACAGTCCGCCGCTGCATACTTATTCTCCCCCATTGAAGTCTGCCACCGCAACAGGACTGCCGTCCTCTGTACCGCCGCCGCCGAACACGAGAACAACCCTATTCTCTTGCCTTCCGCCTCAGTTTGCGCTGCCGCCGTCACACACCTCCGTGCATAAGGACCCACGCGATTTCGATCGCGTATTCCTATCCCTGCTTTCCGATCCCTGTTTCACTGTTCCACCTGCAGCCATGTCTGATTCAGACCATTCAGAACACAATAACAATGATACCCGCAAATCTGCCTCTACTGGTAACTCCGGCCAGCCCAAGAACACCACGCTTCGAGGTTCCAAATCGGAGTTTCATCCCGCTCTTACCGTCTCCAATATTAGGAACCACATTCCTATAATTATTGAGATGGAAAAAGATCAATATGGTACCTGGGCCGAGCTTTTCCGCATCCATGCTCGCTCACATCGAGTTCTGCATCATATCGTTCCATCTGTCGGAAAAGAGCCACCAGCTGTTACCGACGCCAACCATGAACATTGGTCCACTCTTGATGCCACCGTTCTTCAATGGATTTATTCCACTATTTCTACCGATTTACTGACCACTATCTTGGAACCCAACTCCACTGCAATGGAAGCATGGAATCGCTTGGAAGATATTTTTCAGGACAACCAAAATGCTCGAGCTGTCACTCTTGAGCAAGAGTTTTCTAACACTCGTATGGAGGATTTTCCCAATGTCTCTGCTTACTGTCAGCGTCTTAAGATGCTTTCTGATCAGCTGAGAAATGTCGGCTCTCCTGTCAACAATCATCGTCTGGTCCTTCAGCTGATCTCTGGTCTCCCAGAAGCTTACCGTAGTGTTGCTACTTTGATTCGCCAAAGCAACCCTCTTCCGGCATTCTATCAGGCTCGTTCCATGCTCACTTTGGAAGAAGCCGGTATGGCTAAGATGGCATACACAGCCTCTCATGCTGCTATGCACACCACTCAGCCGAAACCTGCTGAAGACACCTCACAACGTGGCAACCGCCACCCCGACAACCGTTCTCGCTCCCGTGGCAGCTAGAATCGCAGAGGGGGAGGTAGTAACCGCAGTGCACCTCAGTATGGAGCTCCTAGAGCTCCCTTACCTTGGTCCGCTCCTCCTTGGCAACAACAACAACAATACCCAACCTGGCAACCATGGGGTTGGACTCCACCACCGTGGACTATGCCACCGTGTCCGTATCCCACCTCTCAATGGACACGCCCTGTCGATCCTTCTAAGCAGCCAGACATTCTAGGACAGCGTCCTCAGGTGTATGCATCCTCTACCTCTTCTCAGATACCGACAGACATTGAGACCGCAATGCACACCATGTCACTCCATACTCCTGACAATCAGTGGTACATGGATACGGGCGCAACATCTCACACAACTGCATCACAAGGTAATCTCTCGTCTTATTTTCCCGTAAGTAATTCAAATCAGAAAGTTATTGTTGGCAGTGGCCATGGAATTCCAATTCACGGCACCGGACACACACAAATAACCACATCTCACCAACCACTTCACCTTAACCATGTCCTGCATGCCCTGAAAATTATTAAAAATTTAATTTCTGTAAGACGACTCACCATTGACAACAACGTTTCTGTCTCCTTTGATCCCTTTGGTTTTACTGTTTCTGATTTTCAGACGGGGATCACCCTTCTCAGATGTGACAGTCGTGGATATCTTTATCCAGTTACCACTCCTCCCAGTTTTGCCGGTCTCACATCCAGTCTTTGGCATAGTCGTCTTGGTCATCTTAGCGTGTCTGTTTTGAATTCCCTTCGTAAAAATAAGTTCATATGTTGTGAACCTTTTAATTCTTCTGTTGTTTGTGACTATTGTGTTTTAGGCAAACAGGTTAAATTGCCATTTTTGATTCTCAAACTACGACTTTGATGCCTTTTGATATTTTACATAGTGATTTATGGACGTCTCCAATTTTAAGTTCTGCTGGTCATAAATATTATGTCTTATTCTTAGATGATTTCACAAACTTCTTGTGGACTTTTCCTATTAGCAGAAAATCTCATGTCTTTGAAACATTCAAGTCACTTACTCAACTCATTCAAACTCAATTTTTGCAAAAAGTCAAAACATTTCAATGTGACAATGGCGGTGAATATAATAATGAGCTTTTTAAAAAATATTGCATTGATCATGGTCTAATTTTTCGTTTCTCTTGTCCCCACACATCCTCACAAAATAGGAAAGCGGAACGCAAAATAAGAACCATTAATAATATGATACGCACTATGCTAGCTCATTCTTCTGTTCCCCCTTCGTTTTGGCATCATGCTCTCCACATGGCAACTTATCTGTTAAATATTATTCCCGATAAAACACCTCATAATCAGTCACCAACACAACTCCTGTATCATCATGATCCCACCTACACACACCTTCGAGTCTTTGGTTGTCTATGTTTTCCATTATTCCCGTCATCTACCATCCATAAGTTACAACCCCGCTCTACTCCGTGTGTCTTCTTGGGTTATCCACTAAATCATAGAGGTTACAAGTGTTTTGATTTGTCTAAAAGAAAATTAATAATTTCAAGGCATGTTATTTTTGATGAAACTCAATTTCCCTTCAACAAGATACACTCCCCTTCACCTCACTCTTATCAATTCCTAGATGATGATGACTTTCACCCCTACCTTATACATCAGTGGCAAAATCAAATTTCCCCACCTGTTGCACATAACCAACCAACACCCACAATCACAATTTACCAGCCACTACCCTCAATAAACCAACAATCATCATCTCCTACCTCTTCGATCAACAAACCCATTACAAGTAACTCTCCATCAACACCACCAAGTCAACCGCATCCACCTCAACCTACACGAACCATCACCACCAGAAGCATGAAAGGCATTGTCAAACCCCGCACGATATTTAACTTATCAATCTCTCACTCTGACCACACCATCTCTCCCATACCTAAAAACCCCAGACTAGCCTTATCAGACCCGAATTGGAAATCCGCAATGCAATCTGAATTTGATGCTCTTATTCGAAATAAGACGTGGGATTTAGTCCCTCGTCCTTGTGATGCTAATCTTATTCGATGTATGTGGATTTTTAGACATAAGAAAAATTCGGATGGCTCCTTTGAGCGTTATAAGGCTCGTCTTGTTGGTGATGGCAGGTCACAGGTTGCAGGTGTGGATTGTGACGAGACTTTCAGGCCCGTAGTGAAACCCGCTACCATTCGAACAGTGCTTACCATTGCTCTCTCCAAATCCTGGCCCATTCATCGATGTCCAGAATGCTTTTTTACATGGTGATCTTCAAGAGACTGTTTACATGCATCAACCATTGGGTTTCCGCGACCTCCGTCATCCAGATTATGTATGTCAGTTGAAGAAGTCATTATACGGTCTCAAGCAAGCGCCGGCGGGCATGGTACCAACGTTTTGCTGACTATGTCGCCACCATTGGTTTTCGCCATAGCACATCAGACCACTCCCTCTTTATATATCGCCAAGGTTTAGACATGACCTACATTCTACTATATGTAGACGACATCATCCTTATCACCTCCACTCAGGTCCTCCACAAATCAATTATGTCACTCTTAGCATCTGAGTTTGCAATGAAGGATTTGGGCCCTCTGAGTTACTTTCTGGGTATTGCAGTATCTCGTCATCCTGATGGCATATTTCTCAGTCAAAGCACTTATGCTTCAGAGATCATTGAACGTGCTGGCATGACGTCCTGTAAACCATCATCCACTCCTGTTGACACCAAGCAGAAACTTAGCACCTCCTCCGGCACTTCTTATGAGGATTCATCCTTGTATCGGAGTCTTGCAGGGGCCCTACAGTATCTCACATTCACTCGACCTGACATATCATATGCTGTCCAGCAAGTTTGTCTTCACATGCATGCCCCTCGCACAGAACACATGCTTGCTCTTAAGCGCATTTTGCGCTATGTTCAGGGAACTTTACATTTTGGACTACATTTATCCCCATCTCCCATCACAAAGCTTATCTCCTACACTGGCGCTGATTGGGGTGGATGTCCTGACACCAGACGTTCCACTTCTGGTTACTGTGTTTTTCTAGGTGACAACCTTATTTCTTGGTCTTCCAAAAGGCAGCCAACACTCTCCCGTTCCAGTGCTGAAGCCGAATATAAGGGGGTTGCGAATGTTGTCTCCGAATCGTGTTGGATTCGCAACCTTCTTCTGGAACTCCATTTTCCTTTTCCTCAAGTCACTTTGGTGTATTGTGACAATGTTAGTGCCATCTATCTATCCGGTAATCCTGTGCAGCATCAGCGCACTAAGCATATTGAGATGGACATTCATTTTGTTCGGGAAAAAGTGACTTGTAGTCAGGCTCGCGTCCTTCATGTTCCCTCAAGACATCAGATCGCAGATATCTTCACCAAAGGACTTCCTCGCATTCTCTTTGATGATTTCGGACCAGTCTAAGCGTCCGTAAACCTCCCGCTTCGACTGCGGGGGTGTGATAGAATAGAATATTTTGTTGTAAGTAGTCATAATTAATTTTCTATAATTAGGTTGTATCATTATTAGATAGTTGACCAAAGATTACACATTGATGTATATATATTCTATTCAGATCAATGAGAAAGACAACAATTTCATTATCTTACAGTTGACTAGCACACTGTTCTGGTGAAGACAGTCCAGAACCGGAGCAACAACAGGTTAGGATTCAGGATTGATGATTGTCTTATGATGAGCTACTTGTAAACACAGCTGAAAGAGCTCCATTGTTTCATCTATTGTAACTATAAAATAATTTCATATAACATCTTGTAGCATGAATCCTCTAAAATACAATAATAGAATTAGTGGATAGAAAGTTCGTCCCAAACCTTAATAGCAAAATGCAAACTAAAATGCAAAACCAGTATGTAGTCACTACAACAACTTCTAATATAAATCATCTGCATGCATTTTGTAACATTAGAAGTAAATTAGATAATATAGGGAAAATAAATAAATGAAATAAAAAATAGAAATCATCTACATAAATTTTGTTAAAAAAAAGTCATAATTAATCAACATCAATAAAATTAGAAGAAATGAAAATGATATAAAGTAAAAATAATAATCACAATGAAGAATAAAAAACATCTATATATTATATATAACAAAATCTTGTAAACATATCAAATATGTGTGAGCCAGAAACAATATCAAAATGGTTTGAAGTTTCGTGGAAATGGAACTGAAAGCGTAGTAGAATTCAAGATTCGCAACCTCTCTGCATCATGTAAAGGTAGTTTTGATTTTGAATTTTCTACAAAATGACAAAGCACAAATTAGAAGCATACCAGCCAAACCAGTTGCAATGACATACTTTAAATTGCACACTACATTAAGACACTAAAGTCTCATATGAAATAACATGTGAGTTAAGGGGTGCTTGAAGAATATAATGGCAACCGTAAGCCAATATATCATTGTGATGTACTCTAAAAAGAGAAGCAAATAAATATTGCCAAATAATTAAAATAGAGCAAAAAAGGTTTCCACACTAAGTGGTTAATATTAGAATGAAATATACCTCTACCCACTAAAAATTAACATCCCACTATACTCCACTCACTTATAAATTTATTAATAATTTAATAATTTAATTAATTAAATAATTTCCACACCACTACGTTAATATTAGAATTAAATGCACCTATTCACTAAAAACTAACTTTCCACTAAACTCCACTCACTTTTATTTAGTTATTTATTCTAATTATCATCACAAAAAATATTATTCTAATTAAGCTATTAATTAATTAAAAAAAAATAGATTTGATGCAAAATTTTGATAGAATAAATTTTAAGATTATAATTTAGTATGATGATTTGAGATATTTGATCGAAGTCTATTCGCGAGTAATGCGTGTTGTTGTCGAAGTTTGTTCTAACATGCATTAGTCAATATTGCTAGGTTTATTAGCATATTGAATTAAGTCTTACTTGTAAGCCCAATTGTTTAAATTAGCTTGTACCCTAAGTTAGCTTGTAATGTGTAATTGTTAGAAAGCTCATTAGGTTAGTGTGCTATTTTTCTTATAAATAACATGTTAGTATCTCACCTTGTATAAGAAAAAATAGGAAGATAAAATCCTAATTCAAGAGATAGAGGTTATTTGTTATTCTTATATACTTGTAATCTTGTTTGATAGATAAAGGAAAGAATAGCAGTTTATGATCAATCCTCGTTGTTTCTTGTTGTTTTTTCCTTGTTTTTTTGTTAACGCTAACCTTTGTGTGTTTCTTGTCTATAGAGAAACTGTTTTTATTTTGCTTCAAGGCATTCTATTCACAACAAATTGTTGCGGTAAGCGTGGAGAAGATACCTTCAATTAAGTATGAGATTGAAAAGTTCACCGGAGTGAACGATTTCGGTCGGTGGCACTTGAAGATGAAAGCCCTACTGGTTCAGCAGGGTTGTTTGGAAGCGTTGAAGGGAGAGGCATCCATGGACGTTGCGTTAACGACAAAAGAAAAGACGACCATGATTGAGAAAGCCCACAATGCAATATTGTTGAGCCTTGGTGATAAGGTTCTTCGGAGGGTATCAAAGGAGACTACAACATCGTGGTTATGGGTGGAACTTAAAAGTTTGTACATGACCAAATCTCTAGTGAATCAACTCTATCTGAAGCAAGCTTTGTATTCATTCAAGATGAGTGAAGACAAAGTGTTGGTTAAGCAGTTGGATATGTTCAACAAGCTGATTCTTGATCTTGAAAATATTAACGTGAAGATCGATGATAAAGATCAAGCACTATTGTTGTTGTTGTGTGCTTTTCCCAAAACATATGCTCACTTCAAAGAAACTCTCTTGTATGGAAGGGAGTCCCTGAGCTTTGAAGAAGTTCAATCAGCATAGTATTCTAAGGACTTGAACGAACGAAAGGAGCATAAACCTTCGACGGTGGGCGAAGGTTTGACTGTTAAGGGAAAATTTTTGCAAAAGGATGGTAAGTTCGACAAAAAGAAAGGTAAAAGTCAACAGAAGTCTTATAGTGGCGAAACATCTAGTATTCGATGTTATCACTATAAGAAGGAGGGTCACACAAAAAAGGTGTGTCCTGAACGCCTGGAAGATCATGGAGGTAAGGATAATGGCAATGCAACCATTGTTCAAGATGACTTCGACTCATCTGATGTTCTTGTGGTTTCAAGTGGCGACTCAAGAAAAGAGTGGATTATGGATTCAGGTTGCACTTAGCACATGACTCCAAACAGAGAATTGTCCGAGGAGCTATGTGATCAAGATGGTGGATCGGTGCTGCTGGGAAACAACAAATCTTGCAAAATTGCAGGTATTGGATCTATGAGATTCAAGCTCCATGATGAGTAAATAAGGTTATTGACTGAAGTCAGGTATGTACCTGATTTGAAGGGATATGTTTTTCAAAGAGAGAAAAGTATCCTAAGAGTCATGAAGAGGTCGGAGGAAGTCTTGAGAGGCGTGAAGGTTTGTATGCCCATGAGGCTGAGGTTGTAAGTGGTTCGACAAATGTTGCATCTACGAAACTTGTGTCAAAAACAAAATTATGGCACTTGAGATTGGGCCATGTCAGTGAAAGAGGCCTGGTCAAATTGGGGAAGCAGAACCTGCTAGGAGGTGACAAAGTTAAAAGGTTGGAGTTTTGTGAATCTTGTGTATTTGGTAAATCCTGTAGGGCAAAGTTTAACAAAGGCAAGCAAAGAACACATGAATTCCTGAATTACATTCATGCTGATCTTTGGGGGCCTACAAGGAATCCTTCACACTCAGGTGCAAGGTATATTCTATCCATCGTTGATGACTATTCCAGAGAGCTATGGGTATTCATCCAAAAGACGAAGGATGAAACTTTTGAGAATTTCAAAAGTTGGAAGGTTCTGGTCGAAACACAAACCGACAGAAAGGTTAAGAGGTTGAGAATCGACATTGGCCTTGAGTTCTACAACGAAGTGTTTAACAATTACTGTGTTGAGTCTGGGATTGCAAGGCATAAGACCGTAGCAGGTACTCCTCAACAAAATGGCTTAGCTGAGAAATTCAATCGAGCAATCCTTGAAAGGGATAGATGCATGTGTTAGCTCGCCAATTCGACGACCCATATTTTGAGGCTATTTCAGCTTGTTAAAGGACCTACAGGTCCTCCAAGGACTTAGAAAAATTGAAGTCTTGGAACTAGACATTTCGACCTAAGTAGCGAATTAGCCTTCAACCGAAATTTGGAAGTGGGGACGAATTGAGTTTTGAAATTTAAATATTGGTGGGAGTAGTTATATTTTCTTATGACTAAGAAGGACAAGTGGCGCTCATTGGACAAAGGACTGCATGCGGTGTGACACTTGTCAGAAATAGATGGCCTAAGGAGGTTATTAGTAGTTACTATTATTATTATAAATAGGAGTTTTAGACATAAACTTAAGTGTGTTGTAATTTACTGTTGTACAAGTCACTCTTAAAAATACTCCAAGTATCCGAGTGTAGAGAAAGAGAGTATTATAGAGAATGTACGTGATGTAAACACACCATCATTTATCTTTTCAATGAAGTTACTTTGTTTTCTTTACTTTTGTCAAGTACTTTTACTTATTTATTTCGTCTTTCCTTTTGTTCACCATTACTACTTCGACTAAGTCGTTCTCTCCCAAAAAACCTTTATCTTTTTTCCCTCTTGTAATTCTTCCTCCTTCCCTCTTTTAAACGTAGTGGATAGTTCTGCCCTTTTAAATTACTTCTTCTTGGTATTATCGAAACACATTTTTTAGGTAGGTTCAAATAGAAATACCCTTTAGCACATGTCCTAGGATTTCGTATGGTCAATCCTGCAAGTTAGTCAATTTGACACCAAATTGATAGACCAGAGGTTGTTTACCAAAAAACACGGTAAACAACATGTTGGTTAGTGTTGGGTTGAAGAAGGTGTTTTGGGCGGAGGCTGTTTCGACAACAGCCTATCTGGTAAATAGATGTCCCTCAATTGCCTTGGGAATGAAGACACCTGAAAATTTTGGTCGGGACATCCACCTAGTCTCAACAGACTGAGAGTATTTGGATGTGTGTCCTATGCTCATATTAGGCAAGACAAGGTCAAATCTAGAGCTCTAAAATGCATGTTCATGGGATACCCTGAAGGAGTCAAAGCTTATAGGCTATGGTGCCTAGAGCTAGGTCACAGGAGGTGTATCACCAGTCGAATGTAGTTTTCAATGAATCAGAGACGGTTTTCAAGAAAACTGGTGATGCTAACGAAGAGCTGTAACAATGAGAGATTCCTGTTAAGGTGGATCATGTTGGTGTTGAATTGTGTATTCCAGATGAAGTCGAAGAAGATGTAGATGATGTTGTCGAAGATGAGGAGACTGATAATGACTACCTACTAGAAAGAGACAGATTGAGGAAAGTCATCAAGCCACCTCAGAGACTTGGGTATGCAGATCTTATATCTTATACCTTAATCTCTTCAAGTGAGGCTCTAGACGAAGAACCTAGAGATTATAAGTAAGTTATGAGAAGTCGAAAGAAGACTGAATGGCTGAAGGCCATGTGTGATGAAATGAAATCTCTTCATGATAACAACACTTGGGAACTGATCAAGAAACCTGCTGAAGCCAGGTTAGTTAGCTGTAAATGGATTTTCAAAGTTAAGGAAGGGATTGAAGGAGTGGCGTTGAAGAGATACAAGGCAAGATTGGTCGCAAGGGGGTTCACTCAAAAAGAAGGTGTTGACTTCAATGATGTGTTCTCTCCTGTTGTGAAGCACAGATCCATTCGAATGTTGCTTGCCATAGTGGCACAGTTCAACCTTGAACTAGAACAGATGGATGTGAAGACTGCATTCTTGTATGGTGATTTAGATGAAAAAATCCATATGAGGCAACCTTAAGGGTATGTCAAAAAGGGAAGGAAGATTATGTGTACAAACTGAATAGATATTTATATGGACTGAAACAATCTCCTCGACAGTGGAATAGGAGATTTGATAAGTTCATGGCACGCATAAGTTTCATTAGAAGTCAGTTCGACCACTGTGTTTACTTGAGATTTCGACCTGGTAATTCATTTGTTATTCGGCTACCTTATGTGGATAATAATCTAATAGCAAGCAACAATGTCGAAGATGTAATGAGGGTGAATGCTGAACTCAATAAGGAGTTCGAGATGAAGGATCTGGGAGCTGCGTCCAAGATTCTTGGGATTGACATTCGAAGAGATAGAAAGCAATCGAAATTATGCTTATCTCAAGAGGCATACTTACGGAAGATTCTTGAAAAGTATGGTATGTCGAATTCAAAGTCTATTATGACTCTGACAAACCCTCAATTCAAGCTGAGTATAGATCAATGTCCCAGCACTGATGTCGAAAGAACTTATATGAATAGCGTTATATATGCTAATATAGTGAGTTCTTTGATGTATGTTATGGTCTGTACTAGACTCGACATAACATATGTAGTAAGTCTTGTAAGCAGGTACATGATAAATCTTGGAAAGGCTCACTGGCAAGCATTGAAGTGGATTTTATGGTACATAAATTAGTCTCTGAATAGAGTCTTAATTTATGGTCGAGCCTTGAGTGAAGATAGTAAAGTAGCAATTGAAGGATATGTCGATTCTGATTATGCAGGTTGTATGGATTCCAGAAAATCTATTTCTGGATATGTTTTCACTATGTTTGGGACAACAATCAGTTGGAAAGCTACACTTCAGAAGGTCGTTGCCTTATCAACCATTGAAGCGGAATATATCGCCCTAACTGAAGTTGTGAAGGAAGCATTGTGGCTTGAAGGTTTTGCAAAGGAACTGAAACTTCAAGGTCGAGTTATCAATGTTAAATGTGATCGTCAAAGTGCAATACACCTGTCGAAGAATTCAGCCTATCATGAGCGAACCAAGCACATTGATGTGAGGCTGCATTTTGTCAGATGGGTAATCGAGCGTGGAGAAGTCCAAGTGCTGAAGGTTTCAATAGATCATAATACTGCTGATATGATCACCAAAACGTTGCTCAGTTGCAAGTTTTTCCACTGTATGCAGTTGATAAAGCTGCATGAAAAAATCTAGTTTTTTGATGTTATAGAGTTAGATCCAAGGTGGAGATTTGTGAGATATTAGATTGAACTCTAGTATGGTTGAAGTCTGTTCACGAGTAATGCGTGTTGTAGTCGAAGTTTGTTTTAACATGCATTAGTCAATATTGCTAGGTTTGTTAGCATGTTGAATTGGACCTTGCTTGTAAGCCTAATTGTTTAAGTTAGCTTGTAATGAGTCATTTAAAAAAAAATCCATTAGATTAGTGTGCTATTTTTCTTATAAATAGCATGCTAGTCTCTCATCTTGTATAAGAAAAAATGGGAAGATAAAATCCTAATTCAAGAGAGAGAGAGGTTATTTGTTATTCTTGTATACTTGTAATCTTGTTTGATAGATAAATGCAAAAATAACTGTTTATAACCAATCCTTATTGTTTCTTGTTGTTTTTTTTTCTTCTTATTTTCTTTGTTAACCCTAATCCTTGTGTGTTTCTTGTCTATAAAAAAAATCCTTTATATTTTATTTCAAGACATCCTATTCACAACCGATGATATAATATAAAGATCACTTCACATTATCTATTCATAAACTTAAATATAATATTTATAATATATATAGTTATTTATTAGTTTGGTTGCATTTTAAAAAACATCAAATGAAATTAATTAGGATATAGAATCTATGTATTTAAAAAAAAATCTATTTATTATATTATGATTTATTTTAGAATACTTAAATAATTAAATAATTTATCTAATATATATCTCTAAAAACAACATGCTACCAAAATACCTTAATCTCCCTTTTTAAGTTTGTTTAATTTTTTAAATTAATAGAGTTATTTTAGACCGAACACACTTATCATAATTATGACCAGTATCAATGCAGATTACACTACTCAATGCAGTTTTTGAGATGAAAGGTTATAAGGAATACGAAAGTCCTTTAATTCGTTTTGGTTTTATTCTCTCGCTCTTTGCGTTTTCTGAGATCTTAAATAAGTCTTCTTTTAACTCCATTACACTTAACACACTAGAAACTACGATCCAGTATTCCTCTAGCTTACCATTAACGAAACTGTGATTTGGTTTTTTTAATCACATAATGCAAAAACAAATTACTCTAAATAATAAGAAAAATACAAATTTGTGCTTTTTTTTCTTCTGTTTTGTATACCAGAAAAGTTGAGCCAATTCCATCACTTATTCATGGTGTCATTTACCACCTTATTCAGGGGCAATGAATTCCATAGTGCACAAGGCCAAATGGTTGCAGTATCAATTTCTTTGAAGAGGTAAATTTTTATTGCTTTCTACTTAGTCAAAAACTCATAAACTTAAAAGGTAATGTTGATTATTTTTTCTCCAATGGAGTAATCATATAAAAATGTTTATACAATTTTGTAATTTACAAGTCCACTCATGCTATCACCGTTTTCAATTTTTACATATAGACTTAAACGAAACTTGTAACATCCTACTTTTTGATATATTAAAATTATTTGATTTATTATAATTTTTGTGTATTTATTTGATTATTGGGTAATATTAGTTATATAAATAAGGGTGGGGGTGTGTGACATTGAGGTGAGAGAGTGGAGAGTAATTAGAGGCTAGTAGAGTTTGATTAAATTATTATATTTTATTTTAATAATTAAAATAATATATTTTATTAGATTTATTTAATTTAATATAAAAAAATAAAAAATTTGGGGTCAAAGTGTGATTTATGAGGAGTAGAAGGGAGGTAGGAGTAAGATGAATAAGAGTTTATGCCAGAATTAGAATTATAATAAGATTTACCCTAACGATATAAATTAGAAGCATAACTTAGTTTTAGGGAGTTTTATCAGTATGTATGACCATAATTGGAGAATAGAGAAAAGGCTAGAGAAAGTGCAAGAGAAAGCTTAGAACTTGGAGGGAATTAGAGAATCAAAAACGAGAATTTTGCACTACTGCTAGGATAACCAAGTAAGGGAATTGGGGAATCCTTAACCTCTAATAGGGCATTGGGATTTTAACATAATCCTGTTATTGATAATTGAATTATTGTATGTGATGATGATTGGTGATGAAATTCCTATGCTATGATGTATGACACATTCTGTTTTGATGAATGAATGCATATTCATCATTGTTGCTATTTTGAAGGTTTTGGGAATAATAGGATATTATGAAAGCCATGAATTAAAGGTGTTGATTTGATGCAATTAGATGTTATTGATGAATATATAACATGTGTGTAATATTTTGGATCGATTTTGTATGAATGTACTGAGAAATAAAAGTTATGCACTGAACTCCACTGGAAAGACGTATTCTGTAAGTTGCAAGTCGATGACAGATGTCACGCTGGTGATGGGTAACATGTCACGCTGCCCGAGCTTATTTTCCAAGCCGATCTTCACATAGGTGACATTCTGAAATGTTGAGGTCGGTGGCGAGTGCCACGATTGTCACGGGTAAACCATCATGAGCCTTCAGTGAGTGTAGATGTTTGTTTTGATGATAATAAGTTGCAAACCTAAAACTGTCGACTTTTGTGGATGTTTTGGGCACTATTAGCTATTGTTTAAATGATGTTTTCTTATGACTTAACGATTAAATATGACTTTAACTGAATCTATGAATTATTTGATGAGTGATGGATATGTGAACACATGATGATGATGTTGTGTTAATTGTTATAAATTATGATGATGATATGTTGTTGTATGAGCATGAATCATGTTGTTGAGTTATGAGTATGTTGTTGTAAGGTGATAGTTTAGGAGGGGAACTATTACCATTGAGTCAATGCATGCTTTGTTTATTATTGAGGAGACTTTAAAACATTATGTTGTTGTCGCATTAGGGTGTTGTGACATGTATTCATTATGTCGTTGTTGATGAAAGAGAAAAGTTAAAATCCGAGCAGGGTGGATTGATAACTTGTCTCGAATATGAGCAGGGTGAATTTGGGGTTCCAGCAGGGTGAACTCGGTTCCTGAGTGAACCAATTGATGATAGCAAAGAAAACTATTGAAGGGGCTGACAAGTACTATGCAAATCTATGGAGGTATGATGGTGAGTTAAGAATGGTTAATCCTAGGAATACTGTGAAGATAAATGTTAAACGACCATTGTCATCGATACAACCAAGGTTTTCCTCATTTTACTTCTGTTTTGATGGTTGTAAGAAGGGTTTCATAAATGGATTAGACTGTTTGTTGGATTTGATGGTTGTCATATGAAGACCAAAAATGGTGGACAACTTCTAATTCTTGTGGATAGGGATCCCAATGACCAGTACGTCCCATTAACATTTGGTGTTGTTGAAACTGAAACAAAAAAGAGTTAAAAGTAGAAGTCAGTGTATCAACTTGGTTAATGGCAGTTCCAACAAATTGTTTGTGTACGTGAGCATTTAGTTTTTACCATAAATGTGATGTCTTAATGAATAATAAATTCGAGTCATTTAATGCCACTATTTTAGTTGTTAGGGACAAGCCTATTTTAACCATGTGTGAGTGGATTAGAAAGTACCTTATGAATATGTTAGAAACATCTGCCACCAAACTTGATAAGTGGCAACATATAGTTATGACAATACCTAGGAAGAAGTTAGATAATGAGGTGTTTAATAGTGCTCAATGGCTGCCAACTTGGTCTTAAAACACACAAGAATTCATTGTTAACATTGCCAAAAGATCTTGCAGCTGTAACTTCTGGGAATTAGTTGGAATTCCATGCAGGCATGTTATTGCTGCATTAATTTATAGAAAACAAAACCTTGATGATTTTGTTGATGATTGTTATATAAGATAGAAATATGCACTTAGTTATGGATTTTGTGTTAGTCCTATCAATGGGCAAGAGATGTTTCCATAGCTAAAAACTAATGAATTACTACCTCTTGTATATAAAAATGGACCTGGAAGACCAAGAAAGGTTAGGATAAGGGAATGTGGCAAGGATGGTGCTAGGAGGAGGAGGCTGGGTGTAGCTTATAAGTGCACCAAATGTGACATGTTTGGCCACAATGCTTTATCATGCAAGAGTATTACACAAGACCCTAATGCTTTGAAAAGAAAGGTAACATAAATTTTATTTGTATGCATTGTGGTATTTTGAATGTAACTGAAACTTTATTAGTACGCATTGTGCTGTTTTGAATGCAAAGGAATCCAAAATCTTAACATGCTAGAGCATATTCAAAGAAGAAGAAGAATGTGCAGAGAAATGCTAATGTGTAACCAGATGCAAGTCAAGTTAATGATGATGTGCATCTTGATGTAAGTAAAGTTAATGATGACGTGGAACCTGATAAAAAGGTTGATGCAAGTCAAGCAAGCTCATGCGTGGTTGACACAAGTCAAATTGGTTTAAGTTAAGTACAAGCAAAACAAAAGAAGGGAGGAAAACTTGTATTAAAGGTGAGAAAAAGGCAGAGTGAAAGAATTAAGTTGGGATGCTCTCAAAAACCAATCATAGGTCTGGGTTCATCTAGTGACCAACCAATCACACTAACTGAACATGATGAAGGAACAAGTTCATAGGGAAAAAGAGCTTGGGGACATGACTCAAAGCTTGGGGTGCTAACCAAATCATCGAAGTCTTGGAAGAAAAATAATTAATAGTTGAATAACTCTATGTATGTATTAAGTTACAAGTAGTATGTTTAAGTTATGTTTAGGTTATGACATTTTGCAATCTCTATAGTGATGCATTTCATGTGACATTTTGTCTATGACTTATGTACTTTGTTATGATTGTGTTGATGCACATTGGGTGCCATTAAGTTATGCTTATACTGATACATATTATGTGCCATTATGTTATGCTTGTACTAATGTTCCATACTTTTTTACTTTAGCAAACTACAATATCATACAAGAATTTTAAACAAACTACAATATCCAACAACAATTTTAACCAATACCAACTTTTTCATTATATAAAATTGCGTACACTCATACATAACAAAGATTAACAGCGTGATACAACATCTGGTACGTAAGATTACATTAACTTAACAAAGATTGAGAACAAAATCCATGACATAACTAGTGCAATCATCAACCAATGTTTTATTTTCTTTTCCATTACAAACTTTTTCTTCATCTTTTCTATCTTCTTTGAACTGAATTCTACACCAAATTCCTTGTCAATTTCAGTCACAACTTCCTTAGCAATGTCCTTCCCATATTCCCTCAAATACACCATGGTCATTTCACATTCACAACATTTTCTAGGATTCATTTGAGTCCTTTAAACTAGACCGACCTCATCATCCCACATGAAAAAATCACGGCTTATCCCACTCTGCAAATAGGTTCACAACAAATGTAAGAGACTAGGAACATGTTTACTCAAAGGAAAAATAGAAAATTAAAGAGAATCATGAACAAAAAAACAAAGATAAACATGAACAAAGACTTACCCCTGAATTTTGACATTTCCAAAAAAATTTATTTGGGCTTTCATTGGTGTTTGATATCCACATCTTCATTGGTTCATTACATCGAAATCTGTGCAATGAAGTTCCGCTTGAGTTGCCAATAGGTAAGGTTTTGCTTCCACACATGTTTTCAAACCGTGGAGGATGATTATTAAGCAACTAGGAGCTTGTTTGCAAGATGAAGAAAGCCAAAGACGAAAAAAGGAAAAGGATGAAGAAAGAGGAAAAATAGAAATCTGCAAACGGTGGGGATGAAGAAATAGGAATATTTTGATTGCTTGGAAACCTTAGCTGAAGCAAAATCCAACACATATGGCAAACTACCCAATTTAATCCATTTGGCTTTAAAATAAATGTTACGCTAGTAAAAATAAGGGAATTTGGGCTGAAATATTGGGAACGGGGGCCTTACAAAGGGAATCTTGGTATTAAGCAGGGGGATAAAAAAATCTTTTACAGGGGGGAAAGTGAATCTTACTTACATTGCAGGGGTGTTGTATATTTAATCCTTTAATAAATTGAGTATAAATAATAATTATTCCTGGTTGCTACCGATGAAGGTAACCAATAGATGAAAGAGACAAAGGCTAACCTCTTGGTCTAACCATATTAATTGTTCAGAATGAAGGAAGATGAAGATATTGAAACCTTATTCTGAAGGTTTCAAGTTCTAGTATCTAGACTTCAGGTTCTGAACAAGAGCTATTCAACTTCTGATCATGTCAAGAAGATTCTTAGGAGTCTTTCTACCAAATATAGACCAAAGGTGACAATTAATCAAGAAGCCAAGGACCTGAACAAATTAAGTCTTGAAAGTTTGATAAGAAATCTCCAGAGTCATGAGATGGATCTCATAGGAGATAAACCTGCAAATAAATCTAAGTACTTTTCCTTGAAAACTATTGGTGAATTTGCTAAGTCTCCTCAAGTTTGGAAACTTGAAGAAGCTGCTTATACAAGAGGTTTTGAAAGGTTCAGATGATAACGATATGGAATTTATAATCAAGAGGTTTCAATATCTGACCAAGAATAATAAAAGGTTCTTAGGCAGAAGCAGTGACTTTAGAGGATTAAGTTTAAAGACAAGAAAGAAAATTTGTACATTTCGTACATTCCATTTTGCCAATTTCTCAATCTAAAACATTGTACCATAAATATTCATTGATTGAACCAAATGCAAACCCAAAATGGCACACACTTTATAATTTTACATCAAAACTAAAACAAAGGATTATGAAACAAAAGCAATAACCAAAATGGAATGTTATGTAGGTTGTCCAATAGGATTTGTCACTGGTCCTTAAGCACCTATAATTTGAACAACATTTGAAACTAATTAGATCAGTCAACAACAACTTTAAATATATAGTACGATGATTAAAAAGGATAAATGTTTAATTATAAATTTCAAAGGGATATAAAATATTTACTTACTAGTTTTCTCATGTCCTCTCTTCATGATCACGACGAATAACATGCACATCATCTGAATCATTTTTTTCAGATGCTTGACGTACATGCGTTGCTAAACAGGGAGTCTCATAGTTAAAATCTTGATTTTAATCAGTATTATTAAAAAGATGTTTACCTTGAAGAATAATTGACCATCTAGTGTTAGAAGGATCAGTGACATAAATAACGTGTTTAGAAATGAAAGATTACATTTAGAAATGTTGCATGCACTCCAAGTAGTTACATTAAACTTAGACATACATGAAAATCATTTGCAAAGATCTGATGCACTAATCTCTTTGTAAATGAAAAATATGTGGGGAAAATTGAATTTTGATAAATAAATAAAAACAAGAACAACCTTTGCTCTTCCTAAAAGAGAGAAACAATTATAATGATTGAAATTTCTCTTCATTTCTCAAGAAGTTCACACGTCATTCAATAATATCAATCATCAGAAGTAAACATTACAAGCATTAAATCACCAGATGTTTCATCTTCCATGAGCGGCACTTGAGTCACTCAACCTCTTCTATAAATGCACACTTTCATATAATGAATTTTCTCACCTTCAACCTACTCTTCTTAACTTCCTAGAAACATGATTTATCCATCTGAGAAGGCTAAGAGCATTATCTCATCATAAGTCACTATTGAGAACAAAACCATCACCACAAGATACTCAGCCATCTGGGTTGACTGCTATCAGGGATACACTGAGGGTGAGGAAGGCCAAGAAGAAGAAGAAGAAGAAGAGAAAGGTGTTGTGGAAGATTGTTTACTATGACTTAGATGAGGGTGGTGAGGAGCGATTTGTAGATTGGGAAGATTCCCGTAGTGCTAAAGGATATTGTTCTGATGTGGAAAAAATTATGTAATCCAAGATTCTTGTACTCTTTCCTTTTTATCAATGAAAAAATGAAAAAAAATAGTACACAGCCAGCAAAAATAAAGATTCTCAACAACAACAACAACGGTAATCGAGAAAAACAAGAACAACAGTAATGGATCAAAGCAACAACAATAATAATAACATACTAGAGAATAATGGTGAGAGAGTTTTTTCATTCACTATGGCTCCTTGAAGAATAAGTGGTCTTTCGTTGGCTGGAGAAGAAGTGTTCTTTCGCTAGGGCTCGAGAAGTGAATGAGGTAGACACTGAGGGAGTAAAAGATATAAAGAGGATAACGAGAACAACAATAGTGGAGAATAACAAGAACAATAATAATGGAGAATAACAGGAACAATAGTAATGGACTAAAGCAACAAGAATAACAACAACAATATTAACATACCGAAGAATAATGGTGAGAGAGTTTTTTCGATTGTCGGGGCTCCTGGGAGGATAAGTGTTCTTTCGGTAGTTGGAGAAGAAGTGTTCTTTCGCTAGGGCTCGAGAAGTGAATAAGGTAGACACCGGGTGAATAAAAAATATAAAGAGAATTTATCGCGGTTATACTGAAAACCGAAGTAACATATCCGACGTAATATCTATAAAAACTAAAGGCACATTTTTGGTTCCAAAAAGAATAAAAAAATTATAGAGTATGTATCTCTTGGCTAGGATTTTGATGTACATGAATATTTGAAGTAAGCTGGTGGAATTCGAAGAGATATTCTAAAAAAGATTATTTTGTTTTTGACATAAAACTTTTGAAGATATAGTCGAAGAAGACTTTCGTTGCGTATAGAAATTGTAGTTTGGGACTTAGAATATTTTTGGTCTAGATTTGATTTCGATGAAGCTTGTTTGGAGTAGCGTTCCACAAAGATTAATTCAAACTAAGGCTAATAACTATTTTTTGGCCTTATCCGTTTTTTCGAAGACACGTGGAAATCTGTAGATAGCGAAATGCATGCAATCGAAAACATGGCATTTTCTGGAGAAAAGACTGTTGATTACAGTTATTTTCGATTCATTATAAATAGGAGTCTTAGAAATTAGGATTTAGGGTGTTCAAAATTAAACAAAAACTCAAATTTACTCAAAGTATCTTGTGTGTTGAGAAACGAGTTTCACGAGTGCAATGTACGTGTGACCGTCATATTTTTATACTTTTCATCAAATCATTTAAGATTTCGTCATTTACATTTCTTGCAAGTTTAATTTGACTTCATTTATATTGCAATTTATTTTTCTACATTTCTTCATGCATTGTAACATTGCCTTCAATCAATCAAAAGAACACTGTCAAAATATTCGTAAACAATACAACTTGAAAAGAAATATAAGCACATGTTCTAGGATCAATCTAGTTGATCCTACAAGTAACCAAAATCATAAGAATTTGGAAGACTAGCGCTTGTTTACAAATTTCGACGATAAACAAATTGGCACGTCTGGTGGGGCTAGTGCTTGTGTTTAGTTTTTGAAAATATTTTTGAAAAGTTCTTTATTTTGTAGTTTCTCTAACTTTGTTGCATGAGATTAAGAAGTGGTAAAATAGCCACTAATAATGAAGCAATACCAAGAAGGAGATACGTAAGAAGGATGGCGAATTCGCCAAACAACAATGGAGAATAACCCCGCATTTCGACAGGGGAGACTACGACCACGTCTGTGTTTGAAGTAATTCCATCCACTGCGAGTACGACAGCCATTCCGTCGAATGCTTACAATGGACCAATTTTATCTCCTGTGAGGATGCTGGGTCAATCGGTGACCCCTCATCCAGTGGGACCTAGTGTATTCAGGCCTTATGTGTCTGGATTTTCAATGTCTTTGAATGGTCGCGAACAACCATATGGCATGCAACTTTGATGGTGGCAAATTTTTACAATGCGACTACAGCATCCGCTGACCCAGTGGTGAACACGTTTTTGCCTTTATAAGGGTCTATAAACTTTGTAGCAGTTTTAAGGTAGCAAATGGACGAAAGTAACCATGACATGATCCATATGTTTTCCTATTATATGAGCATAATATTTAATCCCTTGATTCAAAATACCATCAAAACGAACTAACATATGGTAGCGCAGTTGACGCGAATTGCATATTTCTTTGGGGTTCCTCAAGCGCCTTGACAATTTCGAAGGGAATTGGTGGTCGAAAACCAAGGAGCAGTCCTTAAGGAAGACCCTACCATTAACTAAGTCCAGCAAAATGTACCCTGTGTAAATGTGGCAACTTAAGAAATTATAATCAAACTTTCAAGGGTCGAACAACCAATACCAAGGGAACAGGAACCAAGGGCGGTGATGGTTAACATGAATTAAGACGCAGACGAAGTCATACGTCAAGTTCAACACGATGGTATGGCAGGAGATAACAACTTAGCTGCTATGGTCGAAAGGCTTATGGCACAAAATGGGATAAAAGTTGGCCTCTATAGGCCAAACTACATTTCCCTATTGGCTGAGTACATTTTGCAGAGTGCATTGCTTAGGGAATTAAAGGTCCCAAACTTCACTAAATGTTTAGGAGACACTCGTAAATCTATTGCCGAACATGTGGCAAGGTACCTAACTGAGGCAAGAGACCTTGCGAAAATGAAAAATTAAGAATAAAATTCTTCCCTAGTTCTCTCACTAAGAATGCCTTCACATGCTTCACTACGCTCCCAGCGAATTTGATTTATGATTGAGCTCGTCTAGAAAGATTGTTCCATGAGAAATTTTACATGGGGAAGTCGAAAATTAGCTTAAAGGAATTGGCTAGTATTAAGTGCAAATTTACTGAGCCAATAGATGACTATCTCAATAGATTTTGTTTTCTAAAGGCAAGGTGTCTCACACAAGTGCTTGAGCACAAGTTAGTCGAGATGGTTGCTGATGGTTTAGATTATTCCATCATAAAGAAATTAGACGCTAAATATTTGAGGGATATCGCCAGTTGGCGATAAGGTTTGAAAGGTAGATCACTTAAAGGATGAAAAATCCAGAGCAAACAAGAATAATATGAAAGAAAGGGCAGCATATGTTGAATTAGATAAAGATGATAATGAAACATATAGTGACCCTTTAAGTTTCAATGAAAGAGAAATTGACCTGGTTGAATTAAAACAAGGGCCGCCTTATTCATGCAAGGTTCTTGCACCTTCGAATGGGAAAAACCTCGTCGAACCTAAAAAGAATGATAAATTCCCTAAGAGAATATATACTTTCGACGTCACCGAATGTGACAAATTTTTTGACTTACTAGTCGTAGATGGCCAAATGATAGTTCCTCCTGGCGCAAAAATACCTTCGTTAAAACAACGAAAGAAACGAGGTTTTTGTAAATATCTCAATTTTTTAGGCCAAAAAATCTCACAGTGTTTTCTTTTCAGGGACTTGGTGCAGAATGCAATTAAGGATGGAAGACTGAAGTTTGGGGACAAAGCTATGTCCCAGATGAAGATCAATTCAGACACTCTCCAGGTGGCAGATGCTCACTAATTGAGCATGCCATTGTCAACATGGTAGACACGTCTGAAGGTTGCGACAAGAATAACACTATGGTCGAAACTGCTGACGGTTTCAATTAGGAGAATAACATCATTGAGGCTACTGAGGGCCTTAAAGTCAAATTGCAAAAACTGAAGATCATTGATGGCACCAGTCTAAAAGACAACATGGTCAAAATGAGCAAAGCAACTGAGATGGAAGCTAACGAGGAAAGTGCCCAACAAAGCCAAGAGCAAGTAAAGGTGGCTTATCAAAAGAATGATGAAAGCTTGGTGGAGTTCCTCCATCGCTGCCAGCGAAAGAAGTCTGAAGTGATGTTGTACCCTAAGTGCAGTTCTGTCTTCAAAAAGAAAGCTACTGAGAACATAGAAAGAGTTCGAATGACTATTCACATGAGGAATTGGAAGGATACCCGTAATCCCTACACCTTCAACAAAAAGGGAGTCCCTCAAAGTCAAGAGCAAGGAGGTCCAAGTCTACAGGAGAACATGACGACTACTTTTAAACCAACTGTTGTCACTTCTAGAGGAAGATGGGTGAAGCCTGCTGAGAAGAGAGAGTGAGGCCAGGAGAAATGAGAGAGTTTTGAAGTGGTTCGAGGCTCCTCAATAGCCTATTGAAGGGAGTTCCAAGTGTCAAAATAACAAGCTTATAGATCTGAGAATTACAAGGGTAAGAATCCCGTGTCGAGGTCTCGGTGGAAAAGGCAACATAGGAGAAGGAAATCGGAAATAGAGGCCAACGAGAAGGAAATGGAGGAGTCTAGCACCAACCAGCCTCCAAAGAAGGACAGAGGCGAAGAGAAAAATCCAGTAGGGAAAAATATTTTCCCTGCTCGAAAGGAATAATCTGAAGACAAGTCATAACTACCTTTAGCGGATGATGATATGATAACTGATAACTTCGACACAGAGTCAGAGCCCTCTTTAGACTTCAACTATAATGGGGTTTCTGTGTTAACCGTGGAGTATGACCAAGTTACAGAGGTCGAAGAGTCTGAGGAAGTTATGGAGGCTAAAATGGTCAGACATAGGCCAGTGTGTTACTACATAATGAACAACAGTTGTGTCGAGGAACAGAATGATTTCTTCGAAAGACATGATGAAGCGATGAAAAATCATCTGAAACCTCTTTTCATCAGAGGAAACGTGGAGAATGTAGGAATCAATAAGATTCTGGTAGATGGTGGTGCGGTAGTGAACCTGATGCCACACTTTATGCTGAAAAAGGTTGGAAAGTTCGATACTGACCTCAAGCCTCATAACGTGGTATTTTTGAATTACAAAGGATAAATTCGTCACACCTTGGGAGAAATCCAGGTGGATTTAATAGTTGGAACCATTACTAGGCTGACCGTGTTTATGGTTATTATATTGAAAGCTAATTACAACCTGCTATTGGGCTGTGAGTGGATACAAGACATCGGGGTTGTACCTTTTTCGCTCCATCAGAGGATTTCGATATGGAGGAATAATGGTATAATGGAGAACATTGAAGCGGATCAGAGTTATTTTATGGCTGAAGTTTATCACGTGGATAGGCGTCATTTCAACAAGAATCTGGCGAACATTGCTCCATACAGTCTTGCTGATTTAGCATTCACACCTACTGATGCAGCGCATTACTCCCTTCATCTACATCCAACTTATGGTTTTTAGTGGGACAAAAAGGTCGTAGGAGAAAACCTTGAATTTGAAGGAATGTCAGGTATCCAGCCAACTGGCTAGGGAGATGAACTTGATGATTATGTCTGAGTCTAAAATATTGGAAAGGATTTCGGCTTATATAGCTGAAATTAGATTAAAAGTGGCCTTAGAAGCCAAAGAAACTAATGTGCACCTTGAGGGGTCTGGGATAGACTTCGAACCAGAGCCACCTAATAAGGTTCAAGACGAAGTGCCAAGTCAGAGGCTCGACACCATCTAAGACGACGAGCCTTTGGGATTCAAAAGGGACCCGCTGGCACCAAACATAAAGATGCTAGCACAGGATCCCTTAGAGGAAATTGACTTAGGGGAAGGAACATTCAAGAGACCAACTTATATAAGCGCCAACCTTGGCCCGAAACTCAAAATCAAAGTGATCCAACTTTTAAAGGAGTATAGAGTCTGCTTCGCTTGGGATTATGATGAGATGCCTGGATTTAGTACGAAATTGGTGGAAGAGAAGTTGCTCGTCAAGCCTGGAAGGAAGCCAATTAAACAAACTCCAAGACGATTTGCGCAAGAAATCTTGTCGAAAATCTAGCAAGAGGTCGAAAGACTTATCAAGTGTAAGTTCGTCTATACGACGAGGTATGTTAAATGGATTGCTAACATAGTCCTCGTCATTAAAAAGAATGGGACTTTAATGGTCTGCATTGGCTTTAGGGATCTGAGTGTTGCGACCCTAAAGGACTAGTATCCAATGCCTGTGATAGAGATGCTTGTCGACTCCACTGCAGGCTACGAGTGTCTTAGTATGCTCGATGGATACTCTGGATATATTCAGATATTCATTGCTGATGAAGATGTGCTGAAAATGGCTTTCAATGTCTTGGGGCTTTAGGCACCTATGAATAGGTGGTGATGCCTTTCGGCTTAAAAATGTTGGGGAAGCCTACCAAAGAGCAATGAACTCTATTTTTCTTGATTTTATAGAACCATTTATGCAAATTTACATTGACGATATAGTTGTCAAGTATGTGTCAAGAAAGAAACACATATATCACCTTTGACAATCATTCGAAAGGATGAGGAAGCATGGTCTGAAGATGAATCCTCTTAAAGGTGCATATTGTGTGCAGAACGTGGACTTTCTAGGTTTTATGGTCCATAAGAAGGAGATCGAAATTAATCAAAAGAAGACCAAGGACATTATAAAGGCGAAAACACCGTCAACAAAGAAGGAACTGCAGTCGCTGCTAGGGAAGATCAACTTCTTAAGGAGGTTCATTTCGAACTTGAGCAACAAGACTCAGGCCTTTTATCCTATACTTCGACTAAAGAAGAATGAAGGCTTCGAATGGCGGAAAACATAGCAGGAAGCTTTTGATAAAATTAAAGAGTTTCTTGTTCATCCTCCAATCTTGTCGGCTCCTTGTAGAAGTAAAAGTATGAGATTATACATTTATGTGTCTGATGTAACTATAGGGATCATGCTTGCTAAAGAGGATGCAAATGGCATCGAAAGGGCTATTTAATATCTTAGTCGAGTCCTCATAGATGAAGAAACTAGGTATAGTATGATTGAAAAATTGTGTTTGTCTCTGTATTTTTCTTGTACAAAGTTAAAACATTATATAAAGCCTGTTGATGTGTATATTTCGTCTCATTTTGATATCATTAAACATATGCTTTCTAAGCCAATCCTACACAGTCGAATTGGAAAATGGGCACTTTATTTAATAGAATACTCACTAACTTATGAGCCTTTAAAGGATATGAAGGGGAAAGTGGTCGCAAACTTTATAGTCGACCATTCGGTAGTCGAAAAATTCCTAAAACTATCTAGAGCTTGAGCCTTGGAAATTGTATTTTGATGGTTTTAGTCACAAAGAAGGGATGGGTATAGGAATATTGATTATTTATCCTAATAAAGTTCCAATAAAGTTTAAGTATAGGATCGAAGGTCCTTGCGTGAACAATGAGGCTGAATACGATGCTTTGATAGTCAGCCTTGAAATTCTGTTGGAGTTGGGGGCAACTAGAGTCGAAATTATTGGTGACTCTGAATTGGTTGTAAAATAGATGACGAAGGAGTATAAATGTGTCAAAGAGAATTTAATAATGTACTTTGTGATAGCGAATTGACTATTACGAAAGTTCGATATGGTGAATACTAGACACATTCCTCGACTGAAGAACCAGGAGGCCAATGATTTGGCTCAAATTTCTTATGGGTATAAAATTTCTAAAGAAAAATTGGAAGATGTGATCGAAGTTCGAGGGAAAATAATGGCGACCAGATTATCTCTGTTAGATTTGGAAACAACAAAGTTAGCCTATGTAGACGAAGAGAAATTTGAAATATTGGCTATCAACAACTTGACAGATGCAAATTGAAGAAAACCAATAGTGGGTTACTTAAAGAATCCAACAATGTCTGCGGAGTGAAAAGTCAGGTATCGTTCTTTAAGTTATAGTATGTTGGGAAATGAACTGTTTAAAAAGACGCCCGAGGGAGCTTTACTTAAATGCCTTAATGAGGCTAAAGTGTATTTTGAAGGTGAGATAATACTTAGAAGGGGGGGGGGGGTTGAATAAGTATTAAAAATTAAGACTTGAAAATAATCACACAATTATTTTTATCCTGGTTCGTTTAAACAACTACTCCAATCCACCCTTCCTAGAGTGATTTGCCTTTCTCAACAAGGACTTAATCCACTATTAAATCAAACTGATTACAATAGTAACACCTAAGAACAACAGTTCTTAGTCTTCTCAAGAGCTACTGATTCCAACTGAATCCTCTTAAGGAATAACCTTTACAATCAAAGTAAATTAAATACAAGAGTATTGATGCTTCTATAAAGCTTTTATCACAACAGTGATTTTTCTCTTAAGTTTAAGTACAATAAGATTCTAAGAAGAATATGAAAATAATGAGAGCTTAGAATAATATGATTTCTTTTCAGCAAATTGTGTAACTGAAGAATGTGGTGAAGTTCTCCTTTTATAGGCAGCTGATCCAATGAAGCTGAGCGTTGAAAAGAGAGTCCTAAAAGGTCTGAGCCTTTTTGTCTTCACATCAAGTGACTTTTCCTAGAAGTAGATGGCACAGAAAAATCCTTTTTGTCTGTGTAAGTGTGTCTAGCACAAATGAGGAAAGAGACGTTGAATAACTCCAACAGATATATTCTTGAATACTCCTTCTTCAGTTTTCAGCAAGTTCTTCAGAGTCTGAATGGATCAGAGTCTTCTAATGAGATTCAGAACTAAGCTGTATCAGAGCCTTCTGCAGCATGTGTGCTTTCAGCGTGTTGATCATCAGAGCATTTTTGACACAGAACTTTAGTACTTGGCAGCGTTGGTACTTTCAGAAACTTCTGTAGATTAATACTTTGAGAAACTCTTCAATAAATATTCTTCTATGCTTCAGATGCTTCAGATGCTTCAGCTTCAGATGCTTCTGATTATCTTCAGATGCTTCTGACTCAGAATATTCTGGAGCTCTTTGCTTCAGATCCTTCTGGAGACTACGCTCAAGATCTTCTGTAAGGAGCAATCAGATTCTTCTGTAAGATGCATCTGGCGCTTCAGAGTCAGGATAACTTCTTGTATCCAAAACAGATTTGCTTCTAGAGAGTTAATTTCAATTCAATCTGCAGTAACACTCTCAAACAAATTTTAGAGTATATAATTCTTAAATATAAATTTCCTAACAGTTATCATCAAAACAAAGAGTTATTATTAAGAAACAATCTGTGTTCTAACAATCTCCCCCTTTTTGATGATGACAAAAAGTATCAGAAATTTTATTTAACTGAACATAAAGAATTATAACTCCCCCTGAGATGATGAATCTCCCCCTGAGTTAATTATGAAAAAGGAATAGAAACTTCCCTTTTATCTTGAGTAATCTTCAGAGTTAGATCTTGTTTGTTCTTATAACAATTTAGGGTCAGAATATCTTGCAGATATAAGATTCAGAGTTTGATAGAAAAGCAAATGATCTGAGAGACTCAGAGATTCTTTTATAGAGTGTTCTTATCAAATGATCTGAAATAGTCAATTTAAATATTAGATAGAATATATATGTTTGAAGATTCATTCTAGTGAAATTATATTAAACAGTTCAGATCTTTATTTTCTCCCCCTTTTTTGTCATAAGCAAAAAGTAAAAACTTTTAAAAGGACAAATAAAAGGAATAATAAATAAGATAATTCAATGGAGAAAAACTGATTCATTCAAAATAACAGAGCAAGAGTACATAGGTAAACATCAGAAGATATAACAATAAAATTCAGATGCAAAACAACAGATGCACAAACATTAGAATGAAAAAAAATCTAAAAGTGTTTTGACAAAAGCATCTTCAATAGGTCTGTAATCTCAGATGAAGATTGCTCTTGCTTGGACATCCACTTAGTCATTGTCTCATTCTTCTCATCTTGTTTTGACATCCACTCTGTCATGTCCTCAGATTTCTTATCTTGCTTAGCCATCCAAGATTTTATTTCAGACTGACCAGCCTCCAGAGCAGCAATCTTGTCTTCAAAGTCTGGATGTTCTGACTTTATCTCAGATGAAGAAGGTGGAGGTTCTGCAGCCTGAACAGAGTCAATTGCCATAGGTTCTGGAGATCCTGAAGAGGGTTCTACCAGAGTCATAGTCAATGCAGTGGCAGTTGGTTCTGTTGGAGGAGGAGGAGCATCCAAACGAAGCAGAGGTTCAGTTTTGTTGACAATCCAGAATTGAGCTCTTTCAGCTCTGAGCTTTGCATCATCAGAACAGACGTTCTTCAGATTGGAAGCTACAGTGTTGAATCTATTGATGAATCCTTTCCAGATGATGTCAGTTTCATTTGCATCCATAGTTTCAGAGCATCTCTTCTGAACAGTACCTAAAGACATCTGTATTTCTTGCAAAAATGTTTGAAATAAATGATCAATATTAAGTCTGGGTGGTGGTTTAAGCAAGGTTTCCAGAGTCATATGTTTAGGTTTGGGAGTTGATGGTAACAGTGACTTTTGGATGGAAATCAGAGGGGGGGGGGGGGGATAATATGGAATGAAAGGAATTTCTAGTTTTTGAGGTAAGGATCTGTTTAAAGCATTAAGCAGATTAGGTTTTGGTCTTGTGCGTGGGCAAACATCATCAAAGGGTTCATTAGAGTATGGTATGAAAGCAGAGGTTGATGTTTGAACAGATGCAACTGTGTTATCAGATGCAGGTTGCAGAGCTGAAACAACAGCTTTACCAGAGGTTGCAGATATTGTTGCTAAAGATCCTTCATTGTTCATAGATTGAATATATGAAAGGATTACAGATGGAAGGGCTTGTCTGAGTTTTGGTTTCAGAGGTTTCAGGGGTTCAGAAGGTTCAACTCTATCCTAAAAATCTTTCAGTTTGAAACCATAAGATAGATTATGATAAAGAGAAGACACTTGGGCACAAGATATACCAGATGATGATGGATTGGAAGTGGGAACAATCATCTCAGATGAAGGTGCAGGTGGAGGCAAAGGATCTGGAATAGGAGTTTTAGCAGGTATGGTTGATGCAGGTTCAGGTTCAGGTTCAGGTTGGTTCATATCAGAGTATTTGGATGGAGAGACAAGAAAATCTGGATGGATATCTGATTCAGATGAATTGGAGGATGTTGTAGGTGTACAAGAGGTAGAAGAGACTTGAAACACTGTTTTTAATGGAGTGATATCAAGAACTTCTGTCTCAGGGATATGAGTAGGTTCTGAAGGAGTATCAGATTGTTTGGATGGTGGTTCTGATGAAACAGGAGCAAAAGTTACTTTTGTGGGTTCAGAAGTAACAGGTGCAACAGGTTCAGAAGATGGAGTATTTGATGGTGGTATGACAGAGTCTTTTTCTGGTTGAACTTCTGTGGTTTGGTTTTCTGGATGTTCAGAAGTTTGTGGTTGATCAGAGTTTTGTTTATCAGAAGGTTGTTGTTGTTTTGATGACTGTGGTTCTGATGGTTGTGGTTCTGTTGGTTGTGATTCTGTTGGTTGTGAATCTGATGGTGATGAACGTGGAATAAAGTGTTTGATGTGTATTTTGGGTTGAGATGTTTTTGATACAGAAGTAGTGTTTTGTTTTTGAGGTGAGACAGAACTAGGGGCAGCAACAGAAGTTGTTTGAGTAACAGGTGGTTTTGGAACAGACTTAATAGTTGAATCATTAATAACAACATTTTTAGAAATAGCAGAAGTCTTAGTACCTTTTAGTTTAATCCTCTTGGCAGATGCAGAGGCAGCTTCTTCAGAATCCTTTCTCTTTAAGAGATTCTTTGGCTTCTCAGCAATCTTAGCCTTCTTCTGGACAGGTTCAGATTCTGCTGCAGGCTGAGTCCTTTTCCTCTGAAGTGGTACTTCTTCTTCTTCTCCTGCATCTGGTAGTGGTTGTTTGACAAGCTGAAACACATTAGCTGGAACATGTACTCCTTCCCTTTTGCATTCCTCTATATACATCAGTACTATATGTCTGGGTTCTTCAGCAAAGAATAGAGGAAAATCAGATACTGGAACCCTCTTATTCAAATCAGACATTGTTAGAACACAGATTGGTTCTTAATAATAACTCTTTGTTTTGATGATAACTGTTAGGAAATTTATATTTAAGAATTATATACTCTAAAATTTGTTTGAGAGTTTTACTGCAGATTGAAATAATATTAACTCTCTAGAAGCAAATCTGCCTTGAATACAAGAAGTTATTCTGACTCTGAAGCGCCAGATGCATCTTACAGAAGAATCTGTTTGCTCCTTACAGAAGATCCTAAGCGTTGTCTACAGAAGGATCTGAAGCAAGAAGCTCCAGAACATTCTAAGTCAGAAGCATCTAAAGATAATCAGAAGCATCTGAAGCTGAAGCATCTGAAGCATAGAAGAATATTGATTGAAGATTTTCTCAAAGCATTAGTCTACAGAAGTTTCTGAAAGTACCTACGCTGCCTTGTACTGAAGCTCTGTGTCAAAAATGCTCTGATGATCAACACGCTGAAAGCACACATTCTGCAGAAGACTCTGATACAACATAGTTCTGAATCTCATTAGAAGACTCTGATCCATTCAGACTCTGAAGAACTTGCTGAAAACTGAAGAAGTGATTTTCAAGAATATATCCGTTGGAGCTATTCAACGTCTCTTTCCTTATTTGTGCTAGACACACTTACACAGACAAAAAGGATTTTTCTGTGCCATCTACTTCTAGGAAAGGTCACTTGATGTGAAGACAAAAAGGCTCAGACCTTTTGTGACTCTCTTTTCAACGCTCAACTTGCATGGTTCAGCTGCCTATAAAAGGGGAACTTCACTACATTCTTCAGTTACACACTTTGCTGAAAAGAAATCAATATATTCTAAAGCTCTCATTCATTCTTATTCTTCTTAGAATTTATTGTACTTAAACTTAAGAGAAAAATCACTGTTGTGATAAAAGCATTATAGAAGCATTAAATCTCTTGTATTTAATTTACATTGATTGTAAAGGATATTCCTTAAGAGGATTCAGTTAGAATCAGTAGCTCTTAAGAAGACTAAGAACAGTTGTTCTTAGGTGATACTATTGTAATCAGTTTGATTTAATAGTGGATTAAGTCCTTGTTGAGAAAGGCAAATCACTCTAGGAAGGGTGGACTGGAGTAGTTGTTAAACGAACCAGGATAAAAATAATTGTGTGATTATTTTTAAGTCTTAATTTATCATACTTATTCAACCCCCCCCCCCCCTTCTAAGTAATATCTCACCTTCAGACATATTCAGCCTCTTTGGAGCAGTAGTGAGTTCATCTACAATCTTGAGTCTCAGAAGACTTTTAGCGTTCAGAGGCTTTCCCATAATAAACTCTAATTCCTCTGTAACCCCAGCATCATACAGAGCAGCCACTAAACCATTTTCAGTGAGAAGATCTGAGATCAACCTTCCAAAAGGGATCCAAGTCCTGATCTTCTGGCCTTTTTCTTTTACAGATTCTCTAGATGCATTGATGTGATTCCACAGATGCATGAACAGAATGTAAGGAAGATCTACCTTGTTGCTCTGACTAAGGCAGTACATAAAATAGATCTGTTCATTGTTGACATAATCTGGGGAATTTGTTGACTTCCTGTGATGTATGCATCCCATGAAGATCTTGGCCCAGATCTTGTAATCAGGCTTCAGATCTTTGAATCTGTTAGAAGCTTGTCCAACTGTTATAACTTCCTCATAAACCTCCTCCATATCCACACGCCCAGCTGGCAAGTGGGAAACACCATCTGTTTCTTCATAACCTATCAATCTTCTTATCAGATCCTCTGTGATGATAATCTCTTTTCCCAGCACAGATGATAAAATAAACTTGGGATACACAGATGCATGAATCCAGAATTCCTTCACAAGTAGAGGGTAAACTGGTCCAAACAACCTATCAAAGTATTTCACCCATCCTTGAGCTCTAACAATGGAGCAAAAATCAAACCCATTGTCAGCCAGAGAGTCAAATTCAACCATAGATTCACACAGCACTTCTAGTTTATCAACAGGTGTGAGAAGTGTTCTCTTGGGAGAAGAATATGGAGCAGCACCTAAGTTGTCTGAAGTCACAACAGCCATTGTAGATTGAAACTGAGCAGTTGTTGATGAAGAAGACGCCATTGAAGAATACTTTTTCAAACACTTAGGTTTTTGGTTTTTATGCAGAGAGAACAAGAGATGAAAACGCATGTAAATTCTGAGAGTGAAAAGTGTGAAAGTGAATACACAACAAGTATTTATACTAAACACTCAGGCACATCAAAAGTCAGAAAAAAAACGCACATTTGAGCAAGCATTAAATGAAGAGAATAGAATCATTTCAAACAATAAATGCTTCTGACAATTTTGGGGGGAAAACCAAGATATTTACTATTCAAATTTCACCTCAAGCGTCTCTTCAGTTATGTACACGTCACCTCTTCAGATTTTATGTGACACGTGTTTACTTGCATGCTGTTCTGAATTCTCTCAAGAAATGAAACGTTAGCCAACGTTCAGATCCTCTAAAGATGGTTAGTTCAGAGTTTCACATCAGAAAGAATTAATCAGAATAGAATAAATAAACAGAAGAAATACTTCAGATGAATTAAGCATTTTTGCATCTGTAACAATTTGCTTCTGATAAATATCATTCTGGACAAAAATCCATACCAATATTTTTCAGAATAAAATTGAATCTATCTTCAACAAGGGGTTTTGTAAAAATATCTGCCCATTGATGATCTGTATCAACAAAGGCTAAATTTATGATTCCCTTCTGAACATAGTCTCTGATGAAATGATGCTTAATTTCTATATGTTTTGCCTTAGAATGTAAAATGGGATTCTTGGACAAACATATAGCAGAAGTATTATCACAAAATATAGAAATGTTACTCTCAAAAATTTGATAATCTTCTAGTTGACTTTTCATCCAGAGCATCTGCGTGCTACATCCAGCAGCAGCAATGTATTCAGCCTCTGTGGTTGAAAGTGCAATTGTGGGTTGCTTCTTGCTGTACCAGGAGATTAGATTTCTTCCTAGAAATTGACAACTTCCAGAAGTACTTTTTCTTTCCACTCTGTCTCCAGCATAGTCAGCATCACAGAATCCAACTAATTTGAAATCATCAGATTTTCTGTAACACAAACCCACATTAGACGTACCTTTCAGATACCTTAGAATCCTCTTGACAGCTGTCAAGTGTGTTTCTCTAGGATCTGATTGGAATCTAGCACACAGACAAACACTAAATAATATGTCAGGTCTAGAAGCAGTAAGATAAAGAAGAGAGCCAATCATACCTCTGTAGAGCTTCTGGTCTACTTTCTTACTTACCTCTTCTTTGCCAAGTGAGCTAGTAGGATGCATTGGAGTCTTTGTCAGCTTGCTGCCAGACATGTTGAATTTCTTCAGAAGTTCTTTAACATACTTTGTCTGATGTATGTAGGTGCATTCTGGAGTTTGATTAACTTGGATTCCTAAAAAGAATCTAAGTTCTCCCATCATGCTCATTTCAAATTCTGCCTGCATACATGTAGCAAACTCCTTTCCAAGCATAATATTTGTTGATCCAAAAATAATATCATCTACATAAATTTGGCAAATAAGAAGATCTTTCTTTATTGTTTTACAGAATAAAGTTGTATCCACTTTGCCTCTGATGAAATTCTTCTCCAGAAGAAAATTACTCAATCTCTCATACCAAGCTCTGGGAGCTTGTTTTAATCCATATAGAGATTTCTTTAATTTGAAAACATGATCTAGAAAATTTTCATTTTCAAAACCAGGAGGTTGGTGGACATAAACTTCTTCTTCTATAATACCATTAAGAAAGGCACTTTTAACATCCATCTGATACAGAGTGATGTTATTTTGTGCAGCAAAGGAAATAAGAAGGCGTATAGATTCTAACCTTGCCACTGGAGCATATGTTTCAGTGTAATCAATACCTTCTTGCTGACTGTACCCTTGAGCAACCAGCCTTGCCTTATTCCTCTCAACTTCTCCTTTCTCATTTAGCTTATTTCTGAAGACCCATTTTGTACCAATAATATTGAATCCTTGAGGTCTTTGAACTAGATCCCATACATCATTTCTGCTGAATTGGTTTAGCTCTTCTTGCATGGCAATAATCCAATCATTGTCTTGCAGAGCTTCTTCTACAGAAGATGGTTCAATTTCTGACACTAGTCCAAAAAGTGATGCTTCAGATGATCTTAGAAAGGATCTTGTTCTGATGGGATCATCCTTCTTTCCAATAATGACATCCTCTGGATGAGAAGCTTTAATTCTGGATGATGATCCTCTGATAGTTGACTCTTCAGAAATGTTTAGATTATTCATCTGAGAAGTTAAGGGAGTAGCATCTGGAGTTGCTTCTGGTTCCTTCACTTGAAGTTTGTCTGCTTCTGGAACTTCAGAGTCAATAAAGACTACTTCCCTATCTGCAGAGTTATCAACCTGCTTTGGCTTTTCAGAGCCAAGCTTATCATCAAATCTGACATGAATGGATTCTTCCACAATCTGTGTCTCAGTGTTGTATACTCTGTAGCCTTTAGAGCGTTCAGAATATCCAAGCATGAAACACTTTTGTGCTTTGGAATCAAACTTGCCCAGATTTTCCTTAGTGTTTAACATATAACAAATACATCCAAAAGGATGAAAATATGAAATGTTGGGCTTTTTGTTCTTCCACAATTCATAAGGAGTCTTCTTCAGAAGAGGTCTAACAGACACTCTGTTCTGAATGTAGCATGCTGTATTGATTGCTTCTGCCCAAAAATGTTTTGCCAGATTTGTCTCATTGATCATGGTTCTGGCCATTTCTTGCAAAGTTCTGTTTTTCCTTTCTACAACCCCATTCTGTTGTGGAGTTCTAGGACAGGAAAAATCATGAGCAATGCCATTTTTAGAAAAATATTTTTCAAAATATTTATTTTCAAATTCACCACCATGATCACTTCTGACTTTTATAATTTTGAAATTCTTTTCATTCTGGACTTGCTTGCAGAAGTCAAAGAACACAGAATGTGACTCATCCTTGTGTTTTAAGAACTTTACCCATGTCCATCTGCTAAAGTCATCAACAATGACCAATCCATACTTCTTGCCTCTGATGGATGCAGTTTTCACTGGTCCAAACAGATCAATATAAAGTAGTTCTAATGGTTTAGAAGTAGAAACAACATTTTTTTGATTTGAAAGATGTTTTTGAAAACTTCCCTTTCTGGCATGCTTCACAAAGAGCATCCGAAGTGAACTTCAGATTAGGGAGTCCTCTGACAAGATTAAGTTTATTAATCTGAGATATACGTCTCATATTAATATGGCCCAATCTTCTATGCCAGACCCATTGCTCTTCATTAACAGACAAGAGGCATTTAACATTTTGAACTTTAAGTTCTGAAAGATTTATTTTATAAATGTTGTTTTTCCTCTTACCACTAAATAGGATAGAGCCATCCTTCTGACTAATAGCTTTACAACATTTTTTATTAAAGGTAATATCATAACCATTGTCACTTAATTGACTTATGGACAATAAGTTATGCTTTAACCCTTCAACAAGTAAAACATTAGTAATAGAGGGAAGTTTACCATTTCCAATAGTGCCAGATCCAATGATCTTGCCCTTCTGGTTCCCTCCAAACTTCACGTCACCTCCAGATCTAAGTTCCAGGCTTTGGAACATAGACTTTTCTCCTGTCATGTGTCGTGAGCATCCAGAGTCCAGGTACCATGATTGGTGTCCTGACCTTGCTGCTAAGAACATCTGCAACAGGAATTATTTTGTTTTTAGGTACCCAGATCTTCTTGGGTCCTTTGGGGTTAGTTGGTTTGTAGGTTTGTCTAAACTTCTGTTTTGCAACATAATGTTTATTCTGACTTGCCTTGGGTTTAAACACATAAGTACTCTTCTCAGAGCTTGTGTGTTTAATGTCATTCAAGTGACCAAATTTGAATTGAGAATACAAAGGTGTCTTCCTGATGAAAAGTTTGTCAACAGGTTTTGGATTGCTTCTAGATGAAGATTCATATCCAATGCCTCTTCTGTTGTTTCCACTAACACCATAGATCATGGAAGCCATCTTGCTTCTGTCTATGCTCTTAGTGAGAAATCTCTGAAAACTGGAGTCATATTTTTCTAAAATATTTTCACATGACTTAGTCTCAGATTCAGATTCTTGTTGAGTTATTTCAAAGTCATTTTTGATTTTTAAATTTATTTCTTTTTGCTCAACAAGTTCTGTTTTTAGAAGATCAATCTCAGATTCAAGATTGCTTTTCAGCTTCTTGTATTTGAGTTTGATGTTGTTATAACTTTTAAGAACTTCTGTTAAAACTTTAATGAGTTCTTCTTTGGTAAGTTTAGCCATTACCTCTTCTGCATCATCATCAGATTCTGATTCTGATTCATATCCTGAGGTACCTTCCTCTTGATCCTCTGTGCTAGCCATCAGTGCAACGTTTGCACATTCTTCTTTTGATTCAGAAGATGATTCACACTCATCTGAGTCATCCCATGTTGCCATCAGAACCTTCTTCTTTTTGTTGAACTTCTTCTTGGGTTTTTCTTTCTGAAGTTTGGGGCAATCATTTTTGTAGTGCCCAGGTTCTTTGCACTCATAGCACACAACTTCTTTCTTGGCAGATCTTCTGTGACTAGAAGATTCCTTTCTGTTATCAGATCTTCTGAAGTTGTTGAACTTCTTTCCCTTGTGCTTCCAAAGTTTGTTAATCCTTCTGGACAACATGGATAACTCATCTTCTTCTTCAGAAGAAGATTCTTCAGAGCTTTCTTGAATGACCTGCAAAGCTTTAGCAGTTTTGTTAGATTTTAATGCAACAGATTTACCTTTATCTTTCTTCTGAGGTTCATCTTCCTCAAGCTCAATCTCATGGCTCCTTAGTGAGCTGATGGGTTCTTCTAGAGAGATCTTGTTCAGATCTTTGGCCATCTTCAGGGAAGTCACCATTGGTCTCCATCTGATAGGCAGACTTCTGATGATTTTCTTTACATGATCTGACGTAGAATATCCCTTGTCCAGAACTTTCAGCCCAGCAGTGAGAATCTGGAATCTGGAGAACATGGCTTCAACAGATTCAGAGTCTTCCATTTTGAAAGCCTCATACTTCTGGATCAGAGCCAGAGCTTTTGTCTCCTTAACTTGAGAATTTCCCTCATGAGTCATTTTAAGGGATTCAAACATATCAAAAGCAGTCTCCCTGTTTGTAATTTTCTCATACTCTGTATGTGAAATAGCATTCAGTAATATAGTCCTGGCTTTGTGGTGATTTCTGAAGTCTTTCTTCTGAGCATCTGTCATAGATTTTCTGTCAATCTTTTTGCCATCCCCATCTGTGGGATGTACATATCCATCTATGACAAGATCCCATAGATCAGCATCATATCCTAGGAAAAAACTCTTAATTCTGTCTTTCCAGTAGTCAAATTTCTCCCCATCAAACATTGGGGGTTTGGTGCTGATCCTATCCCTCTCTTCATATTTATTGTTAATATTTGACATTGAATTATCAGCCATGATAACAAATAAATATAAATATCAAAGTATATCTCTCTGGATCTTTACTGACACTGTTAAGTGGTAGCACACTCAGAACCGGAGCTCTGATGCCAACTGAAGGTGAGATAATACTTAGAAGGGGGGGGGGGGGTTGAATAAGTATTAAAAATTAAGACTTGAAAATAATCACACAATTATTTTTATCCTGGTTCGTTTAAACAACTACTCCAGTCCACCCTTCCTAGAGTGATTTGCCTTTCTCAACAAGGACTTAATCCACTATTAAATCAAACTGATTACAATAGTAACACCTAAGAACAACAGTTCTTAGTCTTCTCAAGAGCTACTGATTCCAACTGAATCCTCTTAAGGAATAACCTTTACAATCAAAGTAAATTAAATACAAGAGTATTGATGCTTTTATAAAGCTTTTATCACAACAGTGATTTTTCTCTTAAGTTTAAGTACAATAAGATTCTAAGAAGAATATGAAAATAATGAGAGCTTAGAATAATATGATTTCTTTTCAGCAAATTGTGTAACTGAAGAATGTGGTGAAGTTCTCCTTTTATAGGCAGCTGATCCAATGAAGCTGAGCGTTGAAAAGAGAGTCCCAAAAGGTCTGAGCCTTTTTGTCTTCACATCAAGTGACTTTTCCTAGAAGTAGATGGCACAGAAAAATCCTTTTTGTCTGTGTAAGTGTGTCTAGCACAAATGAGGAAAGAGACATTGAATAACTCCAACGGATATATTCTTGAATACTTCTTCTTCAGTTTTCAGCAAGTTCTTTAGAGTCTGAATGGATCAGAGTCTTCTAATGAGATTCAGAACTAAGCTGTATCAGAGCCTTCTGCAGCATGTGTGCTTTCAGCGTGTTGATCATCAGAGCATTTTTGACACAGAACTTCAGTACTTGGCAGCGTTGGTACTTTCAGAAACTTCTGTAGATTAATACTTTGAGAAACTCTTCAATAAATATTCTTCTATGCTTCAGATGCTTCAGCTTCAGATGCTTCTGATTATCTTCAGATGCTTCTGACTCAGAATATTCTGGAGCTCTTTGCTTCAGATCCTTCTGGAGACTACGCTCAAGATCTTCTGTAAGGAGCAATCAAATTCTTCTGTAAGATGCATCTGGCGCTTCAGAGTCAGGATAACTTCTTGTATCCAAAACAGATTTGCTTCTAGAGAGTTAATTTCAATTCAATCTGCAGTAACACTCTCAAACAAATTTTAGAGTATATAATTCTTAAATATAGATTTCCTAACAATTATCATCAAAACAAAGAGTTATTATTAAGAAACAATCTGTGTTCTAACATATTTAGCCCAGTTGAATGTCCATAGTGGGGAATTTGGGGCTCATCAAGTAGGCCATAAGATGAAATGACTTTGTTTCGACAAGGAATGTATTGGCCTACTATGCTGAAAGATTGCATTGAGTTCGCCAAAGAGTGCCAAGAGTTCCAGATACATGCAGGTATACAACATGTTTCTGCAAGCGAAAACTACACTCTATTATGAAGCCTTGGCCTTTTACGGGTTGGGCGTGGGATCTGGATGGTGAGATTTAACTGGCATCTTATAAAGGTTATAGATACATCCCAGTGGGCATTGGCTACTTTACTAAGTGGATCGAGGCCATGCCTTTTGTGAATGTTGATCAAGAAGAAGTGATTAAGTTTATCCCGAAACACCTAATTTATAGGTTTGGGATCCCAGAGACCATCACAGCTGATCAAGGGTCAATGTTTAACCTCAACTACAAAAGAGAGTAATGAAGGGCGTCATGAAAAATGACCAATTTAACCCTTGGTTTTTAAATAGCTGAGGAGTAAAGTTATCTGCACAAAGGTTTGATCCCCAACATCTTCCTTTTTATTATTTTCATAACTGGATGGGGCACCCAATATTAAATCTCAGTTTTGCGTAAAAAAGAGATAATAACACAATATTTTTACCTCAGATATAAGTAAAAACCGAGGGGATACCACTATATATATTTTTTTATACTTTCGTTTGTACCAGTATTACAGAACCATATCACAGAATATAAAACCATATTTTGAATATTTCTGAAACATAAACTTGTATATTTTGCCAATATCTCAAATAGAATCATTGTACCACATATATTAATTATTTACACCAAATGCAAAGTCATAATTGCACACTCTTTATAATTTTACAACAAAACATAAACAAATGATTAAACAACAAAAGCAATAATCGAAATTGAAACTTTTGTAGATTGTCCAAAGGTTCTATGCTAAGATTTGTCACTAGTAGTTATGCACCTATAATATGAACAACATTTGAAACCAATTAGGATAATCATCAACAACATTAAATCTTTAGTAAAAGGAATAAAAATAATTAAAATAAATAATTATAAATTACTAAGTGATATAAAATATTTACTTACATGTTTTCTCATAACCCCTTTTTATGATTAAGATGAATATCATGCACATCATCTGAATCATTTGCTTCAGATGAATGACGTACATGTATTGCGAAACAAGGGAGTTCATAGTTAAAATCTTGATTTTCATTAGTACTATTAGAAATATATTTTCTATGAAGAACAATTGAACATCTAGTGTTTGAAGGATCTATGACATAAAAAACTTGTTTTGTTTGAGTTGCCATAATGAACGGTCCATTCTTATAAGCTTTCTTTAGAAGATCGACCAGTGTAAATCCTAATTCATCGGTTTCTACACCAGTGTTAATGTCAATCCATTTGCACTTAAATAAAGGGACTTTAAAAACAACATAATCAATCTCCAAAATCTCCTCAATGACCCCAAAGTACGCTCTAAATGCTAGTACATGATTGCTATCTTTGGAACTAAAGAAGTACATGGATTTATCTTCAACCATAACCCTAATATTTTTCATGGTACTACGATCATCCTTTGATTTTGTATAGAATAAAAATTTAGTAATGTCATATGCACTCCAAGTAATTACATTAAACTTAAGCATATGTGACAACCATTTAATTATTTATGATGCACCACTCTCTTTTAAAACACTTTCATAAACCAAGTCATGAAACTTTTTTTTTATGTTGTTTCAAAAACCATATTTCATTCATCTATGGGAATTTTTCCTTTATAAGAATATTGTGAGCGCTCAAGTAAGGTTGAAATACATCCATATTATTCAATATATAAAAATGTGCTTGAAGAACTACATCTCAGCCAGAAGTCTTAACATTTAAACCTTGAGTACCTCTACCATTATATCTTCCATCATGACGAGACTCATGAATTCTTATTGAGTTCGCTTATGACAAATAGTTTGTACAAAACTCAATAGCTTCTTCTATGATATGTCATTCAACAATCAAAGCCTCTGTACGGTGATGATTCTTTGTATACACTTTAAAGATCTTCATGTATCATTCTACCAGATACATCCATCTTAAATAAACAAGACAATAATTCTAATCTCTCTTACTAGATGAACTACTAAGTGAACCATAATGTCAAAGAATGATAGAGGGAAAACATCTCTAATTAACATTAGATAATTAGAGCCTTATGTTCCAACTCGTCTAAATTTTTAGGATGAATGACTTTACTACATATAACATTGAAGAATAAATACAATCTAGTTATAGTTACCTTACATTTTTGGCTAGAATGGCACAGATAGTCATTGGTAAAAGTTGTTGTATCAAGACATGACAATCATGAAATTTAAATCTAACTGATTTGAGATCTTTCATTGACACGAGTTTCTTCACATGTGATGAGTACCCTTGGAGAACTTTGATACCCTGCAAACATTTGCAATTTTTTTTCTTTTTTAGACAGAGCGTGACAAACTGGGGGCAAATATGTTATATTTTCTATTTCTTTTGGGGCTAATTCTTGTCGTATACCCATCACCATCATCTTCACGAGATTTCTTAGTATCTTTTGTCTTTCCTTTGATGTTTAGAAATATTCCAATCAAACTATCACATACATTTTTCTCCTACAAAAGTCTTAAATATTTAATCGATGGCATTAAATAATATTCATGTCGTTTCCTGGTTGTTTTGGACCCGAAATCATCACCGATAACATCATATATTTGCGCTTCATGCACAACCATGAGAAGAGCAAGCCACGGTGTATGGTTAATACTCAAATTACCAAAAGGTTTCATTCCGTCGGTGGCAGGTCCAAGCCTAAGGTTCCTCGGTTCAAGGGAGAAATCTGAAAACAAGGAATCAATTTTCTTTCATTGCAATGAATCAGCTAGATGACAAATTTTTCCATCACACACTCTTTCGTTTGCATGCCATCTAGTATTTTTAGCGTCATTTATATTAGCAAACAATCTTTTGAACATTTGAATTATCAGTAGTGTTTTGAATCAGATGTCTTGAAACAAAATATAAACGGTTTCTTTATGATCAAGAAACACACAAGGGTTAGGTTAACAAAGAAAACAAGGTAAAACAACAAGGAACAACAAGGATTGATTATGAACTACTATTCTTTCCTTACTCTTAGAACAAGATTACAAGTATACAAGAATAACAATACAACCTCTCTCTCTCTCTCTCTCTCTCTCTCTCTCTCTCTCTCTCTCTTGAAATTAGGATTTTATCTTCCTATTTTTCCTTATGCCAAGATTGAGAAACTAGCATCCTATTTATAAAAAAAATAGCACACTAACCTAATGGGCTTTTTAACAATTACCCATTACAAGCTAACTTAGGGTACAAGCTAACTTAAACCATTGATCTTACAAGTAAGACCCAATTCAACATGCTAACAAACCTAGCAATATTGACTAATGTGTGTTAGAACAAACTTCGACTACAACACGCATTACTCCGATAGCAACATGTGAACATACTTCGACCTCATGCTTAATTCCTGTCAAACCAGAAGTTACCCTTCGACCATATTAGAGTTCAATCCAACATCTCACAAGTAGGTACCACATCACCTTTGAAGGAACACCCTTTCTAGTTACATTGTCATCGTCTTTAACACCATTTTCCTTCTGCTTGTAGCGTGACTCCCCACATCTGGGGCACTCCTTCAATTTTTCATACTCTTTCCTATATAATATACAACCATTAAGACATGCATGTGTTTTGACATAGTTCAAACCCATTGGACATAATATCTTCTTGGTCTTATAACTACAGTTCGGCGATATGTTACCTTCTTGAAGCATTTCTTTCAAAATTTCAAGCAATTCAATGAAACTTCTATCCGTCCACCCACATTTTCCCTTAAGATGAAATAGTCTTAACATAGCTGATAATCTTGTAAAACTTTTGCATCCCAAATACAACGACTCTTTCATGTCTCTTTGCAAAGTATCTACCACATTAACTTTCTTGAAAGCATCTACTCCAATATCACGAATCATGTCTTTTAGAGTATATTCATAAATTCATCAGCATCTTCAAATGTATGTGACATAGGTTTTTTTTTATCACGTTATCATACCTCGTATAAATTTGTATATTTTCATCACAACCTAAATGATTGAATATAACAAACTTCTTTTTATAAATTAGGAGGAAAACAAACATTTTTTTAGGAGGAAAATTTTCAAATTTCTCCTAAATAAAAAAAATCCAAAATTAATTTATACATTTAATTTAAAAAAAATAATATTAATATATAGTAACAATGTAAAAGAAAATTTATACACTTCCAAATATGCATAGCCTTTAAATTTTTATATTTTTTTAAATTACATGTATAGTATTATATATATGAATGATGTAAATTTTTTTATACAAACCAAAAGATTAATTATCTATAGTGTAAAAAGTTTTATATATCAATTTATCATCATTATCTGTTGTATTATTTTATAAATTATTAAAATAAAAGTCAATTTTTTTTATTATTCAAGGTCTGCAATTAATTAACAGTATAAAATTCCTTTAAATTATCAGTATATTATATTCGAATATAAATTAATTTCTTTTAAAAACTAATTAAATACAATTAAATTATTCATATTTATTATATAAGCGGTGGCACTGTTTTCAACCATCATCTTCTTAATTCTTCATCAATCTTCAGAATGTTTCCCCCCCCCCCCAATTAATACTCTCTGTTATCATCACATGCAACAATTAAATGTTTTGATAAGCTTCAAATTAATAATATAAACTTTTTCTTTTCAAATTATCTTGAGTAACTCTACACTCTTCTTCCTCCTCTATATAAGTCTCCACTCCACCCATTTCCCCATCAATTCAACAACCTAGAGCTTCACTAAATTTACCACTTTATGGCTTTACAAAGATCTTACACAATGACTTTGAATCCATTACTGTTCTTGTTTTGTTTGTTTGCAGTGATGAACAACTTTGTGACGATAAGTGGTGCTAGAAAACTCAAGAATTTCCCACCAGATGAGAAAGAAGTTATTGGTGGTGCAAAGGTAGAAGAAGATCAAGTTGATCCAAGTAAGAATAACATGGAAAATACAAAAGTAGATAAGAATCAATATTTACCACCCTTTCCATTTCCAACTCCTACACTACCACTCCCTGCATTTCCTCCACTCCCTCCCATCCCCGGTCTTCCAGTCCCTCCCATCCCCGGTCTTCCAGTCCCTCCCCTTCCTATACCTTCTCCACCTATAGCGTAATAAGAGAATATGTAATAATAGTGTTGATACTATATGTATGAGAGTGTTAACTTGATTATGCTACAAGTTGTATGGTTTTTATTTTAGTATATAGCTATATGTACCTTTCTAATTTTTAACTATTATAATAGACTATGGTTGGTTTATTTTTGGTTTATTTTGATTTCTAGATGTTTTTTATAAAATAATTGTTTATGGATTAGTCAGTGGTGTTGGGTTTTAAGAGTTTTTTTTATTTAGTTAAACACAAATAATTCTTATTAAACCAAATTTATACGATCCTACAGTGTGTTGTAAAAAATTCACAAAATAAATACTTTGTTTTTTCTTTTCAAGGTATCACTAATTATTTTACATGAAAATCACTCAATCTTAGTTGTTTGCATCACAAGAGCTTACTATTATCTACTCTTTTTTTTAAAAATAAATATTATATATATATATATATATATATATATATATATATATATATATATATATATATATATATATATATATATATATATATATATATATATATATATATATATATATATATATATATATATATATATAAAAGTTTTCAAAAAGGAACCAACAAAAGAAGGATACTCCGTGTAGGAGAGATACTAAAAAATGTTATAATTTTTATTTACCAAACAAATGATAGTTTCAAAAATATTATCAAAATGACAATGTTTGAAAATCAATCAACGTGCATTCGTCAATTGGTTTGGCGAATTAGGCCAACCAATTTCCAAGGGATTCGCCATTTGGTTTGGCAAATGGGTTTGTTTGTGGGCTTTCGCCCATGCAATTGGCGAATTGGTTTGTGTTTTAGGGTTTGAATTTAATTATCATATAATATATTTTCGTTTTCATATTTAAAAGTCTTAAAATTTAATTGTTTTTTTATTTTAATTATTATTATTATTAACCATAAAATATATTAATTTATAATCTAATTAATATTAATATAATTAAAATATATTCGTAAGCATAAAGTGATAATAAAATGAAATTATATTAATTTATAATGTAATTAAAAATACACGAACAAAAATATAAATATAATGAAAATTACAAAAAAAACCCTAATGATCGGCTCTATCCAAGTGACCACCGGTGCCACATTGGGGGGACGCGTGTTGCGACGAGGTCTTCGATGAGGTTGTTGTGGTGTGTCAGGATGTTGTGTGTTGAGTTGTGGTGGAGGGTTCTGTTGGGACGGCCCCGGCGTATCAGCTAGATCTTGCATCATTTCACCCCAATAGCCGGGAGGTCCCATGTCACATGCACTTCCGTAGTCAAGGCCAATGCCCATGTTTTGGTACGATTGTCGGGGAGGGTGGGTGGAGTATGGACGGTATGGTTGTCCGAAAGTGTACATGGAGTTGGGTTGGTCTAGGTGTGTTGGTTGTTGTGGGGTGTGGTAGTTAAATAGTGGGTGGTTGGAGGTATAGTTGGAGGGGGTAGGGTCGAATGAGTTGTCCGGGATATAGGTGGCAGGGGGAGGATCAAAAGACATATCAGGGCTGTACTGGTTAGATGGTTGAGGCTGGGATTGGATTGGTGGCATGTAAGGTTGTTGTTGTTGATAGGGGGTATATGTTGGCATGGATTGGGGGGTGTCTTCGTATGGTGGTTGTTGTTGATGGTCTTCGTATGGTGGTTGTTGTTGATGGGGGGTGTCTGTTGGTATTTGTGGGTATGATGAAGAACCGCGTTCCCTTGGATCGGCCAAATAGGTTGGCTGGGACAGGAAAGGCTGGGTTGTCGTGACAGAACTAAACCAAGTCATATATTGAAGACTTGGCCTAGCCCCGTGCACAATAATGTCGGTTAAGACGTATTGCCTTCTTCTTTTCCAAAGTACACGCAACTACTTTGCAAACTCCTTCCAATCACCAACCATCCACTATGCGTCTACCCGTTTTTGATGCCACTTCCCCAAGTCTACGGGAGCATCTGGAATATCTTAATGCATCCCAAATTGGAGTTTCACCCGATCACTTTGGTGCATCTCCACCGTAGTGAACCTAATTATAGGTGTTTTTGTTGTCCACACAGCGGCATCGTCGGGGTTGGGCTGGTGGTCGAGACCCTCGTACGGCATCCAGACAAACTACAATATAGTTGTAAAATTAGGTTAGACAGGATGTGTGAAGTTTATGCATATACATTAAAAAAATTAGGGTAAATAGCTTACATCGTTTGGCCCAAGGTGGTCAATTAGGTTGCGGTATTGAATTATAGAGTGCCTTGGACATTTCTCATAATTCATCCCGGGTACAGACCACCTAAAAAAATAAACACAAGTTAGAAATTATTAACTGAAATAGAATACGTAGATGCTAAATACTGTTGAAAAGATACTTACTTTTTTGCGTAGGGGAACGTAAAAGAATTTCTGTTTATTGGAGCAAGCATTGGCATCCTCGACCAACCCCAAGCTTGCAAAAGATAGGCACAACCAAAAAAAGTACAAGAATTTTTTTTGGACGTCTTACAAAGTGCGCTATATAGATGGGCGAGGACTGCTGATCCCCAGCTATATTCACACACTTTGTTGATATTACGCAGTAATGGTAAATACATAGTATGAATTGTATTTCCAGTGCCGTCTGGAAATAAAAAGTGCTCAAATAAAATCATAATATAGCACCGAGTTTTGAGTATTTTCTCATACTCGGTGCTCTCATCCGTTAAAACAATACCATTGTATTGTTCTCTCAGGTATTTTAAGTTAATCCCCTGACCCCTCGGGCGGCCCTTGCTTGCCGCCTGAGGTCCGTCCTCACAAAGAGGGGCGCCCAATAAATCTTCACAAAGTCGGTCAGGGACACCAACTTTGCCGTTGACGGCCTTACCATCAATGTGTAGGCCGAGCAACATATAAACGTCCTGGAGAGTCACAATACACTCACCACAAGGAAGGTGAAATGTATGTGTCTCCGGTCTCCAGCGTTCTAACAACGCTAGAATAAATTTTGTGTCAAGGGAATAAGATTTGATTTCGATCACATGCCCAAACCCACAATGTATAAGATAGTTTGTAATGAGGGGGTCGTGTGGTATGTAATCATGCACACGACACCAAAACCTTGATACATCCTGCAAAATAATGAAGTAAAATTACTATAGTTTTTTTAGACAAAATTACTATAGTTTTTTTGGACAAAATGGTAAAACATAGACATGAACAAAAGGACTTACAAACTCGGCGATGTTTTCAGCCGTCCCTCTATGAGAATCACCCATGGTTAGTACAGACATTGTCGAGAGTTGGGAGTTTGAAAGTTTAAGAGTTTCAGACTTTGAGAGTTTGCGAGTTTGAGAGTAGGAGAGTAAGAGAGTAGGAGAGTAAGAGAGTAGGAGACTTTAAGTGTGAGTAGAATTTGATGGGTAAATACCCCATATTTATATTCCAAGAGTGGATATGGTTTAAGTGCATGCTTGACACTTGTGAAGAGATATGTGTTGTGTGAGTGCATGCTGAGCACTTGTGATGAGATATGTGTTGTGTGGGTGCATGCTGAGCACTTGGCGTGACATATGTGTTGTGTGGGTGCATGCTGAGCACTTGGCGTGACATATGTGTTGTGTGAGTGCATGCTGAGAACTTGGCGTGACATATGTGTGGTGTGAGTGCATGGTTGACACTTGGCTTCAGCTATGCGTAAATGCAGTGTCTTTTTTGTAAAAGGATGCAGATCACATGTGAAAAAATGAGATTCCTTCAGTGTAGCGTCTAATCAAACAGGCTACATGGCATTTATTGTAATGCAGTTTCCCGTCTAATGTATGAAAGCAGATGCTCGTAGGCCTGCATGCAAAATGTAGGGATGCAGATCACATGTGAAAAAAGGAGATTCCTTCAGTGTAGCGTCTAATCATACAGTGGTTCATTCATTGCATAGTGTGATTTTTTATTCATCATATTATATAATATTTTTATTCATCGTAATGTGATTTATTTCATCATATTATATAATATATTTAGTATATTTAAGTCAAAGTGTGATTTCTTTCATATTATACTATTTTCCATATTATACTTTGTTCATATTATGGAGCATGCGTGATAAATGAACATCACATGTAAATGCAGAACTTTGCATTGTCACTTCATATCAAGTCTGTTGTTCACGTTATTGATTATGGAGCATGCGTGATAAATGAAAGGCAGACAGATATTCCTGACTTGAACATCACATGTAAATGCAGAACTTTGCATTGTCACTTCATATCAAGTCTGTTGTTCACGTTATTGATTATGGAGCATGCGTGATAAATGAAAGGCAGAACTTTACTGATACATGCAAAAACACCAAGCCCATTTTATAAAGCCTTTATCAAACACTCAAACATTCAGAAACACTAAGGCCATTATATAAAGCCTTTATCAAACACACTCAAAGACTCAAACACACTCAAAGACTCAAACACACTAAAACACTAAAACATTGTAACACTCCATTATTCAAACACCATAATTTCCACAATGTCTCAAACAACACAACACATGATTGTCGCTCATATGAATGGCGAAGCTTTCGAATGTGAGGTCTCGGGATACACTTTCAGAAACACGGAGGTTACAAGATTTTAAATTGACAGAAGGTCTAATTTTTTACACCTGAAGTCAAGAATAGAAAAAAAACTGCACTGCGGTCCAGTTGGCCAAATAATATACAAAAACCCAGTATTCTTTGGCGGACTTGATTCGTGCAAATTTTTTCCTTTAAAGGTGCGAGATGATGAAGACGTGCGTAACATGTTCCGCACTCACGAGTATTCAGGGTTCTCAGAAATTATGGTATACGTTACGTTACAACAACAACAACTGTCTCAACAACTAGATTCGTCACAAGTTTTTTGCGATTCTGAAGATGAACACCCCGAAGTCAATGTCGTTGACGAAGAAGAAGAAGCAACTGAAGTCATTGTTGACGAGATGGTGAACAATCTGGAGGATGAAGTTCAACATGACCATGTCTATTGTCCACCAAAACACATGACTGATATCACCTTAGTTGATGATGCACCCGCAACGGATGTTTTCTACAACCCCAACTACACAACACCGGGCCAACTTAAAGAGGGTGACGAGTTTCGTACGAAACAAGATTGTGTCCAGGCTATCAAACAGTTTCACATGGAATTGTCAGCCGATTACATAGTTGATCACTCAAATCCAACGCGGTATATGATCTATTGTCGTAACGAGGAGTGCCCGTTCAAATTAACAGCATCTTTCAGGAAGAGAAGCGATTCCTGGAAGATAGGGTCAATGGGTCCGTCCCACAGCTGTATAATCTCGAATCCAATGCAAGACCATCGCAAACTCAACTCTAAGTTGATTTGTGATGAGATTCTATCAGTCGTTAGCGACAACCCATCTTTGAAGGTGAGTACCATAATTGCACATATGGTACAAAGGTACAACTACACTCCTTCGTACCGAAAAGCCTGGATAGCCAGGAATAAAGCTGTTGAAATGGTGTTTGGAAATTGGGAGGAGTCATACAAGGAACTGCCTAAATTCCTAGTAGCCCTTAAACACTACTCTCTAGGAACTGTTGCGATATTGGAGACGATGCCTGCTTGTACACCAGACGAGAGTTATGTTGCTGGAAATGGAATTTTCCACATAGTCTTTTGGGCGTTCGAACCATGCATCAAAGGGTTTGCATTTTGTAAACCTATAATTCAAATTGATGGAACCTGGCTTTACGGGAAATATAAGGGCACACTTCTGATGGCTGTGGCACAAGACGAGAACAACAACATTTTCCCGATAGCCTTCGCCATAGTCGAAGGGGAGACTGCTGGGGGTTGGAGTTTTTTCTTAAAAAACCTACGCTCATACGTGTCTCCCCAACCTAACTTATGTTTGATCTTCGATCGACACCCATCCATCGAGAGCGATTACAACAACCATGACAACGGTTGGCAGGATCCTCCATCGACCCACATCTATTGCATAAGGCATATAGCCCAAAATTTCATGAGGGAGATCAAAGACAGGACGCTGCGGAAGAAGGTTGTGAACGCGGGGTATGCACTAACTGAACCAACATTCAGATACTACCGTGACGAGATCAGACTGAACAACGCGGATGCATTAAGATGGATTGACGGCATTGATAGGGAGAAATGGACGCGGGCATACGACAATGGGGTGCGATGGGGCCACATGACAACCAACCTCGTCGAGTCAATGAATTCTGTTTTCAAGGGAATTCGAAACCTCCCAATAACTGCTTTGGTAAAGGCAACCTATTTTAGGATGGGATCACTTTTTGATAGCAGACGTACGAAGTGGGGTTCGGTATTACAATCGGGTCAGCTGTACAGCGATACTGCAATGAAATTCATGAAAGACGAAGCTGGCAAAGCCAACACCCACGTGGTCACAATATTTGACCGTACAGCTGGTTGGTTCAGTGTTGCCGAGGCTATAGATCACAATGAAGGAAGGCCCAGGGGATGTTATCATGTTGAATTAGATAAGAGCTGGTGTGATTGTGGAAAGTTTCAAGCATTCCGTATGCCTTGCTCTCATGTCATAGCAGCTTGTTCAAAGGCGCGCCAGGACCCAACCAACCTTCTTTCTGCAGTTCACCAAGTCATTAGTCTATGCAATGTCTACTCATGCAGTTTTCAGGTGTTGGCAAAGGAAGACTATTGGCCAGAATACGAAGGCCAAATTGTTTGGCATAATGACTTGATGCGCAGGAAAAAGAAGGGTCGGCCTAACAGCACGCGCATACGAACAGAGATGGATACCTCAGATAAGCTAGTGAGATTGTGTAGTTCGTGTCGGCAACCAGGACACAATCGTACGACATGTCCAAACGTAGGAACAAGCAGCAGATCATAGTTTCATTTGTAAACGTGTCCATTTAATTCAATAGTAACTTTCATTTAATTAAAATCAAATTTCATTCTATTACAAGCAGAAGTAACTGCAACTTTCCTTCTATTACAAGCACAGTTAACTTTCATAAATTAAACAAACATAACAACAAAGTAAAGACATAAAACAAAACACTGGAACAGAGCGTCTACGATATCACGACCATCAACTTTATCTCCTTTGGTGTCAACATCATCACAAGGACGTCGGCATCATTTTCCACTTTTCTCCATTCACGAGTAACTCCGTTTCTATCGGTCTTCTCCACCAACCTCTCAATTTTCCTAATCTTTTCTCCTGGAGCAATATCCCCTTCTAGCCAGCGGTGGAGCACCTTCATCGGAGGCTTTGTTGCTGAAAACACCACAAGGGCATTTCTTTTCATTATATCAAACGTTGGAAAAGGTTCCTCCGATGCTGATGGCGAAGAAGAAGAACGTTGATTTAGAAATGCAGACATTATGGACTCCACTCAACTCAAACTGCACTACCACTTTAGTCTTTTAGGAAATAATGTTGTGAAAACAAACATGTGTTTGAGCTCGTATTTATAGCCAAAAAAAATGATAATTAAAAAGTGATAAGTTAGTGCGCAAATAAATCACAACAAGTGAAAATAAAATGCAAAAAAAAAGCAAAAACATATTATACAAAAGGATTGATCCTCCTCAGGGATCAAACCCAGGCTAGCAAGGTGAAATGCGCATTTGATGACAAAGTGATTACCACTGGGGTGGCTATACATCCATTGATGAATGCCACCCCAAAAATATATAAGGGAAGTTTAAAACCCAAGCTGGGCAATTTAGCAAGCAAACCAATTTATTTTAAATTTATAATTTCATAAAATAATTTAACCTTTTAAACTTAATTTTTTTAAGTTTATTAATAATATAAAAATAATTAAAATCAAAATCAAAATATAAATTATATTATAAATTAATATTAATTAGGGTTATTTTTTTGTAATTTTTATTATATTTATATTTTTGTTCGTGTATTTTTAATGACATTATAAATTATATTATAAATTAATATTAATTATATTAATATTAATTAGATTATAAATTTATATATTTTATGGTTAATAATAATAATAATTAAAATCAAAAAACAATTAAATTTTAAAACTATAAATATGAAAACGAAAACCCTAAAACACAAACCAATTCGCCAATTGCATGGGCGAAAGCCCACAAACAAACTCATTCGCCAAACCAAATGGCGAATCCCTTGGAAATTGGTTGGCCTAATTCGCCAAACCAATTGGCGAATGCACGTTGATTGATTTTCAAACATTGTCATTTTAGTAATATTTTTGAAACTATCATTTGTTTGGTAAATAAAAATTATAACATTGTTATTTTAAAAAAAAATTCAACCAACAGAAGAAGGATACTCCGTGTAGGAGAGATACTAAAAAAACAGAATTTTTTACTACTGAACCGTATTTTTACAAAATATATCCGTATTACCATTCAATTCAAACATATATTCCATATTACTATACCGTCCATTACAAGGACGAGCCTTATTTAAAAACAACAATACCGTCTATAGAATGGACGATATATTATAAATAATTAATATATATTAATATAAATATTATAAATAATCAATATATATTAATATTAATAATTAATATATATATATATATATATATATATATATATATATATATATATATATATATATATATATATATATATATATATATATATATATATATATATATATATATATATATATATATATATATATATATATATATATATATATATATATATATATATATATATATATATATATATATATATATATATATATATATATATATATATATATATATATATATATATATATATATATATATATATATATATATATATATATATATATATATATATATATATATATATATATATATATATATATATATATATATATATATATATATATATATATATATATATATATATATATATATATATATATATATATATATATATATATATATATATATATATATATATATATATATATATATATATATATATATATATATATATATATATATATATATATATATATATATATATATATATATATATATTAATATGTATTATTAATATAATTATATCAATATATTAACAATTAATATAATTATATTAATTTTAAATATATTAACAATTAGTATAATTATTATTAATATATTAATAATTAATATTAATTGTATTAATTTTAAATATATTAACAATTAATATAATTATTATTAATATATTAATAATTAATATTAATTATTAATATAATTAATAATAAATAATATAAATTAATTTTAACAATTAAACTTTACTATTTTAGTACAACTGTCATTATAATAGGCCGATTCTTTTTCTTTAAAACAGTTATGTTTTTGCAATCGACGGATTGTTTAAATATTTTAGTATTTAAATATAGTTACGACATTGTATTGGATATTTTTTTTTGAATATTTTATTATTTAAATATAGTTTTGGCACTGTAATAAGCGAATTCTTTAAATATTTTATTATTTAAGTAAAATACAGAACTGATATAAATAGTGTTATAGTGGAAACTATTTTTTTTTATATCTATTATAATTTTCTTCTATTACTTTTAACATATATATTTGTCATTACGGAAAGGGATTTTTTCGAGAGAGAAACTACTGTGGATATGATTTTTTGGAACATCTGTAGTTTGGAGCAACTACAAAGAGAGTTGAATCGTTGGTTAGACAGAGACATACAAGAAGGAGAAAAATTAGAAGTATTGAGAGGTACGATGCCCGACGTGGGTGGGTGTGAGTTAAGAATGATAAGGAAGCAATGAAAATGATTAGAAAGGAATCAGTGACCTACCACGCGTCATTAGTTGTTGCCTTCACCGGAGTAGTGGAGCAGAAAATGGGGTATACCTGCAAGATGCTCTGATACTTAAGTAAGTACCGAAACTATAGAGAGCAAGTACAGAGAGAAGATGTGATGAATCAAATAGCCGACCCTCTAGTGAAAGAGGATATTTATAATGTGCCCCCAGCGTAGAGCTAACGATTACATTGCATTGGGTCGGATTGCCAAGCCCAACATAAGTAACTGACATGGCTTACGTGGCATAGTGAAGACCATCACGTGGTCTTCTCCCTAGATCAATTGTCCCATGATCTTCGGAAGGTGGGTTGACCATCTCTTTCGGAAGTTGGTAGTTTCCTGATGACGTATTTCCGCGTGGGGGAGCATGTGGAGAACGTGGGGGGAGCGCGTGGGCTTCCCTGTCAAGAAGGTCTTCTGCTCGACGGATGTGCCTTGTTGAGGCTCCTGCCCAACAGAGGAAATTGGGCCTTGTTGAGCCTCATCATCATAGCCTTGGGTTGGGCCTTCCTGGCTGAAAGGCAGGTCCCAGTCCAGTCCAGAACAGGAGCCCCCTAAGTCGTTGCTCCGAGGTGGAGGAGTAATGACTTAAGAGCAGGTCGAAATTTCGAGGACCTCTTCGGAAGAGGGTATTTGCCCAACGTATGGAATTGGGAGTCGTTTATTATGTCGAGAGTGGAGGCATGTCGGGGAGTCTGACGGGGAGACAGATAAATTGCTGAGCCTTTGGAGCCGCCATGTGTCAGGCAGCCATTGCTTAGCTAAGGCAGCTAAGGGTAGGGGTGCTTGAGTTCCTAGGGGCACCTCGAGTACCGTGTTAGGCTTATAAATAGGACCGATCCTACTCCACTTCCCACTTTTTGCTCATATCGCTCACGGTGCCGCTCCTCTTCCTTTTCTGCTTCACGTTCTACACCGCAATGTCTGCCGTCTGTCGACGTGTCGTCCGCCGTGTCACCTGCCTAGAACTGCTGTCTCAAGTAAGTTTTGTATGCTTTTGTTCTATTTTTCTCACTTTTGTCCCATTTTTCTTACTTTTCAATGATCCCACAGTGGACTTGATGAATGTCCTGAGGAGATCGGGGAGTTTCCGGTGAATACGTCGGGGCCCCCTTGAAAAGAAAGTAGGGTTAGGATGAATCTCTTGGGGACCAGCGGTGAAGCCCCCGAGCATGTAGGCTAATTTTGGATGAATTTCTCGGGGATAAATGATGAGTTCCTCGAGCACGTAGGATAGGTTTTGATGAATCCCCTGGGGACAAGCGATGAAGTCCCCGGGGAGGCACGATAGTTTGGAAGAACCTTGCGGGGACAAACGAGGAAGCCCCGGGGAGGTATGACAGTTTGGACGCAGTTCTTGTTGGATAGTTTCGTGTGACTTTCCAGGGACAAATGGTCAAAGTCTCGGGGTCCGCTCGCGTTTGCTGAGGCGGTACAGGCCCTGCCCATACGAATCTTCCCTCTTCACCCTTTCACTTGATTTGCGATGGAAGAGTGGATTTGATATTGAACGTCAAATTCACAAATTTCCTCTGCTTTTCATGTGTAAATGGATGCTTGGGACCAAGGAACTATTGAGAGCGACGACGAGCCAAACTCTCCAATGGCGCAGATCGGCGAAGAGCGTGGGAGATCTGCTGTGGACTGGGCCGGGGAGGAGCCTTTGAGCATCTCCTCTCACTTTGTTGTGGATGAGTCTGACGCTTACGCCAACATCGAGGGTTGTCTCGAGGGTTCCATTGTTAATTGGAAAGTGTACAAACCGCGGGAAAACCACCAGATATGCTCAACGTTCAAGGGGATAAAGTTCCCTATGTACGAGTTCACCTTCTAGGAGGCGGGGATGCGCCTGCCCTTCACTAACTTTCTTCTAGGGTTTTTTAAATTATTTGGCTATCACCCCCACAAATTCATCCCAACGTAATCGCGTTCGTGCGAGCGTACGAGCTCGTTTGCCAACATCTTAATATCGGGGCCACTCTTTCCCTCTTCTTCCGTATCTTCCACCTCCAAAGACAGACGATCGATAGCCGACACAACTGGGTGTCTTTAAAGCAATTGAGGAGGCTATTTCGGGCATATATGGATTCTATCTGGCATTTCAAGGATCGATATTACGTCGTCAAGCCCGTTACTCATGTGGTCGTGGATTCACTTTTTGACCTCGAGGACCGAGAAATGGACGGACAGTCCGAGGAAGTCTCGGTGTTGAATATTCCTCTGGTTTGGACGGATGAGCACTTCAACAAGGGCACGAATAACTATATAGTGTGGTCGGGCTCGCTGAACACCGAAGACCGGGCGGCTTACCAGAAGCTGGTCACTTTTGTGGCTAGTTTCACCGTTGCAAAGTGGGAGACTCCAGATGGGAACTTTATCCTCGATGCACTCGGGGAGATTTGTACAGAGTCGCGTTTGATCAACATGAGGGCCTTCCTCGAATGTGCATTCAATGAGGAGGCTCTGCGCCTCTTAGGTAGTAGGTTTACTTTATTTTCTGCGTGCTCATCATTGGTTTGTTATGCTAACTTTGTTTGTTTTTCTTTTGTAGGAAAGATGTCGAGCATGCGTGAACGCATGAAGAGGTTGGCGACCAACAAGGTCGGGAAGAAATATGGAAAGGGTAGGGTTGCCTAGGTGCAGCAGATGCCTGGTTTCGACTCTTAGCCTGCTGGTTTGTCTTCTTCTCCCTAGAGAAGCCAGCCCCCTCCTCACAAAGAACGCCAAAGAGACTGTGGATTGTCAGGCCAAAAATCGTCGACCTCACCGATGGTAGTGCCGAGGATAGGTTCGTGCTCCCACCCTGTCATCCGCAACCTACATTCTTCTGTGGGACCATCTCTCCCGTGGTGGGTACCACAGAGACAAAAGCCATCTTGGGTGCTGATCAGAAGACGAGGAAGAAGTTCTGACGGAGGACCTGGCCGCAGTGATTCAGGTCTTCGAGACGGCTATGGCCCTCAATGATGAGGCTTGCTTTTCAGCTGACTTCTCCAAACTGCAGGCTGACCTGGCGACCGTCAAGGTGGAGAGGAGCAAACTAGTTACTAATCTCGACCAAGCGAATGAAGATAGCGCTGCCTAGCATAAGCTTCATGGTGATGTGGAGAAGTAGTTGAAGGTCACATGCAAAGAGAGGGCGATGCTCTTGACGCAGATCGAAGTATTGGAGGCGGCTTCGCAGCCTGCGGAGGACGAGACTGATGAAGAAAAGCTCATGGAATCCCGTGCATCCCTGGTGTGTAGGATCCGACAACTCGAATAGGATTGCCTGGGGGCACTTGAGGTGGGCTACGACAGTGTCGTGGAGCAGCTCCAGCTCGTGAACCCGGACATCTCGTTTACCACCGCGAAGACGGGGCCCTTCCATCAAATCGTCGAGGGTTGCATGGTCGCGCCGGAACCCGAAGAGGAGGATGAGGCTCTGATCAAGGATGGTGGCTTGCAAGAGGGAGCCCATTAGTTTGATAGGTGTAATCAGTTAGAAATGTTATGTTAAATGTTGTTTTTAAGTATTTTTATTTGTCTTGATATCTGTTGTATGTGTTGTGTTGTTTATTTAAGCATAAAGTTGTTTGTTTTGTGATATTTGATTTCTTGTTAGTTATACTTGGTACTCAATGATTAATGGTTCAGAAAATTGAGAAGCTTGATATTAATCTGAAAATGATACATGATAACAAAATATAATATTAACTATTACTAGTTTCGACATTGAGACACCAAGTTCGGTTGTGACCAATTTGACGACAACTGGAACATTTTCTCTCAAGCTTATCAACCTTATCCATTTTCGTTCTGATACATGTGCTCACTGGGCAACCTTTCTTGTTCCTCTACATTCTTGAATTATGGAAAATTTGATCTCCTTCATAAACGGACAAATATTCATCGTATGACAGCACTGAAAAGCTTGTGTTGTAAATCCCAAACAGGTTTGTAACCCTATAAACGTTGGACAAAAGAGCATAGGCATCGTGTCGCACATTAGAACATGCAACGATAACATATGAACAAGAGACACGATATGCCTAAAACTTTTTGCAGTCACACCAACCGTTTATTAGGTTGATCTTGTAATGTCTCATAGGCTTCCCCTCACCGCGGTCCATTGTCTCCTTCACACTGAAAATATTGTTAGTGTAGTAAAATTTTTTGATTTGATGTGTACTGGATTTTTCTGTTTCTTCTTTCATCACTTTAACCCAATTGTCTGTAAATGTTTGGCCCGAATTCAACACTACACTACACTTTGCACCCCTTTTAGCAAATAATAATCCTAGTCTATAGTATGTTGCACTTACTAATGTTGTAATGGAAGAATTACGAATTCCTTTAAAGATAAAATTCATTGGCTCAACAAGGTTGGTTGTCATGTGATCCCAATGTCGACCCCCGTCAAATGCTCTCGTCCATTCAAGACACGCCAACACTGTAAAGATGTAGACATCATAAAGTCTTCCGCCCATTCAGCATGCGGTTGTTAGGGCTATTGATAGGGTGTCGCCCATTGAAAAGGAGAAAGCTAGACACGTCATAAGTGTGTCATCTATTATAATGGCAGAACTCAACGTATTTTGAATTTTTGCCATGCATGCAGAAGACACGTTAATGGCATGCATTTAATACAATCAACAACAAATTTATATCTCTACTAGGGCTGGCAATGAACCAAACCAACTCGAAGATAGTTCGGAATTCGACTCGACAATTAAATCGTTGAACTAGGTTCATGAACCAAATGAGTTGAGTATGAGCGAAAAATTAAGTTCGTTAACTAAATGAGCTGAACTTGAACTATACATAGTTCGACTCGTTAGGTTCATGAGTCAACTCGATTACATATGAAAAGAATTATACTGTCTTTAAGATTAGGTTTAAATATTTACTTCAAATCTTAGACAAATTTAATCTTCAATTTAGTAGTTTTTGAATTAGACTCTCAAATGTATCTCTTGAAAGTTGTGTAGGTTTTGAATTAGTAGATTTCGAAGATAAAGTTAAATTTCAATATGATAACTTTTATTTTATTTTAATATTTTATTTAAAATATATATATTTATTTAAAATGTCAAATATACTAAAAAATATATATATTTAAAAAAATAGTTTTTAAGTTCGTGAACCATGTGAGCTGAACCTAATGAGATGAACCTAACGAGTCGAACCGAACTGTTCGTGAACTTATAACGAGTCGAGTTTGAGCTTAAAAAAAAGTTCGTGTCAAACTCGAACTCGAACTCGAATTCGAACAATTCTTAACGAGTCGAGTCGAGCTGAGGTGAGTTCGACTCGACTCGACTCATTTCCAGCCCTAATCTCTACCAATATTACATACCAGCATAACTCACATTTATCATCTCCACCAACATACATTTTCTATAAACAGATTACCATCTCTTTTACACAATTCATCTCTTCACCAAAATCATCTACCACTCTTACAAAATTCATATCTATCAAAATGTCTTTATTAACATATGGAGAAGAATATCGAGGAACACCTACAAAAATTGCAGCATATGTAAGTGTAAAATTTATGTTATGTTAAAATTTCTTACAAATTTTGTTATAATGTTTATAATTTGTTATTATAAATTTCTTACATTATAAATTTGTTATTATAAATTTCTTACATCATAAATTTGTTATTATAGATTATTTACATTATAAATTTGTTATAGTAATTATAATGTTTATAATTTATTATGCAATGTCTATAAATTTTGTTGTAATGTCTATAAATTTCTTGCATTATAATTGTTATTATAATGTTTATAATTTGTTATAATGTTTATAAATTCTTATAATTTCTTTTAATGTTTACAAATTCTTATAATTTATTATAACATAATATAATTTATTATAATGTTTATAAATTCTTATAATTTCTCATACAGTATATTTTATTTTAATGTTTATAATTTCTTTTTAGGATGAAAAAAGCTTCAAACCACGCTCACATACAAACATCGAGGTCGATGAGGTTATCCATTCATATTTGATTCAAGCGGGTTTTGGTCACGTCATCAACATTACTTCATATGGAATTGATCGGAAATTTCTTCTTGCCTTATGTGAAAGATGGAGACTAGAAATTCACACATTTCACTTTTCCACAAGTGAATGCACAATCACTTTGGAGGATGTTCATATGTTGTTAGGTCCGTGTGTGAATGTGTTAGTAGTTGTTGGCAGCACAAATGTGTCATATGAGAAGGTTCAACAACTATTGGGGGTGTCTTTGAAGCCCACTGATAAAAAAGGGCAATGCATTAAAATCATATGGCTAAGGAACCATTACCAAACTTTGACATTGGACGAGGACTCTCCCAAGGAACTGAAAATTATGAAAACTAGAATGTATATTTTATTGCTTTTACTTGCTTATTATTTCCAGATACTAATGGTAACACTATTCATCTTCAATTTTTACAATTATTAGAAGATATAAATAAAATAGGTAGATATAGTTGGGGCATTGCTACTTTAGCGCATATATACACAAATTTTTGTAGATGCGCTAAAAAAATGCATAATTTTGCTGGTTGTGGAGTTTTAATTCATGCTTGGGGATGGTCCAGAATGCCAAGACTGACACCAACAAACCTCAACCCATACCAAATTCCATATGCGACCAAGTAAGTATAAAAAATTTATTTTTTTAAATTTAATTTTTACTAACTATTTATTTTTTAGGTGGTCCGCGTATGTGATGAATTACGACAAACCCCCTCATCATTGTGCTCCTGGATATCAGAAGTTCTTCAATCATTTTGAGGCAGATGATGTATTATCTCTAAGATTTATACTACTAATATTAAAGTTTATTTATAACTAATCCTTTTTTCAACTACGTTATAATTTCTATGGAGGCCATATGTTGGACTTGAAGATGAGGATCCGATTAAAAGTGACATGTGGAGTTCTACAACATCTATAATTTGTATACTTTTATTGAAATACATCATTCGGATAAGGTGAAACTCTAATTTGGGATTCAACAAGAAATTTTTGGTCCACCTGGGTGCATGGAGAAGTACCGCAAAAGTCAAACGAAAAACCAATAGAAATTCGCCAATTGGAAAGACCATTATAGACAAGAATGTCAACAATGGAAAATCGTCACCACACTGTCTTACAAGGAGATGTCATGGAAACCGAATGTAAACCCAGTAGGGAATACATGAAATGGTATAGATCTGTGACTAATTTGCATCTATCATAAAATATATACCTATTTGATCCTCATAACCAACACACATCTTCAAACTTCTAACACAACAGACCAACATGTAACACCCAACCACAAACGTTTAATACCCCACAACAAATATTTAACACCCAACAACAAATATTTAACACTCAACGACCTTTCAACCCAACACAATAACCTTATACCCCAAGCCAACACTACCATCAACCATACCCATCACTTAACCCAACACCTAACAACAAAACCCCTCATCTTCATACACCCAACAACAAACACCATCCACCATCCAATATAACCAATATCCATTGTATTAACCTACCCCACAAGAACACAACTACCAAACACCCCAACCACAAATGCCTTTTTACCACTCACAAACCTTCACCCTTAATTCATCCCAAGACCAACACCCATACACCCCCTACATGACTAACACAATGCCACCTACCACCCTACCAAATTGAAGTAACGAGAGAACAAGATTAAGTTATGACAGTGCAGCGGTGATACTAGTTGTGGACGAGTTTAGTGATGATATGGTCGTTGAATTCATGAATCCTAGGAATGATGTAGGATCTTCTACTCATCGTAAAAGGTCTACTTGAGTTAGACAGGCTCTTGTGGAATCCACTAACACTTTCATCGACCAGATCAAAATCAATGATAGATAGGGGTTTAATGTACTCTTTTTTTCATTAATAAATAAATATTTATTTAAATTATTATTTATTTTATTTTATTATTATTTTATATATTAATTATATATAGTTTTAATTACAAAACTAATTAATTAAATAATTAAATTATTTATAATTTTATAATAATTATTCATAATTATCATTTATAATAATTATTTATTTATTTAATTAATTAAAACATAATTATCATATTTTAAAACTTTCTATTTTTTCATTTAATTACACAAATAAATAAACAAAAAAAAAACGTAGGCACTACCGCCCATTAAAAGGGCGACACCTTTAAAATTTTAACACTGCCACCCATTGAAAGGGTGACACCCTTGTAACAATAACGATTTTTTTTAAAAAAAGATGGCAGTTTGGTATTTTTGATAAAAAGTATGATATTATGGAATTTTAGCTGCAAAACTATGGCAAGGTAGAGTCAATCAATCTAAGAAAAAATAAAATAAAATTGAGAAGTGTTGATGGAGCCCACCAAGGTAGGTAACCCCAAAATGAAAAACTTCAGAAAAACCATCCCACCATAGATAGTAAGATATGTAACATAGTCATATAGTGATGCAACAATATAATATAATTTATAAAATCTGTTGACTTTTAGACTTTAGCTAGAAGGTTTGTTAATCAATATTTGATATATAAGATCTTTTATATGATTGTCAATCACTAAAAATATCTTAGATTAGATTAGTTAGAGACTATCTTCATTTATGTTATATAATATTATTTAGGTATCTATTTTGAATTTATGTTTTGATTATCTACAAAAATAAATTCTCAATGTTATTATTTTTATAATAATTTCTACATCGTTTGTGTAAATGTTTAGTTTGTAAATTTCAGTTTGATCTTAATAAAGAGTTCAATTGAATTTGTTGAAAATACACACGATTTAGAAATCACATTACATGAAATTTCCATGTCACTCATCCATATCGATCTATGTCATCAAGTATATGTGATGGTGGTCAGGGTTCCGCCACGTTATACATCACTAATTATATTCGTGATAGTTCCATTATTGACGTATGAGGTTGAACAAACTGTAAAGTTTAAATTTATAGCTAAATAGTATTCAGATGCACACCTAAAAAAATGTTGGAAAAAATGAATAAAGCATAGAGAAAAAAAGAAGAACACAATCACAACATAAGAACATAACGTGGAAACTACAAAATCCGAAGAAAAAACTATGATTTTTATCAATAGACTACCAGAGAATAACACCATGTAAAAATTATTACAACACATAATATATCCTCAACTAACTTAGGCCTCCAATATATCCACACCCTCCAAAACAAATGTTTAATCATATCTCACAACACTATAATACAAGAATATAAGAGAAAAAAGAAAGTTAAATATAAGTTTAAAGTGTTTTTGACTTGTACGTCTTGGAATGAAAAACTTGCATCATATATATATAACCTTGGACTCCTTCTTTCTTCACAAAACCAAGCAATGCGGGACTTCAAAAAAATTATATCCTATATATAATCTTGGATTCTCTTTTTATTCACAAAATTAAGCGATGTGAGACTTCTACAACATGTATATTTTCAACCAACTCCAACAATCTCCACCTTGATTGAAAATAATACATAAGCTTTCATTTTTTTCATTGACAATCATACTCCACCATAAAAAGTATAGTAACTTGAAACTACATCACTCCAATAATTCTCAGATTGTCTTCAACGACAATCATAGCTTTAAAAACCTATTATACTCTACCTAAAAAAGAGTATGCTTCAATTGAAGCTAAAATACTTCAAGAATTTTCACGTTGTCTTCACCGACAATTATATTTTTAAAAACTATCATACTCCACATAAAGAAAAATATATTTCACTTGAAGATAAACTACTTCAAGAATTTTTAGATGTTGAAAATCAAGTTGAAAACTTATGGTGCAACTTCCATGTTGGTAGGAAGTTCTTCAACCATCGACATAATCTTGCACCTTGTGTAATCTTGATTGTAACAACACATCTTTGACTTGAACTTTGCACAAGTAAAAAAAAAATCTTCCGTCAATTTTCTCTAGCACAATTTCACAACAGCACCCTTCTTTTTTGATGTGGAAGATCAGACAAAACTGCAACCATATAGCATACTAAAAACACTTACCGTTGAATCAAACCAAAAGCTCTGATACCAGTTGTTGGGTAAAAAACAAAGCTTAGAGAAAAAAAGAGGAACCCGATCACAACACAAGAACATAACGTGGAAACTTCTAAAATAGGAGAAAAAACCATGATTATTGTCAATAGACAACTAGAGAATAACACTATATGAAAATTATTATAACACATGAAACATCCTCAACTAACTCAGGTCCACAGTACATCCACACCCTCCAAAGAAAACATTTAACTACATCTCACAATACTCTAATACAAGAGTGTAAGAGAATAATGAAAGACAAATATAAGTTTAAAGTTCTTTTGACCAGTGTATATTGGAATGAAGAACTTGAATCCTATATACAGTCTTGGATTCCCTCTTCTTTAACAAAACTAAGCAGTGTGGGAATTCAAAGAATTTGTATCTTATATATAGCCTCAGACTCTCTCTTTATTTATAAAACTAAGATATGTGAGACTTTTTCAACATGTATATTTTTAATTGACCCTAACAAAAAAGTGATATAATTATTAAAAAAGATTGCTTAATTAAGTGAGAGAATGTTGAAATATTCTTTATTAAAATAATCTTTAATTATTATATTTCAATAATTAATATGTGGATATATTTTAATATTAATTATATTAGCTATTTATGAAATTAAGAGCATTGATAAAATAATATTAAAAAGACTAATTACATTTTTATTTAGTTGTTAATTAATTATTGGATTACACACACACACACACACACACACACACACACACACACACACACAGATATATATATATATATATATATATATATATATATATATATATATATATATATATATATATATATATATATATATATATATATATATATATATATATATATATATATATATATATATATATATATATATATATATATATATATATATATATATATATATATATATATATATATATATATATATATATATATATATATATATATATATATAGTCACTTCATTTTATATATCTTTAGTTTCCATATTATGTTCTACTTACGAAATCAATCTTCCTATGTCAACCTCTCCAACCCACAAGATAACACTCAATGTATTTGTGTATTGTATATAAATAGTCAAAGTAAGATAAAAACACGATGTGCGACTTGTTTTATGTTTTACTTACCACAACACTCTCAAGGTTAATCTTATCATGATTGCTAGTGTTTACATTAGTCTGCTAATGTTGTTACACATTAACTAAAGTAAACTACTCCCTCCGTTTTTGAATGACTGTCATTTTAGGGGAAATTTTTTGTTTCAAAATGATTGTCGTTCTCATTTGTCAATGTAGTAATAATTGCTATTTTTTTCAATTGTGTCATATAATTATTACTATGTGCACTATTTCCAATACATTAATAAGACTAATTTATTAAAAGTGCAATATTTTATGACAATATCATTGCATTCCTTAATGTTGCGGTGAAAATAGGATATCAAACTATTAATTAGTTTGAATCACAAATCTTGATTCACAACCGCTCTTTGATTTATCCGAAGGAAAATGTCAAAAGAGGAAAAATCTATTTTTGCATCGTAAACACAATGTGGGGAGAGACCTAGGTAAGGGGTTGGTTAAGCTTAGAGAAGGTACTAGTGTTGCACCCCAAATTTTGACCCCTTAGATCCTCCTCATCATTTTAGGATCATATTCATTTGATTATCTAACCATAACCTATTTCAAGTTTGTCTTTGTCAAGATACAGGAAGGGTTTTGTACAGCCGAAATCGAGGTTTCGAGGGTTAATCAGTCAACATTTTGGATTGGTTCTCTTTTAATTGAGTCTTCACATCATCAAATCTATTCCATTGGATCAAGTATGAATCCAATTCGAGGTTGTCACCCAGGAATTAAGAACAGTGCAGTTCAGGATACCCGATTAGGGTTTTCGATCAGGAAAAGTCAACTGTAGTTTGAATTTTGATTTAAAAGGTGTTCCAATGGTGGGATAATGGTCCATGAAGTTCCTATGGCTTAGTAAAGTCTACTCAAGAAGTTTCAAGGCCTCAAAATACCCGGAACATCAACAGTCGACTCGGTAGCCACCGATCGATCGTTCGGTTGACCGAAAAGTCAACTCTTCACTCATGAGGAATTTGACCTCAAGATGGGAATCAAAAATGGTCCTAATGACATATTACACCTACCCATGAAGTTTCATGACCATTGGATCAAGGGTTAGGGTGTAATCACAAAAGTTGGGAAATTAAGGTTTTGAAAAGGGCAAAGCCATAACTCCTTAACCACACAAGGGTTTTTGACCTAGTTTCAAGGGGAATGAGTTCCTAACACAAGAATAAATATTGCAGTACCTAATTGGAGATTTTTAAAAAGTATAAGTGGGGTCCATAACTCTTCCTGGTTAGAGAGAACCAAGATCCACAAGTTGGCAAAAACTCACATTCGCAAAACTAGGTCAGCATGAGTTTTTTTATTCCAAAACCTCTCCAAATCGATGCTAATTAAAGACTAAACCTCATTTATGATGTTTGCATTGATAATGAACATTTTTAATATAAATTCCCACGAAAATGACACAAAAATCAAAGGAAATCATTATTTAATGCAAGTTGCAAAAGTGAATAGTGGAGAAAGAGAAAAAAGGTGGCTACCCTTGTCAAATCATCAACTTTACTTCAACAAGTCACCTCCTAACCTATAAAGCATGATGAAAACAATATATAGAGCATGGAGAATATCTTAGTAGAGTGGCTTAAAGACAAGTATGAAAATTGCATTGGAAAACTCAAAGATTTTCATGATGGAAGGTTAAAATTGGCAATTTGCTTCACTTTTGCCCATACCTTGTTCCAAGGCCTTTGGCTATAAATAGAACTAAATTCCTACATCACAAATACACCAGTTCCATTCTATAAACCATCTAGAACTCTCTCCCTTACACAATCACCAAATTCTTGCAAAATCTCACTAAGTCTCCAAAATCCCTCAAAATCTATTTTTGCAAAACGACTTCCAAAACCATTTCCAAACTTTTTCCAACTCAAGAAACACTTCAAACACATCAAATATGATGTATTGAATCTATCCAAATCACTTCCACACTTATGTAACAAGGTTTGAGTGAGTTGGTCTTTAAAATCTTTGAACTTTAGAGTTTTTCCTTCATTTACAAGGCATTTCGTCCACTAGCTTGCTTGGAGGTTGTTTGGAGCATCTATTCATCAACCTAGGAACATTTGAAGACCTTGTAAAAAATCTCAATATCTCTGGTTTTCTTATTGCTTAAGCTTGCTTCAAGAGGTAAACCTAAAACTCATAAATGTGAACATTCTACTTGCATTTCACATGCTACCATGAATGTTTTTAGGGTTTTCACCTTCCTATCTCTCATTTATTCATTTCAAAACTTTAATTTCATTCTCTTTTGAGTTTTATTTTAAAGTTATGATTTTGGCTTGTTAGCATCCTTGTGTACTTAAGTTTGACTAAAACTCTTGCTTGTAAGCATTTGTGTTCAATCTTTTCTTAAAACTTGAAAGTTTTCCCCGTGAAGTTTTTAAACTTTTGTATACCATTTTGTTGTGACATTGTTTGTTTAGGCATGATGCATGTAAGTATACACATCATCTTGTAAGCTCTATTGAAGCCTCATCTTCGTTAAGATTCGTCTTTGTTAAGATATGTTTGTGGTTGTGACTCCCTTATACTTAAGTCTTGTAAGAACTCATCTTTGTTTGCCTATTGTAATATGCTTGCATGTTTTTGGTTGTGACCATCTATCTTGATTGAAATCATTAATATTGTAATATCTTAAATGCTTGCTTGGTTGTAACCATTCATCCTAATTCAAATACTTGCTTATTGTAATATGCTTGCTTATTCTTGGTTGTAACCATATCCGTTATATTCATCATGTGTGAACGCTTATGCTTTGTTAAGTTTACTTACCCCCAAGTGATGGAACTTTTTAGTTCTCATCCCAGTTGCCTCCTCTTTTCCCTTCCAAAGGAAAGTCTCTCTATTGACCCTTGGATCATAGATAGCTCATTAACTCGTAGGTCTGGATAGAACCTTCTTCTCTTTTGGTCTGGATAGAACCAATAGGATAACTCGTAGGTCTGGATAGAACCTTCTTCCCTTTTGGTCTAGATAGAACCAATAGGATAACTCATAGGTCTGGATAGAACCTTCTCCCTTTTTGGTCTAGATAGAACCAATAGGATAACTCATAGGTCTGGATAGAATCTTCCCCTCTTTTGGTCTGGAAAGAACCAATTGATCCTTATTCTGTAGTTCGTGCCCGAACTACGATCGCTCTGATTTCTCATTGGACAATGAGAATACGTAGGCACAAGATGTGATATCTTGACGAGCAATCTTTCCCCTTCTCCCACCTTTTGGTCTGGATAGAACCAATTGGTCTCACAACATAGTGATAGGTAGAGTTTGGTTAACTCTATGTAAGAATCGTGGATATGATTACTTACTCCCCTTTCTTGAGTGTTCAACATAGATCTAGAGAGTTTTGTTAAACTCTACACAAGCATTGAAATGTTTGTTCCCCTTTGAACCTTGATCATAATCAAGTGTTCTCCATCCTCAGTGAGGTGAACTACGATTGCTCTGATTCTATCCTAGTAAGGATACGTAGGCAGAGGATGCGATGTCTTTGCGAGAAAACTTAGAAACTATCTTTAGGTCTTTACCTACACCTTTACCCAATCCCAACCTTTAGCAAACATTTACCAAACTTAGCATGCAAGGAAACAAAAGGTTCCTGTAGAGTACTACAGATGTCTAGGATGTGAAATACCTACCCTAGGCATAACCAACCCCTGATCCTCGAATCTCTTAGCGTTGTTGTAACATCGCGAAAAGGGTTATTTCTTTCTTTAGACCTTTCCTTTGGATAAATTAAAGACCGGTTGTGAATTTAAGAATTAAGATTCAAGTTAATTCAATAGCTTGGTATCACGATTCTCACCGCAACAACTAGCACCCTAAATTTCTGTAGTACTCTACAGGAACCTTTTGTTTATTGTATGCTTTTTTATTTTATTATCTGCTTTAGTATATATTGAGCTAAGGGATAGTGTGACCTAAAAGAGACCTAAGGGTTAGTCCTAAGTTTACTCGGCAAGATTCGCATCTTGTGCCTACGTATCCTAGATAGGGAATGGAATCAGAGTAATCGTAGTTCCCCTCGAAAGGGAGGTTAGAAACTTCTTGACTGTGGTCAAGGTTTCAAGGGGAGTAAACGCTTCTTAAGGACACGCTTACGTGGAGTTTGGAAACTCCTATTTCTACGTTGAAAAGTTGAATTAAAATTAGAGTTGAAATTAGGGATTCCACGGCGGGAAACCCTAAAACAGAGTACGGCGACTCTTTGACCTAAAAGCTAGGGTAAAGGGTATTTTCGTCCACGGCGGGACACCTAGGCTATTAGGGTTTTGAAGTAGTCAAAGGGTTAGGGTTATTGACTCGGCGGTCAAACGGCTAGACCTAATTCCTTCGGACGGGGAAATTAACGGCTAATCATGCAAGATATGACAAATTATTATGCGGCAGAAATTAAAGGGCGGAGAGTAAAGAAAGCTGTAAGGAAATAAGTGCAATGCGACGATAGCCTCGCGTAAATTACAAATTCCCAAAATAAAATAACTGCGACGATAACCTCACGCTATTACAATTGAAACATAAAAGACAAGGACACGACTTGCAACTATGGTCTCGCGTAAATGCCATCGCAAAAAATCAGAAGCAGGAATAACGTCGTGACTCGAAAAGTTTGTGAGCTTTTTTATGCTAAAAATGCCTTTTTATGATAGAATGTTAAAAAACTATTTATTATTTATTAAATGCAAGAAAATGATTTTTTTATTATTAAATGCAAAAAGATGATTTTTATTATTAAATGCAAAAAATGATTTTTGACTGTTAAATGCAAAAAATGATTTAAATGTTATTATTAAGGAAAAACTTGCTTTAATTTCTGTTTCAATGAAGAAAATTTGCTATTTTAAAAGAAATGAGTTTAATTACGATGGTTTAATTAATAATCATAATCCTACTAAATTAATAAAATACAAAATAAATCAACAAAACATAAAACGACAAGAAAAGAAATAAGAAACGAGATAATAAGAGGAGGGGGCGGAGTCACGGTGGATCATCACTCCCAGGTTTTAAAAAAACCCTTTCCTCCTTCATCTTGCTCGCCGACGACACTCTTTTCCCAGCGGAGCTCCTCTCCCTCAACTTCATGTTGTTCGCGCAGCTGCAAATCATCTCCACCCACGACAATGTGTGGTCCCTCATACGGTAACCACGAAAGTATCTCACGGCCATTCTTCGATGAACTGTCACCCTTTCAAATGAAAATAAAAGAAAAACGTGAAAGGAAACAAGTTGTGGAATTCAAAGTCACCTTACCGACGGCGAGAGGTTAATCAGGTATGTTGTTGTCGTCGATTGTCTCCTTTTTGCCGATCCCCCCCCCCCTTTTCTTTTCTCTACTGTGATTTTAGGGTTTCAATTGTTGTGGCTGCCGTCAATTGTCTCTGTTTTGCAAATCCCCCCTTTTCTTTTAGGGTTCCAATTGTTTTATACAGTCATGTAAAACCTGTTTCTCTCCATTATTGTTGGGCCTGGATTCGCTTTATTGTTAAGATTTTAACGATGGATTTATCGCTATTTTTCAGGATTTTTAGTTTGACTTGTTTGGAGCAGAAATCTGGGCTAACTTTGTTGCGAACTTTATGGGTGAGGAAGAGGGCTACTCGCGTTTTTCTATGCCTCTGTTTGGTCCTGCTGGTAATTCCCTATTCACCATTTTCGCAATTATTTCGACTTCGACACTTCCTGGCTTTATGACTGATGTCGAATTCCCTTGCTGCGCTTACTGATTAATTCTTGCCAAGTTCTAACTTCCCGTAGTGTTATTGATGCATTACTTTAACTCATACACAGGTGATGGATGGCCCGCAGAATAACATGCTGTTGGGGTTGAAAAGGTATGAACAGATCCACGTAACCCTTCGACCACCTTCTATCTCTTCCTTATTTGAGATTCTCACTATTGAAATAATGATCGTGACAACATCTTTTCACAGGGTCATCAAGGTTTCCCGATACACACAGGAAATGATTTTGCGTAACGAGCTTGAAGTCAAGTTTTCAGCTGAAAGAGACCCATATGATGAAGCCGGATTCACTATTATTGATACAGTCAGGAGGAAAATCATGAGTATCACCTTGTTATACATAAACATCTGCAGTTGCACCACTTGCTTTTGAGATAACAGGTTTTACACCAGGAACTTTGCTCTTGATGAGGTCAGCCCCAGTAACATGATCAACATGAACATATGTGTTTAAAGCATACCCAAGCTTCAAACCCAATTCTTAAATGAGTGATAAGTCTCTATTCACCAAGGCGGATTGGTGCAGCTCTGCCTAGGCTTGCTAAGGCTGGTGAGGTGAACAATGAAGCTGAGTCACTTGCTGCTAAGGTTCGAGCGGACGAGGTATCGGCTGCTATTGATCGTCGTGATGTGCCTGGTGGGGAGACATATCTTCACCTTGCAGTGCGTCTTAGGGATCATGTTTCTGCTGAGATAGTGATGGTTATTGGTGCAAATTGGAGTCCATAAAATGAGAATGGTTGGAGTGCTTTGCAAGAGGCGGTGTGTGCTAGAGCCAGTGTTTGCTTCATATCCTCGCAAACCATCACCATATTCTGAGGCATGGCGAAACTATTTTAAGGTAAAAATTCTCCACTTCCATTGGGACCTGTCACAGAATCAAGATTTATTCCACCGTGATCAAATGTATCAGATGAATTTGAACGGATCACATGTCTCATACGTTCATTGGCACTTGGTGGTAATGATGGACCTGGTGAATCTTGATTGCTTCCAACTTGACAATATTTCACATCCACATTAGGAAAGGTTTCTTCACGCATTACAGCTTGTGACTCTATTTTAGCATGTGCACAGAACACGGAACCACTAAGATCCTCACCAATTTGGAGCCTAGCGCCAGGGGCTGGGATGCTATTATTGCCAGACTCATGTTTTTGTGACTTGGTCAACTGTTTATCCTCTTTAATAGATGACTTGTCCTCTATTAAACTCATTGTATTTGAACAGGTTGAAAGATTACCCACTCGGCTATTGGTACAATCAATGCTACAAGAGTCCAAGCCTTTCAGTTCTAAATCATCACCTCCTTGATTATCAATAATCATGCAAGAACATCTCTTGATTGCAGCAGATATACAACATCTACCACTTGATGGCATTTTAGAGGGTGGTGATTCAATACAAGCTCCTTCCGCTACAGCGGCATCAACATTGGCAGACATTGCTTTTAATGCATGATTGATGCATTTAGATGGAGGTAAAGCAGATCCATCATCCATAGAGAAGCTAAATAATTGGTTTTTCTTAACTTCAGAAGTCTGTGACCCATTTTCGGAACAGTGAGTTAATAACTTAGGAGAATCACTAGCCAAATCCTAATTCCATGCCGATGAGCCTCCATCAGCAAGGCAACCACTTTCACTATTTGATGATGTGATTATCCGAAATGGTGAAGCATTAACAATAATAGCTTTCTCTTATACTGGTACAATTCTATTGTAATTCATCCTTCGTAAGTGTGCTGCTGAACATATATGGTGTTGATGCTACTCCATATTGCCGTGAAGATATTGTACTTGCTTCCATTTTTTTGTATAATGTAATAAGAAAATATAGAGTGAATAAATTCCAATTTCCTTAATAATTGAATTCGTTTCCGCTCAAATCTCCGCATAAACTCGACCAATTAAAATAAACTCCAATTCATTTATCCAAATAAATCAACTGATTAATTTCCTCGAACGAGGTTTATTTTATTAAGCTATGACATTCTCACCCCGACCTTTGCAATTAATCCTAATACCTGACGTAACTGAGCTCAAAACAAATCATCTTGCAAATTACTTCGCACCAACATTTCACCATTCCTGAATCCACTGACTCGGAGACGTAAACCTCCAACTACTCCACGACTCAGCTCCATAAATTGTTAGCAAACTGCCAATCTCTGGCCATTTTGCCCTTCATGAGTTAAAGAGCGCACATGCGATTATTTCCTGTAAAAAGCAAACAACTACACAAACCTGTTAGTGATTAGTTGAATGCAATTCCTAAATGCAATGGAATGCCATATGAAACGAAAAATATTAGGGCAAAATTTGGGGTATTACACTTAATATGTGTGCAAAAACCTTAAACGACAGTCATTTTAAAATGGAGAGAGTAGTAATAAACTTAATTCTAAACAAACATGTTATCACTGGTATCTCATTCCTCTGTGGTATGTATTCTTCTTGTCACCATTACCCTTTTATACATTAATCATTTTAATTAACATAAACAATAAACAAATGTTTTTGACAAAAATAAAATAAAATAAATTAGTCTTGCACAGTTACATCTATGTTGCTCTTTTCTGTCTCAAGAATACATCTATACTGAGAGGTCATTTTTTCGTCGTTATATTTACTTCGTAATCTCAAGTTTACATCTTTAAAGAAAGTGTAAAGAAGAGTTGTTAACTTGAAAGAACAACTTTCAAGTCCATTGTCTTCTTGGGTATAGGCATAACCCAAGACATATTTGGAGCCAAATAGGATTATCGTGACAATAATAAATTATGTAACTACAAGGATAATAGATGCACAAACATAAAAACTGTGAGTAATTTCCAAAATATTATTTGGAAAGTTCTTCAGAAATAATGAGTATATATGTAAATCAGATTATATCAATTGAGTTAAGGTGGTTTGATGGTATGGAAGGATTTAATCATTACAAAGGCTTTTGGTTTGATTCTTAACTTGGCTACCTTTTGAATAAGGTTTACTTTAATTAGTAAAAAGTGTAATCAAATCAAAATTCAAAAATATACAACAACAGGAATCAAACTCGCATCTCGTTGGTGCGCCAGTTAACAAATGAACCAATGTCTTGCCATTAGACCAATGCAACGTTTGTGAAACAAAGTGAATGTCAAAAGGATATATTGTTTCATTATTTCAGGTTCAAAATTTAAATTAAAGGGCGCTTCTTTTCACCAAGTGATGTCAATTTCTCTATAAATAGAAACACTTGGAAAATAGAAAAAGTACACGAAAATAGACATATTCACATCCATTTTATTTCATTAATGCAAGTATAGGAAAAACATTTCTATAAACTATTATCAAAAGATAAGCTTAGTGTGTTTGTGCAATTCACATTAAGGTATTCAAAGCATCCTGAAGGGAATTCGCCGTTAATCCTTATTGCATCCAAAATATAACAATTGGTAGGAGCAAATTGAACCTAAAAGTTAGTGTGAAATTCACACGCTTTGAATTTTCAAGTGCAATATTCATCAACACCTTCTTTGTTCAAGTGCTGCTACATATTTCCAACAACCAGAATATCCAACAATCTTTAGGTTCAATTATTTTTTACTTATCAATGGCAGCATCACTCAAAGAAATGACATCCAACTTTGTGAAATTGGAAAAGTTTGATGGAGGCAACTTTATCCGTTGGCAGAAAAAGATGAAGTTTCTACTTACAATATTGAAAGTGGTGTATGTTCTGAACACCGCAAGACCATTGGAGAGGGAAGAAGAAACCATTGTTGAAACGAGAGAAAGACAAAAATGGGACAATGATGATTACATTTGCATGGGTCATATTCTCAACGGTATGTCAAACTCTTTATTTAAAATCTATCAAAGTAGCAATTCTACAAAGGAACCGTGGGAAAAACTAGAATCAAGATACATGCAAGAAGACGCTACAAGTAAGAAGTTTCTTATTTGTCATTTCAATAATTATAAAATGGTAGACAATAGGCCTGTAATAGAACAAATTTATGAAATCGAACGTATCCTCAATAACTATAAACAACATGATATGCATATGGATGAAATAATAATTGTATCTTCCAAAATAGATAAACTTCCTCCATCATGGAAAGATTTTAAGAAATATTTGAAACATAAGAAAGAGGACATATCTCTTGAGGAATTGGATAATCACCTTCGTTTAGAAGAAGAGTATCATAAACAAGATGATACTAAAAATCAAATTGCTCATGAGAAGGTGCATGTAATGGAAGAAGAAAATTCAAGTAAAACTTCTTAGAAAAGAAAACAAGATTTTGGAAAATCTTATGAAAATCATAATGTTAATAGAAATAATAACAAAAGAAAGAAAAATATAGGAAATTGCTACCATTGTGGAAAACCAAGACACTTTAAAAATGAGTGCAGGTTCTTGAAAAGAGAGGACAAAAACAAGAATTCAAGTGCAACGAAAGATAATCTTGTTGCTGTCATTTCTGAAATCAACATGATAGAAGATGTTGATTTTTGGTAGATAGACTCTGGTGCTACCCGTCATGTGTGCAAAAAAAAATTATTCAAGACCATCAATGAAGAAAATGGTAATGTTTTATACATGGGAAAAGCCTCTACTATTCAAGTCAAAGGAAAAGGATCATTTGAGATTGAATTAACTTCTGGAAAAACACCACTCTTCAAGATGTTCTTTATGTTCTGGAAGTTAGGAAGAACTTGATTTCTGTACCTTTACTTAATAAGTATGGTTTCAAATCTGTATTTGAGGGAGATAAATTTATTCTATCCAAAGGGGGTATGTTTGTAGGGAAGGGTTATCTTTATGAGAATATGTTCATGTGTATTAATAATAATAATGTGATTTCTGCTTATATTGTTGAGTCTTGTGACTTATGTCATATGCGACTAGGACATGTTAACTTTAGAAAACTAAATGATATGGTAAAATCAAATTTAATTCTGACTCTCGATAAAAATTAAAATCCATGTACTACTTGCATGTTAACTAAAATTACAAGAAAACCTTTTAAAGGAATTGAAAAAATTTCTAAGGTGTTAGATTTAATTCATTCAGATGTGTGTGATATACATGGTTGGCCCACCATTGGTGGTAAAAAGTACTTTGTCACTTTCATTGATAATTGTACTAGATTTTGTTATGTTTATTTAATGCATTCTAAGGATGAAGTCTTAGATAAATTTAAAATATTTTATAAGTGATAGAGGAGGGAAGTTTTATCATCCTAATTATTTTGAGTTCACTGGTATTGTGCATCAAACAATTGCACCATATTCTCCATAACAAAATGGAATAGCAGAAAGAAAAAATAGGGTGTTGAAAGAAATGGTAAATGCCATGTTATCCTATTTTGGTTTATCTAAATGATATTGGGGGTGAAGTCATGCTAACTGCATGTTATATATTGAATAGAGTTCCTAATAACAGGAACAAGATAACCCCATATGGACTCTGGAAGAAAAGAAAACTCAATCTTAATTATTTAAAAGTTTGGAGTTGTAGAGCAATTGTAAAGGTGCTTGAACCAAAAAGAAAGAAATTGGGAGAAAGAGGAATTGAATGTGTATTTCTGGGATATGCTGAAAATAGCTAAGCATATAGATTCATGGTTATTATATCCAATGACTCATATCCTATTAATATCGTGATTTAGTCAAAAGATGCAATTTTTCAAGAAAGTAGATTTACCTCAATTCAAAATCCCAAAGACAATGCTCATTATAATGTTCAAGGTTTAGAGAATAATGTATCTAAAATGATATGTTGGCATGTTCAGAACCGAAAAGAAGTAAAAGAATCTGAAAAGTGAAAAACTGTGGATCAGACTTCTTCATGTTCCTTGTAGAAGGAAATAATGATTCGATAGATCGTTATGGACCAATTTTCTATAACCTAGAGAATGATCCAGAAATATTTGAAGAGGCAATAAAATCTCAAGATTCTGCCTTTTGGAAAGAAGCTATTCAAGAAGAAATGGACTCAACTATGAGTAATAAAACTTGGAAACTAGTGGATCTCCCACCAGGATCAAAACCAATAGGTTGTAAATGGATCTTTAAAAGAAAAATGAAAGTCGATGGTACCATTGAAAAATTCAAAGATAGACTTGTCGCTAAAGGGTATACACAAAAGGAAGGTATTGATTACTTTAATATGTATGCACTTGTTGCTAGAATTGCATCAATTAGAGTATTTTTGGCACTTGCTTCCATCTATAAGCTTGTAATCCATCAAATGGATGTTAAAATTGTTTTTCTAAATAGAGAGTTAGATGAAAAGGTATATATGAAACAACCTGAAGGATTTGTTATCAAAGGTCAAGAACATAAAGTGTGTAAATTAACGAAGTCTTTATATGGGTTAAAGCAAGCACCCAAACAATGGCACCAAAAATTTGACCATGTTGTGTTAACCAATGGATACAAAATAAATGAATATGACAAATTTATTTATAGTAAATTTAGCAATGGAAAAGGTATCATAATTTGTTTATATGTGAATGATATGTTAATCTTTGGCACTTATTTAAATGAGGTAGAAAAGACTAAAAATTTCTTATCCAAAAATTTTGATATGAAAGACTTGGGTAAAGCAGATGTGATTTTAGGAATTAAAATCATAAGAGGTGATGAAAATATTGGTTTATCCCAATCTCACTATATCGAAAAGGTGCTTAAGAAATTTGATCACTTCAATTGTAAACTAGTTTCTACCCCATTTAATCAAAATGTTAATTTGCAGCCACATAAAGCTAATCGGATGTTTGATGTATAATATGACTTGTACCAGACCTAATATTGCATATGTCGTTGATAGGTTAAGTCTCTATACAAGTAATCTAAGTAAAGACAATTGACATGTTGTTAATAGAGTATTAAAATACTTGAAAGGGACAATTAACTATAGTTTAACTTATAGTGGATATTATAACACCCCAAATTTATTGGAATATTTATTTATCTTATTTAAATATGAATATTCATATTTTTGGTGATTTTCGGTGGTTGGTGTGAATATTGAGAATTATGGATTTTGAGTTATTTATTTAAATAATAGTATATAATATGAATATATTAGTATTATTATTAATTTAAATAAATATAAGTGACTTGAGGGTAAAGTGGACATTTGAGGAGGAGTTAGTGAGGGTGAAGTTGGAAAGCCCAATTTTAAGGCCCAAAGTTAGGTTTAACAAAAAGGAATTTTGAGAGAATTAGGATTCATTCTTGTTAGACCGTGAAAAGGGAAGAAATAGAGGTCAGAACTCTGAGGAAGAGGATTGAAGTAAAAGCTTCGCGAGGTTTCCAAAAATCAAGGAGAAAGGCTTAGAGTTGGCAATTAAGGTATGGGAAGTATTTCTTTCACTATTTTCAATATGTGATTCAATGTGTTTAAAGCTGATTTAAGGGTTTAGGGATTTTTGAGTATTGAATTGTTGTTGCCTTTCTGATGGTGAGTTCAATGAGTTTGAGAGTTTTGAACTGATGGTCTGATAGGTTTGAGGTTGATTTGAGAATAAGGGAAATTAGGACTTCGTGGCCAAAATCTGTTGATGAGGTTTTAACCGTAAAAGGGTAATTGATTGTGAGAACTTTAATGACTGTGGGGGTAGTTGTAAGAAATTATGGGAATTAGAGGCGTAAATATGATATGGGATTGACCTAATAAGTCGTAGGTTTTGTGTTGTTATCACCGTAATACCTTAGGAATGATTTAGGGATGTTTTTAGGGCATTGAGGAAGGAAATCGTAGAGGTTTTTGGTCTGGTTTTGGTGCTAGTTCATAACAGTGATTTGCTGTAATCGTGAGTTTGCACAGCGAAGAATCCTTCGCACGACAAACATTCGCCCCAGACTCGCATAACGAACTTGCTAGAGAACGTAGAAGAGTTTCGCGAATTCTGATCTGATGCAGTGATGTCTTGATGTTTTGATGTTGTGATTTCTTTGATGAATTACCATGAGTATGAATATGATTCCTATATGATTATTACATGATTGTATGATGATTCTTATAAGTAATGATGATGAGTTATGATGTTGATTCCAAGAGTTTTGATGACATGATTATTATGATGATTTTGATGAATGATGATGCACCTAATGAGTTTATTATGAGGATGATATTGACATGTGCATCATGCATTCATATGCATTCTGGACATCGGTTTAGGATCTTGATTTTTATGGTTTCAGTCCTATTATGTGGATGTGAGGTATTTTGTTGTGCTCCGGTTCTCGTGTAGAATCGATCCTACTGTTGTGGATCTATGGAGGATTGATGGCTCATTGTCCATCGAATTTTGTTGATTGGTACCACATGCATGAGTCTTGTTGCATTTGCATTTATGTGACAATTTGGTGTAATTTATGATGTTGTGACTTTTGATGTTCCTTGATGATTATGATGATGTTGAATATGAAAATGATGTTGTTTGATATATTGATTCCTATATTAATTATTATGAATCATTTTACTCGCCCTACCTGTTTGAATGTTGCCTCCACGTGGGTAACATGCAGATGACCAGGTTTAGCCGTGGATGCCGTCGAGGACTTTTTTTGGAGTTTTTGACTTTTGGTTGACTTAGAGGGTCTTGCTCTAATAATGTAACATCGGGTTAAAGTCCTTGAGTTAAACCATGTTTTATTGATTATTGTTATTTTGATTATGTTACTGCGCAAGGAAAACTTTGGATTTTGCCTTTTTGAGTTCCACTACCTTTTGAGCAAATTTTGAGTAATTTTGGGAAAACCCGTTTGATAACACGAAATCATATAGATATTTTTATGCATAATTCAACTAAAGTTTAACCGTTTTCGATCCGATTTCGGGTTATTTCCGTGTTATTTGTCTGATGTTTTGCAGGTATTCAACGATCACGTCTAAACAAGGCAACATGAAGAAAAGAAGCAATCTCAGATGAAATACGGACGAAAAAGGAGTGAAAACATCATGAAAAGCGCAGGAAGCTGTTTTTGCTGATGTGACGACCATCACAGCTCCATGACGGGCGTCACACGGGTGACGACCGTCATGCAGGCAAAAACGCCCCACTTCAATAACACGTTAAAGAATCAGTTCCAATTCCCACAGAGTGGACCATGACTCCCTAAATTATCTGCCTCAAAGTCCATCAGCTTCAAGGATAACCGTTGGAATTCCACTTCTATAAAAAGGGAAGAAAGGGACCTCAGAAGGGGTGCTGCATTCATACAACGAAGTGCTGCCAAATTTATTTTCCAGAGCATATTTTCCAGCAATATTCTTATTTGTTTCTCTTTACCTTTCCTGTATTCCGTTTTTCATTCTTCTGTAATTTCTACTTGTACTGTACGATCAAATTGGCATTAGAGATCAGAATCCTGCCAACATCTGTGGAGGATCTGCCCAAAGGCCAATTGGAATATTTACAGGTTTCTCATTTCAATCGTTTCCAGTTTTATTATAATGCAAATCATTATTTATTATTTTTATTTATATTTTATCTTTCCCAAATCCATGTCTAGCTAAACTTAGGTAATCAATATGTAGTAATAATTCGAATGGGATTTGATAACAACTGGTTGAAAAACCTTCTTTTCAAAAGTAACTTATGGTCTGAGTGTTTAAAATTGATTTACTAAATAAACTTCGTCGCGAAAGCGAGAACTTATTTAAAAGTAGTTTTGCCACGAAAGTGGGAAATTAATTAAGATACGAACCAACAAGTGAAAGCTGCGGTAAGGTCAGATAGTAAACACTAGTCATTCATTTTAATAACAGCGAAAGCACTTTAAAATGAATTAGAACTTAGAGATTTCCAAAAAGTAATTTTAACCCCGAACGGGATACGAAAGTGTACGTTTGGCCCTTAGGATTATGATTAGCATCAATAACCATCGTGAGGCGAGAGTCTTCAAATCACCATTTTCTGCTTAAATAAACTTTGAAAATTATTTCATACACCAGTAACTTATCAAATCCCTGAAGAACATAATTACTACGTATCGATTCAATCAATTATAATCTAAATAGTATTCTTAGTTCCCTTTTAGTGACAATCTTATTCCCTTAAACATATTCTACCTAGCTAAACATAGTAACTCCCGAGAACACTAGTTTGATTACGAGTCCCTGTGGGATTGATATCTATTATTACTACGCGATAGACTGTGCACTTGCAGTTAGGTTGTATTAGACATAGAAAGTCGCGATCAAGTTTTTGGCGCCGTTGTCAGGGACCCGTTTAGTCAATAGTGTAACCTTCTGTTACACCGTATAGACTAGGTTAACCATTTTCGTTTTTCCTTTACTAGTTTTGTCGATTGTATGCCAAGAAATTGCCCGCAAGGCGATATCGTAAAACCTTCAGTCGCAGAACTAGAACGCTTCTTACATTTAAGAAGTAGAATCATTGAGTACCAACTCAAACAACTCAAACATAACACTCCCGAACCTCTCACTCCCATTCCCAAATCAGAAGAAGAAGAACCAGAGATGGCTGAAGGACCTCCAAACAAACCGCTGAAGGCATACGCTACACCATCTCAGATGGAGCCTAGAAGTAGCATTGCTGCCCCAGCTATTACCCGAAATGATTTTGAGCTGAAACCATCATTGATGTCGGCTGTACAACAAAACCAATTCTCAGGAAACGCAACTGAGGATCCGAACGAACATCTAACGAAGTTTGTACAATATGCAGACACAGTGAAAGCAAATGGAGTAACCCCAGACACGATAAGACTTCGTCTTTTCCCATTCTCTCTTAGAGACAGAGCGTGGACATGGTTACAATCGTTACCATCCAACTCCGTTACGACGTGGGAGCAATTGAAGAACGTCTTCTTAGCGAGATATTTTCCGCCAAGCAAAACTGCTATGCTTAGAGCTCAAATCAACGGATTCCGACAGAAAGATACTGAATCTCTTTACGAAGCATGGGAACGATTCAAAGATATGATGAGAACATGTCCTCACCATGGTCTAGAAGACTGGGTGACAATCCATACTTTCTATAATGGGCTTCTATACAATACTAGATTGACAATAGACGCTGCCGCGGGCGGTGCACTTATGGATAAGCCATACGATGAAGCCTATCAATTAATAGAAAACATGTCACAAAACCATTGCCAATGGGGAGGTGAACGCACTCCAACTGAGAAAACCACAGCAAAAGGTGGGATGTACGAGATCAGCAGCCTTGAAAAGTTCAACGCTAAAGTAGATGCTCTAGCACAAAAGATCGATAGTCTGACCGTTAACCCCACTGCAACTGTCGCTGCAGTAACTCCAAATTGCGAGTTATGCGGAAGCACCACTCATAATGCACCCGAATGCCCATTGCTAGCCAGAATCCCACCAGACCAGGTAAATTATGCTCAAGGAAATCCCTACGCAAATACCTATAACCCAGGTTGGCGAAATCATCCAAACTTTTCTTACAAAAGAGAAAATGCATTGCAAATGCCTACTGCTCCGCCAGGATATCAAAAACCAGCTGCTCAGAATGCACCTAGGAAATCGAACCTCGAGTTGATGATGGAAAAGTTAATAGCTACTCAAGCTCAAACAAACGAAGAATTCCTGAATCAAAACATACACACTAGCGAGCAAATTAAACAGTTGACAGGAAAAGTAGACGCTTTAGCCACCCACAACAAAATGTTAGAAACTCAGATATCACAAGTGGCTCAACAGCAAGCCTCTGCTGCCGCACCTGCTGGCACATTTCCTGGACAACCCGAACAGAATCCAAAAGGCCAAGAAAATGCTGTGATACTAAGAAGTGGAAAAGAATTGGACGAACCGATCGATCCGAGGACTGAAAACTCAGCCATGCAACAAAAACCAACTGAACAAGCAGAAAAGGAATCCAAGTTAGAGAAAAAGGAAGACAACGAGAAGGAGGATACCGCAAGTGAAAAAACTCAAGCACCTCCAGCGCCATATAAACCACCTATCCCTTATCCGCAAAGATTAATAAACTCCAAAACTTCAGGACAGTTTAAGAAATTTGTAGAGCTCCTTAAACAGCTGAATATTACTATTCCTTTTACAGAAGCGATAACTCAAATGCCGTCATACGCTAAATTTCTCAAAGAAATCCTGTTGAATAAGAGAAAGATCGAGGATAATGAAACAGTTACACTTACTGCAGAGTGTAGCGCTATTATTCAAAACCGCATGCCTCCTAAATTAAAAGACCCAGGTAGTTTCTCCATACCCTGCGTCATAGGAAAGTTCGTAATAGACAAAGCTCTATGCGATTTAGGAGCCAGTATCAGTGTTATGCCCTTATCTATATGCAAAAAGCTGAATATGGGAGACCTCAGACCAACCAAAATGTCCGTACAATTAGCTGACAGATCAGTAAAATACCCAGTCGGAATACTGGAAAACGTTCCAGTACGCATAAGACAATTCTACATTCCAACCGACTTCATAATCATGGACATCAAGGAGGACACTGTAACCCCAATTATCCTAGGAAGACCGTTCCTAGCTACAGCCGGAGCGATTATAGACGTGAAGAAAGGAAGGCTAACATTCGAAGTAGGAGAAGAAAAGATAGAGTTCATTCTCACCAAGTTCTTACAAGCACCAGCAATAGACGATACCTGTTATTTAGTGGACGAAATTGACGAATGCATAAGAGAACTTGAAAATGAAGAGACCACGTATTCAGAAATAATAAAGATTCAAATACCCGATATTTCTGAAGACGATAATTGGCGTAAATCGTATAAAGACGACATCCTAAGCGAAAGCTTAGCACTGACCCCAAACCATATGCCAGGTCCGAAGAACCCATCTTTAGAACTTAAAACACTACCCAAAAACCTTAGATATGAATTTCTAGACGATGAACTAAAAAGACCAGTGATAGTCAACGCCGACTTAGGACAACCAGAAACCGAAAAGCTATTAGAAGTCTTAAAGAAGTACCCCACCGCGTTAGGCTATAACATAAGCGATCTAAAAGGTATAAGCCCTTCGATCTGTATGCATCGAATTACAATAGAGGAAGACTCTAAAACCTCTCAAGAGCATCAGAGGAGACTGAACCCCATCCTGAGCACTGTAGTCAGAGATGAAGTAAAGAAATTGCTAGATGCAGGAATCATCTATCCGATCTCCGATAGTGAATGGGTCAGCCCAGTTCATGTCGTACCAAAGAAAGGAGGAGTCACAGTAGTTAAAAACGAAAAAGGCGAATCAATAATAAAAAGAGTCGTGACTGGAAGCAGGATGTGCATTGACTATAGAAAGCTTAACAAGGCTACACGCAAAGATCACTTCCCGTTACCCTTCATAGACCAAATGTTGGAAAGATTAGCCAAACATTCATATTTCTGCTATCTAGATGGTTACTCAGGATTTTTCCAAATTCCCATCCATCCTGATGACCAAGAAAAGACTACATTCACCTGTCCTTATGGTACTTTTGCTTACCGCCGAATGCCGTTCGGACTTTGTAATGCTCCAGCAACCTTCCAATGATGCATGATGGCAATCTTCGCAGATTTCATAGACGACATCATGGAAGTATTTATGGACGATTTCTCGGTATGTGGACAAAGTTTCGAAGGATGCTTACAAAACTTAGAAATGGTATTAGAACGTTGTGTAAAAGTAAACCTCGTCCTAAATTGGGAGAATTGCCATTTTATGGTCCGACAAGGAATAGTTCTAGGACACGTCATATCAGATAGAGGAATTGAGGTAGACAAAGCTAAAAAAGAGATTATAAAAGATCTCCAACCTCCAAAATCCGTACGAGAAATACGGAGTTTTCTAGGACATGCTGGTTTCTACAGAAGATTTATAAAAGATTTTTCGAAAATCACAAAACCTCTGACCGGCCTGTTAATGAAAGATGATGAGTTCGTCTTCGACGACGAATGTTTAAAAGCATTGGAAACATTGAAATCAGCCCTTATCACCGCACCAATCATGCAACCACCCGATTGGCGACTACCGTTCAAAATCATGTGCGATGCGAGTGATTATGCTATAGGCGCAGTTCTAGGACAAAGGAAGGACAAGAAACTCCATGCTATCTACTATGCCAGTAGAACCTTAGATCCTGCCCAAATGAACTACGCTACCACAAAAAAGGAACTTCTAGCAGTTATATTTGCGCTTGACAAATTCCGTTCTTACTTAGTAGGAGCAAAAATTATCATATACACAGACCACGCTGCCATAAGATACCTAATAAGAAAAAAGGATGCCAAACCAAGACTATTGAGATGGATCCTGTTATTACAAGAGTTTGACTTAGAAATCAAAGATAAGAAAGGAACCAAGAACGTTGTTGCAGATCACTTATCCCGAATAGAAGGCATCAAACACGAACCAGTACCGATAAATGACGATTTCCCGTACGAACGTCTGATAGCCAAATTAGAAAGTGACATACCCAATTCAATCTCGAAAGATCCAGAATTCGAAAAAGCCGTAGAAGCCGTCTATGCCCAAGTCACATTACCTTGGTATGCTGACATCGTTAATTACCTCGCTGCGGGCGTGCTTCCACCGAATCTTACTTATCAGCAAAAGAAGAAATTCTTCCACGATCTGAAACACTATTATTGGGACGAACCTCTACTCTTCAAGAGAGGGGCCGACAACATATATCGTCGCTGTGTCCCAGAGGAAGAAATAGAAAATATTATTTCCCAATGCCACTCAGCACCATACGGTGGTCATGCTAGTACATCCAAGACATGCACTAAGATTCTCCAAGCCGGCTTATTCTGGCCTAATCTCTGGAAAGACGTTCACATCGCTGTGCAAAAGTGCGATCGATGCCAACGAACTGGCAACATCTCACGACGCGATGAAATGCCTCAGAAAGGAATCTTAGAGGTAGAAATCTTCGACGTTTGGGGAATAGACTTCATGGGACCATTTCCACCTTCTTTTGGTAATAACTACATACTCGTCGTTGTCGATTACGTGTCTAAATGGATAGAAGCCATAGCTGCTCCAACAAACGACGCACGAGTAGTAATCAAACTCTTCAAAAACACAATCTTTCCTAGATTCGGTGTATCGAGACTCGTCATTAGTGACGGCGGATCTCACTTCATATTGCGAATATTCGATAAACTTCTCTCTAAATATGGAGTCCGACACCGAGTAGCTACGCCTTATCATCCACAAACTAGCGGACAAGTAGAGGTCTCGAACAGAGAAATAAAACAGATCTTGGAAAAGACCGTCGCTACCTCAAGGAAAGATTGGTCGTCAAAGCTACAAGAAGCTTTCTGGGCTTATAGGACCGCATTTAAGACACCAATAGGTACTACCCCCTATAAATTGGTTTACGGTAAATCCTGCCATCTCCCTGTAGAATTAGAGCATAAGGCCTTCTGGGCCATTAAGACACTCAACTTCAACTACACCGAGGCAGGAGAAAAGCGAATCTTGAACTTACACCAGTTGGAAGAACTTCGATTAGACGCTTACGAAAATTCCCGTATCTACAAAGAACGAACTAAAAAGTGGCATGATAAACGTTCAATCAGGAAACAATTCAGTGTGGGAGACATCGTATTGCTATTTAACTCAAGATTAAAACTCTTCCCAGGTAAACTAAAATCTAGGTGGTCTGGACCTTATGAAGTGACTAAAGCACTTCAGAGTGGAGTTGTTGAAATTACCGATAAGATGAATGCACCGTTCATCATAAACGGGCAACGTCTAAAACATTATAATAAGAACGACAACAGTCCCCAAGTCAGCAGTATAGCATTGCTTGAGCTTCCAGCTCAAACACCCGAATAGCTTCTCACCAAGCTATCGTCAGGCTTTAGACGTTAAAAACAGCGCTTACTGGGAGGCAACCCAATTTCCCTCGTTATTGTATTTCATTTTTCTTTAAAATTTTACTTTGAAAATCCAACAAAAATTCTAAACTTATAATCACTACTACTCTCTACTTTCGTTTGTTTTCATACCTTTATTTCTATTTTATTTTTCCTCTTTTGTCTTTTGTTTCTACCGCTCTTCGTTTCTAAAAATCTTGACTTCAATTCCCTGTTTTAAACTTTTCAGGATTTTTAAAAGCCTTCAAAACATTCCTTCTGTTTTCTCCGAATTACCTGCGAGTATGGCCGAATACGACTTCACAAAGGTTCACTTCCGAGGACTAGCTCAAAAGGCAAGATTTGCAGCACTGACCGAAAGAGAATTCGCCTTAACGCTGTATTATGATAAGGCTACTATGGATAAACTAGGGATCACAAATAGCATTCAATACCTGTTCAATCAACTGGGTTGGGAGAACACTGCTCTGAAAACACGTTTCGCTACCTATAAGGATCTTACCTATGAATTCCTTAGTTCTTTCAGATACATACCCAATTATGGTTTTGGATCCAGCACAGAGCTGATTACCTTCCGATTGTTTGGAATGGACCAAACCCATAGCCGGATGTCACTAGCTAACCTCCTAGGATTCCCTAGCGGATCGCATGTGTTCATCAGTGCAGAAGATGACGATATTGATTTTCAACTCGATCAATTCTGGGGTAGAATCACAGGCGACTATCACCCTGAACCAGACAGAATGTATAATGATGACATTCATAACCCAGCCTTCAGATACTTCCATAAGATACTAGCTCACACCTTGTTTGGAAAAGAAGAAAATATTACTGCAGTATCTAAAGAGGAGTTATTCATCATGTTCTGTGCTTCTCAGGGACGGACAGTAAATGCAGTGCCTTTCATGATGAGATCTTTCAAACGCCTCACGCTGGAACCTCAGACACCTATTCTTATAGGAGGCCTAGTAACAATGATTGCCCACGAGCTTGGCCTTAGATTCCACTTAAATGCCAACACTCGTTTTGGCACCATCCGACCCATGAACATACAATTCTGCTTTAACAGACGCATCTTAGGAACTATGGGACCTGGACCTTATGAGTACCTCATTAACGAAAAACCAGCACAACTATTCACATTTCCTGATCATCTGATGACAAGTATCCACAACAAGGACAACTGGCTCTATGAATTGGATGAGCCTATGGGACCTCCTTCACCACAGTCAACACCACAGAACTATATGTATGACAGTGACCACATCTCTGAGGCACACGACTATATGTACTATGAGGATGCTGTATCCGAAGCTGAAGTAGACCCTACGACTCCTCCGCACTACAACACCTATCCTGAGCCTATCCCTGAGGAGACCACCGACAAAATAGATGCCGTGTTACTCAGATTGGACGACGTTGATGCGGCTCTGACTAATGTAAAAGCTGACATCGCAAGCATGCACAGCGAACTGGTAGGCTTCATGGATTTAGTCTGCGACCAACTCGACTACTATTCACAGAAATTCGATGAGTTGAAGACACGAACATATTAGTTACTAGTTCTTAGCAGTAGTTTCAGTTTAGTCTAGTTTAGTTTCATTTAATCATTTGGATTTTTCGCATTGTTAGTTTTCTTTATGTACTATATACAATCATTTCAATTTTATGTTATTTCAATTCTAGTTTTTATGCAATTATTCTATTTTCGCATTATCCATTGTTTGTTGACTATTCAATTACATTGTAGTATCATTACTAAGCCTTAAAGTCACTACGAGTACGCCCTCAGAGCAAAATTCTGCGTTCTGCAGATTTTGCTGCTGTGACGACCGTCACAGGACCCTGACGAGCGTCACGCGGGTTCGTGTTCTCTTCCACTTCCCCCATTACCACTTCCAATCATCCTAACTCCTACCCCACTACGAATTTTCGTCCTCCCCACATTGAACTATATACTTCAACTCCAAACTCAACCTCCAAACCACACTTCTGTCAGTTCTTTCCTCTCTGCAGAAAAACCCCAATCTTCAGAAACCTCTCCATCTTCCAACAATGGCAAGGAATGCAGAAACCCCAGATATCAGCAACATTACCTTTAGTGAAGGAGACTTAGGCAAAAGACAACGAGCAAACTACATCGCATTTCATCAGAGGTCACTCCAGCCGACTCATTATCTGCACCTTTCATCGCTTACGGAGCTCGGACTCCTTGAAGGCGTGACCTGGATGCTTCAAAGAGCAGGCATCTGGCACCTCTGCACCAACCCACAGCCAACATACGAACAACTCACTCTTGAGTTCTTGAGTTCGTTCACTTACGCCACATCCAGCGGCGAACTTAACCAGCACTCAGGTGCCGCATGCTTCTGGATGTTTGGCACCAACTATCAGGTGAACCAAAATCAGATTGCCAGCATCCTACAGCTACCTCGCGGCGACAACGCTCACCGCCGCATCACCGATCAGTTCCAGCACGAAGCTTTCACGCTGTGGTATCAGTTGACCGGCCTCAATGCCGATGGTTGGGACTCCCTGCACGCCACTCATATCCATAACCCAACCATCCGGTACTTTCACAGAGCGTTGAGCAACACTATTTTCTCCAGAGACAGCAACCACAAAGTGAACTCGAAAGAGCTCTTCTTTCTCCATTGCGTCTTCAACAATGAACCTGTCAACGCTGCTCCGTTTCTGCTGGCTCATATTCAGGCCAACTGCAATCGTGGCTCGAAGCCATTCTACTTTGGCGGGATTTTCACTGCTATTGCACTTGGGCTGAACCTTGGCGACCGCCTCCAGCACCTCCAGTCCATCCCCTCGGTGTTCCTTGACACCGACCACTGCAGAGCCTCTCATCTTATCCGCTCCCGAGCTGACGGAAAATACCATCTGGTTGTGCGTGGCAAGATCGTCCAAAGCATCATCCTTCCGTCCCGCACCCGCACACATCCAGAGGACCGTACCAACTGGTTGTTCGACCTCACTGCCCCTCCTGCTGCCGCTGCTCCTACTCAGGACCACACTCACGGTTCTGACGATGAAATCCAAGCTGAGTTGGACAGGCCCGAGCAGCCAGAGGCATCGCAGCCTCCTCCTCCCGTAGGTTCATCCTCTCGCCTCCGCCGACATCATCCCGTGCCATACTATACAGAAGAGGACCTCCGCCGCTCCCTAGACCAGCAGGCACAGATACTCGCGATGCTGCATCAGCAAAATCAGCGAGCTGACCAGTTCGAAGCTTGGCACCGGACTCAAATGCAACAACTTCACACCGGCCAAGCTACTATCACTGAGAGCCTGGCGAATCTGACCTTGCAGGTCGAAGGACTCCGAGACACCGTCTCCCACACCAGAGCTATGAGTTATGAGGACAGAGTAGCCCCTGCCAGAGCCAGAGGACGCCAGCGCGGACGTGACAGAGGCCGTGACTAGATTTCCATTTTTTTCCTTCATTGTTTACTATATTTCAGTTATTTGTATTTTCATTTTCAGTTGTATCTCCCTCTCGCAATCTTCAAGAATCAGTGAGGACACTGATCGCGATAGTGTGGGAGCGGAGCCTTTATTTCCATTCCACTGTACTCTGAATTTCCTTTATTTCCTTTATTTCCATTTCACTGCACTTTGAATTTTCGTAATTTCTATTTTAACACTTTCTATTTTTAGCAAATAAAGCTCATCTATATATCTTTCCCGTTACGCAAACAATCCCCGCATTATTCAACGTAAACAAAAACTTTCGTTCGTTCCTCAAAAGCAAAAGCACCACGAGAATGCACCTGAGTTCAAAACAAGTTTTGAAACTCCGAGGAAACGACAGTTCTAACAAAACCAGTATCGTCCAGACACCTTAGATCTCTAGTTTATGCGAGTCGGTTTCACTACCTACGTGTACCAAAGTCTCAAGTGTCTACGCAAACTCAACCCCAAGTAGTTTATACTAGCAGTCAGCACCATCCTAAAACACTTCTAAGCAAGCGACCGATGCAAATAAGTGTATGATCTCCAAAAAGATGAAAAATCATGAAAAGAGAGCTAAATAGCCCAAAAATATAAGACACGTTTCCTTCTAAGTTAGGTGCTCCTCACCCGAGCATTTAGCCCAACGGCACGAAAAACTCATTGGAAAAAATCAATGACATAAGCTTATGATCAACGAAGAAGATCAAAAACAGAAATGAGATCATATTCACCAACAGGTCGACTTGCCATGAAAGTGTATGGACAACGGGCTTAATGTGATTGCGCTAGAACAAACAGGGTGAACTTGCCGCGAGAACCTTGACACCAAGCTACAGTAGCATGACTGGGACCGATTTGCATAAAAAGGAGACCTCCGAAGACTTGTAGTCTAGTGTCGTCATGATACTCGTCTTGTTCCTACCAAGAATCCCGATTTTTCCCTACTCTGCGAACGAAGAAGCTGCCTCGTGCTTGCCGACTTTTTCATGTTTTACTTGAGGACAAGCAAAGATTCAAGCTTAGGGGAGTTTGATAACACGAAATCATATAGATATTTTTATGCATAATTCAACTAAAGTTTAACCGTTTTCGATCCGATTTCGGGTTATTTCCGTGTTATTTGTCTGATGTTTTGCAGGTATTCAACGATCACGTCTAAACAAGGCAACATGAAGAAAAGAAGCAATCTCAGATGAAATACGGACGAAAAAGGAGTGAAAACATCATGAAAAGCGCAGGAAGCTATTTTTGCTGATGTGACGACCGTCACAGCTCCATGATGGGCGTCACACGGGTGATCAACAAACCACTTATGCAACAGCGGTGCACAACAAGAAACCATCTTTCCTCTTCTTTTCTCGTTCTTGTAATGTACCGAATGATACAAATCTCCTAGAAGAGTAGGTACGGGGTTCCAGAGCGAGGAAGGTGATCAACAAACCACTTATGCAACAGCGGTGCACAACAAGAAACCATCTTTCCTCTTCTTTTCTCGTTCTTGTAATGTACCGAATGATACAAATCTCCTAGAAGAGTAGGTACGGGGTTCCCGGAAGCAAAGATATGAAAAGAATCAAAATCCACAAAGTCCGGTACATTGGGAAACAACACAATGCCATAGACACACATAGCCAAGATAGCACTGAAAACCACCCAACAACCCTTTCCAGCATACTCTCGGGCTTTGTCCACCAAGAAAGATAAAGTAAATCTGGAAACTCCATTTCTGCTGATAACATGGTCTACCAAGTCAGAGGCGCTCAAAGAAAGGGCGGCAGATAACTTCTTAAGATTAGGTTCTTCCTCGGAGCTGAAGAATGACACCTTATTTAGGATCGGAACACCTAAGATGAAGGCGAACTCTTCCAAAGTCAGAGCCAACACATAGTCTGGGAATGTGAAACAGCGCAGTGGCGGATCATAAAACTGTAACAGGGTATGAATAACACCATACTCATAGCTCGTGATCTTACGGACAAGATTCAGAATACCCCCATAATCTTCCCTGAAGGTTGCTAGAACACCAGGATCAGCCAGGAAAATCAGACCAAATAAAGGTCCTAACTCAGGTGCAGGAAACTTATACACAACAATCCTCTTTCTGCTTGCTTCCATCTCTACAGAGGGCAAGTACCAGAATCAAGGAAAAGACAAGAACCTGTAACACACACACAAACATGCCATGTTAAATGCAGGATGATTATGCAGATGCAAACATGGGATCAAGGTATCCAATGCTCAAATTTTGCTACTGTGTCGTTGACTGAACTCAACCAGAGTTCCACTCTAATCAAAACACTAAGATAATAGAAAACTGGAGTACTCAGGGTTCGTGTTCTCTTCCACTTCCCCCATTACCACTTCCAATCATCCTAACTCCTACCCCACTACGAATTTTCGTCCTCCCCACATTGAACTATATACTTCAACTCCAAACTCAACCTCCAAACCACACTTCTGTCAGTTCTTTCCTCTCTGCAGAAAAACCCCAATCTTCAGAAACCTCTCCATCTTCCAACAATGGCAAGGAATGCAGAAACCCCAGATATCAGCAACATTACCTTCAGTGAAGGAGACTTAGGCGAAAGACAACGAGCAAACTACATCGCATTTCATCAGAGGTCGCTCCAGCCGACTCATTATCCGCACCTTCCATCGCTTACGGAGCTCGGACTCCTTGAAGGCGTGACCTGGATGCTTCAAAGAGCAGGCATCTGGCACCTCTGCACCAACCCACAGCCAACATACGAACAACTCATTCTTGAGTTCATTCACTTACGCCACATCCAGCGGCGAACTTAACTAGCACTCAGGTGTCGCATGCTTCCGGATGTTTGGCACCAACTACCAGGTGAACCAAAATCAGATTGCCAGCATCCTACAGCTACCTCGCGGCGACAACGCTCACCGCCGCATCACCGATCAGTTCCAGCACGAAGCTTTCGCGCTGTGGTATCAGTTGACCGGCCTCAATGCCGATGGTTGGGACTTCCTGCACGCCACTCATATCCATAACCCAACCATCCGGTACTTTCACAGAGCGTTGAGCAACACTATTTTCGCCAGAGACAGCAACCACAAAGTGAACTCGAAAGAGCTCTTCTTTCTCCATTGCGTCTTCAACAATGAACCTGTCAACGCTGCTCCGTTTCTGCTGGCTCATATTCAGGCCAACTGCAACCGTGGCTCGAAGCCATTCTACTTTGGCGGGATTGTCACTGCTATTGCACTTGGGCTGAACCTTGGCGACCGCCTCCAGCACCTCCAGTCCATCCCCTCGGTGTTCCTTGACACCGACCACTGCAGAGCCTCTCATCTTATCCGCTCCCGAGCTGACGGCAAATACCATCCGGTTGTGCGTGGCAAGATCGTCCGAAGCATCATCCTTCTGTCCCGCACCCGCACACACCCAGAGGACCGTACCAACTGGTTGTTCGACCTCACTGCCCCTCCTGCTGCCGCTGCTCCTACTCAGGACCACACTCATGGTTCCGACGATGAAATCCAAGCTGAGTTGGACAGGCCCGAGTGTCGCTTGCGCGAAAATAAGGTGCCGGCATGACAGAAGAGTCGCCACCTTTCGTTATTTATCCCTCAGAGCGGGAAAGGAAACGATCGGAAAAACCTGACGAATAAGGGTAAGACAAGGTCATCGCAACCATTGTCTGGGTTCGGGAGTCGGTTACGCAAAGGGAAGGTATTAGCACCCCTCACGTCCGTCGTACTCGACGGGATCCCCGCTTGCTTGTTTACTTGGACGGGTTGGTTATAATCTATCTACCTATCAAGGCTGGCTGAAAAAGAAAAGAAAAATGACTCGGCAAAGCGTCGCACTTTATGCCTACGTATTCTCACCAGAGAATGAGAAATCAGAGTCAACGTAGTTCGGCCTACGAAGGATTACGGGGGGAAGGTTGCTCGCTAGGACATCGCATCCTATGCCTACGTACTTTCATCTGGTATGAAAGATCAGAGCAAACGTAGTTCGGGAAACTACGGCTTATTTCCTGAAAGAAGTGTTTTTTATTGTGTTTGCGATTTCAACCGCACTAGAGACTATGACCTGAGAGTGAATGCGTCGCATGTCACCCAAAGGGTACCATACTAAACATCCAGACTTTGGAAAAGAAACTCTCCCACAACCCTTTCTCAGATAGCTTAAGGCTCGTAACGTACGAAAGAAATCATTCATGATTACTGTATCTTAAACTGTTTGAGATGGGAAGAGAACAGGCCCAACTAGGAGGGAGACTATCAAGTCCTACTGTTATCATGCCATGGATTCATCCTATGGTAGAGGTTTAAACAGGGAACTCCTAGATGTTGTCATGCATAGGTTTCAACCTAAAAGTCTATCATCAAATCCTTATCAAAGGAAATGAGAGTCCTAAGGGATCATGTCAATGATACACCAAAACAGACAAAAGCATCAGCTTTAACAGTAAAATGCATGCAATGCAAGTGAGGGAGGAAATGTGTGTGGGGCTTCAGCCTCCACAAGCTCATCTCAACCTCAAGCCAGAATGAAATAACAGTAATCATACTGAAATATAAACAACATGCTATCAAGCAATGAACAATAAACTGCAATCATACAGATAAAAGAAAACATGCTATCAAGCAAAATAAACACATGGGCAAGGGAGCTGGGCTCTACCGAATACCCGCAAGCAAAGCCAAGCAATAACAATACAAGCAGAGGGAGCAACTCAACCTCTAATGCAATCATGCTCCTAGACTGAACTTATTCTAGATGAGCTTATTCTAATGCAGCAGACAAATCAGGCAAAACACACAATACAGAAAAGGAAAACAGAAGAAAGCTTCAGCTCCTCCAGCAGCAACTCAATCTTCAGACTTCAGGGATCACTTGGTTTCCAGGTATCAACCCTACAATATGAGTATCAACTCATCTTCTCCCTTAAGCTTCAGCTTCTTTGATCAGCTCCACCTTCAGGCTTCACTATCTTCAGGGATCTTCAAGCATCAACTTGATCTTCACAAAGTCTTCATACTTCAACAATCTTCAAGGAATCATCCTCTTCAAAGCTTCAGCTTCTATCTTCAATGGCTCAAATGCTCCAGCAAACAAGATTCAGTCAACAAGATGAGGTGAGGATGTTACAGTGCTCACTGACCTCCAAAGGATGCCATTAAGGACTTAACATCAAAGAAAGGCTCTCTCAAAGTTCTACCTCAGAGGGCAAGGTCACTAATCCCTCCAAAGGAGAGAGGTGAATACCCTTAAGGGACTTTATGTCACAGAGAAGGAAGGAGGTGAACAAGACACTCCTTGTTTATTGAATAAAAGTATTCTATCTAAGGCTCTACCTATGCACTTATGATCCTATAAACAAAACAACAAAATCTAAGTTAAGCCCCTCTGCAAGGTCTTCAAAGCTTCAATGATGATCCACAAGGTCTTCAACTCAATCTTCAAAGCTCACACACTCAAAGGAGAAGAAAAACAAGCACAACAATACAAACTATGCCTTTAAGCAACACACATACTAACCATACATTCAAAAATCAATGAAAAATACTAAAACACCATACAATATTCTAGCAAAATTCTAGGGGATTCTATACATACTTACCCTTAACCCATATATTCCCCATACACTAATTTGGCCTATAAATCCCAAAACAAAATTGTTGAATCTACTTATACAACCTAAAACCCTAATTTGAGAACCTAAATGTCAAACAAGCAAACTATATCAAATTTTAATCTACAAATTGAGAATTAAATCTTATATGAACTATGATTCAATATCTAACTATGCCAAAAAGAATGGCCCAAAAATCCTAAGGGAAAGTCCTAAAAGAAATTCTACAAAATTGGGTATCAACTAAATCAATTGAAAATACCATTTACAAGAATAATATGCTAAAAAATATTAAAAGAAAAATAAAATGGAATTTTATTTATTTACATTTTTCTAGACATGATTATGAATATGTGAAAAAAACAAGAAGTGAAAAATATGAATTTTTGGATTTTTTATGAATTTTATAAAATGCAAGAAAATTAAAAGAAATTGAAATAAGAAAAATGAAATAAATGGGGGAGGGGGTGTCATGAGCAATGCGCCTCAGTTCATTTTGATCATTGGGCCAGGAAAGGGTGGTGCAGATATCAAAGTATTAGGGCCCACCTGCGCTCAGAAAATGAAGAGAAAAATTCCAAGAAAAATAAAACGGATACGGTGCAGTAAGCAACAAATTGAAGTGTTATTCTGGATTGGGCCCATTGTGGGGGTGTGCATAGCAAGATCTGCTAAAGCCCAGGATTACTCACTTAATAGAACGCTGCGTTTTGGCCTTAACATTTCCCTCCGTTTTTGAAATTTAATTGGAGTCGTGCGATAATGCGAAGAAGTCAAATAACCAGACTAATCCAACGGTGGGAGTTCATCGTCCCCAAACATACCCTAGGGTTTTCAGAAACCCTAACTCCATGCCAGAATTTCCATCAACTCGTTCTCCTCCATTTCTCCATGAAACTCAACAATTCCAAAAGCAAAGTTGCGCTACTGATTACCATGAACACAACCATACAAGTAGCTTTCTCTGAAACTCCTTAAATCATCCTAACAGAACACACGAATGCTTGGGTTCCACCATGATTCTCTGAGATCAAACCTAATAAAGCTTCAATCTAATGATGTAAATCTGTCCTCCATGTTACCCTAACCAAACTACACTATACCATATCCATTAATGCACACTAAACAGCTTGCTATCAATCTTGCAAGAATTGGTACCCTGCCACGAAACCTCATGGATCTTCCTCTAACTCTCAGAAAACCTTCCTCTAACCTAGCATGTTGATCTTACACCTAGGATTCTAACAGAATGTACATAATTATGGACCTATAGATCAAGTTACCAACCTGTCAAACTTCAATGGTGAGTGGTGTTAGAGCTTGATCTAGCACTTGAAATCCTCTCCAAATCTTCCTCCAATGATGAATACCTTTCTGTTTGCAAGAGTTGAGGTGGATGAGGCTTGTAGAAGAAGGAATTGGATCTTGCTTGATCTTGAAGAAACTTAGCAATGGCACTTTCTCTCTCACTCTCTCCAATGAACTCAGCAACTTTCACCAACCTTTTTCTTCATCATGATCCCCTCAATTTATAACCATCCATAGAATCATCTAGAACTTCCTAGAATGAGCTAGAAAGTAATGGAAAGCCATGGAATTTCTCCTTTAATGACATGTTGATCATACCATATCTCATGAGTTAGGCCTTGTAAACTTGTTTCAAAATATCCTTACAAGAGATATTGAGATCATATGTGCAAAAATCAGGCCAAACTTGCCTTGTGTAGAACCTTCCAAGGATGCCTTAAGATACAAGTTACAATTTTTCAAAGCAACCTTCATTTTTGAGCCTCAAATCAAAATTCTGTTTAAACCAAAGTTTTTAGAATGTTATTTTCATTCAAAATGGTATATTGGATGACCTATTTTGGATTCATAGATCTCCCAAACCAAATTTCAACTTGACTTGAATTAACTTATATGCCTTTTTTAGTTCAAATTTACCAAACTTTGTCATTCCATGCTATGAGCTATTCCAACAACTCATGACCTACTTTATAGACTTAAAATGCCATTTTGAACAACTTTCATGTTTTGAGTTTTTCCATTTGAGGCTTGGAAATAGGAGATATGGCCTTTGCTTAAAATGACCTATAACTGCCAAATGACCAAAATACCCATGTCTTGTTCAAACCATAAGTTGAGTTCTACAAATCCTATCAAGGACTTCTAGTACTCTATAGAAAGCTACGAAGATTCCCTTCAACATTGATGTTGACCAAGAAATCATAGGAATCATCCTACTAGGGCAAACGTTATCTGCAAGTTGGGTGACTTTCAAGGACCCAGATTCACACACCTCAGCTGACCTGTAATTTGTCAAAACCATAACTTGAGCTCTGCAACTCCTATCAAGGACTTCCACCACTCAAATTAAAGATAAGAACAAGCTCTACAACATTCATGTTGTGGGGAAGATGAGATATCAATCACATCTTGAGCTAAAACTGCCTGGAAGATAGGGATCAAATTAGGGTTTTTTCACTAACAATCCTCAGAAACCCTGACTTGAAACTTCTCAAACTCCTCAATCATGATGAGTTGGTCTAGGAATCATCTTTATAACATCTCCATACATCATTCCATGATCTTATGGCCCTTGGATTAGGTCTCAACCTTCTCCAAATCATCAGTTGACTTAGGGTTAACCCAGTCAAAACCCTAGTTCTACCATTCATGGTTGAATCTTCTGAATTCTTGCATAATGACCTCTCTGGGCTTCATGATGACTTTAAAGACATCTCATAGGCTTTCTCAAATCTTCAAGTTCATTCTCCAAGTCTCAGAATCATCTGAGGGGCTCCCACAACTCTCAAGCTATGAAGCACACAACTTTGGTTTCAACCAATTCCTCTGAGGATCTCTTGAACTTTCTGGTGAAGGTATCAACCTTCAAACACTTGATGGATGAATAATTGTTGGTCAAATTTTGGGGTGCAACAGCTGCCCCTATTCAAATGGCTTAAACCTGACTGGGTGAGAAGCGAACGGCTCTCAGCCAATCAAGGTGCGAGACGGTTGAATACCGGTAAACCCGAAAATTTGCCAACTGCACGAGCACATGATACTCTGCGGAGAACAAACCTTCGAACACTGCAACACTAGCTGCTCAACAACTAGCTGGAGAAATATCATTCTGACATCGCCGTCAGTTATCCACGTTAACTTTTTCTGATATTGCCTTCAGGCAACCACAACACCCAACCTCGCCGCTGGAAGACTAAACCATCCGACATATCCCAACATCGCCGCTGGAAGACTGAATCTGACATCGCCGTCGGAAACACACATCACTTTGAGAGAGGCTAGACATCGCCGTCGTACAAACATCATCTCTGCTGGGGATTTAAAGAGTCTGACCTCGCCGTCAAACAAACATCCAACCTCGCCGTCGGAAACAAACATAATCTGACCTCGCCGTCAAATCCAAAAATTCAACCTCGCCGTCGAACAAACATCCAACCTCGCCATCGGAAACAAACATAATCTGACCTCGCCGTCAAATCCAAACATTCAACCTCGCCGTCGAACAAACATCCAACCTCGCCGTCGGAAACAAACATAATCTGACCTCGCCGTCAAATCCAAAATGCCCTGCGTCGCCGCTGGAGAAAATACAACACTGAACGATTCTGACCTGGGGTTCACCCCTGGTAAATGGAACAAAAGGTACACTTGCGTATTTGAAACTACTCCGCTGGGAATGAGAGACTTAACCGAGCACACTCTGATCTGGGGTTCACCCTCAGAACCATAACGAACATCGGAATACTGCTGCACAACTGACCCACCGCAGAACTTCAACATTAAAGATATATGAAACCCTGGCCCCTGGTTACTTCCAGCTTCAGCTAGAAAAGATCTTCAAGTAATTCTGAATATGAATGAAACCCTGGCCCCTGGCCACTCCAGATCCGCTGGAGAATCTTCAAGTTCTTCTGAAGATAGATGAAACCCTGCCCGTCGGCGATTCCAGCTTCAGCTAGAAAAGATCTTCAAGTACTTCTGAAGATAAGCATCCTTGGTCTTCAAGGATGTAAACTTTGCCCGTCGGCAACTCTGCAGGAGGTATCTTCGACTTCAGTCTGAAGAAATGGTCCTTGGCCTTCAAGGATACATGGATCTGCCTTCAGGCAACTCCACCTCTGCTATAGAGCATCCGTGACTTCAGTCAGGGATATACTTCGGCCTTCTGTCCGAAAAATGAATCCTAGGTCATTCATGACCTTGGGGATAACCTTGCCTTCAGGCACCTTCGCTTCAGCTTGGGAAATCTATGACTTCAGTCAGAGAAATGGTATCCTGAGCCATTCATGACTCTACGGGGATTCAAACACTTTACCTTCAGGCAAAACTCCGCTTCAGCTGGAGAAACATCTTCGACTTCAGTCAGAAGAAACACTATTCACTTGATCGCGATCAATCATCACCTCAGGACAACTGACTTGGTCTTCAGACCAACACGGATCCTCTTGTTATATCTACGAACTTTGGAACCTTGTCTTCAGCCACACGTTGATTCATCAACAAGGAAATCTGAACTCACAGGAACCTTCTGATACCGCCTTCAGGCGTTTACGAAGTCAATCTTCAGATTAGACATCACTGTTGGAGCAGACATATCACGCTGCTAAGGACTTCAAGAATCATCTTGAACAAACAGCTCCGTCGGGCACCTTCAAGAATCATCCTGAACCGATAACCATTCTGGAGACTTTATTCTACTGGGTATTCCAGGAATCTTCCTGGGCAACTCTTGCTGGGGGACGCTACTGGGGAGCTCAAGCATCACACTAGGCGAACAACTCGGGAAACTGCGCTGAAGTCTTAAGAACCATCTTAAGCAAACGGCCCTGCTGAGGAATTCAAGAATCGTCTTGAACTGAAGGCTTTGCTGGGGATCTCAAAAATCATCTTGAGCGAGCGACTGTGGGAATTACACCGGGGTCTTAAGAATCATCTTAAGAAAGCGACCTCGTTGGGGAGAATGTCAGGAATCATCCTGAGCAACTGGTCTTTTGGTGGAACACCTGTAAAACAAGAATGATAATGACCTAAATCATGCTTATGATGCATATGTTTATGCGCCATGCCCCACATGGTGGAAATGCTATGCGTTTATGCTAAATACTATGCGATCATGCACAGTGATGCGACCCCGTCAGCAAAATAAATGCCGAGGGGGAAATCCTCCTGTCAAGGAGGGAAGCACTACTCAGATAGAGGAATCTTCCTGCTGAGGAGAACATGGACACGCCAATATCGATTGGCTCCGTCTGGGGAACTGATCACCAGTTGACTGCTGCAGGAAAAACAACTTCAGTTGATTACTGCAGGGGGACGAAGCTCTACGAGAACTTGGACCTGCTGATATCAATCGCGAGAATGAACTGCGCGGCCGTCTCGGCTACTCTTTTGGGGACGATAACTCTGTGAGGAAACAACTTCAGCTGCTCCACACTCCACTGGGAAAAACCAATCATGATCTGATCAACTTCCAAGGACTCGACTCTCTTGGACATCTGCAGACTCGGCTGAGGAAGGAGAAATCGTTCTGCTTCGCTGGAGAGAGTGCGACTCTGGGGGAATACAGCATCAGCTGGGGAACATCCACTCAAGGTCCCAACTGCTTCCAAGGACTCGGCCCTCCTGGGGGGTTTGCGGACTCAGCCGGGGAGAGAAAAATCATTCTACTTCACTGGAGAGTACGCTCTGATGAGGAATTTCAATTCCGCTGGGGAAGAAAGAATCATCTGACTTCGGGGGAGAGAATACGACTCTGCAGGGGAGTACAACATCGGCTGTTCCAACACTCTACTGGGGAAGAGGGAATCATCCGACTTCGGGAGAGAATACGACTCTGGTGGGGAATCTCAATTCCGCTGGAGACTTCAGTCTGGCACCATCAGTTACTGCCTCCTTCGGCATACGAACAACTTCCTACAAGACTTGCACTTGTGACCCGGTGCTGGGGGAGACACCTGTTGCAGCGACTTTACTGGGGAAAACACGAGCTTCGGCACCCGAACATCTCTATGAAACCTACACTTGTGACCCGGTGCTAGGGGAAGAAGACGAGCTGCTGCGCGCGACTCAGCTGATGAGGTGACGTTCCTTTAGGATGCGTCTGCTTGGGGAAGAGAATCCTCTCCGCCTGGGGAGACATATCAATGCTCACTATCTTGCGTTCAGATTCTGCGGTGGAGAGACTACTGAACTCTGCTGGAGAAGGAGGACTCGCCCTGCTCCGGGGATGCGCACGGCACATCTTCTGGAAGGCGCTATACCTGCAACAACACAAACAAACAGACAAGATACCCTCCTCAAAGGGGCCTATCAAGGTTATTATCTCGTGACAACACTCAAGTAATTAATTGTTTCAACAATCAATGGGCCTAGGCCCGTAAGTTTATGTATGCGCATTTTATCAAAAAAACATCGGCGTTTTCATTCGCAAACAAAACAGATAAATGCTAAACAGGCAAGCAGAATTGCTGAATAACATGCATTTTATTGATGGTGGACCCCTGAACGGGTAAAAATGTTTTACAACAGAGGCAAACTCCTGGAATGAGGAAGCCGCGCAAAAAAGGAAAACATAAATGTACATCAGTATATACAAATGTCGGCAGCGAGGCGTAGACGAACACCATGAGTTGATCCCTCTAAGACCCACTCGACTCCGACACTTCTCCGACGCTTCAGCTTCGGAAGAGATTGATTCAGATAAGCGGCCCTCAGGTCCTCCAAACCACTAAACAATGAAAGTCCACACGCGGAACGCAGTCATTTGCTTATTCAAATCCCTAACTTTTGCGTGAACCGCCCTTTACGGGTTTTCAGTTCACCGGGATACCCTTTTTTGCCGAAGCCGCCCAGTGTAGGTTTTCGACTTCGCGGGTGTACATTTTTTCAATATATCCCTAATTTTTGCCCGAACCTTTTATTCTGTTTTTGGCTCGCCGGGATGCCCCTTTTTTGCCTGGACTCTTTCTTTTTTGTCCAGCGGGTCTCTTTCAAGCAAAGTATTTTTTAACTGCGTCCGCGTTCACCGGGGATGCAAAATCTTCACCATCCATCGTGGATAACAACAAAGCTCCTCCTGAGAAGACCTTGCTGACGACATACGGCCCTTCGTAATTCGGAGTCCATTTGCCCCGGTGATCGGAGTGTGGCGGAAGAATCTTCTTCAGGACGAGATCACCCGTCTGAAAGCTTCTGGGACGCACCTTCTTATCATAAGCTTTCTTCATTCGGCTCTGGTACAGGCGACCAAATGCAATCGATGCTAACCTTTTCTCGTCCATCAGGCTGAGTTGGTTCAAACGATTCGTAATCCATTCTGCCTCGTCGAGTTTCACATCAACCAAAACTCGCAAAGAAGGAATCTCCACTTCTAACGGTAGGACAGCTTCCATACCGTACACTAAGGAGAAAGGAGTTGCCCCGGTCGACGTACGCACCGTCGTACGATAACCGTGCAAGGCGAACGACAACATCTCGTACCAATCTTTGTACGTCACAACCATCTTCTGAACAATCTTCTTGATGTTCTTGTTGGCCGCTTCAACAGCGTCATTCATCTTCGGCCGGTAAGGAGATGAGTTGTGGTGTTCAATCTTGAAGCTCTGGCACAGCTCCTTCATCATCTTGTTATTCAAATTCGAACCATTATCAGTAATGATCCGCTCGGGAATTCCATAGCGACAGATGATGTCCCTCTTTATGAATTTAGCTACCACCTGCTTGGTCACATTAGCGTACGAGGCTGCCTCCACCCATTTGGTGAAGTAGTCGATGGCTACCAGAATGAAACGATGACCATTGGATGCAGTGGGCTCGATCTTGCCTATCATGTCTATGCCCCACATGGAGAACGGCCAAGGGGAGGACATGACATTCAATGGGCACGGCGGCACATGAACTTTATCCGCATAAATCTGGCATTTATGACATTTCTTCGCGAATCTGAAGCAATCCGACTCCATAGTCAGCCAGTAATACCCTGCTCTCAGGATCTTTCTCGTCATGGCATGCCCGCCGACGTGCGTACCAAATGTGCCCTCATGGACTTCTTCCATGAGCATACTCGCCTCTTTCTCATCTACACATCTGAGTAGCACAAGATCGTGGTTTCTCTTATACAACACTCCGTCAGGATTGAGATAAAAGTTTCCGGATAGCCTCCTCAGAGTCTTCTTATCCTGGGTTGACGCACCCGCAGGATACTCCTTAGTCATAAGGAAGGTCTGGATGTCGTGGAACCATGGCTTGCCGTCATTGGCATCCTCGATTGCAAAGACAAATGTCGGTCTATCAAGTCGCGAAAGTACAATTCTTGGAGCCTCATTCCAATAATTGACTTTATACATTGAAGCCAACGTGGCTAAGGCATCAGCCATCTAATTTTCAGCCCTGGGTACATGATGGAGTTCCACTCGATCGAAGAACGGAAGCAGCCTCCTGGCATAATTCACGTACGACACTAAATTCGCTTGACGAGTTTCCCACTCCCCTTTAATTTGATTGATTACCAGCGCTGAGTCACCATATACGTCTAGATTCTTGATTCTCAAATCAATTGCCTCTTCTAGGCCCATGATACATGCTTCATACTCTGCTTCATTGTTGGTAACTGGAAACGTCAGTCTCGCAGTAAACGGGATGTGGGATCCGTGAGGAGTCGTGATGATAGCCCCGATACCACTTCCGTAGGAATTACCGCTCCGTCGAATATCAACTTCCACTGAGACTTCCTATCTGGCCCCTCATCAGGCAATGGCTCATCGCAATCCTTCGCTTTGAGAAACATAATATCCTCGTCAGGGAATTCGAACTTCATCGGCTGGTAGTCTTTGATTGGCTGTTCGGCAAGGTAATCAGACAATATGCTTCCCTTAATGGCTTTCTGAGAGACGTACTGAATATCATATTCCGTTAACACCATTTGCCATCTGGCAATCCTGCCTGAAAGAGCCTGCTTCTCGAAGACGTACTTGATCGGATCCATCTTCGAAATTAGCATAGTGGTGTGGTTGAGCATATACTGTCGTAGACGTTTGGCGGCCCAAGCTAATGCACAACACGTCTTCTCCAACATCGAGTATCGAGATTCACACTCAGTGAACTTTTTACTCAAATAATAAATGGCATGCTCCTTTCTGCCCGTCTCGTCGTGCTGACCGAGAACACACCCCATACTATTCTCCAGAACCGTCAGGTACATGATTAATGGCCGTCCAGCCACTGGGGGTATCAAGATTGGAGGTTCTTGAAGATACTGCTTTATTTTGTCAAATGCCTTCTGGCAATCCTCATTCCAAGTAATCGCCTGATCTTTCTTTAAAAGCTTGAACATCGGTTCACAAGTGGCCGTGAGCTGAGAGATAAACCTTGCAATGTAGTTTATTCGGCCCAAGAAACCACGAACTTCTCTTTCTGTTTTCGGCGCTGGCATTTCTTGGATAGCTTTTATTTTCGCAGGATCAACTTCAATCCCTCGTTCGCTAACGATAAACCCCAATAACTTTCCGGACCGCACTCCGAAAGTGCACTTGTTAGGATTCAGCCTCAGCCTGAATTTCCTAAGCCTCTCAAAAAGCTTCAACAAGTTGACCAGATGCTCTTCCTACGTTTGGGACTTTGCGATCATGTCATCAACATAGACCTCGATCTCATGATGAATCATATCATGAAACAAAGTTACCATTGCTCGCTGGTAAGTGGCCCCTGCGTTCTTCAGACCGAAGGGCATTACCTTATAGCAAAATGTTCCCCAGGGGGTGATAAACGTCATTTTCTCCATGTCCTCCGGTGCCATCTTAATCTGATTGTAACCGGAGAAGCCATCCATGAACGAAAACACGGAAAACTGGGCTGTATTGTCGACCAACACATCGATATGAGGCAACGGGAAATCATCCTTAGGGCTCGCCTTGTTCAAATCCCGATAATCGACGCACATGCGTACCTTACCGTCCTTTTTCGGTACAGGCACTATGTTGGCGACCCACGGAGGGTAAGTGGTAACGGCTAGAAATCCTGCGTCCAACTGCTTCTGGACTTCTTCTTTGATTTTTACAGCCATGTCTGGTCTCGTCCTCCTAAGCTTCTGTTTGACTGGAGGGCAATCTTCTCGCAACGGCAAGCGATGAACCACGATGTCAGTGTCAAGTCCGGGCATATCTTCGTATGACCAAGCAAAGACGTCACTATACTCTCGAAGCATCTCGACCAGTCTATGCTTGACATCATTCTGCAGCGCAGCCCCTACTCTGACATTTCTGACGAGCTCTTCAAAACCCAGATTTATGATCTCAATATCCTCCTCATGAGGCAGAATAACCTTTTCCTCTTGTCTCAACAAGCGGGCCAACTCTTCCGGAAGGTCCTCGTCTTCATCAATCTCATCCTCGGCTTGATAAATCGGGCAATCAAAGTCGTAGTGAGCCGTAGAGGGTCCAGAGTCGATGTCATCTGTCATGTGGATCCTGCAATAACAAGGGTTAAGTTTAAAGCAAGAATATGCAGGTTAGCACAAACCTCGTTGCCATTTTGTTGTTTTTCGAAATAAACATAAAACAGGAATAACAGAGAACACAATATTTGAGTACGAAGAAACGCCTTTTATTTATTAACAAAATGCATGTACATAATCCAACAAGGCCCTGACAATAAAACCGCTATGCCCCGGGCAGGACATAGGGTTGTACACAGATTGTAAAAAGCAAATCATTACTATTCACTTGTCAGCTGGATAATTTCCTTGATGGTCCAATTGTTGAGGCGCTCGCCCGGCTTGCTTGGCTGCATCCTGGCGTCAAGATCACAATCGCTATCCCCGCTGCCCTCAGACGCTGCGTTGATGCTTTCAAAAATTACTCCGCCCTTGGTGAATAGGATTGGCCCCTTCCCGCGAGACGAACTTCTAGAAGAAAATGAAGCTTCAGCTTCCGGAGAATACCCCAATCCAAACTTATCCTGCTTGATTGGTATATCCAAAACATGCCCCCAGCCTGGGGTGGAACCGGCTTCGACGACGACCCGAGCTTCTTTAAACGAGGAGAGATTCATCTCTTGCCTCTCTACGACGACAGGAGCTACCTCTTTCACCTTGACGGTTTCAAATGCTTGGCAGAGAGTTTCATGGATTTTGCCATCCATTTCAACATATTTAAAGGACGACAAGTGGCTCACCATAATGTCCTCCTCACCACAGACGGTTACTATGCTGCCCCCGACAACATATTTAAGCTTTTGATGCAGCGTGGACGTCACGGCACCAGCGGCATGGATCCATGGCCGACCTAAGAGGCAACTGTAGGTAGGCATGATGTCCATGATATAGAAGACCGTATTAAACGTCTCTGGGCCAACTTGAATTGGTAGGGTCAACTCTCCGAAGACGTGGCGCTTGGTTCCATCAAAGGCTTTCACTACGCGATCACTGGGCGTGCAAAGCAATCCACGGGTATCCAACTTCATCAGTGCCTTTTTCGGAAGCACATTAAGCGACGAACCCGTATCCACCAGGACATGCGACATGATCGTGCCTCTGCACTCTATCGAGACGTGCAAGGCGCTGTTGTGATCTCTTCCTTTAGGAGTCAGCTCTAGATCTGTGAATCCCAGCCCATTGCCAGCATTAACATGGGCTACCACCTCTTCTAGATGATTTACTGATATCTCCTGCGGCACGTATGCAGCGTTCAATACCTTCAGTAACGCGTTGCGGTGCGCCTCAGAACACAGCAACAAGTTAAGAATAGAGATCTTTGACGGAGTCTGGTGAAGATGACCTACAATCTTGTAGTCGCTCTTCTTGATTAACCACATGAACTCTTCAGCATCTTTAACTAGCAAATCTTTTTCTGCCCCAGAAGGGACCTCCTCGACAGCTTTGCCTTTACCCTTATCCACAGCGTCAGCTCGGACCACTTTCTCTGCTGCAACCTCCGCTGGCGCGAACACTCTACCGCTTCGAGTAATGCCACTGACTCCGGTAAGATTCTGCACCGTCGATCCGAACGGCTCAAGCTCTATCTTCTGACCATTGCAATAAACTTCGGCGCTGTAATGCCATGGAACGGCGTTAGTGCTTTCGAATGGGATTGGTCCGGCCCTGGTGATAGTGATTGTAGGCGGACGGGGCGCATAAATAGTAATAGGGTGACGAGGAATAGTAATGGTGGCAACTTCATCTGCCTGCTTCAGCACGACCTCCCCTGATGCACTTTCAACGCTCCGGCTGAACTGCAAAATACCCTCAGACATCAGACTTTGGATACCTTCGACCAGCTGCTCACACCCATCAGGAAGTGTAGCACAAGCCATACATAACTCTCCGCATCCAGGAAAGAAGCCCTTCTTCAGCAACTTAGCCTTGACAAAACTAAGCGGAGTTTTCAAATCTTTGACCTCAGTCAGCAAGTCCGCACTCTCCTCAGTGATAACGGCATTCACTCCGCCTCCCTTATGATGATGCATAGGGTTCTTGGTGACATTGGGCACACTGTCAGAAAAGTTAATAACTTTGGCGTCCACCAAGTCCTGCACTTTGTGCTTAAAAGCTTTGCAATTCTCAATCGTATGGCCTGGTGCCCCAGTATGGAAATCACAAGTAGCATTGGCGTCATACCCCGGTGGTGGTGCCCCTGTTAAGGGAGCCAACGTCCTCTTTTGAACTAGCTGAAGCTGCAGCAAAGTTTGCAGAAGCTGTGCATACGACATAGGCGGGGTTTCAAAATGACGATTTGTCAGAGGAGCCCGATTCTGATATCTTTTGTACCCCTGCTGATTCTGCTGCTGAGGTTGCTGCTGCTGCTGCGGCGGAGCAGCTGGGATATTTATGCTAGCAATCTGTTGCTGAGGGCCCTTGCCCTTTCTCCGAGCATTAGTGACAGCACTGGCATCTCCCTCTCGACGCTTGCCAGCGTAGGGTTTCTTACTACCTCCTCCAGCTGAGGATGATTCGCCCTGAATTTTTCTGATCTTTATACCGTTCTCAACATGCTCGCCCATAGTGATGAGAGCCGAGAATGTTCCAGACATGCCACTGACCAGCTTCTCATAGTAGATTCCAGGAAGGGTGGCCACGAACATTTGCACCAGCTCGCGCTCAACCATCGGCGGTTGAACCCGAGCAGCCAATTCACGCCACCGCTGGGCGTACTCTTTAAAGCTTTCATTGTTCCGCTGTGAGAGATTCTGAAGCTGAACCCGGTTGGGAGCCAAGTCACTATTGTATTGATAGTGGAGGACGAACGCTTCAGCGAGGTCTTTCCAGGTGCGCACAGTAGCGGGCTCCAGGCCCATATACCATTCGAGTGATGGACCAGAAAGACTATCCTGGAAGAAGTGCATCAGCAACTTCTCATCGTCAGAATAGGCGGACATCTTTCTATAATAAGATCGAAGGTGAACACGGGGGTAAGTAGTACCCTTATACTTCTCAAAGACAGGCACCTTGAACTTATGAGGTACCTTAAAATCAGCAATCAACCCGAGCTTGGACATATCAACGCCCAATGTGTTCTGATTTTCAATGTCTCTCATCTTGTCTTCCAGCACTTTGAACCTGAGTCGAGCTTCAGCATTCAACTCTGCATCCACACCTCTCTGAGAGAATACGTCATCCTGATGGTCCTCCAGCCACGGTTGAGGTACCAATAGATTTCCAACACCAGCGTTGCCGTTGACCGGCCCTATGTTAACATTGGCTCCCAAACTACCATTGCCGACGCCTGCCGCATTGAGTCCGAGATTAGTCATCAGATTGCCGTTAGCACTGCCGTTGCCCCCGGCAACGGGAACAACATTCTGTGGAGCATCCACTGGAGGAGGAGTAGGCACAGCCCCTCCATGAAGTATGCCATTACTGTCAACCCTGGAGATCAGAGGTTGAACCAAAGTACGAAGCTGGTCTTGACCATTAGCGACCACCTGCATCAGCTCCATAAAACGATCCATCCGTTCACGGAGCTCTTGAACATCTGACTGCACCTGGTCCATGATCCTTGTCTGATTAGCGCGAGTTGAGTAGCGGTGAATGAGTCTTTGATCAATCCTGGAGACCGGAGACAACTCGGAACCTGAAAAACCTGTCAACAGTAAAGGTTAGGAAAAGCAATAAGATATACACCATGCAAATATGCTTCATGCAGATGCATGCGTGTGTCTGTGTGCGTGGGAGATTTCCCCCCGATCCTAGTGCCTTAGTGCCAGTGCTGATAATAATAAGAGGAAGAAGAAATCCGAGCCCAATCATGGAAACATCAATCTCATATATATATGGAAAGGCCCGTCAAGGCAGTATACAGTATCAGCGAGTACAAACAGATCAACAGCATGACCTCAGCCAACAAGTCTGGTGATGGTCAGCATACATCAAAGATCAAAACAACAGGAATACAACTAGTCAAGTATGGCCGCGGGCGCGATACTCTGCTAATAACGCCTTTGTCTCTGAATGGTCTGGCAAAGTGAGCAACCCCTCGACGAGTAGTTCCCTCTGCCTGATGGTATGCTGAAGCCCCTGAACTGAACTCTCCCAAGCTCCTTCGCCAAAGCAATCCTCCAGCTTCCGCTTCTTGGACTCAAACATCAGCTTATGCTCCTTCAGGTTAGCAAGAGCTTTGTTGAGACGGGCTTCAGCGGCGTATCTGCGGGCGGTCTCTTCATCAAACCTCCGCTCACTGTCCTTTACTTCGGCTTCCAGCTTAGAAATCTGCAGCATCAGCTTGTCCTCTCGCTCCTTCCTGGTGGCCATGGAGGTCTTCCAATGCTGGTCGAACTTAGATATCCTCCGATATGCTTCCTCCAAATGCTGCTTCTTCGTAGCTAGTACATCATTAGCAGCCCTGAAGTCTTGACCTAAGCGTTCCCGATCAGCAATCTGCTTTGCCAAGTCTGCACTCAGTTGGCTTACCGACTCTGTTTGCTTTTTGAAGGCATGCACGGCTTCGTTCCGTTCACTTCGAAGCTGAGCTAACTCCTTCTCTAATTCTGCATTCGCCCGCTTCAGTTCATCACACTCGGCTAATACCTGGTTGTGCTGATGAATGGACACAGTGGTAGGCTCTTCGACTGGTGGAGAACTCTCTGGTCTGACATGAGGGAATGGCATCCCTACAGCGCTGGCTCTGGCTCTGATCCAATCTGAATAAGGAGGGTAGGCTTGGCTGTTGCTCTTTCCCAACAAAGGCTTTCCTCTCGTGCTGATATTGTTCCATGCATGCTGAAGCTTGGACAACAAATCCCCCTCTAGAGTACCCGTGAGGTACAGAGATTCCTGTACCTCCTCCTCCTTCGGCGGAGTCCTCAAAGCGTATGCGAACTGACGAACTAGCAATGATGGATTGTAGTTGATGCAACCCTTCCTACCTATCAGAGGTACATTAGGAAACCCACTACAACTGAATATCACCTCGGTGCCTAACCTGTCTCTGTCAACGAACCAATCAATGTCTTCTGCCGACAAACTCATCAGACGCTCAGGCCACTCAGCGGTGGCTGCAGACGAGATGAAAGAACCCCTCTTGGGCAAATGACTATCAAACCACTTGTACAACAACGGTACGCAGCATGAGACATTCTTCCCTCTCCGGTTCTCATTCTTGTAATGCATTGAGTGATATACGTCTCCGATCAGAGTAGGGACTGGATTCCCTGAGGCGAAGATATGGAATGCATCAAAGTCCACGAAATCAGGCATGCTGGGGAACAGGATAATGCCATATATGCATAAAGCAAGGATGGCATTGAATGCGTCCCAACATTTGTCCTTAGCACACTGCTGGGCCTTAGCTATCAGAAACTGCAAGGAGAATCCAGGGACCTTGTTCCAGCTCGTCACCACTAACTCAGAAGCGCTCAAATGGAGTGAGGAAGCTAAACCAGCCAGATCAGGCTCGGCATCCATGTGGACAAAAGGCATCTGCCTTTTGATAGGCACACCCAGCATATCAACATACTCTTCCAATGTCGGCGCGAGAACGAAGTCATGAAAAGTGAAACACCTCAAGGGAGGGTCATAAAACTGCAGAAGAGCATGTAACCCATTCAACTCGGACGTAGAAGGTTTGCAAACCAGACTAAGCAACCTGCCATAAGACTTCCTGAACCTATCCTTCACAGAATCCCCTGCCAGGGCTATCAAACCAGTCAGCTTCGACACATCGGGGGTCGGGAACTTGTACGCAACAGTCTTCCTGAGGGAGGCCATAACAGCAGAAGGCGAGAAATCCGGGATCGGGGAAACGGTACCTGCAACACAGACACACGTTAATGGAATGCAAATGGATGTGCAAGCTAATGCAAAATGCAGGCATGCAATGATATATCCAGGTAGCTGCTGTGGAGATTCGGTGTCAACAGTCACTGATGAGAAGGAAACCCCAGTTTAAGACTACTAATCTGATCTGCTGAGAATAACCGTCTGATAGGACCGAGATCAAAATTCTGCTCTGACAAGAATAAGTGCCTGATAATAAGGACCCCGGGTGCAAGATCAAGGAACATCTGTTGATGAAGTCTTCAGACCCCAAATCAAAAATCTGCCCTATCAAGAACAAACACACAGCTGCTGATGAGATCTTCAGACCCCACTCAAAATCTGCCCTATCAAGAACAAATAACATCTGCTGATGAGATCTTCAGACCTCACTCAAAATCTGCTCCATCCAGAACAAACCACTGATGATAATACACTGATTAAAGCCTGCTCTATCAAGAACATAAAAACACCCGATGATAGGATCTTCTGATCAAAAACTTGCTCTGTCAAGAACAGACGAGTCTGCAACCGAGAAACCCTGGTACCAACATAACTGATTCACTGTCAAGAAAACCAGGTAGTCTGAAGGTCTAAGTTTCCTGCAATAAACCCAGTCCCGCTCACAGGTATGGACCTAGACTGACTCAAGGTACGACATCCTATGCGTTCATCAGCGTCACAGACTTTCAAAACTGATGATACGATTCCCAGAAGGAGTGGCATCATCAAGTCTTGAAGAGGCCTCACTTAGCTGAATCACAAACGATCGGTCCCCAGAGTCGACAATCCACCAAACCAGCAACCGTCTCAACCCAAAGGGTTGAAAGTGAAGCCAACCGGATGAACCTCGTCTGAGTGTGGATTTCATGAGACACTAGTTCCTGCAAAGCAAGCACGCGCCCACTAATTTCCACTCTAAGTCTATAGTGCACTCAAGCCTGGGTCTGGCTTCTCACTCATCAGAACTCCCATCCCACAACAACACAAATAATCATATTATACTGAAAATAAAATGCGGGAAATAAAGTGCGAGATGTAAAAATGCGATAAATAAACGCAACCCAACAAGTAAACACACAAGCGGTAGGATTGACTCGCAGGGAACCGTTGGAGTCCCCAGCAGAGTCGCCAGCTGTCGCTTGCGCGAAAATAAGGTGCCGGCATGACAGAAGAGTCGCCACCTTTCGTTATTTATCCCTCAGAGCGGGAAAGGAAACGATCCGAAAAACCTGACGAATAAGGGTAAGACAAGGTCATCGCAACCATTGTCTGGGTTCGGGAGTCGGTTACGCAAGGGGAAGGTATTAGCACCCCTCACGTCCGTCGTACTCGACGGGATCCCCGCTTGCTTGTTTACTTGGACGGGTTGGTTATAATCTATCTACCTATCAAGGTTGGCTGAAAAAGAAAAGAAAAATGACTCGGCAAAGCGTCGCACTTTATTCCTACGTATTCTCATCAGAGAATGAGAAATCAGAGTCAACGTAGTTCGGCCTACGAAGGATTACGGGGGGAAGGTTGCTCGCTAGGACATCGCATCCTATGCCTACGTACTTTCATCTGGTATGAAAGATCAGAGCAAACGTAGTTCGGGAAACTACGGCTTATTTCCTGAAAGAAGTGTTTTTTATTGTGTTTGCGATTTCAACCGCACTAGAGACTATGACCTGAGAGTGAATGCGTCGCATGTCACCCAAAGGGTACCATACTAAACATCCAGACTGTGGAAAAGAAACTCTCCCACAACCCTTTCTCAGATAGCTTAAGGCTCGTAACGTACGAAAGAAATCATTCATGATTACTGTATCTTAAACTGTTTGAGATGGGAAGAGAACAGGCCCAACTAGGAGGGAGACTATCAAGTCCTACTGTTATCATGCCATGGATTCATCCTATGGTAGAGGTTTGAACAGGGAACTCCTAGATGTTGTCATGCATAGGTTTCAACCTAAAAGTCTATCATCAAATCCTTATCAAAGGAAATGAGAGTCCTAAGGGATCATGTCAATGATACACCAAAACAGACAAAAGCATCAGCTTTAACAGTAAAATGCATGCAATGCAAGTGAGGGAGGAAATGTGTGTGGGGCTTCAGCCTCCACAAGCTCATCTCAACCTCAAGCCAGAATGAAATAACAATAATCATACTGAAATATAAACAACATGCTATCAAGCAATGAACAATAAACTGCAATCATACAGATAAAAGAAAACATGCTATCAAGCAAAATAAACACATGGGCAAGGGAGCTGGGCTCTACCGAATACCCGCAAGCAAAGCCAAGCAATAACAATACAAGCAGAGGGAGCAACTCAACCTCTAATGCAATCATGCTCCTAGACTGAACTTATTCTAGATGAGCTTATTCTAATGCAGCAGACAAATTAGGCAAAACACACAATACAGAAAAGGAAAACAGAAGAAAGCTTCAGCTCCTCCAGCAGCAACTCAGTCTTCAGACTTCAGGGATCACTTGCTTTCCAGGTATCAACCCTACAATATGAGTATCAACTCATCTTCTCCCTTAAGCTTCAGCTTCTTTGATCAGCTCCACCTTCAGGCTTCACTATCTTCAGGGATCTTCAAGCATCAACTTGATCTTCACAAAGTCTTCAGACTTCAACAATCTTCAAGGAATCATCCTCTTCAAAGCTTCAGCTTCTATCTTCAATGGCTCAAATGCTCCAACAAACAAGATTCAGTCAACAAGATGAGGTGAGGATGTTACAGTGCTCACTGACCTCCAAAGGATGCCATTAAGGACTTAACATCAAAGAAAGGCTCTCTCAAAGTTCTACCTCAGAGGGCAAGGTCACTAATCCCTCCAAAGGAGAGAGGTGAATACCCTTAAGGGACTTTATGTCACAGAGAAGGAAGGAGGTGAACAAGACACTCCTTGTTTATTGAATAAAAGTATTCTATCTAAGGCTCTACCTATGCACTTATGATCCTATAAACAAAACAACAAAATCTAAGTTAAGCCCCTCTGCAAGGTCTTCAAAGCTTCAATGATGATCCACAAGGTCTTCAACTCAATCTTCAAAGCTCACACACTCAAAGGAGAAGAAAAACAAGCACAACAATACAAACTATGCCTTTAAGCAACACACATACTAACCATACATTCAAAAATCAATGAAAAATACTAAAACACCATACAATATTCTAGCAAAATTCTAGGGGATTCTATACATACTTACCCTTAACCCATATATTCCCCATACACTAATTTGGCCTATAAATCCCAAAACAAAATTGTTGAATCTACTTATACAACCTAAAACCCTAATTTGAGCACCTAAATGTCAAACAAGCAAACTATATCAAATTTTAATCTACAAATTGAGAATTAAATCTTATATGAACTATGATTCAATATCTAACTATGCCAAAAAGAATGGCCCAAAAATCCTAAGGGAAAGTCCTAAAAGAAATTCTACAAAATTGGGTATCAACTAAATCAATTGAAAATACCATTTACAAGAATAATATGCTAAAAAATATTAAAAGAAAAATAAAATGGAATTTTATTTATTTACATTTTTCTAGACATGATTATGAATATGTGAAAAAAACAAGAAGTGAAAAATATGAATTTTTGGATTTTTTATGAATTTTATAAAATGCAAGAAAATTAAAAGAAATTGAAATAAGAAAAATGAAATAAATGGGGGAGGGGGTGTCATGAGCAATGCGCCTCAGTTCATTTTGATCATTGGGCCAGGAAAGGGTGGTGCAGATATCAAAGTATTAGGGCCCACCTGCACTCAGAAAATGAAGAGAAAAATTCCAAGAAAAATAAAACGGATACGGTGCAGTAAGCAACAAATTGAAGTGTTATTCTGGATTGGGCCCATTGTGGGGGTGTGCATAGCAAGATCTGCTAAAGCCCAGGATTACTCACTTAATAGAACGCTGCGTTTTGGCCTTAACATTTCCCTCCGTTTTTGAAATTGAATTGGAGTCGTGCGATAATGCGAAGAAGTCAAATAACCAGACTAATCCAACGGTGGGAGTTCATCGTCCCCAAACATACCCTAGGGTTTTCAGAAACCCTAACTCCATGCCAGAATTTCCATCAACTCGTTCTCCTCCATTTCTCCATGAAACTCAACAATTCCAAAAGCAAAGTTGCGCTACTGATTACCATGAACACAACCATACAAGTAGCTTTCTCTGAAACTCCTTAAATCATCCTAACAGAACACACGAATGCTTGGGTTCCACCATGATTCTCTGAGATCAAACCTAATAAAGCTTCAATCTAATGATGTAAATCTGTCCTCCATGTTACCCTAACCAAACTACACTATACCATATCCATTAATGCACACTAAACAGCTTGCTATCAATCTTGCAAGAATTGGTACCCTGCCACGAAACCTCATGGATCTTCGTCTAACTCTCAGAAAACCTTCCTCTAACCTAGCATGTTGATCTTACACCTAGGATTCTAACAGAATGTACATAATTATGGACCTATAGATCAAGTTACCAACCTGTCAAACTTCAATGGTGAGTGGTGTTAGAGCTTGATCTAGCACTTGAAATCCTCTCCAAATCTTCCTCCAATGATGAATACCTTTCTGTTTGCAAGAGTTGAGGTGGATGAGGCTTGTAGAAGAAGGAATTGGATCTTGCTTGATCTTGAAGAAACTTAGCAATGGCACTTTCTCTCTCACTCTCTCCAATGTACTCAGCAACTTTCACCAACCTTTTTCTTCATCATGATCCCCTCAATTTATAACCATCCATAGAATCATCTAGAACTTCCTAGAATGAGCTAGAAAGTAATGGAAAGCCATGTAATTTCTCCTTTAATGACATGTTGATCATACCATATCTCATGAGTTAGGCCTTGTAAACTTGTGTCAAAATCTCCTTACAAGAGATATTGAGATCATATCTGCAAAAATCAGGCCAAACTTGCCTTGTGTAGAACCTTCCAAGGATGCCTTAAGATACAAGTTACAATTTTTCAAAGCAACCTTCATTTTTGAGCCTCAAATCAAAATTCTGTTTAAACCAAAGTTTTTAGAATGTTATTTGAATTCAAAATGGTATATTGGATGACCTATTTTGGATTCATAGATCTCCCAAACCAAATTTCAACTTGACTTGAATTAACTTATATGCCTTTTTTAGTTCAAATTTACCAAACTTTGTCATTCCATGCTATGAGCTATTACAACAACTCATGACCTCCTTTCTAGGCTTAAAATGCCATTTTGAACAACTTTCATGTTTTGAGGTTTTCCATTTGAGGCTTGGAAATAGGAGATATGGCCTTTGCTTAAAATGACCTATAACTGCCAAATGACCAAAATACCCATGTCTTGTTCAAACCATAAGTTGAGTTCTACAAATCCTATCAAGGACTTCTAGTACTCTCTAGAAAGCTAAGAAGATGCCCTTCAACATTCATGTTGACCAAGAAATCATAGGAATCATCCTACTAGGGAAAAAGTTATCTACAAGTTGGGTGACTTTCAAGGACCCAGATTCACACACCTCAGCTGACCTGTAATTTGTCAAAACCATAACTTGAGCTCTGCAACTCCTATCAAGGACTTCCACCACTCAAATTAAAGCTAAGAACAAGCTCTACAACATTCATGTTGTGGGGAAGATGATATATCAATCAAATCTTGAGCTAAAACTGCCTGGAAGATAGGGATCAAATTAGGGTTTTTTCACTGACAATCCTCAGAAACCCTGACTTGAAACTTCTCAAACTCCTCAATCATGATGAGTTGGTCTAGGAATTATCTTTATAACATCTCCATACATCATTCCATGATCTCATGGCCCTTGGATTAGGTCTCAACCTTCTCCAAATCATCAGTTGACTTAGGGTTAACCCAGTCAAAACCCTAGTTCTACCATTCATGGTTGAATCTTCTGAATTCTTGCATAATGACCTCTCTGGGCTTCATGATGACTTTCAAGACATCTCATAGGCTTTCTCAAATCTTTAAGTTCATTCTCCAAGTCTCAGAATCATCTGAGGGGCTCCCACAACTCTCAAGCTATGAAGCACACAACTTTGGTTTCAACCAATTCCTCTGAGGATCTCTTAAACTTTCTGGTGAAGGTATCAACCTTCAAACACTTGATGGATGAATAATTGTTGGTCAAATTTTGGGGTGCAACACCGAGCAGCCAGAGGCATCGCAGCCTCCTCCTCCCGTAGGTTCATCCTCTCGCTGCCGCCGACATCATCCTGTGCCAGACTACACAGAAGAGGACCTCCGCCGCTCCCTAGACCAGCAGGCACAGATACTCGCGATGCTGCGGCAGCAGAATCAGCGAGCTGACCAGTTCGAAGCTTGGCACCGGACTCAAATGCAACAACTTCACACCAGCCAAGCTACTGTCACTGAGAGCCTGGTGAATCTGACCTTGCAGGTCGAAGGACTCCGAGACACCGTCTACCACACCGGAGCTATGAGTTATGAGGACAGAGTAGCCCTTGCCAGAGCCAGAGGACGCCAGCGCGGACGTGACAGAGGCCTGTTGCACCCTAAAATTTGACCCAACCGATTCTCCTATCTGACTCGTGGTTTAAATTCATATTCGCAACTCAGGCATATGATTTTTGTGCAAACAGGGGATATCAGGGTTACAACTTGGTTTTCGTCTATCAGATATGGCAGATCCAGTCCAGATCACCAGGGTTTTATTTTCGGGAAATTGTGCGCTCCTCGGTGATTTTTAGCTTGCATGGTGATTTTGGGATATTCTGATGCCCGGGGCTCTCTGTTCGATTCGATCTGGTCTCGTGCACTCTTTTATGGTGGTCATTTGCATTTGTCTGCATTTTTAGGGTTTAATAGACTTTTGCGGATTTTTAATAGGCTTTATAGATTTTTCTGGAATTTAATAGGGTTTTTGTATTTTTTAAAATAGCTTAAATCTCTTTTTAGAATTTTATAGATTTTAAATAGATTTCTAGAATTTTATATAGATTTTTAAATAGACTTAATAGTTTTTAATCTTTTTTTTAGAATATAAAAGAATTTAAATAAGTTTTAATTGTTTTTTAGATAATATAGAAAATAATATAGTTTTTTCTTTTATTAATAATAGATTTTAATAGATATTAAATAATGGTAGAATTTTAATAGAGATTAGTAGAAATTTAGAGTCAATTAGATCTTAATCATTTTAGATTTAATTAGGATAATATAGGGTTAATTAGATTTTTAATCATTTTTTAGAGTCTAATTAGGTTAATTGATTTTTTAGATATAATTAGGATTTTATTAGTTATAGTTTTATCAGAGATTTATTAGAGTTTTTTTAATTAGGAGTTAATTAGATTTTTAGGATTAATTGAATTTTAATAGTTAGTTAGTGATTAATCATTGTCATCAGTCCAGTTTTTTTTAATCCATTCAGTGTTTTGGGTTTGTTTTATCTTCGTTTGGGCCTCAGTGTAGTCCAGTTCGCAGCCCAACTAAGTCAGGAATGGTCCAGAAATTGCCAGACTCATCCAGCGCATTCTAGAAGCTCCCAGCAAGTCTCAGAGCTTTAAAAGCTTCGTGGCCACGTGTAGGAAAGAGAGAGGACCCACGTTACGCTGTGGAATCACGCCACCACATCAACTCAGAAGCCCCCAGCTTACGCCACGCGTCCCACGCAGCCACCACTTCCTCTCTCTCTGTGCATGCGTGCCACGCGTTGCACCTGCACCATTCCCTCTACCACCTGTCATCACCACACGCGACGCCTGAGAATCCACCGGCCGGCATGCAATCTCCGTCCGGCCGCCCTTAACGCCACCATCCTCGCCGGAAATTGCAACAAAACCCAGAATTCCTCCTTTCTTCATCTTCCTCCTCCGATCTCCTCCGTCCAGCTTCATCGTCGCCTCGCCGGAAACTTCATACGCTGTTTTCCAGAACGCGTTCAACGATCTTCATCGTTCTTCAAGGTTTCCAGAACGCCATCATCCTCATCCAAAGATTTTTCCAGAACGCTTGAATATTCATCATCTTCATAAGGAAATTCCAGAAATCATTCAAACCTTCGAACAACTTTTCCAGAATCCCCTCCAAGCTTCATCATAACGTCTTCGTTCATCATCATCATCAAGAATCTCGTGGATCCATCAACAACCTCCAACAACGAGCACCTAATACATCCCCAGATCTGTACAAGATTCATCAGCTCCAAGACTTGTAAAAAAAAACTTCATCAAGGTCTCAGCGTTGTTCGTCACTACGAGGTGTTCTTCGCGCCATCAAAGCTTCAGCAAATACCCAGAAATCCTCAAAGATCCCTTGTTCCCCTCGCATAAACCCAGGTTTGTCTTCTCTCTGTTATATCTCCATTGCAATTGATGAGCGTAGCCTCGATTAGGGTAAACTGATTGATTAGGGTTTGGGTTTGATTTGTGTTGGATATGAGAGAGTGGTGAGATTGTTGTGTCTGCTTGAGTGATTCGTTTGAGTGTTGAGAGCTTTGATTAAGTTGTTTGAGAGATTCAGAGAAAGGGTTGGGGGAGACGAACGAAGCGGCTAGGGTTTGCTGCGGTGAACAGTGACCGGAGAGTGTGAGGTAGATAGGGTTTTGTGTTTAGGTTAGGGTTAAGGTTTGGGCCAAGCCCAAACGTGTCTTGCTGAAGTCATCCCCATGGTTACTCATTATCCCCCCCCTTGGCGTGTGAGAGGCAGAGTGAGGTTGAGTCGGGCCTTAGGCCCTAAGGCTATTCGCACCCCCATGGGCATAAGCCCAATAAGAGTCAACTGGAAACTTACTAGGCTGCACCCCCTGCGTTTTTTCTTCTGTTTTTTTTGTGATGAGTTTCTGGTAGTGCTGGGCCCTGCGCCCTTTGCTATGTACACCACCCCCATCCTGGCCCACTTAGGAAATAACTGATTAAACTTGCTGTTAGCACCCCCCTCCAGTTTTATTTCAATTTTGTTTTTATTATTTTCTTTTATTTTCTTTGCATATTATAAAATTCATAATAAAATGTAAATAATTGATTTTTTAATCCTTCTTTTTTCTACCACTTTATAATAATGTCTAGAAAATTGTATAAAAATAAAAATGTCATTTTATTTTTGTTTACTATTTTTGGTATATTTTCCACTTAATTGATTTCTTTTAATATTCTTTAGTGCATACATATCATTAGAAAATTCATGAAAAATAGTAGATTTAGTCAAATAATTCCGTTCTTTTTCCTGTAGACTCGTAATTCAGTGTAGAATTTTATAGTGCAAAAATATTAGCTTAATCATGCATTTTCCGTTTAATTGCATTTTTTGTATTGTCAGTGATATTGAATAACTAGGTTGTGGATATGTCTGTGTTGCTAATTTTAGTTCTTTCACCTGGTGTTGAATTTTGTTCTGATTTCTTAGTATGTTGTCTTAGAGCCTTGTAGGTTTCCCGTAGATTTTTGATAGATTTTTGTAGGATGTTCTGATATGATTTGTCTGAGCTTGAGGATAGGAGAAGTCTTGACAACTTCTGACTTTGAAGTTCAACTGTGGTTGAACTTCAGAGATAGTTGCTTGAGATTTGTGGATCTGTGGGTTCTTCTCAAGGATAGGAGCTGGTTGCAGTCCTGTTGGAGCTTGCAAGGATGCAGTGGATTGAGGCTTAGTCTAGGAGCTTGTTGTCTGTTTGTGAGGTTCGAGATCCTGAAGTTTGAAGGGAGTTCATGGTACTTTCCTGAGGAAGGCACTATGAATGACTTTCATTCTTTCTTCTCACCTCTTTCTCAAGTATCCAATGATGTCGGAGCCAACTTGTGAGTTTAATTCCTCCTGAGGAGGAATGTAAACTGATTACATGTTGTTGAGCCACATGGGATACGATTCCTAAGTGTCAGCCTCCTAGTACTTTCCTGAGGAAGGTCCTATGGGTCTATTCACTTAGTTCCATTAGTTTATCTAGGATTTCTCAAGTATCCAGTGATGTTGGAGCCAACTTGTGAGTTTAATTTCTCCTGAGGAGGAATGTAAACTGATCACAGTTGTTGAGCCACGTAGGATACGATTCCTAAGTGTCAGCCTCCTAGTACTTTCCTGAGGAAGGTCCTATGGGTCTGTTCACTTAGTTCCCTTAGTGCATGTAGGTTTTCTCAAAGTATCCAGTGATGCCGGAGCCTTCATGTGAGTTTAGTTTCTCCTGAGGAGGAATGTAAACTGATCACAGTTGTCGAGCCGCATAGGATATGACTCCTGAGTAGTAACCTCCTGGTACTTTCCTGAGGAAGGCACTATGAGCTTGTCTGCTTAGCTCCCTTTCTCTGGTAAGCTTGTTCTGAAGCTTGGAGGCTGGGATTGATTCCTCTTGCTTAGGGTTTCGAGTATAATTTTTGCTTAGATCTTTGCTTAGGGTATTGTATAGAGTTTTGTTTAGAGATAGATTAGGAGCTTGTTTCAGGTTTGTTAGGGGCCTTGCCCAGGAGTAGTTTCTTGTTTTGTAGATAGAGGCCCTGCTCAGGGTTAGTTTCTTTGTGTTGTTTGACTTGTATGATGTTGTGTTGCATTAGACTTAGGTGTTCCTCTAGATAGTTCTGAATAGGTGCATCTTAGAAGTAGACTTTGTGTGCATGAGAAGTTGAGGTGGTCCTCCTTCTGCTTGTTTGTTATTGAGTGGCTTTGCTTGTTGGTATTTGGTAGAGCTGAGCTCCCTTGCCTCTGTGGTTTGCGGCCTTCGCGCCTTGTTTGTCTAGTTGTTGCATTCATGCATATTTTCAGTATTCCTTTACTTTGCAGTTTCTTGTTTGTAGTTTAGTCCTGTTGCCATGATCCCTTAGGAGCTCTGACTTCTCCGCTGCGGAGTTGTTATGATAGACATTAGGATGGTCAACCAGGCATGATAGCAGAAGGTAGATTCCCCTGTTTCTCAGCTATAGTTTTAGGGTTTCCCTTTCCTTTCTGTAGGAGCTTTTGAGTAGCTTGACCCGTAGTTAGCTGAACTACAGCTGCTCTGATTCTTCGTACCAGACGAAGATATGTAGGCATAGGATGCGATATCCTAGCGAGCACACTAACGACTAACCCTTGTTCTCTCGCGGCTGTGCGATCGAGACTTTCCCGCTAACGACTGATTGTTATCCCTTTCTCTTGCCCGAGCGCACTTGAGACCAGATCGTATTTGTAGGTTCCCGAGCCTTTAGGACCAGTTTGTTTTCTCACTGCTGTGTGAGAGCGCCTGTTTACCCGTAGTTAGTCGAACTACGTTTGCTCTGATCTTCCATACTGTGTGGAAGTACGTAGGCACAGGACGCGATGTCCTGGCGAGCAACCTCTCCCCCGTTTAGTCGTAGGTAGTCGAACTACGTTGACTCTGACTTTCCCATTGCACGAGGGAATACGTAGGCCCAGAACACCGTATGTTCTGTCGAGTCCTGTCCTTTTATTTCCTTTTCAGACCAGCCATTAGCGTAGATAGATAATACACCCTTTTACCTATAAACATCAAGCGTGGATCCCATCGAGTACGATGGACGTGAGGGGTGCTAATACCTTCCCCTTGCGTAACTGACTCCTGAATCCAGGTTTTGGTTGCGATGACCATACCTTTTCCCGTCTTTGCGAGGTTACTTCGAGCGTTTCCTTTCCCGCTCTGAGGGATAAATAACGCACGGTGGCGACTCTCCTGTCAAGCCGGCGCCGATTTTCGCAGTAGCGACAGCTGGCGACTCTGCTGGGGAATTATAGCATCTAGGGACTTTTCCCATCCCTTATGCTGGGACCGTTTCCCATCCCCTACGCGAGTCAATCCTAGCGCTTGGGTGTTTATTTGTTGGGTGTTGTGCATATTGTGTTTTACTTTTCTGCACTTTACTTTTCTGTACCTTTACCTTTCCGCATTTATTTTCCAGCATTATATTATTGTGATTATTGCTGTGGGCAAGGGAGGTTACTGTGAATGAGAAGCCGGACCTGGGCTTGAGTACACACCTAGATATAGTTGTGGAGAGTAGTAGACGAACCTGTCTGCTGAGCAGGCACAGTTCCCTACGAAATCTACGCTCAGACGAGATTCTCACAGAGGTGCTCCTTTCCGGTCCTGAGGATCTGAGGGGAGTCCAGACGTGGGGATTGTCGACTCTGGGGACCGATCATTTGGAAGTCAGCTAAGTGAGGCCTCTTCATGACTTGATGATGCCACTCCTTCTGGGAATCGTATCGTTATTCATGAAAGTCTGTGACGCTGATGACCGCATAGGATGCCGTACCTTTGTCCGTGGATTAGGTCTATCCTACCTGTGAGAGGGACTGGGTTATTGCAGGAAAACTGGCCTTCAGAAACCATGATTCAGTACCTTTATCAGATGGTGTTCTTGATTCATCTCCAGGTGTGTTGTCTGGGTCAGATGGGTTTCTTATCTGAGGTTGAGGCTATTATCAGATGGTATAGAGGTTCAGATGGTTTTCTTACCAGGGGATTGATATTTTGAGTATCAGATGATAGTTAATGGCATGAGATTTTGGTGACCGTGTTGGTTTTCTGTTCTCGATCACAGAGATGTTCCTCTTCAGGCTACAGCATAGCCCCTGTGTTCGCAAATTGCATTATTTATCATATTGCATCATTACCATCTGCATTCAACTAACGTGTGTGTATTGCAGGTACATATTTTCCCTTCTAGTTCTGGTGTTTGTTCCTAGCAAGACATGGAAAACCTGAAGAGAGTATTGCCCTATAAGTTTCCGTCGCCGAATATCAGTCTATTGTTAGAGTTGATTGCTATTGCTAAGAAGAGGGGAATGGGTGACTTCAGAAAGAGATATGGGAGGATTCTGACCTACGTTTATCAGCCATCTGCCTACGAGACCAGCGGCATCTATACTCTGTTACAGTTTTACGATGCGGAGCTCAGGTGTTTTGTATTCCCCGACTTCGTTTTGGCTCCTACCCTGGAGGAGTACTCTGCACTTCTGGATATACCGATCCGTGAGCAGATGCCTTTTTATCGTACGGACGCTGAGCCTAAGCTGGCTGAGCTTTCTGCCATCCTGTGCTTGAAAGAGTCTGAGCTGTCTGGGAAGATGATCAGAAGAGGAGACGTATGGGGATTTCCGTTGGATGTCTTGGTGGAGAAGGCTCGAGAGTATGCCCAGAAGGGTAGCTGGGGTGTTTTTGACGTCATCCTTGCTGTATGTGTGTATGGCATCGTGTTGTTCCCGAACATTCCTGATTTTGTTGATTCTGATGCCTTCTATATTTTGGCTGCGAAGAACCCAGTTCCTACTTTGCTGGGAGATATCCACCATTCAACTCACTACCAGAATGAAAAGCGACGAGGAAGGAATGTGTCTTGTTGTGTACCTCTCCTATGCAGGTGGTTCACCAGTCATATGCCTAAGTCAGGCCCTTTTGTCACCTCTATCAATTCTCTAGGATGGCCCGAGCGCTTAATGGGATTGACTGCTGAGAACGTGGTATGGGTCAATAAAGAGGTATTCGGAGCTGAAGTCATACTCAAGTGCGAAGGATTCCCGAATGTTCCGTTAATAGGAAGGAAAGGTTGTGTCAACTACAACCCTTCCTTATTGATCAGGCAATTTGGGTATGTACCTCAAGGAGCGCCAAAGCCCGAGGAGATACAGGAATCTCTGTATCTCACCGGGGCAATAGGGAAAGAAATGCTGACCAAGCTCGAGAAGGCATGGAAGAACTTGCACAAGAGAGGGAAGCTTTCAGGTAGCAGAGGGGATACTCGAGTTCCTGGCCCGTATATGGAATGGATTCGTGAGCGAGCTGTGAAGTTCCTTATGCCGTATCCAGCGGTTCAGCCATTACATCCTTCTCCGGTGGAGGAGCCTACCACTGTGGACATGCAGGTCTACAAGCAGCTGATGGCGGAGAAAGAAGAGCTAGCAAGGGCTAAAGAGGCGTTAGAGCAGGAGAATGCCCACCTTCGGCATGAAAAGATTGAAACAGGATATGTTTCTAAGCAACAGGCTGAAACTCTGAAACATCTAAAGACTACGCTATTGGAATTGACTGAAACCAAGAAGGGTCTGGAGTTAGATGTAGACTCAGTTAGTAGTGTGTTGGCCACTAAGAAGCAAGAGCTGGAAAGGGCCTACACAAAGCTAGCCAAGTTCAGAGAACACTGGGATCTCACTATGACCAAGCGCAAGGAGCGAGAAGAAGAGCTGAAGACACAGGTAGCTCAGTTAGAAGAACAGGTCAAAGTGAAGAATGAAGAGCTTGAAGAAGAAGCCTGCCGCCGATACGAGGCCGAGCGCAAGCTGGCAGATGCCATAAAGAATTTGGAAGATTTTCAGCATAGAGCAGATGCCAAGAGACCCAAACCTGGGGGCGGTGCCAATGATAAGGCTTGGGAAGACTTTGTCAGAGACATCCAGGGGACGGTCAGGAAGAGGGATCGGCTGATAGAAGGTTTGATTTATCAACCAGATCATGCAGAGACAAAGAAGATGGTCGAGGACTTCCGCAACCGTACCCGTACTTGATTTCTCTCTTGTATTCTGTATGTTGAGATCACCACCAGGCATGTTGGCTGGGATCCTCTTTGTCATATCAGTTGTATGGAGCATGGTTATGTAACCTCTTGACAAGACTGTTATTCTAATCAATATATGAGGGTTTTTCCAAATATTGTCTTTATGGTTTATCTCGTCTTGCTACCACTGACACTGGAATTGGAGGGAAAATATCTCCAATGCACACATGCACGTTAGCATTTTTGTATTTCTGGTTGCATAAATCATACTGCATAGCATTACTCTAGCAGGTCAGAGCACTTATCCAACCTTTGTTTTCACCAGAAAGTGATTCTCGGGGAATTGTTTGAGGCAAGAGTAGAGTGTTGAAGACGACCAAGGGGCTGAGGCAGATTTGAGCAGAATCAAGCAGCATAGTCCGTTACAGGTAATTGGTAGCTATGTCTGAAGGCAATTTCCAGGCTCCTAATACCTTGGCAAGGTTTACTATGGCGTCCAACCATCAGTATGACTCTATGGAAGGCTTCCCGCAAGCGAACAATCTTACTGCAGACCCAGTTGTACAGCCAACTGTTGAGAACCGAGATCGGCATGAGCAGTTCGTTGCTCGAAATGAACGTCCTCCGCCTGCCAACAATCAATGTGTTGCTTTCCCTGTGATGAATTACCGAAGAGATATTCCAGTGACCGGGTTAGTAGATCCAAGAGCTCTTGACGATGGTAGAAGACTCCGAGCATTGGAAGAGCAAATGAAAGCCTTAGAAGCAAAAGATGTTGTTAACCTGGATGCCGTGGCCATGTGTTTGGTTCCTGACCTAGTGTTGCCGTACAAGTTCAAAGTGCCGGAATTTGAAAAATACACGGGAGATAGCTGTCCAAAGCTGCATTTGATGATGTTCTGTCGAAGGATGACTTCGTTTGTGCGAAATGACAAATTGATGATCCATTGCTTCCAGTATAGCCTGACTGGGGCATCGTTGAGATGGTATGTACAATTGGAAAGTAATCAGATTCGATCGTGGGTGGATTTAGCCAGAGCTTTCATGAAGCAGTACGATTACAACCTGGATTTGACTCCTAGTCTCGTAGATCTGCAAGAATTGTCTCAAGCGGAGAATGAATCATTCAGAGGGTATTTACGAAGATGGAAAGAAGTGGCTGCTAGTGTTCAACCACCGCTTCCGGAAAGGGAACTGGTTGACATCTTCTTGGGTACTCTGAAAGGCCATTATTTTGACAAATTGTTCAGTTGCACAAACTTTGTGGGCCTGATGAGACTGGGAGAGATTGTTGAGAGAGGACTCAGGAGTGGAAAGTTTCGAGATGTCCCTTACGTCCCAGTTAATAAGATTGAGTCAGCTGTCAGTTCCCAAGAAGAGTGGGAAGGAGATGACGCCACCGCAGAATCTCTAGCATCTCAGGATCAGTTTTCAGACACTTCAAGTCAACGATCATCTTACCGCCGATCGCGTCAGCACGCCCCACGAAGACCAAGGAAGCCTGAAAGGCTGTTTACTCAGCTACCGGTGTCGTACAGTCAGTTGTTGCCAGATCTGGTCAAAAGCGGATTGATAGTGCCGAAAGAGACTAAGCCGGTGATTCCACCATATCCTCCGGGTTTTGATGCCAGCGCCCGCTGTGAGTACCATGTTGGGGCACAGGGGCATTCAACAAATGATTGTAAGGTGCTTAGAAGCCAGATTCAGGATCTGTTAGACTCTAGCCGTATTTGCATCACTCCTCAGGGTTTTGTTCAGATTAATGACTTTCCAACCTCCAGTTGTGTGGGTTCGTCAGTTAATGTCATGGAAGACTCCGCAGGAAGTGTGTGCTCTGAAGATTGTCAATCAGAGAGTTCAGTTGTGTGGGAGAAGTTCTTAGAGGTTTTTGCGCCGGATGTCGCATCTGTTCCCTCTGCCTAATCTGTTTAGCTTTTTGTGCCCTAGTGTCTGCCGACCACCACCAGGATTGTTGGCTGGGGTCATCATATTCGTACTCATTTGTGCTTACGTGCTACTTTTGTTGGTTATACATGGGGGGGAGATGTTTGTCTGTATTCTCATAGCTTGAGTTTCTCTTTGTCTCGTTATGAATATGTGTTTGCTTTCTACGCTGCATTATCATTTAACAGGTATATCAGAACCATGGGCCTTATTTCCTCATCATCCAGTTTGTTGCAGGAATTCCTTCAGAGATATGGAACAGAATCAGTTTGAATTGATTGAAGTCCAAAGCCAGCTGGGGCAGATGATGAGAGACATGCAAGAGATGCGTTTGGAGCAGAAGATTCTCAAAGAGGAGAACAGTCAGCTGAAGACCCAAATGAGCTTGATCATGGAGGTAGTCAAGAATGTGCTTCGGAAAGAGGACGACCAGCTATTTGAAGCCGCAATGAAGAAGCTCGTGCCACCTGTGCCTGTGGAACCTGAGCAGCAGCAACAGAAGATACATCCGGCTCAGCGGAGGATTCAGGAAGGGAAGCCCAAGAGAATGTTTGAGGCACCACCTATGACATATGCTGAGCTCTTGCAGACCTTATTGAGGTTTAATCTGGTTGAGAAAAGAACGTTGGAACCATCAACGAGAGCGTTTCCTCAAGGGTACGATGCCAGTAAGCAATGTGAGTTTCATTCCGGGGCATTCGGACACGACATCGAGGGTTGTCATGCTTTTAAGCACAATGTTCAAGACCTGATTGACTCGCACGATATTGAATTCACGCCGGGCGGCGTAGCTGTGCATATTGCTCCTGTCTCAGTCGATGCTAAGATGACAGATGTTTCTAAAGCTGCAGTGGGTCAGAAGCGTATCCTGGACTCCATGGTGTCAGAATCTCCAGGCCCACAACTGTTGCCTATCCCTGGGGCAGATCTAAGAAAGAAAATGGCTAAGCATAAGGAGAGCGTTAATCAGCACATTGAAGGTCAAGAAACCGATGTTGCATTTGATACGAAGGGTGTTCAAGGGTCAACCCGATACCAGCAGCAGCAGCCTCAGCAGCAGAACCAGCAGGGGTATAAAAGATATCAGAATCGAGGTCCTTTGGCAAGCCGTCATTTGGAAACTCCTCCTATGCCGTATGCACAGCTTCTGCAAACGCTACTTCAGCTCCAATTGGTTCATAAAAGGACAATGACTCCCTTAACGGGACCACCACCACCGGGGTATGATGCCAACGCTACTTGTGAGTTCCATACTGGGGCACCAGGCCATACGGTTGAGAATTGTAAGGCTTTTAAGCACAAAGTGCAGGATCTGCTTGATAGTGCAGCAATCAGCTTCGGGCCGGGAGGTCCCCAAATCATCTGAATGAAGGAGGAAGGGCTCTATAATTTGGTTGAGTCGTTGAAAGCAGATCAGGACAGCATCGAAGTGTCTCTAGTAAAGATAGCTGGTTCAGCAGCAGGGCAGATGTGAAAGCCCGGTTCTCGGAAGCTAGCATGTTTTCTTTGTTTTAGCTTGTCATTTCTTTACATTTGTAGTTGCTTTCCTGTTTGAATTTGTAATCTTGTTTGTAAAACTTGTTGTTTTCATTCAATGGATGATAATGAAATAAATATGCATGTTTTGATCCATTCGTGTTCACTAACATGTTTTTGCAAATGTCCAACGCTTGGTTAAGAAGAATTTGGGGAGGATGACGAAAATGACCGACATGCAACTGCCGATATTGTATGCTTTTGAAATAAAACCTGTTGATGATGTACAGGCATTGTTTCAAATCCCTAAACACCGGAGATATAAGGAAGATAATCCCTTGTCAACCCCTTTGAGCCTTGTAGTAGGAGTTTCTTTCTGTGAATGAAAAACCCTCAATCTTAACCTGGGGCAGGGTAGGTGTTAGCTAATTTGACCGAGCGTCCAAATTGCAAAAGGAGTGTCCGTTCGAGGATCAATCGCGTCCCTAGAGGTCGTGCCTAGAAGACCACAATGGTTCAATCAAGAGTGGGACAGCCACATCATTCCCAAAGAGTCAGACAACCAGTGTCACACGACTTGTTAGAAAAAAAAGGGAATCAAAAGCCCGCTAAGTCAAGAAAACTTCAAAACAAATGACTTAGGCAAAAATGAGGGCATCCCGCTGGACTTAAAAAATCAAAAGAAACTCAAAAGGAGTCAGTCCAGGCAAAAGTTAGGGATATGAAAAGAAAAAGATGAAAAGGATCAAAAGAAAAATCCTCGATGGAAATACGAGTCGTGTGACCTCAAGTGTCAAAGACGAAAAGTGAGTGGCTGTCACTCCGAAGACTCATAGTTTCTCGAACTATCATTCCTATCTTTCAACCTCTGAGAGGTGAGCGCTAAGGTCGAATTAGCTGAACGTAGGATGGGAGAACATCAAGGAGAATGGGTGGGTTAAAGTAAACTTTGAGCCTTTATCCTTTCTTTCGAAACCATGAACCTGACCACGTTACAACCTTCAAAAGTCCTAATTGAAGCAGGTTGTTTCGAAAGCATACTCCGGTAAAGGTCGCGTCGATTCTGACTCTTAAAAGGGTTCCTCTTACCATGTTGATACTAATGTTGATAAATGTTTTATGCATTATATAAACTGTTTTTCCTTTTCCCAGTGAACAGATTGGATGTCAAAGCTGTCATATGTGTTGCATTAATACATCTTTTATGCAGGACAACTTGTTTTACTTGCAAGTAAGCGCTTGACAGCAGAAAAGCTTCCTACGATGGAAAGTATGGTCAAGATAGAATGCAGAACGCCCGAACGCTCCGAGAGCAGGGGCAAGCTATTATAGTAATCCCCAGTCAGGGCAGCCTTTCGAAGACAATTATCCTGGGGCAATCAGGTTGAGATTCAGGTAAGTGTGTTGTAGTCAAGGGCACTACTCCGAATCAAATAATCAGGAGCAAGGCCATTGTAGTCAGGGGCAGACCATCTTAAGCACGCAGAAGTTATTCGAGGAGCATTTGAGGTGAAGTGTCTCTCGGAAGCTCAGAACGCTGGGGCATGTTATATCAGACCATCAAGGCTCAGATCTGCAGATTTCCTTTCGAGGACTATCCCCACGGAGATCCCGTAGGCTGGGGCATTTCAGAAGCGAAAGGATTGGTCTTCTCCGCTTCAGCAGGGTCATTCAGAGTTGTTCGAACAAATTCAGTCGATTTTCGAGATCGAGACGGATGCGGGAAGTCGTGCCACTATCCCTTGACCCTTTCACTAAAAGGCTGTGTATTCAGGAAGAATATTTTCCAGCGTCAGTTGTACCTGACCCAGCAAGATAGCTTAAGAGCTCAAATCCATGTTTGCGGATTACTGTGAAGCCCATCCGTGTTGGCGCATCAATTTCCGAATCCGAGCTTCATCAGTACGCGGGAAGACTCCCTCCATTTTCTCCAGTAAAGTCCAATTTGTCATTGATATGGGTAAGTTATTCCTAGAGGAGTTTACTCATACTTGGCACATCTGCTATTTCACAGCGGAGTTATATTCCCCAGCAGGGTGTTACTTCGTCGAGGTGTTCGGTTAAGCGCCCAGTACCCCCCAGCGGAGTTGATTTCGCTCTCCCAGCATTTATTTTGCTGGGATAATTCAGTGATATCCAATTTATCCCCAGCAGAGTTGGCCTCGCCTTCAGCATCTATTTTGCCGAAGTGGTTTTCTGTACCCAGCTCTCTCCGGCAGCTCGAGCCTGCATTAGCATATTGCATGCATCATCATACTTGCATCATACTTGCATATCATGGTCAAAATGCGTAGCATTTCCATCCTGAATGGAGCATTACGCTGTAGAAAAATTAAAGCATACACATATGCATACGAAGCATAAGTCAGGTTTTCTATCAGCCTCATATGGCGCGTGAATTACTCTGTGATCAGTTCAGGGGCATTTATCCAGCAACAGTATTCAGACGATTCAGCGGATTATTTGTATCTCAGATCAGACAACAATTATGCTTTGATCAAGCGGTCATCTGATATCGACAGACTTTTCTTCCCGTCAATTCATATTGACGATGTGTTCCTCCAATAAGTGGATTTCTCCGTCTATCATTAGACGTCTTGAGTTCGAATGTGGTTTTCTTTCCGTCTATCCATAGACGATGTGAAGTTGCGGGTGGTCGCAGTAGGGCTTCAAGAAGGGGTTTCCCCAGGATATGCCTTTCTTCCCGTCTATCAGTAGACGATGTGAAGTTTCGGGTTACCGTTCAACGGGTTTCTTATTGCCAGATCATACGTATGATGAGGTGTTTCCCCAGCGAGTCTTCTCCGGCTATCCTTGGTTGTTGAGGGGTTTCAAAACGATTTTGGATATTGGTTCTCTTTCTGGTTATTGGATATAATGACGTTTCAAGAGGTACTTTTCTGACTGTCAATCCTTATTGATGTCGAGGCTCTTCGAAGAATGTTCAGTTTTCGTGATCGTTGATTCTTATTGACGACATGGTTCCTTAAAAGGTGGCTTTCTTCCCGTCAGTCCACACTGACGATGTGGCCCCTTCAAGGATATTGATCTTTCCATCAATTCCTGTAGACAGAAGGATTCTGAAATTCGAGGGATGATGTTGAATTGCGCAATGGTGTCTTTCCGTCTATCTTTAGACGATGTGAGTATAGAGATTATGAATTTCTTTCCGTCTATCCTTAGACGATGTGAATTGATTGTTCATCAATCAGGATGATCCCGTCTACCCTTAGACGATGAGAATATTGATTTGTTCATCAATCAGGATGATGCCGTCTACCCTTAGACGATGTGAATATTGATTTGTTCATCAATCAGGATGATGCCGTCTACCCTTAGATGATGTGAATATTGATTTGTTCATCAATCAGGATGATCCCGTCTATCTTTAGACGATGTGAGTATGCGATCAGGATTTGTTCCCGTCTACCCTTAGACGATGAGAATATTGATTTGTTCATCGATCAGGATGATGTCGTCTACCCTTAGACGATGTGAATTGGGAGATTAATGTTGTCTTTCCGTCTATCATTAGACGAGGTGAGTATTCAATCAGGGTGCCTTCCCGTCCATCTTTGGGCGATGTGAGTATATTTCCATTCCTGCCTATCGGTAGGCAATGTGAAAGGATCAGGTATTTTGTTGCAGCCCTCGAGTTTTGTTACATAGGGTATCACAAGCAACGGGTATTCAAGTCAGGAGTCCTTTATCAGATGATTGATCAGTTTGGTGCCGTAATGACTGGACTCGGTTCTCTGGAGTTTATTCCCCAAGCAGTTTGCAGTATATGCTCGCGGTTGGCAAATTTCCGGGTTTTATTTGTATTCAACCGTCTCGTACCTCTGAATGTTTGAAGGCTGAGCGCTCTTCAAACCCTTCAGGTCCAAGTCGCTTGAATAGGGGCAGCTGTTGCACCCTAAAATTTGACCCAACCGATTCTCCTATCTGACTCGTGGTTTAAATTCATATTCGCAACTCAGGCATATGATTTTTGTGCAAACAGGGGATATCAGGGTTACAGCTTGGTTTTCGTCTATCAGATATGGCAGATCCAGTCCAGATCACCAGGGTTTTATTTTCGGGAAATTGTGCGCTCCTCGGTGATTTTTAGCTTGCATGGTGATTTTGGGATATTCTGATGCCCGGGGCTCTCTGTTCGATTCGATCTGGTCTCGTGCACTCTTTTATGGTGGTCATTTGCATTTGTCTGCATTTTTAGGGTTTAATAGACTTTTGCGGATTTTTAATAGGCTTTATAGATTTTTCTGGAATTTAATAGGGTTTTTGTATTTTTTAAAATAGCTTAAATCTCTTTTTAGAATTTTATAGATTTTAAATAGATTTCTAGAATTTTATATAGATTTTTAAATAGACTTAATAGTTTTTAATCTTTTTTTTAGAATATAAAAGAATTTAAATAAGTTTTAATTGTTTTTTAGATAATATAGAAAATAATATAGTTTTTTCTTTTATTAATAATAGATTTTAATAGATATTAAATAATGGTAGAATTTTAATAGAGATTAGTAGAAATTTAGAGTCAATTAGATCTTAATCATTTTAGATTTAATTAGGATAATATAGGGTTAATTAGATTTTTAATCATTTTTTAGAGTCTAATTAGGTTAATTGATTTTTTAGATATAATTAGGATTTTATTAGTTATAGTTTTATCAGAGATTTATTAGAGTTTTTTTAATTAGGAGTTAATTAGATTTTTAGGATTAATTGAATTTTAATAGTTAGTTAGTGATTAATCATTGTCATCAGTCCAGTTTTTTTTAATCCATTCAGTGTTTTGGGTTTGTTTTATCTTCGTTTGGGCCTCAGTGTAGTCCAGTTCACAGCCCAACTAAGTCAGGAATGGTCCAGAAATTGCCAGACTCATCCAGCGCATTCTAGAAGCTCCCAGCAAGTCTCAGAGCTTTAAAAGCTTCGTGGCCACGTGTAGGAAAGAGAGAGGACCCACGTTACGCTGTGGAATCACGCCACCACATCAACTCAGAAGCCCCCAGCTTACGCCACGCGTCCCACGCAGCCACCACTTCCTCTCTCTCTGTGCATGCGTGCCACGCGTTGCACCTGCACCATTCCCTCTACCACCTGTCATCACCACACGCGACGCCTGAGAATCCACCGGCCGGCATGCAATCTCCGTCCGGCCGCCCTTAACGCCACCATCCTCGCCGGAAATTGCAACAAAACCCAGAATTCCTCCTTTCTTCATCTTCCTCCTCCGATCTCCTCCGTCCAGCTTCATCGTCGCCTCGCCGGAAACATCATCTTCGCCGGAAACTTCATACGCTGTTTTCCAGAACGCGTTCAACGATCTTCATCGTTCTTCAAGGTTTCCAGAACGCCATCATCCTCATCCAAAGATTTTTCCAGAACGCTTGAATATTCATCATCTTCATAAGGAAATTCCAGAAATCATTCAAACCTTCGAACAACTTTTCCAGAATCCCCTCCAAGCTTCATCATAACGTCTTCGTTCATCATCATCATCATCAAGAATCTCGTGGATCCATCAACAACCTCCAACAACGAGCACCTAATACATCCCCAGATCTGTACAAGATTCATCAGCTCCAAGACTTGTAAAAAAAAACTTCATCAAGGTCTCAGCGTTGTTCGTCACTACGAGGTGTTCTTCGCGCCATCAAAGCTTCAGCAAATACCCAGAAATCCTCAAAGATCCCTTGTTCCCCTCGCATAAACCCAGGTTTGTCTTCTCTCTGTTATATCTCCATTGCAATTGATGAGCGTAGCCTCGATTAGGGTAAACTGATTGATTAGGGTTTGGGTTTGATTTGTGTTGGATATGAGAGAGTGGTGAGATTGTTGTGTCTGCTTGAGTGATTCGTTTGAGTGTTGAGAGCTTTGATTAAGTTGTTTGAGAGATTCAGAGAAAGGGTTGGGGGAGACGAACGAAGCGGCTAGGGTTTGCTGCGGTGAACAGTGACCGGAGAGTGTGAGGTAGATAGGGTTTTGTGTTTAGGTTAGGGTTAAGGTTTGGGACAAGCCCAAACGTGTCTTGCTGAAGTCATCCCCATGGTTACTCATTATCCCCCCCCTTGGCGTGTGAGAGGCAGAGTGAGGTTGAGTCGGGCCTTAGGCCCTAAGGCTATTCGCACCCCCATGGGCATAAGCCCAATAAGAGTCAACTGGAAACTTACTAGGCTGCACCCCCTGCGTTTTTTCTTCTGTTTTTTTTGTGATGAGTTTATGGTAGTGCTGGGCCCTGCGCCCTTTGCTATGTACACCACCCCCATCCTGGCCCACTTAGGAAATAACTGATTAAACTTGCTGTTAGCACCCCCCTCCAGTTTTATTTCAATTTTGTTTTTATTATTTTCTTTTATTTTCTTTGCATATTATAAAATTCATAATAAAATGTAAATAATTGATTTTTTAATCCTTCTTTTTTCTACCACTTTATAATAATGTCTAGAAAATTGTATAAAAATAAAAATGTCATTTTATTTTTGTTTACTATTTTTGGTATATTTTCCACTTAATTGATTTCTTTTAATATTCTTTAGTGCATACATATCATTAGAAAATTCATGAAAAATAGTAGATTTAGTCAAATAATTCCGTTCTTTTTCCTGTAGACTCGTAATTCAGTGTAGAATTTTATAGTGCAAAAATATTAGCTTAATCATGCATTTTCCGTTTAATTGCATTTTTTGTATTGTCAGTGATATTGAATAACTAGGTTGTGGATATGTCTGTGTTGCTAATTTTAGTTCTTTCACCTGGTGTTGAATTTTGTTCTGATTTCTTAGTATGTTGTCTTAGAGCCTTGTAGGTTTCCCGTAGATTTTTGATAGATTTTTGTAGGATGTTCTGATATGATTTGTCTGAGCTTGAGGATAGGAGAAGTCTTGACAACTTCTGACTTTGAAGTTCAACTGTGGTTGAACTTCAGAGATAGTTGCTTGAGATTTGTGGATCTGTGGGTTCTTCTCAAGGATAGGAGCTGGTTGCAGTCCTGTTGGAGCTTGCAAGGATGCAGTGGATTGAGGCTTAGTCTAGGAGCTTGTTGTCTGTTTGTGAGGTTCGAGATCCTGAAGTTTGAAGGGAGTTCATGGTACTTTCCTGAGGAAGGCACTATGAATGACTTTCATTCTTTCTTCTCACCTCTTTCTCAAGTATCCAATGATGTCGGAGCCAACTTGTGAGTTTAATTCCTCCTGAGGAGGAATGTAAACTGATTACATGTTGTTGAGCCACATGGGATACGATTCCTAAGTGTCAGCCTCCTAGTACTTTCCTGAGGAAGGTCCTATGGGTCTATTCACTTAGTTCCATTAGTTTATCTAGGATTTCTCAAGTATCCAGTGATGTTGGAGCCAACTTGTGAGTTTAATTTCTCCTGAGGAGGAATGTAAACTGATCACAGTTGTTGAGCCACGTAGGATACGATTCCTAAGTGTCAGCCTCCTAGTACTTTCCTGAGGAAGGTCCTATGGGTCTGTTCACTTAGTTCCCTTAGTGCATGTAAGTTTTCTCAAAGTATCCAGTGATGCCGGAGCCTTCATGTGAGTTTAGTTTCTCCTGAGGAGGAATGTAAACTGATCACAGTTGTCGAGCCGCATAGGATATGACTCCTGAGTAGTAACCTCCTGGTACTTTCCTGAGGAAGGCACTATGAGCTTGTCTGCTTAGCTCCCTTTCTCTGGTAAGCTTGTTCTGAAGCTTGGAGGCTGGGATTGATTCCTCTTGCTTAGGGTTTCGAGTATAATTTTTGCTTAGATCTTTGCTTAGGGTATTGTATAGAGTTTTGTTTAGAGATAGATTAGGAGCTTGTTTCAGGTTTGTTAGGGGCCTTGCCCAGGAGTAGTTTCTTGTTTTGTAGATAGAGGCCCTGCTCAGGGTTAGTTTCTTTGTGTTGTTTGACTTGTATGATGTTGTGTTGCATTAGACTTAGGTGTTCCTCTAGATAGTTCTGAATAGGTGCATCTTAGAAGTAGACTTTGTGTGCATGAGAAGTTGAGGTGGTCCTCCTTCTGCTTGTTTGTTATTGAGTGGCTTTGCTTGTTGGTATTTGGTAGAGCTGAGCTCCCTTGCCTCTGTGGTTTGCGGCCTTCGCGCCTTGTTTGTCTAGTTGTTGCATTCATGCATATTTTCAGTATTCCTTTACTTTGCAGTTTCTTGTTTGTAGTTTAGTCCTGTTGCCATGATCCCTTAGGAGCTCTGACTTCTCCGCTGCGGAGTTGTTATGATAGACATTAGGATGGTCAACCAGGCATGATAGCAGAAGGTAGATTCCCCTGTTTCTCAGCTATAGTTTTAGGGTTTCCCTTTCCTTTCTGTAGGAGATTTTGAGTAGCTTGACCCGTAGTTAGCTGAACTACAGCTGCTCTGATTCTTCGTACCAGACGAAGATATGTAGGCATAGGATGCGATATCCTAGCGAGCACACTAACGACTAACCCTTGTTCTCTCGCGGCTGTGCGATCGAGACTTTCCCGCTAACGACTGATTGTTATCCCTTTCTCTTGCCCGAGCGCACTTGAGACCAGATCGTATTTGTAGGTTCCCGAGCCTTTAGGACCAGTTTGTTTTCTCACTGCTGTGTGAGAGCGCCTGTTTACCCGTAGTTAGTCGAACTACGTTTGCTCTGATCTTCCATACTGTGTGGAAGTACGTAGGCACAGGACGCGATGTCCTGGCGAGCAACCTCTCCCCCGTTTAGTCGTAGGTAGTCGAACTACGTTGACTCTGACTTTCCCATTGCACGAGGGAATACGTAGGCCCAGAACACAGTATGTTCTGTCGAGTCCTGTCCTTTTATTTCCTTTTCAGACCAGCCATTAGCGTAGATAGATAATACACCCTTTTACCTATAAACATCAAGCGTGGATCCCATCGAGTACGATGGACGTGAGGGGTGCTAATACCTTCCCCTTGCGTAACTGACTCCCGAATCCAGGTTTTGGTTGCGATGACCATACCTTTTCCCGTCTTTGCGAGGTTACTTCGAGCGTTTCCTTTCCCGCTCTGAGGGATAAATAACGCACGGTGGCGACTCTCCTGTCAAGCCGGCGCCGATTTTCGCAGTAGCGACAAGGCCGTGACTAGATTTCCATTTTTTCCTTCATTGTTTACTATATTTCAGTTATTTGTATTTTCATTTTCAGTTGTATCTCCCTCTCGCATGCTTCAAGAATCAGTGAGGACACTGATCACGATAGTGTGGGAGCGGAGCCTTTATTTCCATTCCACTGTACTCTGAATTTCCTTTATTTCCTTTATTTCCATTTCACTGCACTTTGAATTTTCGTAATTTCTATTTTAACACTTTCTATTTTTAGCAAATAAAGCTCGTCTATATATCTTTCCCGTTACGCAAACAATCCCCGCATTATTCAACGTAAACAAAAACTTTCGTTCGTTCCTCAAAAGCAAAAGCACCACGAGAATGCACCTGAGTTCAAAACAAGTTTTGAAACTCCGAGGAAACGACAGTTCTAACAAAACCAGTATCGTCCAGACACCTTAGATCTCTAGTTTATGCGAGTCGGTTTCACTACCTACGTGTACCAAAGTCTCAAGTGTCTACGCAAACTCAACCCCAAGTAGTTTATACTAGCAGTCAGCACCATCCTAAAACACTTCTAAGCAAGCGACCGATGCAAATAAGTGTATGATCTCCAAAAAGATGAAAAATCATGAAAAGAGAGCTAAATAGCCCAAAAATATAAGACACGTTTCCTTCTAAGTTAGGTGCTCCTCACCCGAGCATTTAGCCCAACGGCACGAAAAACTCATTGGAAAAAATCAATGACATAAGCTTATGATCAATGAAGAAGATCAAAAACAGAAATGAGATCATATTCACCAACAGGTCGACTTGCCATGAAAGTGTATGGATAACGGGCTTAATGTGATTGCGCTAGAACAAACAGGGTGAACTTGCCGCGAGAACCTTGACACCAAGCTACAGTAGCATGACTGGGACCGATTTGCATAAAAAGGAGACCTCTGAAGACTTGTAGTCTAGTGTCGTCATGATACTCGTCTTGTTCCTACCAAGAATCCCGATTTTTCCCTACTCTGCGAACGAAGAAGCTGCCTCGTGCTTACCGACTTTTTCATGTTTTACTTGAGGACAAGCAAAGATTCAAGCTTAGGGGAGTTTGATAACACGAAATCATATAGATATTTTTATGCATAATTCAACTAAAGTTTAACCGTTTTCGATCCGATTTCGGGTTATTTCCGTGTTATTTGTCTGATGTTTTGCAGGTATTCAACGATCACGTCTAAACAAGGCAACATGAAGAAAAGAAGCAATCTCAGATGAAATACAGACGAAAAAGGAGTGAAAACATCATGAAAAGCGCAGGAAGCTGTTTTTGCTGATGTGACGACCGTCACAGCTCCATGACGGGCGTCACACGGGTGATCAACAAACCACTTATGCAACAGCGGTGCACAACAAGAAACCATCTTTCCTCTTCTTTTCTCGTTCTTGTAATGTACCGAATGATACAAATCTCCTAGAAGAGTAGGTACGGGGTTCCAGAGCGAGGAAGGTGATCAACAAACCACTTATGCAACAGCGGTGCACAACAAGAAACCATCTTTCCTCTTCTTTTCTCGTTCTTGTAATGTACCGAATGATACAAATCTCCTAGAAGAGTAGGTACGGGGTTCCCGGAAGCAAAGATATGAAAAGAATCAAAATCCACAAAGTCCGGTACATTGGGAAACAACACAATGCCATAGACACACATAGCCAAGATAGCACTGAAAACCACCCAACAACCCTTTCCAGCATACTCTCGGGCTTTGTCCACCAAGAAAGATAAAGTAAATCTGGAAACTCTGTTTCTGCTGATAACATGGTCTACCAAGTCAGAGGCGCTCAAAGAAAGGGCGGCAGATAACTTCTTAAGATTAGGTTCTTCCTCGGAGCTGAAGAATGGCACCTTATTTAGGATCGGAACACCTAAGATGAAGGCGAACTCTTCCAAAGTCAGAGCCAACACATAGTCTGGGAATGTGAAACAGCGCAGTGGCGGATCATAAAACTGTAACAGGGTATGAATAGCACCATACTCATAGCTCGTGATCTTACGGACAAGATTCAGAATACCCCCATAATCTTCCCTGAAGGTTTCTAGAACACCAGGATCAGCCAGGGAAATCAGACCAAATAAAGGTCCTAACTCAGGTGCAGGAAACTTATACACAACAATCCTCTTTCTGCTTGCTTCCATCTCTACAGAGGGCCAGTACCAGAATCAAGGAAAAGACAAGAACCTGTAACACACACACAAACATGCCATGTTAAATGCAGGATGATTATGCAGATGCAAACATGGGATCAAGGTATCCAATGCTCAAATTTTGCTACTGTGTCATTGACTGAACTCAACCAGAGCTCCACTCTAATCAAAACACTAAGATAATAGAAAACTGGAGTACTCAGGGTTCGTGTTCTCTTCCACTTCCCCCATTACCACTTCCAATCATCCTAACTCCTACCCCACTACGAATTTTCGTCCTCCCCACATTGAACTATATACTTCAACTCCAAACTCAACCTCCAAACCACACTTCTGTCAGTTCTTTCCTCTCTGCAGAAAAACCCCAATCTTCAGAAACCTCTCCATCTTCCAACAATGGCAAGGAATGCAGAAACCCCAGATATCAACAACATTACCTTCAGTGAAGGAGACTTAGGCGAAAGACAACGAGCAAACTACATCACATTTCATCAGAGGTCGCTCCAGCCGACTCATTATCCGCACCTTCCATCGCTTACGGAGCTCGGACTCCTTGAAGGCGTGACCTGGATGCTTCAAAGAGAAGGCATCTGGCACCTCTGCACCAACCCACAACCAACATACGAACAACTCACTCTTGAGTTCTTAAGTTCGTTCACTTACGCCACATCCAGCGGCGAACTTAACCAGCACTCAGGTGCCGTATGCTTCCGGATGTTTGGCACCAACTATCAGGTGAACCAAAATCAGATTGCCAGCATCCTACAGCTACCTCGCGGCGACAACGCTCACCGCCGCATCACCGATCAGTTCCAGCATGAAGCTTTCGCGCTGTGGTATCAGTTGACCGGCCTCAATGCCGATGGTTGGGACTCCCTGCACGCCACTCATATCCATAACCCAACCATCCGGTACTTTCACAGAGCGTTGAGCAACACTATTTTCGCCAGAGACAACAACCACAAAGTGAACTCGAAAGAACTCTTCTTTCTCCATTGCGTCTTCAACAATGAACCTGTCAACGCTGCTCCGTTTCTGCTGGCTCATATTCAGGCCAACTGCAACCGTGGCTCGAAGCCATTCTACTTTGGCGGGATTGTCACTGCTATTGCACTTGGGCTGAACCTTGGCGACCGCCTCCAGCACCTCCAGTCCATCCCCTCGGTGTTCCTTGACACCGACCACTGCAGAGCCTCTCATCTTATCCGCTCCCGAGCTGACGGCAAATACCATCCGATTGTGCGTGGCAAGATCGTCCGAAGCATCATCCTTCCGTCCCGCACCTGCACACACCCAGAGGACCGTACCAACTGGTTGTTCGACCTCACTGCCCCTCCTGCTGCCGCTGCTCCTACTCAGGACCACACTCACGGTTCCGACGATGAAATCCAAGCTGAGTTGGACAGGCCCGAGCAGCCAGAGGCATCGCAGCCTCCTCCTCCCGTAGGTTCATCCTCTCGCCGCCGCCGACATCATCCCGTGCCAGACTACACAGAAGAGGACCTCCGCCGCTCCCTAGACCAGCAGGCACAGATACTCGCGATGCTGCAGCAGCAGAATCAGCGAGCTGACCAGTTCGAAGCTTGGCACCGGACTCAAATGCAACAACTTCACACCGGCCAAGCTACTATCACTGAGAGCCTGGCGAATCTGACCTTGAAGGTCGAAGGACTCCGAGACACTGTCTACCACACCTGAGCTATGAGTTATGAGGACAGAGTAGCCCTTGCCAGAGCCAGAGGACGCCAGCGCGGACGTGACAGAGGCCATGACTAGATTTCCATTTTTTTCCTTCATTGTTTACTATATTCCAGTTATTTGTATTTTCATTTTCAGTTGTATCTCCCTCTCGCATGCTTCAAGAATCAGTGAGGACACTGATCACGATAGTGTGGGAGCGTAGCCTTTATTTCCATTCCACTGTACTCTGAATTTCCTTTATTTCCTTTATTTCCATTTCACTGCACTTTGAATTTTCGTAATTTTTATTTTAACACTTTCTATTTTTAGCAAATAAAGCTCGTCTATATATCTTTCCCGTTACGCAAACAATCCCCGCATTATTCAACATAAACAAAAACTTCTGTTCGTTCCTCAAAAGCAAAAGCACCACGAGAATGCACCTGAGTTCAAAACAAGTTTTGAAACTCCGAGGAAACGACAGTTCTAACAAAACCAGTATCGTCCAGACACCTTAGATCTCTAGTTTATGCGAGTCGGTTTCACTACCTACGTGTACCAAAGTCTCAAGTGTCTACGCAAACTCAACCCCAAGTAGTTTATACTAGCAGTCAGCACCATCCTAAAACACTTCTAAGCAAGCGACCGATGCAAATAAGTGTATGATCTCCAAAAAGATGAAAAATCATGAAAAGAGAGCTAAATAGCCCAAAAATATAAGACACGTTTCCTTCTAAGTTAGGTGCTCCTCACCCGAGCATTTAGCCCAACGGCACGAAAAACTCATTGGAAAAAATCAATGATATAAGCTTATGATCAACGAAGAAGATCAAAAACAGAAATGAGATCATATTCACCAACAGGTCGACTTGCCATGAAAGTGTATGGACAACGGGCTTAATGTGATTGCGCTAGAACAAACAGGGTGAACTTGCCGCGAGAACCTTGACACCAAGCTACAGTAGCATGACTGGGACCGATTTGCATAAAAAGGAGACCTCCGAAGACTTGTAGTCTAGTGTCGTCATGATACTCGTCTTGTTCCTACCAAGAATCCCGGTTTTTCCCTACTCTGCGAACGAAGAAGCTGCCTCGTGCTTGCCGACTTTTTCATGTTTTACTTGAGGACAAGCAAAGATTTAAGCTTAGGGGAGTTTGATAACACGAAATCATATAGATATTTTTATGCATAATTCAACTAAAGTCTAACCGTTTTCGATCCGATTTCGGGTTATTTCCGTGTTATTTGTCTGATGGTTTGCAGGTATTCAACGATCACGTCTAAACAAGGCAACATGAAGAAAAGAAGCAATCTCAGATGAAATACGGACGAAAAAGGAGTGAAAACATCATGAAAAGCGCAGGAAGCTATTTTTGCTGATGTGACGACCGTCACAGCTCCATGACGGGCGTCACACAGGTGACGACCGTCACACCTTGTGACGACCGTCATGCAGGCAAAAACGCCCCACTTTAATAACACGTTAAAGAATCAGTTCCAATTCCCACAGAGTGGACCATGACTCCCTAAATTATCTGCCTCAAAGTCCATCAGCTTCAAGGATAACCGTTGGAATTCCACTTCTATAAAAAGGGAAGAAAGGGACCTCAGAAGGGGTGCTGCATTCATACAACGAAGTGCTGCCAAATTTATTTTCCAGAGCATATTTTCCAGCAATATTCTTATTTGTTTCTCTTTACCTTTCCTGTATTCCATTTTTCATTCTTCTGTAATTTCTACTTGTACTGTACGATCAAATTGGCATTAGAGATCAGAATCCTACCAACATCTGTGGAGGATCTGCCCAAAGGCCAATTGGAATATTTACAGGTTTCTCATTTCAATCGTTTCCAGTTTTATTATAATGCAAATCATTATTTATTATTTTTATTTATATTTTATCTTTCCCAAATCCATGTCTAGCTAAACTTAGGTAATCGATATGTAGTAATAATTCGAATGGGATTTGATAACAACTGGTTGAAAAACCTTCTTTTCAAAAGTAACTTATGGTCTGAGTGTTTAAAATTGATTTACTGAATAAACTTCGTCGCGAAAGCGAGAACTTATTTAAAAGTAGTTTTGCCACGAAAGTGGGAAATTAATTAAGATACGAACCAACAAGCGAAAGCTGCGGTAAGGTCAGATAGTAAACACTAGTCATTCATTTTAATAACAGCGAAAGCACTTTAAAATGAATTAGAACTTAGAGATTTCCAAAAAGTAATTTTAACCCCGAACGGGATACGAAAGTGTACGTTTGGCCCTTAGGATTATGATTAGCGTCAATAACCATCGTGAGGCGAGAGTCTTCAAATCACCATTTTCTGCTTAAATAAACTTTGAAAATTATTTCATACACCAGTAACTTATCAAATCCCTGAAGAACACAATTACTACGTATCGATTCAATCAATTATAATCTAAATAGTATTCTTAGTTCCCTTTTAGTGACAATCTTATTCCCTTAAACATATTCTACCTAGCTAAACATAGTAACTCCCGAGAACACTAGTTTGATTACGAGTCCCTGTGGGATCGATATCTATTATTACTACGCGATAGACTGTGCACTTGCAGTTAGGTTGTATTAGACATAGAAAGTCGCGATCACCGTTGTTTACGGAGTATTGAATTTTATTCGAATTATTGAGAAATGTGCTCCCTTTTGTGATGATTTTATTACATTCAATATTTTACTCTGATAAATATGATTGACTTTCCATTAGATTTGTGGGGTAGAAAAGGGTGTTACAGATATTCTTCAGTATTAAAGGGATATACATATGCCAGTTGGGTAACATATGTAGAAGATCACGCCTCTACTAGTGGATGTATCTTAAATCTTGATGGAGGTGCCGTTTCTTAGGGTTCTAAGAAACAGACTTGAATTCCCGACTCCACCATGGCTGCAGAATTTATTGCTCGAGCTTCCAAGAGTAAAGAGGCTGAATGGATAAGAAATTTATTGTATGAGATACCGATTTGGCCAAAGCCAATGACACCTGTATCCATACATTGTGATAGTCAGTCCACACTATCAAAAGCATATAGCCAAGTATATAATGGAAAATCTAGACATATTGGTATAAGACATAGCTATGTGAAGGATTTAATTTCAAATGGAGTAATTTCCATTGTGTTCGTAAGAACAGAAAATAATCTTGCAGATTGATTATTGTTATTTTGATTATGTTGTTGCATAAGGAAAACTTTGGATTTTGCCTTTTTGAGTTTCACTGCCTTTTGAGCAAATTTTGAGTAATTTTGGGAAAACCCGTTGTTTACGGAGCATTGACTTTTATTTGAATTATTGAGAAATGTGCTCCATTTTGTGATGATTTTATTGCGTTCAATATGTTACTCTGATAAAAATGATTGACTTGCCATTAGATTTGTGGGGTAGAAAAGGGTGTTACTGATATCCTTCAGTATTAAAGGGATATACATATGCCAGTTGGGTAACATATGTAGAAGATCATGCCTCTACTAGTGGATGGATCTTAAATCTTGATGGAGGTGCAGTTTCTTGGGGTTCTAAGAAACAGACTTGAATTGCCGACTCCACCATGGCTGCAGAATTTATTGCTCTAGCTTCCAGGAGTAAAGAGGCTGAATGGATAAGAAATTTATTGTATGAGATACCGATTTGGCCAAAGCCAATGACACTTGTATCCATACATTGTGATAGTCAGTCCACACTATCAAAAGCATATAGCCAAGTATATAATAGAAAATCTAGACATATTGGTATAAGACATATCTATGTGAAGGATTTAATTTCAAATGGAGTAATTTCCATTGTGTTCGTAAGAACATAAAATAATATTGCAGATCATTTGACGAAAGGTCTGACAAAAGACATGATGTTGAAGACATCATTGGGGATGGGTCTAAAGCTCATATCTAATTGACCACCAATAGTGGAAACTCAACTCACACTTAGTTAAAAATTAAGTCTTGAGTTTAATGGTGAAAGTACACTATTAAAGTGATTGCAAGTACTTGATTATAAAGACATCCCAAAGAGTAAAAGTACTTAGGGACCATAAGTAAAAGATGGAAGGTTGATTTTTTCTCTTAATAGACATATAGCATATGTTTGCTAGAATGAATAATTATAGGTGCATTTCTGATATAGTCTACCTATACGAGAATGAAGTGGGGCCGTTTCATAGAGTTAAAGGGCTTTACTCTTGAATTCTCGTGAAAATGACACGTGACGCAAGACCATATTAAATGTGTCAATTTCTATAATTCTTCTTATAATACCGAGATGTCATGTGTAAGTTATGCACGCTTGTTCTAATGAATAATTGATTCAAAGCTTGTCTACTAATCTATTCAGGGATGAGTGGAAATTTAACTTACTAAGTACTGGTTCAAATCGTAAGATACCATTATTTGAAACCATAATATTTCCAGAAATTTGAGATTTAATTATATTTTGTAAATAGTGGGGGATTGTGAGTAATTTCAAAAATATTATTTGGAATTTTTGAATTTCAAAAATAATGAGTATATATGTATATCAGATTATATCAATTGAAGTTCAAATATACAACAACGAAATCAAACCCGCGTCTCGTTGGTGTGCCTGTTAACAAATGGTGTGCCTGTTAACAAATGAGCCAGTGCCTTGCCATAAGACCAATGCAATGTTTGTGAAACAAAGTGAATGTCAAAAGGATATATTGCTTCATTATTTCAGGTTCAGAATTTAAATTAAGAGGTGCTTCTTTTTACCAAGTGATGTCAATTTCTCTATAAATAGAGACACTTGGAAAATAGAAAAAGCACACGAAAATGGACATATTCACATCCATTTTTCACTATTTCAATTATTCTAAAATCATCTTTTACTTCATTAATTCATGAGTGAAGTATAGGAAACAATTTTCCGTAAACTATTATCAAAAGATAAGTTTAGTGTGTTTGTACAATTCACATTAAGGTATTCAAAGTATCTTGAAGGAAATTCGTCGTTAATCCTTATTGCATCCAAATTATAATAATCGGTAGGGGAGAATTGAACCTAAAGGTTAGTGTGGAATTCACACACTTTGAATTTTCAAATGCAATATTCATCAACACCTTCTTTATTCAAGTACTGCTACATGTTTCCAACAACCAGAATATCCAACAAAAACTAACTACTTTTGAATTTCCTGCTCCTAATTCATTATGCCCCTACTGTCACATTAAACAAATGAGTCACTTTGGTTTTACTATGTTTCTTTTGTCATCATTTTCGTTCCCGTCATTAACATCGGTCTTTCCATTGATTATTGTAGTCTCTCTATTAGCTTTATTTATGTTGTTTTTAGATTCCACAATTTTTTTTTCATTTTCTTGTTTACAATTCTTTGTCTATTATTTTCATATAACTTTTCTTGATTATTAGGAGATTGTAGTGCCGATATAATCATTTTCAACACAGGACATTGAGGCTTTCAGATAGTCATTTTCTTAGTTATTTTCTATTTGAGAATTTTTTTATGGTACCTAAGTGTTTCTAATGTCATTTATTTTTAAAAATATATCACCAAAAGTATTTAAATATAAATTAACGTTAAAATATTTTGGAGATGAATGTCTGAAATATTTTAGAGTATAAGTCGTGTTAAACTCTCTCCTTTCTCATTTCACATTTCTTTAACCACAACTTCAAACTCTCTCAATACACTACTCTACACTAAGTCAAATTTCATCAAACAAGACTCAAGGGAACTCAAGGGAACATCAACCTTCATCTGTATCATCATCCAACTTTTCGATAGTTGTTTCAATTTTAGTGTAAATGAGTAGAAATCAATTATTGGGGTTAAAAACATGTAGAAATCACATGTAACATAGTTAAGATATAATATATATGTGTTTGTTGGTTGAAAATGGCGATCAAAACAATTTTTTTTTCCACCTTGCATGTGGTAGATTCGCCACTAACGCAACTTCTGAGTTGTAGAACATTCCAGAGATGTGTCTCTGAAATGTTTAAATGTTTTAGTTTTCTAGTGCTTCCGGAGATGCATCTCCAAAATTTTTCAACGTTTTAAGTTTCTGGTGCTTCTGCAGATGCATCTCTGAAATTTACTACAATATATATTTTTCTTGCTTGTGTGTGTTGTTTGTGTGCAATAATGGTATGTTGTACTTTAACTTACTTGCATAATGGCTCACAAACATGATAGGTTGAGGCATGACAGGATTTCTCAATACGCATCTGTTTGGCGGGAGCGGGGCCAACATGTTCTAGTAGCTCCAGGTCCCTCTGTTCAGGCAGAACCGTCTACTTCTGGGGTTCGTGCATTTTCTCAGGTCAATCTAATTTCTTCTTCCCTTAGGAGACGGGATTCACCATCTGACGCATCACTTCCCCCATCCTCTCGAAGGCGACAGTATTCACCAGTGCCACCTCTACGGATGATGTTGCTGATCCAGTCCTACCTTCCACTGATAATGCCTCTAATCCAGTCCCACTTGCCACTAATGATGTTATTGATCCAGTGCCACCTCCGAAGGGTGAGGCTATTGCGGATGCCGAGCTAGAGGCTTTTGGAGGAGGTTTAATTGAGTTGTCCTTACTTCCTCTGTATCCAGGCCATAGTGCCAGACATATCTGGGATGGAGAGGTAACATTAGTTGGATTCTTTATTTTTTTACCTTAATTTTAATTGATGACATTGATAATTTCTAACATTAATTATTCTTGACATTGATTATTTATGACAAATTTCAGGAGCATGATCCTCATAAGTTTCTTAACCACAAGAGAAATATTGCTGCATTGCCTCAACAGGAGGTAGATTGGTTTCAGTCGGTTATGCAATTTTTATGGATAAAAGTGCCACTTATACTGACGTCGTCTACCTACGGTACTTTTTGGATTTCCAGCGGATCCATGAGTACATTTGGGGGGCAGCTTGCCTGGTCTATCTGTTTTCGAAGTTGAGAGAGGGTTGTATGTAGAAGACGAAGCAGGTCACAATCAGCGTGACACTACTGATGGTAATAATTATTGATCTTTGAATGTTTTTTATTTTCATTTCTTATTTGCAAAGGCATTACTGATGATTCGTGTGTTATAAAATTTTCATTTCAGGCTTGGATTCTTCAGCACTTCTCGCGCATCTCTGGCTGGGCGAGTGTGCCTGAGTACACTAAGGATATGTCACGTGCTACTGCTTTTATCCCGCTCAAAGGGAACTAGGTGATTGAGCCTTATAAAGTTTATCTTAATTGTTTGGTTGCTGAGGACATGCACTTCAACAACTATGTTGATCACCGCCAGACGTGACCATTTGACGAGATAATGATATACTCTAGTTGGTTGGCCAGCGGGTCGTGTCTCACATTCAAACAATTCCTAGCCACTATGTTGTCTCTGCTCATCCTGCCTTAACACGTAGACAAATAGAGGATATGTTGGATAATTATGAGAGTCATCTGGTACCGGAGGAGGCACAAACTACCATAGATGAGAGCGATCAGAGCTATGTCGAAAGGATATCAGATGGTTCTTCAGGGTGTCACATCTGTACATGGTGCATGCTGCTCTACAAGATCCGCTGAGACTAGCTCATCAGGAGATACTAAATAAGGAGCAGGCTCAGCTAGATCATAATGACGATGTCTTGCCTAGGTGTCGTCGCAAAGTGAAGATTGTGCAGGCAGGCACTGATGAGGGTATATTTCCTAATGGGTCTGATGTTAGGAGGGTCCTAGATGCCATCACGACGGAGGACAGGGGGGATTGATGGCCGGGGAGGTAGAGCAGGCAGAGGAGGTGGAGGAAAGTTTGTCAGACACACGCATTAGTAGTCTCTTATTATTTTGTTGTAGTACTATGGTTTATACTTTATTTTGATGACATTACTTCATTTTGGATCTCGATTGTACAACATTTTCTACATACATTACTATTTTATTTTTGTATGAAATTTTTTGGTCTATCTGAAATTATATACGTCTATTTTTTTTATCATACATTATACTTCATCTGAAAACTGATAAATAACTCATAACATGAAATACATGTTCTGATACATTTCAGAGATGTATCTCTAGAATATTCAAGGATATGCATCTCCTGAACAATTCAAATATAATGACTTCTGAATGGGATGTATTGAATATTTTAAATTGTTTCAGAAATGGATCTCTGAAATATTTCAATTTTTATTCAGAAATAGGTGCATCCGGAGATGCATCTTCAAAAATTAAGAGCATTTAAATAATTTTGTATAGTGGCTAAGAAATATTTAAGATTTAAGAAATTCTCTTTTTTATTTTTACTTTTTATGATTAAGTGGTTTTAGAATGATGCTTGATTAAGGTAGTTCTTTCGTAATTATGAGAGAAGGAACGAGAATAATATGAAATAAATTCTTATCAGTTTATTTATTTTTATAATTAATAACATGTCATTTTTAATGAAAATGAATTATTATTTGTCATCTAGAGTCAATCATTTAAAAAATTAGATATCATCATTTTTTTATTAGAAATAAAAATGAATATCAAAATTGTTTAAAAATAAAACGAAATAACTAATTTTATAAATGAAATAAAATTGGAGGATACAATCTATAATTTTTCCTTGGTATTAAAATGCAATAAGTAAGAATATTTTGCACTTTTAAATGGACTTTAGGCCTTTTTCTTGAATTATTCGTCCTTTGATGTCTTCTTTATTAATTATGCAGATGTGATGAAGGGCGGTGAGGAAATTCAATCGAGAAGGAAGGACATTCATATTGCTTTTCTTTTGGCCTGCATTTCGAGTACCCTATCTACTAGGGAAACATCTACCTCGAGTACACCTGTTGGCACCCCTTCTAGTTTAGTAGCTGATTCTCTGCTCAAGCCACTCTTTCTCCTACTCAAATGGAAATTCAAACCTCTCTTGGTCGGACTGAGGTGGATGAATATTCCCCTTCTACGGAAGAAATGTGTGGAAGGTTTCGTTTCTACCCCCGAACTTGAGGAACTTTAAGTTGAGATTCCTCCTAGCAAACATCCTCAGCTCTGGTATGTAGGAAGGCACCATCAAATCCTGTGTAGCTAGTTCTTCATGGCCCGAGGACAGGCAGAGAGCTTCAGTCCTCAATTTCTGATAAATATTACGCCTACTTCTCAAATATTTTTGAGGAAGCTTGACATGGGGAATAGGTAGAGTTAACTTACCATACCTGTTGGATGTCGCCCATTTTGACGTTTGGGTCTGCTGGACGGAAGGAGACTTTCTTACCCAATAGTCTTCGACAAAAAAGGGAGAATCTCGAGGAACGGGTTGATGCCCTTACTATTGATCAAAATCAATATTTGGAGGAAATTCAAGGTCCTTATTACTCATTCTTTGTTATGAAAGTAATTGTGGAGCCTTTTGAATATCTCAGCACTTTAGTAGAGAAGGTGAAGCTGCTTTTCCAAAAAGTAAACAAGAATAATAAGGCTTTGGCTTTTACTCAAACATCTATATTCAAGGTTGAGGCCTTCGAAGAAGAAACAAATATATCTTTGGTTTGTGCCCGCAAAAGAATAAAAGAGTTGGAGATGTCTAAAAGAGTCTCAAGATAGTTAGAAAATAGTTGACAATGGCCTCCATGCAAAACGCCTCGAGAATATTGATCTTTATAAGGAATCAGGCAAGTCGATAGAAGAAGTTACTCTGTTGTCGAGGACACTTTTAAGAGTTTCTTGAAATAGGTGGAGTATTTTTATCCTACTGTGTCAATCTCTCGAGAGCAAGTTCGTCTTGATCAGGCTATCGAAAACGGGAAGGTGGTATCCTTGATGGATTAATATTCTTTTTTTATCTAGCGTGCTTGTACCTGGCATATGTAAATCTTTATTGTTCTTCTCCAGTAATATATATTTTACTTTGTTACTTACTTGTACTTTACCAATTTTTGTGATGTTGCGTCTGGTGTCAGGTTTGTTTCTCTAGAACGCAGTTGTTCCCACGGGCATCGTCAATATTTTGTAGTGGAACTAGAGTTGATCAGAAAGTATTAACACATAGCATGTTGTTGTGGTTCAGAGCTTCCGATGCGGTGGAGAGAGGATTAATCTACAAGATTAGCATTTCAACGCTTACGCTCTTTGAAAGAAAAAATGGTGTATGAACAAGAAATGATTTGAATACCTAAAAAATAATGTGTGTTTTTTTTTTAAATAGAAAAAACGCTATGTAATAAGACATGGATTGGCCCCAACCGTCAAATTGATCTGAACATTTAACATGATACTCGCGCGAGGATTAATTTTTCAGTAAAAAAAAATCTATTTGTTATGGACTCAATATTCCATTACTTAATTATTGGCTCTTGATTCTGTGTACCTTAACAAATGTCTAGAATTTTGTGGTTGGAATCATGTTTATTTAGTTTTAAGAGTGGATAAAGGATACTATATTCTCCAATAACAATAATCTAGATAATTTCCATCAATAATGTGATTAAGTTTTTAAGAGAAATTTGTTAGTAACAATTATTAAAATTAAAAATAAAATGGATAAATTTTGAGTTGTTGACAGAAACATCAGATATAAGGATGCGGGTTTGAAAATGCAACACCTCATTTATTTATAAATGATAAAATTTTAACTATTAGATGATTTGCCAAAATTTTTTTTTTTAATAAAAATAAAATGAAGAAGACGAGGAATCTCAACACTGAGAAAGGGTTTTGAATTTGATAAAGAGTGTGATATTTAAAAAATAGTTAAATGGGATAAATTATATATTAGGATGGAATTGGTGAAAGATACATTACTCAATTTTGTGTGATAGGTAGAAAAAATTTCTCCTTAAAATTTTCTTAATATGAGGAGATATTAGTAGTTGGAGATTTAATTTTCATTAAAGGATATAATAATTATTTTGTGGTGTAACTTCATTATTTTGCGATGTTATTAGAAAAAATCAAAAGAAAAAATATTACTCCCTCCATTCTAAAATAATTGTTATATTTAAAAAAATTATTTGTTCTAAATATTTGTCATTTTACTTTACCAATGGAACTTTTATTTTAATTTTTTAATTTTAAACTATGGTTATTACTTTTAATTTATTATTTTTTTACTTTACATTATTTTAATTCGAATATACCAATAATTAGTAAAAATAATTTAATAAAATCATTATTTTGTCTTTTATTTTTTTTTTTATTTTTAATCACGCTTATTTTGGAGCAGAAGGAGAAATTTTTAGTATTGAGCTAATTGGTGTATATTTAAAACAAGTTGGGAAGGAATACACATTCAATGCACATTTGATTGTTGCCAATATATCATTGAAGAATTTGGTTGAATATTGTTAGGTCTAAATTGACCTCATTAGTGTTATACTTGCATAATTGATTTAAAAGATTATGATAAATAGATAATTTATCTTAAGGAATGAAGATTTGAATAAATTTGGAGAAATATAGATTTTAATATATTTTTTAAAATTTGCTTGTAATTAAGAACAAGAGCTATGTTAATGTGTATCATAGTTAACAAACAAGGGAATCTAGAAAACATTTATTGTATAACCTTCATTTTGCTACATTGTCTTGACTTTTGGATTAAAAAAATACTAACTAAAGTGGACTTCATGGGGTTGCATTAACTCCATGAGATGGAGGGGAGGTGGGAATAGCATAAGGTAATGGAAACCTAGGCAATGGGATAAAGGGTATAACGGGAAGAGGAGGTAGTTGTGGGAGAGGAGGTAACTGAGGGAGAGGGGGCAATTTTGGAAGTGAAAATAATGGTGGTAACACTAACAAATGGTTTTGAACAAGATTAGTTGGTGGGGGTGCAACTAGTAAATCTGGTTGAGCAAGTGATTGTGAATGTACTTTTGATGGTATCTTTTCATCTAATAATATTCGAGTTGAAGATGATAATTGAATGTTGATGAAGTAGATTAGTACAATATAGAGGAAGGTAAAGTGAAGGTAGTTAAAATTGAAAGTCATTTTATTGTGGTGAAGATGAACTTAGATTCAATGTTCAAGAGTACATGAGATTGTATTTGTTTTTTTCTTTTAAGATTTAGAGTTAAATAGAAGTGTGATAAACTTTCATGGTATTGTTGCTTGTTACCTAATATTTACTTTGCATGAAGTATGAATTTGAATATGAAATTTTAAGTAACTTACATAATGAAGGTAAGTATGAGTTAGTTTATAGAAATAGTTTAAATGTCATGTTTGAGTTGTGTGAAGTCCTATAAAAAAGTTAAGGTAGGAATGAATTAGTTTATAGTAATAGTTTAAATGTCCCGTTTGAGTTGTGAGTAGTTTTTTTTTTTAAATAATTAATTGAATAAAATTTTAATGATAAAGTCAATATTATTTATTTGATATATTTATTATAGTTAGTAAATATTTAAATATAATTAAACAATAACAAAATCAAGTCTTATCTTAGGGGGTCGACAATATGAACCAAATCTCGTTTAATAATATATTTTTATCTAATTTGTTTATCTTAAATATCTTTTTTAATAGTTTTTCTTCTAATGTTTTGAGGTCTCCCTCTACCTCTAATTGTTTGAATCATTTCTATTTAATCTGATCTCCTTACAACAAAATCTACATGTCTTCTCTTTACATGTCCAAAATACATTCGTCTATTTTTCAACATTTTTTCTACTATAGGTATTAACCCAACACTATCTCTAATATTGTAATTTTAATGTGAGATATTGGATCGAACTCTAGTTAGCATGTCGTCGAAGTTTACTCACATGCTGTTGTCAAAGACCTACATGATGTACTCAAATTCTACTCTAGTATCTAGTTGTCGAATTGTGTCTTGTGTTAAGGATCCAATTGTTTAAGTTAGCTTGTACCATACGTTAGCTTGTAATGGGTAATTGTTAAAAAGCCCATTAGTTTAGTATGTTAGATTTCCGCAATTGGGTATCCATTACCCTGTATCCTACATAAAATTTGCATGCTGGTGCGTCCTTCTTCATTCATAACCATCGCTCATAAACCATAGGTTTCATCTTCAATTAGACTCCCGCCCGTGTTGCCATTTTGATAACCGTCTTTTAGAGGTATCCATCTAATCTCCTTGTTAACATCTTCGTTTCAACTTTTAATCTTACTTATAACATATGTTATTTGCTATCTAGAGTTATTTTGCGTTATGATATTTATTGTGGTGCCCAACTATGTTCTATGACGGTAATTCTTCTCTTTAGCGTTATCGTCCATTTTTTCCTTGTTATCCTTTTGCATTTTCATTTTCTGACCATTTATTGACGTTTGCATGTCAAATTTTTCGTCATTTTCTCTTCAAGGGAATATTTGAATCTTTTTATACCCTTCACTTTTTGTTGGATTGTTGCAATTCATTTCTATGCTCTAAGTGTTTACAATTCTCTGGGTTTGAAGCCCATTTGTTTTACAAATGTTTGTAACTTGACTCTTACCTTTGTACTTATTTGTGATTCCTTATTGATTTCTTTTCTCTTTGATTTTATCCGAAGTGTTGTTTTGATCACTGTCAGCTTTGTCTTTCTTCTTCACACGATTCTGAGGATCATCATTATCTAAATAAGTTTTGTTGATCCTTTGTTGATCTTTTCCTTTATCATTTTTTTGAGACATGAACTCCCTTTTGATGCGTGTTAGTCTCCTTGTAGTTAAAATTTTCTATTCTTTTTTTGTCGTACTTCTAACCATTGTTGTTTGCTGCCTTACTTTGATTCAGATACCATATTTTTCATGGTTACCATCTATATAACACCCTGTATAATAATATCTAGAATAATACCATACAAGAGTTATTATCCGGTATGGACACCAATCATAAGCGTCTATTGGCATAATTTACATACTTGACCATTTCTAACACAAAAAAGAAATTACAATGGTACAAGATATGGAAAGTCCCAAAAAAATAAAACTAAGATCTAAGTATAATATCCATCATTGTATAAGATACATAGTACACAACGAACAGCGGAATAATCATAAACTAAGATTCTCTTGAAACATCCATGCATAACTCCCTTTGCAAACTAAACCTGCAAACAATACCTGAAAACAACAACAATAATAGGGTGAGATAATAATCTTAGTGAGTTCCCATATCTTATGGGTTCACTGGGCTCTACAAGGTACTAACCAATCCTAACTCAAGTCAAAAGGGAATGGATAAGACTTGAGTTCACAACTTTACACTATATAGAAACATGTTGCTTAAGTTCAACAACTCAAACTACCACTAATCGAAAACCTGACCAAGGAATCCCCTTTTTTGGTCCTCTCTTATGTCTAAGAGTTCGGCGCGGTTCATGGATCCTTGCAAACCTTGACATACAAAATGGATTCGGATCTAAGGGACACATACTCCATTAAATCGTCACTTTTCATAAGCCATACCCCATCACATGTCTCTTTACCCATAGGCTCCATCTGTACAATGGGGATAAAACATGTCAAGGTACTAGTGCATACATTCTATAGGAGTTCTCTAAATAAGCCTCCACTCTTGGAAAGGCACAACTCAAGGGATTAGTTCTAACTAAGTAATCTCACACTCAAGCGTGATTGTATTCAACAATCACAAGGCCACATACGCCTTATTATCAAAGTAACAAAAACCAACTCATGTTCCATATAGTGTCTACACTTTCCACTAGACAACTACTTGTCAAGGATTTACACCTCGGAATCCAATGCACAAGCATTATCATCTAAGTTATCTATCAACTCCTAATTACATCCCTAGGCTATTCCATTGGATTGTGATAAGTTTTTCTCAGTTTTCTTAATTCTTTTTAATCATATAATCATAATTTTAATCAATCCACCATCCAGTAATCCAGATGCCTAATACTCACAATAATTAATGCAAACAAGATATAGTAAACATACACATGCATGTGAAACACCCAAGCAAGTATTAAAATAAAAGGTGAAAAGCACTTCCAGGTTCGTAGTGCGAAGGCCAGGCCAGGCTCTTCGCCTTGAGTTTATTGTGCGAACACTGAGTGAGGCGGAAAAGAAGATGGCAGTGGAAAAAGCCTTCAGTGCTCCCTGTGCAAGCTCTAGGCGAGTATTCGCTTTTACCTCGCTTTCAGCTCGCAGTGCAAGCATGGCAGACTAAGATGTTCGCTGGAAGCTTGCTCGAGCTCGCTATGTGAACAATGCATTTTCTAGATTTCCAGCAACGTGGGAAAGAGTTATCCATGGCCAAAATTATAAATCTCCAACACCCAATAATCACAACACACATCCAAACATCAAAAAGACATAGTATAACATGGTAGTGCATAAAATTCATCAAATAACAATATTCAACTCCCATTTAACATACTTTCACACAAAACCCTAACCCACCATATTGTCATGTTTTTCCCCAATGCTAAACAAACTAATGGAAATTACCTCTAGAACAAGATGAAGATGAAGAAGATTGATGAAAATGAGATGATGATGAGTTTCTTCCTCTTCCACTTCTAGAGTCACCCCCCTGACGCGGTTAGAGTCAATCCTTATAGGCCTTGATAGATCCTCCTTTCTCCTTTTGGTTTGGATAAAACGAATTGGTCTTACATTGTAGAATTAGGTAGAGTTGGTTGACTCTACGTAAGAATCATGGTGATGATTACTTACTCCCTATTCTTGAGTGTTCAATATAAATCTAAAGAGTTTGGTTAAACTCTATGCAAGAATTGTTATGTTTGTTCTCCTTTGAACCTTGATCATAATCAAGTGTTTATTTTATCCTCAGTGAGGTGAACTATGGTTGCTCTGATTCTATCCTAGTTCACCTCACTGGGGATAAAATGAACACTTGATTATGATCAAGGTTCAAAGGGGAACAAACATAACAATGCTTGCATAGAGTTTAAACAAACTCTCTAGATCTATATTGAACACTCAAGAATAGGGAGTAAGTAATCATCACCATGATTCTTATATAGAGTTAACCAACTCTATCTATTTCTACGTTGTAAGACCAATTGGTTCTATCCAAACTAAAAGGAGGAAGGAGGATCTATCAAGGCCTACAAGGATTGACTCTAACCGCGTCAGGGGGGTGCTCGTCAAGATATCGCATCTTGTGCCTACGTATTCCCATTAACCAATGAGAAATCAGAGCATCCATGGTTCAGGCCAAACTAAGGAATGACATTAACAAAAGCCAAAGGGGAAGGTAAGCAATCATCACCATGATTCTTACATAGAGTTAACAAACTCTATCTTGAAGTTCTAGTTGAGGAGTACTCCTAACAAGGGGTAGGTCTTTTAGACTTGAAACAAAGTCTAATGGCTAGATTCTAACTTAACTAAGTTAGGGTCAAGATGACTTAACAAAGTCAAAGAGAGGGTAATGAGCTATCTATGACCAACGGTCAATAGAGAGACTTTCCTTTGGAATGGGAAAATATGAGGCAACTGGATGAGAACTAACAAGTTCCATCACTTGGGGAAATAACTTAACAAAGTAAAAAGCATAATCATTCAAACATGATGAACATATAAGAAGTATGGTTACAACCAAGAGCATGCAAGCATATGAAAATATCAAGCAATGATCAACAAAAGCAAATGGTTACCACCAATAGACACAAAGATATTACAATATCATGATAGAGGTTCTTACAAGACTAAGCACAAGAGGTAAAAACCATATGGAACATCTTAACAAAGATGAAGGGAGATGAGGTAACAACCATATACAAACAAATTTAGATGCAAGCAAGTAAAAACTTGAGGCAAGCATGATATAGGTTTAAGAATGTCATATGTAACCACATAAGAGTAAGGATCATACATTGATTACAATCAAGTGTAAGCAAGCAATGTTACAACAAAGCAAGTAAGAGTTTATACTTTATGGGGAACTCATAAATTTAAAGATGAATCACTTAGAGGCTTACAAGCAAAGGTTAAAATTCAAGCACACAAGGGAGTTAACAAACCAAGTTCATGTTAATTTCAAGTTAAACTTAATGAAATCAAAGTTTTTGAAATGAAGAATGAAAGATAGGAGGGTAAAACCCTAAAAAGGCACACAACTTTCTCACAATGTTAAGTGTTTCTAAAATATGAATTTTAGGATTATTTAAACATTATATGAAAATATGCACCAATACAAGACTTTAGCAAAAAGGATCATTTAAAAATGATTAAAAATGAAGAAGTTATGCTAATTTGAAATTTAAATAAAAATCAAATAAAATGGTGATTAAAAATAAGGAAATGTATCCTTGAAGGTTTGAACCCAAGACCTTGAGATCATGGACTCAAAACTTAACCAAATCTACCAGCAAAAGCGTGTGAATGGAAATAGAAGAAGAAATATTGAAAACACTAAAATTCAAGAAAATAACCAAAAACGCCCTTGCTAAGGGTCGAACTCGGTACGAATGGCATGACAAGATACTTGAAAGCAAGGTAACAACCACTAGGGTGGCGATACATCCAATGTATCAAGCCACCCCATTAAGACATATACCTAACAAGGCATGTTTCTGGGCAAATATCCAAGGCCAACACCAAGTGAAAACTAAAAAACGGTTTGATTCTAAAATTGTCAAAACTTAATCATTTTTAATGAAATAAAAGTCAAACATACTTGAATTTTCATGAGGATTACAAAGGTATCAATCAAATTTTGAAATTACTCGCTCAAACCAAAACATGATAGAACATGCTAAATATCATTTTGAAATGCAACTTGAAGAACATAGATCAAACCAACTATAATCTTATGCAAGTAAGGGGCCGACTCACATTTAAATGTAAAACTCATGATGAGTTTCGATAGAACAACTCAGTTTCTCAATAGAATCACAACATGGCTGTTAAACTGCAAATGGTGAATTGTTTTCTCTAAAAACTTTGCATCTAGACCAAGTTAAACCAAATAACTTAAAGTCTAAGCAATGTTCATTAAACAAACTGCCAAAGATCATGAACTCCACTCACACCTTGGACTGATTGGAAATGGACACTTAATGATCTTAGAGGTTAACAAACCTTGAAGCAAAACATTGACAAAATTAAATATACCAATGAATTCACAACAGCTTGACAGAATTGTGAACCTATGCAGAATGTTTCTCAGACCAAAAAACTTAACCAACATGCTATGAGTTTGATCCATATAAACTTTGAAAGGCCAAGGTAAATTCTGATGAGAATGTTGGGCTGACAAACTCCCAACATGTGGTGGACAGTGAGCACATATAGAAGGCCAATGATCAAACCCTTATAATGACAAATAAAATGAGACAGTTGTAAAACAAAAGTTGCATCATAATGCAAGCAGTAAGTTATGTATAGGTTTGGCAGTCTCAACTCCAACATGGAAAATAGCAGCAAGTTCTTGGTGTTTCATCCATTGATGAATTCCAAACATTGTGCTTTTACAAGGATGTAATTATAACAACAACTTATGAAAACAAAATCATAGCATAAATCAGAAATGATTGCTTTGTTTTTAAAAAAACTACAGGCCTTGACATTACAAAGTGCAAGAAAGCAGATGACAATCCAAATTTTTGTATTATTAACAGCTCACATGAGTTGATAAACTCAAAATGGCCCTTAATAGAACCAAAGCAACCTCACACAAAGTTGACCAACAATGCATTATGTACTTCAACAGTACTTGCACATCCTCAATAGGATAGGTAGCTTAACCAACAAAAACCTTGATGCTAACAACATACAACAATCTAATAAAAGTCTAATGGTTGCAACAACTTTCATGACCATGTTAAATCTCAAAGCATCATACATTACAATATCATACATCAACATTTCACAAAAGACAAACATAACCTAAACATAAACACCCTAATGACAGTCCAACCATCACGAGTTGAACAAGCTCACACTTTAAAACCAAATGACAACACCACTGTAAGCTACAATGTCCAAAACCCTTAAACTAGTCAAAGCCTACATGATAGAGCACATGTCCTTCCACTAACAAGCTAGTATGAGTACTAGGTTTGACAACAACAATAAGAGTTCAACATAACAATGTTAACCTCAACTCACCCTATGTTTCAATGGCATATATCAGCATTTTCACAAAAGCAAAGGCATACACATACTCCCCTAATAGCAGTCTCCATTTAACAACCAAATATTTAACATGAGGGATGAGTCTCAACAACAACAACCATGAGTTCAACAAACTCAGATTTCAAAAATAGCAAAGAATACAATTTCAACATAATAATGTTTAAACCATTCAACAAGTCAAGCAAGTACATACATGATGCATATTAGTGAATAAGTTTAAAATGACATACCTCTTGTAGTCTTCCCACACTATGCTAAGCAAGAACAAGAATTCCTTTCTTTGAGCAAGCTTGAGAATATTGCTTCTTCTTGAAGAAACAATGCAATCTTATGGACAGTTTGAGTAAATGCACTTCCAGCTGTTTTTTGAGACTTTAGACATCTAGTATATCATGAATATGAGGTGTTCCAAGTGTTACAATGATGAGGTAGTGATTTGGTGTGAAACTTGCACAAAAGTCAAAGTATGGTGTGTAGAAAGTTGACTTTTTGATTCAAATTTATTTGGATGAAACCAATGATGGGAATAGCTTCAAATGGTCATTTTAAGTGTGTGTGTGTGTGCGTGTGTGTGTGTGTGTGTGTGTGTGTGTGTGTGTGTGTATGATTTTTGAGGTGGTGGAGTGTTTAGAAGTGGTACTGGTGGTGAAAATTGCAAAGGGACAAATTTGGTGATTTTTCTTCACTTACAAGCAAAGATGGTAAGAAGGAGAGCTGTGTTTTCTCTTGTGCGTTGAGAGCTCTGGTGTGTGGTATAGAGTGGAATGGATCCTCTATTCATAGGCCCAGTGAAGGTTGGGGCAAAATTGGCATTTAGCAAGACAAGGTGCATTTTGGTGGGAAAATCCTTGGTGTTTCAAATGGTGATTTCCCTCTGCTGGTTTTAGATCCTTTCCAATGGTTATTGCCTTTAATAACAGCTATCTTTGAGCTGGTTATGCTGACCCACAGAGGTGCTAAGGAAAGCTCTCTAGCTGCAGCAAATCCAATGTTCTCTCTCATATGTACTTTTGTACCTTTTATATTAAACAAATGGATTATGGATGGATTCTTGGTTTTGCTTTGATTCCCTTCAGATATGGTTCAATTCTCCCTCTAACACATCACATCAAATGTCTCTCCATGGTTAGAAATGAAGTACATGGTTGGAAATCAAGCCTTTCTTGAGTTTTGACATGGTGACCATCAAGTGTTTGAAGCCAACTTGTCCAATTCGAAACTCTCAGCTCACAAGGGCTATGGAGGAGTTCTTATACTTTTTGGAAAGCCCTCATGGTGCTCTACAACCTTCATGTTTACTGAATTTTCAAATTCCAAGTGGAACTAGGTCAAAAAACCCCTCAAAGTTGGCTGAAAACATGTCTAAAAATGCCAAAAACTTAGAATTTTACCAAGTCTTTTCTCCCTCTTGTGATGATTTTGACTATAACTCCAAATCTATGCATTTTTTGCCCATAGGTCAGCTTTAAACTTTTGTAGGGCTGGCAAAGACCTTTCTAACAAGCTTTGAACCACCTCATTTGGATGTGTGGTTAAGAAGTTATGGTCTTGCCCCTTTCAAAACCCTAATTCCATACTTTTTTTATTACTCCCCAATCCTTGATCCAATGGTCATGAAACATCATGGCTAGGTGTAATATGTTATTAGGAACATATTTTATTCAAACTTCGGGGTCAAGTTCCTTATGGTCAAAGAGTTGGCTTTTCAGTCAAACGAACCGATCAATCAATAACTACCGGATCGACTGTTGATGTTCTGGGTCTTTTGAGGTCTTGAAACTACTTGAGTAGACTTCACTAAGCCATATGAGCTTCATGGACCATGATTCCATCATTGGAACACCTTTTAAGTCAAAATTCAAACTAGAGTTGACTTTTCCTAATTAGAAATCCTAATCGAGGGTCCTGAACTGCACTGTTCTTGATCTTTGGGTGACAACGTCAAATTGAATTCATACTTGAACCAATATAGTATTTTTGATGGTGTAGAGACTTATTCCATGGAGAACCAATCCAACACATTGACTGATCAGACCATCAAAACCTCGATTCTCGACTGTACGAAACCCTGATTCATCTATACCTTGACAAAGACAAACTTGAAATAGGTTATAATTAGATAAACAAAGGAAGATGATCTTAGAATGATGATGAAGATCTAAGGGTCAAAATTTTGGATGCAACACTAACGTGTAGTTAACTTCTAACCTTGCTTTTTCTTAAATCCTCTGTCATGTCATTCTAAGGCACTTGCTCACATTTTCTTTCGAAATTTACAACTCCCTACTCTCCTAATGAATTACAAAAGACACCACAATACATCATCTTGGTTTGGGATAAACAACACTCATCAAACCTTTACGAGATAATTCAATAATTTTTTTATCTTCATGCAAATACTAATGACTCTCATTTCATAAACCCTTCAATCTTTAGAATAACTTTGTAATCTATCAATTGACATTCTTATGAATCTCACTTGATTTGATATTATACACTATACACATTTACACCTGATGCTTCAACTCTTATGTACTATATCAATAGGATAACACCCTTAGCACGAGATTATCTTACATTCATCCTTACGAGAAATTATCCCTTTGTTTCTCATTTATCCAACTGAACTATTTAATTCGTCACCTTCCACCGCACAACCCTGATTCCAACAGAGGAACATCTCAAATTCTTAAGCATTATAAGATAGCTAACAGTATGTGCAAAAACACCCTTGTCTACTAGAGTGCCTTCTAAGGTACAAGAATCTTGCTAACACACTAACGGTTAGGATTGGTTCTACATGTTCCAAACTATAGATATACATGAGTTATGACTACAACCACAAACATAAACAAGCTTCATATCCATTATAAGCTCGAAGAAATTTATCCAAATTAGCTTAACAACTTCTGGTTTTGGGTACTATATTCCATACCAAATCGTCTTATCGTATTCTGACTCGTCCAAGGTTTCTATTAACATGAGATCTTAACCAATCACAACATAACACCATCACGGAGTTTTAAATCATCCACAAGTCACCACTCCCAAAACTTAAGTCATCCATAACACAGCTGCGAGTTTCCATACTACTCACCGTTCACACATAACACTTCACACACCTTTGGAGATTACATTACACATCTTATCAAAATCCATTCCTTTCAAGCGTCTTGTTCCCTTTACAATCTAAGTTACAAGCTTAGCTTCGAAATGTCGAATTCCCACTCTACTTAAAGGGATAACTTTAAAATTCTTTCAACTGGTAAAGTACATTGCACAAATCCGGTACCACCCTCACGAGTTTAAATTTGATGCCATGAACTTGCAAAAATTAACAACCGTCACATTCTGATTATTATAAGGTCACCACAACTTTTTTCCTACTTCACTCTTAAGGTCCTCAGTAGTCATAATAGTGATACATCCAAGATTTAATCACACTGAACATGGTTTACTAGATTGTTTCCCCAAACGTCAAACTCTTTTGACATCTAATCAGACGATCATCACATAACACTCTCCCAGATAATCCAATTTAAAAAAACACCAATTTGGGTTGCATTAACTCGCAATCTCATTCTCCACTCGTATAATACTCACCAACCATAATCAACACTAGGTAACACAAAATAAAGCTATAATATGCAGATGAGACATTCCAAACGAGAAATAAAGAAAACTCTCAAAGTTTTGTCATGGTCGCACAATGATGCTAGCAGAATCACTAAATGATGAGATTCGAGGGTCTTAACCACAACTGATACTTGATTCACCCACAACCAAAACCTCAACATGCAACCACTACATGGTACCACATTCGTCATGAAAATATCACGTCAAGCACATAACCTCATACTCTTACCAAAATTCCTTGGTGAGAATCAAAACAACAACTTTCTTTGTCCAACAAAAGTAGATTTGGAATACTTTGATCGTCCATAATTACGGAAAATCCTCTCACTCTTGATAGTTAAGATAATACTTCCTCCTGGAGAACCTTGACATCTCTCGTATACTTATGGATTAGGATTCTCTTCCCATCCCATATCCATTGAACATTTCACTACACCGAAACCACTTATTGAATGACTTGAAATCGACAACTCTTACCAACTGCCAATAATACCACACATTATAGTCCTTTCCACAATTCAAAATTAGCTCGTATTAAATCTTAGTTTGCTCCTTGTTGCTTACCACAGTCTCACTTCTTAGAACAAGATCCTCACTGTTCAACCAAGAGGGCGTGACTCCACCTCCATCTCAAAACTAGGAATTCATTACGTACACTTGTAACCACAATATTACTACCACGTATCTTACAATACCAAAGTGCAACTTCTTCTATTTTACTTCACTCGTCAAAAGTCTCCATGAGTGAATAACCATTGAGTACACCTCCTTGCTTAGCCTCACAACACTTAATAACTCCATTGAAACTCTACCTAAATATACATCATGTTACCACTTTTGTACTATAACATTGATACCATTCTCCATTCTGCGTTTGCTTCGCCACCCATGGCACTTTTCTTAATTCCAATTCCTAAAATCATCCTACTAGAATTTCCTTGAATCCAAATTGCTTGTTCTATCTGTCATCATAAACATGCTTTGCCCATACTGGTATAACTTTCATTACTATAAAATACTCATTACTTCTATAACATATTTTTATTATAATTGATCCTTGGGTAACTTATCATCTCCAAATTGGTCTCTCACTGAATACTGAGTTCCTGGCATACTATCCTAAATATGGTCTCCCTTCCAAGACTTATTATACTTGAGTTAACCCCCCCCCCCCCACTTCTCATCTGATACACACATACTTCACTTGGAACATACAATTAGCTGTGTCCTCGTGTCTCCCTTTATATTACACTACTACCTTAGGTTCCCAACAAAGCTGGACATTCTTAACTCTCAATCTCTCAACCACTTGAAGATACCATTATGAACATACTCTCAGCAATACCCATTCTTCCAAGATGCCCTAGTGGTGTTAGAAACTGAAACATTAATAACTATCTCACGTCCGGACCTTACGTCACATGTTCTATAAAACATCCCTTCTTCCTCACTAAATGGGATAATTTGAAAGACTTATCCACACCAGTGGTCAATCCAGTTCCACTAGTCAATCCATATAGTCTTTAATACCCTGGCCATTCCTCCAGTAGAGATCCTAAACTACCTAACTCTGTCAATTCTAAACGATTGCATGAACCATACACCACTCTTTAATTTCCATGTTACCAGAAGTACATCTTCTCGTAAGGCCTCAACTGAGTTGACCAGTTCTCTCTACTTCTAACTCTTGGCTTGGGTATACTCTTACAACACAAGTTCCGACAACACTTTGGAGTCCTCGTGGTCTCTCAACCATATTCCTACCTACCACGTAGATAACATTAGGTTAATCAAGGTTTATACTACATAATATGATATTAAGAACCCTGTTGGAAAGACACATTTATGAGGTAAGAATAGATTTACTTATGATGTTTCAAGGCAAGATTAAGGATACGAACTACTCTGATACAAGCTGTAACGCCCTGTATTCACTCTCATTGTCCTATAATTTAGTATAATAAGTATCTCAAATCATTTGACTCACCTCCTAACAAAACACCTCGACAGATTCAAATCATTTTCCTTCAAGATTTTCTCTTTAACCTTTTCAAAAAGAATATGTTATTTCTGTTCTACTACAATACATGTAACACATAAGTCTCTACACAACGAGCGGCAACACCTAACTGCTAAAATACGAACGTTAACATCATCTATAAAAAACACCAAACAAAACAACCTTTTTCTGCAAGAACTACGGAGTTCTGATTCCCTCTAGGATACATAGGCACTGGGTTGAAAAACTCGGACAAACTCAATAATAAAAACCTTTTGCTAAACCTTCATTTCATTGCATTTCTACTTGGATTTTTGGATTTACAGTAGCTTTTACTTCAAATCAAGCAATCATTTTAAGCTTCTTCGGTGCAAATTTGTATTTAGAGTTTTATCGGTTTTGATCGGTTTCACTCTGATTTGATCTCAAGCTTGGAATTCTCTAGTTTTCTTTGCTTATTATCATCACATTTCACTTACAATAATCACCAAGGCAATCCTCCACCTTGTAGGTTGGAATTTCTTACTCAATTTACTATTATCGATCATTTCGACATGTTCGCAATGTATATCAGATAATTTTTTTGGTGTGAATTGATCATTTAATTGTTTAATTATTGATCATTGATGAGTTAATTGATTTAATTAATGCTTAATAGTTAATTTTTGGACTTGATTTTCGTGCACAAATGGTTTCCCTAACATGTGAGTGATTGGATAATTGATAAGTTGCTGGAAGTGCTTTTGGAAAATCATTTTTCTGTCACTGCTACAGGCTTAATCGATTAACCATTTTCTAGGAAAAATGTGTTAATCGGTTAACACCTCTATTTTAAGCAAAAAACTACTTTTTTCCAAAGGTTAATCGATTAACCAATTTTGCCTAGCAAATGGTTAATCGATTAACACTGAACCAGAATGTCATTTTTGTGCTTTTTCAAGCTTGTTTGGTTATCTTTCCTCATTTAACTTCCATGGATTGATATGCTTGATATTTGTGGTTGTTTTATGAGTTGTTTAACCTCTGTTTGAAGCATGTATGCAAGCCTTGATGCATGATTTATCGATTATGTGATTGTTTTTAATTTTGACATTATATGGTCATGATAAGTCTTGCACACTTTTGCCCACATTCATGATTAGTGATGCATGCTAATTGTTGTTTGTTGTTGCCTTGCAATTTCTTCTTGATTGCATTAAGTTCGTTCTTCATTAAATGAACTTAACTTTGTATAATCATTACTTCACACACTTACTTTGATGATCTTTCGACTCACTTGAAAGATTATTGGCTTGTTCATTTCCTTTTGATCCATTGACTGAAACCTTGTTTCGGTTAGTTAATTTTCCCTCTTTCTTCTCTTTAGGGTCTTTTAGAGCCTTGTTCTCTCGGTCCCCTGCTAAGTCGGAAGTCTGCACAACACGTCGGAGCACTGTAGAAGTTTGCGCCGTTACTCTGTCGGTTTCGATTCCCGCACTATACTTTGGTGCTAGAGAGGGAATGAGATAGGAGAATTCCTACACTCATTCTGATTATTTTGGGTAAGAGACGAATGACCCTGTGCTTGGAATAGTCGTCTATATCTCCTTACTGTAGTATCTTCTGATTCTCGATTGAGTTCATCCTTGATCACTTGCACCCTAATCATTTATCTCTGGATTTAACTTCCTCCTTTCGATTCAATACCTCTTTCTTATGGCCAATCAATATTCTTTGATTCCCTAGAAGATTTGTAATCACTCCTTTTCTCTTGGTTAATCATCCGTTCTTTGGTTAAAACCAATTCTTTTCTTCCCTAGTGAGGTCACACATCCTTCTTTTGGGTTAATCATCTTCTCTTGGTCAATTACCCGTCCTTTGGTTAGTCATAATCCGCTTGTTAAAACCAATCTTCCTTGGGTTAATCACCTTCTCTTGGTTAATCACCATTTTCTCAGTTAACCACAGTCCGTCTGTTAACATACTGAGTTTCTCTTGAGTTAATCACCTTCTATTGGTTAATCACTCATTCTTTTTTGTTAATCACAACCCGTGTGTTAAAATACCAAATTCGCTGCAGTTAGTAACCTTCTTTTGTTCAAATACTCATACCTTTGGGTTAGTAACCTTCTTTTGGTTCAAATACCTTTTTCTTCGATCAAGTGATGCTTGTTCAGTTAGTGTACCGAAGTCTTTCAGGTCACAACCTTCGCTTGATTCCACACCCGTACTTTCAATTAACCACTGTTTATCAATTAACATGTCAAGTTCTCCAGAGAGTCAAACACCTTCCCTTGGCTCAATACTCTCATTCTGGTTCATCACAGTTCATCTATTGACACCAACTTGTTGCTTTCTCCACAGAGTCTTACTCTTATCTTTCTTCAATTAATCACTACCTGCCAGTTAATATACTGACTCTGTAGATCTTACTTTTACCTCGATTTTTGTCCCTTTATTCTCCTAGTTTCAATACCATTCCTTGGTTTTCTCATCAGTGGAGTCACCACTTCTCTTCTACGTTATCGGCAGAACCTTCCTTTTCCTTTCTTTCTTGGTTTTGAAATCATTCTTTTGCTTTCCCCAGGAGGGTCATGCTACCTCCTTTTGCTCTTAGTTTTGACACCATTTACGTTTCCTGTTCCTTCTCCGTCTTTGTTCCCCAAACTACGTAGGCTATGAATTCCTCATTGCACTATGAGGATACGTAGGCACGAGATTGCGAAATCTTGGCAAGCCACCTTCTTCCACCTTCTCCTTTCTCTTTCCTGGTTCCATGAACTACGGAGCTCTAAATTCCTCATTGTACTATGAGGATACGTAGGCACTAGGGCCCCAATCCTCCGCAAGCACTTTCTTTCCCTCTCATTTCTTTCCCCTTTTCCTTTTTAGCTAGAAGCCTTTAGATAGATAACCCATCTAAGCCAAGAAGTAAGCAAAACGGTTCCCGTCGAGTACGATGGATATGTGGGGTACTAGTATCTTCCTCTCGCATAACTGACCCCCTTACCCGTTTATCTTTCCTTTGGGTTAGGGCTAAATAAATTTCGGTGGAGACTCTATTGTATCTTTGAGTGTGCGATTCACTCAGGTATAATCTAGCTAGCTTCAACATGCTTTTAAAAATTGTTTCAAAACCAAAACTCTTTTAGCGTTGCTTATAACTTTTTATGTGATCATTACGTTATGAAACCAAAACCAACAACTTTTATGTTCTATGTTTAAAACAATTCCAACTGTAGAACGGTGGTAATATAAACCAATCCATGTGGATACGATAATAAAAACCCACACTAATACTATTTCAACAAACACTTTACCTAGAATTTCGTTGATGGTCCACCAGAAACTTCAAAAGTTCAACCGGCGACAAACTCGCTCATTGTTGCAACGGTGCCGGAATCAACAAAAAACCTAAATTCTTAACACCCTGACGATGGCACCGACGACAGGAAATGGCTCAACCATCGCCAGACACCAACATTCATCGGAATGCACCCCTACTCTACCCAATTTCCATTTTAACCGCATGAAAATCTAAGCAAAATTAGATTGAAACTTGCATAAAACAGAGAAGGATGTGAAATTTACGTGGTTGAAGAGGTAAAAAGGGTGGTCGGAGAAGCTAAAACGGTGATCTTGCGGCTGTGTGCGGTGGTGGGCGGCGAAAATGACGACAGCAGTTGAAGAAACTAAGAACGAAGGAAGAAGAAGAAAAAGAGAGAGAAGCGAAAAGTAGAAGTGAGCGTTTTCCCCCTCTATTTATAGACCACGAGAATGAGCACGCGTGGCGTAAAGGCATCATTATGACCCTAGCATAGCCATCATTATGCATTAAATGTGGCACGTGACTCGATGCAAGTGTGGCACTCCGTCATTTCAAGTCCCATCAACCATTGGGCTCCCCGCTTGTCGGGCATGCACTGGACAACGTATCGGGTTCTTCAGGCACATGTGTCCTCGAGCACCACAGAACATCCATGTCTCACTAACGAGCATCGACCATGCTCACTCCTCCTCGGGATCACGGACTGTCCTTAAGTCATCACTCCTATTCTCTGGAGCAATGACTTAGGGGCTCATCTTCTGAATTGGCACATGGGGCTAGGCATGGCCCAATCCACTTCTACATCCAGAACGACCCCATAACCTAAGTCCTGAGAATTAAGGGAAAAGGAAAGCACTTTCTCTTCTACCCCTCAGTCGAGGAGATTTGGCCAGCTGACCCCCAGGATCAACTGCCATTCGTTACATCTCTGTCTGTCACGTACGGTTCATCCATCCAGGAACAGCAACGACGCCCTTGCCCAGAACCACACCTTTTCTTGAAGAAACAACTAGTTTCTGGCAGTCACCTATTATTGGGGAGCGAATATCTCGCCCCAAAAATAGGGATCAATGGCCAAGCGCTGAGGGCATTATAAAAACCCTCTCCTTTGACAGGGTCAGGTATTCAATATTCAATCCAATAATCACCCTAAAAAACACTTACTTTGTACTTACCTTTTCATCTCCCGATTCTTACTTTAGCATCGGAGTGTCTTGCAGGTACACTCCACCCTCCTCGATATCCAGCATCGAAGGCGAAGTCTCTGGCCCGCTCCAGGTTCTAATCAACTGTCAAGATCAAATTGTGTGGTTTAAGTCTGAATGAGTATAAATTCCTAATGCAATATTTTCATCTCTATTATTTACATTTTAAATATTTTATTTTATGTTGCTTAATCTCATCTTCTTCTCATCTCTTTAAATCAACCAGCCTTAAAATTAATCATTTTGAGAGAATTACGAAAATTAAATAACATAGTTCACCTCCCTCTTGTGTATGAAGTCACTTGATCGATAATATTTTCACTTATTGATAGTGTTAATTCCTCAACATGCATTATTGTAAACCTTCTAGGTCAAAATTTCTCAATATCAAGGATTAGTTTTATGAGACCTTTCTTAGGTACTCTATTACATGTTGTTTCGATGAGTTGACTCAACTACTTATAGCTCTTGGTAATTTTCCTACTACTCGATTCTTTATATGCAAAAAATTTGTTACATATATAACTAATTCCACCAAGAGCTACATAAATTGTGATACACATATTTCTCGATTTCTCATACAAAACTATCTTGAATGTTTTAGGCTATTTGAAAAGGAGCTGGTTTAAGTGGAGGATATGCAAAAGGGCCTTCAACTAATCCCTTTGCTAATAGCTTATATGCTATTTCTGTAAAGTGAACTCCATCCCAATTTATATTCTTAGAAGGGTCAGAGCAAACAGTTGTGTTAGGACTTCCACACCCCATTCTTGGATCAACATTGTGTGGCCCACCACCTCCACAACATGCTTTGAATGTCTCATCCTTATCAAAACCTACATAAAAAATGTACTTTAGTTAATATATATAAATAACAAACTTAATTAGAAACCATTATTGGTTGTATATCTAATAAATTAAATATTAAAAAAAAAACTACCCACCGTATTTTTGTGGGTCTTCATATAAACGTTTTGCATCATTATAATAGTCAAAGTATATTATCTTGACATGAGGGTACATTTCTCTCAATGTAGTTATAGAATAGATTAGCTTGTCATTAAAATATTGTGTGATACTATTGAATGCCCTAAAGCATCCAAATTCATCGTAGTTTCCTGTATTATTGGTATTCACCACTGCCAAAAGGGAGGCACTACACCCCACTGGAAAGTTTCCTGGAATGACTATCTCTGTAGCCCCCTCTTTGATTAATGACTATTGCATGAAAAGAAAAAAAATAGTTATTTCACTATTATTAGAATTTATATTGAAGTAGTTATTAAAATACATAAATTTTATATAACTTACTATGGTTGTTTTTGTAATTTCATTAACTATTAAGGGAATAAGTTTTCGGAAGTTTGAAAAATTTGGTGTAATATGAGAGAAAATATCATTTCCACCAATTTCTCCAACAAAAAATAATGATTTCTTGAAGTAGTTACGACAATCTGTATCATTAAAATAACAAATATTGTTAACTATTTGTTTAAAATATATATTTTAAAAAATAAACTAACTATATACGCAAAAGAAGATTTTACAATACCCTTTTTGTTTTTACATAGTGAAGGTTTGAGCCTCTTAAACATCTTAAGTTGAACACTCAATGAGTTATTAGTTCCAGGTAAAGCAACCTTGCTTTTATTGAAATAATTAAAATCAAGGGCAGTGGCACCAGCAAATGCAAAGTTCACTCCTTTCTTGATATCTTGGCCTTCAATGAGAGTCTTATAGGCCGGCAAAAATGGAAATCCATACGCTTGAGCTATAAAATAAAATAAGTATATAATATATTTACATTTTATTTACCCTCCTAAGTTGAAAGTATATAAAAATAAAACTAAAAATAACAAATTTACCTATGAAATCTATAATCAAGCGTCCATTTGACAAACGTCCTGAGGGATGTTTAAAATACGTTGATCCATAAGGACTATTGCTAGGCATAGGTGGGTGAAGAGTTGCTTCATTTCCTGTGTCGCTTATTGAGTCACCAAAATTAAATATAGCTTCATAAGGGAGAGAAATTTCGTTTGAAAGTACATTTTTTAATATAAAAGTGAGGCTAAAGAGAATTAAGAACTTCATGTTATTATTATACGTCATGAGTTTATCAATGTTGATGTATCTGGTGATGGTAGATCGAATTTATATATATTATTCCACCAACCATTTATCTTGTCATACATCTTCTGATCTTACACATTAACTAATATTTTCCAACACATAACCAACTTTAAATACATATTTGTTATTTTTACCATATTTTGCCACCTTTGTTTTTGTTGTTATATGGCTATCAATACACTCACATAACATCCTATAAAAAGAACCATGTACTAAAGTCAAATGTTGTATCGATGTTTTTACATAGATTAGTCGAGGATATCTTTATTCCAACAAAATAAATATTATATCTATAAAAACAAAATAAATATCATATCTATAAAAACAAAATAAATATTATATGTATAAGCGAATCAATTAATACCTCACTGGAATTCATATATAAAATATAAAAAAATATCAATTAATATGTAAAATGAAGGAGAAAATAAAATTCTAAAACTAATTATAACATCTAAATCATAGTCTCAAACTCAAAATACATATGCTACACAGAGTTAGACACAAACTCAAAGTGAAAAAGGAATGCATTGTGAAAGTGCAACAAAAATATTTCAATCTAACACATGGGTGTCATAAAAGATAACACCAACAAAAGAAATTTTTTACGTAAATTCAAAAACAATCAAAAGTACCTCTCGATCAACCTGATAAAAAGACTTTGATATGTTGTAGTTAATTAAAATATTTTGGTTGTTTTCATGTTTATGACAACGTTCTTTTTGGAAGAAATGAATTTTGGATTACATATTTTGCAGCTTTGAATGCTATGTATGTTGCTATATATTTTGATTAACATCAGGTTTAATAAGCAATGATATTTTTGATTTTATATACACCAATTAAATCAATCTTGATGCAACATAGAATATGTTATCATCTCCATTTGATATTTTGTCGTCCAACACTAATTAACCAAATATTAGAGTTACCAACATATCATTTCTAATACCTATTAATATTGGTATGTCTCTTTTATCAATAATTAACCTCGTCAGAGTCCACTAGTTACTCTATTGGTCACAACTGATGACAGTTAGAGTACTTAAGAGCTTCAATAAATTCAACTGACACCCAACTGAGCATTTAAGGAAATATGGGGTATTACACTCTCCCCCCTTAAATTGAAATTAGCCCCGAATTTCCTCTTCAAAATAATAACCACTCCTCGCACCACCGTCACGGATCAATACTTGACTTAACTTCAGTTAAAACATCTAACGTATTCGATTCATTCAACTTATCTTCACATATCAAATTCCTTATTTTTTTTATAAATTCTAAAACTTCACGATCTCGACTATACTCTTGTTCTAACGTGTAGTTAACTTTTAACCTTACTTTTTCTTAAATCCTTTGTCATGTCATTCTAAGGCACTCGCTCACATTGGCTTTCGTAATTTACAACTCCATACTCTCCTAATGAATCAAAAAATAAACCACAATACATCATATTGGTTTGGGATAAACAACACTCATCAAACCTTCACGAGATAATTCAATGATTTTTTATCTTCACTCAAATACTAACGACTCTCATTTCATAAACCCTTCAATCTTTAGAATAACTTTGTAATCTATCAATTGACATTCTTATGAATCTCACTTGATTTGATATTATACACTATACACATTTACACCTGATGCTTCAACTCTTCTGTACTATATCAATAGGATATCACCCTTAGCACGAGATTGTCTTACATCCATCCTTACGAGAAATTATCCCATTGTTTCTCATTTATCCAACTGAACTCTTTAATCCGTCACCTTCCACAGCACAACCCTGATTCCAACAACGGAACATCTCAAATTCTTAAGCACTATAAGATAGCTAATAATATATGCAGAAACCCCCCTGTCCACTGATCGCGACTTTCTATGTCTAATACAACTAACTGCAAGTGCACAGTCTATCGCGTAGTAATAAAAGATATCGATCCCACAGGGACTCGTAATCAAACTAGTGTTCTCGGGAGTTACTATGTTTAGCTAGGTAGAATATGTTTTAAGGGAATAAGATTGTCACTAAAAGGGGGAACTAAGATTATTGTTTAGATTTTAATTAATTGAATCGATACGTAGTAATTGTGTTCTTCAGGGATTTGATAAGTTACTGGTGTATGAAATAGTTTTCACAGTTTATTTAAGCAGAAAATGGAGATTTGAAGACTCTCGTCTCACGATGGTTATTGACGCTAATCATAATCCTAAGGGCCAAATGTACACTTTCGTATCCCGTTCGGGGTTAAAACTATTTTTTGGAAATCTCTAAGTTCTAATTTGTTTTAAAGTGCTTTCGCTGTTATTAAAACAAATGCCTAGTGTTTACTATCTGACCTTACCGCAGCTTTCGCTTGTTGGTTCGTATCTTAATTAATCTCCCACTTTCGTGGCGAAACTACTTTTAAATAAGTTCTCGCTTTCGCGACGAAGTTTATTTCGTGAATCAATTTTAAACACTTAGACCATAGGTTATTTTTGTGAAAAGAAAGTTTTCAAACAAGAGTTATCAAATCCCATTCGAATTATTACTACATATCGATTACCTAAGTTTAGCTAGACATGGAATTGGGAAAAACAAAACATAAATAATAATAATAAATAATAAATTGCATTATAATAAAACAGAAGTCGATCAAAATGAAAACCTGTAAATAATGCCAATTGGCCTTTGGGCAGATCCTCCACAGATGTTGGCAGGATTCTGATCTTTAGTTCCAAATTGATCGTATAGTGCAATAGGTATTACAGAAGAGCGGAAATGGAAATGAGTAATTGAAAAAGGAAATAAAGGAAAGGAATACAAATAAAAACTGGAGAAATGGATACAAATAAAAAAGAACTGGAAAGTAAATTTGCTCTAGAAATTAAATTTGGCAGCACTTCGTGGTATGAATGCAGCTCCCTTTTTGAAGTCCCCTGCTTCCCTTTTTATAGAAGTGGAATCCCAACGGTTATCTCTGAGGATGATGGAACTTGAGGCAGATAATTTAGGGAGTAGTGGACCATTTAATGGGAATTGGAACTGCTCTTTTGACGTGTAATCTGAGTGGGGCGTTTTTGCCTGCATGACGGTCGTCACAAGGTGTGACGGTCGTCACCCGTGTGACGGTCGTCATGCATCTGTGACGGTCGTCACATCAGCAAAAACTGATTGCTGCGCTTTTCACTGTGTTTTCACTCCTTTTTCGTCCATATTTCATCTGGGATTGCTTCTTTTCTTCATGTTGCCTTGTTTAGACGTGATCGTTGAATACCTGCAAAAACATCAGACAAATACACGGAAATAACCCGAAATCGGATCGAAAACGGTTAGCTTTTAGTCGAATTATGCATGAAAATATCTATATGATTTCGTGTTATCAAACTCCCCTAAGCTTGAATCTTTGCTTGTCCTCAAGTAAAACGTGGAAAAGTCGGCAAGCACGAGGCTGCTTCTTCGTTCGCAGAGTTTGGAAAAACTGGGATTCTTGGTAGGAACAAGACGAGTATCATGACGACACTGGACTACGAGTCTCCGGAGGTCTCCTTTTTATGCAAATCGGTCTCAGTCATGCTACCGTATCTTGGTGTCAAGGTTCTCGTGGCAAGTTCACCCTGTTTGTTCTAGTGCAATCACATTAAGCCCGTTGTCCGCACACTTTTATGGCAAGTCAGGTGCATTCTCGTGATGCTTTTGCTTTTGAGGAACAAATGAAAGTTTTTGTTTACGTTGAATAATGTGGGGATTGTTTGCGTAACGTGAAAAATATATAGACGAGTTTTATTTGCTAGAAATAGAAAGTGTAAAAATAGAACTTACTAAAATTCAAAGTGCAGTGAAATGGAAATACAGGAAATAAGGGAAGTTCAGAATACAGTGGAAATAAGGCTCCGCTCCCACACTATCTCGATCAGTGTCCTCACTGATTCTTGAAGCATGCGAGAGGGAGATACAACTGAAAATGAAAATACAAAGAACTGAAATATAGTAAACAATGAAGGAAAAAAAAAATGAAAATCTAGTCCCGGCCTCTGTCACGTCCACGCTGGCGTCCTCTGGCTCTAGCAAGGGCTACTCTGTCCTCATAGCTCATGGCTCCGGTGTGGTAGACCGTGTCTCGGAGTTCTTCGACCTGCAGGGTCAGATTCGCTAGACTCTCAGTGATCGTAGCTTGGCCGGTGTGAAGTTGTTGCATTTGAGTCCAGTGCCAAGCTTCGAACTGGTCAGCTCGCTGGTTCTGCTGCTGCAGCATCGTGAGTATCTGTGCCTGCTGGTCTAGGGAGCGACGGAGGTCCTCTTCGGTGTAGTCGGGCACGAGATGGTGACGGCGGCGGCGAGAAGATGTACCTACTGGAGGAGGAGGCTGTGATGCCTCTGGCTGCTCGGACCTGTCCAACTCAGCTTGGATTTCATCGTCGGAATCATGAGTGGGATCCTGAGTAGGAACAGCGGCAGCAGGAGGGGCAGTGAGGTCGAACAACCAGTTGGTACGGTCCTCTGGATGGATGCGGGTGCGGGAAGGAAGGATGATGCTTCTGACGGTCTTGCCACGCACAACCGGATGGTATTTCCCGTCAGCTCGGGAGCGGATGAGATGGGAGGCCCTGCAGTGGTCGGTGTCAAGGAACACCGAGGGGATGGAATGGAGGTGCTGAAGGCGGTCGCCAAGGTTCAACCCAAGTGCAATAGCCGTGACAATCCCGCCAAAGTAGAATGGCTTCGAGCCACGGTTGCAGTTGGCCTGAATGTGGGCCAGCAGGAACGGTGCAGCGTTGACGGGTTCATTGTTGAAGACGCAATGCAGAAAGAAGAGCTCCTTGGAGTTCACTTTGTGGTTGCTGTCTCTGGCGAAGATGGTGTTGCTCAACGCTCTGTGAAAGTACCTGATGGCGGGGTTATGGATGTGAGTGGCGTGTAGGGAGTCCCAACCATCGACATTTAGGCCGGTCAACTGATACCACAGTGCGAAGGCTTCGTGCTGGAACTGATCAGTGATACGGCGATGAGCGTTGTCACCACGGGGTAGCTGTAGGATGCTGGCGATCTGATTCTGATTCACCTGGTAGTTGACTCCAAACATTCGGAAACAAGCGGCACCTGTGTGCTGGTTGAGTTCGCCGCTGCTGGTGATGTACGAGAACGAACTCAAGAACTCAAGAGTGAGTTGTTCGTAGGTCGGCTGGGGGTTGGAGCAGAGGTTCCAGATGCCCGCTCGTTGAAGCATCCAGGTTACACCTTCAAGGAGTCCGAGCTCCGTAAGCGATGGAAGGTGCGGGTAGTGAGTTGGCTGGAGTGTCCTCTGATGAAATGCAATGTACTGTGCTCGTTGTCTGTCGCCTAGCTCGCCTTCAGGGAAGGAAATGTTGTTGACATCTGCGTTTCCGGCCATTGTTGAAGATGGAGAGGTTTCAGAGGTTTTGGGGTTTTTCGGCGGAGAGGGAAAAATGACAGAATGGTGGTTTGGAGGTTGAATTTGGAGGTGAGGTTTATAGTTCAATGTGGGGAGGACGAAAATCGTAGTGGGGTATGAATTTTGGAAGTTTGAAAGTGATAATGGGGGGAGTGGAGGGCAACACGAACCCTGTTGTATCAGATAGCAGTTCTGGGATGCGTGACGGTCGTCACAAAGGTGTGACGGTCGTCACCCGCGTGACGCTCGTCATGGGACTGTGACGGTCGTCACAGCAGCAAAATCTGCAGAACGCAGAATTTTGCTCTGAGGGCGTACTCGTGGTGATTTTAAAGCTTAGTATTGATACGGTGACGTAATATAACAACCAACAAACAACAAATAATGCGAAAACAGAATAATTGAATAAAAACTAGAATTGAAATAACTCAAAATGGAAACAATTGTATGTAGTACATAATGAAAACTAACAATGCGAAAAATTCAAATGATGAAATGAAACTAAACTAGACTAGACTAAACTGAAACTACAGCTACGAGCTAATAACTAATCTTTTCGTGCCTTCAATTCATCGAATTTCTGTGAATAGTAGTCGAGTTGGTCGCAGACTAGATCCATGAAGCCTACCAGGTCGCTGTGCATGCCTGCGATATCAGCTTTTACATTAGTCAGAGCTTTATCAACGTCGTCCAATCTGAGTAACATGGTATCCATTTTGTAGGTTGTCTCCTCAGGGATAGGCTCAGGATAAGTATTGTAGTGTGGAGGAGTCATAGGGTCTACTTCAGTTTCAGAGGCGACGTCCTCATAGTACATGTAGTCGTGTGCCTCAGAGATGTGGTCACTGTCATACATATAGTCCTGGGGTGTTGACTGTGGTGAAGGAGGTCCCATAGGCTCATCCAATTCGTAGATCCAGTTATCCTTGTTGTGGATGCTTGTCATCAGATGATCAGGCAGTGTGAATAGTTGTACTGGATTTTCGTTAATAAGGTACTCATACGGTCCAGGTCCCATAGTCCCTAAGATGCGCCTGTTAAAGCAGAATTGTATGTTCATGGGTCTGATGGTACCAAAACGAGTGCTGGCATTTAAATGGAATCTAAGGCCAAGCTCGTGGGCAATCATTGTTACTAGTCCTCCTATAAGAATAGGTGTCTGAGGTTCCAACGTGAGGTGTTTGAAGGATCTCATCATGAAAGGCACTGCATTTACTGTCCGTCCCTGAGAAGCACAGAACATGATGAATAACTCTTCCTTAGACACTGTGGTAATATTTTCTTCTTTTCCAAACAAGGTGTGAGCTAGTATCTTATGGAAGTATCTGAAGGCGGGGTTATGAATGTCATCATTGTACATTTTGTCTGGTTCAGGGTGATAGTCGTCTGTGATTCTACCCCAGAAGTGACCGAGTTGCAAATCAATATCGTCATCTTCTGCACTGATGAACACATGCGGTCCGCTAGGGAATCCTAGGAGGTTAGCTAGTGACATCCTGCTGTGGGTTTGGTCCATTCCAAACAATCGGAAGGTAATCAACTCTGTGCTGGATCCACAACCATAGTTGGGTGTATATCTGAAGGAACTAAGGAATTCGTAGGTAAGATCCTTGTAGGTAGCAAAACGTGTTTTCAGAGCAGTGTTCTCCCAACCCAGTTGATTGAACAGGTATTGAATGCTATCCGTGATCCCTAGTTTATCCATAGTAGCCTTATCATAATACAGTGTTAAGGCGAATTCTCTTTCGGTTAGTGCTGCAAATCTTGCCTTCTGAGCGAGTCCTCTGAAGTGAACCTTTGTGAAATCGTACTCGGCCATATTCGCAGGTAATTCGGAGAAAACAGAAGAGATGTTTTGAAGGCTTTAAAAATCCTGAAAATTTTAAAACAAGAAATTGAAGTCAGGATTTTTAGAAACGAAAAGTGGTAGAAACAAAAGGCAAAAGAGAAAAATAAAATATGAATAAAAGTACGAAAATGAACGAAAGTAGAAAGTAGTAGTAATTTTAGGATTTTTGTTGGATTTTTCAAAGTAGAATTTTAAGGAAAAATGAAATGCAATAACGAGGGGAATTTGGGTTGCCTCCCAATAAGCGCTGTTTTTAACGTCTAAAGCCTGACGATAGCTTGGTGAGAAGCTATTCGGGTGTCTGAGCTGGAAGCTCAAGCAATGTTATATTGCTGACTTGAGGACTGTTGTCGTTCTTATTGTAATGTTTTAGACGTTGCCCGTTTATGATGAATGGTGCATTCGTCTTATCGGTAATTTCGACAGCTCCACTCTGAAGTAATTTAGTCACTTCATAGGGTCCAGACCACCTAGATTTTAGTTTTCTTGGGAAGAGTTTTAATCGTGAATTGAAGAGCAATACGATGTCTCCCACACTGAATTGTTTCCTGATTGAACGTTTATCATGCCACTTTTTAGTTCGTTGTTTGTAGATACGGGCATTTTCGTAAGCGTCTAATCGAAGTTCTTCCAACTCGTGTAAGTTCAAGATTCGCTTTTCTCCTGCCTCGGTGTAGTTGAAGTTGAGTGTCTTAATGGCCCAGAAGGCCTTATGCTCTAACTCTACAGGGAGATGGCAGGATTTACCGTAAACTAATTTATAGGGGGTAGTACCTATTGGTGTCTTAAATGCGGTCCTATAAGCCCATAAAGCTTCTTGTAGCTTTGATGACCAATCTTTTCTCGAGGTAGCGACAGTCTTTTCCAAGATCTGTTTTATTTCTCTGTTTGAGACCTCTACTTGTCCGCTAGTTTGCGGATGATAAGGTGTAGCTACTCGGTGCCTGACTCCATATCTAGAAAGAAGTTTATCGAATATTCGTGATATGAAGTGAGATCCTCTGTCACTAATGACAAGTCTGGGCACACCGAATCTAGGAAAGATTGTGTTCTTGAAGAGTTTGATTACTACTCGTGCGTCATTTGTTGGAGCAGCTATGGCTTCTATCCATTTAGACACGTAATCGACAGCGACGAGTATGTAGTTATTTCCGAAAGAAGGTGGGAAAGGTCTCATGAAATCTATTCCCCAGACGTCGAAGATTTCTACCTCTAAGATTCCTTTCTGAGGCATTTCATCGCGTCGTGAGATGTTGCCAGTTCGTTGGCATCTATCGCACTTTTGTACAGCGATGTGAACGTCTTTCCAGAGATTAGGCCAGAATAGGCCGGCTTGGAGAATCTTAGCGCACGTCTTGGACGTACTAGCATGACCACCATATGGTGCTGAGTGGCATTGGGAAATAATATTTTCTATTTCTTCCTCTGGGACACAGCGACGATATATGTTGTCGGCCCCTCTCTTGAAGAGTAGGGGTTCGTCCCAATAATAGTGTTTCAGATCGTGGAAGAATTTCTTCTTTTGCTGATAAGTAAGATCTGGTGGAAGCACGCCCGCAGCGAGGTAATTAACGATGTCAGCATACCAAGGTAATGTGACTTGGGCATAGACGGCTTCTACGACTTTTTCGAATTTTGGATCTTCCGAGATTGCATTGGGTGTGTCACTTTCTAATTTGGCTATCAGACGTTCGTACGGGAAATCCTCATTTATCGGTACTGGTTCGTGTCTGATGCCTTCTATTCGGGATAAGTGATCCGCAACAACGTTCTCGGTTCCTTTCTTATCTTTGATTTCTAAGTCAAACTCTTGTAATAACAGGATCCATCTCAATAGTCTTGGTTTGGCATCCTTTTTGCTTATTAGGTACCTTATGGCAGCGTGGTCTGTGTATATTATAATTTTTGCTCCTACTAAGTAAGAACGGAATTTGTCAAGCGAAAATATAACTGCTAGAAGTTCCTTTTCTGTGGTAGTGTAGTTCATTTGGGCAGGATCCAAGGTTCTACTGGCGTAGTAGATAGTATGGAGTTTCTTGTCCTTCCTTTGTCCTAGAACTGCGCCTACAGCGTAATCACTCGCGTCGCACATGATTTCAAACGGTAGTCTCCAATCTGGTGGTTGCATGATTGGTGCGGTGATAAGGGCTGATTTCAATGTTTCGAATGCTTTTAAACAGTCGTCGTCGAAGACGAACTCAGCATCTTTCATTAATAGGCCGGTCAAAGGTTTTGTGATTTTCGAGAAATCTTTTATAAATCTTCTGTAGAAACCGACATGTCCTAGAAAACTCCGTATTTCTCGTACGGACTTTGGAGGTTGGAGATCTTTTATAATCTCTATTTTAGCTTTGTCTACCTCAATCCCTCTATCTGATATGACATGTCCTAGAACTATTCCTTGTCGGACCATAAAATGGCATTTCTCTCAATTTAGGACGAGGTTTACTTTTACGCAGCGTTCTAGTACCATTTCTAAGTTTTGTAAGCATCCTTCGAAACTTTGTCCACATACCGAGAAATCGTCCATAAACACTTCCATAATGTCGTCTATGAAATCTGCGAAGATTTCCATCATGCATCTTTGGAAGGTTGCTGGAGCGTTACAGAGTCCGAACGGCATTCGGCGGTAAGCAAAAGTACCGTAAGGACAGGTGAATGTAGTCTTTTCTTGGTCATCAGGATGGATGGGAATTTGGAAGAATCCTGAGTAACCATCTAGATAGCAGAAATATGAATGTTTGGCTAGTCTTTCCAACATTTGGTCTATGAAGGGTAACGGGAAGTGATCTTTGCGCGTAGCCTTGTTAAGCTTCCTATAATCAATACACATCCTACTTCCAATCACGACTCTTTTTGTTATCGATTCGCCTTTTTCGTTTTTAACTACTGTGACTCCTCCTTTCTTTGGTACGACATGAACTGGGCTAACCCATTCACTATCGGAGATCGGATAGATGATTCCTGCATCTAGTAATTTCTTTACTTCATCTCTGACTACAGTGCTCAGGATGGGGTTTAGTCTTCTCTGATGCTCTCGAGAGGTTTTAGAGTCTTCCTCTATTGTAATTCGATGCATACAGATCGAAGGGCTTATACCTTTTAGATCGCTTATGTTATAGCCTAACGCGGTGGGGTACTTCTTTAGGACTTCTAATAACTTTTCGGTTTCTGGTTGTCCTAAGTCGGCGTTGACTATCACTGGTCTTTTTAGTTCATCGTCTAGAAATTCATATCTGAGGTTTTTTGGTAGAGTTTTAAGTTCTAAAGATGGGTTCTTCGGACCTGGCATATGATTTGGTGTCAGTGCTAAGCTTTCGCTTAGGTTGTCGTCTTTATACGGTTTACGCCAATTGTCGTCTTCAGAAATGTCGGGTATTTGAATCTTTATTATTTCTGAATACGTGGTCTCTTCATTTTCAAGTTCTCTTATGCATTCGTCAATTTCGTCTACTAAATAGCAGGTATCGTCTATTGCTGGTGCTTGTAAGAACTTGGTGAGAATGAACTCTATCTTTTCTTCTCCTACTTCGAATGTTAGCCTTCCTTTCTTCACGTCTATAATCGCTCCGGTTGTAGCTAGGAATGGTCTTCCTAGGATAATTGGGGTTACAGTGTCCTCCTTGATGTCCATGATTATGAAGTCGGTTGGGATGTAGAATTGTCCTATGCGTACTGGAACGTTTTCCAGTATTCCGACGGGGTATTTTACTGATCTGTCAGCTAATTGTACGGACATTTTGGTTGGTCTGCGGTCTCCCATATTCAGCTTTTTGCATATAGATAAGGGCATAACACTGATACTGGCTCCTAAATCGCATAGAGCTTTATCTATTACGAACTTTCCTGTGACGCAGGGTATGGAGAAACTACCTGGGTCTTTTAATTTAGGAGGCATGCGGTTCTGAATAATAGCGCTACACTCTGCCGTAAGTGTAACTGTTTCGTTATCCTCGATCTTTCTCTTATTCGACAGGATCTCTTTGAGAAATTTGGCGTATGACGGCATTTGAGTTATCGCTTCTGTAAAAGGAATAGTAATATTCAGCTGTTTAAGGAGCTCTACAAATTTCTTAAACTGTCCTGAAGTTTTAGAGTTTATTAGTCTTTACGGATAAGGGATAGGTGGTTTATATGGCGCTGGAGGTGCTTGAGTTTTTTCACTCGCGGTATCCTCCTTCTCATTGTCCTCCTTCTTCTCTAACTCAGATTCCTTTTCTGCTTGTTCAGTTGGTTTCTGTTGCATGGCTGAGTTTTCGGTCCTCGGATCGATCGGTTCGTCCAATTCTTTTCCACTTCTTAGTATCACAACATTTGCTTGGCCTTTGGGATTCTGTTCGGGTTGTCCAGGAAATGTGCCAGCAGGTGCGGCAGCAGATGCTTGCTGTTGAGCCACTTGTGATATCTGAGTTTCTAACATTTTGTTGTGGGTGGCTAAAGCGTCTACTTTTCCTGTCAACTGTTTAATTCGCTCGCTAGTGTGTATGTTTTGATTCAGGAACTCTTTGTTCGTATGAGCTTGAGTAGCTATGAACTTTTCCATCATCAATTCGAGGTTTGATTTCCTAGGTGCATTCTGAGCAGCTGGTTTTTGATATCCTTGCGGAGCAGTAGGCATTTGCAATGCATTTTCGCTTTTGTAAGAAAAGTTTGGATGATTTCGCCAACCTGGGTTGTAGGTATTTGCGTAGGGATTTCCTTGAGCATAATTTACCTGGTCTGGCGGGATTCCGGCTAGCAATGGGCATTCGGGTGCATTATGAGTGGTGCTTCCGCATAACTCGCAATTTGGAGTTACTGCAGCGACTGTTGCAGTGGGGTTAACGGTCAGACTATCGATCTTTTGTGCTAGAGCATCTACTTTAGCATTGAACTTTTCAAGGCTGCTGATTTCGTACATCCCACCTTTCGCTGTGGTTTTCTCATTTGGAGTGCGTTCACCTCCCCATTGGCAATGGTTTTGTGACATGTTTTCTATTAATTGATAGGCTTCATCGTATGGCTTATCCATAAGTGCACCGCCCGCGGCAGCGTCTATTGTCAATCTAGTATTGTATAGAAGCCCATTATAGAAAGTATGGATTGTCACCCAGTCTTCTAGACCGTGGTGAGGACATGTTCTCATCATATCTTTGAATCGTTCCCATGCTTCGTAGAGAGATTCAGTATCTTTCTGTCGAAATCCGTTGATTTGAGCTCTAAGCATGGCAGTTTTGCTTGGCGGAAAATATCTCGCTAAGAAGACGTTCTTCAATTGCTCCCACGTCGTAACGGCGTTGGATGGTAACGATTGCAACCATGTCCATGCTCTGTCTTTAAGAGAAAATGGGAAAAGACGAAGTCTTATCGCGTCTGGAGTTACTCCATTTGCTTTCACTGTGTCTGTGTATTGTACAAACTTCGTTAGATGTTCGTTCGGATCCTCAGTTGCATTTCCTGAGAATTGGTTTTGTTGTACAGCCGACAGCAATGATGGTTTCAGCTCAAAATCATTTCGGGTAATAGCTGGGGCAGCAATGCTACTTCTAGGCTCCATCTGAGATGGTGTAGCGTATGCCTTCAGCGGTTTGTTCGGAGGTCCTTCAGCCATCGTCGGTTCTTCTTCGGATTTGGGAATGGGAGTGAGAGGATCGGGAATGTTATGTTTGAGTTGGTACTCAATGATTCGGCTTCTTAGATGTAAGAAGCGTTCTAGTTCTGCGACTGAAGGTTTCAAGATATCGCTTTGTGGGCGATCACTTGGCATACAATCGACAGCACTAGTAAAGGAAAAATGAAAATTGTTTACCTAGTCTATACGGCGTAACAGAAGGTTACACTATTGACTAAACAGGTCCCCGGCAACGGCGCCAAAAACTTGGTCGCGACTTTCTATGTCTAATACAACTAACTGCAAGTGCACAGTCTATCGCGTAGTAATAAAAGATATCGATCCCACAGGGACTCGTAATCAAACTAGTGTTCTCGGGAGTTACTATGTTTAGCTAGGTAGAATATGTTTTAAGGGAATAAGATTGTCACTAAAAGGGGGAACTAAGATTACTGTTTAGATTTTAATTAATTGAATCGATACGTAGTAATTGTGTTCTTCAGGGATTTGATAAGTTACTGGTGTATGAAATAGTTTTCACAGTTTATTTAAGCAGAAAATGGAGATTTGAAGACTCTCGTCTCACGATGGTTATTGACGCTAATCATAATCCTAAGGGCCAAACGTACACTTTCGTATCCCGTTCGGGGTTAAAACTATTTTTTGGAAATCTCTAAGTTCTAATTCGTTTTAAAGTGCTTTCGCTGTTATTAAAACAAATGCCTAGTGTTTACTATCTGACCTTACCGCAGCTTTCGCTTGTTGGTTCGTATCTTAATTAATCTCCCACTTTCGTGGCGAAACTACTTTTAAATAAGTTCTCGCTTTCGCGACGAAGTTTATTTCGTGAATCAATTTTAAACACTTAGACCATAGGTTATTTTTGTGAAAAGAAAGTTTTCAAACAAGAGTTATCAAATCCCATTCGAATTATTACTACATATCAATTACCTAAGTTTAGCTAGACATGGAATTGGGAAAAACAAAACATAAATAATAATAATAAATAATAAATTGCATTATAATAAAACAGAAGTCGATCAAAATGAAAACCTGTAAATAATGCCAATTGGCCTTTGGGCAGATCCTCCACAGATGTTGGCAGGATTCTGATCTTTAGTTCCAAATTGATCGTACAGTGCAATAGGTATTACAGAAGAGCGGAAATGGAAATGAGTAATTGAAAAGGGAAATAAAGGAAAGGAATACAAATAAAAACTGGAGAAATGGATACAAATAAAAAAGAACTGGAAAGTAAATTTGCTCTGGAAATTAAATTTGGCAACACTTCGTGGTATGAATGCAGCTCCCTTTTTGAAGTCCCCTGCTTCCCTTTTTATAGAAGTGGAATCCCAACGGTTATCTCGGAGGATGATGGAACTTGAGGCAGATAATTTAGGGAGTAGTGGACCATTTAATGGGAATTGGAACTGCTCTTTTGACGTGTAATCTGAGTGGGGCGTTTTTGCCTGCATGACGGTCGTCACAAGGTGTGACGGTCGTCACCCCTGTGACGGTCGTCATGCATCTGTGACGGTCGTCACATCAGCAAAAACTGATTGTTGCGCTTTTCACTGTGTTTTCACTCCTTTTTCGTCCATATTTCATCTGGGATTGCTTCTTTTCTTCATGTTGCCTTGTTTAGACGTGATCGTTGAATACCTGCAAAAACATCAGACAAATACACGGAAATAACCCGAAATCGGATCGAAAACGGTTAGCTTTTAGTCGAATTATGCATGAAAATATCTATATGATTTCGTGTTATCATCCACCAGAGTGCCTACTAAGATACAATAATCTTTCTAACACACCAACGGTTAGGATCGGTTCTACATGTTCCAAATGATAGATATACATGAGTTATGACTACAACCACAAACATATACAACCTTCATATCCTTTATAAGCTCGAAGAAATTTATCCAAATTAGCTTAACAACTTCTGGTTTTGGGTACTATATTCCATACCAAATCTTCTTATGGTATTCTGACTCGTCCAAGGTTTCAATTAACATGAGATCTCAACCAATCACAACATAACACCATCACGGAGTTTCAAATCATCTGCGAGTCACCACTCCTAAAACTTCAGTCATCCATAACACAACTATGAGTTTCCATACTACTCACCGGTTCACACATAACACTTCACACACCTTTGGAGATTACATTACACATCTTATCAAAATCCATTCCTTTCAAGCGCCTTGTTCCCTTTACAATCTAAGTTACATTATTAACTTCGAAATGTCGAATTCTCACTCTTACTTAAAGGGATAACTTTCAAATTCCTTCAACTGGTAAAGTACATTGCACAAATTCGGTACTACACTCACGAGTTTATATTCGATTCCATGAAATTGCAAAAATTGACAACCGTCACATTCTGTCTATCCATTTATACCATATTAGCTCATATGCAAAAGTTAGCAAATTGTTTCCTATAAGGTCACCATAACTTTTTTCCTATTCACTCTTAAGGTCCTCAGTAGTCATAATAGTGATACATCCAAGATTTAATCACACTGAACATGGTTTATTAGATTGTTTCCCCAAACATCAAACTCTTTTGACATCTAATCACACGGTCATCACATAACACTCTCCAATATAATCCAATTTAAAAAAAGACCAATTTGGCTTGCATTAACTCGCAATCCCATTCTCCACTCGTATAATACTCACCAACCACAATCAACACTAGGTAACATAAAATAAAGCTAAAATATACAGATGACACATTCCAAACGAGAAACAAAGGAAACTCTCAAAGTTTTGTCATGGTCGCACAACAACGCTTGCAGAATCACCAAATGATGAGATTTGAGGGTCTTAACCACGACTCATACTTGATTCACCCATAACCAAAACCTCAACATGTAAGCACTAAATGGTACCATATTCGTCATGGAAATATCACGTCAAACACATAACCTCATACTCTTACTAGAATTCCTTTGTGAGAATCAAAACAACAACTTTCTTTATCCAACAAAAGTAGATTTGGAATACTTTCATCGTCCATAATTATGGAAAATCCCCTACCTCTTGATAGCCAAGATAATACGTCCTCCTGGAGAACCTTGATATCTATCGTATACTTATGTATTAGGATTCTCTTCCCATCCAATATCCATTGAACATTTCACTACACCGAAACCACTTATTGAATGACTTCAAATTGACAACTCTTGCCAACTACCCACAATACCACACGGTATAGTCCTTTCCACGATTTATACTTAGTCCGTACTAAATTTTAGTTTGCTCCTCATTTCTTACCACAGTCTCACTTCTTAGAACAAGATCCTCACTGTTCAACCAAGAGGGCGTGACTCCGCCTCCGTCTCAGGACTAGGAATTCATTACATACACTAGTGACCACAATATTACTACCACGTATCTCATAATACTAAAGTGAAACTTCTTTCACTCTACTTCATGCATCAAAAGTCTCCATGAGTGAATAACCATCGAGTACACATCCTTGCTTAGCCTCACATAACTTAATAACTCCACTGAAACTCTGCCTAAAGATACATCATGTTACCACTTTTGTACTATAACATTGATACCATTCTCCATTATGCGTTTGCTTCACTACCCAAGGCACTTTTCTTAATTCCAATTCCTAAAATCATCCTACTAAAATTTCCTTGAATCCAAATTTCTTGTTCTATCTGTCATCACAAACCTGCTTTGCTCATATAGTTATAACTTTTGTTACTATAAAATACTCGTTACTTCTATAACAGATGTTCTTATAATTGATCCTTGGGTAACTTATCATCTCCAAATTGGTCTCTCACTGAATACTGAGTTCCTCACGTACTATCCTAAATCTAGTCTCCCTTCCAAGATTTATTATACTTGAGTTAACCCCCCCCCCCACTTCTCATCTGATACACATAGACTCCACTTGGAACATACAATTAGCCGTCTTCTACTAAGGCCTCAATTGAGTTGACCAGTTCTCTCTACTTCTAACTCTTGGCTTGGGTTTACTCTCACTACACAAGATTCGACAACACTTCGGAGTCCTCGTGGTAGCTCAACCATATTCCTACCTACCACATACATAACATTAGGTTAATCAAGCTCAATACTACATAATATGATATTAAGAACCTGTTGCGGTGAGAATCGTGATACCAAGCTATTGATTAACTTGAATCTTTAATTCTTAAATTCACAACCGGACTTTAATTTATCCAAAGGAAAGGTCTAAAGAAAGAAAAACCCTTTTCGCGATGTAACAACAACGCTAAGAGATTCGGGGATCGGGGGTTGGTTATGCATAGGGTAGGTATTTCACATCCTAGACATCTGTAGTACTCTACAGGAACCTTTTGTTTGTTTGCATGCTAAGTTTGGTAAATGTTTGCTAAGGATTGGGATTGGGTAAAAGGGTGAAGGTTATGATAGATGAAGACCTAAGATTGTTTCTAAGTTTGCTCGCAAAGACATCGTGTCCTCTGCCTACGTATCCTAACTAGGATAGAATCAGAGCAATCGTAGTTCACCTCACTAGGGTTGAAGAACACTTGATTATGATCAAGGTTCAAAGGGGAACAAACATATCCATGCTTGTGTAGAGTTTCACAAAACTCTCTAGATCTATGTTGAACTCTCAAGAAAGGGGAGTAAGTAATCATGTCCATGATTCTTACATGGAGTTAACCAAACTTTATCCTAGGGTTCTAGTTGAGGGACACTCCTAGTAAAGGTGGGTCTTTTAGACTTAGGCAAAGTCTAATGGCTTATGGGTTCTAATCTTAACTAAGATCAATATGACTTTTCAAAGTCAAAAGGGGTATTGAGCTATCCATGACACAAAGGTCAATGGAGAGACTTTCCTTTGGAAGGAAGGGGAGGTGGCAACTTGGATAAGAACTAAAAAGTTCCATCACTTGGGGAATAATTTAACAAGGTATAAACATATTCAAGCATGAGAAATATAGAAGACATGATTATAATCAAGGATTAACCAACACATTACAATGAGCAAGTATTTTGAGTAGGATGAATGGTTACAACCAAGCACGGTAAGCATATTGCAATAAGCATGGCTTGACAAAGATATAGGCACATCTTAATAAAGATTGAAAGTACGGTTTTAACAAGGATTATGAAAACATGATAAAGGTGATAACCATGTAAACAAATAACAATTTGAAAACAAATCATGTTATAAACTCAAAGCGTAACAACAATATGCATAGATAACAATCTTACACAATTAAATTAGTTTAGCCTCGTAATTTAGGAGGTATAATCATTCATGGTAACAACTAATAAAAGATGAAAACTCAACAGGTTGACGGACATAAACAAATACCAATAAATCTTACAAGAAAAATAAACATGGCATGAGGAGAATTTAAATCGAGACGTAAGGTGACGACCCAAAATTAGATCTACTAACAAGCAAACACAAGCATTGTTAAAATAAATAATCATGAGATTTCAATCTACCAAACAAAACTAGACATCACAATGAAGAGTTTGCAAAAAGAACGGATTAAAACTGATAAACAACGAATAAATTAGGGAATTTTGAAGTTTGATTGATTTCATGATAATAAAATAAATAAACAAGCAATTAAAAAGGAAGGGGCATGGGTGGGGATTGAACCCGCGCCCCTATGTTTACAAACATACACCACTACCACTAGAGCACTCATGCGCGTTTTGAAGAGTAATGGAAAGAAAGAATAAAATAATAAAATATGAAGAAAAGAATAAAACGAAGCGCAAAAATGCCTCGCTGGGGCTCGAACCCAGGACACAAGGCATGAGGGGCGTTTTTATGGCAAGGCAATAACCATTGGGGTGGCGATACATCCGTTGATTATCCCACCCCAGAAAAAGATAAACCTTACAAGGCCAAGAATTCTGGGCCAGGCCTCAAACAAACAAAACCAAAACGCGTGAGAGATTGAAACTCTATCAAAACAGCATGGATTTGAGCGCAATCTTAGTCAATTTCATGTGATTTTTAATGAGGAATCCAATGACATGATTCATTTCTTGAAATAACATCCATAAATGCAGATACAATGGAATATGCAGACCTAAGCTTTAAAATGCATTTTGGTGTCTCATGATTAAAATACCTACAACCAAGGGTATGTGCAAGTCTGAACAAACTCTAACTGTGCTAATGAAGTGATCCTAACCAAGAAAAAGATTTCAACAGTCACGAAACAAGAAATTGCATGCGAGTTGCAATCATACACTTAAAAATCACTTGGCAAAGGTATGGTTTAAGACAGGTGCAGCATACACATAGTGTTAGTTCAGTCCCAAACCAAAAGTCCAAGCATGACCAGACCCTCAAAAGAAAGAAAAATAATCACAACTGAGTGTTACTGGGCTGGCCATCTCAAGCTTCAAAGGCAAACTTAGATACCATGATTGATCTTAATCCAAGCTACATCAACTATTCTTGTCAAACAGATACAAAGATTATATTGGCAACATAATATGATCCTACAAACACCAATTCACACTGCCATTGGTATCCAATAGTTACCCATCCAAAATGATAAATAGGCTCAAACAAGGTTTTCCTCCACATAAAAAAAGATATGGGACTGACCTTAAGTCATCACTGCTATTCTCTGGAGCAACGACTTAGGGGCTCATGTTCTGAATTGGCACAATGGCTAGGCATGGCCCAATCCACTTATACATCCAGAACGACCCCATAACCTAAGTCCTGCGAGTTAAGGGAAAAGGAAAGCACTTTCTCTTCTGCCCCTCAACCGAGGAGATTTGGCCAGCTGACCCCCAGGATCAACTGCCATTCGTTACATCTCTGTCTGTCACGTACGGTTCATCCATCGAGGAACAACAACGACGCCCTTACCCAGAACCACACCCTTGCTTGAAGAAACAACTAGTTCCTAGCAGTTACCTATTATTGGGGAGCGAATATCTCGCCCCAAAAATAGGGATCAATGGCCAAGCGCTGAGGGCATTATAAAAACCCTCTCCTTTGACAGGGTCAGGTATTCAATATTCAATCCAATAATCACCCTAAAAAACACTTACTTTGTACTTACCTTTTCATCTCCCGATTCTTACTTTAGCATCGGAGTGTCTTGCAGGTACACTCCACCCTCCTCGATATCCAGCATCGAAGGCGAAGTCTCTGGCCCGCTCCAGGTTTTGATCAACTGTCAAGATCAGATTGCGTGGTTTAAGTCTGAATCAGTATAAATTCCTAATGCAATATTTTCATCTCTATTATTTACATTTTAAATATTTTATTTTATGTTGCTTAATCTCATCTTCTTCTCATCTCTTTAAATCAACCAGCCTTAAAATTAATCATTTTGAGAGAATTACGAAAATTAAATAACATAGTTCACCTCCCTCTTGTGTATGAAGTCACTTGGTCGATAATATTTTCACTTATTGATAGTGTTAATTCCTCACCATGCATTATTGTAAACCTTCTAGGTCAAAATTTCTCAATATCAAGGATTAGTTTTATGAGACCTTTCTTAGGTACTCTATTGCATGTTGTTTCGATGAGTTGACTCAACTACTTATAGCTCTTGGTAATTTTCCTACTACTCGATTCTTTATATGCAAAAAATTTGTTACATATATAACTAATTCCACCAAGAGCTACATAAATTATGTTACACATATTTCTCGATTTCTCATACAAAACTATATTGAATGTTTTAGGCTATTTGAAAAGGAGCTGGTTTAAGTGGAGGATATGCAAAAGGGCCTTCAACTAATCCCTTTGCTAATAGCTTATATGCTATTTCTGTAAAGTGAACTCCATCCCAATTTATATTCTTAGAAGGGTCAGAGCAAACAGTTGTGTTAGGACTTCCACACCCCATTCTTGAATCAACATTGTGTGGCCCACCACCTCCACAACATGCTTTGAATGTCTCATCCTTATCAAAACCTACATAAAAAATGTACTTTAGTTAATATATATAAATAACAAACTTAATTAGAATCCATTATTGTTTGTATATCTAATAAGTTAAATATTAAAAAAAAACTACCCACCGTATTTTTGTGGGTCTTCATATAAACGTTTGGCATCATTATAATAGTCAAAGTATATTATCTTGACATCAGGGTACATTTCTCTCAATGTAGTTATAGAATAGATTAGCTTGTCATTAAAATATTGTGTGATTCTATTGAATGCCCTAAAGCATCCAAATTCATCGTAGTTTCCTGTATTGTTGGTATTCACCACTGCCAAAAGGGAGGCACTACACCCCACTGGAAAGTTTCCTGGAATGATTATCTCTGTAGCCCCCTCTTTGATTAATGACTATTGCATGAAAAGAAAAAAAATAGTTATTACACTATTATTAGAATTTATATTGAAGTAGTTACTAAAATACATAAATTTTATATAACTTACTATGGTTGTTTTTGTAATTTCATTAACTATTAAGGGAATAAGTTTTCGGAAGTTTGAAAAATTTGGTGTAATATGAGAGAAAATATCATTTCCACCAATTTCTCCAACAAAAAATAATGATTTCTTGAAGTAGTTACGACAATCTGTATCATTAAAATAACAAATATTGTTAACTATTTGTTTAAAATATATATTTTAAAAAATAAACTAACTATATACGTAAAAGAAGATTTTACAATACCCTTTTTGTTTTTACATAGTGAAGGTTTGAGCCTCTTAAACATCTTAAGTTGAACACTCAATGAGTTATTAGTTCCAGGTAAAGCAACCTTGCTTTTATTGAAATAATTAAAATCAAGGGCAGTGGCACCAGCAAATGCAAAGTTCACTCCTTTCTTGATATCTTGGCCTTCAATGAGAGTCTTATAGGCCGGCAAAAATGGAAATCCATACGCTTGAGCTATAAAATAAAATAAGTATATAATATATTTACATTTTATTTACCCTCCTAAGTTAAAAGTATAGAAAAATAAAACTAAAAATAACAAATTTACCTATGAAATCTATAATCAAGCGTCCATTTGACAAACGTCCTGAGGGATGTTTAAAATACGTTGATCCATAAGGACTATTGCTAGGCATAGGTGGGTGAAGAGTTGCTTCATTTCCTGTGTCGCTTATTGAGTCACCAAAATTAAATATAGCTTCATAAGGAAGAGAAATTTCGTTTGAAAGTACATTTTTGAATATAAAAGTGAGGCTAAAGAGAATTAAGATCTTCATGTTATTATTATACGTCATGAGTTTATCAATGTTGATGTATCTGGTGATGGTAGATTGAATTTATATATATTATTCCACCAACCATTTATCTTGTCATACATCTTCTGATCTTACACATTAACTAATATTTTCCAACACATAACCAACTTTAAATACATATTTCTTATTTTTACCATATTTTGCCACCTTTGTTTTTGTTGTTATATGGCTATCAATACACTCACATAACATCCTATAAAAAGAACCATGTACTAAAGTCAAATTTTGTATCGATGTTTTTACATAGATTAGTCGAGGATATCTTTATTCCAACAAAATAAATATTATATCTATAAAAACAAAATAAATATCATATCTATAAAAACAAAATAAATATTATATGTATAAGCGAATCAATTAATACCTCACTGGAATTCATATATAAAATATAAAAAAAATATCCATTAATATGTAAAATGAAGGAGGAAAAAAAATTTTAAAACTAATTATAACATCTAAATCATAGTCTCAAACTCAAAATACATATGCTACACAGAGTTAGACACAAACTCAAAGTGAAAAAGAAATGCATTGTGAAAGTGCAACAAAATTATTTCAATCTAACAAATGGGTGTCATAAAAGATAACACCAACAAAAAGAAATTTTTTACGAAAATTCAAAAACAATCAAAAGTACCTCTCGATCAACCTGATAAAAAGACTTTGATATGTTGTAGTTAATTAAAATATTTTGGTTGTTTTCATGTTTATGACAAAGTTCTTTTTGGAAGAAATGAATTTTGGATTACATATTTTGCAGCTTTGAATGCTATGTATGTTGCTATATATTTTGATTAACATCAGGTTTAATAAGCAATGATATTTTTGATTTTATATACACCAATTAAATCAATCTTGATGCAACATAGAATAATATATATATATATATATATATATATATATATATATATATATATATATATATATATATATATATATATATATATATATATATATATATATATATATATATATATATATATATATATATATATATATATATATATATATATATATATATATATATATATATATATATATATATATATATATATATATATATTATGTAATGACATAAATATCTCCATTTGATATTTTGTCGTCCAACAATAATTAACCAAATATTAGAGTTACCAACATATCATTTCTAATACCTATTAATATTGGTCTGTCTGTTTTATCAATAATTAACCTCTTCAGAGTCCACTAGTTACTCTATTGGTCACAACTGATGACAGTTTGAGTACTTAAGAGCTTCAATAAATTCAACTGACACCCAATTGAGCATTTAAGGAAATATGGGGTATTACACTCTCCCCCCATAAATTGAAATTCGCCCCGAATTTCCTCTTCTAAATAATAACCACTCCTCGCACCACCGTCACGGATCAATACTTGACTTAACTTCAGTTAAAACATCTAACGTATTCGATTCATTCAACTTATCTTCACAGATCAAATTCCTTATTTTTTTATAAATTCTAAAACTTCACGGTCTCGACTATACTCTTGTTCTAACGTGTAGTTAACTTTTAACCTTACTTTTTCTTAAATCCTCTGTCATGTCATTCTAAGGCACTCGCTCACATTTGCTTTCGTAATTTACAACTCCATACTCTCCTCATGAATCACAAAATAAACCACAATACATCATCTTGGTTTGGGATAAACAACACTCATCAAACCTTCACGAGATAATTCAATGATTTTTTATCTTCACTCAAATACTAACGACTCTCATTTCATAAACCCTTCAATCTTTAGAATAACTTTGTAATCTATCAATTGACATTCTTATGAATCTCACTTGATTTGATATTATACACTATACACATTTACACCTGATACTTCAACTCTTGTGTACTATGTCAATAGGATATCACCCTTAGCACGAGATTGTCTTACATCCATCCTTACGAGAAATTATCCCATTGTTTCTCATTTATCCAACTGAACTCTTTAATCTGTCACCTTCCACAGCAAAACCCTATTTCCAACAACGGAACATCTCAAATTCTTAAGCACTATAAGATAGCTAATAATATGTGCAGAAACCCCCCTGTCCACCAGAGTGCCTACTAAGATACAAGAATCTTTCTAACACACCAACGGTTAGGATCTGTTCTACATGTTCCAAATGATAGATATACATGAGTTATGACTACAACCACAAACATATACAAGCTTCATATCCTTTATAAGCTCGAAGAAATTTATCCAAATTAGCTTAATAACTTCTGGTTTTGGGTACTATATTCCATACCAAATCTTCTTATGGTGTTCTGACTCGTCCAAGGTTTCAATTAACATGAGATCTCAACCAATCACAACATAACACCATCCCGGAGTTTCAAATCATCTGCGAGTCACCACTCCCAAAACTTAAGTCATTCATAACACAACTATGAGTTTCCATACTACTCACCGGTTCACATATAACACTTCACACACCTTTGGAGATTACATTACACATCTTATCAAAATCCATTCCTTTCAAGCGCCTTGTTCCCTTTACAATCTAAGTTACACTATTAACTTCGAAATGTCGAATTCTCACTCTTACTTAAAGGGATAACTTTCAAATTCCTTCAACTGGTAAAGTACATTGCATAAATTCGGTACCACCCTCACGAGTTTATATTCGATTCCATGAAATTGAAAAAATTGACAACCGTCACATTCTGTCTATCCATTTATACCATATTAGCTCATATGCAAAAGTTAGCAAATTGTTTCCTATAAGGTCACCATAACTTTTTTCCTACTCACTCTTAAGGTCCTCAGTAGTCATAATAGTGATACATCCAAAATTTAATCACACTGAACATGGTTTATTAGATTGTTTCCCCAAACATCAAGCTCTTTTGACATCTAATCACACGGTCATCACATAACACTCTCCAATATAATCCAATTTAAAAAAAGACCAATTTGGCTTGCATTAACTCGCAATCCCATTCTCCACTCGTATAATACTCACCAGCCACAATCAACACTGGGTAACATAAAATAAAGCTAAAATATACAGATGACACATTCCAAACGAGAAACAAAGGAAACTCTCAAAGTTTTGTCATGGTCGCACAACAACGCTTGCAGAATCACCAAATCATGAGATTTGAGGGTCTTAACCACGACTCGTACTTGATTCACCCATAACCAAAACCTCAACATGTAAGCACTAAATGGTACCATATTCGTCATGGAAATATCACGTCAAGCACATAACCTCATACTCTTACCAGAATTCCTTGGTGAGAATCAAAACAACATCTTTCATTGTCCAACAAAAGTAGATTTGGAATACTTTCATCGTCCATAATTATGGAAAATTGCCTCACTCTTGATAGCCAAGATAATATGTCCTCTTGGAGAACCTTGATATCTATCGTATACTTATGTATTAGGATTCTCTTCCCATCCAATATCCATTGAACATTTCACTACACCGAAACCACTTATTGAATGACTTGAAATTGACAACTCTTGCCAACTACCTACAATACCACACGGTATAGTCCTTTCCACGATTTATACTTAGTCCGTACTAAATTTTAGTTTGCTCCTCGTTGCTTACCATAGTCTCACTTCTTTGAACAAGATCCTCACTGTTCAACCAAGAGGGCGTGACTCCGCCTCCGTCTCAGGACTAGGAATTCATTACGTACACTTGTGACCATAATATTACTATCACGTATCTCACAATACTAAAGTGAAACTTCTTTCACTCTACTTCACGCATCAAAAGTCTCCATGAGTGAACAACCATCGAGTACACATCCTTTCTTAGCCTCACAAAACTTAATAACTCCACTAAAACTCTGCCTAAAGATACATCATGTTACCACTTTTGTACTATAACATTTATACCATTCTCCATTATGCGTTTGCTTCACTACCCAAGGCACTTTTCTTAATTCCAATTCCTAAAATCATCCTACTAAAATTTCCTTGAATCCAAATTTCTTGTTCTATCTGTCATCACAAACCTGCTTTGCTCATATAGTTATAACTTTTGTTACTATAAAATACTCGTTACTTCTATAACAGATTTTCTTATAATTGATCCTTGGGTAACTTATCATCTCCAAATTGGTCTCTCACTGAATACTGAGTTCCTGACATACTATCCTAAATCTAGTCTCCCTTCCAAGATTTATTATACTTGAGTTAACTCCCACCCCCCCACTTCTCGTCTGATACACACAGACTCCACTTGGAACATACAATTAGCCGTCTTCTACTAAGGCCTCAATTGAGTTGACTAGTTCTCTCTACTTCTAACTCTTGGCTTGGGTCTACTCTCACAACACAAGTTTCTACAACACTTCAGAGTCCTCGTGGTCGCTCAACCATATTCCTACCTACCACATACATAACATTAGGTTAATCAAGCTCAATACTACATAATATGATATTAAGAACCATGTTAGAAAGACATACTTATGAGGTAAGAAAAGATTTATTTATTATGTTTCAAGGCAAGGTCGAAGATACAAACTGCTCTGATACCAACTATAACGCCCTGTGTGTGTGTGTGTGCGTGTGTGTGTGTGTGTATGTGTGTGTGTGTGTGTGTGTGTATATATATATAAACCAATGAATCCCCTTTTCTCGTTCTCTCCTACGTCTAAGAGTTGGGAGCGGATCATGGATCCTTGCAAACCTTGACATACATATTCCATTGAGTCGTCACTTCTCATGAGTCGTACCCCATCACAAGTCTGTTTACCCGCAGACTCCATCCATACAATGGGGGTCAAATCTGTCAAGGTATTATTGTGTGTGTGTGTGTATAATTGACATAACTTACATACTTGACCATTTCTAACACGAAAGCGAAATTACAATGGTACAAGATATGGAAAATCTCAAAAAAAATAAATAAAACTAAGATCTAAGTATAATATCCATCATTGTACAAGATACATAATACACAATGCACATCAGAATAAACATAAACTAAGCTTTTTCTTGAAACATCCATGGATAGCTCCATTTGTGAACTAAACCTACAAACAATACCTAAAAACAAAAACAATAATGGGGTGAGATAATAATCTTCGTGAGTTTCCTTATCTTATGGGTTCACTCGACTCTATAAGGTTTTAACCAATCCAAACTCAAGTCAAAAGGGAAGGGATAAGACTTGCGTTCATAACTTTACTCTATAAAGAAACATGTCACTTCAGTTCAACAACTTAAACTAATCAGAAACAAACCAAGGAAACCCTTTTTCTCGTCCTCTAATACATCTAAGAGTTTAGAGCAGATCATGGATCCTTGCAAACCTTAACATATAAAACGGATTCGGATCCAAGGGATACATACTCCATTGAATCATCACTTTTCATGGGTCGTACCCCATCACAAGTCTGTTTACCCGTAGGCACCCCTACTCTACCCAATTTCCATTTTAACCGCATGCAAATCTAAGCAAAATTAAATTGAAACTTGCAAAAAACAGAGAAGGATGAGAAACTTACGTGGTCGAAGAGGTAAAAAGGGTGGTCAGAGAAGCTAAAATGGTGATCTTACGGCTGCGTGCGGCGGTGGGCGGCGAAAATGACGACAACAGTTGAAGAAACTAAGAACGAAGGAAGAAGAAGAAGAGAGAGAAGCGAAAATTAGAAATGAGCGATTTCCCCCTCTATTTATAGACCACGAGAATGAGCACGCGTGGCGTAAAGGCATCATTACGACCCTAGCATAGCCATCATTACGCATTAAATGTGGCACGTGGCTTGATGCAAGTGTGGCACTCCATCATTTTAAGTCCCATCAACCATTGGGCTCCCCGCTTGTCGGGCATGCATTGGACAACGTTTCGGGTTCCTCTGGCACATGTGTCCTCGAGCACCACAGAACAACCACGTCTCACTAACGGGCATCGACCATGCTCACTCCTCCTCGGGATCACGGACTGCCCTTAAGTCATAACTCCTATTCTCTGGAGCAACGACTTAGGGGCTCATGTTCTGAATTGGCACAATGGTTATGCATGGCCCAATCCATTTCTACATCCAGAAAGACCCCATAACTTAAGTCCTGTGAGTTAAGGGAAAAGGAAAGCACTTTCTCTTCTGCCCCTCAGCCGAGGAGATTTGGCCAGCAGACCCCCAGGATCAACTGCCATTCGTTACATCTCTGTCTGTCACGTACGGTTCATCCATCCAGGAATTGCCACGGCGCCCTTACCCAGAACCACACCCTTGCTTGAAGCAACAACTAGTTTCTAGCAGTTACCTATTATTGGGGAGCAAATATCTTGCCCCAAAAATAGGGATCAATGGCCAAGCGCTGAGGGCATTATAAAAATCCTCTCCTTTGACAGGGTCAAGTATTCAATATTCAATCCAATAATCACCCTAAAAAACACTTACTTTGTACTTACCTTTTCATCTCCCGATTCTTACTTTAGCATCGGAGTGTCTTGCAGGTACACTCCATCCTCCTCGATATCCAGCATCGAAGGCGAAGTCTCTGGTCCGCTCCAGGTTTTGATCAACTGTCAAGATCAGATTGCGTGGTTTAAGTCTGAATCAGTATAAATTCCTAATGCAATATTTTCATCTCTATTATTTACATTTTAAATATTTTATTTTATGTTGCTTAATCTCATCTTCTTCTCATCTCTTTAAATCAACCAGCCTTAAAATTAATCATTTTGAGAGAATTACGAAAATTAAATAACATAGTTCACCTCCCTCTTGTGTATGAAGTCACTTGGTCGTTAATATTTTCACTTATTGATAGTGTTAATTCCTCAACATGCATTATTGTAAACCTTCTAGGTCAAAATTTCTCAATATCAAGGATTAGTTTTATGAGACCTTTCTTAGGTACTCTATTACATGTTGTTTCGATGAGTTGACTCAACTACTTATAGCTCTTGGTAATTTTCCTACTACTCGATTCTTTATATGCAAAAAATTTGTTACATATATAAATAATTCCACCAAGAGCTACATAAACTGTGATACACATATTTCTTGATTTCTCATACAAAACTATCTTGAATGTTTTAGGCTATTTGAAAAGGAGCTGGTTTAAGTGGAGGATATGCAAAAGGGCCTTCAACTAATCCCTTTGCTAATAGCTTATATGCTATTTCTGTAAAGTGAACTCCATCCTAATTTATATTCTTAGAAGGGTCAGAGCAAACAGTTGTGTTAGGACTTCCACACCCCATTCTTGGATCAACATTGTGTGGCCCACCACCTCCACAACATGCTTTGAATGTCTCATCCTTATCAAAACCTACATAAAAAATGTACTTTAGTTAATATATATAAATAACAAACTTAATTAGAAACCATTATTGGTTGTATATCTAATAAATTAAATATTAAAAAAAAAACTACCCACCGTATTTTTGTGGGTCTTCATATAAACATTTGGCATCATTATAATAGTCAAAGTATATTACCTTGACATCAAGGTACATCAGCGTACAACTGAAACTTTCAAGGATAATGCGCAAAGGTGGCGCGAAATAGCCTCTCGTGTGCGACCTGCTTTATCTGACACTGAGTTAGTTGATATCTTTATGGGAATTTTGTAAGGGATGTATTATGAGAAGATGGTGGGCAATTCTTAATCAAACTTTGCTGATATTGTGACTATAGGTGAAGCGAATTTTGTGATGGCAAAAGCCTCTCCTCAGTATCAGGTTTTTATGGCTCTCATGTCGTATTACCCTTATCCTTATGTCGCTGCTGCCCAGTATCAACAACCACTATATCAGTATCATCCGTAATAACAAGTCCAAAATTCTCAGAATCAACAATAACCGTAACGTCAAAAATCTCAATAAAACAACAAAAATCAACAAAATCAGAACAGGCAGAACAACAACAATCAGAACAACCGCAAGCGACCAAATTTTTACAAAATTCTCGTGTCGTATACAGAACTGTTTCCTTGCCTGATTCATCAAGGGGCAATTGTTCCCAAAGAGATCGCACCTGCAATTCCTCCTTTTTGATCCGAAGCATAATTCGAATGCATCATGTGCTCACCATTCTGGGTACATAGGACATGCTACCGAAGACTGCATTATTTTCAAGACCAAGGTTCAAGAGCTTATTGACCAGAAAATACTGACATTTGCCGAAGAGCATCCTAATATACAAACTAATCCCTTGCCTACTCATGGTGGATCTGGGGTTAATTTGGTCGGGAACGATCAAGGGGATGAGTTTATCAAAGATGTCAATGAAGTGAAAACCCTGATGATTGTTGTGATCAAGAAGTTAAAGAAGCAAGGGTTATTGAAAGGTCTTCATGGTAAATTCCAGATCTGTGATGATAATCCCAATCAATATCGAAGGTTGAAGGGATGTGTTTAAATCTTGATGAATCGAGGTTTGGTTCAGTTTTCCAGAGCCAAGTCTCTGGAAGAGGTAGCCACCATCGAGCCATTCACGATCAAATATAGGAAGGTTCCCACTAATGCTTCTAAGAAGAAAATACAACCTATTATTGTTTGTGCGCCAAAACTGTTCCTGTATTAAAATTCAAAAGAGGTACCTTAAAAGTATGGTTCCACTGTGTTTTCTGGGGGTCGAGAAATTCAGTTTTCCGAATCCGAAATTGTGAACATAACTTCTACTGGAAGGATGAATCGTAGCGGGCGAGTGGTCGCTCCAAAGGTCACATATAAGCCATTGCAATTTCTAATTGAAATTCTGGTATACAGATCCCATGTGATCCAAGATCATTGATCTCTGCTCAACAAGGATGAGGACAGACCATGACCAATTTAAATTTCTTTAAATTGTCCCAATGTCATGACCAATGTCACGACCTCTGTTGTGACATCTTCAGTATGTCATACTATTTATCTAACCATTTAAAGTACAAAATTGTAAATGCAGAAAGATAAATAACACAGTAATTGTTCACCCAGTTCGGTATCAACAACACCTACATATGGGGGCTACCAAGCCAGGGAGGAAATTCACTATTAGTAGAATCAATTCAAAGTCAAACCTCCAGTTTGCACTTCTCACTTAATCTCTACCCAATGACACTTCAGCCTAGAGACACTCTAGTACCTGAGTATACCCAGTCACTCCCCATCAATCACAAAACAGTGATATCAAACAATTACAAAAACAGTATGAAGAGACACTTCATACACACCTTGATCTTGCTTCACAACTTTGATCAAGGAACTCACACACTCTTGCTTCACAGCTTCGAGTGAGACACATCCTAGAATCTACCTAACCAAAACAATCATCCACCAGACAATTGCTTGGATGACAAGTATTCCTAAACAGACTTTACACGTGAAGACTAGCCTTCTTCACTTACCAATATGTCTACCACAATGTATTAAAAGATACAAAGGGTGACTTACATACAAGGGACTCTCAAACCCTAGACCTTTATTTTACACTCTGGTTTTTCTTGATGTGAGTGCTTACTTTTCCCTTGCTTCTGCGCCTCCTTTTATAGCACTGCAAACTGGGCTTGGGCTATGCAGAAGTAACAAATATTAGTTTTAACAAAATAAAACTAATTTCCACAATTCAAGGTGCTGTCCAACTAGGTCATGGCATGGTCAGCATTGCCTTGAATCTCTCCTGAGATAACTCAAGGGTCAAAACAAGTCTCCTGAAATCTAGCCTGAGATAATAGAAAACCAACATGCATGCACGACTGATGTCATACGATCAATGTCATGACATTCAGTATGACATCCACTCTTCTGCAGATTTTTCTTTACACCACACCTGGCTTCACCCAATCTTCTGCAGAATAACATTAGAAACAAATATATTAAAGTTTCCTAAAAGGTCTCCAAGATCCTTTTATGAATCTCAATACACTATGTACTTGTTCCTAATATATCTCCTTGACATATTTACTGATGAGGTAATTTCCAACATGGTCTCATCAGTCCAACCCAATTCTGTCAAGAGATATACACTAGCAGCTTCTTCTATTGTCATGCAACAATGTCTTGCTTAAAACACATGACAACACACCTCACTCACCACAACTCACACTATTGTGGCTGCACACCTCACACTGCCTATGAGGAACTTCATCACAACTTAACCTGTTGTGGCTGCACACTTCACTCTCCACCTGTGAGGAACTTAGATACTGATAACACATAGCAGCTACTCCACTTCTAACTACCTTAGGATCACCTGCTGTACCAGACAAGGTCAAGAGATATTCTGATTAAAACTCATGACAACAGTTTTAATCAACTGTTGCTTACTCCTGTAGCGATGTCATAACTATGGTAATGACATCCTGCTTATCATTAGTGCAGAGTCATGTTTTCCCAAAATTTAGCCAATCATAGGACCATGGATACTCATGGAACTAACAATCTCCCCCTTTGGTAAATTTTGGCTAAAACAACTTATCGGGGCAGCAATAAACTAACTAACATGCTCCCCCTTAATAGTTGCATCATCCAGCAGCAATGACACTTTTCTCCCCCTTGGTTTAGTCAAAACTTTGACCACCGATGATGTACTTGTACAATCATCTCACCATCTCCCAAGACATGCAGAAGTTGCTTGACCTCTACCAAAGGCTGCACCAATTCAGCACCTATCCATTGGACAGAGCCTTTAAACACAGCTAGACACAGCAGTAACAACTCCATAGGTCATCGCCAGATATCACTAGTCTCTCATGTAGCTCCTTCAGAGACATAATGTTCAGACACCCTGTCTGACATTCCAAGAATTATTCTTAAGCACTTTAAGAAATAATTCTATTATCCAATATCCTGCTTTATCAGTAAGACTGTAAGCACCAAGGCATGGACTACCTCTCCTCTGATCTAGATCCATTAGTAGCTGGGACACACAACCATGCTTCATCATGATGAGAAACACTCCTCCACAGTAAGAACTACTCATAGATTTATCCTCTGAACCTAGTCATTGGATCTTGAGTTCTTGCTTTGACTGAAGCTACACCTTCAGGAGTGACACTTTTGTCATCACTAATTAAGGGATAAACAATTAAATACTTGCCACACGTAACAATTGATCTTAGATCCTCAATTAGAGACACACATATTCTCATCAGTGTTCCAAGGACACAAGCTTGCCTGAGCTTCAGGCAACTTTATACAGGGCTTCACATCAGCAGCTACACATCAGACAGGTACATGTTAGATCGCAAATGTTGTATATATTTGACCCTTTTTAATAGTGTTTTTACTTGTTTTTTATCTAGTAGTGTTTGATTTAGTAGTAGAATTTGTTTAGTTTCATTTTGTTGTGATTCAAGTGAATGGTGTTCGTAATATTGTTGTTAAGTGTGCAGGTTTGACACTAATAGGAGCACCTTGGAAGGAATGAATTTGAAGTTGCCTGAAGAAAGTTGAAAGATCAGAGCATTCGCCTGGCGAAGCCCAGCGAGTTCCAGCAAAGGTTCGCTCGGCGAGTGCTGGCGAGCCAAGGCGAATAATTCAGAATAAACTCTGAGACCTAAAGGGCAGAAAGTTCGTCAGGCGAAGGTCCCAGTGAAGCTTCGCTACCGTTCGCCTGGCGAGGGTTACGGCGAAGAAGTCTCAGCTTTCCTCTTGCAATTCCAGTAGCAAATCAACACAAAATTTACCTGGCGAGTGATGCCAGCGAATGTTCGCCTGGCGAATGTTTTGCTTCGCCTGGCGAAGGCGCGACACACCAGAAGGGCGGTTTGCTTGTTGGAGGCACCTTGAAGTGCCAAGATGTTTTATGTTCGCCTGGCGAATGGGCGAAAACAGAGCTACTTTTTGACACTTTCTAGTGCCTTATAAGTACCATGCTTTAGCTACTTTTGGAGGGGACTTAGAACATTTGCAACATAACATTTTCTGACCTAGAATTGAAGATAGTTTAGTTTTTCTTGCTTTTTGGCTCATCTTGTAATCTTGAGAAGTGGAAACACATCCACCATCAATCCTTTGAAGTGGATGTTCTTCATCTTCTCCATTTTCTTCTTGTTCAAGCTACCCATGAGAATGAGTAGCTAAGTCCATCTTTTTGTCAAGGTTAGATGTAGGTAATCATTAAACTTTGTATGTGAATGGATGATCCTCATTTGTAAACTCTTGGAAGATTAATATATGGTGAAAACCTTGTTTCATTTACAATCTTTTGTGTTGGTTAATGATTGAGAGATATTTTCCAACTCTTGACCTAGGTTTTCATCCTTCTCTTTTCTTGAGCTAGAAATAGTCTTGGATGGTTTTGTTCACTTAAAATGCTAAACTTTAAAGTTGTCATTTTGATAGATTGTGTGAGAAATCAACAATGGATCAAAATGGTAAACATCACAATGTATGTTAGAGATAATCATATTGAGAGGATATTGTGAATGTGTTGATCATTAAAAGGAGTTTATGCAATGTTGATTGAACATATGCATGCAAAGTGATTACCGAACCCTAACTTTGGCAATCTTTATTTAAACCGTCAAACCCTTATTTTATCGCATTTCTTACTTATATGCAAAGCTACCGTTACTTTAAAACCAAACCTTTTGTTACTATAAAGTTACGAATTTAACAACTGTCGAACGACGACAATATCTCATATTATATTCCCTGTGGAGACGATAACAAAAACCCGACACTTGACCACTGTTCTAACAAAATGGCGTCGTTGCCGGGGAATATAAATTGATATTGCGAGCATCGCAATAGTTGCTAAATTTTTAACTTTAAATTTTTGACTTGTGCTTGTAATCTGTTTGGTTTAGTGTGCAGCCTTTGTTTTATGCGAGGACAGATCCCTGAGGACCAAATTCTTTTTGATCCAGAGATCGAAAGAACCGCAAGGAGACTAAATAGTAGAAAAAGACGGAGGAATCAACAAGCTAGACAAAGACAAGAGCAAGGAGAAAGTTCCTCTACACTACCACCATCACCACATTTAACACCAACTATGGCAGCACCTCCAGTTTCCACTCCATGCACGAACAGTCCAAGACATACAACTCAGTTCGCACGGAATCTTCAAAACGGAAGACAAGTTGAGATGAAAACGGGAATCCTAGCTCTAGTCTATCAAAATCCTTTCACGGGACTAGACCATGAGGATCCGTTCACACATCTTACAAAATTCTATGAGATTGCTGGTGCAACAGGAGCAACAGAAGCTGACGAAGAGTCATTGTTTAGGAGATTATTCCCTCATTCCTTAATTGGGAAATCAAAGAAGTGGTATCTTGATCAATCAACAACAATCATGACAGATTGGAATCTTCTAGAAGAGAAGTTTCTTGAACGTTTCTTTCCACATAACCGATTCATGGAGGCTAAAACTGCGATTGCGGTATTTTCTCAAGGAACTAGTGAATCACTAAACGAAGCTTGGGAGCGATACAAATCTATGTTAAGAAAGTCCAAGGGACACGGTTTCGACGAGCTCACTGAAGTTCATATTTTCCGTAATGGACTCCTTTCGGTTCACAAGACCTTATTGGATGCTACGGTGGAAGGATCTTTGATGTCAAAAAGTGCAGATGATGCAATTGCAATTATTGATAAGATGGCACTTAATGATCATCAAGGGAATCATAACTGTGGGGTGACTCAAAGAAAACTGGGTGTGCTCGAGTTGGGAACAAATGACGCTATTCTTGCACAAACAAGCTTATCTCACAACAAGTGGAACTGTTAACTCAACAAATAAAAGAGTTAAAATAACCGTCAAAAGCTAAACAAATAGCTTGTTGTGAACTTTGCAAAGGTGAACACGACACCAGATTTTGTCCACCTCTAGGTTTCGAAGAAGTTAATTACATGGCAAATCAAAGAGATTACCAACTGAGGCAACATCAACAACAACAACCACCGTATCAACAACAACAACACCACCAAAATCCACAACAACAAAACTATCAAGGCAACCAAGGGTACCAACCTAGGGGAAACTATCAACATAACCAAGGTTATGGGGGTGGTCCTTCCAACCGTCAAAATCCCTATCAAACTCAACAACCACCGGTCGTAGCTTCAAAATTGGAAGAGACATTGACGCAATTCATGCAAATGTCAATGGCGAATCAAAAAAGTAATGATGCGGTAATTAAAAATCTTGAGACTCAAGTTGGTCAACTTGCTAAGCAATTAGCAGAACAACAATCCAGACCATCTTTCTCGGCAAATACGCAAACAAATCCTAAGGAGCATTGTAAGGCTATTAAAACGAGAAGTGGAAAAGAGTTGGTTGACGAGAGTGAAAAAAGAGAGGTAGAGAAAAAAATTGATGAACTTGATGGTAGAGTTGGGGAGTGGAGTGAGGATGAAGTTGAAAATAATGAGAAAAATGGTGAAGTTGAAAAGAAAGAAAAATTGGTTGAAGTTGAAAATCAAAAAAATGTTGTAGTTGAAAATAAAACAAGTGAAAAAGTCGTGGTGGAAGAAGTGAAGAAGAAAAAAGAGCGAAATTCTAGAAGGAAGGAGGTAGTGAGCACTACTCTGGTCCAAAATTTACCTTATCCTCATGCTCCATCTAGGAGAGAAAATGAACGACATTACGCCCGGTTCATGGATATCTTTAAACAACTTCAAGTCAATATCCCGTTTGCCGAAGCTTTGGAGCAAATGCCAAAGTATGCCAAGTTCATGAAGGACATACTCACCAAAAAGCGACGGTATACGGAACCGAAACAGTTGTTCTGGATGCGAGTTGTAGTTCCATCATCCAAAGGACTCTACCGAGAAAAGAAGTTGATCCGGGGTGAGTCACCTTGCCGGTTACAATTGGCGACATTTATGTTGGAAAGGGGTTAATCGATTTGGGGTCAAGCATCAATCTTATACCTTTATCTATTGTGAAAAAGCTTGGTAACATTGAGATTAAAGCCATCCGCATGACGTTGCAATTGGCCGATAAATCTACTACTCACCCTCATGGAGTAGCTCAAGATGTATTGGTAAAGGTTGACAAGTTTTTCTTTCCGGTTGATTTTATTGTCATTGATATGGAGGAAGACGATGATGCACCGCTAATTCTCGGAAGACCATTCATGAAAACCGCTCGTATGATGATTGATGTAGACGACGGTTTAATGAAGGTGAGGGTACAAAATGAAGAAGTCACTTTTGACCTTTTTGAAGCAATGAAGCACTCAAATGACAAACGTGATAGTTTCCGGATTGATGTAATTGAAAAAGCCACCTTTGAAGTTGCGAAACATGTTCATGACATAACTCCCATGGAGCTAGCCCTTGATGACTCTATTGAAATTTTTACCGTTGAAGAAGAACAAGCCCTCGAAGAATGCCTCAAGGAACTTGATAATTTTAAAGAGTTGCAACCATGGGAAGTGGAGGAGGAAGTGTTGAAAAAGGAGGTTGAAGATGAAAAGCCAATGATTGAATTGGAGTTACCAAATAACTTGAAGTATGCATTCCTAGATGAAACCTAAGAAAAGCCGATTATCATAAGCAACCTTTTATCCAAAAGTGAAGAATCCCGTTTAATTGATGTGTTGAAAAAGAATCGAGAAGCGATGGGGTGGACTCTTTCCGATCTCAAAGGAATTAGTCCCTCCTATTGCATGCACAAAATTTTAATGGAGGAGGATTTTAAGCTGGTGGCTCAACCACAACGCCGCTTAAATCCTACAATGAAAGAGGTTGTTAGGAAGGAAGTTGTTAAATTATTGGATGCGGGAATGATCTACCCTATCTCGGATAGCCCTTGGGTGAGTCCGGTGCATGTTGTTCCTAAAAGGGTGGCATTACTGTTATTCGTAATGAGAAAGACGAGTTGATCACAACAAAGGTAGCAACGGGGTGGAGAATGTGTATTGACTATAGGCGGTTGAATACTGCAACTCGGAAATACCACTTCCTACTTCCGTTCATGGACCAAATGCTAGAGAGACTCTCAGGACAACAATTCTATTGTTTTCTAGATGGCTATTTCGGGTACAATCAAATTGCGGTTGATCCGGTCGATCATGAGAAGATGGCTTTCACGTGTCCGTTTGGAATCTTCGCTTACTGCAAAATGCCCTTCGGGTTGTGTAATACGCCGGCAACTTTCCAAAGATGCATGCAAGCCATTTTTGTCGATCTTATAGAGAAAACAATGGAAGTTTTCATGGATGACTTTTCGGTGTTTGGTAGTTCTTTTGGCTTATGTCTGGAAAATTTAGAAACCGTGCTTGAGAGGTGAGTGAAGACCAATTTGGTGTTAAATTGGGAGAAATGCCACTTTATGGTTACGGAGGGGATTGTTCTCGGTCACAAAGTCTCGTCAAAAGGGCTCGAAGTGGATCATGCTAAGGTTGATGTGATCAAGAAGTTGCCTCCTCCAGCTAACGTAAAGGGTGTCCAAAGCTTTCTTGGGCATGCCGGTTTCTATCGGCGATTCATCAAAGACTTCTCAAAGGTGGCTAGGCCTTTGAGTAACTTGCTGGCCAAAGACCAGGTATTTCTCTTATCTGATGAATGTTTAAAAGCTTTTGAGATTTTGAAACAAAAATTGGTCACCGCTCCAATCATAGTTGATTCGGATTGGAATTCAAATTTTGAGCTAATGTGTGATGCTAGTGACTATGCTATTGGAGCGGTGTTGGGCCAATAAAAAGACAAAAAATTTCATGCTATACACTATGCAAGCAAGGTTCTTAATAAGGCGCAAATTAACTATGCCACAACAGAAAAAAAATTGCTTGCAATAGTGTATGCACTTGAAAAACTTAGGTCATATCTCATTGGGTCTAAAGTGATTGTTTATACCGACCATGCGGCGATAAAATATCTGCTAACCAAACCGGATTCAAAGCAAAGGCTTATCCGTTGGATCCTTTTGTTGCAAGAGTTTGATGTAGAAATTAAAGACAAAAAAGGGTCCGAAAATTTGGTAGCAGATCATTTATCTCGCCTTGTCAACGTGGAGGTGACTACTTTAGAAAAGGAAATCTGAGAAGAGTTTCCTGATGAAAAACTCTTTAAAGTTCAAGTGAGGCCGTGGTTTGTGGATTTTGCAAACCACAAGGCGAGTGGTTTTGTGCCACCCGACCTAACTCCTAATCAAAAGAGGAAATTCCTCTCGGATGCCAAGTACTATGTGTGGGATGACCCTTATCTGTTTAAGCTGGAAGGTGATAATTTGTTAAGAAGGTGTGTTACGGGTGATGAGTCCCAAAGTATTTTATGGCACTGTCACAACTCGCCTTATGGCAGTCATTTCAATGGGGCTAGAACGGTAAATAAAGTCCTTCAATCGGGATTTTATTGGCCTTCTATTTTTAAAGACGCAAATGCCCATGCGCAAAGTTGTGACAGTTGTCAACGGAGTGGTGGGATAGGAAAGAGAGACGAAATGCCTTTTCAAAATATCCAAGAGGTAGAATTGTTTGATTGTTGGGGTATCGACTTTGTCGGACCATTCCCACCCTCTTTTGGAAACGAATACTTGTTGGTGGCAGTTGACTATGTGTCCAAGTGGGTTGAGGCGATTGCCTCACCAAGGGAGGATTCTAAAACGGTCATAAGCTTTTTAAAAATAAATATTTTTTCCCGTTTTGGAACCCCCCGGGTGTTGATTAGTGATGGAGGGTCACACTTTTGCAATTCACTGTTGGAAAAAGTTTTACAACATTATGGTATGATGCATAGAGTGGCAACTCCGTACCACCCACAGGCTAATGGTCAAGCTGAGGTCTCGAATAGAGAGATTAAAAGAATTTTGGAAAAAACCGTGTCGAACTCAAGGAAGGATTGGTCGCAAAAGTTGGATGAAGCTCTATGGGCGTATCACATGGCCTATAAAGCTCCAATTGGGCTAACTCCATTCCAATTGGTTTTTGGTAAAACTTGCCATTTACCGGTTGAAATGGATCACAAGGCCTTATGGGCCTTAAAATTTTTAAATTTTGATAATGAGTTGGCCGATGAAAAGAGGAAGGTGCAACTTCTTGAGTTGGAAGAGATGTGCAATGCCACATACCACTCAAGTTGGTTGTACAAGGAGAAAGTAAAAGAATACCATGACAAAAAGCTCCGAAAGAAGGAATTTGCGGCTGGGCAGCTTGTGCTATTATTCAATTCCAGGTTGAGATTATTCCCTGGCAAATTAAAATCAAAGTGGTCCGGACCATTCCGCGTCAAGGAGGTGAAAAATTTCGGGGCAGTGGTCATTGAGGATATGGAAAGAAAAGACAACTGAACGGTCAATGGCCAACGTTTAAAGATACATCTTGGCGGTCATGTGGACCGAGAAAGTTGTGCTCTTCTTCTAGATGTTCCGGAGTGAGCATCTTGGACCATCGATCTTATCCGACGTTAATCAAGCGCTTGTTGAGAGGCACCTCAACATTGTAAGTATTTACATATTTATCTATTCATTTTTGCTTGTTGTGAAAGCTGGTTGTGAGTTTGTGTGAGAGGAGCATGCAGCAGATCCTAATTCTACTGTCATGTTCGCTGGCATTCGCCTGGAGAATGGTAGCGAGTATTCGCCTGGCGAGTAAACGCGAAGCTTCGCTAGCTTTCTCCTGGAGAAGGTAGCGGAACAGGGCTTGCCACATCAGTTAAGTTGGGGAATTTGGATGGGTCATATGGGCCCATTAACCGTTACTCTTTCAATTCTGAAAACCATAACCTCCCTTTGCCTCTTTTCATTGCCTCACTCTCACATTCCCTCCCAACTTTCTCTCTTGTTTTGCTTGCTGCAAATTCCTAAATTTCAATCCTAAGGTATGTTCTCTTGTTTATTCTTCTTTCAGTTTGTGCATTGTTATTGTTGTTTTCTTCTACTTCTGTGCTTTTATGTTGTGGGATCCTTGAATGTGCTTCTGAAATTGTGTTAGGTTAAGAAACCCCTTTCTCTTTTCTGTGAAAATTAGTGCATGCATATTCGAATTGCTTCTGGTAATGAGAATGGGGGATATAACACCTTTGGTTTGCATCTAACACAATTGCAGAAGTGTTGTTTGTCTGCATTTTCGCACCTTCGCTGGCATTCGCCTGGCGAATGGTAGCGATCATTCGCCAAGATTCACCCAGCAAACCAAGGTGAATGCAGCAGAATGTTTCTTTCTTTGTTGTTTATTGCTGCATGTCCCTTTCTAACGTCTTGTTTCTATTATGTCTCTTTTTTTTTCCTTTTTTAACATTGTTTTCAGATGGGACCCAAGATGATGAACGCCAACAAGAGAAAGGCCACTATTTCTCGTACCGTACCGATCCGCTTCGATTTAGACAGGTTCCACGGTGCTACTCAGGCTGATCGCTATGAAACTCTTGAAAGGAGGAACATCGTGGCAGAGAAGAGGTTCCAGTTGAGTGACACTGGATCGTACCGTGCTATTGACGCGCTTTTTGTAGCGAAAAGGTGGGAGCGTCTGATGATTCCTCTGGATGGTTACAATGCTGAAATAGTTCGGGAATTCTATGCAAATGCCATCCCGGATGATGGTGAAGTGTTTAGTTGGGCCTCGACAGTCCGTGGTGTCACGGTAAGGTTTGATCGGCGAGCTATAAGTAATGCTTTGGGTAACCCTCTGTCTCTTTCAGGAAGCCAGATAGATGAGTACCACCGGGACTTGAACAAGCATCGTGATTTAGATGCAATGACCAGGGATTTGTGCTTAGATGGGCGCAGTGTAGTGCGCAACTCTTCGGGGGTAGCCATTCGGTACCTTCGAACTGATATGAAGCCACTGGTGCAGCTAATTTTGTTGTTTGTTCTGACGAATGTAGTGCCAAGGTTGCACCACAATTCGGTGCCCATACCTATTGCACATCTGATTCACTCGATCCTGCAGAATGTTCAGATTGATATTGCCCGCATCATTGCGGATGAAATGCGCGCTGTTGTCCTCAATGGACGTGGAGGTATAGCGACTCGCAAGAATGCCCCGTTAGCCTTCCTGTGCCTCATTATGTCACTTTGTGCTTATGCTGGAGTGGATATACCTCAGAGGAGATAGGTGACTATTCCTGCAGCGATTGATGATAAATATATTGACAAGTTTTGTAGAGTTAGGCCGGCTGTTGGTGAGACTTCTGGTGCCGGTACTGATGCCGGCAGGCGTGCCTGTGGCACTTCTAGTTCTAGTCAGGCTACTCCTGCTTTCTACCCATTCCAGCAGGAAATTTGTACTTATAATTGGGATTGGATGGCCGCTTAGCAGCGTGCCACTTGTGATCTGCATGACTCCATGCAACTTTTGCAGCTGCAGATTCGTGACCCTACCGGCAACCACTCGATGATGACAAGGTAGAAATTCCTTGAGCATGATGCATGGCCTGTGGACAGACCCAGTTTTGGTAGGGGGAGGATGCTGAGGATGATGATCCTGCTGGTGATGAGGTAGATGATGATGATGATGACGATGACGAGGGTGATGAGGACGACGATGATGGTTATGACATGTATGAGGAGGAGGAGTGATCTCTGTGTGTTGTTACTTCCTTTGTTCTACAAAGTGAAGTTTTTTATTTTGTATTTCCATTCAGTTGTTTTGTGATGTACTTTGGATTGAATTTCTATTTTGTACTTGTACCTACTTTTGACTTTGTTGGTGTTATACACCGTGTTATCTTTTATTATTATTATTATTAGCATATTTTGTTTTTTTTACTATTATTATTATTTCTTTATTGTTTAAGTTTTATGTTAAGTTTTATCTAAGGGTGGTTGTGTTGTAAATATTTTAACACCCTATTGTCGGCATTTAGTGTCTTTTGTAGACTTGCAATAATTTTGTTCAAAGTGGGACGGCGATGATATTATCGTCTCACAAATTTGTTGGCAAGGTACTTATTACCTTATTCTAGAATTTAGAATGTTTAAGAACTTGTTATTCTTTGAGCAATTTTGTAACTTTGCTTCTTTTTGCAACTTTGAGGCTTGATATGTCATTTAGGTCCTAAACCACAAATGAAAGAATCCTCCCTTTAATTGTATATATGCTATGGATGGATGATGAATTTTGTGTATATTTATAATTCATGCTCTATCTTTTGTTCTTTATAATTTTGTGGAAGTTTTAGAGAGGATCAAGGCACATGTTTGTATAGAGCACAACCATTTCCATACACGTCCTGTGAGGAGTGTGACTTTCGTTAGCCCCTTTTGAGCCTTTCGAGTTTCTAATTTTTGATTTCTTCTTGAACCTTGTTATGCTTAAATTGTTTTTCTTGCTGTAAAAGCTTGGAACATTCACTTTGGGTAGAGTTGGAATTTAGTTGGGGAGAACAAAGATAGTCGAGAAAATTGTGAAAATCTTTCAAGCAAGCGGTGTGAATAAAGATTGTTGAAATAATCAAAAGAAAAGAGAAATAGAACATAATGAAAAAATAAAATAGAGGGAAAAAAAAGAGTATGCTTGCTTGAAGGAAAGAAAAAGAAAATAATTGTGCAAAAGACTTGTGAGGGTTGGCATTTGTAGGAATTTGATGAATGAAGTGGTGATGTTGTAAATACCTGTATAGTGAGTGTTCTCGAGCATCGGCAATTTAGTTTCAATGGCCTTATAAATGACCCTTTGTTGTAACCCGACCAAGCTACAACCCTTGAAGTCCTATGTGATCTTTAACTTCCATAATTTTGTTGTGAGCATTTAGATATTGCATGAATTGTGTAGTATTGCATTATTTGTCATTGGAGTGAATTTTTGTCCCGCGCTTTCATGCGTTTTTACTTCAATCCTTCTTCGAAGTGGAGTGTTAGAATGACATGTCATGAGAATTAGTTGTTTCTTGAAGCATTGTTTGATTTATTTTAGAATCAAGTTCTTGTATATTATCTATTGTGGAATTGTGTAATGTTTAACTTGTTGCATTTGTTGTGTGTTTGAGCCAAATATTTTAACTTTGAATGAATTGGTTCTTGAGCAAATCCTCCTTTTTGTTTTGAGAGGCATACTTTGCTTGAGGACATGAAAATAAGTTAGTTAGGGAGAGTTGTTAGATCCCAAATGTTGTATATATTTAACCCTTTTTAATAGTGTTTTTACTTGTTTTTTTATCTAGTAGTGTTTGATTTAGTAGTAGAATTTGTTTTGTTTCATTTTGTTGTGATTCAAGTGAATGGTGTTCGTAATATTGTTGTTAAGTGTGCAGGTTTGACACTAATAGGAGCACCTTGGAAGGAATGAATTTGAAGTTGCCTGAAGAAAGTTGAAAGATCAGAGCATTCGCCTGGCGAAGCCCAGCGAGTTCCAGCGAAGGTTCGCACGACGAGTGCTGGCGAGTCAAGGCGAATAATTCAGAATAAATTCCCAGACCTAAAGGGAAGAAAGTTCGCCAGGCGAAGGTCCCAGCGAAGCTTCGCTACCCTTCGCCTGGCGAGGGTTACAGCGAAGAAGTCTCAGCTTTCCTCTTGCAATTCCAGTAGCAAATCAACACAAAATTCGCCTGGCGAGTGATGCCAGCGAATGTTCGCCTGGAGAATGTTTTGCTTCGCCTGGCGAAGGCGCGATGCACCAGAAGGGCGGTTTGCTTGTTGGAGGCACCTTGAAGTGCCAAGATGTTTTATGTTCGCCTGGCGAAGGGCTCTGTTTTCCTGGAGAATGGGCGAAAACATAGCTACTTTTTGACACTTTCTAGTGCCTTATAAGTACCATGTTTTAGCTACTTTTGGAGGGGACTTAGAACATTTGCAACATAACATTTTCTGACCTAGAATTGAAGATAGTTTAGTTTTTCTGGCTTTTTGGCTCATCTTGTAATCTTGAGAAGTGTAAACACATCCATCATCAATCCTTTGAAGTGGATGTTCTTCATCTTCTCCATTTTCTTCTTGTTCAAGCTACCCATGAGAATGAGTAGCTAAGTCCATCTTTTTGTCAAGGTTAGATGTAGGTAATCATTAAACTTTGTATGTGAATGGATGATCCTCATTTGTAAACTCTTGGAAGATTAATATATGGTGAAAACCTTGTTTCATTTACAATCTTTTGTGTTGGTTAATAATTGAGAGATATTTTCCAACTCTTGACCTAGGTTTTCATCCTTCTCTTTTCTTGAGCTAGAAATAGTCTTGGATGGTTTTGTTCACTTAAAATGTTAAACTTTAAAGTTGTCATTTTGATAGATTGTGTGAGAAATCAACAATGGATCAAAATGGTAAACATCACAATGTGAGTTAGAGATAATCATATTGAGAGGATATTGTTAATGTGTTGATCATTAAAAGGAGTTTATGCAATGTTGATTGAACATATGCATGCAAAGTGATTACCGAACCCTAACTTTGGCAATCTTTATTTAAACCGTCAAACCCTTATTTTATCGCATTTCTTACTTATATGCAAAGCTACCGTTACTTTAAAACCAAACCTTTTGTTACTATAAAGTTACGAATTTAACAACTGTCGAACAGCGGCAATATCTCATTATATTCCCTGTGGAGACGATAACAAAAACCTGACACTTGACCACTGTTCTAACAGTACACAACACCTCCTGTCATGCATAATCAGCACTCCCCCTAAAAGAGAGTACCCAAGCACATGAAGAATCATCTCATCTTCATATTCACACACTGGTAGCACATGCATTTCTGCACCCCTTTGGTTTTACAGACCACCCCAAAACCAATCCTTATAAGGAGAGGTAGTTGCAGGATAGTCAACTATCTGTGAGTTCACTCTGATTCATCTTAGAAACTCCTTCAAGATGTCAGGGTAAAGGTCCTTCCATCTGCACAGGATCAGAGCTGATGATGTCTTAATCTTTCTCTTCACCAGACACACTAGGTTAGAGGCCTATAAACTTGATTAGATCCATGGACATCCTAAGGACAAAACCAAAAGGAAGGCACTTGTCATGTTCACCATGAGCTTGAGCAGTAACTCAATGTCACAACATCTTGTCTGACATTCCACCTTCACCAAACCTCAAATTGTTTGAAACCACAAACAATCTTGATACATAGCTGTACTCTTGCAGCAACAGATCCTGGATAGAAGTATAACTCTCCCATACCAATGGTAACCAGTGCACATGAATGGAAAACATAAGACGCATCTTCATGTCTTCAAGAACTCATTCTCTATTCAACACACATGTTAAATGCATTCACTTACTGCTTGAACCACAAGCAAGTAGTCCACCCATCAAACAGAAGCTCTCCTCCTATCTTTGATAATAGCTGCTCCAAGGTCCCCACATTATCTCTCATGACCAACTCCATGCTCATACAGAGAGAAGGCACCAAACTGATTCACCTCTTCCTAGAGTTACTTGTAGCAGAAGAGACCATTTTGTAAGAGCACAGATTGTGTCTTAGTAATACCTCTATGTTTTGATGATAACATTAATGATAATTTGTATACAAGAATTATGCTCTCTAAATTTGTTCTAAACTGTTTTCTACAGGCACAAAAGATTTTAATCTTAAAGAGCAAATTTGATGTGAACAATGAATTCTGAATGGCTCAAGAGCATCTGAAGATTAGAAGAATCTGAAGTATAAGAGCTTAGTTATCAAGATTCTGAAGATACAACACGCTGCATATATTATCAAGAATCTGAATGAAAGAAGACTCTGAGTGAAGAGACTCTGAATGAGAGAAGACTCTGATCTGAGTGAAGACTCTGATCTAAGAGCATGTTACGCTTCAAGCACACAGCTGCACCAGACTCTGATTCATCAACATCTGAAGAACATCTTAGGCTCTGAAGTTTCCAGAAGATTCTGAAGACTGAAGACTCTGATATTGATTGTTGATCTGAACTATCTGAAGAATTATTTGAAGAAGATTATTTTAATATATTCGTTGGAATATGCCAGCAAATCTTTCCTTAATTGGGATAGACAAAATTCTCTGCAAGAATATTATTCCTCTGGTACATTCCATATATGGTATAATCACAGCTCAGCAGACAATTGCTACACCCACTATCTGTGCGCCGTCTCTCTGCTGCAATAGTACAAAGGACAGTACTATTTGATATTGGAAATATCTTCTCCAACGGTAAAATATTCTCTCCAATATTCAAGTGGCTATATAAAGGATATCATATCTCATTCTTTAAATGACGAAATTGACGAACTTATTGCAAGAACTCTCTCACGCTAAAGCACTCATATTCTTCACTGTTCATACATTGTTCTAAACTTAGAGAAATAACACAGTTGTGTTTATAGCTTTCATAGAAGCAAATTTCTTACTCTTACATTGTATTACATTAATTTGTAAAGGAAGTTTTCCTTAAGAGGATCTAGGTTAGATCAGTAGCTCTTGAGAAGACTAAGAACAGTTGTTCTTAGGTGTTGCTATTTGTAATCAGTTGATTTGAATAGTGGATTAAGTCCTTGTTGAGAAAGGCAAATCACTCTTGAAAAGGGTGGACTGGAGTAGTTGAGTTCAACGAACCAGGATAAAAATACTTGTGTTTTTATCTTTGATTATTTTCTGTCATACTTATTCAACCCCCCCCTTCTAAGTATTTTCTCACCTTCAGTTGGCATCAGAGCTCCGGTTCTGAGTGTGCATTCGCTTAACCGTGACAGATAAAGATCCAGTGAGAAAAATACTCTGTTATTTATTTGGTTGCTAATATGGGTGATATTCCTACATCAAGCAACAAATATGAAGGAGACAGAATCAGCACCAAACCTCCAATGTTTGATGGAGAAAAATTTGATTATTGGAAAGATAGACTTGAAAGTTTTTTCTTGGGGTATGATGCTGATCTCTGGGATTTAGTCATTGATGGGTATGAACATCCTACTAAGGATGGCAAAAAGATTGATAGAAAATCAATGACTGAGGAGCAGAAGAAAGAATTCAAGAATCATCACAAAGCCAGAACCATACTTCTTAATGCAATCTCGCATACAGAGTATGAGAAGATTACCAACAGAGACACTGCTCATGATATGTTTGAGTCTCTCAAAATGACTCATGAGGGAAATTCTCAGGTGAAAGAAACAAAGGCTCTGGCGCTGATACAGAAGTATGAAGCGTTCAAAATGGAAGAATCTGAGAACATTGAGACTATGTTTTCCAGATTTCAGATTCTAACAGCTGGGTTGAAAGTTCTGGACAAGGGCTACTCAACATCTGATCATGTCAAGAAGATCATCAGAAGTCTTCCTACCAGATGGAGACCTATGGTGACTGCATTGAAGCTGGCCAAGGATCTGAACAAAATCTCATTAGAAGAACTCATCAGTTCTTTGAGAAGTCATGAGATTGAGCTGGAGGAAGATGAACCCCAGAAGAAAGATAAAGGTAAATCCTTAGCTTTTAAATCTAACAAATCTGTTAAAGCTTTGCAGGTTAATGAAGAAAGCTCTGAGGAATCTTCTTCTGAAGAAGAAGATGAACTATCTATGCTGTCCAGAAGGATCAACAAACTCTGGAAGCACAAAGGGAAGAAGTTCAACAACTTCAGAAGATCTGATCAAAAGAGAGAATCTTCTGGACACAGAAGATCTGGCAAGAAAGAGATCACTTGCTTTGAATGTAAAGAACCTGGACACTACAAGAGTGAATGTCCCAAACTTCAAAAGGAAAAACCCAAAAGGAAGTTTGATAAAAAGAAAAAGGTTCTGATGGCTACATGGGATGACTCAGATGAATCTGAATCATCTTCTGAATCTGAGGAAGAATGTGCAAATGTTGCGCTGATGGCCAACACAAATGATCAAGATGAAGGAACGTCATCATCTGAATCTGAGTCAGAATCAGACTCTGACTCTGAAGAGGTATTTTCTGAACTCTCCAGAGCTGAACTTGTTGAAAGTTTATCTGACATGTTGGAAAGCTACAGCAAGATTAAACTCAAATACAAGAAGCTGAAAAGCAATCTTGAATCTGAGATTGATCTTCTGAGAACAGAACTTGTTGAGCAGAAAGAAATAAATTTAAAACTCAAAAATGATTTAGAAACAACTCAACAAGAATCTGATACTGAAACAGAGTCAAGTGAAAATATTTTAGAAAAATATGACTCCAGTTTCAAAAGATTCCTCACTAAAAGCATAGACAGAAGCAAAATGGCTTCTATGATCTATGGTGTTAGTGGGAACAACAGAAGAGGCATTGGATGTGAATCCTCCTCTGGAAGCAATCCAAAATCTGTTGATAAACTCTTCATCAAGAAGACTCCTCTGTATTCTCATTTTAAGTTTGGTCATCTGAATGATATTAAACATACAAGCTCTGAAAAGAGTACTTATGTGTTTAAGCCAAGGGTTAGCCAGAATAAACACTATGTTGAAAAACAGAAGTTTAGGCAAAACCACAGAACATCTAACCCCAAAGGACCCAAGAAGATCTGGGTACCTAAAAGTCAAATAATACCTGTTGCAGATGTTCTTAGCAGCAAAATCCAGACACCAATCATGGTACCTGGACTCTGGATGCTCACGACATATGACGGGCGAAAGGTCTATGTTCCAAAGCCTGGAACTTAGATCTGGAGGGGACGTGAAATTTGGAGGGAACCAGAAGGGCAAGATCATTGGCTCTGGTACAATAGGTAATGGTAACCTACCCTCTATTTCTAATGTTCTGTTAGTTGAAGGATTGAAACATAATCTATTGTCCATAAGTCAATTAAGTGACAATGGTTATGATATCATCTTTAATCAAAAATGTTGCAAAGCTGTATGTCAAAAGAATGGTTCAATCCTGTTCAGTGGAAAGAGGAAAAACAACATTTACAAAATTAACCTTTCAGAACTTAAAGTTCAAAATGTAAAATGCCTTTTATCTGTGAATGATGAGCAATGGGTCTGGCATAGAAGATTGGGACATATTAATATGAGACGTATATCTCAGATTAATAAACTCAATCTGGTCAGAGGACTCCCTAATCTGAAGTTCAATTCAGATGCTCTGTGTGGCGCATGTCAAAAGGGTAAATTTTCAAAATCTCATTTTAAACCAAAAAATGTTGTTTCCACCTCTAGACCATTGGAATTACTTCATATTGATCTGTTTGGACCAGTGAAAACTGCATCCATCAGAGGCAAGAAGTATGGGTTAGTCATTGTAAATGACTACAGCAGATGGACATGGGTAAAGTTTCTAAAACACAAGGATGAGTCTCATTCTGTGTTCATTGACTTCTGCAATCAAGTCCAGACTGAAAAAGAATGCAAAATTATTAAAGTCAGAAGTGATCATGGTGGTGAATTTGAAAACAAATATTTTGAAAAATATTTTTCTGAAAAAGGAATTGCACATGATTTCTCCTGTCCTAGAACTCCACAACAAAATGGAGTTGTAGAGAGGAAAAATAGAACATTGCAAGAAATGGCCAGAACCATGATCAACGAGACAAATCTGGCAAAATATTTTTGGGCAGAAGCAATAAATACAGCATGTTATATTCAGAACAGAGTGTCTGTAAGACCTCTTCTGGAAAAGACTCCCTATGAATTGTGGAGAAACAGAAAGCCCAACATTGCTTATTTTCATCCATTTGGATGTATTTGTTATATGCTTAACACTAAAGATCATCTGAACAAGTTTGATTCCAAAGCACAGAAGTGTTTCATGCTTGGTTATTCTGAACGCTCTAAAGGCTACAGAGTATTCAATACTGAAACACAGATTGTGGAAGAATCTATTCATGTTAGATTTGATGATAAGCTTGGCTCTGAAAAGCCAAAGCAAGTTGAAAGTTCTGCAGATAGAGAAGTTATTCTCACAGACTCTGAAGGCTCAGAGGCAGACAAGACTGAAGACAAAGACTCTGAAGCAAATCCAGATGCTACGCCTCTAACTTCCCAACTTGACAATCTGCATATTTCTGAAAGACCAACAGTCAGAGGATCTTCTTCCAGAATGAAAGCTTCTCATCCAGAGGATGTGATAATTGGAAAGAAAGATGATCCAATAAGGACAAGAGCATTTCTCAGAACTTCTGAATCTTCCTTCTGTGGCTTAGTGTCAATTATAGAACCATCATCTGTTGATGAGGCTCTGGAAGATAATGAATGGATTTTAGCTATGCAAGAGGAGCTGAATCAATTCACAAGGAATGAAGTCTGGGATCTGGTTCCAAGACCTAAAGGTTTCAATGTTATTGGAACAAAATGGGTTTTCAGAAATAAACTAAATGAGAAAGGAGAAGTTGAAAGGAACAAAGCAAGACTGGTTGCTCAAGGCTACAGTCAACAAGAAGGCATAGACTACACAGAAACATATGCTCCTGTTGCAAGGTTAGAGTCTATACGCTTGCTTATTTCATTTGCTGCACAACATAACATCACTCTTTATCAGATGGATGTTAAAAGTGCTTTTCTTAATGGAATTATAGAAGAGGAAGTGTATGTCCACCAACCTCCTGGTTTTGAAAATGAAAATTTTCCAGATCATGTTTACAAACTGAAAAAATCTCTTTATGGACTAAAACAAGCTCCCAGAGCTTGGTATGAGAGGTTGAGTAATTTTCTTCTGAAGAAAAATTTCATCAGAGGAAAAGTGGATACCACACTATTTTGTAAAACCATTAAGAAAGATTTGTTGATTTGTCAAATTTATGTAGATGATATTATTTTTGGATCAACAAATATTATGCTTGGAAAGGAGTTTGCTAAATGTATGCAGGAAGAATTTGAGATGAGCATGATGGGAGAACTGAAATTCTTTCTGGGAATCCAAGTAAATCAGACTCCAGAGTGCACCTACATACATCAGACCAAGTATGTTAAAGAGCTTCTGAAGAAGTTTAACATGCTGGATAGCAAAATGGCAAAGACTCCAATGCATCCTACAAGCACTCTAGGTAAGGAAGAGGTAAGTAAGAAGGTAGATCAGAAACTCTACAGAGGTATGATAGGATCTCTTCTTTATTTGACTGCTTCTAGACCAGACATTCTGTTTAGTGTTTGTTTATGTGCTAGATTCCAATCAGATCCTAGAGAATCACACTTAACTGCTGTTAAGAGGATTCTAAGGTATCTGAAAGGTACTGCTAATGTTGGTTTGTGTTACAGAAGATCTGACAAATATTCACTAGTTGGATTCTGTGATGCTGACTATGCTGGAGATAGAGTTGAGCGCAAAAGTACTTCTGGAAGCTGTCAGTTTCTTGGAAGTCATCTGATCTCGTGGTACAGCAAGAAGCAACCAACAATTGCACTATCAACCACAGAGGCAGAATACATTGCTGCTGCTGGATGTTCCACTCAGATGCTCTGGATGAAGAGTCAACTAGAAGATTATCAAATCTATGAGAGTAATCTTTCTATCTTCTGTGATAATACTTCTGCTATATGTTTATCCAAGAATCCAATTTTACACTCTAAGGCTAAACATATAGAGATTAAACATCATTTCATCAGAGACTATGTTCAGAAGGGTGTAATAAATTTAGCCTTTGTTGATACAGATCATCAATGGGCAGATATTTTCACAAAACCCCTTGCTGAAGATAGGTTTAAGTTTATTCTGAAAAATATTTGTATGGATTTTTGTCCAGAGTAATATTTCTCAGAGTCAACTTCTCAGATGCTAAGTGTTTAACACTCTGAAGTATTTCATCTGTTTTTGCTTGGTTATTTTATCTGTGATTTATTTTTTGTGTGAAACTCTGTACTGACCATCTCAGAGGATCTGAAAGTTGAAAACGTTTCATTTCTTAAGAGTTACAGAATCACATGCAAGCAAACACGTGTCACTCAGAATCTGAAAAGATGGAGTACACCTACTGATTATGACGTTTAAGGTATTGCTTTGAAAATCTCAATCTGTCTTGATTTTCCCCCAAATGTCATATCATAATTAAAAATGATTACTTTTCATTTAATGCAAACGTGCGTATGTGTCCTATGTATGTCTGTTGTGTTTCCCATGCGTGCTTTATTTGTCTATATAAACCACTCTCTTAACACATTCACACTTTTCACATTCTCAAACACATATGCGTTTTTGCTTGTTGTTCTCTCTCTTTGCAAACCCTAAAAGAACTCAGAAACCTTCATCTTCTTCATCATCGTCAACAATGGCATCTACTTCAAAAGCAGTTACTTCCAAAGATGCTACCACTATCATAGAACCAGTACGCACTCTCCTAACTCCTGTTGATTCACTAGAAGTGCTGTGTGAAAGTTTCGTGGATTTAGAAGATCTTGCTGAAAATGGGTTTGATCTGATTCCTTCAATCAAAGCACAAGGCTGGGACGGTTACTTTGATAGGCTTATGGGTCCTGTGTATCCAAAGTTAGTGAAGGAGTTTTGGATCCATGCATTTGCTACTCCAAAGTTCATTCACTCCTCTGTGCTGGGGAAAAAGATTGTTATCACTGAAAATCTGATCAGGAAACTCATAGGTTTCAAGGCAACTGATGGAGTAACCTCTCTGTCTTCTGCGCGTGAAGACCTGAAAGATGTTTGTCAAGAAATCTGCACTACTGGTGAACCTTGTAAGAAGGTTAAGTTCTTGAAACCCACTTACAAGATATGGGCTAAGATTTTCATGAACACCATCTTTCACAGACCTTCCTCAAACTCATCTGATTATGTTAATGCTGAACAACTTTACTTCATGTATTGTTTACACCAAAACATTCAGATTGATCTTCCATATCTGTTGTTTAATCATCTGGTATCTCACGTCAAGGAAACAAGGGAAACAGCCAGAGATAAAACTGGAAAAGTCAGAACATGGATCCCTATGGGAAGACTGATTTCAGATATTCTGATAGAAAACCAACTTGTGGCGCATCTGCAAGAGGCTGGGTTGACAGAAGATCTGAATTTTATCATTGGCTCTGAAATAAATGGTTTAACTCTGAGAAGGATGAAACTGGTTGAAGATTTATCTGAGAAACCAAGGAAAACTAACTCTGAAGAAGTTAGGGGAAGAAGGATTCCTGTTGAGGATTTTCCTTTATTCACCTCAGATGAACCTAGAGAACTTATTGCTGAGTATGTTGCTCGCTGCATAAGAGATGGTGTTGAGATTCCTGCCAATCTTGTGCAGAAGGAAGGCCAAGTTCTTCCTGATTTGACAAGGGAAAGAAGACGTAAGAGAAAAGCTGATAAAGAAGGTCATCAGAAGAAAAGGAAGCATTCAGATGCTGAAAAGAAGAAGAAAAGGAAGAAGCTGAAGAAGGTTCAACCAAATCCTCCTGCAGCAACTTTTGAAGAAATAAGAGATACTCTGAAACAGGTATTTAACACTGATTCTAATCCTGTTCATCATTCTGCTACTCCCACACCATCTGACTCACCCCTCATATTTAAAAGATCTAGACCATCTGAGACTCATACACCACAATCCAAACAAACTCAACAAACAACACCACAACCACAAAACACTATCCCAGAACATACCATTCCAGAGGATGTTCACCCTGAACACTCTGACCAACCTGAAAATCTCATTAATCCTAATGAGATATTAGATATCACACCTTTAAACCGTTCTATCATTTTATCTTCAACTTCTGAAAAATCTAACCACTCTGATACATCATCTGATGATGAATCATCTGGTTACATTAATGAATGCTTGAATGATCTCAAACAACCTCGTTCTGAGAGTGTTTGGAAACAACTGTTTAAATCTCCTACTTCTGAACATCCACCTTCTCCACAAAATTCCCCAACTCAAACTCTCACTCCACAACCTCTTGAAATCCAAAACACTCCACAACCAACATCTGAACCACAAACCACCCAACAAACATCTGAACCACAAAACAACCAACCAACATCTGAACATCCATCTTCACAACCTCAACCTTCTGAACCACAAACATCTGAACATCCATCTTCACAACCTCAACCTTCTGAACCACAAACATCTGAACATCCATCTTCACAACCTCAACCTTCTAAACAAACACCACAAACACAACCAACCCAACCCAGAATCCCTGATGAAGCAGAATTGGGATCAAGTGTTTATACTCTGTTAAAAGATTTTGATAAGGATAATGTCTCAGACTTTGCTGACATTATGGATGTTTGCATGACTACTATGGACAAAGAGGCTGCTAATGCTGTTTGGAAGAAATATCTTTACAGACTGAATAGGGAGGCTTTGAAAATCAGGACTCAATGTCTTAGATTGTCAAAAGTAAGGCTTGCTGCTTATCAAAAACGGATTAAGAGAAACCCTCCTCCTATTCTTCTTCTAGAAGCTCCTCCACCTCCAGAAATTCCTGCACCTGATGTTACTAAGACTGTTTCAGAATCTATTGTTTCAGAATCTGCTGTTTCAGACTCTACAGATCTTCAGAAGGATGTCAAAGAACTAAAGGATTTTATGGTTGATCAAAAGAAAACAAATGAAGAAATGAAAACTTGGATGGCTAAGCAAGATGAAAATTCAGAAAGGATTACAGCACTGCTGCAACTCATTGCTTCTCAACAAGCCTCATCTGCTAAACCTACTTGATGTTTTGCACAAGTTTTTCATGTTTTGCTTTGTTTTGATTGTCTTCTGATATGTTATGTTCTCTTATCTTAATGACATTGATCTTTTTGCTTATCTGAATATGTGTTTCTTCTGCATCTTTACTGTCTTTTAAAATTCTTTTTGATTATGACAAAAAGGGGGAGAAACAAAATAGAATCTGATTGTTCAAATCTATAAGCAATTATCTGAACTAAGTCAGACATGTTACTAACATTCTTTGAATCTAACCAGACTCTGACAAATTTATCTAACCAGACTCTGACAAAATTCATTGAAGTTTTTCCTGAGATCTATCTTTTCAGAACCTGATCAAAAATAGCTAAATCTGAGTAGACCAGACTCTGATATCTAACCTTGAGTACTATGATCTAAAAGATAACTTAAGACAGGAAATGGCAAGATAAACAACCAGGTGTTCTGAAGTTGTTCATCTGTCATCAAGCTTCAATATGACATCAAACTTTGGCATCAAGCTTTAATATGGCATCAAGCTTTTACTCTAGAAGTCAAACATATGTCAACCAGGCTTCAATCAGGATGTTAACCAGGATTCAATCAGGCTCTGAATCTGAAATTTAATCAGGCTCTGAATCTGAAATATACTCTACCAGAAAGGGAAGTATCTAATTCCATTAGAGTATTCATTTCAGGGGGAGATTGTTAATCTCAGGGGGAGTAATTTTAATTCATTTTTATTGAACAAATTGCTCATGTTTTGTCATCATCAAAAAGGGGGAGATTGTAAGAGCACAGATTGTGTCTTAGTAATACCTCTATGTTTTGATGATAACATTAATGATAATTTGTATACAAGAATTATGCTCTCTAAATTTGTTCTAAACTGTTTTCTACAGGCACAAAAGATTTTAATCTTAAAGAGCAAATTTGATGTGAACAATGAATTCTGAATGGCTCAAGAGCATCTGAAGATTAGAAGAATCTTAAGTATAAGAGCTTAGTTATCAAGATTCTGAAGATACAACACGCTGCATATATTATCAAGAATCTGAATGAAAGAAGACTCTGAGTGAAGAGACTCTGAATGAGAGAAGACTCTGATCTGAGTGAAGACTCTGATCTAAGAGCATGTTACGCTTCAAGCACACAGCTGCACCAGACTCTGATTCATCAACATCTGAAGAACATCTTAGGCTCTGAAGTTTCCAGAAGATTCTGAAGACTGAAGACTCTGATATTGATTGTTGATCTGAACTATCTGAAGAATTATTTGAAGAAGATTATTTTAATATATCCGTTGGAATATGCCAGCAAATCTTTCCTTAATTGGGATAGACAAAATTCTCTGCAAGAATATTATTCCTCTGGTACATTCCATATATGGTATAATCACAGCTCAGCAGACAATTGCTACACCCACTATCTGTGCGCCGTCTCTCTGCTGCAATAGTACAAAGGACAGTACTATTTGATATTGGAAATATCTTCTCCAACGGTAAAATATTCTCTCCAATATTCAAGTGGCTATATAAAGGATATCATAGCTCATTCTTTAAATGACGAAATTGACGAACTTATTGCAAGAACTCTCTCACGCTAAAGCACTCATATTCTTCACTGTTCATACATTGTTCTAAACTTAGAGAAATAACACAGTTGTGTTTATAGCTTTCATAGAAGCAAATTTCTTACTCTTACATTGTATTACATTAATTTGTAAAGGAAGTTTTCCTTAAGAGGATCTAGGTTAGATCAGTAGCTCTTGAGAAGACTAAGAACAGTTGTTCTTAGGTGTTGCTATTTGTAATCAGTTGATTTGAATAGTGGATTAAGTCCTTGTTGAGAAAGGCAAATCACTCTTGAAAAGGGTGGACTGGAGTAGTTGAGTTCAACGAACCAGGATAAAAATACTTGTTTTTTTATCTTTGATTATTTTCTGTCATACTTATTCAACCCCCCCCTTCTAAGTATTTTCTCACCTTCACATTTCTCCACAAGTATTTTGGCCTTAGGTTGAGTACAAGATAGACACCGCATAGGGACTTTATCACATCAGAATGCACTCAATACCTTCACATCATACTCCAAGACAGTCCTTTTACCTTATCATTCTCCCGTATGACAAGATAGAGTACTTCTTAGAAGTGAACCACTAGTTCCACAAGAGATATTCACAAACCAGATGGTTCATATCACAGACACACCATCCCATGGTTCTTTATATGCCCATACTGGACTTACTGCTGTCTGAAGATCTTCACAGCTCCACCAGCTTGATCAAATACATCTCCACAAGAAGGTAATCTTCTATACACAGCTTAGGGCTTCTACCACAAGCTCCAACATGTGAACATAAACAGATCCTCCTTTGGTCTTCAACCAATTACCCCTCTGCACCAGAGTAATTTGTTCCAAGCATGAACAGTCTCAGACCCTTCTGTGGTCTTCAAATAACTACCCTTCTGCCCAAGAATAGTTTTCTAAAGGCACACTGCTTAAATAGCCAAATGCCACTATTTGGTTATGCAGCATCTTTCAGAGCTCTAGAAAATATGCTAATCCACTAGTGCACTTTGATCTTCAAGTCTCAAATTCTTCTTGCTTCAAAGCAAGGCATCTACTCCTTCACACAACTCCCGTAAACTGCATGATATGAAACATTAATTCCATTCATACCTGAGAAGATCAACTTATCTTCAAATGATGTGCCACAACATCACTTGAGGCCTTGAAGTTTCTGCTTGATGTCACAACTTTGGTTAAGACATTCAGCTGGAGAGCTCAGGCTTTCATTCTGCCACTTAGAAGATATCAGTGCATAAGCTTGATATCAAGTTGGAGTCGACTACCTCTATTCTGCTTTGTTGTACCACAATAGTTACCTTGAAGTGCATTTGCTTTAAGAGCTCCTCTTTAAAGAAAATCAAACCTACCAAAGCTTGATTCTTTAGAGAAGGAGGATCACAAAAGTCTTTAAAAAGGATTCCCGCTTTCCTTAGGTAGAGACTTATTTTAGAAAAACAAAGATAATTGCCACTTATCCTTGTCCTCCAAGATGAGCAAGGTCACATGCTCATATGCACTTAGGTCAGAAATAAACTGATCCAAGCAGTGCTATTACCAGCACCATATACTACACAAGTTTCTTGCCAAGAACCTTTCTAAATAAATATCAGATGTTTCTAGTAGAGACTAGAACACAACTGCTGCACTTCAATACTCCTATATAAGCATATCAAATTGTCTTCATCTTCACTTCCATCAACGTTCCATTCTAGCCTTAGTTTATTGCCAAGAACCTTGCTAGAATGAAGACAGATCTAGCTTCACTTCTTGAATCAACAAATTTCTGCACAATCCCTGCTGATGGAAAGTCTCAACATTTGGTTGAACATCAGACCTTTGAAGTTGACCACACACAACAAGGCCCAGATGCTTTGTGCAATGACAGAGATTCTTCTTCCAGAACCCAGACTTGGATCATCCTCCTGATGAACCAATAGAGCTTTGACAATGTTGATCATTATGGATAATCAATTAAATACTTGTGCATTCCACAAGTAGAGATTGATCTTAAATCCATACAACTTGTCGAGAAGGCTAGATGATTACACTTCAGTAATACCAAGAGTATTCTTTAGTATAACTATCTTTAATGTTGAAACAGCAAGGCTGCCACCCTTGACTCAACCTCTCCATAACTTCCTCTGCTGATAGATTCCTATGAGTGGTAAAAATAAATCACTTCCCACACAACAGAACATCCTAAGCAACAACTCAAGCACAACTTCCAGCAATCTGCCACAACCATACATCAACCTGTATATGAGCCAATCTTCTCCCAAGGGCATCAGAGTTCTTTTATCAGAGAAATATGCAGCGGAACCACCAATAGAACATGCCCTAAACAGGATGTCTGATCATTCAACAGGTTATAGGAGATAAGTGGACACTCCTCCTTTGGCATAACATACAACAGTTCATAGAACATGCATGTACACAAACTCCTTTACAGCCTCCTTCAACACTCCATAAGCAACAACTCATACATTTGGTAAGTTCAGCAACTCAGCTACAGCTTCTCCTTGTTCAAAACACCAGAAAGTATCTCCCAAGATCTCATCCAGAACAGATAGGATGCCTGCTCTGATACCAATTGAAATTCTGGTATGCAGATCCCATGTGTTCCAAGAACATTGATCTCTGCTCAACAAGGATAATGACAGACCATGGCCAATTTAAATTTCTTTAAATTGTCCCAATGTCACGACCTCTGTTGTGACATCTGCAGTCTGTTATACTATTTATCTAACCATTTAAAGTACATAATTGTAAATGCAGAAAGATAAATAACACAGTAATTGTTCACCCAGTTCGGTATCAACAACACTTACATCTGGGGGCTACCAAGCCAGGGAGGAAATTCACTATTAGTAGAATCAATTCAAAGTCAAACCTCCAGTTTGCACTTCTCACTTAATCTCTACCCAGTGACACTTCAGCCTAGAGACACTCTAGTACCTGAGTATACCCACTCACTCCCCATCAATCACACAACAATGATATCAAACAATTACAAAAACAGTATGAAGAGACACTTCATACACACCTTGATCTTGCTTCACAACTTTGATCAAGGAACTCACACACTCTTCCTTCACAACTTCGAGTGAGACACAACCTAGAATCTAGCTAACCAAAACAATCATCCACCAGACAATTGCTTGGATTACAAGTATTCCTAAACAGACTTTACACGTGAAGACTAACCTTCTTCACTTACCAATATGTCTACCAGAATGTATCAAAAGATACAAAGGGTGACTTACACACAAGGGACTCTCAAACCCTAGACCTTTATTTTACACTCTGGTTTTTCTTGATGTGAGTGCTTACTTTTCCCTTGCTTCCGCGCCTCCTTTTATAGCACTACAGACTGGGCTTGGGTTGTGCAGAAGTAACAAATATTAGTTTTAACAAAATAAAACTAATTTCCACAATTCAAGGTGCTGTCCAATTAGGTCATGGCATGGTCAGCATTGCCTTGAATCTCTCCTGAGACAACTCAGGGGTCATAACAAGTCTTCTGAAATCTAGCCCGAGATAACAGAAAACCAACATGCCTGCACGACTGATGTCATACGATCAATGTCATGACATTCAGTATGACATCCACTCTTCTGCTGATTTTTCTTTACACCAGACCTAGCTTCACCCAATCTTCTGAAGAATAACATTAGAAAAAAATATATTAAAGCTTCCTAAAAGGTCTCCAAGATCCTTTTATGAATCTCAATACACTATGTACTTGTTCCTAATATATCTCCTTGACATGTTTACTGATGAGGTACTTTCCAACATGGTCTCATCAATCCAACCCAATTCTGTCAAGAGATATACAATAGCAGCTTCTTCTGTTGTCATGCAACAATGTCTTGCTTAAAACACATGACAACATACTTCACTCACCACAACTCACACTGTTGTGGTTGCACACCTCACACTGCTTGTGAGGAACTTCATCACAACTTAACCTGTTGTGGCTGCACACCTCATACTGCCTGTGAGGAACTTCATCACAGCTCAACCTGTTGTGGCTCCACACCTCACTCTCCACCTGTGAGGAACTTGGCTACTGCTAACACATAGCAGCTATTCCACTCCTAACTACCTTAGGATCACCTGCTGTACCAGACAGGGTCAAGAGATATTCTGATTAAAACTCATGACAACAGTTTTAATCAGCTGTTGCTTACTCCTGTAGCGATGCCATAACTATGGTAATGACATCCTGCTTATCATTAGTGCAGAGTCATGTTTTCCCAAAATTTAGCCAATCATAGGACCATGGATACTCATGGAACTAAAAATCTCCCCCTTTGGCAAATTTTTGCTAAAACAACTTATCAGGGCAACAGTAAACTAACTAACATGCTCCCCCTTAATAGTTGCATCATCCAGCAGCAATGACACTTTTCTCCCCCTTGGTTTAGTCAAAACTTTGACCACCAATGATGTACTTGTACAGTCATTTCACCATCTCCCAAGACATACACAAGTTGCTTGACCTCTACCAAAGGGTGCACCAATTCAGCACCTATCCATTGGACAGAGCCTTTAAACACAGCTGAACACAGTAGCAACAGCTCCACAGGTCATCACCAGATAACACTAGTCTCTCATGTAGCTCCTTCAGAGACACAATGTTCAGACACCCTGTCTGACACAAGCTTTCCTGATCATTTGTTTTTGTGTCTTTTAAGGAGAAGTTTTTTTGAATTGTTTGTAATTCATATTGCACTAGAGACTATGACCTGGGAGCAAATGCATCGCACATCACCCAAAGGGTGAACACTAAACACTCTAGGCCATCAAGAGGAAACCCCCCAATAACCATTTCCCAAGTACTTAAGACTCGTAACGCACAATATTCATTAGCCTTTATTAAGTATTTTGAAGTTGTTTTGAGATGAGAAAGAGAGAGGACAAACTAAAGGGAACTAGTTCAAAACCTAGTAGTTGTCATGCAAGATAAACCTATAGTTAGGATTAAGAAGGGAATTCTATCCTATTCTCATACATGGATTGAAACCTAGTGCTATCACAATCATCCTTGAATAAGGAGATTAAAAGTCCTAAGGGAGCATGGATAATCTCTTCAATGACCCTCAAGACATTCAATGAGCTTCTATAATGCTCTCCATTCATAATCATGGACTCAATATCCTCTGATGAACTTCATATGGTCTCCAAGATAGGAGGCGAACCCTATTCATTCATCTGCTCTTTCAAAGAACTTTGACTTCCTTCTGATGATGATAAGCACTTGATAGCTTGAATAAGACCTCTTGATTAGGCTTAGAAACTTTGGTAGTTTCCTCTTGCTAGGCACACCTCTCTCAATCCCCTGTAAATGGACAATGGTATGCAAAATGAAAATGTTAATGCTATGAGAAAGCAATGAAACATTAAACCAGGTAAAGAAAAGGTTGGGCAAATTTTGGGGTACAACAGCTGCCCCTATTCAAACGACTTGAATCTGACTGGGTGAAAAGCGAACGACTTTCAAACAATCAAGGTAAAAGACGGTTGAATACCAACGAACCCGGAAATTTTCCAACCGCAGAAATAAACTGCAAACTCTGATGGGATAAAAAAATCTCCGGAGAAAACTGAACTGATGGTCACATTGGTGACAAGCTAACTGATTAACAATCATTGACATATAAACAGAACGACATCTGCTAACACGCAGGCAACGACACTAAGTCGGAAAGATCATCTGATATCAACAGGCATCTGTTGAATAAAATAGGCATCGAACCCTTAGGCCGAATCAACACACAATTGATAACATCTGCTAACGCGCAGGCAACGGCACTAAGTCGGACAGATCATCTGATATCAACAAGCACCTGTTGAATAAAACAGGCATCGAACCCCTAGGTCGGCTCAATACGCAGTTGATAACATCTGCCATCCAAAGCAGGCATTCGCTAAATAAAAGCGAGCATCAAACCCGAAAGCCGGCTCAACACGAAGTTGATCTTCTGCTATCCAAAGCAGGCATTCTCTAAATAAAAGCGAGCATTGAACCCGAAGGCCGGCTCAACACAAAGTTGATCTTCTGCTATCCAAAGTAGGCATTCGCTAAATAAAAGCGAGCATCGAACCCGAAGGCCGGCTCAACACGAAGTTGATAACATCTGCTATCCAAAGCAGGCATTCGCTAAATAAAAGCGAGCATCGAACCCGAAGGCCGGCTCAACACGAAGTTGATCTTCTGCTATCCAAAGCAGGCATTCGCTAAATAAAAGCGAGCGTCGAACCCGAAGGTCGGATCAACACGCAGCTGATCTTCTGTTACTCTAAGCAGGCATTCGGTAAATAAAAGCGAGCATCGAACCCGTAGGCCGAATGAATACGCAGCTGATCTTCTGCTAATCTAAGCAGGCATTCACTAAATAAAAAGCAAGCATCGAACCCATAGGCCGACTCAACACGCAGTTGATCTTCTGATAATCAAAGCAGGCATTCGCTAAATAAAAGTGAGCATCGAATTTGGAGGCCGGCTCAACACGAAGTTGATCTTCTGCTATCCAAAGCAGGCATTCACTAAATAAAAGCGAGCATCAAACTCGAAGGTCGGATCAACACGTAGTTGATCTTTTGCTATCCAAAGCAGGCTTTCGCTAAATAAAAGCGAGCATCGAACCCGTAGGCTGGATCAACACGCAGTTGATCTTCTGCTAATCTAAGCAGGCATTCGCTAAATAAAAGCGAGCATCGAACCCGTAGGCGGTATCAATACGCAGTTAATCTTCTTCTATCCAAAGCAGGCATTCGCTAAATAAGAGCGAGCATCGAACCCGTAGGCCGGATCAACATGCAGTTGATCTTCTGTTAATCTAAGCAGGCATTCGCTAAATAAAAGCGAGCATCAAACCCGTATGCCAGATCAACACCCAGTTGATCTTCTGCTAATCTAGGCAGGCATTCGCTAAATAAAAGCGAGCATCAAACCCGTAGGCCGGCTCAACACGAAGTTGAGAAAACATCTAGATGAATCACAAGAAGACTCCACTGGAGAAAAGAGAAACTCAGATAAATAACTCTGACGAGGAGTACACGATAAGATGAATACATCTATCACAAATCTTCTGCCGAGGTCTGAACACCTGTACGGACTTATAAAAACAAAGACCACAACTTGCCACATTCTGAAAACCACGGGGATACAGAAATTGGCCTTCTGCTGAAGATACACCTGAAAGCAAAGAGGTAACAACCTGGCTTATGTTTCAAATACATATGTTTGAAAATGGCGTAATGTTCCATACAAAATGGAAATGCTACGCATTTTGGTAGATGCTATACACGCATGCGGATGCAAAGGAACCGAATCAGCAAAATGCATGCTGGAGATACGAAGACCACCCTGCTGAGCAAATAAAATGACCTTGCTGGGGATAGTTAGTACATACCAGCAAATTGGACTTGAGTTGGGGAAGCAAGCCTCGAATAACTTCCTGAGAGAAATTTCCTGAATAGCAAACGAACCTGTTATGGAAATAGAAAAATCTGCCAGATGGTAATTCTACTCTACTGGAGATTATATCAAATACTGCTGAGGAAGACGCCATGAATGGCCTTCTGGAATACAAACCCTTTGGAGAATAGGTGACCTTACCGGGGAAGAAAGAACCACGCACGGGAACCCGTCCGCGTACTGGAGAATCAACGACTCTGCGGGGGATAACGACCCACCTCCCGAGATTAACCACGTTTTACCAGGGACATCACCCCTGAATAGCTTGCCAGAATATAGCATTCTGGGGAACAGGCCCCTCTGCTGGAGAAACGACGCAAACTACACAGACCTCACTCCAATACTGGGAGTACTCAGCTGGGGAAGAGACGTTTCCCCTCCGACTCCACTGGGGATAATGCAATGACGGAATCAACCTCAACCTCTGCTCGGGGAGATGAGGAATGGACTCATCAATGACAACTTGACCTCTGAGGGGATACAAAATCACCTGCTCAGATTCTGTGGGGATTACTTACTCTGCTGAATAAGCCAATCTTGCACCGTCGAGGAATGAGCGCACGCAGACAACCTGCTGGAGCTAAATGTGTATTGACCAAATACTTAGGAAGATTCCACACCTACCCTGTGGAAAGAAATCCAATCCTGACTCGCCGGATAGTAAGCACATATCTGCAATCTGCGGGGATCAAATGTGTACCGACCGATTGCCAGGTATAAGCATACACACTACCTGCTCACAACTCTACTGAGGATAGAGATACGACTTCAATTGTTGATGATGGACTCTGGTTTGGGAGAATAACCTTACTTGAGTAACTGCCCCAGTGTAGTTCAATTTTCCCCAGTCGAATCTCTAAGGCAAAAAGAAAAGCTTGAAGGTGAGAAAACACTTAGAAGGGGGGGTTGAATAAGGGTTTTGAAATAAATATGGCAATAAAAACACAATGATTTTTATCCTGGTTCGTTGAACTCAACTAATCCAGTCCACCCTATCAAGAGTGATTTGCCTTTCTCCACAAGGACTTAATCCACTATAATCAAACAGATTACAATATCAACCACTAAGAACAACTGTCTTAGTCTTCTCAAGAACTACTGACCAACAACTTGGTATTCTTAAGGAACCTTTACAAATAAATGTAAACTAACAAGTGTGTTTGATGCTTCTAAAAAGCTATATCACAAACTGTGATTTTTACACTTAAGTTTAAGAACAAATAAAACTATTCAACTTTGAATGATTGTATGAGAGTTGAGAATAATTTCAATGAGTTTTTCAATAGATCGTTAGCTTTGAAGAGATGAAGAGAACGTCCTTTTATATTGCTGAAAGTCCAATGCTTGAAGACTGTGCAAGTAGAGTAGCTGTAGCCTTTTGTCTTCACATGACTTTTCCTTTCTCACAAGTAGAATGTTCAGAGAAATGCCTTTTGCCTGAATCCTTATGTCTATCACAAATAAGGAATAGTTCCGTTGGAGAGGACGTTGAGAATAGTACCAAGTCTATTCACATGCTGACATCTTTTCAAACGTAAACAACATCATATTCTCTGATGAGCTTCTGGTTCTTCAGATCAGTTTCAATGAGATTAGAGTTGCAGCAGTAGTGCTTTAGCATGAGTGATCTGATCAGAGCATAACTATTGTTCAAAGCCTGTGTACTTGCAGCGTGAAGTACATTCAGAGTCTTCTGAAATAGTGCTTTAAACTCTTCATACAACATCTTCAGCTACGCTTCAGATGCTTCTACAGCTTCTTCTTTAGAGTCTTCTGCAACTTCTGCTTTAGAGTCTTCTGGCAGCGCTCAGAGTCTTCTGATGGCTTGCATCTGATGCTTCAGAGCTTTGTGTAACTTGCTGTTCAGATGCATTTTGCTTCCATAATGATATTTAATTTAATATCTGAAACACAAAACACTTGAACAAAATTAGAGTATATATTTTCTTAATACAAAATTCCATTAGAGTTATCATCAAAACATAGAGATATAATTAAACACCAATCTGTGTTCTAACAAAGCTTGCCATGAAACGACCTCGAGATGGCTTGTCTCTGAATTTGTAACATGAAAGGACTCGTCCTTGGTTGAATGATGCTGATAAGCTCTGAAGATAGAGAGAGGAACAGTTCCTTCATTTATGTCTTTGCCCCATCCCGTGGGATCTCCGCAACATCTTCCTCGAAAGGAAACCTGAACTTTCTGTACCCTGCCGGTTTGGCATGAACTACCTTAGCACTTTGAGCCTCGAAGAGGTGTTTCATGTTAATTGCCTTCTGGAATAGATTTTGTGCTCTTTAAGGTAATTTTCCCCAACCTCGCGATAACTCTGTCCCTGGTTGGATGACTGGTGAAGCAGTATCCTTGGCAGTGAGAGATTCACCGAATCTTGACTTGATTGCCTCAGATTAACTGACTTTTAAATGGATGACTCCCATGATATGATCATTTGATATAGCTGGACCCAGTTCAGTGGAGTGCATAAACGCTCTACCTCTTATCTTGATCAAAACTTTCCACTGCGGAAACATTCCTGATGTCAAGTGCTTACTTGCAAGTAAAACAAATTGTTCTGCATAACAGATATATTAATGCAATGCATATGACGTTTTGAAATCCAAGTCTATTCACTGGAAAAACAAATTGTGACATATAGTGAACGAATCACTCATCAGAATGTCAACATTAAAACCTGCAAGTTGAGCAGAATCCTTTTAGGAGTCAGTTTCGACGCGATCTTTACCGAAGTATGTTTTCGAAACAACCCTGCTTCAATTAGGAATTTTACAGGTTGTAACGTGGTCAGATTCATGGTTAAGAAAGAAAGGATAAAGGCTCAAAGTTTATTTTAACCCACTCGTTCTCCTTGATGTCCTCCAATCATATGCTCAACTAATTTGACCTAAGCGCTCACCTTTCAAAGGTTAAATGGCAGGAGTGATGGTTCGGGAAACCACGAGTTTTTAAAGTGACAGTCACTCGCTTTTCGTCTTTTGGGTGCCTGGAGTCACACGACTTATTTGTTCGAGGATTTTTCTTTTGTAATCCTTTTCGCTTTTCTGCTTTTTCTGTTTTTTCCCTAACTTTTGCCTGGACTGGCTCTTTTGAGCTTCTTTTGATTTCAAAGTCCAGCGGGATGCCCTAATTTTTGCCTAAGTCGCTTGTTTTCAAGACTCGACTTAGCGGGCTTCTTTCTTTGATTCCCTTTTTTTTAACAAACCGTGTGACGCCGGCTTGTCTGACTTGTTAAAGGGATTTTGACTGTTTCACTCCTTGGTCGGCGATGGATACCCATTGTGGGTTTTTTAGGCACGACCTATAGAGGTGTGATTGACCCTCGAACGGGAACACTCCTTTTTGCAATTTGAACGCACGGTCAAATTAGCTGAGACCTACCCTGCCCCGGGTTAAGATTGAGGGTTTTTTCGTTTTTCAGAAAGAAACTCCTATTACTAGGCTCAAAGGGGTTGACAAGGGATTATCTTCCTTATATCTCCGGTGTTTAGGGATTTGAAACAATGCATGTACATCATCAACAGGTGTTATTCAAAAGCATACAATCAGACGTTTTCGTCTTTCAATTTCGTCATCCTCCCCAGATTCTGCTTAGACAAGCGTTTGATATCAATTAAAAACATAAGTGAACACAAACGGATTTAATCAAAACATGCATATTTATTTCATTATCATTATCAATTGAAAACAATACAGTTTTACAAGTGAGATTTGCATTTAACAAGATAAAACAAAGATTGCTGGCTTCGGGAAACTGGGCTTCCAGATCTTTGACCTGCTGCTGAGCAAGCCATCTTCAAACTCAATCGGATGAAAATTCGACGTGCATCCTCAATCTTCCTCTCTGAAAGGAAATGTACCTCTTGTCGATCAACTGTTTCACCCTGGCTTGAAAGGTCTGGAAATCTTCAGTTGAGTGCCCTATGGATCCTCCATAATATCCGCATTGAACACTGGGATCATATCCAGGAGGGTACGACTCTGACACCGGCTTGAGAGTCTTAGGCTCCACCAATGAGTTCTGAATCAGATGCGGCAGCAGTTGACTGTATGACATCAGAACTGGATGAAGAGGAGCATTCCTCCTTTCCAAATTGTTGTAAGGCCCATTCTGATTTTTGCGCCAAGGGTTTTGCTGCCGAGGAGCATGAGGTTGTTGGCGTTGATTAGGACGTTCTTCCTGCTCAGGCACCTTTGTTCTCAGATTCGTCCCGGGAGCAGGCAATAGCTATGGGCACGGAGATTCAAAAGTCATAAATTGCAAGGCATCCTCTTGACCAGATGCGGCTTTAGGAGAAATAAGAGGAACAACCATCTCTTTTGCAATGATTGGACCAAGACCACCTGGTACACTTACGCCGCCCGACGCAAATTCAACTGCCCTTGAATCAAGTAAATCCTGCACTTTATGCTTAAAAGCTTTGCAGGTCTCAATGTTATGTCCTGGCGCCCCAGAATGGAAATCACAGTGAGCTTTGGTATCATAGCCTAGTGGTAGCTCCCCAGTCAACGGAGACATAGTCCAAAGTTTGACCAACCGAAGTTAAAGCAAGAGTTGCAAGAGCTGAGCATACGTCATAGGGATCTGGTCAATGATCCAGTCAAGCTGTTTCGTCCTCTGAGCATACCTTCTAACCCTGGGATTGTCTCGGGAACCAGAAGATAGCTGTTGGCGGGGAAATTCTGGACTCTCAGATTGTGCAGCAGGTTTTGCAGACATGTATGTATGCAACAGGGAAATTTCCCCCTCGATTCCAGTTCTGGAAGAACAACATGACAATGGAGAACCCCATAGACAAGCAATAGTAGAAACTCCTCATATATAAATGGAAATCCACACAGGCAGCGTACAATCATATCAACTGAGTACAACGAGAAAGGACCTCAACCAACAGGCCTGGTGATGGTCAGTACAACAAGCATAAGAAACAACTACAAAGAGAAAACAAGGTAACCAAGCTGGATGACGAGATCGGAAATCCTCTAGCAACTTCTGCGTCTCGGGGTGATCTGGTCTGGTGAGTAGCCCCTGAATAAGTAACTCTCTTTGTCGGATGGTGTCCTGCAGACCCTCAGCAAAGTCTTCCCAGGCTCCTTCCCCAAAGCACTCCTCGAGCTTACACCTCTTGGAATCGGCTCTCAGCCTGCAATCCTCCAAGTTTGCAATAACTTCATTCAGTCTGTACTCGGTGTCACGCCTGAGCAAGGCCTCTGCTGAAATCTTCTCGTCTTTGGCTCTCAACTGAGTCTTCAATTTGTTGATCTGCAACTTCAACTTATCTTCGCGCTCTTTATTGTTGGACAAGGTGGCATTCCACTGGGCGTTGAACATGGAGATCTCTAAATAGGCTTTATCCAAGTCCTGCTTTTTGGAAGCAAGTGTCGCTTCCGCGAAAATAAGGTGTCGGCAAAACAGAAGAGTCGCCACCTTTCGTTATTTATCCCTCGGAACGGGAAAGGAAACGATCGGAAAAACCTGACGAAAAAAGGGTAAGACAATGTTGTCGCAACCGTTGTCTGGGTTCGGGAGTCGGTTACGCAAGGGGAAGGTATTAGCACCCCTCACGTCCGTCGTACTCGACGGGATCCACGCTTGTTGTGTTTACTGGATGAGTTGGTTTATCTATCTACCTATCAAGGCTGGCTTAAAAAGAAAAGAAAATGACTCGGCAAAGCGTCGCGCTTTATGCCTACGTATTCTCATCAGAGAATGAGAAATCAGAGTCAACGTAGTTCGACCTACGACGGGTTACGGGGAAGGTGGCTCGCCAATACGTCAGTATTGTGCCTACGTACTCTCAACAGATATGAGAGATCAGAGCTTACGTAGTTCGGGATAATACGGATTACGGGAATTCAGATTCATCTGTTTTATCGAGTAGGGTTAAACAGCAGTTCCAGCAGTTAGGGACAAAGCCTATTTGCGTTGGTGTTGAAGTTTAACGACACTCTTTTCTTCAGAAAATCTTCCTTTGAATTATGGGCCCACGGGGCAAAAAGGTTTGAAGTTTGTTTTCTGTCTTTTACGGAAGAAGTGTTTTTTATTGTGTTTGCAATTTCAATCGCACTAAAGACTATGACCTGAGAGTGAATGCGTCGCATGTCACCCGAAGGGTACCATACTAAACATCCAGACTGTTGGAAAGAAGCTCTCCAACAATCCTCTCTCAGATAGCTTAAGGCTCGTAATGTACGAAAGAAATCATTCATGATTACTGTATCTTAAGCTGTTTTGAGATGAGAAGAGAACATGCTCAACTAATGGGGAGACTATCAAGTCATACTGTTGTCATGCCAAGGATTCATCCTATAGTAGAGGTTTGAAACAGGGAACTCCTAGAGGTTATCATGCATAGGTTTCAACCTAAAGTTCTATCATCACTTTCTTATCAAAGGAAATGAGAGTCCTAAGGGATCATGTCAATGATAAACGGAAACAAATAAAGCATCAGCTTAAACAGTAAACAGATATACAGTAAAATGCTTGCAATGCAAGTGAGGGAGGAAATGTGTGTGGGGCAGCAGCCTCCACAAGCTCATCTCAACCTCAAGCCAGAATGAATAACAATAATCATACAGAAGGATAACATGCTATCAAGCAGAATAATAAGCAACTGTAATCATACAGAAGAAAATAAAATGTTGTCAAGCAAGATGAAAACCACATGGGCAAGGGAGCAGGGCTCTACCGAATACCCGCAAGCAAAGCCATACAGTAACAATACAAGCAGAGGGAGCAACTCAACCTCTAGTGCAATCATGCTCCTAGATTAAAGTCAGTCTAGTCATGGACTTATTCTAATGCATCAAGCAAGTCAAACAAGGCACATCAATACAGAAAAACAGACAAGAAAGTAGATCAACAACTCTCTTCCAATTCCAAGCCTCAGCTCTTCTGACAGCAATTCAGTCTTCAGACTTCAATCACCCTTCAAGGCTATCAGCTTCCATGACAAATATCAATTTGCTTCTCCAAGTTTCAACCCTTCAACATAAGTTCAACTTAATCTTCTTCTTCAAGCTTCAGCTTTCCAGTCAACTCCACCCTCAGGCTTTGCTCTTAACCACAAGTGTCAACTTGATTCCTTCAGGCTCTCCAAGCTTCAATGTAAGTATCAACTCATCCTTTATTCCTCAATCCTCAGCTCTACACTCAATCTCAATTGAATCTCCTCTCCATAAGTATCAACTTGGTCTTCAAGCTTCTCAAGCTTCAGCTGCTTTACCAGTCTCAACTTGGTCTTCTTCTCCTACAAGCCTCAGCTTCTCAGAGTAGTCTTTAATCACTTAGAAGTGTCAACTTCATCCTTCAATCTTTAAGCCTCAGCTCTTCATTCAATCTCCATTGGATCTTCAAGTATCAACTTGTTCTTCTTGCTTTTCAAGTTTCAGCTGCAATGGCTATGCTTAAGGAATCATCCTCTTCCACACTCTTCAATGAAGTTCTCATCTTCAAACTCAAGCCTAACATCTTTCAAGATACTCCCATCAGGATACAATTGGTTTAACAGAATGAGAGGAAATGATAAACAACTTACTAACAACCAAAGGAAGCCTGTAAGGGTTCATCATTATGAGATACTGGTTCCCTCAAAGTTCTACTTCCCAGATAAAGCCACTCATCCTTCCAAAGGAGGGATGTGAATATCTGAGAAGGAGTTTTAGTCATTGGTAGGAATGGAAGCACAAGATGCTTTCCATGTTTGTGAAAGAAATCATTCTAACTACAAGGCTCTCCCTATGTCCTATCTCCTACTCTTCATCAGACACCTTCAGGCTCAAACAAATCCAAAGCTCTAAGCACCTTCAAGCAACTTCAAGCATCCTCACCTTGTCTTCAACTTGTCTTCAATCTCAACCAAAGGCAAACCAAGCACAAACCCTAATCTAAGGGAACTAGAGAAGTTAAACTAGTTGAATTAGTAAGTTAGGATCACCTAAAACCTAGTACTAAAGTTAGTCCTAACTAAAATACTAAAATCAATTGTAAAATCCTACAAAAATTACTATGGGAACCTAGGTCAATCATGACTCTACCACATTAATTTCAAAGATCAAATCATCAAATTAGACCTAGAACTAAATTCTACACTACAAGGTATCAAACCTAAAACCCTAAAAGGAAGCACCTAAATATCAATCTAGAAAGCACACCTATTTTCATCACAAAAATGTGAGAAAACTTCTATGGGATCATACATGTCTACCCTAATCACACACAAAATATTAGGCTCAAAATCATCATCATGAGATCACACAAAAATCCACAAAAATATGCATCAAACATAATTATTTTAATATCAATTAAAATGTAAAATTCCTATTAATTCATAAAATACATGAAATGAAAATATTTTTTCTCTAAAAAATAATAGACTCAATCATGAGTAAGATGCAAAAAGAATGGGTTTAATTGGATTAATTTTCAATTAATTATGATTTTTACAAGAACCATAAATAAAATGGGAAAAATAAAGAAAATCCAATTAAAAGACTAAACACACGGTGCAAATAGAAATCAGACTCAGTTAAAAATCTGGGTTGGGCCATCAGGGGGTGTGAATAGCGCCTAACTCACTAAGCCCAAAACCAGCTAGTAAGTGAAACGCATCGTTTCACTTACTCAGATCCTTCACAAATCAACTTTAAAACGTGGCCATTGGATCAGCTCCCAGTCAAAGGTCAAAACAAGATCTGATGGTCCCAGAGTCATCTTCTCCATTCAAACCTCTGCAATTTCGCGCCCAGCTCCGGCCACCGTCGGTGGAGCTCCGATCATCTTCCTCAACCCTAATTCTCCCTAGAGGCCTCCAATCCAAGAGGTCAAAACATGAATCTTATCCCAAATCTTGCCACGAACTCAACCATACCCATAGTTTCTTCTGAAACCTCAAGATTCACCATCTCCCAATCTCAATCGAAAATGGTGATTCACCTAATTTGTCTCTAATTCCTCAATTAACTATCTGAAATCCATCCTACACCATTCTACAATCAATCTAACACCTTAATTCAATCTAATTCTACCTAAATCATGCTATAGGAAGAAAGGTACCAACCTGAAAATCTTGGTTGAACAGATGCACTAATCCTCCACTTCAAGCTCTACAATCTTGCAGACACGATCAATGAACCTTCCTCTTGCTTCTGTATGCAAAGGAACCAATGGAAAGTGCTTGAATCTTGAAACCCGATGGTGAGTTGCAGGTGCTGAAAATCACTTGCTCATACACGATCTAGCCACCAATTCTTCTTGGAAATGATCTGGAATCACTCCTTGACATCCATGGAAGAAGTATCAATCAAGAAAATGAATGGAAATTGAGGAATTTGGTGAAACCGAATTCAATTGCAATCCAAGAAAACTCAATCTCAAGCTATGCTCAATCCTTCAATGATCATCAACCTCTTCAAGGGATCCACTCTACTCCTTATATAGATGAAGTTTGGATGGTCTAGAATCCTCTAGATCCTTCCAATGAGATTTTCCACTTCTCATGTCATGAGATTTCCAATCATGTATCATGACATGTACAATCCTTGCAAACAGCTTGGAATTCATCCCAATCTCTTTCAATTTCTCCCCTAGTGAGATATTAGAGGTGTTTAGCTTGCAAAAAGCCTTGCTCATGCCTTGATTTTGAGTTTTGCAAGTGTTGCTTAATATGCAAGTAAGTGCTTTTCAAAGCAAGTCCACAATTTAGACCTCAAATCAAAAATGTGGCTAAACCAATGTTCTTAGAATATTTTCTAGAGTCAAAATGATATATTACATGCCATGGTTTGGATGTGTAGGTTGAAAATATCAATTTCCAACTTTGATTTATTTAACTTATGCCCTCATTTTAGGTCATTTTTGCAACTTTGAGCTACAAGCCTTTCCATCATCTCATGACCTCCTTACTAGTTTTAAAACATCATTTTGAGCAAGTTTTATGTTGAAGATTTGTCCATTTGAAGCTTGGAAATATGAGTTATGGCCTTATGGTTGAAATGACCTGTAATCTCCAAATGACCAAAATGCCCTTGACTTGTCAAAGCCATAACTTGAGTTCTACAAATCCTATCAAGGACTTCTAGTACTCTCTAGAAAGCTAAGAAGATAAGGAACAACATTTATGTTGACCAAAAGTTCATAGGAATCATCCTTCTTGGGCAAAGGTTTGATGCAAGTTGGGTAACTTTCAAGGCCCCAGATTCACATGCCTCAGATGACCTGTAACTTGTCAAAGTCATAACTTGAGTTCTATAAATCCTATCAAGGACTTCTAGTACTAAAATTAAAGCTAAGAACAAGCTCTACAACATTCATGTTGGGGGTAAGATGAGATGACAATCACATCTTGAGCTAAACTGCCTTGAAGATAGGGGTCAAACTAGGGGATTTTACACTGTCAAGCCTTAGAAACCCTAGTTTGAAACTTCTCAAACTCTTCAATCATGACGAGTTGACCTTGGAATCATCCTTATGGCATCTCAATGCATCAATCCATGATCACATGGCCCTTGAATTAGGTCTCAACCTTCTCCAAATCATCAGTTGACTCAGGGTTGACCCAATCAAACCCTAATTACACCACTCATGGCTGAGGCTTCTTAATCTTGCACAATGACCTGTCTAGGCTTCATGATGGCTTTCAAGACATCTCATAAGCTTTCTCAAGGCTTCAAGTCTACATTCATGGCTTCAGAATCATCTGAGGAGCTCCCACAACTCTCAAGTTAGGAGGCACACTCTCTTGGTTTCAACCACTCTCTCTGAGGATCTTTGAACTTCTCTGACAAGGATATCAACCCTTGAACACTTGAATAGCCTGCCTAGCTAGCTTCAAACTCTTGTATAGCTCTTGATTGGTAGTCATACCTCTTGATCTCCTGCACACATGTCAATGAAATGCAAATGATAATGCTAATGTGAATGAAATGCAACATAAGCTAGGTAAAGAAAAGTTGGTCAAATTTTGGGGTGCAACAGCTGCCCCTATTCAAACGGCTTGAATCTGACTGGGTGAGAAGCGACCGACTCTCAACCGATCGATGTGCGAGACGGTTGAATACCAACAAACCCGGAAATTTGCCAACTGCACAAGTACACGGTACTCTGATGGGAACAAATCTTCGAAAACTGAAACATTAGATGCACGACGACTAGCTGGGGAATTGGTCACACGGTAACCGGTAATACATGGTCGATCATGCTGTCAGACATCAAGATTCCTCGGGACTCATCAGGTCAACAATCAAGTTAACCACGCCATCGGGCATTCAAAGAGAACTTTCGGGCATCAGCCGGACTTCATCAGTAAGTCGGGAATAGAATTCTCGGTCAATCATGAACCCGTTGGGGATATCCAACTTCTACCATCAGGCACTCTGCTTCAGCTGAGAGAACTGCTTCGTCAATACGGTTGGACTTCAATCATTAAGTCTTCAGGGGGAGTTTCAACTTCGCTGTTCGGGAACCTGCTGAGGATGACGCATCTCCGCTGGGGATTCTGGAGAACTATCAAGTGACTCTGCTTCGGGGATCCAGGAATCATTCTGGGTGAATCATCTTAGCTGAGGAAATCAAGAATCATCTTGAGCAAATAACTCCGCGGGGACTTCAAGAATCATCCTGAACCAATAACTCTGCTGGAGATTTCAGGAATCATCTTGAGCAAACGTTCTGCAGGAGACTCTAAGCATCAACTTGAGCAAACAACTCTGGCGACTTCACTGGGGATTTCAAGAATCATCTTGGGCAAACGACTTTGCTGGGGAATTCAAGAATCATCTTGAGCAAGAGACTCTGCGGAGGAACACCTGCAAAACAAGAACGGTAACGACCTAACTCATGTTTAGTATGCATATGCTTTGACAATGGCGCAATGCTCCACACAGTGGAAATGCTATGCGTTTATGATAAATGCTATGCAATCATGCAAAATGCCGCGATCCCGTCAGCAAAATAAATGTCGACGAGAGAATCTTCCTATCAAGGAGAAAGAACCACTCTGGTGGAGGAAGAAATCATCCTGCCAAGGAGAAGGAGTCACGCTAATCTCCATCGGGCTCCGCACGGGGAAGCAAACTTCAGTTGACTGCTGCAGGGGAACGAAGCTCTACGAGAACCTGGACCTGCTGAGGAGAGCGATGTCAATCGCGGACATAAACTGCACGGCTTTCACAGCCACTTCCCTGGAGATAACGACTCCGACGGGGAAATACGGCATCAGCTCTTCAGCACTCTACTAGGAAAACCAATCATGGCCTGACTGCTTCCAAGGACTCGGCTCTCTTGGGGTTCTGCAAACTTGGCCGGGGAAGAAGGAATCCTCCTGCTTACAGGGGGAGTACGACTCTGTGGGGAATCTCAATTCCGCTGGAGACTTCAGTCTGGAATTATCAATTGCTGCACACTTCAGTATGGCTTAGCTGGGGAGATGACGTTCCTTCAGGATACATCTGATTGGGGAGAGTCTTCTCTGCCTGGGGGGACACCTCAATGCCTTACGATCTCATGTTCAGACTCTGCGGGGAGAGACTGCTGAACTTTGCTGGAGAAGAAGGAATCATCCTGCCTGGGGACGCATACGGCGTACTGCGTAGAATATGCTACACCTGCACCAACACAAACAAACAGACAAGATACCCTTCTCAAAGGGAACTATCAAGGTTATCATCTTGTGACAATGTTCGAGTAATTCATTGTTTCGACAATCAGCGGCCTAGGCCAGTAAGTTTATGTATGCGCATTTTGTCAAAAACATCGGCGTTCTTTTTCGCAAACAAAACAGATAATGCTAAACGAACAAGCATAATTGCTGAATAGTATACATTTTTATTGATAACGAACCCCTGAGTGGGTAAAAATGTTTTACAACAGAGGCAAGCTCCTGGAATGAGGAAGCCGCGCAAAAATAAAACATAAATATACATCAGTATATACAAATGTCGACAACGAGGCGTAGACGAACACCATGAGTTGATCCCTCTATGACCCACTCGACTTCGATACTTCTCCGACGCTTCAGCTTCAGAAGAGATTGATTCAGATAAACGGCCCTCAGGTCTTCCAAACCACTAAACAAATACAGTCCATACGCGGAACGCAGTCATTTGCTTTTTCAAATCCCTAACTTTTGCATGAACCGCCCTTGGCGGGTTTTCAGTTCACCGGGATACCCTTTTTTGCCAAAGTCGCCCATCTGGGTTTTCAACTTTGCGGGTGTACGTTTTTCAATTTGTATCCCTAATTTTTGCCCGAACCTTTTTCCTTTTTTATGGTTCGCCAGGATGCCCCATTTTTGCCTGGATGCTCTTTTTTCTTTCCAGCGGGTCATTTTTAAGCAAAGTATTTTTTAACTGCGTCCGCGTTCACCGGGGATGCAAAATCTTCACCATCCATCATGGATAACAACAGAGCTCCTCCCGAGAAGACCTTGCTGACGACGTACGGACCTTCATAATTGGGAGTCCACTTGCCCCGGTGATCTGAGTGTGGAGGAAGAATCTTCTTCAGGACGAGATCACCCGTCTGAAAGCTTCTAGGATGCACCTTCTTATCATAAGCTTTCTTCATTCGGCTTTGGTACAGACGACCATGCGCAATCGATGCTAACCTCTTCTCGTCCATCAGGCTGAGTTGGTTCAGTCGGTTCTTAATCCATTATGCCTCGTCGAGTTTCACGTCAACCAAAACTCGCAAAGAAGGGATTTCCACTTCTAACGGTAGGACAACTTCCATACCATACACTAAGGAGAAAGGAGTTGCCCCAGTCGACGTACGTACCGTTGTACGATAACCGTGTAGTGCAAATAGCAACATCTCGTGCCAATCTTTGTAGGTCACAACCATCTTCTGAACAATCTTCTTGATGTTCTTATTGGCCGCTTCAACGGCGCCATTCATCTTCGGCCGGTAAGGAGATGAGTTGTGGTGTTCAATCTTGAAACTCTGGCACAACTCCTTCATCATCTTGTTATTCAGATTCAAACCATTATCGGTAATGATCCGCTCGAGAATTCCGTAACGACAGATGATATCCCTCTTTATGAATCTAGCCACCACCTGCTTGGTCACATTAGCATATGAGGCTGCCTCCACCCACTTGGTGAAGTAGTCGATAGCTACTAGAATGAAGCGATGACCGTTAGATGCAGTGGTCTCGATCTTGCCTATCATGTCGATGCCCCACATGGAGAACGGCCACGGGGAGGACATGACATTCAACGGGAACGGCGGCACATGAACTTTATCAGCATAAATCTGACATTTATGACATCTCTTCGCGAATTTAAAGCAATCTGATTCCATCGTCAGCCAGTAGTATCCTGCTCTCAGGATCTTTCTTGTCATAGCATGCCCACCGGCGTGCATACCAAATGTGCCTTCATGGACCTCTTCCATGAGCATACTCGCCTCTTTCTCATCTACACATCTGAGTAGCACAAGATCGTGATTTTTTTTATACAACACTCCATCAGGATTGAGGTAAAAATTTCCATAAAGCCTCCTCAGAGTCTTCTTATCCTGGGTTGACGCTCCCGCAGGATATTCCTTGGTCATAAGGAAGGTTTGGATATCATGGAACCATGGCTTGCCGTCGGAAGCTTCCTCGATTGCAAAGACGAATGCAGGTCTATCAAGACGAGAAAGGACAATTCTTGGAGCTTCATTCCAAAAATTGACTTTATACATCGAAGCCAACGTGGCTAAGGCATCAACCATCTGATTTTCTGCTCTGGGCACATGATGGAGTTCCACTCGATCAAAGAACGGAAGTAGCCTTCTGGCATAGTTCATGTACGGCACCAAATTCGATTGACGAGTCTCCCACTCCCCTTTAATCCGGTTGATCACAAGCGCCGAGTCACCATATACGTCTAGGTTCTTGATTCTCAAATCAATCGCTTCCTCTAGACCCATGATGCATGCTTCGTACTCCGCTTCGTTATTGGTGACTGGAAACATCAGTCTTGTAGTGAACGGGATGTGGGATCCGTGGGGAGTCGTGATGATCACCCCAATGCCACTTCCGTAAGAATTAACCGCCCCGTCAAATATCAATTTCCACTGGGATTTCCTATCTGGCCCCTCGTCGGGCAACGACTCATCGCAATCTTTCGCTTTAAGAAACATGATATCCTCATCAGGGAATTCAAATTTCATCGGCTGGTAATTCTCGATCGGCTGTTCGGCAAGGTATTCAGACAATACGCTTCCCTTGATGGCCTTCTGGGAAACGTACTGAATATCATATTCTGTCAACACCATTTGCCATCTGGAAATCCTGCCCGAAAGCGCTTGCTTCTCGAAGACGTACTTGATCGGATCCATCTTCGAAATTAGCATGGTGGTGTGATTGAGCATGTACTGTCGTAAACGTTTGGCAGCCCAGGCTAGTGCACAACATGTTTTCTCCAGCATCGAGTAACGAGATTCACAGTCTGTGAATTTTTTTACTCAAGTAGTAAATGGCATGCTCCTTTCTGCCCGTCTTGTCGTGCTGACCGAGAACACACCCCATACTATTCTCAAGAACTGTCAAGTACATGATTAGAGGCCGCCCGGCCACTGGGGGTATCAAGATTGGAGGTTCCTGCAGATACTGTTTTATCTTGTCGAATGCCTTCTGGCAATCCTCATTCTAGATAATCGCCTGATCTTTCTTTAACAGTTTGAACATCGGTTCACACGTGGCCGTGAGCTGAGAGATAAACCTTGCAATGTAGTTTATTTTGCCTAGGAAACTACGAACTTCTTTTTCTGTTTTTGGCACTGGCATTTCTTGTATCGCTTTAATCTTCGCAGGATCAACCTCGATGCCTCTTTCGCTCACGATAAACCCCAGTAACTTTCCGGACCGTACTCCGAAAGTACACTTGTTAGGATTCAGCCTCAACCTGAACTTCCTAAGCCTCTCAAAAAGCTTCAGCAAATTGACCAGATGTCCCTCCTCCATTTGGGACTTCGCAATCATGTCATTAACATAGACCTCAATCTCATGATGAATCATGTCATGAAACAAAGTAACCATTGCTCGTTGGTAAGTAGCCCCTGCGTTCTTCAGACCGAAAGGCATTACCTTATAGCAAAATGTTCCCCAAGGTGTGTTGCACCCCAAAATTTGCTCAACCTACTTCACTTGGTTTATGTTTCAATTACATTAGCATTTGCATATGGAGTCATGTACATAGTCTAATCATCTGCATAGCATAGCATAGCAAATCATCCAACAAGGGACCAAGTACTATCCTCATCTCTGTGAGCCTATCAAGAGGTTATTATTCAAATTCAAGCATATCCAAGTCATCAGAAAGAAATTAAAGTCTAAAGAAGTCAGTGGATCAAGCAGTGGATCTCTCTCCTATCTTGAGTATATTTGAAGATCATCAAGGAAGTTGTGAGCTGTGAATTGAGCATGGAGGATATATAGACATCATAGAGGACATAGAGAGTCATTTTGAAAGGGAGACAAGTCATTGATGTGGTCACCAGAGCTGCAGTTGAAGACAGTCAACTAGGGTTTCATCTGGGTCAACCCTAGGTCAAATGACTGATTGAAGGGCATCAAGGCCTATTTGAGAGATGTGGGGTTCATCATTTGACATGTAGAGAAGGATGTGGTGTTGTGCCAAGAATAAATCAAGAGAAATCAAGAAGAAGAGGAGTTTCTAAATTAGGGTTTCTGTGTAAAATCCCCTGAGTTAGGTCAAACTTCCAAGCAAGATAAGTCAAAATGAAAGCTTCAAATGGATCCTTGGCCAACATGAAACTTGTAGAGGATCTCAAGACCTTTAATTTGAGTGGTGGAAGACATTAAGTAGATTTATAGAACTCAAGTTATGGTCCTTGCAAGTTACAGGTCATCTGAGGTATCTGAAATTTTGTCTGTGAAAGTTACTTGTCTTCAAGCAACATTTACCCCTCAAGGAGATTTCAAATGAATTTCTGGTCAACATAAGAGTTGTTTCTCATTGTCTTAGATTTCTAGAAAGGTATGGTATGCCTTCATATGATTTGTGGAACTCTACTTATGGTCTTGGCAAGCAAAGGGTATTTTGGTCATTTGAGAATTACAGGTCATTTCAAGCCTATGCCCAAAACTCATATAAGGAAGCTTCAAATGGAAAACTTCACAACATCAAACTTGCTCCAAATGACATTTTGAGTCTAGGAAAATGATCATGAAAGTTTGGAAAGGCTCATAGCTCAAGGTTTCAAGTTTGGTCATTTAAAAAGGGAATTTAATGAATAAAAGTGACCTAAAATTGAGATTTTTCATAATTTGGCCAAATGGGATGAAATTATAGGTCATTTTGATTGGAAAAAATGTTTTAAGAACATTGGCAAAAGTAGATTTTTGAGTTTGGTTCAAACTTTGGAAGTTATGCTTGGTTACTTATGTATGAAGTTAACATATCCAAAATTCAAGGAAAGTGTGCACAAGAAGTTTCTACAAAGTTCTAGAGCTTTCTAATTTCATCTATATATTGAATTGAGAGGTTTCATTCAAGGGTTGGTGATTCATTTTGATCATAACACATAGTTTCATCTCATTCTTCAATTGTGCAAAACCATTTCAATCTCTTTGATTCTTCATCAATCCTTCAATTTCATGATCTAAACTCACTCAAGAATCATTCCTGAGTTCATTGCAAGCAAGATTTGGAGAGGAAATCACAAGAATTGTGCCACACCAAGTGCATCATCCAAATTGCAAAAGGAAGTGGTTATGGCAATCCAAGGAGTTTAAACAAGAAATATTGCATACAGAATCAAGGATCAAGTGTGTTGATCAAATCCAGATCATTGCAAGCTTTGGATCTAAAGAATTCCCCACCTGTTTTCATCATTTACACCAGGTTAGTTTTCCTTTCGAATTGGCTAGATTAGTTAGCATGTTAGAGAATTATTAGGTTAGAATGGTTAGGATTAGTTAGATGATCATTTCTGTTGAGTTTGAAGACAATTCATGGAGGTTGCCATTGGTGCACCAAATCTGTTAGGGCTTAGAACTCCTAGGTTAGGGCTTGATAATATTGGTTAGATAGCTTAAAATGATCAGCATGGCGTGTAGATTATGTTAGGGTAAGAATTAGCAAGAATTGGAATGTTTGATCAGCATGGCGTGGAGTCAATACTTTCTACCTATCGGGTTTGAATTTTGATTGAGTTTTAGAGGAAGATAATGCCATGGCTGTGCAGAGGGAAGGATGTAGATCATTTTTGATCTTTACATCGTGAGATTTCATGGAGGTACGAGGGAGAACAGAGAGGTGGAAGGTTCGCGCATGGAGAGGTTTTTCTGAAACCTAGGGTTTCCAAGGAGGAAGATGATCTTTTGATCGTTGGATCATCCTAATTTGGTTGACTGAGTAACCCATCCGATGGCCACGATTCAAAACAAATTTGGAGGGAGGACTGGCTGTGAAACGCATCGTTTCACTTAAAGCCTCAGACTGGGCTTAGGTTGCCCCTGCTTTCCACACCCCCTAGTTGCCAGGCCCAATGAGAATGAACTGAGTTTCTTGCTAATTGCACCGTTTACCCTCTTTTTTATTTTTTGTTGTGTTTTCTGATACGCTGGGCCTAGACGCGCTTTGCTATGCGCGCCCCCCAGTCTGGGCCCATCCTCTTTTTTGAACTGAATTAAATGCTGACTGCACCCCCTAACCCAATTAATTCATTTTAATTTTACTTAATTCTTTTAATTCTTCAAAAATTCATAACAAATGGAAAATTGCATATTTTTAATTGGTTGTTTTTGCATCCTTTTCATATTTTTGTTAAGAAAATTATCATATAAAAAAATTAGCATTTCATTTTATTTTTGTATTTTTAGTATATTTTTCTTTTAAATAGCTTTTTAAGTGGTTTAATTTGATGCATGATATTGTTGATTTTGGTTTGGTTAGATACTTTAACATTTTGGATCCATTCTTTTTAGGTTGATTAGCTTAGAACTCTAGCTTGTATATAAAATTTAATTCATGATTTTAGGATTTAATTTTAGATGATTAGTTTAGGTGTGATTAGAAGAACCAAAACTAGGGTTTAGATATAACATAGGTGTAGCAAATCAATTCTTTTAGGAGTTGTAGTTGGGGTATGGGACTATAGGGATTATGGGTAGATAATAGATCCCTCAGAAACTACTAGGTTTCCCCTATTCTACTATTACTATTAGTATATTGCTTGTGCTTGCTTGACTGCGTGGTGTGCCCTCTCTAGGGTTATTATTTGTCTGTATGGGGTATTGGGCTTGTTTGGGGCTTGGGGGTTGAGCTGAAGACTGTGCTGATGAAGCCCATTGGAGGTCAAAGAGATTGAAGACCAACTTCCAGAGTTGATGGAGAGCATCTTGCTAGCAGCTGCTGAAGGTTATAGGATCTAGGAGTTAGGCAGAGTTCTAGAGTAGAAAGCTTGATTCACAAACATGGAAGGTCTCTCTTGCCTCCATCCCTCTCTATGATGCAGAGTCTCTCTAAGACATTCACCCCCTTCCTTTGGAAGGCTTGGTGATAGTGTCTAAGAGATAGAACTCTTGAGAGAAATATTCTATGTGTTGTCAGCAGTCTGTTTGCCACCTTTGGTGGTCAACTAATTGCTTAACACCCCAGTTCATTCTTATGATTGATTCCTCAGCTTGGAGATTGAGACTTGAAGAAAAGCTATGGCAGACTGATGATAGAGACCTTGACTGAAGGCTTGAAGATTGAAGACAGAGACCTTGCTTGAGGGTTGTGAAGATCAAGATTGATGCATGCTTGAAGCTTGTAGATGTCTGGAGATGACTTGAAGACAGATGTTGATGCAGAGCTGCTTTTGCTGTTTATTTTTGCTGTTTATAATTCTTGTTGTATTGATTGAATTTCCCTGACTGTATTGCTTGCTGTTTAACCTGTTAGGTTGAAAGTGAACCTTGTTCACTTTTGCCTGTTGTTTTCTAGGTTTGAGGTTGAGTGGGACTCCCTTGCCTCGCTTGTATTGCTGCATCCATGCATTTTACTGCTTTATTGTATATATGCTTTTGTTTCTGTTTCCGTCTATTCCCTTAGGATCTCTGTTTCTCTCTGTGCAAGAGAGTAACATGATAGACATTAGGTCTTAACCCATGCATGATAACAGTAGGATAGTTTGATTCCCTTCGCAACCATAGGATAGAGTTCTGTCTATTCTGTCTCAAAACAAACAGAAAAACCCAATAAATATTTCAAACACGATAAAAGACACTTCTTCCATAAAAGAATGTGAACTCATCAAAACGTCAATTTTGTCCGCTTGGACCAGTAATCAGAAAAACCCTTTTTCAGAAGGAATAAAAACAATCAAGACAGACTTGTGTCGTACGTGGCCCGAACTACGTTTGCTCTGATCTTTCATGCTGTATGAAAGTACGTAGGCATAAGATGCGATATCCTAGCGAGCAACCTTCCCCTCCTTTCCCGTAGGTAGGCGAACTGCGTTGACTCTGATTTCTCGTTCCAGACGGGAATACGTAGGCATAAAGTGCGATACTTTGCCGAGTCATTTTCTTTTCTTTTAACCCTTAACCCTTAGTTTAGATAGAATAACAATCCATACCCGAAAACAAGCATGGATCCCGTCGAGTACGACGGACGTGAGGGGTGCGAATACCTTCCCCTTGCGTAACCGACTCCCGAATCCAGGATTTGGTTGCGATGACCATTCCTTTCCCGTCTTTGCGGTAGGTTTACTATGAGCGTTTCCTTTCCCTCCGTTGGGATAAATAATGCACGGTGGCGACTCTTCTGTTCAGCCAGTGCCGATTTTCGCAGTAGCGACAGCTGGCGACTCTGCTGGGGATCCAACGTCCCCTGACTGCTAAGGACTGCGATAGTTCCTTATGCATTTGGGATCCAACGTCCCTTAAGCGAGTCAATCCTAGCGCTTATTTTTCCGTCGAGGATTTTGTATGGATTTATATTTCTGTCATTTATTTTCAGCATTATATTATTGTTATTATTGTTGTATTGGGGTGTGACGGGTGTTCTATGATTGAGAGATAAGCCGGACCTGGGCTTGAGTGCACCTAGAATTAGAGTGGAAATTAGTGGGCGCGCACGTGCTTTGCATGTCCTAGTGTCCCACGAAATCCACACTCAGACGAGGTTCTTCTGGTTGGCCTCCTGTCCTGCCCTTTGGGTGGCTCGGGTTGCTGGTTAGTTGGATTGTCGACTCTGGGAACCGATCATTTGGAAGTTGGCTAAGTGAGGCCTCTTTAGGATTTGATGATGCCACTCCTTCTGGGAATCGTATCATCAACCCTGAAAGTCTGTGACGCCGACAACCGCATAGGATGCCATACTTTTGTCAGTTGCTAGGACATCCACCTGTGAGAGGGTTTGGGGTTATGCAGGTAACTAGACTTTCAGATACCGGTTATTTCTTGATCTGAGATCCTGAGTATTTATGGACAGTTGTGAGGTATATCAGAGACCAGTCAGAGTTATGATTTGAGGTCTGTCAGAGACCAGTTGGAGTTATGTTATGGGGTCTATCAGAGACCAGTGTTGGAGCTTTATATGGGGTCTATCTGAGACCAGTGTTTGAGGAATTCTGGAGGGTCTATCTGAGACTTGTTGATATGGTTCAGGCTTCTCAGCTATGGCGTTTGGTCCCTGTTGCATGTTACTTGCATTGCATTGTTTGCATGATCATTATCATTGCATCCCATTAACGTGTGTCTGTGCTGCAGGTGCATTTGCATATTCCCTGGTTCTAGTGTTCGGACTTCTGAGTATTGATCATGGCTGGTTTGAGGATGAAAGTTGCCTATAAGCTACCTATCCCTGATATTACTCCCCTCCTGGGTCTGATCTCTCTTGCTGATGAGGATGTCCGTAGAAGTTTCAGGCAGAGTTATGGACGGTTGTTGAGATTGGTTCGCAGACCAACTGATGATGAACTGAATGGGCTGTACACGCTGATGCAATTCTATGACCCGACTTTGAGGTGTTTCACATTTGCTGACTTTATTTTGGGGCCTACCATCGAGGAGTATGTAGAGTTTACTGAGCTGCCGGTACAGAATAAAGTTCCTTTTATTCACTCTGCCGCTGAGCCCAAGTTGGAGGATTTAGCTAAGGCCTTGCACATGAATGCTTCTGAGTTGTTGATGACTTCTTGGCGAGGGGTTCCAGGTTTCTCTCTCCAGTTTCTGGTTGGTAAGGCTCAAGAATACGCCAAGAATGGATGTTGGGTGGTCTTTAACGCTGTTTTGGCTCTATGCATTTATGGGATAGTGTTGTTTCCCAATTTCCCGAACTTCGTGGACATGGATGCATTTCATTTGTTTGCTGCTGGCAACCCGGTACCAACATTGATCGGGGACTTCTACCATTCGATGCACTACAGGAATGAGAACAGGAGAGGCAATAATGTATCTTGTTGTGTGCCTTTGCTGTACATGTGGTTTAAGAGCCATTTTCCCCTGAAGGGACCTTTTGTGGATAATGCAACTACAGCTGACTGGCCAGAGCGCATGACGAGACTATCTACCAAAGACATTGAGTGGTTTGACCGAGACTTGTTGGGGTCTGAGCTTATTTTCAGTTGTTCTGGGTACCCTAATGTTCCGTTGATAGGAAGAAAAAGGTGTATCAATTACAACCCATCTCTGTTTATTCGCCAGTTCGGATATGCGTTGAAGAACTCACCTAAGAAAGAAGAAGTGCAGGAATCTCTGTACTTCACCGGTGATCTGAATGGAGAGTTACTAGCCAAGCTTCAGCACGCATGGATGCGTATTAACAGAAGAGGGAAGCCACTGTTAGGGAAGAATGATTGTCAGGCTTATGCACCCTACAAAGTTTGGATCCAAGAGAGAGCAAGACAGTTGCGGATGCCATTTCCAGATGCACCAGTCCCTGTTCATATTCCGGTGGAAGAACCAACTACTGTTACTAGGGAGGCCTACGAGCAAGTTGTAAAAGAAAAAGAAGCCTTGATGAAGATCAATGAAGGGTTAGAAAAGGAACTGGCTCAGATGCATAGCGAGAAAAACAAGGCTGTGCATGCTTTCCAACAGCAGATCGAGCTAGTAAACAGGCTAGGTGCTGAGTTGACTGAAGAGAAAAAGAAGCGTGAACGTCTGGGTAAAGAGTTCAGAAGCTCCCATGACATGTTGGAATCCAAAAAGAAAGCACTCGACGCCGCCCACCGAGAAATCTTTTCTTGTAACAAGACGTGGAATGCTACGCTAACCAACAACAAAAAGAGGGAAGATAAATTGAAGCAGCAAATTTCTGAACTCGAAGAGCAGTTGAAGGCTAGCATTAAGAAGTACGAAGAAGAGGTGATGACCAGATATAGTCTCCAAAATGCATTGAACAAGGCCATCGAAGGCAGGAACGAAGTTGTGTCTCAGAAGCGGAAGCTAGAGGATCGCTTCGGAGAAGGGGCATGGGAGGAAACCGCTGGTGACGTGCGACGTGTTCTCAAGCGGAGAAATCAGCTTGTCGAGGGTCTGCTTACCCGACCAAGTCATCCAGAGACTAAGAAGTTACTAGAGGAGTACCAGGCTTATGAGTGTACTTGACTGTTGCATGTATTAACTTGTATGCTTTATTTGCATTAGCGCTGACCATCACCAGGATTGTTGGTTGAGGTCATGCCTTCTTATTGTACTCAATGATATTGTATTCTTGGCTTAATGGATTTCTCTGCAATATATGAGGCTTTCTATGATTCGGCTCCGATCACCGTATTGCTAGCACTGTCACTGCACTGGCACACTCGCACTAGAATCGGGGAATGACATTCCCTAATGCATAGACACACATTGCATTGCATTCATATTCATATTGCATTATAGGTGATTATTGGATGGTATCTTATTTCCTTGCACTGTACCAGGTCTTTTCAGGATTGAAGACCAGCGCCCGCACTAATACTCCACTCGCACCAACTGCCGAAGAATCATGGATCAAATGCAGAACAAAATGCAAGACATGCGTGAGAAGCTGGCGCTCTTCATGCAGACAATGGAGACTATTGCGAAAGGACAGGAGAATTTGCAAGCTTTGGTGCAGCCTCTGTTGGTCAGAAATGCTGGGCACGGGAATGAGGATCATCAGTCTGTGCGAGTCGACACTATTCATGGGGATGGTACTCCCACACCAGTGGCTCCACCTGTAGTCAACATACCTGCTGGTAATGTCAATAACGGCGCTGCTGCTGGGAACGGTAACGTTGGAATTGGGAACGAGACTATCGTTAACAATGTTGGGCTTGGAGATGTTAACCTGGGTGATAATATGGGAGGCAATGGCTTCGGTAATGCTGGATTCGGGTTCAATGACCAGGGGTTTGATAATACTGGGAAGTACGACTTCAATGCTCAAGGCTTCGGGCAGGACGGATATGGTGTGACTAATCAGGGTTATGGCGGATTCGGAAATGGAAACGGCGCTGGGCTGATGACTTTTGGACCTGTTGGGGTCGCTCCGGGGTACGGCAACAGGGGGCGAGGCCCGGTCATGAATCAAATTAGAGCTGGCCGTAACAATGGATACGATGGATATGGAGCTGGGAATGGTAACTGGCAGGAAGATCAGCAAGAGGACGCTTTCTCCGGTGGAGGTTTCGAAGGGCCGATGGATGACTCTCAGAGGATCAGGATGCTCGAGGAGCAGATGAAGGGGGTCGTAAATCAAAGTGATGTTGGCTTAGATATGTCAACAATGGGTCTGGTGCCTGGCCTGAGGGTGCCAATCAAATTCAAAGCTCCCACATTTGACAAGTATAAGGGGGACACCTGCCCAAAGGTGCACGTGCGGTCATATTACAGAAAGATGTCTGCGTATTCTAACGATGAGAGGATGCTAATGCATTTCTTTCAAGATAGCTTGTCTGGTCCTTCCCTCGAGTGGTATATAGGATTGGAACCAACTCATATAAAGACATGGAAGCAGCTGGCTGAAGCATTTGTAGCTCACTATAAGTATAACAGCGACTTGGCGCCCAACCGGGTCCAATTGCAGGGGTTGTCCCAGAAGAAGGGTGAGAGCTTCAAAGAGTATGCGCAGAGATGGCGCGACATGGCTGCTAGAGTTCATCCCCCTTTGGAGGACAAGGAAATGAATGACATGTTCATAGGAACATTCACCGGCATGTTTTATGACAAGTTGTTTCACACTTCTTTGGGCAGTTTCTCAGACTTAATTCTGATGGGAGAAAAGATTGAAAGTAACATTAAACAGGGAAGATTCCAAGATGAGGAATCCACTTCGGCTGACAATAATAGAAGGGCTTTTGGGGGGCGCCGTCAGGGCGATGCAAGCACAGTGTTTGGGGGCCGAGGCCGAGGCCGGGGCAGAGGTCAAAACCAGTACAATCAGCCGCAGCAGGTGGCAAGCGTTACTATTTCGTTCCAGCAACAACCATTTCAACAACAACAACAGCAACAGCAGCCACAACAGGGGGCACAGCCTGCCCAACGCAGATTCCAGGGGGTAAACCAAGGAGGGTGTTTGAAAAGCCTCCTTCAACGTATGCAGATTTGCTACAGACGTTATTAGGGTTGAACTTGGTGGAGAAGAGAACTCTGGCGCCAATAACGGGCACTCCTCCGTATGGTTATGATGCAAGCAGGCACTGTGAATTCCACTCTGGGGCTCCTGGCCACGATGTAGAGGGTTGCCATGCGTTCAAGCATGTCGTGCAGGATCTATTGGATAGTAAGGCTATCAACTTTGGAACAGCGGGTCCGAACATAGTGCAGAAGCCCATGCCCAACCATGGGACAAACGCCATTTTAACTGAGGAGGGTTTGAACTTGATTATGCATGTTGATGACCTCAAGACACCGTTGTGTGAAATAAAGAGCCGATTATTGCAAGGGGGTGTCTATCCAGGATGTGACGAGTATTGTTTAGAGTGCTGGACCCTAGTTGGGGGTTGTGACGAATTAAAGAAGGGTATTCAGACTTTAATAGATGGCGGCACACTGCAATTTGACCGAGCAGCAATTGAAGAGCCTGCGGGGGTATTAGCAGACAAGCAAAGTGATGTGGCTACTGTAACGATTCCTCGAAAAACGATCACCACAACGGCACCGGCCAAGCGACCTCCGATCACCATCACCAAGGCCGGACCGATCCCGTACAAGAGCACTAAGGCAGTCCCCTGGTCCTATGGGTTGGAAGTGTATTGTGACGGGGTAAAAGTTGATGTTAATAAGCAGCCAGCTGAGACTGTAGACAACGTTGTCGGTACCGGAGGTATGACAAGAAGTGGGAGGATCTTCATATCGCCTGAGGTAGAGGCTGAACAACTGGCCAAGGGAAAAGGAAAGATGAATGAAACTGTCCCTGTGCAGGCAAACAGAAAAGAAACAGCATCGAAAGATGTGGAAGAGTTCATGCGCTTGATCCGTAAAAGTGATTATAAGATTGTTGAGCATCTGCAACAGACGCCGTCAAAGATATCTATACTGTCGTTGCTATTGTGCTCTGAAGCTCACCGAAATGCATTATTGAAAGTCCTGGATACTTCCTTCGTACCCCAAGATGTTTCCGTGAATCAGCTGGAGGGGGTGTTGGCGCATGTGAATGCAGGCCATAGCTTGGGCTTTACAGACTTTGATTTGACCCCGAAGGGGAGAGAGCATAATATGGCGTTGCACATCTCTGTGGAGTGTAGAGGATCAGTCATGTCTCATGTACTGGTAGACACCGGATCATCCTTAAATGTGCTGCCCAAGAAAGCGATGATGAAACTGGATGTCAGAGGAATCCTGTGTACGCCCAGTGACTTGGTGGTCAGGGCATTTGATGGTACGCGAAGAACAGTTTTTGGATCGATAACATTACATCTACAGGTGGGGCCGGAGGTTTTCGCAACTGAATTTTATATCATGGACATCCAGCCTGCATACAGCTGCCTTCTCGGACGACCCTGGATCCATGGGGCTGGGGCAGTCACGTCTACCTTGCATCAAAAGTTGAAATATATGGTAGGGGACAGCGTGGTCACAGTCTGTGGGGAAGAGGATATATTGGTTAGCCATATGTCATCATTCAAATATGTGGAGGTCGACAGCGAGATTCACGAAACACCCTGTCAGGCATTTGAAGGGTTGCGTATCAAGGACAAAGGTCCTGGGCCGAGTAAAGCGTCAGAGGTAGCCGTCTCGTCATACAAAGAAGCTCATGCTCTGGTAGAGACCGATGAGACAAAGGGCTGGGGCAAAGTGCTGGATATTCCCGTGAAGATGGACCGATTTGGGCTGGGATATCAACCGTCGTCATCAACACCTGCTGTGGGGGCACCCCGTTTCAGAGGACCAATAACCATCACTGCTAGTGGAGTATGTCACGATACCATTAACGCTGCTTCAGAGTCTGACGAAGGAGACAGCGACTGCGATATGGACGCCTGGATTCAGCCGAGCGTGCCAGGACAGGGATTATGCAATTGGTCTATTCAGGAGATTGTTCATGTGACTCTTAAACAGTAATACTTTGTTTTTTAATTGTTGAACAATCTGGTGTCTTACCCGGGGCATCGTGATTTGCTTAGGGCTGTGCTGTTATAAACATTGCGTGTTTAATCGTTAAATAAAAGGCGTTCTTTCATGTGCAAATATTGCGATCTCTGTTTTTCTTGTTTTTGTGTTTACAATAAAATGGTGACGTGGTTATTCGCTTTATACGCATTTTGAAGCATTTAACCATTCCTTTTGCAGGATAACATTTTCAGATGACATCATTGAACCGCCTATGACTCGTCTCGACTTTGAGCATCCGGTATTTCAGACCGAAGAAGAGATTGTTGAAGATGGTGACGTTCCCGAAGAATTGTCTTGGTTGGTGAAGCAAGAAGAACGAGTCATTCTGCCTCATGAGGAGGTCATTGAAATTATTAACCTGGGGTCGGAAGGGGTTGAAAAGAACATCCGTATAGGGGCTGCGCTGCAGAGTGACGTCAAGCGAAGACTGGTTGAAATGCTCAGAGAGTATAGTGATGTGTTCGCTTGGTCATATGAAGACATGCCTGGGCTTGATACAGATATGGTTGTGCACCGTCTGCCGTTGAAATAAGAATGCCCGCCTGTCAAGCAGAAGCTTCGCAGAACTAGACCTGATATGGCGGTGAAAATTAAGGAGGAGGTTCAAAAACAGTGGGATGCTGGTTTCCTGGCTGTTACAAAATATCCCTCATGGGTCGCTAATATTGTACCAGTGCCAAAGAAAGACGGTAAAGTGAGAATGTGCGTAGATTACCGTGATTTAAATAAAGCAAGCCCGAAAGATGATTTTCCGCTTCCCCACATCGATGTGCTAGTTGACAACACTGCTCAATTCTCCGTATTCTCCCTCATGGATGGCTTCTCGGGCTATAATCAGATAAAAATGGCACCAGAGGACATGGAGAAGACTACTTTCATAACGCCTTGGGGAACATTTTGTTACAAAGTGATGCCTTTCGGATTGAAGAATGCTAGGGCAACGTATCAGCGTGCAATGACGACTCTTTTTCATGATATGATGCATAAGGAGATCGAAGTTTATGTCGATGATATGATTGCCAAATCCCAGACGGAGGAAGAGCATTTGGTGAATCTGCTGAAGTTATTCAAAAGGCTTAGGAAGTTCAGGCTGAGACTGAATCCTAACAAGTGCACCTTCGGGGTGAGATCGGGTAAACTGCTGGGGTTTATCGTGAGCAAAAGAGGAATAGAGGTTGATCCTGCAAAAATAAAAGCAATACAAGAGATACCGACGCCTAGAACAGAGAAAGAGGTGCGCGGGTTTTTGGGGAGGTTGAACTACATCGCTCGGTTCATATCTCACCTAACAGCTACGTGTGACCCGTTATTCAAGCTGTTGAAAAAAGATCAAGCTGTAACGTGGAACGAAAATTGTCAAAAGGCGTTTGATAAAATAAAGCAGTATTTGCAGGAGCCTCCTATTTTGATACCCCTAGTGGCAGGGAGACCCTTGATTATGTATTTGACAGTTCTTGAGGGAAGCATGGGTTGTGTTCTCGGTCAACACGACGAGACAGGAAGAAAAGAGCACGCGATCTACTACTTGAGTAAGAAATTTACTGAATGTGAATCTCGATATTCAATGCTTGAGAAAACTTGTTGCGCGCTAGCCTGGGCCGCCAAGCGTTTGAGGCAATACATGCTGAATCATACAACCATGCTCATCTCGAAGATGGATCCTATCAAATATGTATTCGAAAAGCAGGCGTTATCAGGGAGAATTGCCCGTTGGCAGATGGTCTTGACTGAATATGACATCCAGTATGTCTCGCAGAAGGCTATAAAGGGGAGTGTACTGTCTGAGTACTTGGCGGAGCAGCCTATTGAGGATTACCAATCGATGAGGTTTGATTTTCCTGACGAGGATATCATGTACCTAAAGATTAAAGATTGTGAAGAGCCTTTGCCAGACGAAGGACCAGAATTGGGTTCCAAATGGAAGTTGATCTTTGACGGAGCTGTAAACGCCTACGGTAGCGGAATAGGGGCAATCATCACTACTCCACACGGGTCGCACATCCCGTTTACTGCTCGATTGACCTTTCCGGTTACCAATAATGAAGCCGAATATGAAGCTTGTATCATGGGGCTTGAAGAAGCCATTGATTTGCGAATCAAGAATCTGGACGTATACAGAGACTCAGCTCTGGTGGTGAATCAAATAAAAGGAGAATGGGAGACACGTCAGCCTAATTTGATACCGTACATGAACTATGCGAGGAGATTGTTGCCTTTCTTTGACAAGGTTGAATTGCATCATGTACCGCGAGCAGAGAATCAGATGGCTGACGCCCTGGCCACTTTGTCTTCCATGTATAAGGTCAACTTCTGGAACGAGGCTCCCAGAATTGTTATCTCTCGGCTTGACAGACCCGCCTTTGTATTTGCTATTGACGAAGCATCTGACGATAAACCGTGGTATTTCGATATCCTTAATTTCCTGAAGAATAAAGAGTATCCGGCTGGGGCATCCAGTCAAGATCAGAAGACTCTCAGGAGGTTGGCGGGCAATTTCTATCTGAATCCGGACGGTGTCTTATACAGAAGAAATCACGACTTGGTGCTGCTACGTTGTGTAGATGAAAAAGAGGCAAAGCTGCTCATGGAGGAAATACATGAGGGTACATTTGGTACACATGCTGGTGGGCATGCTATGACGAGGAAGCTGTTGCGAGCAGGTTATTTTTGGCTGACTATGGAAACTGATTGTTTCAAGTTTGCGAAGAAGTGCCACAAGTGCCAAATCTATGCAGACAAGATCCATGTGCCTCCGAGTCCTCTGAATGTGATGTCGTCACCATGGCCATTCTCGATGTGGGGAATCGATATGATTGGAAAGATCGAGCCGACAGCTTCTAACGGGCACCGGTTCATTCTAGTAGCAATCGATTATTTCACCAAGTGGGTGGAAGCGGCATCTTACGCAAATGTGACTAAGCAGGTGGTAGCCAGGTTCATCAAGAGAGATATCATTTGCAGATATGGAATCCCCGAGCGGATAATCACTGACAACAGTTCAAACCTGAATAATAAAATGATGAAGGAGCTCTGTCAGAATTTCAAGATCGAACATCACAACTCCTCCCCTTACCGACCCAAGATGAATGGCGCTGTTGAAGCGGCCAATAAGAATATAAAGAAGATCGTTCAGAAGATGGTGGTGACCTATAAGGATTGGCATGAGATGCTACCCTTCGCTTTGCACGGTTATCGTACGACGGTACGCACATCAACCGGGGCAACCCCGTTCTCGTTGGTATACGGAATGGAAGCAGTGCTACCACTGGAAGTTGAGATTCCTTCTCTGAGAGTACTACGAGATGTCCAACTAGACGAGGCAGAATGGGTGAAAGACAGGTTGAACCAGCTGAGTTTAATGGATGAGAAGAGGCTAGCTTCTCTAGCATACGGTCGTTTGTACCAGAGCCGAATGAAGAAAGCATATGATAAGAAGATACATCCTCGGAGCTTTCAGACGGGCGACCTTGTGCTGAAGAGGATTCTCCCGCCACAGGCAGATCACAGGGGCAAGTGGACCCCCAACTACGAAGGGCCATACGTTGTCAGAAAAGTCTTTTCAGGAGGAGCGTTGTTGTTGTCCACCATGGACGGTGAAGACTTTACGTCGCCTGTGAATTCGGACGCAGTTAAAAAATACTTTGCTTAAAATTGACCCGCTGGACAGAAAAAGAGAGTCCAGGCAAAAATGGGGCGTCCTGGCGAACCAAAAACAGATATAATCTCTTCGGAAGTGTGAATACCGGGAAAGCATTAGAGTCGGGCGAGTCATAGGAGGATCAGCTCGTGGTGTTCATCTGCATCCCGTTGCCGACATGTGTACAAATTTGATTTGTCATTATATTTATGCTTTTTGTGCATACTTGTATATTTGTTGTGCGTAGCTTCCTCTTTTCAGGAGTTACATCCCGTGTACAAAACTCCGCCCATTCAGGGGCCCTATCAATAAAATATGTTATTCAGTATTTGATGCTGGTTCTTTACTGTTTTGTGCATGATAAACGCCTAGGTTTAATGAAACTAGCAAGTACATAATGTCGCTGGCCCTTGCCAATGATTGCTAAAACTTTGAATTAACTGAAAATAATGTCACTAACGCTAACCTGAATAGATTTGGTTGCGTAGACTTGGCTTGTCTTGTTGGTGGTGTTGCAGGATTCATAGCCGTACAAAGTGGACGATCAAGAGGTTGCAGTATTGACCAGAAGCTCATGAAGGAAAGATTCTATCCCCACGCAGGTCGCGCTTCCAAGATAACAATGTTTCCTCATTGAAGAAGGATCGAATTCCCCAGCTAGTCGTAGCTTATCCAAAGGACATTCTCCAGCCAAGTCGTTCATCCTCATCAGAGTTTGGCAATTCCAAGATTGTCGACTGTATTCAGACGGTGCGGTGTCCCCCAGGAGGATTCCCTTATCTCAAGCAGAGTGGTTTAGCCTCAGAAGATTAATATTTCCAACTTGTGAGTTGTACTCAGACAGTTTACCCTTTCCAGTAGGGTCATTTACTCTTCCCCCCAGCGGAGTCAGGTGATTTTCCCCAAGAGAATCATTCCATCCCCAGTGAAGTTCTCTTTCCAGCAAGTGTTGTCTTCCCTCCCAGTGGAACTCGAAGATTACAACTCTCCCCGGCAGAGTTGGTTGTGTATCCTGGCATTTATTTTGTCAGAATACCGTGGGATACCTGTTCACTCCCCAGCAGCAGCCCAATCATACTGGGCACATCTGCTATTCCCCAGCAGAGTTATATTCCCCAGCAGGGTGTTACTTTAACGAGGTGCTTGGTTAAGTTCCCAATTTCCCAGCGGAGTTGATTTCACTCTTCCAGCATTTATATTGCTGGAATAATTCTGTGACGCCTGGTTACCCCCAACGGAGTTGGCGTTGTCTTCAGCATTTATTTTGCTGAGGCGGTTTCTGTATCCCAGCAGTTCAAGTCTGCATTCGCATCGGCATATCGTGTCATACTTGCATCCACCAAATAAAAAACGCGTAGCATTTCCATGTCATTGCGTCATTGTCAAACATATGCATTTTGAAACATAAGCCAGGTTGATTACCCGTTTGTTTCAAGTATTGTTTCCCTTACAGGTGGAAGGAGCTCTTGCTCAAGTGAATTACCAAGCATTCAAGATCTCGACGTGAGACATTCAACGATAATGTCAGTTTTGGCCTTATTCCCCACAGAGTTATCATGATAAATTTCTCTTTGTCCCCGAGCAGAGTTATTTGGTTGAAATTCTCTTGTTTTCTCCACCAGAGTCGCTTGTTGAAGTTTCTCTAGTCCGGCCAGCGGATTACTTTCTTCAAAACTGTTGTTACGTCAGCATCAAAAGGTTTCATGAATCAGAATTTCAGAGGCTGCCGCCGGTTATCAGAACAGGCGTCCGGTAGTGGTTTCCAAATATCCTCAGTAGAGTCCGCCTCAAAGTCGCTGTCACGTCAGTGCTAAGAAGTTTGTGGGTTGGGACCAATGGAGAAATGAGTCCTGACGTGGACAATTTTATTGACTGGATTTCTTCGTGCTAGAGAAGTGGGTGTCCTAACGTGGACAGATTTATTTCCCTGGGTTGATGAGATGTGCTAGTCCTAACGTGGACAGATTTGATTTCTCCGTATTGATTGAATGTGAAGTCCTGACGTGGACAAAATTGATTACTCTTCGTGTTGGTGTCCTAACGTGGACCATTTATTCCCAGCAGATATCTTTCTTCGTAATGGTGAAATGTGCGTCCTGACGTGGACAAGTTTATAGTTCTTCGTGATGACAAGATACGAGAGTCCTGACGTGGACAGATTTATCTTTCTTCGTGTTGGTGAAACGGGAGTCCTGACGTGGACAAGTTTTATTTCCCCAGAGGGTCGAAGATGCGCGAGTCCTGACGTGGACGAATTTATATTTCTTCAGGTCAACGAACGGTGTCCTGATGTGGACGATGTTACCCCCATGTTGATAGGGTTTTCTTGTGCAGACGAAGATGTGAGTCATGACGTGGACAAACCAAGACGATATGTGATTCCTTACGTGGAAAGATTGTATTCCTTACGTGGAAAGATTGTATTCCTTACGTGGAAAGATTGTATTCCTTACGTGGAAAGATTGTATTCCTTACATGGAAAGATTGTATTCCTTACGTGGAAGGATTGTATTCCTTACGTGGAAAGATTGTATTCCTTACGTGGAAAGATTGTATTCCTTACGTGGAAAGATTGTATTCCTTACGTGGAAAGATGCATTCCTTACGTGGAAAGATGTTATTCATAAGATGGAAAGAAGTTTATTCCTTACGTGGAAAGAAGTTTATTCCTTACGTGGAAAGGAGTTTATTCCTAGCGTGGAAAGGCGAGTCCTAACGCGGACGATGTATTCCTGACGTGGACGAAGTTTATTCCTAAAGCGGACAGGTTATTCCTAACGTGGAAAGTTTATTCCTAACATGGACGATTTATTCCTGACAAGATGCGCTAGTCCTAACGTGGACAATGTATTTTTATGTTGATAGAATCCCCTCGTGCTGATGAAATGCAGACGAGTCTTCCCCAGCGAAGTCGCCGAGATTTTTCCGTGTCGACGACGGGTGGAGTCCTGACGTGGACAAGTTTTAGTTGAGATTTCTTCGTGTTGACTAAACAGGCGTCCTAACGTGGACAAAGTTTTATTCCTGTGATGATAGAATCTTTTTTAGGCTGATGAAAATAATCCCCAGCACGTCGCTAATGGATCAGTTGGTTGTCGTAACAGTTAGATTCAGTTGATGAATGTCGTTCCCCAAGCAGTGGTGCAGTTTATTTATGCGGTTGGCAAATTTCCGGGTTCTTAGTATTCAACCGTCTCGTACCTCGAATGTTTGAAGGTCGTTCGCTCTTCACCCCTTCAGGTCCAAGTCGCTTGAATAGGGGCAACTGTTGCACCCCAAAATTTTCTCAACCTACTTCACTTGGTTTATGTTTCAATTACATTAGCATTTGCATATGGAGTCATGTACATAGTCTAATCATCTGCATAGCATAGCATAGCAAATCATCCAACAAGGGACCAAGTACTATCCTCATCTCTGTGAGACTATCAAGAGGTTATTATTCAAATTCAAGCATATCCAAGTCATCAGAAAGAAATTAAAGTCTAAAGAAGTCAATGGATCAAGCAGTGGATCTCTCTCCTATCTTGAGTATATTTGAAGATCATCAAGGAAGTTGTGAGCTGTGAATTGAGCATGGAGGATATATAGACATCATAGAGGACATAGAGAGTCATTTTGAAAGGGAGACAAGTCATTGATGTGGTCACCAGAGCTGCAGTTGAAGACAGTCAACTAGGGTTTCATCTGGGTCAACCCTAGGTCAAATGACTGATTGAAGGGCATCAAGGCCTATTTGAGAGATGTGGGGTTCATAATTTGACATGTAGAGAAGGATGTGGTGTTGTGCCAAGAAGAAATCAAGATAAATCAAGGAGAAGAGGAGTTTCTAAATTAGGGTTTTTGTGTAAAATCCCCTGAGTTAGGTCAAACTTCCAAGCAAGATAAGTCAAAATTCAAGCTTCAAATGGATCCTTGGCCAACACGAAACTTGTAGAGGATCTCAAGACCTTTAATTTGAGTGGTGGAAGACATTAAGGAGATTTATAGAACTCAAGTTATGGTCCTTGCAAGTTACAGGTCATCTGAGGTATCTGAAATTTTGTCTGTGAAAGTTACTTGTCTTCCAAGCAACTTTTACCCCTCAAGGAGATTTCAAATGAATTTCTGGTAAACATAAGAGTTGTTTCTCATTGTCTTAGCTTTATAGAAAGGTATGGTATGCCTTCATATGATTTGTGGAACTCTACTTATGGTCTTGGCAAGCAAAGGGTATTTTGGTCATTTGTGAATTATAGGTCATTTCAAGCCTATGCCCAAAACTCATATAAGGAAGCTTCAAATGGAAAACTTCACAACATAAAACTTGCTCCAAATGACATTTTGAGTCTAGAAAAGTGATCATGAAAGTTTGGAAAGGCTCATAGCTCAAGGTTTCAAGTTTGGTCATTTAAAAAGGGAATTTAATGAATAAAAGTGACCTAAAATTGAGATTTTTCATAATTTGGCCAAATGGGATGAAATTATAGGTCATTTTGATTGGAAAAAATGTTTTAAGAACATTGGAAAAAGTATATTTTTGAGTTTGGTTCAAACTTTGGAAGTTATGCTTGGTTACTTATGTATGAAGTTAACATATCCAAAATTCAAGGAAGGTGTGCACAAGAAGTTTCTACAAAGTTCTAGAGCTTTCTAATTTCATCTATATATTGAATTGATAGGTTTCATTCAAGGGTTGGTGATTCATTTTGATCATAACACATAGTTTCATCTCATTCTTCAATTGTGCAAAACCATTCCAATCTCTTTGATTCTTCATCAATCCTTCAATTTCATGATCTAAACTCACTCAAGAATCATTCCTGAGTTCATTGCAAGCAAGATTTGGAGAGGAAATCACAAGAATCATGCCACACCAAGTGCATCATCCAAATTGCAAAAGGAAGTGGTTATGGCAATCCAAGGAGTTTGAACAAGAAATATTGCATACAGAATCAAGGATCAAGTGTGTTGATCAAATCCAGATCATTGCAAGCTTTGGATCTAAAGAATTCCCCACCTGTTTTCATCATTTACACCAGGTTAGTTTTCCTTTCGAATTGGCTAGATTAGTTAGCATGTTAGAGAATTATTAGGTTAGAATGGTTAGGATTAGTTAGATGATCATTTCTGTTGAGTTTGAAGACAATTCATGGAGGTTGCCATTGGTGCACCAAATCTGTTAGGGCTTAGAACTCCTAGGTTAGGGCTTGATAATATTGGTTAGATAGCTTAAAATGATCAGCATGGCGTGTAGATTATGTTAGGGTAAGAATTAGCAAGAATTGGAATGTTTGATCTCAGTGCAAAGTGGTGGAGTCAATACTTTCTACCTATCGGGTTTGAATTTTGATTGAGTTTTAGAGGAAGATAATGCCATGGCTGTGTAGAGGGAAGGATGTAGATCATTTTTGATCTTTACATCGTGAGATTTCATGGAGGTACGAGGGAGAACAGAGAGGTGGAAGGTTCGCGCATGGAGAGGTTTTTCTGAAACCTAGGGTTTCCAAGGAGGAAGATGATCTTTTGATCGTTGGATCATCCTAATTTGGTTGACTGAGTAACCCATCCGATGGCCACGATTCAAAACAAATTTGGAGGGAGGACTGGCTGTGAAACGCATCGTTTCACTTAAAGCCTCAGACTGGGCTTAGGTTGCCCCTGCTTTCCACACCCCCTAGTTGCCAGGCCCAATGAGAATGAACTGAGTTTCTTGCTAATTGCACCGTTTACCCTCTTTTTTATTTTTTGTTGTGTTTTCTGATACGCTGGGCCCAGACGCGCTTTGCTATGCGCGCCCCCCAGTCTGGGCCCATCCTCTTTTTTGAACTGAATTAAATGCTGACTGCACCCCCTAACCCAATTAATTCATTTTAATTTTACTTAATTCTTTTAATTCTTCAAAAATTCATAACAAATGGAAATTTGCATATTTTTAATTGGTTGTTTTTGCATCCTTTTCATATTTTTGTTAAGAAAATTATCATATAAAAAAATTAGCATTTCATTTTATTTTTGTATTTTTAGTATATTTTTCTTTTAAATAGCTTTTTAAGTGGTTTAATTTGATGCATGATATTGTTGGTTTTGGTTTGGTTAGATACTTTAACATTTTGGATCCATTCTTTTTAGGTTGATTAGCTTAGAACTCTAGCTTGTATATAAAATTTAATTCATGATTTTAGGATTTAATTTTAGATGATTAGTTTAGGTGTGATTAGAAGAACCAAAACTAGGGTTTAGATATAACATAGGTGTAGCAAATCAATTCTTTTAGGAGTTGTAGTTGGGGCATGGGACTATAGGGATTATGGGTAGATAATAGATCCCTCAGAAACTACTAGGTTTCCCCTATTCTACTATTACTATTAGTATATTGCTTGTGCTTGCTTGACTGCGTGGTGTGCCCTCTCTAGGGTTATTATTTGTCTGTATGGGGTATTGGGCTTGTTTGGGGCTTGGGGGTTGAGCTGAAGACTGTGATGATGAAGCCCATTGGAGGTCAAAGAGATTGAAGACCAACTTCCAGAGTTGATGGAGAGCATCTTGCTAGCAGCTGTTGAAGGTTATAGGATCTAGGAGTTAGGCAGAGTTCTAGAGTAGAAAGCTTGATTCACAAACATGGAAGGTCTCTCTTGCCTCCATCCCTCTCTATGATGCAGAGTCTCTCTAAGACATTCACCCCCTTCCTTTGGAAGGCTTGGTGATAGTGTCTAAGAGATAGAACTCTTGAGAGAAATATTCTATGTGTTGTCAGCAGTCTGTTTGCCACCTTTGGTGGTCAACTAATTGCTTAACACCCCAGTTCATTCTTATGATTGATTCCTCAGCTTGGAGATTGAGACTTGAAGAAAAGCCATGGCAGACTGATGATAGAGACCTTGACTGAAGGCTTGAAGATTGAAGACAGAGACCTTGCTTGAGGGTTGTGAAGATCAAGATTGATGCATGCTTGAAGCTTGTAGATGTCTGGAGATGACTTGAAGACAGATGTTGATGCAGAGCTGCTTTTGCTGTTTATTTTTGCTGTTTATAATTCTTGCTGTATTGGTTGAATTTCCCTGACTGTATTGCTTGCTGTTTAACCTGTTAGGTTGAAAGTGAACCTTGTTCACTTTTGCCTGTTGTTTTCTAGGTTCGAGGTTGAGTGGGACTCCCTTGCCTCGCTTGTATTGCTGCATCCATGCATTTTACTGCTTTATTGTATATATGCTTTTGTTTCTGTTTCCGTCTATTCCCTTAGGATCTCTGTTTCTCTCTGTGCAAGAGGGTAACATGATAGACATTAGGTCTTAACCCATGCATGATAACAGTAGGATAGTTTGATTCCCTTCGCAACCATAGGATAGAGTTCTGTCTCTTCTATCTCAAAACAAACAGAAAAACCCAATAAATATTTCAAACACGATAAAAGACACTTCTTCCGTAAAAGAATGTGAACTCATCAAAACGTCAATTTTGTCCGCTTGGACCAGTAATCAGAAAAACCCTTTTTCAGAAGGAATAAAAACAATCAAGACAGACTTGTGTCGTACGTGGCCCGAACTACGTTTGCTCTGATCTTTCATGCTGTATGAAAGTACGTAGGCATAGGATGCGATATCCTAGCGAGCAACCTTCCCCTCCTTTCCCGTAGGTAGGCGAACTACGTTGACTCTGATTTCTCGTTCCAGACGGGAATACGTAGGCATAAAGTGCGATACTTTGCCGAGTCATTTTCTTTTCTTTTAACCCTTAACCCTTAGTTTAGATAGAATAACAATCCATACCCGAAAACAAGCGTGGATCCCGTCGAGTACGACGAACGTGAGGGGTGCTAATACCTTCCCCTTGCGTAACCGACTCCCGAATCCAGGATTTGGTTGCGATGACCATTACTTTCCCGTCTTTGCGGTAGGTTTACTCTGAGCGTTTCCTTTCCCTCCGTTGGGATAAATAACGCACGGTGGCGACTCTTCTGTTCAGCCAGCGCCAATTTTCGCAGTAGCGACTAGGTGTGATAAACGTCGTTTTCTCCATGTCCTCCGGCGCCATCTTGATCTGGATTGTAGCCGGAAAAGCCATCCATGAACGAAAACACGGAGAACTGAGCTGTATTGTCGACCAACACATCAATATGAGGCAGCGGGAAATCATCTTTAGGGCTCGCCCTATTCAAATCCCGATAATCGACGCACATTCGTACCTTACCGTCCTTCTTCGGTACATGCACTATGTTGGCGACCCACGGAGGGTAAGTAGTGACCGCTAAGAAGCCAGCATCAAGCTGCTTCTGCACTTCTTCTTTGATCTTAACGGCCATATCTGGTCGCGTCCTCCTAAGCTTCTGCTTAACGGGAGGAGAATCTTCTCGCAGCGGCAAGTGGTGGACCACGATGTCAGTATCAAGTCCGGACATATCTTCGTATGACCAAGCAAAGACGTCACTATACTCTCTTAGCATCTCAACCAATCTCTGCTTGACATCACTCTGCAATGCAGCCCCTACCCTGACGTTCCTGACAAGTTCTTCAGAACCCAGATTCACAATCTCGATCTCCTCCTCATGAGGCAGAATAACTTTCTCTTCCTGTTTCAACAAGCGGACCAACTCTTCGGGAAGGTCTTTGTCTTCATCAATCTCTTCTTCGGCTTGATGGATCGGGCAATCGAATTCGAAGTGAGTCGTAGAAGGTCCAGAGTCGATGTCATCTGTTATGTGGATCCTGCAATAACAAGGGTTAAGTTTAAAACAAGGATGTGCAGGTTAGCACGAACCCCATTGCCATTTTACTGTTTTTCAAAACAAATATAAATCAGGAATAACAGAGATCACAATATTTGAATACGAAGAAAAACGCCTTTTGATTTATTGATAAAATGCATGTACATAATCCAACAAGGCCCTGACAATAAAACCACTATGCCCCGGGTAGGACATAGGGTTGCACAATGATTGGAAAAAGTAAATCATTACTCTTCGCTTGTCATCTGGATGATATCCTTGACGGACCAATTGTTGAGGCCCTCGCCTGGCTTGCTTGGTTGGATCCAAGAGTCGAGGTCACAGTCGCTATCTCCGCTGTCTTCAGACACCGCGTTGACGCTTTCAAAAATCACCCCGCCACTAGTAAACTGGATCGGCCCTTTACCTCGCGACGCATTGCTAGAAGAAGAAGCTTCAGCTCCAGGAGAATATCCCAACCCAAACTTGTCTTGCTTGTTAGGTATCTCCAAAATTCGCCCCCAGCCTGGGGTAGATCCGGCTTGGACAACGGCCCGAGCTTCCTTGAATGAAGAGAGAGTCATCTCTGGCTTCTCAGTGACTACAGGAGCTACGTCCTTTACCTTAACAGCTTCGAACGCTTGGCATAGGGTTTCATGGATTTCCCCGTCCATCTCAACATACTTGAAGGACGACAAATGGCTCACCATTATGTCTTCCTCGCCGCAAACGGTCACGATGCTACCTCCGACAGCATACTTGAGTTTCTGGTGCAACGTAGAGGTCACGACACCCGCAACATGGATCCATGGCCGGGCCAAGAGACAGCTGTAGGCAGGCATGATGTCCATAATGTAAAAGATCGCGTCGAATGTTTCCGGCCCGACTTGGATTGGCAGGGTCACCTCCCTGAAAACATGGCGTTTGGTTCCATCGAACGCCTTCACAACCAGATCACTGGGTGTGCAAATCACTCCACGAGTATCCAACTTCGTCAATGCCTTCTTCGGAAGAACATTAAGCGACAACCCAGTGTCCACCAACACGTGAGACATAATCGTTCCCCTACACTCTATCAAGATGTGCAGGGCATTATTGTGGTTCCTCCCTTTCGGCGTCAGCTCTAGGTCAGTGAACCCTAACCCATTTCCCGCATTCACATGGGCTACGACCTCTTCTAGCTGGTTTACCGATATTTCCTGCGGTACATATGCGGTGTTCAACACCTTCAGCAATGCGTTGCGGTGTGCTTCAGAACACAGCAGCAAGTTCAGGATGGAAATTTTCGAGGGTGTCTGATGGAGATGATCCACAATCTTGTAGTCACTCTTTTTAATCAACCGCATAAACTCCTCGGCGTCTTTAACAAGTAAGTCCTTTTCTGCCCCACGCGGGATCTCTTCAACGACTTTACTTTTACCTTTGTCAGTTGCATCAGCTCTGTCCGCTTTGTCTGCCACGACCTCAGGTGGTGCAAACACTCTTCCGCTGCGAGTAATTCCACTAATGCCCGCCAGGTTCTCCACAGACGACCCAAACGGTTCTAGCTCCAAATTTTGTCCATTGCAGTAGACTTCAGCCCCGTAATGCCATGGGACAGCATTAGTGCTTTCGAACGGTATCGGCCCAGCTTTGGTGATGGTAATCGTGGGCGGCCTGGGTGCAGAAATAGTTATCGTCTGGCGAGGGATGGTGATGGTGGCAACCTCATCCCCTTGCTTCAGCATTACCTCTCCCGATCCGCTTTCGGCTCTCCGGCTGAACTGTAAAATCCCTTCAGTCATCAGACTTTGAATTCCCTCTATCAACTGTTCACATCCGTCAGGACTAGTCGCACAACCCATACACAGCTCTCCACAACCTGGAAAGAAACCTCTTTTCATCAGCTTAGCTTTAACGAAGCTAAGCGGTGTCTTCAGATCTCTGACGTCAGTCAACAAATCCAAACTCTCATCTTCAATAATGGCGTTTACTCCACCTCCCCTATGATTTGGCATAGGGTTCTTCGTGACGTTTGGCACATTATCCGAGAAGTTGATGATCTTAGCGTCCACCATGTCCTGCACCTTGTGCTTGAAGGCTTTGCAATTCTCTACTGTGTGGCCTGGTGCCCCTGAGTGAAACTCACAAGTTGCATTCGCGTCATTACCGGACGGAGGTGCCCCTGTCAAGGGAGCCAAGGTTCTCTTTTGGATTAACTATAGCTGAAGCAAAGTCTGCAATAGTTGCGCGTACGACATGGGCGGTGTCTCGAGGTGACGGCTCGACAGAGGTGCCCGATTCTGATACTTTCTGTATCCTTGTTGATTCGGTTGTTGCTGCTGCTGCTGTTGCTGCTGTGGCTGTTGAACTGTCGGGATAGTTATACTGGCCACCTGTTGGTGAGGGCCTTTACCCTTTCTTCGAGCGTTGGACACAGCGCTCGTTTCTCCTTCCCATCTCTTGCCAGCATAAGGTTTCTTTCCGCCTCCTCCAGCTGAGAATGACTCACCTTGAATTTTCCCGAGTTTGATCCCATTTTCAATGTGCTCACCCGTGATAATGAGATCTGAGAAGGTTCCAGACATGCCGCTGACCAATTTCTCATAGTAAACCCCTGGGAGGGTGGCTACGAACATCTGCACGAGCTCACGTTCAACCATCGGCGGCTGAACCCTGGCTGCCAACTCACGCCACCGCTGGGCGTATTCCTTAAACCCTTCGTTGTTCCTCTGCGACAGATTCTGCAGTTGGACTCGGTTCAGGGCCAAGTCGTTGTTATATTGGTAGTGGTGCACAAATGCTTCAGCAAGGTCCTTCCACGTGCGCACACTGGCAGGCTCCAGACTCATGTACCATTCAAGGGATGGCCCGGAAAGACTGTCCTGAAAGAAGTGCATCAGCAACTTCTCGTCCTCAGAATGAGCTGACATTTTCCTGTAATACGATCTCAGGTGGACGCGGGGGCAAGTGGTACCCTTGTACTTTTCAAAGTCCGGTACCTTGAACTTTGGAGGTACCTTGAAATCCGCAATTAGTCCCAACTTGGACATATCAACGCCCAGGGTGTTCTGGTTCTCGATATTTCTCATCTTATCCTCGAGTGCCTTGAACCTTAGTCGTGCTTCAGCAGTCAGCTCTCCTTCAGCACCTCTCTGTGAGAACACATCGTCTTGACGGTCTTCTAACCACGGCTGAGGCCCAAACAGATTCCCAACACCTGCATTGCCGTTGCCCAGCCCAACGTTGACGTTAGCTTCAAGACTCCCATTACCGACGCCCGTCGTATTGCCATTGAGTCCCATGTTAGCTATCACGTTGTCGTTGGCACTACCATTCCTCCGGTCACGGGGACGCCATTCTGTGGAGTTTCAACTGGTGGAGGGGTTGGAACAGTCCCACTATGGAGTACGCCATTGCTATCGACCCTTGAAATCAGAGGCTGAACCAAGGTTCTGAGCTGATCCTGGCCATTGGCGACCGCTTGCATGAGCTCCATGAAGCGATCCATTCTTTCGCGGAGTTCCTGAACATCAGTTTGCACTTGCTCCATGATTCTGGTTTGATTTGCTCTGGTCGGATAGCGGTGAATAGGTCTCTGATCAATCCTGGAACAACCTGAAACAACCTGAAAACACAAAAGGGTTAGGAAAAAACGGAAAAGTGCTCGTTATGCGAATGCTTCATGCAAATGCAAACGCGTGTCTGTGTGTTAGGGAGATTTCCCCCGATCCTAGTGCCTGAGTGCCAGTGCTGATAATAAGAAGTCCGAGTCCAGTCATGGAAATAACAATCTCATATATATGAAGGAAGCCCATCAAGGTAGTACACGACATCAGTGAATACAAGATGAATCAATAGCATGACCTCGACCAACAAGCCTGACGATGGTCAGCATACAACGATGATCAAACAAAAGGAACACAAATAGTCAAGCACGGCCACGGGCGCGAAACTCTTCTAACAACCCCTTCGTTTCTGGATGATCAGGCCGAGTGAGCAACCCTTCGACGAGTAACTCCCTCTGCATAATGGTATATTGAAGACCTTCGACCGAATCTTCCCATGCTCCTTCGCCGAAACAATCTTCTAGCTTTCGCTTTTTGGATTCAAATGTCAGTTTGCGCTCCTTCAGGTTAGCGAGGGCTCTGTTGAGCTGGCCTTCAGTGGCATATCTACGAGCGGTTTCATCATCAAACCTCTTCTCACTAGCCCTCGCCTGGGCTTTCAGCTTGGAAATCTGTAGCATCAGCTTATCCTCCCTCTCTTTCCTGGTGGCTAGGGAGGCCTTCCAGTGCTGGTTGAACTTGGATATCCTCCGATACGCTTCGTCCAAGTGCTGATTCTTAGTGGCCAATACGTCATTGACAGCTTTGAAGTCTCGACCCATGCGCTCACGCTCAGCTATCTGCTTAGTCAAGTCTGTCCCCAGCTGGTTCACCAGCTCTGTCTGCCTCTTGAAGGAATAAACGGCTTCGTTTCTCTCGCTTCGGAGTTGAGCCAATTCTTTCTCCAGTTCCTCATTTTCCCTCTTCAATTCATCTCGCTCAGCTAACACCTGATTATGTTGCTGAATGGGCACGGTAGTAGGCTCTTCAATCATTGGAGGGCTTTCTGGCTTGGCAGGAAGAAACAGCATCCCTATAGCATCTTCTCTGGCTCTGATCCACGTCACATACGAAGGGTAGGCTTGATTATTACTTCTCCCCAACAATAGTTTTCCCCTCTTACTGATGCCATTCCAAGCGCGCTGAAGCTTAGACAACATATCCCCTTCTAGAAGACCAGTGAGGTACAGAGATTCCTGCACCTCTTCATCCTTCGGCGGAGCTCTCAAAGCATACACGAACTGTCGGACCAGCAAAGACAGATTATAGTTTATACAGCCCTTCCTGCCTATCAAAGGCACGTTCTGCAGCTAAAGATAATCTCGGTACCCAACCTATCTCTGTTAAACCAGTCAATATCCTTCGCTGATAGACTCATCAAACGCTCGAACCACTCAGATGTGGCTGCAGACGAAACAAAGGGACCCCTCTTGGGCAGATGACTATCAAGCCATTTATAAAGCAGGGGCACATAGCACGAGACATTCTTGCCCCTTTTGTTCTCGTTTTTGTAATGGATGGAATGGTAGACATCTCCTATCAAGGTAGGGACTGGATTCCCTGACGCAAAGATGCGAAAGGCGTCGAAGTCTACAAAGTCAGGCATATTGGGGAACAGAATGATGCCATATATGCACAGAGCGAGAATGGCGTTGAACACGACCCAACATCCGTCTTTGGCGCACTGCTGAGCCTTACCCACTAAGAACTGCAAGGAGAAACCGGGAACCTTGTTCCAACTAGACAATACCAACTCGGAGGCATCCAGATGAAGTGACGGAGCTAGACTAGCCAGATCAGGCTCAGCATCCATATGGACAAAAGGCATTTGCCTCTTGATAGGCACACCTAACAAATCAGCATATTCCTCTAGCATAGGTGTGAGAACAAAATCCTGGAAAGTAAAACATCTCAACGGAGGATCGTAGAACTGCAGCAGAGCGTGCAACCCATTCAACTCGAACGCAGAAGGTTTACGAACCAAACTGAGCAATTTGCCGTAAGATTTTCTGAACTCATCTCTCACAGAATCATTTGCTAAAGCAATCAAACCAGTCAGCTGAACCATATCAGGGGCAGGGAGCTTGTAAGCCACGGTCTTCCTCAGAGAACCCATAACAATACAATAGGAGGCAAGAAATCCTGGATCGGGGAAAACGGTACCTGCAACACAGACACACGTTAATGAAATGCAAATGAATATGCAAAGCAATGTAAAATGCAATCATGTAGCAGGAGATCAAGGCAACTGTGCTGTGGAGATTCTGTATCAATAAAACCATGATACTGCTCTGTCAAGAACAACCATTATCTCTGATAAGAAGAAAACCCTGGTATCGGACCATAAATTTGCTCTGTCAAGAACACACACATATAGGACCATAAATCTGCTTTGTCAAGAACACACACATATAGGACCATAAATCTGCTCTGTCAAGAACAAACATCTGATAATAAGGACCTCTGATACAAGACCAAAACTCTGCTCTGTCAAGAACAAACATCTGATAATAAGGACCTCTGATACAGGACCAAAACTCTGCTCTGTCAAGAACAAACATCTGATAATAAGGACCTCTGGTCAAAACCTGCTCTATCAAGAACAAATACACATCTCTGAATACAAGGTCCTCTGATACAGGACCAAAGCTCTGCTCTGTCAAGAACAATCATATATCTGATGATGAGAACCTCCGGTATCAACAAAACTGATTCACTGTCAAGAAAACCAGGTAATCTGAAGGTCAAAGCTTCCTGCAATAAACCCAACCTGCTCACAGGTATGGACCTAAACTGACTCAAGTTCGGCATCCTATGCGTTCATCAGCGTTACAACCATTCGAGAGGGGTGATACGATACCCAGAAGGTGTGGCATCACCAGCTCATGAAGCGGCCTCACTCGGCTGAATCACAAATGATCGGTCCCCAGAGTCGACAATCCTCCAAACCAACAACCCCCTCAACCCAAAGGGTTGAAAAAGAAGCCAACCGGGAGAACCTCGTCTGAGCGTGGATTTCATGAGACACTAGTGCCTGCCAAGCAAGCACGCGCCCACTAATTTCGACAACTAATGCTATGTTTACTCAAGCCTGGGTCTGGCTTCTCACTCATCAGAATGCCCCTCCCACAACAGCACAAATAATCATATCATACTGGAAATAAAGGTGCGGGAAATAAAATGCGATAAAATAAACACAACCCAATAAGTAATCATACAAGCGCTAGGATTGACTCTCGCAGGGGACGTCGGATCCCCAAACTGACTCGCATACGGGACATTGGATCCCAGGAAACTATCAAGTCCCCAGCAGAGTCTCCAGCTGCTGGGGATGACCCAGACAGCCAGGAAGAAAATCCAAGACAAGACTCGCTTAGAGAACCATCGCAGTCCCCAGCAGCCGGGGACCGTTGAATTCCCCAGCAGAGTCGCCAGCTGTCGCTTCCGCGAAAATAAGGTGTCGGTAAAACAGAAGAGTCGCCACCTTTCGTTATTTATCCCTCGGAACGGGAAAGGAAACGATCGGAAAAACCTGACGAAAAAAGGGTAAGACAAGGTCGTCGCAACCATTGTCTGGGTTCGGGAGTCGGTTACGCAAGGGGAAGGTATTAGCACCCCTCACGTTCGTCGTACTCGACGGGATCCACGCTTGTTGTGTTTACAGGACGAGTTGGTTTATCTATCTACCTATCAAGGCTGGCTTAAAAAGAAAAGAAAATGACTCGGCAAAGCGTCGCGCTTTATGCCTACGTATTCTCATCAGAGAATGAGAAATCAGAGTCAACATAGTTCGACCTACGACGGGTTACGGGGAAGGTGGCTCGCCAATACGTCAGTATTGTGCCTACGTACTCTCAACAGATATGAGAGATCAGAGCTTACGTAGTTCAGGATAATACGGATTACGGGAATTCAGATTCATCTGTTTTATCGAGTAGGGTTAAACAGCAGTTCCAGCAGTTAGGGACAAAGCCTGTTTGCGTTGGCGCTGAAGTTTAACGACACTCTTTTCTTCAGAAAAGCTTCCTTTGAATTATGGGCCCACGAGGCAAAAAGGTTTGAAGTTTGTTTTCTGTCTTTTACGGAAGAAGTGTTTTTTATTGTGTTTGCAATTTCAATCGCACTAAAGACTATGACCTGAGAGTGAATGTGTCGCATGTCACCCGAAGGGTACCATACTAAACATCCAGACTGTTGGAAAGAAGCTCTCCAACAATCCTCTCTCAGATAGCTTAAGGCTCGTAACGTACGAAAGAAATCATTCATGATTACTGTATCTTAAGCTGTTTTGAGATGAGAAGAGAACAGGCTCAACTAATGGGGAGACTATCAAGTCCTACTGTTGTCATGCCAAGGATTCATCCTATAGTTGAGGTTTGAAACAGGGAACTCCTAGAGGTTATCATACATAGGTTTCAACCTAAAGTTCTATCATCACTTCCTTATCAAAGGAAATGAGAGTCCTAAGGGATCATGTCAATGATAAACGGAAACAAATAAAGCATCAGCTTAAACAGTAAACAGATATACAGTAAAATGCATGCAATGCAAGTGAGGGAGGAAATTTGTGTGGGGCAGCAACCTCCACAAGCTCGTCTCAACCTCAAGCCAGAATGAATAACAGTAATCATACAGAAGGATAACATGCTATCAAGCAGAATAATAAGCAACTGTAATCATACAAAAGAAAATAAAATGCTGTCAAGCAAGATGAAAACCACATGGGCAAGGGAGCAGGGCTCTACCGAATACCCACAAGCAAAGCCATACAGTAACAATACAAGCAGAGGGAGCAACTCAACCTCTAGTGCAATCATGCTCCTAGATTAAAGTCAGTCTAGTCATGGACTTATTCTAATGCATCAAGCAAGTCAAACAAGGCACATCAATACAGAAAAACAGACAAGAAAGCAGATCAACAACTCTCTTCCAATTCCAAGCCTCAGCTCTTCTGACAGCAATTCAGTCTTCAGACTTCAATCACCCTTCAAGGCTATCAGCTTCCATGACAAATATCAATTTGCTTCTCCAAGTTTCAACCCTTCAACATAAGTTCAACTTAATCTTCTTCTTCAAGCTTCAGCTTTCCAGTCAACTCCACCCTCAGGCTTTTCTCTTAACCACAAGTGTCAACTTGATTCCTTCAGGCTCTCCAAGCTTCAATGTAAGTATTAACTCATCCTTTATTCCTCAAGCCTCAGCTCTACACTCAATCTCAATTGAATCTCCTCTCCATAAGTATCAACTTGGTCTTCAAGCTTCTCAAGCTTCAGCTGCTTTACCAATCTCAACTTGGTCTTCTTCTCCTACAATCCTCAGCTTCTCAGAGTAGTCTTCAATCACTTAGAAGTGTCAACTTCATCCTTCAATCTTTAAGCCTCAGCTCTTCATTCAATCTCCATTGGATCTTCAAGTATCAACTTGGTCTTCTTGCTCTTCAAGCTTCAGCTGCAATGGCAATGCTTAAGGAATCATCCTCTTCCACACTCTTCAGTGAAGTCCTCATCTTCAAACTCAAGTCCAACATCTCTCAAGATACTCAAACCAGAAGACCATTGATTTAACAAGAGGAGAGGAAATGATAAACAGCTTACTGACAACCAAAGGAAGCCTGTAAGGGTTCATCATTATGAGAGACTGGTTCCCTCAAAGTTCTACTTCCCAGATAAAGCCACTCATCCTTCCAAAGGAGGGATGTGAATATTTGAGAAGGACTTTTAGTCATTGGGAGGAATGGAAGCACAAGATGCTTTCCATGTTTGTGAAAGAAATCATTCTAATTATAAGGCTCTCCCTATGTCCCATCTCCTAAATATCCTTCAGACACCTTCAGGCACCAACAAATCCAAAGCTCCAAGCAACCTCAAGAAACTTCAAGCATCCTCACCTTGTCTTCAACTTGTCCTCAATCCCAACCAAAGGCAAACCAAGCACAAACCCTAATCTAAGGGAACTAGAGAAGTTAAACTAGTTGAATTAGTAAGTTAGGATCACCTAAAACCTAGTACTAAAGTTAGTCCTAACTAAAATACTAAAATCAATTGTAAAATCCTACAAACATTACTATGGGAACCTAGGTCAATCATGACTCTACCACATTAATTTCAAAGATCAAATCATCAAATTAGACCTAGAACTAAATTCTACACTACAAGGTATCAAACCTAAAACCCTAAAAGGAAGCACCTAAATATCAATCTAGAAATCACACCTATTTTCATCACAAAAATGTGAGAAAAATTCTATGGGATGAAACATGTCTACCCTAATCACACACAAAACATTAGGCTCAAAATCATCATCATGAGATCACACAAAAATCCACAAAAATATGCATCAAACACAATTATTTTAATATCAATTAAAATTTAAAATTCCTATTAATTCAGAAAATACATGAAATGAAAATATTTTTTCTCTAAAAAATAATAGACTCAATCATGAGTAAGATGCAAAAAGAATGGGTTTAATTGGATTAATTTTCAATTAATTATGATTTTTACAAGAACCATGAATAAAATGGGAAAAATAAAGAAAATCCAATTAAAAGACTAAACACACGGTGCAAATAGAAATCAGACTCAGTTAAAAATCTGGGTTGGGCCATCAGGGGGTGTGAATAGCGCCTAACTCACTAAGCCCAAAACCATCTAGTAAGTGAAACGCATCGTTTCACTTACTCAGATCCTTCACAAATCAACTTTAAAACGTGGTCATTGGATCAGCTCCCAGTCAAAGGTCAAAACAAGATCTGATGGTCCCAGAGTCATCTTCTCCATTCAAACCTCTGCAATTTCGCGCCCAGCTCCGGCCACCGCCGGTGGAGCTCCGATCATCTTCCTCAACCCTAATTCTCCCTAGAGGCCTCCAATCCAAGAGGTCAAAACATGAATCTTATCCCAAATCTTGCCACGAACTCAACCATACCCATAGTTTCTTCTGAAACCTCAAGATTCACCATCTCCCAATCTCAATCGAAAATGGTGATTCACCGAATTTGTCTCTAATTCCTCAATTAACTATCTGAAATCCATCCTACACCATTCTACAATCAATCTAGCACCTTAATTCAATCTAATTCTACCTAAATCATGCTATAGGAAGAAAGGTACCAACCTGAAAATCTTGGTTGAACAGATGCACTAATCCTCCACTTCAACCTCTACAATCTTGCAGACACGATCAATGAACCTTCCTCTTGCTTCTGTATGCAAAAGAACCAATGGAAAGTGCTTGAATCTTGAAACCCGATGGTGAGTTGCAGGTGCTGAAAATCACTTGCTCATACACGATCTAACCACCAATTCTTCTTGGAAATGATCTGGAATCACTCCTTGACATCCATGGAAGAAGTATCAATCAAGAAAATGAATGGAAATTGAGGAATTTGGTGAAACCGATTTCAATTGCAATCCAAGAAAACTCAATCTCAAGCTATGCTCAATCCTTCAATGATCATCAACCTCTTCAAGGGATCCACTCTACTCCTTATATAGATGAAGTTTGGATGATCTAGAATCCTCTAGATCCTTCCAATAAGATTTTCCACTTCTCATGTCATGAGATTTCCAATCATGTATCATGACATGTACAATCCTTGCAAACAGCTTGGAATTCATCCCAATCTCTTTCAATTTCTCCCCTAGTGAGATATTAGAGGTGTTTAGCTTGCAAAAAGCCTTGCTCATGCCTTGATTTTGAGTTTTGCAAGTGTTGCTTAATATGCAAGTAAGTGCTTTTCAAAGCAAGTCCACAATTTAGACCTCAAATCAAAAATGTGGCTAAACCAATGTTCTTAGAATATTTTCTAGAGTCAAAATGATATATTACATGCCATGGTTTGGATGTGTAGGTTGAAAATATCAATTTCCAACTTTGATTTATTTAACTTATGCCCTCATTTTAGGTCATTTTTGCAACTTTGAGCTACAAGCCTTTCCATCATCTCATGACCTCCTTAATAGCCTTAAAACATCATTTTGAACAAGTTTTATGTTGAAGATTTTTCCATTTGAATCTTGGAAATAGGAGTTATGGCCTTATGGTTGAAATGACCTATAATCTCCAAATGACCAAAAAGCCCTTGACTTGTCAAAGCCATAACTTGAGTTCTACAAATACTATCAAGGACTTCTAGTACTCTCTAGAAAGCTAAGAAGATAAGGAACAACATTCATGTTAACCAAAAGTTCATAGGAATCATCCTTCCTGGGCAAAGGTTTGATGCAAGTTGGGTAACTTTCAAGGCCCAAGATTCACATGCCTCAGATGACCTGTAACTTGTCAAAGTCATAACTTGAGTTCTATAAATCCTATCAAGGACTTCTAGTACTCAAATTAAATCTAAGAACAAGCTCTACAACATTCATGTTGGGGGTAAGATGAGATGACAATCACATCTTGAGCTAAACTGCCTTGAAGATAGGGGTCAAACTAGGGGATTTTACACTGTCAAGCCTTAGAAACCCTAGTTTGAAACTTCTCAAACTCTTCAATCATGACGATTTGACCTTGGAATCATCCTTATGGCATCTCAATGCATCAATACATGATCACATGGCCCTTGAATTAGGTCTCAACCTTCTCCAAATCATCAGTTGACTTAGGGTTGACCCAATCAAACCCTAATTACACCACTCATGGCTGAGGCTTCTTAATCTTGCACAATGACCTGTCTAGGCTTCATGATGGCTTTCAAGAAATCTCATAAGCTCTCTCAAGGCTTAAAGTCTACATTCATGGCTTCAGAATCATCTGAGGAGCTCCCACACCTCTCAAGTTAGGAGGCACACTCTCTTGGTTTCAACCACTCTCTCTGAGGATCTTTGAACTTCTCTGACAAGGATATCAACCCTTGAACACTTGAATAGCCTTCCTAGCTAGCTTCAAAATCTTGTATAGCTCTTGATTGGTAGTCATACCTCTTGATCTCCTGCATACATGTCAATGAAATGCAAATGATAATGCTAATGTGAATGAAATGCAACATAAGCTAGGTAAAGAAAAGTTGGTCAAATTTTGGGGTGCAACAGCAAGCACACTACTAATAGCTTTCAGATCTAGACCTAATCGTTCCCGGGATTTAATCTGCTTGGTCAAGTCTGTGCCCAACTTGTTCACCAAATCAGTCTGTTTCTTCAGAGAATAGGTTGTGTCGGTCTTCTCACTTTGGCGCTGAGCAATCTCTTTCTCCAACTCCTCATTAGCTTTTCGTAGCTCCTCCTTCTTGGCCCACAACTGGTTGTACTTATGAATGTCCACCGTGGTTGGCACCTCAATCATGAGGGGATATAAAGGCACAACTGAGGGAAACGGCATCAGCAACCTCTTCGCTCTATCTTGAATCCAGCTCAAGTAGGGATCATAGGCCCGACTATTAATTTTCCCCAACAATGCTTATCCTCTCCTGTGAATATTGTTCCAAGCGTGCTCCAGCTTACCCAGTGTATCACTACCCAACAGCCCGGTGAGATACAGAGATTCATGTACCTCTTCTTCCTTGGGAGGATCCCTTAATGCATATCCAAACTGCCTAACCAACAATGACGGATTGTAGTTGATACACCCCTTCCTTCCGACCAAAGGGATGTTAGGAAATCCGCTGCAGCTATAGATGATTTATGTACCAAGTATGTTCCTATCAAACCAAGTGATGTTCTCAGCTGACAAACCCATCAGACGTTCAGGCCACTCTGACATACCTGCAGAAGTAACAAAAGGAACTGTCTTGGGCATATGACTGGAAAACCACCTGTACAATAAGGGAAAACAACAGGACACATTTTCCCCCTCCGGTTCTCATTCTTGTAGTGAACCGAGTGATAAACGTCATCGAGCAGCGTGGGTATTGGATTCCCTGAGGCAAAGATATGAAACGTGTCCAAGTCTACGAACCCCGGCAGGTTAGGGAACAAGATAATGCCATAGATGCAGAGAGCTAGGATGACATTGAATAAAATCCAGCAACCATCTTTGGCGCACTGTCGGGCCTTTTCAACCAGGCACTGCAAAGAGAAACCAGGCACACCATTCCACTCAGTCAACTTTCCTTCTATCTCTGGGGCATCCAGATGTAATGCAGCAACAAACTTAGCCAGATTAGGCTTAGCTTCAGTATGGAAGAACGGCATCTGATCCAGGATCAGCATATCTAACAATGTAGAATATTCCTCCAAGGTAGGCGGGAGGACGTAATCAGGGAACAAAAAGCATCTCAGTTGTGGGTCCTAGAATTGTAGGAGAGCATACAACCCATTCATCTCGTACACTGAAGGCTTGCAGATAAAACTGAGCAGTTTCCCATAAGATTTTCTGAAGTCTTCCATTACCTCTTTATCAGCCATGGCAGTCAAACTCAGCAGAGAACTAATATTAGGAGTAGGAAGCTTGTAGGCAACTGTTTTCTTCAAGGGTTCCATGTCGGAGGTGAGGAACAAGATCCCTAGAATCGAGGAAGGAAATATGCACCTGCAACATAAATACATGTTAATGAGATGCAGATGAAAAATGCAAATTGCAAAATGCAAATAGGGGATCAAGATTGTTGTGTTGTAGCTTGAGAAGACCCGGCGCTTCGCTTTGACAAGAACAATAGCACGGCTCTGACAATAGGAACCACTGATATCAATAACTCAGACTCATACTGTAAAGAAAACGGGTAATCTGAAGGTCAAGGCTTCATGCATAACCCAATCCCTCTCACAGGTACGGACCTATCCACTTATAAAGTTCGGCATCTTATGCATTCATCAGCGTCACAGACTTTCAAGAAATGATGATATGTTCACCATTTCTAGTTTCGCATCATCATCTCCCGAAGAGGACTCACTTAGCTGAATCACATATGATCGGTCCCCAGAGTCGATAACTCTCAGATCCAAAATCCCCTCAAGCCTAAAGGGCTAGAAAGGAAATCATTAAAGACAATCTCGTCTGAGCGCGAATTTCATGGGGAACTAGTACATGCAAAGCATGCAGGCCCCCCACTAATCTCCACTACTAATGCTATGTTTGCTCTCAAGCCTGGGTCGGGCTTATCACTCAACAGAACCTCCCTCCCCACAACACAATAATAATGATATATAATGCTGAAAATAAACGCGAGAAAGTAAAAATAAAGTACAACACGTATATACATACACCCAAAGATAAACAAATAAGCGTTAGGATTGACTCGCATAGGGAACCGTTGGAGTCCCCAGCAGAGTCGCCAGCTTCTAGGGAGCCCAGACAGCCAGGAAAAAAACAAGGTGAGACTGCAAAAGAACTCCGCAGCAGAGTTGCCAGTTGTCACTACTGCGAAAAAGGTGCCGACAATGACAGAAGAGTCGCCACCGTTCATTATTTATTCCAACAAGGGAAAGGAAACGAGCAGAGAAAACATGCGAAATGGGATAAGATTGGTCATCACAACCAAATCTCGGGTTCGGGAGTCGGTTACGCAAGTGGAAGGTATTAGCACCCCTCACGTCCGTCGTACTCGACAGGATCCATGCTTGGTTGTCTATCTAGAGGGTGATTGAAATTATCTAACTAAAGGTCTCAGGGACAAAAGAAAAGAAAAAGTGACTCGGAAGAGCATTACCGCTCTGTGCCTACATATTCCCTCGTGCAATGGGAAAGTCAGAGTCAACGTAGTTCGGCTAACTACGGGTGAGAGGTGGGGAATGTAACACCCTTCTAAACCCCACGGAAAATATGCGAATAATCAGAGTAAATTTTCATGCATTCACAAAAGGGTGTCACACATAACTTCGAAACATCAAAACCACCTGTCATGCTCATTAACACTTATAATAAATAATCATGCTTCTCACAATTTCACTTTGCATGTAGCAGCGGATTCATTTTATAACATAATTCTCTTAATAGAATATTCAGATTCATCACATACTTCAACATTACTTAGGCACCAAGGCCAACATCATAATATTCCAATGAATATAAAAACATAACATAGAATACATAATGTATCTCTAAGATACAAACAAAACGATCTCAGTGTTACATGACCAGAGCATGACTCGACCCAACATAATTAAATTACTAAACAACTACACCAATAGCGACTTCGCAACTACAAGCAGCTCTACTCTTGATACCTGCACGATGCCAGATATTACATCATTCCAGCAGAAGGGTGAGAAATATTATCATAATAACAATGCATATATATATATATATATATATATATATATATATATATATATATATATATATATATATATATATATATATATATATATATATATATATATATATATATATATATATATATATATATATAAACACAAGCATAGAAAACACTTATTCTACATTTCTCACCACAATTTATCATAACTCATCATATACATCACAATATATAGATATAACAAATATGGATAATCACCAAGCATATTCATCATGCACACATCCATAGTTTCAATCAATCCACATAAACATACACATTATGTTTAATTCACCACAATTCATATAAACATATACAATCATGTTTATTCATTAATTCCTCAGTCAATATCATTCACAATTACACATTCACAATTCACATTATTGCACATAAACGTTTACAATTATGTTTATTCATCACAATTCATCATAAAGTATATATATACATATATATATATATATATATATATATATATATATATATAACATCAAACATATTTATCATGCATATATCCAAAGTTCTCAATTCAACAATTCATGCACATATGTATATATTCACACAACATTTATCTATACGTCACGTGACTCAATACAACTCAATGCAACTCATCAATTCCTATTCAAAATTATGGGTACATCACTTATATCCCACTAGGAACAACATCATAGTCATTCTACCCCAGTGAACACCAACACTAGGAACAACATCATAGTCATTCTACCCCAGTGCGTACGATTGTATCACGTATACTCCACTAGGAACAACATCTCAGTTATTCTACCCCAGGGAGCACCCCACCAGGAACAACATCTCAGTTATTCTACCCCGGTGATTATTCCACTAGGAACGACATCTTAGTCATTCTACCTCAGTGTATACGACCATGTCACTATACCTCACCAGGAACAACATTTGTCATTCTACCCCGGTGATCATTTCACTAGGAACGATATCCTATCATTCTACCCCAGTGATTACTCCACTAGGAACCATATCTTATCATTCTACCCCAGTGAGTACGAGTTTTGCACATACACATATTTCATCAAAGTATTCATACTTTCAACATCATCACCACATTTATCAAGCAATGCACATATATTCACTAACATGCTCTCATGCATCCTTCACATACAATCGCATACAAACAAGATGCATTCACAATTCAATACCATCACCACATTTATAAAGCAATGCACACATATCCATAATACATTCTCATGCATTACAATATCGCGCCAACGGCAACGAACTCAATCACATTCATCATGCACTTTTAATCAATTTAAACAATGCATATATTTGCCAAAAGGCCACATTTCACAATCGATTCCACAATCTAAGATTCACGCCATACGGCTACCCACAGCATAACATATAACAGCACACAAGCTACACGTTATATATCAAAAGCATACAGTATGATAACACATCAAATGCACCCGTTTACGACGGTAAAAGTTGACAAAATGACACGTTTCGAATATTCTACTATAATTGGATCATATAATGACATCAAAACCATTTTTCCTAGAAAGAACATCTCTTTACCTTTCCAATGCTTCGAACAGGGACTAAAACCGACTTACGGATCAAGAGATATGAATTTTCGAAGTTTTCCGAAAAACCAGAATTTTGCCTAAACATGGCTACGGGATTTTGCATTTTCCCCCGAAAATCCGGCCGATTTAATTCTTTTCTCCCGATTAAATACCTACTCATCATTACCAATCATATAGTAACATTTTAGGATCATAAAACGCAAATTCTACGACTTCCGGTTTTCATCCAAAATCTTAACCCCCAATTGTCCAAAAATGTCAAAACTCACAAACTCAACCAAATTCGATCAAACGAAGTCCAACAATCATGGCTAAGTATTACCCGACTAAACTACGAAATTTATTTTCGATTCTAACCGTTCAAAACTCGATTCTACCGATTAAACTCATTTATGCCCTAGAATGGAAAATGATAGAAACTCTCCAACAATCTCAATCAAACCAACAAACACATACATAATCATAAACATTGATAGAATAACAATATTTAACACCCTTACCTTGATTAAATCAAAGCTAGGAGTTGTTCTTGAGCTTTCCAAAATTTCCCCTCTTTTTCCTTCTCTTTTCTCTTCTTCCTCTTTCTTTCTCTTCTCTTTCTCTTATGTTTTCTATTCTTTCCTTTTCCTTCCACTTTTCCTTATATATCTTTCCCTTCTGTTTTTCTCCAATATATTTCTTCTCTCAAAATATTTACCAATTCATTTTCTCATAAAATATCCCATCTCATCATTAATTAGAGAATATCTAGTAAATCCACATTATTCTACCAAATAGAATAAATCAGTTAAATCCAATAATTCATTTAAATCAAAACCACATAAACCAATTAATTAGTATAATTAATCAATTATTGAAAATTGGGCTGTTACAACCCTCTCCCACTTTAGAAATTTTCGTACTCAAAAATGTTACCTGATTCAAACAACTCTGGATACGACTCTCGCATCCTAATCTCCCAAATTACCTCCACCAAAGGAATTTCTTTACCTCGAAGTTGCTTCTCGTTCATCAACCTGGACTAGCAATGCCTCAACAGTCAAATCATCTCTCACTTGTACACTATCCATCTGAATCAATGTACCTCCTCAGCTTAGACACATGAACACATCATGCAATTCCCACAAGCGACAACGGTAAAATAATCTAACACGCTATTTTTCTCACGCTTCCGCTGTGCCACTCTGATACAGATCAACAAAACACAGTGGGTGCTTCCGAGACCTCAAGCTCGACCAACACCAGTTACTATCGTAACTCTCAAAACACGTCTTTTCTTGGATCCTTTTGATCTTTTCAGTTGTCTCTTATACAATCTCAGGTCCGAGTACAACACTCTCGCCGGACACACATCAACACAAAGGAGTCCTACACCTCCTACCACGACATCTCCTGGTGTCATTCCCATCAATCCGAAAATAAGCTCTTCAACTTTAATTCATAAAACTCAATCAATCTATTAACTCAGATTAGAATTCTGACCTCCTCGCATCTCATCAAGAATACCAATAGTCGGTCTCAACATACAAAGCTCAACTCCATAAGAAGTCTCTTCACAGACCAAACTCATATCCCGAATTTGCTTATTCAGTTATAACTTCATTACCATCATCATCGGTATATACAGAGATTTCCAATTATTTCCTCTGCCTCATATCCAACTCTTTCAAATCAAACAAATACCTTAAGCTCATAAGATCTCCAACCATCTCAATTCTCACACTAGCCAATTGAGGCCTCCAAACTCCGGCAAAGACACACAACAACCAATTCTAAATCACTTGTCAGATAATTCCCTTTTATGTACTTTAAGTTGCCTTACAGCTTAACTAAAACTCGCTGATGTTGCACTTAACATACCTCTCAATCATATCAACAAAGCATCACAAAACACAACAATTCTGAAGCACTTATCTTAACTCGAGAAAATTCACTGCATCCCGCCATCTAAGCTTGCAAGACACGTCTATCCCATCCAACACAATCCCAACTATAAGAGCATTCAACCATACACTGAGCTACAACTCCACACTTGCAGCATCCTAGAGAAGCACAAGTTTCTCCCCCACTTGAATCATTCTCACTTCCTGCAGACAAAGGTTAGAAAAATAAACGCGTATCGACAGTGTTTTCACACACATGTCGCGTACAGGGGAACAACCAACATTAGACAACTTGGCCGGACGGACCGACCTGCTCTGATACCACTAATGTAACACCCTTCTAAACCCCACGGAAAATATGCGAATAATCAGAGTAAATTTTCATGCATTCACAAAAGGGCGTCACACATAACTTTGAAACATCAAAACCACTCGTCATGTTCATTAACACTTATAATAAATAATCATGCTTCTCACAATTTCACTTTGCATGTAGCAGCGGATTCATTTTATAGCATAATTCTCTTAACAGAATATTCAGATTCATCACATACTTCAACATTACTTAGGCACCAAGGCCAACATCATAATATCCCAATGATTATAAAACCATAACATAGAATACATAATGTATCTCTAAGATACAAACCAAACGATCCCAGTGTTACATGACCAGAGCATGACTCGACCCAACATAATTAAATTACTAAACAACTACACCAATAGCGACTTCGCAACTACAAGCAGCTCTACTCTTGATACCTGCACGATGCCAGATATGACATCATTCCAGCAGAAGGGTGAGAAATTTTATCATAATAACAATGCATATAATCATATATATATTTTATCATAATAACAATGCATATGATCATATATATATATATATATATATATATATATATATATATATATATATATATATATATATATATATATATATATATATATATATATATATATATATATATATATATATATATATATATATATATATATATATATATATATATATATATATATATATATATATATATATATATATATATATATATATATATATATATATATATATATATATATATATATATATATATATATATATATATATATATATATATATATATATATATATATATATATATATATATATATATATATATATATATATATATATATATATATATATATATATATATATATATATATATATATATATATATATATATATATATATATATATATATAAACACAAGCATAGAAAACACTTATTCCACATTGCTCACCACAATTTATCATAACTCATCATATACATCACAATATATAGATATAACAAATATGGATAATCACCAAGCATATTCATCATGCACACATCCATAGTTTCAATCAATCCGCATAAACATACACATTATGTTTAATTCACCACAATTCATATAAACATATACAATCATGTTTATTCATTAATTCCTCAGTCAATATCATTCACAATTCACATTATTGCACATAAACATTTACAATTATGTTTATTCATCACAATTCATCATAAAGTATACACACACACACACACACCGATATATATATATATATATATATATATATATATATATATATATATATATATATATATATATATATATATATATATATATATATATATATATATATATATATATATATATATATATATATATATATATATATATATATATATATATATATATATATATATATATATATATATATATATATCATCAAGCATATTTATCATGCATATATCCAAAGTTCTCAATTCAACAATTCATGCACATATGCATATATTCACACAATATTTATCTCTATGCCATGTGACTCAATACAACTCAATGCAACTCAATGCAACTCATCAATTCCTATTCAAAATTATGGGTACATCACTTATACCCCACTAGGATCTCTAAAATATACACCAAACGATCCCAGTGTTACATGACCAGAGCATGACTCGACCCAACATAATTAAATTGCTAAACAGCTACCCCAATAGCGACTTCACAACTACAAGCAGCTCTACTCTTGATACCTACACGATGTCATATAGGACATCATTCCAGCAGAAGGGTGAGAAATATTATCATAATAACAATGCATATATATATATATATATATATATATATATATATATATATATATATATATATATATATATATATATATATATATATATATATATATATATATATATATATATATATATATATATATATATATATATATATATATATATATATATATATATATATATATATATATATATATATATATATATATAAACACAAGCATAGAAAACACTTATTCCCCATTTCTCACCACAATTTATCATAACTCATCACATACATCACAATATATAGATATAACAAATATGGATAATCACCAAGCATATTCATCATGCACACATCCATAGTTTCAATCAATCCACATAAACATACACATTATGTTTAATTCACCACAATTCATATAAACATATACAATCATGTTTATTCACAACTCTCAATTCCACAAGTTATACACAATTGCATATGTTCACACAACATTTATCTATACGTCACGTGACTCAATACAACTCAATGCAACTCATCAATTCCTATTCAAAATTATGGGTACATCACTTATACCCCACTAGGAACAACATCATAGTCATTCTACCCCAGTGAACACCAACACTAGGAACAACATCATAGTCATTCTACCCCAGTGCGTACGACTGTATCACGTATACTCCACTAGGAATAACATCTCAGTTATTCTACCCCAGGGAGCACCCCACCAGGAATAACATCTCAGTTATTCTACCCCGGTGATTATTCCACTAGGAACGACATCTTATCATTCTACCCCAGTGTATACGACCATGTCACTATACCTCACCAGGAACAACATTTGTCATTCTACCCCGATGATCATTTCACTAGGAACGACACATAGTCATTCTACCCCAGTGATTACTTCACTAGGAATGATATCTTATCATTCTACCCCAGTGAGTACGACCTTACACATACACATATTTTCAACATCATCATCACCTTTACCAAACAATGCACATATATCCACAATATATTCTCATGCATTCTTCACGTACAATCGCATACAAACAATGTGCATTCAATATTAATACCATCGCCACATTTATCAAGCAATGCACACATATTCACAATATGTTCTCATACATTCTTTTCATACAATTGCATAGCAACAATATGCATTCACAATTAATACCATCACTACATTTATCAAGCAATGCACACATATTCACAATATGTTCTCATGAATTCTTTTCATACAATCGCATACAAACAATATGCATTCACAATTAATACCATCACCATATTTATCAAGCAATGCACACATATTCACAATATGTTCTCATGCATTCTTCTCATACAATCGCATACAAACAATATGCATTCACAATTAATACCATCACCACATTTATCAAGCAATGCACACATATTCACAATATATTCTCATGCATTCTTCTCATACAATCGCATACAAACAATATGCATTCATAATATCGCGCCAACGACAACGAACTCAATCACATTCATCATGCACTTTTAATCAATTTAAACAATGCATATATTTGCCAAAATGCCACATTTCACAATCGATTCCACAATCTAGGATTCACGCCATACGGCTACCTACAGCATAACATATAACAGCACGCAAGCTACACGTTATATATCGAAAGCATACAGTATGATAACACATCAAACGCACCCGTTTACGACGGTAAAAGTTGACAAAATGACACGTTTTGAATATTCTGCTATAATTGGATCATATACTAAAATTAAAACCATTTTTCCTAGATAGAACATCTATTTAACTTTCCAACGCTTCGAACAGGGACTAAAACTGACTTACAGATCAAGAGATATGAATTTTTGAAGTTTTCCGAAAAACCAGAATTTTGCCTAAACATGGCTACGGGATTTTGCATTTTCGTCCGAAAATCTGACCGATTTAATTCTTTTCTCCCGATTAAAAACCTACTCATCATTACCAATCATATAGTAACATTTTAGGATTATAAAACGCAAATTCTACGACTTCCGATTTTCATCCAAAATCTTAACCCCCAATTGTCCAAAAATGTCAAAACTCACAAACTCAACCAAATTCGATCAAACGAAATCCAATAATCACGGCTAAGCATTACCCGACTAAACTAAGAAATTTATTTTCGATTCTAACCGTTCAAAACTCGATTCTACCGATTAAACTCATTTATGCCCTTGAATGGAAAATGGTAGAAACTCTCCAACAATCTCAATCAAACCAACAAACACATACATAATCATAAACATTGATAGAATAACAACATTTAACACCCTTACCTTGATTAAATCAAAGCTAGGAGTTGTTCTTGAGCTTTTCAAATTTTTCCCTCTTTTTCCTTCTCTTTTCTCTTCTTCCTCTTTCTTTCTCTTTTCTTTCTCTTATGTTTTCTATTCTTTCCTTTTCCTTCCACTTTTCCTTATATAAATATATTTCCCTTCTGTTTATCTCCAATATATTTCTTCTCTCAAAATATTTACCAATTCATTTTCTCATAAAATATCCCATCTCATCATTAATTAGAGAATATCTAGTAAATCCACATTATTCTACCAAATAGAATAAATCAGTTAAATCCAATAATTCATTTAAATCAAATAAACCACATAAACCAATTAATTAGTACAATTAATCAATTATTGAAAATTGGGCTGTTACAGGGAAGGTCACTCGCAAAGACATCGCGTCTTGTGCCTACGTATTCTCATCTGGTATGAGAAATTAGAGCAAACGTAGTTCGGGCAAATAAGAACACCGGTTGGTTCAAAAGTTTTTACCCGAGTATGGTTAAAAATCAGTCCTAACAGTTAGGTGTATGCAACTCGACCTTTGGAGACTTAGGCGTTACTTGTTTGCGGTAGAACTAAGAGTTAACGAAACTCTTTTTCATGAAAAGGTTTTCCATTTTTAAAGGTCCCAAAGGACAAAATGAAGTTTGATCATTTGTTTTTGTGTCTTTTAAGGAGAAGTGTTTTTGAATTGTTTGTAATTCATATTGCACTAGAGACTATGACCTGGGAGCGAATGCGTCGCACATCACCCAAAGGGTGAACACTAAACACTCTAGGCCATCAAGAGGAAACCTTCCAATAACCATTTCCCAAGTACTTAAGGCTCGTAACACACAATATTCATTAGCCTTTATTAATTATTTTGAAGTTGTTTTGAGATGAGAAAGAGAAAGGACAAACTAAAGGGAACTAGTTCAAAACCTAGTAATTGTCATGCAAGATGAACCTATAGTTAGAATTAAGAAGGGAATTCTATCCTGTTCACATACATGGATTGAAACCTAGTGTCTATCACAATCATCCTTGAATAAGGAGATTGGAAGTCCTAAGGGAGCATGGATAAACTCTTCAATGACCCTCAAGACATTCAATGAGCTTCTATAATGCTCTCCATCCATAATCATGGACTCAATATCCTCTGATGAACTTCACATGGTCTCCAAGATAGGAGGTGAATCCTATTCGTTCATCTGCTCTTTCAAAGAACTTTGACTTCCTTCTGATGATGATAAACACTTGATAGCTTGAATAAGACCTCTTGATTAGGCTTAGAAACTTTGGTAGTCTCCTCTTGCTAGGAACACCTCTCTCAATCCCCTGTAAATGGACAATGGTATGCAAAATGCAAATGCTAATGCTATGAAAATGCAATGAAACATAAAACCAGGTAAAGAAAAGGTTGGGCAAATTTTGGGGTACAACATAGTTCTTCTCTCAACGTGATGCCTAAGGGCACATTACGTCAACTACTAGTAGAATTGAGCGAGATAAGGCTGAGCACTTTAATTGTTAGAGCTTTTGACGGTTCTAGAAGCCAAGTTATTGGCGAAATGCATCTACCTATTAAGATCGGACCGCATTTGTTTACTATTGCACCCCAAAATTTGCCTAACCTTTTCTCACCTGGTTTATGTTTCATTGCATTAGCATAACATAGTTCTAGCATTTGCATAGCATAGCATCCTTCATTTAACAGGGGATCAAGTGTGTTTATATCCAGAGAATCCTAACCATAGGTATTATTCAAGCTTAAGAAGTTATCAGGGTCATTAGACAGATGGTTGAGTTCTTGAGAAGTTTGAGTGCTTGTATGGGGCTTATCTCCTAACTTGGAGCCAGTTGAAGATCAGCAGTGAATTGTAAGGTCTTGATCAAGGAGAGAATGTGTGGGTAGAGCTCATTTAAGTGCCTTGAAGGTCATGTTGGAGCTCAATCAAGTCATTTTATCAAGTGCAAGAGCCACAGTTGAAGTGGATGCAACTAGGGTTTCATCAGGTTAATCCTAGGTCAAAATGAGCAGTTGAAGAAGATCAGAGCCTACTTATAGGTCATTGATATCATGAAATGATATGTTGAAGAATTTTAGATATTTTTTCAAGATCAAGTTGAGAAGAATCAAGAGTGGTTGGAGTTGCTAAGTCAGGGTTCCTAGGGTAAAATCCCCTATTTAGTGCCGAACTTCCAAGCCATGCAAGTTAAGTTGCAAGTTTCATATCCATTTTTGGAAAACATGAAACTTGTAGATCATGCTCTTAGCTTTAATTTTAGTACTAGAAGTCCTCCATTGGATTTATAGAACTCAAGTTATGGTCCAGACAAGTTACAGGTCCTCAGATGCATCTGAAATTTGTCTGTGAAAATCATCTGACTTCCAGGCTATTTTTGACCTAGAAGGAGATTTCACCTGAACTTTTGCCCAACATGAAAGTTGTTCCTCATGATCTTAGCTTTCCAAATTGTATTATAAGTCTTCCATATGATTTGTAGAACTCAAGTTATGAGGTTTACAAGTCAGGGGTATTTTGGGAAAGTGAGATTATAGGCCATTTTCAATCATAGTTCAAAATCTCCAACTTGCACTTGTCAAATGGATTTTTGTTCATCATGGAACTTGTTGAAAATGTAGTTTTTAGGATAACTAAGAACTCATGGTGAATTGGTTTGGCTTATATCAAATATTGGCTTGAAGTGGTTTTGAAAGAAGAGAAATTCAAAGGCATTTTTGGTGGGAAACTCAAATAATTGATTATGGTTCCAAAACAAGTGAAATAACCACTCATTTTAATCAGAAATCATGTTTTAGAGGCATTGGCAATTATGGATTTTTCATTTGAAGTACAATTCATGGCCTTCCATAAGGTTTCTTCACATAAAAGTTACATTCCACCAATCATTCCTAAGGCCAAATTCAGGGCCCTAACCAAGCTGAATCCATTCAAGGAGGTTAATGTATGACATTAGAAGCTTCATAGGAAAGCTATTGAAGGAAATTGGGGGTATGTCATGTCAAACATTTTGAAGGAAGTTGGATTTGGATTTTTGATTTTGGGCTTGGGCCTTACCTCTAGAAGCTTCCAAATCATCCTATAAGTGTTTAGGAACTCATCAGAAATGAGTTTGGTGAGTCATTGTTGCTGAGATCAAAGATTACCATTAAAGCTTGAAGAAGAAAATTGAAAGAGCGAATTTCTGTTAGAGGCCGTTTCAAGCGCAATTGGAGCTTCAATGTTCTTCTAACATCATCACTGAGTGGATCTGGAAAGTTCTAGAGCAAGAATCAAGCCAGAAACGACTCAATTCGAAGCTTGAAACCAGGTTCTTTCTTCTTGAAATTACACTCCATTCATGCGTTTTTTATGCCTTAGAATCATGTGGTTAGGTTTACCTTAGGTTGTAGATGATTTCTGGGCAGAGAATTGGAGGATTAGTGACAATTTAGGATTAGATCCATTTTCGGTTAGGATGAAGATTTTTTGATTCTTAAGGTTTTAGCTCGTTTAGTTAGGATATTCGTAATCCTCGTTAAATTTTGTGCGATTTTCATTCAAAGATCATCGCGTTTCGTTGATTATTGAGAGAGATATGGGGGTTTGAAGTTGGCCGGAAAAACTTCATTCCCGTTGGCCATGGGAGCTGCGCGCGGGCTTCATCTAATGTGCAGAAAATTCAAACGGAGAAGACTCAATCTAAGCCGTCCATGCGTTGGGGAAGAGAGACCAAGTCAATCAATCCAATGGCCGTGAGGGCACCACCTCACCCTTCCCCTAAACGCAACGTTTAGTTAAGTATAATTCCAAGTTCATTTCGCGCGCTATGAACACCAAAGGGACGTGAGTTCGAGTCCCTTGTGTGGCTGTTTTGATTAATTATTGATGAGAACTGAATGAATTAATGTGTTGGGCCTTGGCTGTTTCTATGCTATTCGCGCCTCCCCTGATTAGGCCCAACACGATTAACAAGTGAATTAGATGCTTATTACACCCCCTCCATGACGTTATGAGAATTTTGTTTGCTGAATTTCTCTCTCAGATTGGGCCTAGCGCCCTTATGCTCTCAGCACCCCCATTTCTTGGGCCCAAGCGAATTGTGCCTGCTTTTCTTACCAGATTCACCCTTCCATGTTTTGTTTTAATTTCTTTTCTTTTATTTTTTAGTTTAATGCTTGTTGAAATTAATTCATAAAAAATAGCAAACATCATGAATAAATTCTGAAAAAAAATTGTGCTGGTAGATTTAGATGTTCATGATTTTACCATGCTTTGCATTTTAATTTTCCATGCATTTTTCATTGTAATTCCATATTTTCTTGTTAGTGCACTTTTAATAATGAAATAATATTGTTCTGAATTTGTGCGTTTTATTTCTCTCTCATATTTTGGAGTTTGATCTTGAATATTTTTGTGCTGGCTGTGTACATACTGATGTTGCTATGTCATTTTTGTTGATTTTTTAGATGAGTTTAAATAGGATTTTAGGGTAGTTGTTTAGGAGTATTCTTTAGTGATTCCTTTAGTGCACCTTTGGAGTTGTGTATTTAATTTGGGCATTTTGATTTAGATTTAAGTTCTGATTTTTCTACCATAGAATGTTGACACATATAAGATGATGTAGTATTTTCCTTAGAATTTTTAGGATTGATTTTCCTTTAGTTCCCTATTTTACAAATTGACCTTAGAATAGATTATCATTAGGAGGTAACCTTTGGTGTTCTTTAGAGATTCAAGTAAGTGATGATCTTTCCTTAGGATTAGCTCCCTTTCAAATACTCCTTGCTTAATTAGGATCCTTCATTGTGGGTATAATTCCTCCTGTGGAGGAATTCCCTGCCTTTCACATTGGAGTTGAGACTAAGCAAGCTTTCTAAAGGAAATGGATTTGGTTGAGTGTCTGTGGCAGGTTCCCGTGGAACTTACCTTGCTTCTCATTTCCATTCTCCTAAAGTTCTATCATCCTTTCCTCTTTAGGAACCTTCTTGAGGTAGCACAGTCCCTTCTGTGGGGGGAATATGGCACACCTCTTGAAGGAGCCAAACCCTTAGGTTTCCCCAAAGATCTTTTTGTTGGTTGAGTGCCTCGGATAAGCTCCTGTGGACCTTACCCTAGCCTCCCAACACCCAACTTCCTTCCTTAGGGTAGAAGCTTGCTTGATTGCCTGTTGGATTCCTTTCATTCTCTTGAAGATGGTGGACTTGAAGAACAACTACAGACTTTGGATTGGATTGCTTCCAGAAGATTGCTCTGCTGTGGTGATTGCTGGCTTGTTTTCCCTGTCTGTTTAACTGTATTGATGTGTATTGATGTGACTTGATTGGTGTGTTGCATTTAGATTAGGTCATGTAGTTAAATAGGCCTAAGAGCATTATAAGGGTTGAGTTTCTCCCCTTTTTTGTATTGCATTAGAGGTTGAGTTTCTCCCTCTGCTTGTATTTTTACTGTATGGCTTTGCTTGCTGGTATTTAGTAGAGCTCAGCTCCCTTGCGTGTGTGGTTTGTGGTTTGTTTGATTGCATTTACTTTCTTTTACTGTCTTTGCAGTTATTCATATCTGGCTTGAGGTTGAGATGAGCTTGTGGAGGCTTATGCCCCACACATATTTCCTCCCTCACTTGGATTGCGTGCATCTTTTCAGTAATTTTTTGTACAGTTATTTCTGTTTACTGCTTGATTTCCAATGTCATGTTCCCCTAGGAGCTCTGACTTCTCTTGTTCAAGAGAAGTTATGACAGACATTAGGATTCTAACCATGCATGATAACATCAGTTAGTTTCCCCTCTAACCTCAACCATAGGACGAATATTGCATGATAACTGTAGGATCGAGTCAGTTTCCCTATAGAGAGTATGTTTCTCTTCTTATCTCAAACAACATAAAAAAGTATAATAAAGGCAAGTTAGTACAAGCACGTTACGAGCCTTAAGCTACTTGGGAAATGATGATTGAGCGTCCTCCTCTCAATCGTCTAGAGTGTTTAGTATATGTCCTTTGGACGATATGTGACACATTCGCTCCCAAGTCATAGTCTCTAGTGCTGTACAAAACTACAGACAACTAAAAAACACTTCTTTCCGTAAAAAACAAAAAACAAAGATCAAATATCTTTTGTCCTCTTGGACCCTTAATCAGGAAAACTCTTTGTGCAAAAGAGAGTTCTGTTAACTTTCAGTTCTACTGCAAACGGTAATGCCTAAGTCTCCAAGGATCGAGCTGCAAACACCAACTGCTGGAACTGATTGTTAACTTTACTTGGATAAAAGATGCCGAACAAACCTGTGTTCTCCGTAGCCCGAACTACGTTTGCTCTGATCTTTCATGCCGTATGAAAGTACGTAGGCACAAGATGCGATATCTCGGCGAGCAACCTTCCCCCTTTTACCCGTAGTTAGGCGAACTACGTTGACTATGATTTCTCGTTCCAGACGGGAATACGTAGGCATAAAGTGCGATACTTTGCCGAGTCATTTTATTTTCTTTTTAGACCAGACTCTTAGCGTAGATAGATTTAACAAACCCGTCAGATAAACACAACAAGCATGGATCCCATCGAGTACGATGGACGTGAGGGTGCTAATACCTTCCCCTTGCGTAACCAACCCCCGAATCCAGATAATGGTTGCGATGACCTTGTCTTATACCTTTTCGTCAGGTTTTTCCGATCGTTTCCTTTCCCGTTCTGAGGGATAAATAACGAAAGGTGGCGACTCTTCTGTTTTGTCGGCACCTTATTTTCGCAGTAGCGACAGCTGGCGACTCTGCTGGGGATAACCATCGGTTCCCTGTGCAAGTCATTCCTAGCGCTTGTGTGTTTACCTGTTGGGTTTTATTGCACTTTACTTTCCGCATTTTATTTTCAGTATATTATTATTGTGCTATTGTGGGAAGGGACTTCGATGAGTGATAAGCCAGACCCAGGCTTGAGAGCTACATAGCATTAGAGCAGATTTGTGGTGAACCTGTATGTTAGGGATGCACTAGTTCCCACAAAATCTGCACTCAGACGAGGTTCTTTGAGATGATTTCCATTTCCAGCCCAGTGGGCCGTTGAAAGGATTTCAGATCTTAGGATTGTCGACTCTGGGGACCGATCATTTGTGATTCAGCTAAGTGAGGCCACTTCAAGAGATGATGATGCCACGCCTTCTGGGTATCGTATCATTGTTTCTTGAAAGTCTGTGACGCTGATGAACGCATAGGATGTCGTACCTTTGTCAGTGATTAGGTCCATACCAGTGAGCGGGGTCAAGTTTATTGCAAGAAACTGTAACCTTCAGAAAACCTGGTTTTCTTGTCAGTAAATCGGTATTGTGGGTTTCAGTATGCCTTTGTTATCAGAGTGTGGTATTTTCTTGCTGAAGCTAAATTATGACCTGCCACTCCACTTCACCGCACAGCACAGCACAACACGGCACTTGATCCCCTGCTGCATTTTGCATATGCATTTACATTTTCATATTGCATTGCATCTAACACGTATATGTGTTGCAGGTGTGCAGTTCCCCTTCGATTCTAGCAATCTTGTCCTTTCATTGTTCATCATGGAGCCCAGTGTGAGAAGAACTTTGGCCTACAAATTTCCTACTCCGGATATTGCTACTCTGAGGGGTTTGATTTCCTTGCCTAGTAAAGAAGTGATGGGAGATTTCAGAAGAACTTATGGGAAGTTACTCAGTGTTGTGTGCAAACCGTCGATGTATGAGTTGAACGGACTCCAAACTCTACTTTAGTTCTATGATCCCCCGTTGTGTTGTTTCACATTCCCGAGCTATGTGCTAGCCCCCACTTTGGAAGAGTTCTCTGTCCTATTAGAGATACCTATTCTTGCTCAGGTACCCTTTTGGCCTATCGATCAGGAGCCAGATCTGGCTAAGATTGCTCCAGCATTGCATGTTGATGTTTCTGAGTTAGAGGGAAAGGCTGTCAAGAGAAATGGAGCCTGGGGATTCCCCCTATCTTTCCTAGCTGAGAGAGCCCGACACTACGCCAAGAAGGAATGATGGGTGGCGTTCAAAGCTATTTTGGCCCTGTGCATATACGGTATCATGCTATTCCCTAATATTCCAGATTTTGTGGATGTGGATGCTCTTCGCATTTTCGTCTCAAAGAATCCAATCCCAACCTTGCTCGGAGACGTGTACCATTCGGTGCACTACTAAAACGAAAATAGAAGAGGCAAAGGTGTGTCCTGTTGTGCGTCATTTTTCTACAGATGGTTTGTCACTCATCTACCGAAGGATGGTCCTTTTATAAAGACGGCAGAGACGAAGGAATGGTCAGAGCGACTGATGAGCTTGTCTGCTGAAGACATCGACTGGTTTGATAGAGATCGTCTGGGGAGTGAGATTATTTACAGTTGTGGGAGCTTTCCTAATGTCTCTCTCGTGGGTAGGAAAGGTTGTATCAAACAATTTGGGTATGCTTTGAGAGGCCCTCCTAAGGATGAAGAGGTACAGGAATCTCTGTACCTCACTGGTGCATTGGAATGGGGTGATCTGGTTAGGTTTGAACATGCTTAGAACAATGTGCATCGAAAGGGAAAGACCACATTAGGAAAAAACAATAATCAGGCTTATCCTCCTTATGTGGACTGGATTCGTAACAGAGCAGCGAAAGTGTTGATGCCTTTTCCTCCTGTCAAACAGGACGAACCTTTAGAGCCTACCATGATCGAAATCCAGAAGTACGAGCAGCTTCAAGCCAAGAATGCCGAGCTAGTCAAAGCCAATGAAGAATTGGAAAATTAGATCGCTCAGCTCCGGAGAGAAAAGAATGAAGCCGTCTACACCTGCAAGAGGCAGACAGAGATGATCAACCACCTGGGTGCCAACTTGACCAAAGAGACCGATGCTAGAGAGCGTCTTGGGTTGGACCTAAAGGCAGTGCACGGGGTATTGACCACCAAGAAGCAGGATCTAGATAGGGTATACTGGAAGTTGACCCAGTCCGAGAAGCTGTGGAATAGTACCTTGGCTAGCCACAAAGAGAGGGAAGAAAAGCTGAAGTAGCAGATAATCCAGTTGGAAGCACAGGTTGAAGACAAAAACAAGAAGATAGAGGCTGAAGCCTCACTCCGACGAGATGTCCAATATAAGATGATAGAGGTCAAAGCAAACTTACTGTATTATCAACTCCGGGCTGACGTTAAAAGGAGTAGGGTGGAGAACCATTCTGAGGAAGGTGTGTGTGGGAGCATTGCTGAGAACCTCCCGGATGCCATCAGGCAAAGGGAACTGTTGATCCAGAGCCTACTCACTCATCCTGACCATCCTGATACGAAGAAGTTACTAGAGGATTTTCGTGCCCGTGGCCGCACCTGATTTTCTTTGTACCTTTTATATTAATATGCTGATCACCACCAGGCTTGTTGGTTGGGGTCATGTTGCTGCTTCAGTTGTACTTTGCTTTTGTTGTACGCTACCCACGCGGGCTTTCCATATATATATGAGGATTTCTTTCCATGATTGGACAATAGACTTTATTTGTCTTGGAGCTAGAATTGAGGGGGACTTCCTTCTAATGCATGGATACGTGTTTTGCATTCGCATAAAACATTTGCATAGCAGGTGCCTCGTACTGTGTTTCCTAACCCTCTATTGATGCAGGTTGTCTCAGGATCCAATTGGGAAGATTACATAAGTCCCCACAAGGCTATGGAACAGGTACGAGCAGAGTTGATTGAGGTCCGAAGCCAGCTAGGGCAAATGACGAGAGACATGCAAGAGTTGTGCCTGGGGCATGAGACACTCAAAGAGGAAAACAATCAACTGAAGACCCAAGTGGGCTTGATCATGGAGGTGTTAAAGGATGTGCTCAGGAAAGAAGATGATCAGCTACTTGAAACCGCAGTAAAGATGCTTAATCCACTCGGGTCTGTGGAACCGGTGCATGTGCAACCTGTGCCCAGCGTTGATAAGCCTCCGATGTCTAATAGGCGACAAAGAGCTTTGAATTTTTCTCTTCAACGTGGCGCTTCTAGGGATAATCATGTGGCTAAGAGGGAGAACGCCCAGAAGGGAACGTCAACTGAAAGAACTTTCGATCCGATCCCCATGACTTATACTCAGCTGCTGCCGGTCTTACGTCAGCTTCGGTTGGTCGAATTACGGAAATTACATCCACTAACTGGGATCCTACCACGCAGCTATAATGTAAACGCCCGTTGTGATTTCCATGAGGGGGCACCCGGGTACTACATTGAGAACTGCAAAGCTTTTAAGCACGTAGTTCAGGACTTGATCGACCCAAAGGCTATTAAGTTCGCGTCGGGCGATACGAGTCTAACAGAGGGTCTCATTCCAGGCATTACAGAAAAGGCTGACACTCCTGCTTTTGTCCCCAAAACGGCATCGGACCCTAAGAAGGCCTTGCAATGTATGACTTCTAAATCTCCGTGCCCGCAGCTCTTGCCGATTCCGGGGCTAAACCTAAGGATGAGCGCCTCAGGGCAAAAGGAGTCCTTGGTTTCTCAGGCTCAATTGCCAGATGTCTTGATCGTTCAAAGTCAACAACCCCTAGGGGCCGCGCATCAGACATCATCTTCCTTCCGGAATCAACGATCGTGTCACCCTCAGCAGGGGCGACACGCCAAACCAAGACCAAAGAAGACCGAAAGGCGGTTCACTCAGCTATCGGTGTCGTACAGGCAGCTGCTGCCATATTTGATCAAAGGTGGGCTGATAGTGCCGAAAGAGACTAATCCACTGATCCCGCCTTACCCTCCAGGTTTTGATGCCAACGCTCGTTGTGAGTACCATGTTGGGGCACAGGGGCATTCAACAAATGACTGTAAGGTGTTGCGGAGCCAAGTGAAGACCTTGTTGGACTCTAACAGGATATCTATCATGCCTCAGGGTGTCGACCTTCCTTCGTCCAGCCAAGTGGGTGTATCAGTTCAGATTATGAGAGAGTTCACTGAAAGTAGATGTTCAGAGGAGTATCAGGATGACATCGACGATTAGTTCTGAAGATGGCTGACGCAGCAGCAAGTCGAGTTCGAAAAGCCTGGTTCCCAGCAGTCGGCAATCTGCATTTTATCATGCCATTTCTTTACATTTGTAGTTTCTTTCCTGTAGAATTGCAAATTTCGTTTGTAAAGCATGATTGTTTTTCGATCGATATTAATAATGAAATAAATATGCATGTTTTGAATTAATCCAGTCGTGTTTACTCTATTGCTTTCATTTATTTCTAACGCTTGTTTAAGTGGAATCCGGGGAGGATGACGAAAATCGAAAGACACAGAGCTCCCGATTGTACGCTCTTGAATGAAACCTGTTGATGATGTACAGGCATTGTTTCAAATCCCCCAAACACCGGAGATATAAGGAAGATAATCCCTTGTCAACCCCTTTGAGCCTAGTAGTAGGAGTTCTTTCTGGAAACGAAAAATCCTCAATCTTAACCCGGGGCAGGGTAGGTGTTAGCTAATTTGACCGAGCGTCCAAATCGCAGAAAGGAGTATCCGTTCGAGGATCAATCACACCTCTAGAGGTCGTGCCTAAAAAACCACAATGGTTAAACGTCAAGAGTGAAACAATCACGTTATTCCTCAAAAGGTCAGACAACCAGTGTCACACGACTTGTTCGAAAGAAAGAAAAAAGGATCAAAAAGAAAAGCCCGCTAAGTCGAATCTTGAAAACGACTTAGGAAAAAATGAGGGTATCCCGCTGGACTTTAAAGTCAAAAGAATTAGTCCAGGAAAAAGTTTGGGAAAATGAAAAAGAAAAGGATTACCAAAGAAAAATCCTCAAATGAAATACGAGTCGTGTGACCCCAAGTGTCAAAGACGAAGAGTGAGTGGCTGTCACTCCAGAAACTCATGGTTTCTCGAACTATCACTCCTAATTTCCAACCACTGAGAAGTGAGCGCTAAGGTCGAATTAGCTAAACGTAGGATTGGAGAACATCAAGGTGAACGGGTGGGTTAAAATGAATTTTGAGCCTCTATCCTTTCTTTCTTAAACCGTGAACCTGACCGCGTTACAACCTGAAAAAGTCCTAATTGAAACATGTTCAGTTCAAGAGCATACTTCGGTAAAGACCGCGTCGAAACTGACTCCTCAAAGGATTCCGCTTGCAGCGTTGTATTAATTTTGACATTTTGATAGTTGATTCGTTTATTATATGTCATAAAAATTTTCTCCAATGAACATACTTGGATTTCAAAACTGTCATATGTATTGCATTGAATATCTTTCATGCAGAACAATTTGTTTTACTTGCGAGTAAGCGCTTGACAGCAGGAAAGTTTCCGCAGTGGAAAGTTTTGATCGGGATAGAATGTAGAATGCCTGAATACTCCGTCAAGTTGTGGCCAGCTATATCAAATAACCCCCAGTAAGAGAAGCCGTCCAAGAATGGTCAATCTGGGGCAATCAGGTCGAGATTCATCAAATCTCTCGCAGCTAGAGGTACTGCTCCATGAATCAGCTAGTCAGGGGAAAAGTCATTGCAAGACTAGGGCAAGCCACCCTAAGAACACAAAGGCTGTTGTTGATCAGAAGGCGACCAATCTGAAGTACCTCTTCGAGGTGTGAAACGCGAAAGTAGTTCGTATCTAACCATCAGAGTACAGAGATTGCAATGCCTTTAGGGGAAGATTTTACGAAGATCCCATGAGCTGGGAGCAAAAGTAGAAGCGAAGGAAATATTCATTTCTATTTTATCAGAGTTTATCAGAAATTGACGCAGGATTAAGGGCAAGCCATTTCGAAGTCTGCGGTTTGTGGCAAGTTTGTCTTTTCAAGTTGAAATGTTTGGACTGGGGCATTGTTGTCACCTTTGCAGCAGATATCCAAGGGATCATGTTCCCCAGCCAGAGCATGCTTTATGTGAAACTTATTCCTCCCCAGCAGACAGAATTTGCTTTTCGTCCCCGACAGACAGAAGTTGAAGTTTTTGTCCCCAGAAGAGTTGGGATTGCATCCGCGCAGGATCAGATTATCCTCAGCCATTCAAGATTGACTTATTCGGCAGGATACAGTCATCCCCAGTGAGGCGAGATTGATATACCCAGCAGAGTGTGCATTCCTGGTGGTTGGTTATGAATATGTTTACTCCCCAAAAAGAGTCCTCGCAGAGTACAATCAGGGTACACAGATCAGTTCCCAGCTGAGTATCTTCAGCATGGTTAATCCCCACAGAGCGCGATCAAGTGATTAGTGGTTTGAAAGGAGCATCCCCGAGAAGGACCGTCTTTTCTTTTCTCCAGCAGGTGGTTTCTCCTCCGACAGGATAAACATCACCAGCAGAGCTCGTAGTTTCGAGCTTGTGAGCCATTCCCCAGCAGGATGGTTATCCCCTGCAGAGTTGGTTTCACCCTTCCAGCCTTTATTTTGCTGGAATATGTCTATGATACCCGGTTATCCCCAGCGGATTTGGCTTTGTCTTCAGCATTTATTTTGCTGGAGCACCTCTTTGCATTTGCATATATCATCATATTTGCATCTACCCAAACGCGTAGCATTTCCATGCTGTATGGAGCATTACGCCATTGTCAAACATATGCATTTTGAAACATAAGCCAGGTCGGTTACCTCTTTGTTTTCAGGTGATTCTTCCCTGCAGGTAATCGAGATTATGGTTCGGGAAGGTGTCCAGATATTCAGATTTGTGACGCGAGATACGCGATGATAGTGTTCGCCCTGTCATATGTTCCCCTAGCAGAGTTACTTGTCTAAGTTTCCCTTCTCTCCCCCAGCGGATTTCTTCTCAGATTGCTGTTACGTCAGCATTAAAGGATTTCATGGTTCAGACTTTCGGAGTTGGTACTCAGGATTTCCCCAGTAGAGTTTTTTCCCATCAGAGTTGCTTGGTTAAGTTTCTCTTCTTCCCCAGCGGAGTTTTCTTCAGACCACTGTGACGTCAGTAGTGGAAATCTTGAAGTTGTTACCTGTTGTCGAAATAGGTGTTTGGCGGTTGTCGTCAGAATTTCCCTGCAGAGTTATTGGTTCAAGTCTTCGAGTTCGCACTTTTATTTAGTGCTTTACCTGCTTCCTTGTGAACGAGAGGTTGACGTGATGGTTCAACAGCTCTCGCTTTTATTCAGCGTATGCTCGCTTCCTTGTGAACGAGAGGTTGACGTGATGGTTCAACGGTCGACGTGATGGTTCGACAGTTGACAGTCGACGTGATGGCTCGACGATTCGCTCTTTGAGTTTGTTCAACAGTTGACGTGATGGTTCAACAGTTGACGGTCAATGTGATGGCTCAACGGTTTGCTCTTTGAGTTCGTTCAACAGTTGACGTGATGGTTCAACAGTTGAAGGTCGACGTGATGGCTCAACGGTTCGCTCTTTGAGTTCGTTCAACAGTTGACGTGATGGTTCAACAGTTGACGTGATGGTTGATGGTTGACGTGATAGCTCGACGGTTCGCACCTTGAGCTCGTGATTTGGTTGACGTGATGGTTCAACCATTCACACTTTGAGTTAAACAGTTGACATAATTGTTCAACAGTTTACGTGATGGTTCAACAGTCGACGTGATGGTTCGACAGTTCGCACCTTGAGCTCGTGATTTGGTTGACGTGATGGTTCAACCGTTTGCACTTTGAGTTCATGCTTGGGTTGACGTGATGGTTCAACAGTCAACGTGATGGTTCGACAGTTCGTACCTTGAGCTCATGATTTGGTTGACGTGATGGTTCAACCGTTTGCACTTTGAGTTCAACAGTTGACGTGATGGTTCAACAGTCGACGTGATGGTTCGACAGTTCGCACCTTGAGCTCGTGATTTGGTTGATGTGATGGTTCAACTGTTCGCACTTTGAGTTCATGCTTGGGTTGACGTGATGGTTCAACAGTCGACGTGATGGTACGACAGTTCGCACCTTGAGCTCGTGATTTGGTTGACGTGATGGTTCAACCGTTCGCACTTTGAGTTCAACAGTTGACGTGATGGTTCAACAGTTGTCGTGATGGTTCGACAGTCAACGTGATGGCTCGACGGTTCACTCTTTGATGGTTCAACAATTGACATGATAGTTCAACAGTCGATGTGATGGTTCGACAGTTCGCGCTTCGGTCGACGTGATGGTTCGATAGTTCGCACTTTAAGTTTGGATTTGGTTGACGTGATGGTTCAACGGCTCGCGCTGTTATTGCTTTTCCCGCTTCTTTGGAAATGATAGGTTGACGTGATGGCTCAACGGTCGACGTGATGGTTCAACGGCTAGCACTTTGATTTAGTGCTTTTATCCCGCTTCTTTGAAAATAGAGGGCCGAGGATGATATTTAGATAAGGTCTTTTGACGATGCCCACTTATTGTGACATAGTTCGGTAGGATTGATGGTGGTAATCCAATTTGTTGATTCGATGCCTGTGGCGTCACACAGGTGGTTGATGATGAAATTAAGTCAGTTTTTATCAGATGATTGATCAATTGTCGCCGTGACAACTAGATTCAGTTTTCTGGATATTGATTTCCAAGTAGTTTCTTAGTTTATTTCGTCGGTTAGCAAATTTCCGGGTTCTCTGGTATTCAACCGTCTTCTACCTCGATTGCTGGAAAGCCGTTCGCTTTCCACCCAGCCGGGTCCAAGCCGCTTGAATAGGGGCAGCTGTTGCATCCCAAAATTTTCCTAACCTTTTCTCACCTGGTTTATGTTTCATTGCATTAGCATAACATAGTTCTAGAATTTGCATAGCATAACATCCTTCATTTAACAGGGGATCAAGTGTGTTTATATCCAGAGAAGCCTAACCAGAGGTATTATTCAAGCTTAAGAAGTTATCAGGGTCATCAGACAGATGGTTGAGGTCTTGAGAAGTTTGAGTGCTTGTATGGGGTTTATCTCCTAACTTGGAGCCAGTTGAAGATCAGCAGTGAATTGTAAGGTCTTGATCAAGGAGATAATGTGTGGGTAGAGCTCACTGAAGTTCCTTGAAGGTCATGTTGGAGCTCAATCAAGTCACTTTATCAAGTGCAAGAGCCACAGTTGAAGTGGATGCAACTAGGGTTTCATCAGGTTAATCCTAGGTCAAAATGAGCAGTTGAAGAAGATCAAAGCATACTTCTAGGTCATTGAGATCCTTAAATGATATGTTGAAGCATTTGAGATATTGTTTCAAGATCAATTTGAGAAGAATCAAGAGTGGTTGGAGTTGCTAAGTCAGGGTTCCTAGGGTAAAATCCCCTATTTAGTGCCGAACTTCCAAGCCATGCAAGTCAAGATGAAAGTTTCATATCCATTTTTGTCCAACATGAAACTTGTATATCATGCTCTTAGCTTTAATTTGAGTACTAGAAGTCCTCCATTGGATTTATCGAACTCAAGTTATGGTCCAGACAAGTTACAGGTCCTCAGATGCATCTGAAATTTGTCTGTGAAAATCATCTGACTTCCAGGCTATTTTTGACCTAGAAGGCGTTTTCACCTGAACTTTTGGCCAACCTGAAAGTTGTTCCTCATGATCTTAGATTTCTAAATTGTATTAGAAGTCTTCCATCTAATTTGTAGAACTCAAGTTATGAGGTTTACAAGTCAGGGGTATTTTGGGAAAGTGAGATTATAGGCCATTTTCAATCATAGGTCAAAATCTCCAACTTGCACTTGTCAAATGGATTTTTGTTCAACATGTAACTTGTTCAAAATGTGGTTTTTAGTCTAACCAAGAACTCATGGTGAATTGGTTTGGCTTATATCAAAGATTGGCTTGAAGTGGTTTTGAAAGAAGAGAAATTCAAAGGCATTTTTTGTGGGAAACTCAAATAATTGATTATGGGTCCAAAACAAGTCAAATAACCACTCATTTTAATCAGAAATCATGTTTTAGAGGCATTGGCAATTGTGGATTTTCCATTTGAAGTGAAATTCATGGCCTTTCATAAGGTTTCTTCACATAAAAGTTACATTCCACCAATCATTCCTAAGGCCAAATTCAGGGCCCTAACCAAGCTGAATCCATTCAAGGAGGTTAATGTATGACATTAAAAGCTTCATAGGCAAGCTATTGAAGGAAATTAGGGGTGTGCCATTTCAAACTTTTTGAAGGAAGTTGGATTTGAATTTTTGATTTTGGGCTTGGGCTTTACCTCTAGAAGCTTCCAAATCATCCTATAAGTGTTTAGGAACTCATCAGAAACGAGTTTGGTGAGTCATTGTTGCTGAGATCAAAGATTACCATTGAAGTTTGAAGAAGAAAAATGAAAGAGCGAATTTCTGTTAGAGGCCGTTTAAAGCGCAATTGGAGCTTCAATCTTCTTCTAACATCATCACTGAGTGGATCTGGAAAGTTCTAGAGCAAGAATCAAGCTAGAAACGACTCAATTAGAAGCTTGAAACCAGGTTTTTCTTCTTGAAATTACACTCCATCCATGCGTTTTTGATGCCTTAGAATCATGTGGTTAGGTTTACCTTAGGTTGTAGATGATTTATGGGCAGAGAATTAGAGGATTAGTGACAATTTAGGATTAGATCCATTTTCGGTTAGGATGAAGATTTTTTGATTCTTGAGGTTTTAGCTCGTTTAGTTAGGATATTCGCAATCCTCGTTAAATTTCATGTGATTTTCATTCAAAGATCATCGCGTTTCGTTGATTATTGAGAGAGATATGAGGGTTTGAAGTTGGCCGGAAAAACTTCATTCCCGTCGGCCATGGGAGCTGCGCGCGGGCTTCATCTAATGTGCAGAAAATTCAAACGGAGAAGATGCAATCTAAGTCGTTCGTGCGTTGGGGAAGAGAGACCAAGTCAATCAATCCAATGGCCGTGAGGGTGCCACCTCACCCTTCCCCTAAACGCAACGTTTAGTTAAGTATAATTCCAAGTTCATTTCGCGCGCTGTGAACACCAAAGTCCCTTGTGTGGCTGTTTTGATTAATTATCGATGAGAACTGAATGAATTAATGTGTTGGGCCTTGGCAGTTTCTATGTTATTCGTGCCTCCCCTGATTAGGCCCAACACGATTAACAAGTGAATTAGATGCTTATTATACCCCCTCCTGGACGTTATGAGAATTTTGTTTGCTGAATTTCTCTCTCAGATTGGGCCTAGCGCCCTTATGCTCTCAGCACCCCTATTTCTTGGGCCCAAGCGAATTGTGCCTGCTTTTCTTACCAGATGCACCCTTCCATGTTTTGTTTTAATTTCTTTTCTTTTATTTTTTAGTTTAATGCTTGTTGAAATTAATTCATAAAAAATAGAAAACATCATGAATAAATTCTAAAAAAAATTGTGCTGGTAGATTTTGATGTTCATGATTTTACCATACTTTGCATTTTAATTTTCCATGCATTTTACATTTTTATTCCATATTTTCTTGTTAGTTCACTTTTAATAATGAAATAATATTGTTCTGAATTTGTGCGTTTTATTTCTCTCTCATATTTTGGAGTTTGATCTTGAATTTTTTTGTGCTGGCTGTGTACATATTGATGTTGCTATGTGATTTTTGTTGGATTTATTAGATGATTTTAAATAGGATTTTATGGTAGTTGTTTAGGAGTATTCTTTAGTGATTCTTTTAGTGCACCTTTTGAGTTGTGGATTTAATTTGGGCATTTTGATTTAGATTTAGGTATAATTTTTCTACCATAGAATGTTGACACATATAAGATGATGTAGTATTTTCCTTAGAATTTTTAGGATTGATTTTCCTTTAGTTCCCTATTTTACAAATTGACCTTAGAATAGATGATCATTAGGAGGTAACCTTTGGTGTTCTTTAGAGATTCAAGTAAGTGATGATCTTTCCTTAGGATTAGATCCCTTTCAAATACTACTTGCTTAATTAGGATCCTTCATTGTGGGTATAATTCCTCCTGTGGAGGAATTCCATGCCTTTCACATTGGAGCAAGCTTTCTAAAGGAAATGGATTTGGTTGAGTGTCTGTGGCAGGTTCCTGTGGAACTTACCTTGCTTCTCATTTCCATTCTCCTAAAGTTCTATCATCCTTTCCTCTTTAGGAACCTTCTTGAGGTGGCACAGTCCCTCCTGTGGGGGGAATATGGCACACCCTCTTGAAGGAGCCAAACCCTTAGGTTTCCCCAAAGATCTTTTTGTTGGTTGAGTGCCTGGGATAAGCTCCTGTGGACCTTACCCTAGCCTCCCAACACCCAACTTCCTTCCTTAGGGTAGAAGCTTGCTTGATTTCCTGTTGGATTCCTTTCCTTCTCTTGAAGATGGTAGACTTGAAGAACAACTACAGACTTTGGATTGGATTGCTTCCAGAAGATTGCTCTGCTGTGGAGATTGCTAGCTTGTTTTCCCTGTCTGTTTAACTGTATTGATGTGTATTGATGTGACTTGATTGGTGTGTTGAATTTAGATTAGGTCATGTAGTTGAATAGGCCTAAGAGCATCCTAAGGTTTGAGTTTCTCCTCTTGCTTGTATTGCATTAGAGGTTGAGTTTCTCCCTCTGCTTGTATTTTTACTGTATGGCTTTGCTTGCTGGTATTTGGTAGAGCTCGGCTCCCTTGCCTGTGTGGTTTGTGGTTTGTTTGATTGCATTTACTTTCTTTTACTGTCTTTACAGTTATTCATATCTGGCTTTTGGTTGAGATGAGCTTGTGGAGGCTTATGCCTCACACATATTTCCTCCCTCACTTGCATTGCATGCATCTTTACAGTAATTTTTTGTACAATTATTTCTGTTTACTGTTTGATTTCCATTGCCATGTTCCCCTAGGAGCTCTGACTTCTCTTGTTCAAGAGAAGTTATGACAGACATTAGGATTCTAACCATGCATGATAACATCAGTTAGTTTCCCCTCTAACCTCAACCATAGGATGAATATTGCATGATAATTGTAGGATTGAGTCAGTTTCCCTGTAGAGAGTCTGTTTCTCTTCTTATCTCAAACAACAGAAAAAAGCATAATAAAGGCAAGTTAGTACAAGCGCGTTACGAGCCTTAAGCTACTTGGGAAATGATGATTGAGCGGCCTCCTCTCAATCGTCTAGAGTGTTTAGTATATGTCCTTTGGACGATATGTGACGCATTCGCTCCCAAGTCATAGTCTCTAGTGATGTACAAAACTACAGACAACTAAAAAACACTTCTTTTCGTAAAAAACAAAAAACAAAGATCAAATATCTTTTGTCCTCTTGGACCCTTAATCAGGAAAACTCTTTGCGTAAAGAGAGTTCTGTTAACTTTCAGTTCTACTGCAAACGGTAATGCCTAAGTCTCCAAGGATCGAGCTGCAAACACCAACTGCTGGAACTGATTGTTAACTTTACTTAGATAAAAGATGCCGAACAAACCTGTGTTCTCCGTAGCCCGAAATACGTTTGCTCTGATCTTTCATGCCGTATGAAAGTACGTAGGCACAAGATGCGATATCTCGGCGAGCAACCTTCCCCCTTTTACCCGTAGTTAGGCGAACTACGTTGACTCTGATTTCTCGTTCCAGACGGGAATACGTAGGCATAAAGTGCGATACTTTGTCGAGTCATTTTCTTTTCTTTTTAGACCAGACTCTTAGCGTAGATAGATTTAACAACCCGTCAGATAAACACAACAAGCATGGATCCCATCGAGTACGATGCGTGAGGGGTGCTAATACCTTCCCCTTGCGTAACCGACTCCCGAATCCAGACAATGGTTGCGATGACCTTGTCTTATACCTTTTCGTCAGGTTTTTCCGATCGTTTCCTTTCCCGTTCTGAGGGATAAATAACAAAAGGTGGCGACTCTTCTATTTTGCCGGCACCTTATTTTCACAGTAGCGACATTTACCATTACTTTCCAAGTGATGGATATCAATCCTGCATATAGCTGTTTATTGGGCCGGCCTTGGATTCATGCCGCAGGGCAGTTACTTCCACATTGCATCAGAAGCTGAAATTCATGTTTGACGACCAATTAGTCATCGTTTGTGGTGAAGAGGATTTTCTAGTAAGCGAGTTATCATCCTTCCAATATGTCGAGATTGATGATGGCATAGCTGAGGTACCGTTACAATGTCTCAAATTCGAAGATGTCAGCTCCAGTTCTGTCAATCTAAGTAGATTACCGAAATGACCATGTCATCTTCCAAGAGTGCTAAGGAGACCATTGAGAAAGGTGTATTTCCTGGCTGGGGGAAAATCTTGAATGTGGTTGAGAAGCATGATCGTTTTTGACTGGGTTATCGTCTTGATCAACAAGTTAGCTCACATAGTTAGAAGAAGTTCAACTTGATCAAGTTTAATAATGCTGGATTCCAAAGGGGGATATCATGGAAGCCATTGATGATGTTGGTCTTAGCAATCTAAGTGCAAGTTTTGTACGCAAGCGTCCTCCTGGCTTCAAGCTCAACAATTAGACATCTATTGTGGTTCCCGCGATTTTTCCTATTTTACTTTTTCACAAATAACAAATGGCAAAAGTTTTTTTATTTTTCACCTTTCAAATAGTTCATTCTAAAAAAAATTCATAAACATGCAGAACAAATAAATGCATTGATAACAACATGTCAAATACCCAGTGTAATTCTAGGATTCCAATTAACCAAGCCGAAGAAGATGGCGAGGAAGATTGTGATTTACCGGCTGAAATAGCAAGGCTCATTGAGCACGAGCAGAAAGAGATTCAACCACACAAAAAGCTAGTGGAAGTTGTCAATCTTGGTACTGATGATGTCAGTAAAGAAGTCAAGGTTGGAGCATCCCTCTCTAAGCATGTACACTCCGAGTTGGTCAAGTTATTGAAATCGTATGTTAATATTTTCGCTTGGTATTATCAAGATATGCCTGGGTTGGATACCAACATCGTTGAACATCACTTGCAACTCAAGCACGAATGTACTCCTATCAAGCAGAAACTCAGAAGGACCAGACCCGACATGACACTTAAAATCATAGAAGATGTAAAGAAACAGTTTGACGCTGGGTTCCTAGCCACTTTGAAATATTCTGAATGGATTGATAACATCGTCCCGGTCTCGAAGAAAGATGGGAAGATCAGAATGTGTATGGATTATTGAGATCTCAATAAGGCAAGCCCGAAAGATGTCTTGGTGGACAATACTGCATAGTTCTCTGTCTTTTCTTTCATGGACGGTTTCTCAGGGTATAATCAAATCAAGATGTCCCCAACTGATATGGAAAAGACCAACTTCATCATGCCATGGGGGTACACGTTGCTACAAAGTCATGCCATTCGGTTTAAAAAACACAGGGATAACATACCAACGTGTCATGACAATCCTCTTTCATGATATGATCCATAGAGAGGTTGAGGTTTATGTGAACGATATGATTGCTAAATACAGAACTGAAGATGCTCATCTGGGCCGTCTGAGGAAATTGTTTGACAGACTTCGAAAGTTCATACTGCATTTAAATCCTGCAAAATGCACCTTTGGAGTTCGATCTGGTAAACTGTTGGGATTTATTGTCAGCCACAAGGGCATTGAAGTTGATCTTGAAAAGGTTCGAGCAATTCAGAACATGCCGCCTCCCAAAACAGAAAAAGAAGTCTGTGGCTTTCTGGGCTGACTTAATTATATATCCAAATTCATTTCTCATTTGACGGCTATCTGTGAACCAATATTCAAATTTCTAAGGAAAAATTAATCAGTTGAATGGAACAATGATTGTCAAGAAGCATTTGACAAAATAAAAAATATTTGCAAGAACCACCGATCTTATTACCTCCGTTCCTGGTAGGCTTTTAATCATGTATCTCACTGTTCTCAATGAATCTATAGGATGTGTATTGGGTCAACATGAAGACACTGGCAGAAAAGAACATGCAATTTACTATTTGAGCAAGAAGTTCATTAATTGTGAGGCCAAATACTCACTATTGGAGAAAACTTGTTGTGCTCTGGTCTGGGTTACTCGACGCTTAAGACAATATATGATTTGCGATACTACTTTATTGATATCCAAAATGGATCTAATAAAGTACATTTTCGAAAAGCATACTATCTCTGGACGAATTGCTCGGTGGAAAATGTTGTTAATTGAGTATGACATCGAACATGTTACCCAGAAAGCAATAAAAGGGAGCATCTTGTCTGACTACCTTGCTCATCAACCTGTGAAAAGTTATCAACAAATGAAGTTTAAATTTTCTGATGAGGATGTTTTATTCATCGAAGAATATGAGACTCCATACCTTGACATAGAACTCGAACCAGGGGCGCGATGGACGCTCGTATTCGATGGTGCCTCCAATATTAAAGGTTGTGGAATTGGTGTTATCCTCATCTCGCAGACAGGTTTTCATCTTCCCTTCACCGCTAGATTATGCTTTGAATGCACCAACAATATGGAAGAATATGAAGCACGCATCTATGGAATTGAAGCGACCATTGACATGAGAATCAAGATTCTTGAAGTCTATAGGGATTCTACCCTGGTGATTGGCCAAGTTAGAGGAAACTTTGTGACTCGGGATTCCAAGTTGGTTCCGTACCAAAAACACATCACGAAATTGATTCCCTATTTTAATGAAATCTCTTTTCATCATATTCATAGGGATGAAAATCAACTAGCTGATGCTCTTGCCACCCTGGCATCCATGTTTAAAGTCAAGTGGAAGAATGCAGCTCCTTATATTTGCATTGATCATTTGAACGAACCAATACACTTCTTAGCAATCGAGGATGAGTATGATGATAAGCCTTTGTTCTAAGACATCAAAAGACATATGGAAAAACAGGAATATCCCGAGGGTATCACTATCACTAACAAGAAAGCTCCCAGAAGGATCTGCACCAAGTTCTTCTTAAGTGGTGGTATATTGTACAAGAGGAATTATGATTTCGTGCTGCTCAGATGTGAGGGTAGACACGAAGCAAACACAATCATAAGGTCCATACATGAAGGCTGCGAGGGTGTACATGTGAAAGGGCCTGCCATGGCTAAGAAGATCCTTCAAGCTGATTTTTACTAGACAACAATGGAGGTAGATTGTTACAACTTTGCCAAAAGATATCATAAATGCAAAATCTACAGTGGCAAGATCCATGTGCCACCAACTCCATTGAACGTTTTGACTTCTCCTTGGCCCTTCTCTATGTGGGGTATTGATATGATCGAAATGAACGAGCCGAAGGCTTCCAAGATTCATTGCTTCATTCTAGTTGCTATCAAATACTTCACCAAGTGGGTTGAAGTTGCTTCTTACGTAAATGTTACACAACAAGTGGTTTCCAGGTTTATCAAGAAAGAGATAATATGTCGCTATGGTATTCCTAACAATATTATCACTGACAACGCCAGCAACCTGAACAACAAGATGATGAAGAAGTTGTGTCAAGAATTCAAGATCAAGCACCACAACTCTTCACCATATCGGCCCAGTATGAATGGCACCGTTGAAGCAGCAAACAAAAACATTAAGAGAATTGTCTGGAAAATGGTCAAAACTTATAGGATTGGCACGAAATGCTTCCCTTCGCACTACATGGCTACAGAACTTCAATTTGTACTTCCACTAGGGAAACTCCTTATTCGCTTGTATATGGTATGAAGGTTATTCTACCCATTGATGTCAAAATACCCTCGCTCAGAGTCATCATGGAAGCAGATCACGATGAAGCTGAATGGGTCCAATCCATATACAACCAGTTGAATCTTATTGAAGAGAAGTGCCTGATAGTTGTCTGCCATGTTCAATTGTATCAGAGAAGACTCAAGCAAGCTTTTGACAAGAAAGTTCTCCCTCGACCGTTCCACGCAAGCGAACTCGTGCTCAAGAGGTATTCTCATGTTCACTCGGATCCACGCAGTAAGTGGACTCTCAATTACGTTCATTGTTGGGAAGATCTTTTCAAGTGGAGCTCTGATCCAACCACCATGGATGGGGAGGAGTTGACATTACCCGTGAACTCCAATGTAGTCAAAAAATATTATTCCTAAAAAACATGAATAAAGAGCCCGCTAAATTGGCATCCGCAAGGGAAATCTAGGCAAAAAGGGGCGTCTCGATGGATAAAAAAAAGAAATGTCCATGCAAAAGTTAGGGACAAAATAAAAAAATAATAATAACCCGCTAATTTGAAAACCCGAAAGGGTGACTTTGGAAAAAATTGGTATCCCAGTGGACGAAAAAAATATAGAAAATGTCCAGGAAAAAATTAGAGATAAAGACATTTGACTGTGAATACTTGAGCCTATCTTCATCATAGTTGGACCTCATATGGTAAATGAGCATTCAAATCATCATCAACGGACGCACAATATTGGAACCAAGACTTAAAATGGATGGTGGAAAAGGTTGTAGTCAATGCAGAATCAAATTTCCCATTGCCATTTACTTTGTTTTTCAATTTATTGTAAATTTCCTCATCAAGAATTTGTGTATCCTTGTACACACCTTATGTACAAAGATTTTTATAGTTAATAAAATCCATCCTTTGATTTTTCATTTCTCTCTTTTCAGTATTTTTTTGCAAAATAAACAGTTATTTGTGATCACATAATACTAATAAAGCGTTGAGAACAATAAAAAGCTATATTAACCAAGAAAGCATTATGCATTGCATGCTTTACCGGAAATACCTAAGGGATGATTGGTAGTCTCCATTGCAAGCTTGATCCATGTCAAGCACCATTATGGTTCTTTAGAAGGATTGCGTACCTTTCATTTCCACAGCAGAGCCAAATTTCTCCAAGCAGAGACTTGTTTGCTATTCCCCAGCAAGAGCGGAATCCTCGCAACATCCCCAACAGATTGAAAATATAGTTTCCTAGCGACAATAATGTCACAATTTTCCATTTTCCCCCACGCACCCAAGCAGTAGTAGGGTTCGACTGGATCATGGTATTCCCCAGACAGGGTCATCTACGGTTTGAAGACTCCTTCATCTTCAGCAGCAGTGACGGTGGTTGCTTGGAAGTTTGAGACTTTAGATGCATTCCCCAATGGAGTGGTCACTGTATGTGGTGTTCTTTCCCCAGCTGAGGATGTCAAGTTCATTTTGCTATGATCCTTGTCCACCTGCCACACAACATCTCAACTTGTGCCATTACATAACATGATATCAGGCATCATGTAAGATCAACCATACATAGCATGTGCATCGAGCATACTTTTCTGTTGACTAATTCATCTCCCCAGCAAATATTCAGCCAACTTCTCACCTTAATCAAAATCATTACAATCTCACCTTGTCATCTTTTGTCTCCATCGTCCAAATTTTCGAGCTATTCTTTTATTTAATCCCCTTCCGCCTGGAATATTTGAAAAGCTGGCACAATTTGAGCATTCAGGTCTAAGAGGATTAAATAGGGGCAGCTGTCGTAACCTGAAACTTGACATCCCCTTTTTCCTTTTTACATAAGCATGTGCATTCGCATCGCTGTCATACGTATTAGCATTTTTTCTCTGGGGTTTTTATTGCAGGAATATTCAGGTTTTCGAAGCTCAATTAATCGCTCTTTAAAAAGACATCACATCATCAATACAGGAAAAATACAAGGGTTTCCATGCTTATTCATCAAAGAAAAGAGTCAAAAGTTGAAACCATGGCCATAACACCTTGTTTCAAAGCAATTTGGGCAAGTTTTGCTTGTGATAATCGATTAACCATTTGCTAGGCAAAATGTGTTAATCGATTAATACATGTAAATTGGAAGATTTTGTTGCATTTTCATGACATCAATTTTTTCTCTACTTTTTTGAGGTATACTTGGTTCTAGTGTTATGTGGAATATTCTAGACACTTCCAGAATCCACTTGCATTTACTACAATACATCGTTTTCAATCAAGACCACCATGTAACTTCATTTTCAAGTACGCGGACCATGGAATTTGGACTTGCATTGGTATTACTCCACCGAATTAACAAATAATTTACTGAGTCAACTTTCGACTCAGTGAGTTAGATGTAACTAACTCTAAAGCTAGTTCCAAAGCAAGCTCCAAAGCAAACTCCAAACCTAGGAATTCCAAACATCCACTTTATATAAAGAAACCTTGGCATTTTTACAAAGGACTTTCAGCCATTTTCACAATTCTCTCTCAATTTTCACTCTTCTTTCTCACATTCTCTCAAAACTTTCTGCGACATTTTCTGACATTCATCTTCATCTTCTTCTCCAAACCAAACACAAAAGTTCAATTTCCACCATTAGAGTGTAACAATTTTCACATAGAATTTGTTATTCTCTTGAGCTAAACCTCCAATTCATTTCATTTCTACTTGTATTTTTAGATTTACAGTAGCTTTTACTTCAAATCAAGCAATCATCTCAAGCTTATTCGGTGCAAATTCGTATTTGGAGTTTTATCGCATTTTGATAGGTTTCCCTACAATTTGATCTCTCGCTTGTAATTCTTTGGTTTTCTTTGCTTATTATCATCACATTTCACTTGCAACAATCACCAAGGCAATCCTTCGCCTTGTAGGTTGAAATTTCTTACTCGATTTATTATTTTCAATCATTTTTGCATGTTCGCAATGTAGATCAGATAACGTTTTGGTGTGAATTGATCATTTAATTGTTTGATTCTTGATCATTGATGAGTTAATTTATTCAATTTATGCTTAATTGTTGATTTTTGGATATGGTTTTCGTGCACAAATGTTTGCCCTAACATGTGAGTGATTGGATAACTGATAAGTTGTTGGAAGTGCTTTTGAAAAATCATTTTTTTGTAACTGCTACAGGGTTAATCAATTAATCATTTGCTAGGCAAAATGTGTTAATCGGTTAACACCTCTATTTTAAGCAAAATATTGCTTTTTTCCAAAGGTTAGCCGATTAACCATTTTTTCCTAGAAAATGGTTAATCGATTAACACTGAACCAGAATTCCATTTTTGTGCTTTTTCAAGCTTGTTTGGTTCTCTTTCCTCATTTAACTTCCATGAATTGATATGCTTGATATTTATGGTTGTTTTATGAGTTGTTTAACCTCTGTTTGAAGCATGTATGCAAACTTTGATACACGATTTATCGATTATGTGGTTGTTTGTAATTTTGACATTATATAATCATGATCATTCTTGCACACTTTTTCCCACTTGATAACATGATTAGTGATGCGTGCTAATTGTTGTTTGTTGCTGCCTTGCAATTTCTTCTTGATTTCATTAAGTTCGTCCTTCATTGAATGAACTTAATTTTGTATAATCATTACTTTACACGCTTGCTTTGGTGATCTTTCGACTCGCTTGAAAGATCATTGGCTTGTTCATTCCCTTTTGATCAATTCATCAAAACCTTGTTTCAATTAGTTGATTTTCCCTCTTTCTTCTCTTTAGGATATTTTAGAGCCTCGTCCTCTCGGTCCCCTGCTAAGTCGGAAGTCTGCACAACATGTTGGAGTACTGTACAAGTTTGTGTCGTTAGTCTGTTGGTTTTGATTCCTGCATTATGCTTTGGTGCAAGAGAGGGAATGAAAGTTGAGAATTCCTACACTCATTGTGATTATTTTGGGTAGGGGACGAATGACCATGTGCTTGGAATACTCGTCTCTATCTCTTTACTATAGTGTCTTCTGATTCCCGGTCAAGTCGATCCTTGATCACTTGCACCCTAATCATTTGTCCCTGGATTTAACTTCCTCCTTTCGATTCAACACCTCTTCCTTGTAGCCAATCAATATTCTTTGATTCCCCATAAGATTTGTAATCACCCCTTTTCTCTTGGTTAATCAACCGTTCTTTGGTCAAAACTTATTCTTTTCTTCCCCAGCGAGGTCGCACATCCTTCTTCTGGGTTAATCACCTTCTCTTGGTTAATCACCCATCATTTGGTTAATCACAGTTTGCTTGTTAAAACCGATCTTCCTTGGGTTAATCACCTTTTTCTCAGTTAATCACAACTTGTCTATTAACATACTAAGTTTCTCTTGAGTTAATCACCTTCTCTTGGTTAATCACTCATTCTTTTTGGTTAATCACAGCCTGTCTGTTAAAATACCAAATCCCTTGCAATTAGCAACCTTTCTTTGGTTCAAATACTCGCGCATTTGGGTTAGTAACTTTCATTTGGTTCAAATACCTTTTTCTTCAGTCAAGTGTTGCTTATTCAGTCAGTGTACAGAAGTCCTTTGGGTCACAACCTTCGCTTGGTTCCACACCCGTCCATTGGGTCATAACCTTTGCTTGGTTGCACACTCGTCCTTTTGGTTAACCACTGTTTATAAATTAACACGCCGAGTTCTCCAGAGAGTCAAACACCTTCCCTTGGTTCAATACTCTCATTTTGGTTCATCATAGTCCATCTGTTGACACCAACCTGTTACTTTCCCCACAGAGTCTTACTCTTATCTTTCTTCGGTTAATTACTGCTTACCAGTTAATGTACCGAATCTCATGTGGATCTTACCTTTACCTTGACTCTTATCCCTTTATTTTCCTGGTTTCGACACCATTCCTTGGTTTTCTCCCTGGTGGAGTCACCACTTCTCTTCTACATTCCTTAGCAGAACCTTCCTTTGCCTTTCTTTCTTGGTTTTGACACCATTGTTTTGCTTTCCCCGGTAGGGTCTTGCTACCTCCTTTTGCTTTTGGTTTTGACACCATTCTCATTTCCTGTTCCTTCTCCTTCTTTATTCCCCAAACTACGTACGCTTTGAATTCCTTATTGCACTATAAGGATACATAGGCACGAGATTGCAAAATCTTGGCGAGCCACCTTCTTCCACCTTCTCCTCTCTCTTTCCTGATTCCATGAACTACAGAGCTCTGAATTCCTCATTGAACTATGAGGATACGTAGGCGCAAGGGCCCCAATCCTCCGTGAGCACTTTCTTTCTCTCCCTTTTCTTTCCCCCTTTCTTTTTTAGCTAGAAGCCTTTAGATAGATAACCCATCAAAGCCTAGAAGTAAGCAAAAAGGTTCTCATCGAGTACAAAGGATGCGTGGGGTGCTAGTACCTTCCTCTCGCATAACTGACCCCCTTACGCATTTCTCTTTCGTTTGGGTTTTATCTATATTTTCCATATCCTTTGGGGCTAAATAAAGTTCGATGGCGACTCTGTTGTATCTTTGAGTGTGCGATTCACTCAGGTATAATCCTGCTAGCTTCAACATGCTTTTAACAATCGTTTCAAAACCAAAACACTTTTACCATTGTTTATAACTTTTTATGCGATTATTACGTCACGAAACCAAAACAAACATCTTTTATGTTCTATGTTTAAAATAATTCCAACTATATAAAGGAGGTAGTATCAACCAAACACTATGGATATGATAATAAAAACCCACACTAATATTGTTTCAACATACACTTTACCTAGAATTTCGTTGAAGGTCCATAAAAAAACTCATGAGTACACCAAAAAATTCATAAGTTTAACCAGCGACAATCTTGCTCGTAGTTACAACGGTGTCAGAATCAACAAAAACCTAAATTCCTAACACCCTGACAATGGCGCCGCCGGTAGGAAATGGCTCAACCATCGCCAGACACCAACATTCGCCGGAATGCACCCATATTCTACCCAGTTTCCATTCTAACCGTATGCAAATCTAAGCAAAATAAGATTGAAACTTGCGTAAAATAGTTAAGGATGAGAAACTTACGTGGTCGAAGAGGTAAAAAGGGTGGTCGGCGAAGCTGAATCGGTACTCGTGCAGCTGTGTGCGGCGGTGGGTGACGAAAACGACGACAACAACTTAAGAAACTAAGAGCGAAGGACGAAAAAGAAGAGAGATAAGCGAAAAGTAGAAATAAACACTTTCCCCCTCTAATTATAGACCACTCAAGAGCACGTGCACGACCACGTGCGGTGTAGGGGCATCATTACGATCCTAGAATAGCCATCATTATGCATTAAATGTGGCACGTGGATTGATACAAGCATGGAACTACATCACTTTAAGTCCCATTAATCATTGGGATCCTCGCTCGTCGGGCACGCACTGGACAATGTTTCGGGTTTCTCAGGCACATGTGTCCTCGAGCACCACAGAATGACCATGCTCACTACTCCTCGGGATCACGGGTAGCCCTTAAGCCATCACTCCTATGCTTTGAAGCAACAACTTGGGGGCTCCTATTCCGAACTGGCATAATGACTAGGCATGGCCCAATCCACTTATGCACCCAGAATGATCCAATAGTCTAAGTCCTGCCAGTTGAGGGCAAAGGAAAGGACTTTCTCTTCTGCCTCTCAGCCGATGAGATTTGGCCAATTGACCCCTAGGATCATTTTCAATTCGTTACATCTTTTCCCATTACGCACGGTTGATCCATCCAGGAATGGCCACGACGCCCTTGCCCAGAACCATGCCTCTGCTCAAAGCAACGGCTAGTTCCAAGCATGTCTGCTCGTCTCAACGGCTATTTTTTTGCAGTTACCTATTCTTGGAAAGAGAATATCTCGCCCCGAAAATAGGGACCAATGCCCAAGCGCTGGGGGCATTATAAAATCCCTCTCCTTTGAGAGGGTCAAGTATTAAATATTCAATTCAATAATCACCCTAAAAAGCACTTATTTTGTAGTTGTTTTTTCATCTCACGATTCTTACTTTAGCATCGGAGTGCCTTGCAGGTACACTCCCTCCTCCGTGATATCCAGCATCGAAGGTGAAGTCTCTGACTCACTTTAGATTCGGATCAACCGTCAAGATCAGGTTGTATGGTTTAAGTTTGAATCAGTATAAATTTCTAATGCAATATTTTTATCTTTATTATTAACGTTTTCCATATTTTATTTTATGTTGCTTAATCTTATCTTCTTCTTATCTCTTTAAATCAACCAACCTTAAAATCAATCATTTTGAGAGATTACGAGAATTAAATAACATAATTCACCTCCCTCTTGTGTTTGAAGTCACTTGGTCAATTATATTTTCACATATTGATAGTGTTAGCTCCTCAACACGCGTTATTATAAACTTTCTAGGTCAAAATTTCTCAATATCAAGGATTAGTTTTACGAGACCTTTCTTTGGTACTGTATTTCATGTTGTTTCGATGAATTGGCTCAACTACTTATAGCTCTTGGTAAGTTTCCTACTACTTGATTCTTTAACCGCTCCCTTTTGAAAAAAAATTATAAAGATTTTCAATAATGACATTTCATTATCCTTAAATTAAATTATTTCATTACCTAAAATGATATTAGTCAACTACTCCACTTATGAATTATTCATAATGATGACCTTCTTCCAATTGTTTATACATTTAAAGGGATCATTACTGATCTGAAAAAATAATAAAATAAATTAGTGAAATAACATTAAAAAAAATAAAACAATAGTTTATATTTTTAAAAATTCATAGAGAAGCATATCATACATCTTCATCTTAAATATCTCCAGTCATATGTCTCTTGTAATGCAACAACAATACCTTTTTTTTTACATTTGTAATTGATTATATATATATATATATATATATATATATATATATATATATATATATATATATATATATATATATATATATATATATATATATATATATATATATATATATATATATATATATATATATATATATATATATATATATATATATATATATATATATATATATATATATATATATATATATATATATATATACACACACACACACACACACACATATATGAAAAATGTTTATTACATATATATAACTAATTCCACCAAGAGCTACATAAATTGTGATACACATATTTCTCGATTTCTCATACAAAACTATCTTGAATGTTTTTAGGCTATTTGAAAAGGAGCTGATTTAAGTGGAGGATATGCAAATGGGCCTTCGACTAATCCCTTTGGTAATAGCTTATATGCTACTTCTGTAAAGTGAACTTCATCCCAATTTATATTTTTAGAAGGGTCAGAGCAAACAGTTGTGTTAGAACTTTCACACCCCATTCTTGGATCAACATTGTGTGGCCCACCGCCTCCACAACATGCTTTGAGTGTCTCATCCTTATCAAAGCTTACATAAAAAATGTACTTTATTTAATATATATATATATATATATATATATATATATATATATATATATATATATATATATATATATATATATATATATATATATATATATATATATATATATATATATATATATATATATATATATATATATATAACTTAATTAGCAACCATTATTGTTTGTATAACTAATAAATTAAATATTAAAAATAAAATAACTACCCACCGTATTTTTGTGGGTCTTTATATAAACGTTTGGCATAATTATAATAGTCAAAGTATATTATCTTGACATCAGGGTATATTTCTCTCAATATAGTTATAGAATAGATTAGCTTGTCATTAAAATATTGTGTGATACTATTGAATGCCCTAAAGCATCCAAATTCACCGTAGTTTCCTGTATTATTGGTATTCACCACTGCCAAAAGGGAGGCACTGCACCCCACTGGAAAGTTTCCTGGAATCACTATCTCTGTAGCTCCCTCTTTGATAAATGACTATGCATGAAATGACGAAAAAAATAGTTATTACATTATTATTATAATTTATATTGAAGTAGTTATTAAAATACATAAATTTCATATAACTTACTATGGTTGTTTTTGTAATTGCATTAACTATTAAGGGAATAAGTTTTCGGAAGTTTGAAAATTTTGGTGTAATATGAGAGAAAATATCATTTCCACCAATTTCTCCAACAAAAGATAATGATTTCTTGAAGTAGTTACGACAATCTGTATTGTAAAAATAACAAATATTATTAACTATTTGTTTGAAAAAAATATTTTAAAAAATACATTAACTATGTATTTAAGAGAAGATTTGATAATACCTTTTTTATTTTTACATAGCGAAGGTTTGAGCCTCTTAAACATCTTAAGTTGAACACTTAATGAGTTATTAGTTCCAGGTAAAACAACTCAACTTTTATTGAAATAATTAAAATCAAGGGCAGTGGCACCAGCAAATGCAAAGTTCACTCGTTTCATAATATCTTGGCCTTCAATGAGATTTTTATAGGCCGGCAAAAATGGCAATCCATATGCTTGAGCTACAAAATGAAGTAAGTATCTAAAATGTTTGAATTTTATTTACCCTCCTAAGTTAAAAGTATAGAAAAATAAAACTAAAAATAATAAATTTACCTATGAAATCTATAAGCAATCGTCCATTTGACAAACGTCCCGAGGGATGTTTAAAATATGTTGATCCATAAGGACTATTGCTAGGCAAAGGTGGGTGAAGGGTTGCTTCATTTTCTGTGTCGCTAATTGAGTCACCAAAATTAAATATAGCTTCATAAGAAAGAGAATTTTCGTTTGAAAGTACATTTTTGAATATAAAAGTCAGGCTAAAGAGAATTAAGAATTTCATGTTATTATTATAAGTCATGAGTTTATCAATGTCGATGTATCTGGTGATGGTAGATTGGACTTATATATATCATTCCACCAACCATTTAACTTGTCATACATCTTCTGATCTTACACATTACTAATATCTCACCTTAGAAGATGAAGAGAAATAATGAAATAATTAACTTTACACTTCATTGGAAGGTTCCTTGAAATGAGTATCTCTATAAATTTATCTTTGATTAAGGACTATCACATAAAAGAAATAAAACAATTTATTATCACCGTGTAATTTTAGCAATGAAAATTATTATATTAAAAACAAAATAAATAATATATCTATAAACAACTCAATCAATACCTCATTGGAATTCATATTTAAAATATATTAAAAATATCAATTAATATGTAAAATGAAGGAGGAAAAAAAATCTTAAAACTAATTATTGTTAGAAATAATTTATATTTTACAAAACTTAGTGACTAAGCTTTGTTAGAGGATAATTTAGTATTTTAATGTTGCCTATGTGGCCCTAATTTTCTGTGCATAAATAGACTACTGGTAGATGTCATTTAATGTAATTCTTTATTTTAATTTTGTAGTCGTCATTTGCATAATATAAATATATTCTCTCATTCTATTCATCTCTTTTAACCTTGTGCACCAATAATTCGTATCTAGAGCTTCGGTTCAGATCCAAGGGAAACACGAGTGAAACAGTGAGACGTTGCATGGTTGATTTTGTTTCTTAAATTCTAGTTGAATCTTGAACGGAATCATAACGAAATCACATTTTTTGATTCTGCGGGATTGGGAAACACTATGTTTGGTGAGATATGAGTGATTGCAAAAGGTTGAAGATGAACGGAAACTGTTGTCTGAGCACCAAGCTTCCAGTGTTTGATAGAAAAAACTAGAAACATTGGATGATTCAAATGCGAGTACTGTTTGGTGCACAAGATGTGCTTGATCATGTCACTGAAGGTTACGTTTCAGTAGCAGCAAATGCAATAGACGAACAAAAGAACACGCATAAAGATATGAGGAAGAAAGATCATAAAGCATTGTTCTACATTGATTAATGTGTGGATGCAAATGTGTTTGAAAAAATCATTAATTCAATGACGGCGAAGGCTGCGTGGGATACACTGGTCAGGTGCTATGGTGGTGACGCATCAGTGAAGAAGGTGAAGCCTGAGTCCTTATGAAGGAAATATGAGAATCTCAACATGAAGAACAATTAGAAGGTATCTGAGTACATCTCTAGAGTGATTCTGATCACTAATGAGATGAAAGCTTATGGAGAAACCCTTTTTGAACAAATAATCATTTAGAAGATATTGAGATCCCTTACCCTTCAGTTTTATTAAATTATGGTAGTAATAAAACATTCTAAAGATCTGAGCACCATGAGAATTAAAGAGTTGCAAAGTAGTCTAGTGGCACAAAAGTTGCGTCTGACTGAGAGAACTACTGAAAGGGAAGTAGAGCAGCAGGCTGTGAAAACAGTTTCTGGTAAGAAGCATCAGAAACATTCTTGGTCAGAAGCCAGGAGAAGATCTGATGATGTTCAGAAGTTAGAAACCTCAACTTCTGATAGGCAGAAGAATGCTCAAAAGGGAAAATAGAGGTATGACAAGAAGAATATCTAGTGCTACTGTTGTAAGAAGTTTGTCCATTTTGCTGCTGATTGCTGGTAAAACAAGGAAAGGAAGTCAGAAGAAGCAAATATAGCTAAAAGTTCTGATGATGAATATGTGCTACTGATAGCTTCTGAATCTGGTGATATGGATTTGACTGACTGGTGGTATATGGACACTGACTGCTCAAGTCATCTTACTGGAAATATGAAATGGATGGTTGACTTTGACTCAGGTAAGAGGACGAAGATCAGATGTGTTGATGATAAATACCTCAATGCTAAAGGTTTGGGAGATGTCAAAGTCGTTCATAACAATGGGAAAATAACATTGATTCAGAAAGTGTGGTGTGTACCTGGCATGAAAAACAATCTGATGAGTGTGGGGAAAGTAATTGAGAAAAGTTTTTCAGTAACCTTCTTTTGGTTCAGATACTCTTTTCTTCAGTCAAGTGCTTCTTGTTCAGTCAGTGTACAGAAGTCCTTTGGGTCACAACCTTCGCTTGGTTCCACACCCGTCCTTTGGGTCACAATCTTCGCTTGGTTCCACACTTGTCCTTTTGGTTAACCACTGTTTATAGATTAACACGCCGATTTCTCCAGAGAGTCAAACACCTTCTCTTGGTTGAATACTCTCATTCTGGTTCATCATAGTCCGTCTGTTGACACCAACCTGTTACTTTCCCCACAGAGTCTTACTCTTATCTTTCTTCGATTAATCACTGCTTTCCAGTTAATGTACCGAATCCCATGTGCATCTTACCTTTACCTCGACTCTTGTCCCTTTATTCTCTTGGTTTCGTCATAATTCTTTGGTTTTCTCCCTGGTGGAGTGACCACTTCTCTTTTGCGTTCCTCAGCAGAACCTTCATTTTCCATTGTTTCTTGGTTTTGATACCATTTTTTTGCTTTCCTCGGTAGGGTCTTGCTACCTCCTTTTGCGCTTGGTTTTGACACCGTTCTCGTTTCCTGTTCCTTCTCCTTCTTTGTTCCCTGAACTACGTATGCTTTGAATTCCTAATTGCACTATAAGGATACATAGGCACGATATTGCGAAATCTTGGCGAGCCACCTTCTTCCACCTTTTCATTTCTGTTTCCTGGTTCCATGAACTACAGAGCTCTGAATTCCTCATTGCATGATGAGAATACGTAGGCGCAAGGGCCCCAATCCTCTGCGAGCACTTTCTTTCTCTCGCTTTTCTTTCCCTTTTTCCTTCTTAGTTAGAAGCCTTTAGATAGATAAAACATCCAAGCCTAAAAGTAAGCAAAACGGTTCTCGTCGAGTAAGACGGATGCGTGGGGTGCTAGTACCTTCCTCTCGCATAACTGACCTCCTTATGCATTTCTCTTTCCTTTGGGTTTTATCTATATTTTCCCTATCCTTTGGGGCTAAATAAAGTTCTGTGGCGACTCTGTTGTATCTTTGAGTGTGCAATTCACTCAGGTATAATCCTGCTGGCTTCAAAATGCTTATAACAATCGTTTCAAAACCAAAATTCTTTTACCGTTGCTTATAACTTTTCATGCGATTGTTACGTAACGAAACAAAAACAAACATCTTTTATATTCTATGTTTAAAACAATTCCAACTATAGAAAGGAGGTAACATCAACCAAACCCTATGGATATGATAAAAAAAACCCACACAATACTGTTTTAACATACACTTTACCCAGAATTCCATTGAAGATCCATCGGAAAACTCATGAGTACACCATAAAATTTATAATTTTAACCGGCGACAAACTCGCTTGTTGTTACAACGGTGCCAGAATCAATAAAAACCTAAATTCCTAACACCCTGACGATGGCGCTGGCGGCAAAAAATGGCTCAACCACCTCCAGACACCAACATTCGCCGGAATGCACCCATATTCTACCCAGTTTCCATCTTAACCGCATGCAAATCTAAGCAAAATAAGATTGAAACTTGCGTAAAACAGATAAGGATGAGAAACTTACATGGTCGAAAAGGTAAAAAGGGTGGTCGGCCAAGCTGAATCGGTGCTCGTGCGGCTGTGTGCAGTGTTAGGCGACGAAGATGACGACAACAGCTGAAGAAACTAAGAGCGAATGACGAAAAAGAAGAGAGAGAAGAGGAAAGTAGAAATGAACACATCCCCCCTCTATTTATAGACCACTCAAGAGCAAGTGCACGAGCACATGCGGTGTAGGGGCATCATTACGACCCTAGCATAGCCATCATTATGCATTAAATGCGGCACGTGGATCGATATAAGCTTGGCATTCAACCTCTTCAAGTCCCATTAACCGTTGGGTTCCCCGCTCGTCGGCCATGCACTGGATAATGTTTTGGGTTCCTCAGCACATGTGTCCTGGAGCACCACAGAACGACCACACTCACTACTCCTTGAGATCACGGGTAGCACTTAAGTCATCACTCCTATGCTCAGAAGCAACGGTTTAGGGGCTAATGTTCCAAACTGGCATAATGGCTATGCATGGCCCAATCCGCTTCTACGCCTAGAATGACCCAATAGTCTAAGTCCTGCCAGTTGAGAGTAAAGGATATGACTTTCTCTTCTGCCCCTCAGCCGATGAGATTTGGCCAATTGACCCCTAGGATTAATTTCCATTTGTTACATCTTTTCCCATCACGCACGGTTCATCCATCCAGGAATGGACACGACGCCCTTGACCAGAACCATGCCTATGTTTGAAGCAACAGCTAGTTCCGAGCATGTCTTCCCGTCTCAACGGCTAGTTTTTTGCAGTTACCTAGTCTTGGGGAGCGAATATCTCGCCCCAAAAATAGGAACCAATGGCCAAGCGCTGGGGGAATTATAAAAGCCCTCTCCTTTGAGAGGGTCGGGTATTCAATATTCAATTCAATAATCACCCTAAAAAGCACTTATTTTGTACTTGCCTTTTCATCTCCCGATTCTTACTTTAGCATCGGAGTGCCTTGCAGGTACACTCCCTCCTCCTTGATATCCAACATTGAAGGTGAAGTCTCTGGATCACTTTAGGTTCTGATCAACCGTCAAGATCAGCTTGTGTGGTTTACGTTTGAATCAGTATAAATTACTAATGCAATATTTTTATCTTTATTATTTACGTTTTCAATATTTTATTTTATGTTTCTTAATCTTATTTTCTTCTTGTCTCTTTAAATCAACCAACCTTAAAATCAATCATTTTGAGAGAATTACGAAAATTAAATGACATAATTCACCTCCCTCTTGTAATTGAAGTCACTTGGTCAATTATATTTTCACTTATTGATAGTGTTAGCTCCTCAACACGCGTTATTGTAAACCTTTTGGGTCAAGATTTCACAATATCAAGGATTAGTTTTATGAGACATTTCTTAGGTACTATATTTCATGTTGTTTCGATGAATTGACTCAACTACTTATAGCTCTTGGTAATTTTCCTACTACTTGATTCTTTAACCGCTCCATTTTTAAAATAAAAAAATATAAAGACTTTCAATAATGACATTTCATTATCCTTAAATTGAATTATTTCATTACCTAAAATGATATTAGTGAATTAATCCTCTTAAGAATTATTCAGAATGATGACCTTCTTCCAATAGTTTATACATTTAAAGGGATCATTACTGATTTGGAAAAATTATAAAATAAATTAGTGAACTAACATAAAAAAATAAAACAATAGTTTATATATTTAAAAATTCATAGAGAAACATATCATACATCTTCATCTTAAATATCTCGAGTCATATGTCTCTTGTAATGCAACAATACCTTCTGTTTTTTGCGTTTGTAATTGATTGATTATATATATATATATATATATATATATATATATATATATATATATATATATATATATATATATATATATATATATATATATATATATATATATATATATATATATATATATATATATATATATATATATATATATATATATATATATATATATATATATATATATATATATATATATATATATATATATGAAAAATGTTTATTACATATATATAACTAATTCCACCAAGAGCTACATAAATTGTGATACACATATTTCTCGATTTCTCATACAAAACTATCTTGAATGTTTTTAGGCTATTTGAAAAGGAGCTGATTTAAGTGGAGGATATGCAAATGGGCCTTCAACTAATCCCTTTGCTAATAGCTTATATGATACTTCAGTAAAGTGAACTCCATCCCAATTTATATTTTTAGAAGGGTTAGAGCAAACAGTTGTGTTAGGACTTCCACACCCCATTCTTGGATCAACATTGTGTGGCCCACCACCTCCATAACATGCTTTGAGTGTCTCATCCTTATCAAAACCTACATAAAAAATGTACTTTATTTAATATATATAAATAAATAACTTAATTAGCAACCATTATTGGTTGTATAACTAATAAATGAAATATTAAAAATAAAATAACTATCCACCGTATTTTTGTGGGTCTTCATATAAAAGTTTGGCATCATTATAATAGTCAAAGTATATTATCTTGACATCAGGGTACATTTCTCTCAATATAGTTATAGAATAGATTAGCTTGTCATTAAAATATTGTATGATACTTTTGAATGCCCTAAAGCATCCAAATTCATCGTAGTTTCCTGTATTATTGGTATTCACCACTGCCAAAAGGGAGGCACTACACCCCACTGGAAAGTTTCCTGGAATCACTGTCTCTGTAGCTCCCTCTTTGATCAATGATTATGCATGAAATGACGAAAAAAATAGTTATTACATTATTATTATAATTTATATTGAAGTAGTTATTAAAATACATAAATTTCATATAACTTACTATGGTTGTTTTTGTAATTTCATTAACTATTAAGGGAATAAGTTTTCGGAAGTTTGAAAATTTTGGTGTAATATGAGAGAAAATATCATTTCCACCAATTTCTCCAACAAAAAATAATGATTTCTTGAAGTAGTTACGACAATCTGTATTGTAAAAATAACAAATATTATTAACTATTTGTTTGAAAAAAATATTTTAAAAAATACATTAACTATATATTTAGGAGAAGATTTGACAATACCTTTTTTATTTTTTTATAGCGAAGGTTTGAGCCTCTTAAACATCTTCAGTTGAACACTTAATGAGTTATTAGTTCCAGGTAAAACAACCCAACTTTTATTGAAATAATTAAAATCAAGGGCAGTGGCACCAGCAAATGCAAAGTTCACTCCTTTCGTAATATTTTGGCCTTCAATGAGATTTTTATAGGCCGGCAAAAATGGCAATCCATATGCTTGAGCTACAAAATGAAGTAAGTATCTAATATGTTTGAATTTTATTTACCCTCCTAAGTTAAAAGTATAGAAAAATAAAACTAAAAATAATAAATTTACCTATGAAATCTATAATCAATCGTCCATTTGACAAACGTCCTGAGGGATGTTTAAAATATGTTGATCCATAAGGACTATTGCTAGGCAAAGGTGGGTGAAGAGTTGCTTCATTTCCTGTGTCGCTAATTGAGTCACCAAAATTAAATATAGGTTCATAAGGAAGACAATTTTCGTTTGAAAGTATATTTTTGAATATAAAAGTGAGGCTAAAGAGAATTAAGAATTTCATGTTATTATTATAAGTCATGAGTTTATCAATGTCGATGTATTTGGTGATGGTAGATTGGACTTATATATATCATTTCACCAACCATTTATCTTGTCATAATCTTCTAATCTTACACATTAACTAATATTTTCCAACACATAAACAACTTTAAATACATATTTTTTATTTTTACCATATTTTGTCACATTTATTTTTGTTATTATATGACTATCAATACACTCACATAGCATCCTATAAAAAGATCCATGTACTAAAGTCAAATGTTGTATCGATGTTTTTATATAGAATAATCAAGGTTACCTTTATTCCAACAAACCATTTTGAATTTTTATTATTCTTTTATGACATAAAGTGTGTACATTATATATTTCTTAAAGTAAATGAAATTCTACATATATTTACATCAGTTTTATTTACTTGCACCAGATTTATATTGTTAGATTTTAATCAATCGTGCATTTTTTTTGTCTCACCTTAGAAGATGAAGAGAAAAAAATGAAATAATTAACTTTACACTTCATTGGAAGGTTCCTTGAAATGAGTATCTCTATAACTTTATCTTTGATTAAGGACTATCACATAAAAGAAATAAAACAATTTATTATCACCGTGTAATTTTTGCAATGAAAATTATTATATTAAAAACAAAATAAATAATACATCTATAAACAACTCAATCAATACCTCATTGGAATTCATATTTAAAATATATTAAAAATATCAATTAATATGTAAAATGAAGGAGGAAAAAAAATCCTAAAACTAATTATTGTTAGAAATAATTTATATTTTACAAAACTTAGTGACTAAGCTTTTTTAGAGGATAATTTAATACTTTAATGTTGCCTATGTGGCCCTAGTTTTCTGTGCATAAATAGACTACTGGTAGATGTCATTTAATGTAATTCTTTCTTATATTTTTGTAGCCGTCATTTGCAAAATATAAATATATTCTCTCATTCTGTTCATCTCTTTTAACCTTGTGCACCAATAATTCGTATCTAGAGCTTCGGTTCGGATCCACGGGAAACACGAGTGAAATAGTGAGACGTTGTATGGTTGATTTTGTTTCTTAAATTCAAGTTGAATCTTGAACGGAATCGTAACGAAATCACATTTTCTGATTCTGCGGGATTGGGAAACACTATGTTTGGTGAGATATGAGTGATTGCAAAAGGTTGAAGATGAACGGAAACTGTTGTCTGAGCACCAAGCTTCCAGTGTTTAATGGAAAAAACTAGAAACATTGGGTGTTTCAAATGCGAGTACTGTTCGGTGCTCAAGATGTGCTTGATCTTGTCACTGAAGGTTACGTTTCAGTAGCAGAAAATGCATTAGACGAACAAAAGAACACGCATAAAGATACGAGGAAGAAAGATCATGAAGCATTGTTCTACATCGATTAATGTGTGGATGCAAATGTGTTTAAAAAAATCAATAATTCAATGACGGTGAAGGCTGTGTGGGATACACTGGTCAGGTGCTATGGTGGTGACGCATTAGTGAAGAAGGTGAAGCCTGAGTCCTTATGAAAGAAATATGAGAATCTCAACATGAAGAATAATTAGAAGGTATCTGAGTACATCTCTAGAGTGATTCTGATCACTAATGAGATGAAAGCTTATGGAGAAACCCTTTTTGAACAAATAATCATTTAGAAGATATTGAGATCCCTTACCCTTCAGTTTGATTAAATTATGGTAGTAGTAAAACATTCTAAAGATCTGAGCACCATGAGAATTAAAGAGTTACAAAGTAGTCTAGTGGCACAAGAGTTGCGTCTGACTGAGAGAACTTCTGAAAGGGAAGTAGAGCAGCAGGTTGTGAAAACAGTTTCTGGTAAGAAGCATCAGAAACATTCTTGGTCAGAAGCCAGGAGAAGATCTGATGATATTCAGAAGTTAGAAACCTCAACTTCTAATAGGCAGAAGAATGCTCAGAAGGGAAAAGAGAGGTATGACAAGAAGAAGATCTAGTGCTACTGTTGTAAGAAGTTTGTCCATTTTGCTGCTGATTGCTGGTAAAACAAGGAAAGGAAGTCAGAAGAAGCAAATATAGCTAGAAGTTCTGATGATGAATCTGTGCTACTGATAGCTTCTGAATCTGATGATACAGATTTGACTGACTGGTGGTATATAGACACTGACTGCTCAAGTCATCTTACTGGAAATAAGAAATGGCTAGTTGACTTTGACTCTGGTAAGAGGACAAAGATCAGATGTGTTGATGATAAATACCTCAACGCTAAAGGTTTGGGAAATGTCATAGTCGTTCATAACAATGGAAAAATAACATTGATTCAGAAAGTGTGGTGTGTACCTGGCATGAAAAACAATCTGATGAGTGTGGGGAAACTAATTGAGAAACGTTTTTCAGTAACCTTGTTTTGGTTCAGATACTCTTTTCTTCAGTCAAGTGCTTCTTGGTCAGTCAGTGTATAGAAGTCCTTTGGGTCACAACCTTTGCTTGGTTCCACACCCGTCCTTTGGGTCACAACCTTCGCTTGGTTCCACACTTGTCCTTCTGGTTAACCATTGTTTATAGATTAACACGCCGAGTTCTCCAGAGAGTCAAACACCTTCCCTTGGTTGAATACTCTCATTTTGGTTCATCATAGTCCTTCTGTGGACACGAACCTGTTACTTTTCCCACAGAGTCTTACTTTTATCTTTCTTCGGTTAATCACTGCTTGCTAGTTAATGTACCGAATCCCATGTGGATCTTACCTTTACCTCGACTCTTGTCCCTTTATCCTCTTGGTTTCTTCATAATTCTTTGGTTTTCTCCTTGGTGGAGTGACCACTTCTCTTTTGCGTTCCTCAGCAGAACCTTCATTTTCCATTCTTTCTTGGTTTTGATACCATTTTTTTGCTTTCCCCGGTACGGTCTTGCTACCTCCTTTTGCGCTTGGTTTTGACACCGTTCTCGTTTCTTGTTCCTTCTCCTTCTTTGTTCCCCGAAATACGTATGCTTTGAATTCTTAATTGCACTATAAGGATACATAGGCACGAGATTGTGAAATCTTGGCGAGCCACCTTCTTCCACCTTCTCATTTCTCTTTCTTGGTTCCATGAACTACAGAGCTCTGAATTCCTCATTGCACTATGAGGATACGTAGGTGCAAGAGCCCCAATCCTCTGCGAGCACTTTCTTTCTCTCGCTTTTCTTTCCCCTTTTCCTTCTTAGTTAGCAGCCTTTAGATAGATAAAACAACCAAGCCTAAAAGTAAGCAAAACGGTTCTCGTCAAGTACGACGGATGCGTGGGGTGCTAGTACCTTCCTCGCATAACTGACCCCCTTACACATTTCTCTTTCCTTTGGGTTTTATCTATATTTTCCCTATCCTTTGGGGCTAAATAATGTTCTGTGGTGACTCTGTTGTATCTTTGAGTGTGCGATTCACTTAGGTATAATCCTGCTAGCTTCAAAATGCTTATAATAATCGTTTCAAAACCAAAATTCTTTTACCGTTGCTTATAACTTTTTATACGATCGTTACGTCACGAAACAAAAACAAACATCTTTTATGTTCTATGTTTAAAACAATTCCAACTATAGAAAGGAGGTAACATCAACCAAACCCTATGGATATGATAAAAAAAACCCACACAATACTGTTTTAACATACACTTTACCCAGAATTCCATTGAAGATCCATCGGAAAACTCATGAGTACACCAGAAACTTTATAATTTTAACCGGCGACAAACTCGCTTGTCGTTACTGTCGCTTGCGCGAAAATAAGGTGTCGGCACAACAGAAGAGTCGCCACCTTTCGTTATTTATCCCTTAGAGCGGGAAAGGAAACGATCGGAAAAACCTGACGAAAAGGGTAAGACAAGGTCGTCGCAACCGTTGTCTGGGTTCGGGAGTCGGTTACGCAAGGGGAAGGTATTAGCACCCCTCACGTTCGTCGTACTCGACGGGATCCACGCTTGTTGTGTTTACTGGACGGGTTGGTTGCATCTATCTACCTATCAAGGCTGGCTTAAAAAGAAAAGAAAGATGACTCGGCAAAGCGCCGCACTTTATGCCTACGTATTCTCATCAGAGAATGAGAAATCAGAGTCAACGTAGTTCGACCTACGACGGGTTATGGGGGGAGGTAGCTCGCCAATACATCAGTATTATGCCTACGTACTCTCAACAGGTATGAGAGATCAGAGCTCACGTAGTTCGGGACACTACAGTTTATTTCCTGTCTTTTACGAAAGAAGTGTTTTTTATTGTGTTTGCGATTTCAATAGCACTAGAGACTATGACCTGAGAGTGAATGCGTCGCATGTCACCCAAAGGGTACCATACTAAACATCCAGGCCGTGGAAAAGAAACTCTCCCACAATCCTTTCTCAGATAGCTTAAGGCTCGTAACGTACGAAAGAAATCATTCATGATTACTGTATCTTAAACTGTTTTGAGATGAGAAGAGAACAGGCCCAACTAGGAGGGAGACTATCAAGTCCTACTGTTGTCATGCCATGGATTCATCCTATGGTCGAGGTTTGAACAGGGAACTCCTAGAAGTTGTCATGCATAGGTATCAACCTAAAGTTCTATCATCAATTCCTTATCAAAGGAAATGAGAGTCCTAAGGGATCATGTCAATGATACACCAAAACAGACAAAGCATCAGCTTAACAGTAAAATGCATGCAATGCAAGTGAGGGAGGAAATGTGTGTGGGGCTTCAGCCTCCACAAGCTCATCTCAACCTCAAGCCAGAATGGATAACAGTAATCATACTGAAATAAACAACATGCTATCAAGCAAGACAGTAAACTGCAATCATACAGAAGAAATGAAACAAAATGCCATCAGGCAAACAAACCACATGGGCAAGGGAACAGGGCTCTACCGAATACCCGCAAGCAAAGCCACACAGTAACAATACAAGCAGAGGGAGCAACTCAACCTCTAGTGCAATCATGCTCCTAGATTCTACCTATTCTAGATATGGACTTATTCTAATGCATCAAGCAAATCAAATAAAACACATCAATACAGCAAAGAAAAAGAAAAGAAAGCAACTCCTCTCTCAACTTCAAGCTTCAGCTCTTCCAACAGCAGCTCAGTCTTCAGACTTCCATCACTCTTGACAAGTACCAATTTGCTTTTCCAGATTTCAACCCTCCAACATAATTCTCAACTTATCTTCTCTGAGCTTCAGCTCCTTGATCAGCTCCACCTTCAGGCTTCACTATCAATCATAAGTATCAACTTGGCTCCTTCAGGATCCTCAGGTATCAAAGCAAGTATCAACTTCCTTTGTTCTTCAAGCTTCAGCTGGAATGGAAATGCTCAAGGATTCATCCTCTTCTACACTCTTCAATGGAGTCTTCATCTTCAAACTCAAGCTCAACATCTCTCAAGATAATCAAACCAGAGGAAATCACTTACTGGATAAGCTGGGGATATTGAACTGCTTATTGACCACCAAAGGTGACCTATAAGGGTTCAACATCAAAGGAATGGTTCCCTCAAAAGTTCTACTTCCTAGGTACTATCACTTATCCCTCCAAAGGAGAGAGGTGTATACCCTGGAAGGACTTTGAATCATAGGGAGGAATGGAGGTGAAAGATACCATCCATGTTTAAGAAAGAGGTTAACTAGGTCTAAACTCTTCCTAATCCCTAACCCTAAAACAATAAAAAAAAAACAAAAGATCAAGCTCTCAAGCTCCTCAATGCTCCTCAATGCTCCTACTATGCTCCTCAATGCTACTCCAAGCCCACAAATCAAAGCAAACAAAAATTCAAGCCCACAAGGGCAACACAAACAATCATCAACTACAAAAATCATTGAAAAATAGTATACTACTACATTAAAACCTAATATAATTTCTAAGGGATCCTACATACCTACCCTTAATACCCTTATATGCCCCAATATCTAACTTGACCTAGAAACCCAAAATTCTAATGTTATGGTGGACCTATGTTAAGGATTAACCTAATTCTATACAACCTAATGTCATCTAATCAAAACTAACCTAAAATTCATCACAAAATTATGGAATAAATCCAGGGGGAGCTAAAGTTTATTTATAACTATCCTAAAAAGAATGGCCTAAAAATACTAAGGGAACTACCTAAACAAAATTCTACAAATTCATGTATCAACATAAAAGATATAAAAAGCTATTAAAATGGAAAATGTACAAAAAATATTAAAAATGCATGAAATGCAAATATTTTTATTTGATAATTTTCTAGACATTAAAATGAAATAGGAGCAAAAATTCCCACTTAAAAATCATTATTTTTCCATTTATTATGATTTTTACAAGTTTGAAATAAATGGAGAAAATAAAATGAAAATATGAAATGAGGTGGTGTATCTAGTAACCAGATGCAGTTCAAATTAACAATGGGCTAAAAATGGGGGGTTCAGATAGTAACGCGCTAAGCCCAATTATTATCAGAAAATCAATTAGAAAAATGAAAATAAAATAGAAAATGTAATGGTGCAGGAAGTAATGATTTCCAGTTCAAAATCAGGTGGGCCATGAAGATGGGGTGTGGATAGTGTTCAGCAAACTTAAGCCCATGAAGCCACCGTTTAATGAAACGGTGTGTTTCGTCCTAGTTTCAGATTCCCTCTCAAATTGAAATTAAATCGTGGCCAATGGATCAAGAAATAGTCAATGGTTAGCTCTCCATCCAACGGTCATGAACTCGTCTTCAACCTCCAGCTAGGGTTCTTGGAGAATCCATGAAAATGCAGAGCTTCAAGCTCTTTCTTCCTCAAACACGAACTCCATCAATTCTTCATGGAAAACAGAAATTCAAGACCCTATCTTGCCTAGAATTTTATGCTGAATCCAACCATGATCTCAAAATCAACTGAATCATCCTAAATCACTGAACCCGATCCAAGATCAAAAATGTACTCAATCATCAACTATCATGGTTCTTGAAATTTCTTGCATCAGAATACTCACCAACTCACACTGAATGAAATTAGCTATACAACATGAATTATATCTCACTATACCACGAGTTCTTGATCATCAAAGAAATGGTGTCCAACATTCGACCTTCATCAATTGCTCTCTAACTCTCCAAAATCCATCACCTATGTGTCTCTAACCTTTCTAAACTAACAAACTAACCTAATTATGCATAAAACATGGTGTAGTGGAGAATTTGCAAACCTGGTTATTCTTGATCAACAGATGGTGAAATCCTTCACTTCAAACCTTGAAACTCTTTAGAAAGTTTCCTTGGATGATAATCTTGCTACTGTTTGCAACAAATTTGATGGAGGAAGCTTCAATCTCAGAATTCGATTCTGACTTGCTACCTTGAAAGTTCAATCACCAACTCTTCAATTCACCATGGATTGGCTCTCAAACTGATCTTCACAGCTTCACTATGATCTATGGAATGTGTTTGTATAGAAAAAAGGAATGGAATTGAAGAAGAATGTAGAATTGCAACTTGACTTGCAATGGAAGCAACAAGATAGCACTCTCTCTCCTTTCTCACTTTTCTCACCAACCTTGCATCTGAGCAAGCTCTAACCATTATATAGAACTTGTTAGAACTGTCCTGAACTTTCTAGAACAATCCAATGAGTATTTGAACTTCTCATCTCATGATATTTTGATTTCACTTCTCACCATATGCTATCTCATGCCAAGCCTCTTGTAACCACCAATTCTGACTTGAAATTCTCCCCACATGAGATGTATGGTGTGTTGAAATGCATAACTAACTTGTTTATTGAGTTTCTTTGAGTTTTGCTTTGGTGCCTTAAGATGCAAGTAAGCCATTTCCAAAGCAGCCCTATGATCTAGGCCTTAAATCAAAGTTGTGGCTGAACCATTGTTCTTAGAATGTCCTTTGGAGTCAAAATGACCTATTATATGACATGGTTTGGATGTATAACTTGTGATTTCCAATTTCCAATTTCAACTTATTTAACTTATGCCTCCATTTTAGGCCATTTTTATCACTTTTTGATACAAGCCTTTTCAACATCTCATGACCTCCCTACTAGCCTTAAAACATCATTCTAAGCAATTTTTATGTTGAAGATATTTCCATTTGAAGCTTGGAAATAGGAGATATGGCCTTATGCTTGAAATGACCTATAACCTCCAAATGACCAAAATGCCCTTGACTTGCTAAAGCCATAAGTTGAGTTCTACAAATCCTATCAAGGACTTCTAGCACTCTCTAGAAAGCTAAGAAGATGCTCTACAACATTCACGTTGACCAAGAACTCATAGGAATCATCCTACTAAGGAAAAGGTTGGATGCAAGTTGGGTGACTTTCAAGGACCCAGATTCACATACCTCAGATGACCTGTAACTTGTCAAAGTCATAACTTGAGCTCTATAAATCCTATCAAGGACTTCTAGTACTCAAATTAAAGCTAAGAACAAGCTATACAACATTCATGTTATGGGGAAGATGAGATGACAATCACATCTTGAGCTAAACTGCCTTGAAGATAGGGATCAAACTAGGGGATTTTACACTGTCAAGCCTTAGAAACCCTAGCTTAAAACTTCTCAAACTCCTCAATCATGATGAGTTGGTCTAGGAATCATCCTTATAGCATCTCAATGCATCAATCCATGATCACATGGTTCCTGGATTAGGTCTCAACCCTCTCCAAATCATCAGTTGACCTAGGGTTGACCCAGTCAAACCCTAATTCCACCACTCATGGCTGAATCTTCTGAATTCTTGTGCAATGACCTCTCTAGGCTTCATGATGGCTTTCAATACATATCATAAGCTTTCTCAATGCTTCAAGTCCATCCTCATGGTCTCAGAATCATCTGAGGAGCTCCCACAACTCTCAAGTTATGGGGCACACAACCTTGGTTTCAGCCAATCTCTCTGAGGATCTCTTGAGTTCTCTGACAAAGGTATCAACCTTTGAACATTTGAATAACCTTCTTGGCTAGCTTCAAAGGCTCATATAACTCTTGCTGGGTGATCATACCTCTTGATCTATTGCCCACATATCAATGAGATGCAGATGATGAATAAAATGAACACAAGCTTGGTAAATAAATGTTGGTCAAATTTTGGGGTGCAACAGCTGCCCCTATTCAAACGGCTTGAACCTGAATGGGTGAGGCGAACGACTCTCAGCCAATCAAGGTGCGAGACGGTTGAATACCGATAAACCCAGAAATTTGCCAACTGCACAAGCACACGGTACTCTGGTGGGAACAGATCTTCGAACACTGAAATAATAGCTGCCCGACAACTAGCTGGAGAATAGGTCATACGGTAACTGGTAATACATAGTCGATCATGCCACCAGGCATCCAAGGAACATTGTCGGGCATCATCCGGACTTCAACCATCAGGTTGATCATGCCATCAGGCACTCCAAGAACTTTGTCGGGCATCAGCCGGACTTCAACCATCAGGTTGATCATGCCATCAGGCATCCAAAGAAATTGTCGGGCATCAGCCGGACTTCAACCTTCAGGCATTCAAAGAAATTGTCGGGCATCATCCGGACTTCAACCTTCAGGCATTCAAAGAAATCTGTCGGGCATCAGCCGGACTTCAACCATCAGGTTGATCATGCCATCAGGCATTCAAAGAAACTGTCGGGCATCAGCCGGACTTCAACCATCAGGTTGATCATGCCATCAGGCATTCAAAGAAATCTGTCGGGCATCAGCCAGACTTCAACCATCAGGTTGATCATGCCATCAGGCATTCAAAGGCATCTGTCGGGCATCAGCCGGACTTCAACCATCAGGTTGATCATGCCATCAGGCATTCCGCATTACTGTTGGGCATCAGCCGGACTTCATCAGCAAGTCGGGAATAGAATTCTTGGTCAATCATGAGCCAACTGGGAACATCTAAACCTCTACCATCAGGCACTCCGCATCAGCTGAGAGAACTGCTTCATTAACACGGTCAGACTTCAATCATGGAGTCTTCAAGGGAGGTTTCAACTTCGCCTTTAGAAACCTGTTGGGGATGACGCATCACCGCTGGGGATTCTGGAGAACTATCAAGTAACTCCGCTCCGAGGGTCCAGAAATCATTCTGGAGGAATCAACTCTGCCGAGGACTTCAAGAATCATCTTGGACAAATAACTCTGCCGGGGACCTTCAAGAATCATCTTGCACCGGTAACCATGCTGGAGCTTTCAGGAATCATCCTGAGCGAGCACTCTGTTGGGGATTTCAGGAATCATCCTGGGCAACCTTTACTGGGGACTCTTAGCATCAGCTTGAGCAACCAACTCTGGTGACTGCACTAGGATCTTAAGAATCATCTTAAGCAAACGGCCCTGCTGGGGAATTCAAGAATCATCTTGAACCGAAGACTTCGCTGGGGATCTCAAGAATCATCTTGAGCAAGCGACTTCGTTGGGGGAGAATGTCAGGAATCATCCTGAGCAATCAATTCTGCGGCGGAACACCTGCAAAACGAGAACGGTAGCAACCTAGATCATGTTTATTATGTGTATGCTTCGGCAATGGAACAATGCTCCACACGGTGGAAATGCTATGCTTTTATGATAAATGCTATGCAATCATGCACAATGATGTGATTCCGTCAGCAAAATAAATGCCGAGGGGGAATTCTCCTGTCAAGGAGAGAGAACTACTCAGATAGAGGAATCATCCTGCTGAGGAGAACATGGTCACGCCAATATCAATTGGACCCCGTAGGGGACACAATTTCAGTTGACTACTGCGGGGGAATGAAGCTCTACGAGAACTTGGACCTGCTGAGGGAAAGCGATGTCAATCGCGGGAATAAGCTGCATGGCCTTCTTGGCTACTTCTCTGGAGATAACGGTTCTGTGGGGAAACAACTTCGGCTGTTCAACCTTCCATTGGGGAGAACCAATCATGGCTTGAGCAGCTTCTAAGAATTCGGCTCTCTCGGGGATCTGCAAACTCGGCTGAGGAAGGAGAAATCATTCTGCTTCGCTGGGGAGTACAACTCTGCGGGGGAATTTCAATTCCGCTGGGGAAGAAGGAATCATCCGACTTCGGGGGAGAGTACGACTCTGGTGGGGAATTTCAATTCCGCTGGAGACTTCAGTCTGGACTATCAGTTGCTGCATACTTCGGTGAACGAACATTTCTACGAAACCTGCACTTGTGATCCGGTGCTAGGGGATGAACATACGCTTCGGCGCCTGATTCAGCTGAGGAGATGGCGTTCCTTCAGGATGCATCTGATTGGGGAGAGAGTCATCTCTGCCTGGGGAGACATATCAATGCTCAAGATCTTGCGTTCAGACTCTGTGGGGAGAGGCTACTGAACTCTGCTGGAGGAGGAGGAATCATCCTTCTTCGGGATGCGCACGGCGCACTGTCTGGAATATGCTACACCTGTAACAACACAAACAAACAGACAAGATACCCTTCTCAAATGGACCTATCAAGGTTATTATCTCGTGACAATATTCAAGTAATTCGTTGTTTCAACAATCAGTGGCCTGGGCCAGTAAGTTTATGTATGTGCATTTTATCAAAACATCGGCGTTCTTTTTCGCAAACAAAACAGATAAATGCTAAACAGACAAACAGAATTGCTGAATAGTATGCATTTTATTGATAATGAACCCCTGAATGGGTAACAATGTTTTACAACAGATGCAAGCTCCTGGAATGAGGAAGCCGCGCAACAATAAAACATAAATATACATCAGTATATACAAATGTCGGCAACGAGGCGTAGACGAACACCATGAGTTGATCCCTCTATGACCCACTCGACTTTGATACTTCTCCGATGCTTCAGCTTCGGAAGAGATTGATTCAGATAAACGGCCCTCAGGTCTTCCAAACCACTAAACAAAGAAAGTCCACACGCGGAACGCAATCATTTGCTTTTTCAAATCCCTAACTTTTGCGTGAACCGCCCTTTGCGGGTTTTCAGTTCACCAGGATACCCTTTTTTGCCGAAGCCGCCTAGTGTAGGTTTTCGACTTCGCGGGTGTATATTTTTTTTTAATTTATATCCCTAATTTTTGCCCAAACCTTTTATTCTGTTTTTGGCTCGCCGGGATGCCCCATTTTTGCCTGGACTCTCCTTTTTTTTCCAGCGGGTCGCTTTCAAGCAAAGTATTTTTTAACTGCGTCCGCGTTCACCGGGGATGCAAAATCTTCACCATCCATCGTGGATAACAACAAAGCTCCTCCTGAGAAGACTTTGCTGACGACGTACGGACCTTCGTAATTCGGAGTCCACTTGCCCCGGTGATCGGAGTGTGGAGGAAGAATCTTCTTCAGGACGAGATCACCCGTCTAAAAGCTTCTAGGACGCACCTTCTTATCATAAGCTTTCTTCATTCGGCTTTGGTACAGACGACCAAATGCAATCGACGCTAACCTCTTCTCGTCCATCAGGCTGAGTTGGTTCAGTCGGTTCGTAATCCATTCTGCCTCGTCGAGTTTCACATCAACCAAGACTCGCAAAGAAGGGATCTCCACTTCTAACGGTAGGACAGCTTCCATACCGTACACTAAGGAGAAAGGAGTTGCCCCGGTTGACGTACGTACCGTCGTACGATAACCGTGCAGTGCAAACGGCAGCATCTCGTGCCAATCCTTGTAGGTCACAACCATCTTCTGAACAATCTTCTTTATGTTCTTGTTGGCCGCTTCAACGACGCCATTCATCTTCGGCCGGTAAGGAGATGAGTTGTGGTGTTCAATCTTGAAACTCTGGCACAGCTCCTTCATCATCTTGTTATTCAGATTCGAACCATTATCAGTAATGATCCGCTCGGGAATTCTGTAACGACAGATGATGTCCCTCTTTATGAATTTAGCCACTACCTGCTTGGTCACATTAGCATACAAGGTTGCCTCCACCCACTTGGTGAAGTAGTCGATAGCTACCAGAATGAAGCGATGACCGTTAGACGCAGTGGGCTCGATCTTGCCTATCATGTCGATGCCCCACATGGAGAACGGCCACAGGGAGGACATGACATTCAACGGGCACGGCGGCACATGAACTTTATCAGCATAAATCTGGCATTTATGACATCTCTTCGCGAATTTGAAGCAATCCGATTCCATCGTCAGCCAGTAGTATCCTGCTCTCAGGATCTTCCTCGTCATAGCATGCCCGCCGGCGTGCGTACCAAATGTGCCTTCATGGACCTCTTCCATGAGCATACTCGCCTCTTTCTCATCTACACATCTGAGTAGCACGATATCATGGTTTCTCTTATTCAGAACTCCATCAGGATTGAGATAAAAATTTCCAGATAGCCTCCTCAGAGTCTTCTTATCCTGGGTTGACGCACCCGCAGGATACTCAGTCATAAGGAAAGTCTGGATGTCATGGAACCATGGCTTGCCGTCGGCGGCTTCCTCGATTACAAAGACAAATGCAGGTCTATCAAGACGGGATAGGACAATTCTTGGAGCCTCATTCCAAAAATTGACTTTATACATTGAAGCCAACGTGGCTAAGGCATCAACCATTTGATTCTCCGCTCTGGGCACATGATGGAGTTCCACTCGATCAAAGAACGGAAGTAGCCTTCTGGCATAGTTCATGTACGGCACCAAATTTGATTGACGAGTCTCCCACTCCCCTTTAATTTGGTTGATCACAAGCGCTGAGTCACCATATACGTCTAGATTCTTGATTCTCAAATCAATTGCCTCTTCTAGACCCATAATGCATGTTCGTACTCCGCCTCATTATTGGTGAATGGAAACGTCAGTCTCGCAGTAAACGGGATATGGGATCCGTGGGGAGTCGTGATGATAGCCCCGATGCCACTTCCATAGGAATTAACCGCCCCATCGAATATCAATTTCCACTGGGATTTCCTATCTGGCCCCTTGTCGGGCAACGGCTCATCGCAATCCTTCGCTTTGAGAAACATAATATCCTCGTCAGGGAATTCAAATTTCATCGGCTGGTAATCCTCGATCGGCTGTTCGGCCAGGTATTCAGACAATACGCTTCCCTTGATGGCCTTCTGGGACACGTACTGAATATCGTATTCCGTTAACACCATTTGCCATCTGGCAATCCTGCCCGAAAGAGCCTGCTTCTCAAAGACGTACTTGATCGGATCCATCTTCGAAATTAGCATGGTGGTGTGATTGAGCATGTACTGTCGTAAACGTTTGGCAGCCCAGGCTAGTGCACAACACGTCTTCTCCAGCATCGAGTAGCGAGATTCACAGTCAGTGAACTTTTTACTCAAGTAATAAATGGCATGCTCCTTTCTGCCCGTCTCATCGTGCTGACCGAGAACACACCCCATACTATTCTCAAGAACTGTCAAGTACATGATTAGAGGCCGTCCAGCCACTGGGGGTATCAAGATTGGAGGTTCTTGAAGATACTGCTTTATCTTATCGAATGCCTTCTGGCAATCCCCATTCCAGGTAATTGCCTGATCTTTCTTTAAAAGCTTGAACATCGGTTCACACGTGGGTGTGAGCTGAGAAATAAACCTTGCAATGTAGTTTATTCGGCCCAAGAAACCACGAACTTCTTTTTCTGTTTTCGGCGCTGTCATTTCTTGAATGACTTTTATTTTTGCAGGATCTACCTCGATGCCTCTTTCGCTCACGATAAACCCAGTAACTTTCCGGACCGTATTCCGAAAGTACATTTGTTAGGATTCAGCCTCAACCTGAACTTCCTAAGCCTCTCAAAAAGCTTCAGCAAATTGACCAGATGTCCCTCCTCCGTTTGGGACTTCGCGATCATGTCATCAACATAGACCTCAATCTCATGATGAATCATGTCATGAAACAAAGTTACCATTGCTCGTTGGTAAGTGGCCCCTGCGTTCTTCAGACCGAAAGGCATTACCTTATAGCAAAATGTTCCCCAGGGAGTGATAAACATCGTTTTCTCCATGTCCTCCGGTGCCATCTTGATCTGATTGTAACCGGAGAAGCCATCCATGAATGAAAACACGGAGAACTGGGCTGTGTTGTCGACCAACACATCAATATGAGGCAATGGGAAATCATCTTTAGGGATCGCCCTATTCAAATCCCTATAATCGACGCATATTCGTACCTTACCGTCCTTCTTCGGTACAGGCACTATGTTGGCGATCCACGGAGGGTAAGTGGTGGCCGCTAAGAAGCCAGCATCAAGCTGCTTTTGCACTTCTTCTTTGATCTTAACGGCCATATCTGGTCTCGTCCTCCTAAGCTTCTGCTTAACGGGAGGGCAATCTTCTCGTAGCGGCAACTGGTGGACCACGATATCCGTGTCAAGTCTGGGCATATCTTCGTATGACCAAGCAAAGACATCACTATACTCTCTTAGCATCTCGACCAATCTATGCTTGACATCACTTTGCAATGCGGCCCCTATCCTGACATTTCTGACGAGCTCTTCAGAACCCAGGTTCACGATTTCGATCTCCTCCTCATGAGGCAGAATAACTTTCTCCTATTGTTTCAACAAGCGGGCCAACTCTTCAGGAAGGTCTTCGTCTTCATCAATCTCTTCTTCGGCTTGATAGATCGGGCAATCGAAGTCGAAGTGAGTCGTAGAAGGTCCAGAGTCGGTGTCATCTGTTATGTGGATCCTGCAATAACAAGGGTTAAGTTTAAAACAAGGATGCGCAGGTTAGCACAAACCCCGTTGCCATTTTACTGTTTTTCAAAACAAATATAAAACGGGAATAACAGAGATCACAAAATTTGAATACGAAGAAAACGCCTTTGATTTATTAACAAAATACATGTACATAATCCAACAAGGCCCTGACAATAAAACCGCTATGCCCCGGGTAGGACATAGGGTTGTACAATGATTGGAAAAAGTAAATCATTACTCTTCACTTGTCATCTGGATGATATCCTTGATGGTCCAATTGTTGAGGCCCTCCCCCGGCTTGCTTGGCTGTATCCAAGAGTCGAGGTCACAATCATTATCCCCGATGTCTTCAGACGTCGCGTTGATGCTTTCGAAGATCACTCCACCACTGGTAAATTGGATCGGCCCTTTACCTCGAGACGCACTGCTAGAAGAAGAGGAAGAAGCTTCAGTTCTAGGAGAATATCCCAACCCAAACTTATCCTGCTTGTTGGGTATCTCCAAAATTCGCCCCCAACCTGGGGTAGATCCAGCTTGGACAACGGCCTGAGCTTCTTTGAACGAGGAGAGATTCATCTCTGGCTTCTCTGTGGCCATAGGAGCTACTTCTTTCACCTTGAAAGCTTCGAATGCTTGACAAAGAGTTTCATGGATTTCGCCATCCATTTCCACATACTTAAAGGACGACAAATGGCTCACCATTATGTCTTCCTCACCGCACACGGTTACTATGCTTCCCCCGACAACATATTTGAGCTTTTGGTGCAACGTGGAGGTCACGGCACCAGCAGCATGGATCCACGGCCGACCCAAGAGGCAACTGTAGGCAGGCATGATGTCCATAATATAAAAGACCGCGTTGAACGTTTCCGGACCGACTTGGATCGGCAAGGTCACCTCCCCGAAAACGTGGTGTTTAGTTCCGTCGAACGCCTTCACAACCAGATCAATGGGTGTGCAGAGCACTCCACGAGTGTCCAACTTCATTAACGCCTTCTTCGGAAGAACATTAAGCGATGAACCCGTGTCCACCAGCACGTGCGACATGATTGTGCCCCTGCACTCTATCGAGATGTGCAGGGCGCTATTGTGATTTTTCCCTTTTGGCGTCAGCTCTAAGTCTGTGAACCCTAGCCCGTTGCCAGCATTTACGTGGGCTACAACCTCTTCTAGCTGATTCACCGATATTTCTTGCGGTACATAGGCAGCGTTCAATACCTTCAGTAGCGCGTTGCGGTGTGCTTCAGAACACAGCAACAAGTTTAGAATGGAAATCTTCGAGGGCGTCTGATGGAGATGGTCTACAATCTTGTAGTCGCTCTTTTTGATCAACCGCATAAACTCCTCGGCATCTTTGACCAGCAAATCTTTTTCTACCCCACACGGGACTTCTTCGACGACTTTGCTTTTACCCTTATCGTCCGCATCAGCTCTGACCGCTTTCTCTGCCACGACCTCCGGCGGTGCAAACACTCTTCCGCTACGAGTAATACCATTGATTCCTGCGAGGTTCTCCACAGTCGACCCATACGGTTCCAGCTCCAACTTCTGTCCATTGCAATAGACTTCAGCTCCATAATGCCACGGAACGGCGTTAGTGCTCTCGAAGGGTATCGGCCCCGCTTTGGTAATAGTAATTGTGGGAGGTCTGGGCGCAGAAATGGTTATCGGCCGGCGAGGGATGGTGATGGTGGCGACTTCATCGGCCTGCTTCAACACTACCTCTCCTGATCCACTTTCAGCCCTCCGACTAAACTGCAGAATCCCCTCAGTCATCAGACTTCGAATTCCTTCTACCAACTGCTCACATCCATCAGAATGTGTGGCACAGTCCATACATAGTTCTCCGCACCCTGGAAAGAACCCTTTTTTCAACAACTTAGCTTTGACGAAGCTAAGCGGCGTCTTTAGGTCTCTGACATCAGTCAACAGATCTGCGCTCTCTTCTTCGATAATGGCGTTCACTCCGCCTCCCCTATGATTCGGCATAGGATTCTTCGTGACATTGGGCACATTATCAGAGAAGTTGATGATCTTGGCATCTACCAGGTCCTGCACCTTGTGCTTGAAGGCCTTGCAGTTCTCGATCGTGTGGCCTGGTGCCCCTGAGTGGAAATCGCAAGTGGCATTTGCGTCGTACCCTGGTGGAGGTGCCCCTGTCAAGGGAGCCATCGTCCTCTTCTGAACCAACTGAAGTTGTAGCAAAGTCTGCAGGAGTTGTGCGTATGACATGGGCGGTGCCTCGAAGTGACGGTTTGCCAAAGATGCCCGATTCTGGTGCTTTCTGTATCCCTGTTGATTCGGTTGCTGCTGCTGCTGCGGAGCCGCTGGGATATTTATACTCGCTATCTGCTGCTGAGGGCCTTTGCCCTTCCTTCGAGCGTTGGTCACAGCGCTCGCATCTCCTTCTCGCCTTTTACCAGCATAAGGTTTCTTTCCACCTCCTCCAGCTGAGGATGACTCACCTTGAATTTTCCCGATCTTGATTCCATTCTCAACGTGCTCGCCCATGATAATGAGAGCTGAGAACGTCCCAGACATACCGCTGACTAACTTTTCATAGTAAACCCCTGGGAGGGTAGCTACAAACATCTGCACGAGCTCTCGTTCAACCATCGGCGGCTGAACCCGAGCGGCCAACTCACGCCACCGCTGGGCGTACTCCTTAAATCCTTCATTATTCCTCTGCGACAGGTTCTACAGCTGGACTCGGTTTGGGGCCAAATCGCTATTGTACTGGTAATGGTGCACAAACGCTTCAGCGAGATCTTTCCATGTGCGCACACTAGTGGGCTCCAGACCCATGTACCACTCGAGGGATGGCCCGGAAAGACTGTCTTGGAAGAAGTGCATCAGCAGCTTCTCGTCTTCGGAATGAGTAGACATCTTCCTGTAGTACGATCTCAGGTGGACACGAGGGCAAGTGGTGCCCTTATATTTTTCAAATTCAGGTACCCTGAACTTAGGAGGTACCTTGAAATCAGCAATTAATCCCAGCTTGGACATATCAACGCCCAAAGTATTCTTATTCTCGATATCTCTCATTTTATCTTCAAGTGCCTTGAATCTGAGCCGCGCTTCAGCATTCAGCTCCCCTTCAGCACCTCTTTGAGAGAACACATCATCCTGATGATCCTCAAGCCATGGCTGAGGCACCAACGGATTCCCGACGCCTGCATTGCCGTTGCCCGGCCCGATATTGACATTAGCTCTCAGACTCCCATTACCGACGCCCGCCGTATTGAGTCCGATGTTGGCCATCACATTGCCATTAGCACTGCCGTTGCCCCCGGCCACGGGGACACTATTCTGTGGAGTATCAACTGGTGGAGGAGTAGGCACGGTCCCACCGTGGAGTATGCCGTTGCTATCAACCCTGGAGATCAAAGGCTGAACCAAAGTCCTGAGCTGGTCCTGGCCATTGGCGACCACTTGCATGAGCTCCATGAAGCGATCCATCCTTTCGCGGAGCTCCTGAACATCAGTTTGCACTTGATCCATGATCCTGGTCTGATTAGCTCTAGTCAGATAACGGTGAATTAGTCTCTGATCAATCCTGGAATCCCCGGAAACAACCTGGGACAGCCTGTAAACCTGAAAAACCTGGTAAACACAGAAGGGTTAGGAAAAACAACAAAATGCTCGTCATGCAAATGCATGCATGTGTCAGTGTGTTAGGGAGATTTCCCCCGATCCTAGTGCCTGAGTGCCAGTGCCGATAATCATAAGAAGAAGAAGTCCGAGTCCAATCAGGGAAACAACAATTTCATATATAAAGAAGGCCTATCAAGGCAGTACATAGCATCAGCGAGTACAAGATGAATCAACAGCGTGACCTCATCCAACAAGCCTGGTGATGGTCAGCATACAGCAATGATCAAAACAAAAGGAATACAAATAGTCAAGTACGGCCACGGGCGCAATACTCTTCTAACAACTCCTTCGTCTCTGGATGATCTGGCAGAGTGAGCAACCCCTCGACGAGTAACTCCCTTTGCACAATGGTATACTGAAGACCTTCGACCGAGTCTTCCATTACTCCTTCGCCGAAGCAATCTTCTAACTTCTGCTTCTTGGACTCAAACGTCAGCTTGCGCTCCTTCAGGTTAGCGAGAGCTTTGTTGAGCTGGCCTTCGGCGGCGTATCTGCGGGCGGTTTCTTCATCAAACCTCTGCTCACTGTCCTTCACCTGGGCTTCCAGCTTGGAGATCTGCAGCGTCAACTTATCCTCCCGCTCTTTCCTGGTGGCCAGGGAAGCCTTCCAGTGCTGGTTGAACTTGGATATCCTCCGATATGCCTCGTCCAAGTGCTGCTTCTTCGTAGCCAGTACGTCGTTGATAGCTTTGAAGTCTCGACCCATGCGTTCACGCTCGGCCATCTGCTTAGTCAGGTCTGTACCTAGCTGGTTCACCAACTCTGTCTGCCTTTTGAAAGAATGCACGACTTCGTTCCTCTCGCTTCGGAGCTGAGCTAATTCCTTCTCCAGTTCTTCGTTCGCCCGCTTCAATTCATCCCGCTCAGCTAACACCTGATGATGCTGCTGAATGGGCACAGTAGTAGGCTCTTTGATCATTGGAGGGCTTTTTGGCTTGGCATGAGGAAACGGCATCCCTATAGCATTTGCCCTGGCTTTGATCCAAGTCAAATATGGAGGGTAGGCTTGATTGTTGCTTTTTCCCAGCAAAGACTTTCCTCGCTTATTGATACCATTCCACGCGCGCTGAAGTTTGGACAACAGATCCCCCTCTAGAATACCAGTGAGGTACAGAGATTCCTGTACCTCTTCATCCTTCGGCGGAGTTCTCAAAGCATACGCGAACTGTCGAACCAGCAATGAGGGATTATAGTTCATACAGCCCTTCCTACCTATCAAAGGCACATTAGGAAACCCGCTGCAACTGAAGATCACCTCAGTACCCAACCTATCTCTGTCGAACCAGTCAATATCCTCTGCAGATAAACTCATCAGACGCTCGGACCATTCAGCTGTGGCTGCAGACAAGATAAAAGGACCCCTCTTGGGCAGATGGCTATCAAGCCATTTGTAAAGCAAGGGTACGCAGCATGAGACATTCTTCCCCCTCCTGTTCTCGTTTTTGTAGTGGATAGAATGGTACACATCTCCTACCAAGGTAGGGACTGGATTCCCTGAAGCGAAGATATGAAATGCATCGAAGTCTACAAAATCGGGCATGTTAGGGAACAGAATAATGCCATATATGCACAGAGCGAGGATGGCATTGAACGCGACCCAACATCCGTCCTTGGCACACTGCTGAGCTTTACCTACCAGAAACTGCAAGGAGAACCCAGGAACCTTGTTCCAACTAGTCAATACTAACTCGGAGGCGTCCAGATGAAGTGAAGGGGCTAAACCAGCCAGATCAGGCTTAGCATCCATGTGAACAAAAGGCATCTGCCTCCTGATAGGCACGCCTAGCAAATCAGCATATTCTTCCAGCGTAGGTGCGAGAACAAAGTCCTGAAAAGTAAAACATCTCAGTGGAGGGTCGTAGAACTGCAGCAGAGCGTGCAACCCATTCAACTCGAACACAGAAGGCTTATGAACCAAACTGAGCAACCTGCCGTAAGACTTTCTGAACTCATCTCTCACAGAATCATCTGTTAAAGCTATCAAGCCAGTCAGCTTAACCACATTAGGGGCAGGGAACTTGTAGGCCACGGTCTTCCTCAGGGAGCCCATAACAATACAATAAGAGGCAAGAAATCTTGGATCGGGGAAAACGGTACCTGCAACACAGACACACGTTAATGAAATGCAAATGAGTATGCAAACTAATGCAAAATGCAATCATGCAATAGGAGGCCAAGGCAACTGCTGCTGTGGAGATTCTGTATCAACAAAACCATAATCTTGCTCTATCAAGAACAACCACTGAGAAGAAACCCCGGTGTAGGACCACAAATCTGATCTGCCAGGAACAACCATCTGATAGGGCCATATACACAGGATCATAATTCTGCTCTGTCAAGAACAAATGTCTGATAATAAGGACCTCTGATGTAGGACCGAGAAATATCTGCTGATGAGGTATTCAGACCCATATCAAAAATATGCCCTATCAAGAACAAACATACAGCTGCTGATGAGATCTTCAGACCCCACTCAAAAATCTGCTCTATCAAGAACAAACATACATCTGCTGATGAGATCTTCAGACCCCACTCAAAAATCTGCTCTAGCAAGAACAAACAACATCTGCTGATGAGATCTTCAGACCCCAATCAAAAATCTGCTCTATTAAGAACAAACAACTGATGACAAAAACTCTGCTCTATCAAGAACAGACATACACCTGATGATAAGATCCTCTGATCAAAACCTGCTCTATCAAGAACAGACAAATCTGCCACTGAGAAACCCCGGTACCAACAAAACTGATTCACTGTCAAGAAAACCAGGTAGTCTGAAGGTCAAGGTTTCCTGCAATAAACCCAACCCTGCTCACAGGTATGGACCTAAACTGACTCAAGTTCGGAATCCTATGCGTTCATCAGCGTCACAGACATTCAAGAGGGGTGATACGATACCCAGAAGGTGTGGCATCACCAGCTCATGAAGCGGCCTCACTCGGCTGAATCACAAATGATCGGTCCCCAGAGTCGACAATCCACCAAACCAGCAACCGTCTCAACCCAAAGGGTTGAAAGAGAAGCCAACCGGGAGAACCTCGTCTGAGCGTGTATTTCATGAGACACTAGTGCCTGCAAAGCAAGCATATGCCCACTAATTTCCACAACTAATGCTATGGTGCACTCAAGCCTGGGTTTGGCTTCTCACTCATCAGAATACCCCTTCCCACAACAGCACGAATAATCATATCATACAGAAAATAAAATGCGGGAAATAAAGTGCGAGAAGTAAAATGCGATAAATAAACGCAACCCATCAAGTAAACATACAAGCGTTAGGATTGACTCTCGCAGGGAACCGTTGGATTCCCCAGCAGAGTCGCCAGCTGTCGCTTGCGCAAAAATAAGGTGCCGGCACAACAGAAGAGTCGCCACCTTTCGGTATTTATCCCTCAGAGCGGGAAAGGAAACGATCGGAAAAACTTGACGAAAAGGGTAAGACAAGGTCGTCGCAACCGTTGTCTGGGTTCGGGAGTCGGTTACGCAAGGGGAAGGTATTAGCACCCCTCACGTCCGTCGTACTCGACGGGATCCACGCTTGTTGTGTTTACTGGACGGGTTGGTTGTATCTATCTACCTATCAAGGCTGGCTTAAAAAGAAAAGAAAGATGACTCGGCAAAGCGTCGCACTTTATGCCTACATATTCTCATCAGAGAATGAGAAATCAGAGTCAACGTAGTTCGACCTACGACGGGTTATGGGGGGAGGTAGCTCGCCAATACATCAGTATTATGCCTACGTACTCTCAACAGGTATGAGAGATCAGAGCTCACGTAGTTCGGGACACTACGGTTTATTTCCTGTCTTTTACGAAAGAAGTTTTTTTTATTGTGTTTGCGATTTCAATCGCACTAGAGACTATGACCTGAGAGTGAATGCGTCGCATGTCACCCAAAGGGTACCATACTAAACATCCAGACCGTGGAAAAGAAACTCTCCCACAATCCTTTCTCAGATAGCTTAAGGCTCGTAAGGTACGAAAGAAATCATTCATGATTACTATATCTTAAACTGTTTTGAGATGAGAAGAGAACAGGCCCAACTAGGAGGGAGACTATCAAGTCCTACTATTGTCATGCCATGGATTCATCCTATGGTCGAGGTTTGAACAGGGAACTCCTAGAAGTTGTCATGCATAGGTATCAACCTAAAGTTCTATCATCAATTCCTTATCAAAGGAAATGAGAGTCCTAAGGGATCATGTCAATGATACGCCAAAATAGACAAAGCATCAGCTTAACAGTAAAATGCATGCAATGCAAGTGAGAGAGGAAATGTGTGTGGGGCTTCAGCCTCCACAAGCTCATCTCAACCTCAAGCCAGAATGGATAACAGTAATCATACTGAAATAAACAACATGCTATCAAGCAAGACAGTAAACTGCAATCATACAGAAGAAATGAAACAAAATGCCATCAGGCAAACAAACCACATTGGCAAGGGAGCAGGACTGTACCGAGTACCCGCAAGCAAAGCCACACAGTAACAATACAAGCAAAAGGAGCAACTCAACCTCTAGTGCAATCATGCTCCTATATTCTACCTATTCTAGATATGGACTTATTCTAATGCATCAAGCAAATCAAACAAAACACATCAATACAGCAAAGAAAAAGAAAAAGAAAGCAACTCCTCTCTCAACTTCAAGCTTCAGCTCTTCCAACAGCAGCTCAGTCTTCAGACTCCCATCACTCTTGACAAGTACCAATTTGCTTTTCCAGGTTTCAACCCTCCAACATAATTCTCAACTTATCTTCTCTGAGCTTCAGCTCCTTGATCAGCTCCACCTTCAGGCTTCACTATCAATCATAAGTATCAACTTGGCTCCTTCAGGATCCCCAGGTATCAAAGCAAGTATCAATTTCCTTTGTTCTTCAAGCTTCAGCTGGAATGGCAATGCTCAAGGATTCATCCTCTTCTACACTCTTCAATGGAGTCTTCATCTTGAAACTCAAGCTCAACATCTCTCAAGATAATCAAACCAGAGGAAATCACTTACTGGATAAGCTGGGGATATTGAACTGCTTATTAACCACCAAAGGTGACCTATAAGGGTTCAACATCAAAGGAATGGTTCCCTCAAAAGTTCTACTTCCTAGGTACTATCACTTATCCCTCCAAAGGAGAGAGGTGTATACCCTGGAAGGACTTTGAATCATAGGGAGGAATGGAGGTGAAAGATACCATCCATGTTTAAGAAAGACGTTAACAAGGTCTAAACTCTTCCTAATCCCTAACCCTAAAACAATCAACAAAACAAAAGATCAAGCTCTCAAGCTACTCAATGCTCCTCAATGCTCCTACTATGCTCCTCAATTCTACTCCAAGCAATACCAAGCTCTCCAAGCCCACAAAGTAAAGCAAACAAAAATTCAAGCCCACAAGGGCAACATAAACAATCATCAACTACAAAAATCATTGAAAAATAGTATACTACTATATTAAAACCTAATATAATTTATAAGGGATCCTACATACCTACCCTTAATACCCTTATATGCCCCAATATCTAACTTGACCTAGAAACCCAAAATTCTAATGTTATGGTGGACCTATGTTAAGGATTAACCTAATTCTATACAACCTAATGTCATCTAATCAAAACTAACCTAAAATTCATCACAAAATTATGGAATAAATCCAGGGGGGAGCTAAAGTTTATATCTAACTATCCTAAAAAGAATGGCCTAAAAATACTAAGGGAACTACCTAAAAAAAATTCTACAAATTCATGTATCAACATAAAAGAAATAAAAAGCTATTAAAATGGAAAATGTACAAAAAATATTAAAAATGCATGAAATGCAAATATTTTTATTTGATAATTTTCTAGACATTAAAATGAAATAGGAGCAAAAATTCCCACTTAAAAATCATTAGTTTTCCATTTATTATGATTTTTCCAAGTTTGAAATAAAATGGAGAAAATAGAATGAAAATATGAAATGAGGTGGTGTATCTAGTAACCAGATGCAGTTCAAATTAACAATGGGATAAAAATGGGGGGTTCAGATAGTAACGTGCTAAGCCCAATTATTATCAGAAAATCAATTAGAAAAATGAAAAGAAAATAGAAAATGTAACGGTGCAGGAAGTAATGATTTCCAGTTCAAAATCAGGTGGGCCATGAAGATGGGGTGTGGATAGTGTTCAGCAAACTTAAGCCCATGAAGCCACCGTTTAATAAAACGGTGTGTGTCGTCCTAGTTTCAGATTCCCTCTCAAATTGAAATTAAATCGTGGCCAATGGATCAAGAAATAGTCAATGGTCAGCTCTCCATCCAACGGTCATGAACTCGTCTTCAACCTCCAGCTAGGGTTCTTGGAGAATCCATGAAAATGCAGAGCTTCAAGCTCTTTCTTCCTCAAACACGAACTCCATCAATTCTTCATGGAAAACAGAAATTCAAGACCCTATCTTGCCTAGAATTTTATGCTGAATCCAACCATGATCTCAAAATCAACTAAATCATCCTAAATCACTGAACCCGATCCAAGATCAAAAATGTACTCAATCATCAACTATCATGGTTCTTGAAATTTCTTGCATCAGAATACTCACCAACTCACACTGAATGAAATTAGCTATCTAACATGAATTATATCTCACTATACCACGAGTTCTTGATCATCAAAGAAATGGTGTCCAACATTCGACCTTCATCAATTGCTCTCTAACTCTCCAAAATCCATCACCTATGTGTCTCTAACCTTTCTACACTAACAAACTAACCTAATTATGCATAAAACATGGTGTAGTGGAGAATTTGCAAACCTGGTTATTCTTGATCAACAGATGGTGAAATCCTTCACTTCAATCCTTGAAACTCTATGATCTACAGATGGCTCTCAAACTGATCTTCACAGCTTCACTATGATCTATGGAATGTGTTTGTATAGAAAAAAGGAATGGAATTGAAGAAGAATGTAGAATTGCAACTTGACTTGCAATGGAAGCAACAAGATAGCACTCTCTCTCCTTTCTCACTTTTCTCACCAACCTTGCATCTGAGCAAGCTCTAACCATTATATAGAACTTGTTAGAACTGTCCAGAACTTTCTGGAACAATCCAATGAGTATTTGAACTTCTCATCTCATGATATTTTGATTTCACTTCTCACCATATGCTATCTCATGCCAAGCCTCTTGTAACCACCAATTCTGACTTGAAATTCTCCCCACATGAGATGTATGGTGTGTTGAAATGCATAACTAACTTGTTTATTGAGTTTCTTTGAGTTTTGCTTTGGTGCCTTAAGATGCAAGTAAGCCATTTCCAAAGCAGCCCTATGATCTAGGCCTCAAATCAAAATTGTGGCTGAACCATTGTTCTTAGAATGTCCTTTGGAGTCAAAATGACCTATTATATGACATGGTTTGGATGTATAACTTGTGATTTCCAATTTTCAATTTCAACTTATTTAACTTATGCCTCCATTTTAGGCCATTTTTATCACTTTTTGATACAAGCCTTTTCAACATCTCATGACCTCCCTACTAGCCTTAAAACATCATTCTAAGCAATTTTTATGTTGAAGATATTTCCATTTGAAGCTTCGAAATAGGAGATATGGCCTTATGCTTGAAATGACCTATAACCTCCAAATGACCAAAATGCCCTTGACTTGCCAAAGCCATAAGTTGAGTTCTACAAATCCTATCAAGGACTTCTAGCACTCTCTAGAAAGCTAAGAAGATGATCTACAACATTCATGTTGACCAAGAACTCATAGGAATCATCCTACTAGGGCAAAAGTTGGATGCAATTTGGGTGACTTTCAAGGACCCAGATTCACATACCTCAGATGACCTGTAACTTGTCAAAGTCATAACTTAAGCTCTACAAATCCTATCAAGGACTTCTAGTACTCAACTTAAAGCTAAGAACAAGCTCTACAACATTCATGTTATGGGGAAGATATGATGACAATCACATCTTGTGCTAAACTTCCTTGAAGATAGGGATCAAACTAGGGGATTTTACACTGTTAAGCCTTAGAAACCCTAGCTTAAAACTTCTCAAACTCCTCAATCATGATGAGTTGGTATAGGAATCATCCTTATAGCATCTCAATGCATCAATCCATGATCACATGGTTCCTGGATTAGGTCTCAACCCTCTCCAAATCATCAGTTGACCTAGGGTTGACCCAGTCAAACCCTAATTCCACCACTCATGGCTGAATCTTCTGAATTCTTGTGCAATGACCTCTCTAGGCTTCATCATGGCTTTCAAGACATCTCATAAGCTTTCTCAATGCTTCAAGTCCATCCTCATGGTCTCAGAATCATCTGAGGAGCTCCCACAACTCTCAAGCTATGGGGCACACAACCTTGGTTTCAGCCAATCTCTCTGAGGATCTCTTGAGTTCTCTGACAAAGGTATCAACCTTTGAACATTTGAATAACCTTCTTGGCTAGCTTCAAAGGCTCATATAACTCTTGCTGGGTGATCATACCTCTTGATCTACTGCCCACATATCAATGAGATGCAGATGATGAATAAAATGAACACAAGCTTGGTAAATAAATGTTGGTCAAATTTTGGGGTGCAACAGTTACAACGGTGCTAGAATCAATAAAAACCTAAATTCCTAACACCCTGACGATGGCGCCGGCGGCAGAAAATGGCTCAACCACCGCCAGACACCAACATTCGCCGGAATGCACCCTTATTCTACCCAGTTTCCATCTTAACCGCGTGCAAATCTAAGCAAAATAAGATTGAAACTTGCGTAAAACAGATAAGGATGAGAAACTTACATGGTCGAAAAGGTAAAAAGGGTGGTCAGCCAAGCTGAACCGGTGCTCATGCGGCTGTGTGCAGTGTTAGGCAACGAAGACGACGACAACAACTGAAGAAACTAAGAGCGAAGGACGAAAAAGAAGAAAGAGAAACAGAAAGTAGAAATGAACACTTCCCCCCTCTATTTATAAACCACTCAAGAGCAAGTGGACGAGCACGTACGGTGTAGGGGCATCATTATGACCCTAGCATAGCCATCATTATACATTAAATGCGGCACGTGGATCGATACAAGCTTGGCACGCCACCTCTTCAAGTCCCATTAACCGTTGGGCTCCCCGCTCATCAGCTATGCACTGGATAATGTTTCGGGTTCCTCATCACATGTGTCCTCGAGCACCACGGAATGACCATGCTCACTACTCCTCGAGATCACGGGTAGAACTTAAGTCATCACTCTTATGCTCAGAAGCAATGGTTTGGGGGCTCATGTTCCAAACTGGCATAATGCCTAGGCATGGCCCAATCCGCTTCTACGCCCAAAATGACCCAATAGTCTAAGTCCTGCCAGTTAAGGGAAAAGGATAGGACTTTCTCTTCTGCCCCTCAGCCGATGAGATTTGGCCAATTGGATCTTTTCCCATCACGCACGATTCATCCATCCAGGAATGGCCACGACGCCCTTGCCCAGAACCATGCCTTTGTTCGAAGCAACGGCTAGTTCCGAGCATGTCTTCCTGTGTCAACGGCTAGTTTTTTGCAGTTACCTATTCTTGGGGAGCGAATATCTAGCCCCAAAAATAGGAACCAATGGCCAAGCGCTAGGGGCATTATAAAATCCCTCTGCCTTGGGAGGGTCGGGTATTCAATATTCAATTCAATAATCACCCTAAAAAGAACTTATTTTGTACTTGCCTTTTCATCTCCCGATTCTTACTTTAGCATCGGAGTACCTTGCAGGAACACTCCTTCCTCCTTGATATCCAGCATCGAAGGTGAAGTCTCTGGATCACTTTAGGTTCTGATCAACCGTCAAGATCAGTTTGTGTGGTTTAAGTTTGAATCAGTATAAATTCCTAATGCAATACTTTTATCTTTATTATTTATGTTTTCAATATTTTATTTTATGTTGCTTAATCTTATTTTCTTCTTGTCTCTTTAAATCAACCAACCGTAAGATCAATCATTTTGAGAGAATTACGAAAATTAAATAACATAATTCACCTCCCTCTTGTAATTGAAGTCACTTGGTCAATTATATTTTCACTTATTGATAGTGTTAGCTCCTCAACACGCGTTATTGTAATCCTTCTAGGTCAAGATTTCACAATATCAAAGATTAGTTTTAAGAGACCTTTCTTAGGTACTATATTTCATGTTGTTTCGATGAATTGACTCAACTACTTATAGCTCTTGGTAATTTTCCTACTACTTGATTATTTAACCGCTCCATTTAAAAAAAAAAATATTATAAAGACTTTCAATAATGGCATTTCATTATCCTTAAATTGAATTATTTCATTACCTAAAATTATATTAGTTAATTAATCCTCTTAAGAATTATTCAGAATGATGACCTTCTTCCAATTGTTTATACATTTAAAGGGATCATTACTGATTTGGAAAAATAATAAAATAAATTAGTGAACTAACATAAAAAATAAAACAATAGTTTATATATTTAAAAATTCATAGAGAAACATATCATACATCTTCATCTTAAATATCTCGAGTCATATGTCTCTTGTAATGCAACAATACCTTCTTTTTTATGTAATTGATTGATTATATATATATATATATATATATATATATATATATATATATATATATATATATATATATATATATATATATATATATATATATATATATATATATATATATATATATATATATATATATATATATATATATATATATATATATATATATATATATATATATATATATATATATATATATATATATATATATATATATATATATATATATATATATATATATATATATATATATATATATATATATATATATATATATATATATATATATATATATATATATATATATATATGAAAAATGTTTATTACATATATAACTAATTCCACCAAGAGCTACATAAATTGTGATACACATATTTCTCGATTTCTCATACAAAACTATCTTGAATGTTTTTAGGCTATTTGAAAAGGAGCTGCTGTCGCTACTGCGAAAAACGAGGCCGGCAAGACAGAAGAGTCGCCATCTTTCGTTATTTACCCCTCAGAAAGGGAAAGAAAACGATTGGAAAAACCTGACGAAGAGGTATAAGACAAGGTCGTCGCAACCATTGTCTGGGTTCGGGAGTCGGTTACGCAAGGGGAAGGTATTAGCACCCCTCACGTCCATCGTACTCGATGGGATCCACGCTTGTTGTGTTTAACGGAAAAGGATGTGTTTAAACTATCTACACTAAAGGTCTGGTCTAAAAAGAAAAGAAAATGACTCGGCAGAACACAGCAGTTCTATGCCTACGTATTCCCGTCTGGAACGAGAAATCAGAGTCAACGTAGTTCGCCTAACTACGGGTTACGGGGGGAAGGTTGCTCGCCGAGATATCGCATCTCGTGCCTACGTAATTTCACACGGCGTGAAAGATCAGAGCTTACGTAGTTCGGGAAATGACGGAACACAGATTTGTTCGACTGTTTTTTATCCGAGTAAGGTTAACAGACGGTTCCAGCAGTTGGTGTATGCAGCTCGACCATTGGAGACTTAGGCGTTACCGTTTGCGGTAGAACCGACAGTTAACAAAACTCTCCTTCTAAAAAGGGTTTCCAAGGGATTAGGATCCAAGATGACGAAAAGATATTTGATCTTTGTTCTCTGTTTTTTACGGAAGAAGTGTTTTTTAGTTGTCTGTAGTTTGTACAGCACTAGAGACTATGACTTAGGAGCGAATGCGTCGCATATCGTCCAAAGGACATATACTAAACACTTTAGATGATTGAGAGGAGACCGCTCAATCATCACTTCCCAAGTATCTTAAGGCTCGTAACGCGCTTGTACTAACTTGCCTTTATTATGTTTTTTACTGTTGTTTGAGATAAAAAGAGAGAGGGAACAACTAAAGGGAAACTGACTATATCCTACAGTTGTCATGCAATGTTTGTCCTATGGTTGAGGTTAGAGGGGAAACTAACTAATGTTATCATGCATGGTTAGAATCCTAATGTCTATCATAAATTCTCTTGAACAAGAGAAGTCAGAGTTCCTAGGGGAACATGGCAATGGAAACAACAGTAAATCAAATCAACTGAAAAGAAATTACTGTAAACAAAATGCTGTAAAGATGCATGCAATGCAAGTGAGGGAGGAAATATGTGTGGGGCAGAAGCCTCCACAAGCTCATCTCAACCTTAAGCCAGATATGAATAACTGCAAAGATAATAGAAAAAAGTAAATGCAATCAAATAGACCACACACCACACAGTCAAGGGAGCTGAGCTCTACCAAATACCAGCAAGGGGAGAAGCTCAACCCTTAGGATGCTCTTAGGCCTATGATCATCTACATGAAGCCTACTACTAATGCAACACTCCAAGCAAGTCACATCAATACAGTTGAACAAGAAGAAAACAGATAAACAGGGAAAACAAGCCAGCAATCTCCACAGCAGAGCAATCTTCTGAAAGCAATCCAATCCAAAGTCTGTAACTATTCTTCAAGTCCACACCATCATTAAGAGAAGGAAAGTAATTTACGATAAGTAAAGGATTCAATCCCACCAGTAATCAAACAAGCTTCTATCCTACGGAAAGAAATTGGGTGTTGGGAGGCAAGGGTAAGGTCCACCGGTGCTTATCCCAGGCACTCAACCAACTAAGAGAAATTTGGAGAAACCTAAAGGTTTGGCTCCTTCAAGAGGTGTGCCATATTCCCCCCACAGGAGGGACTGTGCTACCTCAATAAGGTTCCTAAAGAGGAAAGAAGGAGAGAATTTTAGGAGAATGGAGATGAGAAGCAAGGTAAGTTCCACAGGAACCTACCACAGACACTCAACCACCTCCATTTCCTTTAGAGAGCTTGCTTAGGCTCAACTCCAATGGGAAAGGCAGGGAATTCCTCCATAGGAGGAATTATACTCACAAGGGAGGATCCTAATTAAGCAAGGAATATTTGAAAGGGGAACTAATCCTAGGGAAAGATCATCCACCTACTTGAATCTCTAAAGAAACTCAAATGTTATCTCCTAATGATCACATATACTAAGGCCAATTTGTAAAATGGGGAACTAAGGGAAAATCACTACTAAAAATTCTAAGGAAAATACTACATCATCCTATATATGTCAACATTCTATGGTGCAAAAATCAGGGGCTAGACCTAAATCAAAAGGCTCAAATTAAATCCAAAACCTCAAGGGTACACTAAAGAGATCCATTAAACACCACTCCTAAACAACTACCCTAAAATCCTATTTAAAATGATCTAAAAATCTCAACAAAAATGACATGGCAATATTAACGTGTCTACAACTAGCACACAAAATTTCAAGTCCTAATTCCAAAGTATGAATGAGAAATAAAATGAACAAATTCAGCATACAATTATCACATTATTAAAAATACACTAAAAGAAAAAATGTGAAATTAATTGCAAAATAAATGGAAAATTAAAATAAAAAGCATGGAAATATTCTACACATCTAAATCTATATCCACCAATTTCCTCAGGATTTATTGACAACATTTACTATTTTTTTTGTGAATTAAACAAACAATTAATAAAACAAAAGAAATAAAGAAAAAGAAAGTAAAAAGAAATCACTGGGGGAGGTGCCACAAGCAAGGCTTCTACGTGTTATTCCTGGATGGGCCTGCGAAGGGGGTGAGGATAGCACAAGCCCAAAACTATTAATCGATTACTCAGCTCTCACAATTAAATAAAAATGACCACACGCGGGATCGAACTCACGATCTCTAGGTTCAAGTAGCGAACTGAATAAGCCTGGTGACCTTAACTAAACTAAACGATGCAGTTTTGAGACGGACAGACGTGGCGCGCTGCAGATCGTTGGATACGATGACTTGGTCTCCATTCTTTGCTCGATCGGACGACATCTGTGTCGTCTTCTCCAATTTGAAATAATACCAGGCGCGAACACAGCAGCGCAGACGGTACCGGCCGGAAGCTTTCCGACGTACTACTTCCATCTCTAACTCTCTCAATATTCAACCAATCAACACGGTTCTTGAATGAAAGTTGGAGGAAATTCCATGAGGATTACAAATATACCAATCAATCACGCTGAAACCTCAAGACCAGAGAAATCTACGTCCAAACCGAAAATGGATTCAACCCTAATTTATCACTAAACCTCAAATTTACTATCCAGAATCCATCTACATCTTAATTACAACCTAGCCACATGAATCTAAGCTGCTAAAAACGCGTAAATTAAGTGTAAATTTGAGAAATGGAAACCTGAGTTTGAGCTTCGAGTACAGTTGGTTTCAGGCCTCAATTCTTCTCCAACAAGTGCAGATTGCTTCAGTGAATGATGATAAACGTTTCTTGATAACCAATTCTTGCTGAAACTATTTGAATCTCCAAAACTGAAAATCCAATTCCAAGCTCTTTCACCAACTTGCTCCAATGGATTCTCAACTGAATTTGCCACTCGAAGGTTCTCAGAATGATCCACATCCAGTTTATATTCAGTTTAACAACTTTGGAGGCCCAAACAAAGCCCAATTTGGGATTTTCAAGTTTCACTTTCCTTCCAAAATTCCAATGAGGTTGTACACGTTTTGGCCTTGCTCTCCCCTCAAATTCCATCCAATTCACTTACTTAACAGTCAGGGAGTTTAGTTGAAGAGTTTTCCCTCCTTGATTCCAATCAAAGGGATGCATTTGGTATGTTTCTTCATAATGAAGTAAGACTCCATATGGCCATGTTATGAACTTCAATTCAAAATTTTGATGATACCAAAGTCTTTATAATATCAATTCCAATCAAAATGATCACAAACTTGGCCTGAAAACATCTCATTTCCAATTGTTTTGAGTTTTTACATTTTAATCCATTAAAATTGTCTTTTTGGGAATTTTCTTCAACCAATGCTTGATACAATCCATACCAATGAACTCTTGATACTTGGCTAAGCTAAAAACATCATTTTGAGAAACTTTCATGTTGAACAAAAATCCATTTGAAGCTTGCAAGATAGTGAAATTGACCTATAAGGCAAAATGACCTATAATCTTACTTTCCTAAAATACCCCTAACTTGTAAACCTCATAACCTGAGTTCTACAAATCAGATGGAAGACTTCTAATACAATTTGGAAATCTAAGATCAATACCTACAACTTTCATGTTGGCCAAAAGTTTAGGAGAAACACCCTTCTAGGTCAAAGGTTCCTTAGAAGTTGGTGAACTTTCACAGACAAATTTCACATTCCTCAGATGACCTGTAACTTGTCTGGACCATAACTTGCGTTCTATAAATCCAATGGAGGACTTCTAGTACTCAAATTAAAGCTAAGAGCATTCTCTACAAGTTTCATGTTGGCCAAAAGTGTAGATGAAACTTGTATCTTGAGATAAGTGGTCTTGAAGTTAGGTACTTAAATAGGGGATTTTACCCTGAGAACCCTAATTTAGCAACTCCTCACACTTTGAATTATTCTTGAATAGATCTTGGAATATAATCTCATGTGTCTCAACACAACTATCCATGGTTATAAAGACCTAGAATTGAGCTTTGACCCTCTTCAATTGCACAGTTGACTTGGAATTACTCAGATAAAAACCCTACTTACAATACCCTTAATTGTGGCTCTTCACACTTGGCACCATGACTTGATTGAGCTCCACCATGACCTTCAAGGTACTTCAATGAGCTCTACTCACACCCTCTCACCTTGGTCAAGACCTCACCATCCCTTGATGATCTTCAACTGGTCCTCAAATTAGGAGACTAACCCCATACAAGCAAATGAACTCCTTAAGAACCCAACCCTCTTCCTGATGACTATGGTGACTTCTCAAACTTGCATAAGACCTCTAGATAGGCTCCACACTTGATCCCCTGTTAAATGAACAATGCTATGCTATGCAAATGTTAGATCAATGATATGCTAATGCAATGAGACATAAACCAAGTAGGAAAAGGTTAGGCAAATTTTGGGGTGCGACAGCTGCCCCTGTTCAAGCGGCTTGGACCCGACTGGGTGAAAAGCGAACGACTTTCGAACAATCGAGGTAGAAGACGGTTGAATACCAGAGAATCCGGAAATTTGCTAACTGAAGAAATAAACTGCAAAACTGCTTGGGGAAAAAGATATCTAGAAAATTGAAGCTGGTTGTCACGGCAACAACTGATCAATCATCTGATACAGGAACTGATTAACATCAACCACCTGTGTGACACCACATGCATTGAATCCAACCAATCGACTTCAAAACATGCGCTACAATAAGTGGGAACTACGTAAAGTGCGGCATCCCTGTACTATCTGGGATCTTCCATAAAAACGCGGAACTGTCAATGTACTATCTTTTGACCTTCCATTTTCGGGCATATGCTACGTAAAGTGAGGTATCCCTGTACTATCCGGGATCTCCCATTTCCGAAGAAACTCTGCGGGGGAAAATATGGCGACAACTCCAAAGTCTAATTATGAAGTCATCCCATGTTAATAACAACAACTTCAAAGTCTAATTATGAAGCTATTCGATGCTGACGAAACTTTCTGACAACAACTCCAAAGTCTAATCATGAAGCTGCTGTAATGCTGATGTAACAACAACTAGAAAAACTCTGTTGGGGAATTGCTAACGACGACTCCAAAGTCTAATTATGAAGTCGTGTAATGCTGACATAATAGCAATTCAAGGATAATTCTGCCGAACTTCAAAGTCAAATGATGAAGTCTTCCAGAACTCTTTCGGGTCATTTCTGACAACAACTTCAAGGTCTAATTATGAAGTCGTTGAATACTGAAAACAACTTCAAAGTCTAATTATGAAGCCTTTATAACTGATAACAATTCCAAGGTCTAATTATGAAGCCATTGACTGCCTATAACGTGTTGATACAACGAACTTCAAAGTCTAAATATGAAGCCGTTTAATATTGGCAACACTTTCAAGGTCTAATTATGAAGCCATAACACTGACGAACTCCAAGGTCAAATTATGAAGCCGTATAAACTGATAACAACTCCAATGTCTAATTATGAAGCCATCCACTGCTGCTAACAACTTCAAAGTCTAATTATGAAGCAGTGACAACAAGTAACGATTTCAACCGTCTAATCGCTGAAATCTCCCTTTTTAAAATTGCCAACAACAACTTCAAAGTCAAATCACGAAGCCTTGTAGCGCTGATGTAACAACCTTCAAAGTCTAATTATGAAGCCGTGCAATGCTGCCGTAACAGCAATTCAAGGAAAACCCTATCGAACTCCAAAGTCAAATCATGAAGCCCTCTAGAATCCTTCCAAGGAAATTCTAACAACAACTTCAAAGTCTAATTATGAAGCCATTGTAATAGTGATAACAACTCCAAAGTCTAATTATGGAGCCTTCCATGCTGACAATAACTTCAAAGTCAAATCATGAAGCCTTGACAACAAGTAATGACTTCAACCGTCAAATCGCTGAAATCTTTCTTTTAAAACTGACAACAACTTCAAAGTCTAATCATGAAGCTGAGGACTGCTGAAAGCAACTTCAAAGTCAAATTATGAAGCCTTTCAGAATGGACAATAACTCCAAAGTCCAATTATGAAGCCATGTCATGATGGTAGCGACTTCAAAGTCTAATTATGAAGCCGCATAATGCTGATATAACAAACTTCAAAGTCTAATTATGAAGCCATAATAGCAAACGGAGAAGAACTCTGCCGTAGAAATTCTGACGACAACTGCCAGACCTTCACCTTGACGCCGAGTAATGACTTCAGATGTCTAATCTCTGAAATCTTTCTCTTTTGAAATGCTGACGTGAAAGCAACCCTGAGGAGAACTCCGCTGGGGAATTTTTAACAACAACTCCAAAGTCAAATCATGAAGTCGTGCAAAGAGAACTCCGCCGGGGAAGAATAGCAATTAATCAAGCATCTCTGATGAGGGAACACATGATAGGATGAACGTTATCATCGTATATCTCATGCCAAGAATTTGAATATCCGAAACCCATCCTGAACAAGAATTCCAATTACCTACAGGGAAGAACACCTGAAAACAAAGAGGTAACCAACCTGGCTTATGTTTCAAAATGCATATGTTTGAAAATGGCGTAATACTCCATATAGGATGGAATGCTACGCATTTGCAAATATGATGATATATGCAAGATCCAAATGCAGGCTCGGGCTGCTGGAGAAAAGCTGGATACAAAACTGCTTCAGCAAAATAAATGCTGAGGCAAAGGCAACTCCGCCGGGGATAACCGCGTATCGCAAAATTATTCCAGCAAAATAAATGCTAGAAAGGCGAACCGACTCCGCTGGGGGAAGAAATAATCCTGCTGGGGGAGAGTTTTACGATCCGGAGTTACGAACTCTGCAGAGGATAATCAGCCTATTGGAGAAAAGACAACCTGCTAGAGAAACAGAAAAAGCCACCCTGCGCGGGGATGAACTTTTCGAACCATGGACAACCTGGTTGTGCCCTGTGGAGACTTCACTGTGGATTACATGTACATGCAACCACTACTAGGGATGCACATCACTCACATACGACTCCTGTGGGGATAAAAATGCAACTTCCATCTGCTGGGGAGGAATAAAATCACCTAGAGCCTGCTCCTACGTTAAGGGACTCTGGCTGGGGAGACACGATCCCTTAGCTGTTTGCTGCAAAGGTAACGACCCTGCAAAACATGAGCAACAACAAGATATCCTATACAAAGGGAAATATTCAGGTCAATAGCCGTGGTGATCGCTCAGTCAATTCAAAGTTTTAACAATTATTGGTCGAGGCCTGCAGGTTTATGCACGTGCAAGTTTATCAAAAACATCGGCGTTTTCCACAAACAAAACAGTAAAAGTTAAAACAAGAAACAACATCAAGTAATGAATAGTACGCATTTTATTGATAACGGGCCCGTAAATAGGCAAAGTTTTGTACAATGGAGGCAACTCCTGAAAAGAGGAAGCTACAAGATAAATGCAAATATGTATATAGGTACAAAGAAATTTGTATACATGTCGGCAACATGGTATAGACGAACACCATAAGCTGATCCTCCTATGACTCGCCTGACTCCGACGCTTTCCCGATACTCCGTCTTCGGACAAAATTAACTTGGATAATCGACCCCCAGGTACTCCCAAACCACTAAGCAATGCAGTATCAAACTCGGACCGCAGTCATTTGCTTTTTCAATCCCTAACTTTTTCCTGAATCGCCCTTTGCGGGTTTTCAATTCACCGGAATACCCTTTTTTGCCAAAGTCGCCTCTTCAGGTTTTTGACTTCGCGGGTGTATATATTTTCCAATTTTTATCCCTAATTTTTGCCCGAACCTTTTCTTTTTCTTTTTGGTTCGCCGGGATGCCCCATTTTTGCCTGGACTCTCTTTTTTCTGTCCAGCGGGTCTCTTTAAGCAAAGTATTTTTTAACTGCGTCCGAGTTCACAGGGGATGAAAAATCTTCGCCGTCCATGGTGGACAACAGTAAGGCTCCTCCAGAGAAGACCTTGCGAATGATATATGGACCTTTATAGTTGGGAGTCCATTTACCCCTGTGATCCGATTGTGGTGGGAGAATCTTCTTTAGCACAAGATCGCCCGTCTGAAAGCTTCGAGGGCGCACCTTCTTGTCGTAAGCTTTCTTCATCCGAATTTGGTATAATCGACCATATGCAATAGATGCAAGTCTCTTCTCATCCATCAAACTGAGCTAATTCAACCTATTCCGCACCCATTCTGCCTCATCAAGTTGGACATCAAGCAATACTCTTAGGGAAGGAATCTCAACTTCTAATGGCAGGACAACCTCCATACCATACACCAGTGAGAAAGGTGTTGCCCCGGTTGATGTGTGTACCATCATACGATAACCGTGCAAAGCGAAGGGCAACATCTTGTGCCAGTCTTTGTATGTCACAACCATCTTCTGAACTATTTTCTTGATGTTCTTATTGGCCGCTTCGACATCGCCATTCATCTTGGGCCGATAGGGAGATGAGTTGTGATGCTCAATCTTGAAATTCTGCCACAGTTCCTTCATCATTTTGTTATTCAGGTTCGAACCATTGTCAGTAATGATTCTTTCGGAGATGCCGTACCGACAGATGATAAATCTGGCTACCACTTGCTTGGTGACATTAGCGTAAGATGCTGCTTCAACCCATTTGGTGAAGTAATCGATAGCCACCAAGATGAACCGGTGTCCATTGGATGCGGTGGGCTCAATTTTGCCAATCATATCGATGCCCCACATGGAGAAAGGCCACGGAGACGCCATAACGTTCAAAGGGCTTGGCGACACCTGAATCTTGTCTGCATAAATCTGGCATTTATGGCACTTCTTTGCAAATTTGAAACAGTCTCTTTCCATCGTCAGCCAATAATACCCTGCCCGTAATAACTTTCGAGACATAGCATGTCCGCCAGCGTGCATGCCAAAGGTTCCCTCGTGGACCTCTTCCATGAGTAGATTAGCCTCTTTCTTATCAACACATCGCAGTAGCACCAAATCATGGTTTCTCCTATACAAAACACCATCCAGATTCAAGTAGAAATTGCCAGCCAATCTCCTAAGAGTCTTCTTATCGCGGCCGGATGCCCCGGTCGGGTACTCTTGGTTCTTTAGGAAATTCTGGATATCAAAATACCACGGCTTGCCATCAGAAGCTTCCTCAATGGCGAATATGAAGGCGGGCCTATCAAGGCAAGAGATAACTATTCTGGGAGCCTCATTCCAGAAGTTAACTTTGTACATGGAAGACAATGTCGCAAGAGCGTCAGCCATTTGATTTTCTGCCCGTGGCACATGGTGAAACTCTACTCTGTCAAAGAAGCGCAACAGCCTCCTTGCATAACTCATATATGGTATCAGATTGGGCTGACGAGTCTCCCATTCTCCCTTGATCTGGTTCACGACTAGCGTAGAGTCTCCATATACATCAAGATTTTTAATCCTCAAATCAACAGCCTCCTCGAGACCCATGATACACGCCTCGTATTCAACTTCATTATTGGTAACTGGAAATGGCAATCTGGTAGTTAACGGGATATGCGTCCCATGGGGAGTCGTGATGATTTCCCCAATTCCACTTCCGTATGAATTTACAGCACCGTCAAAAATCAATTGCCATTGGGAACCCAGCTCAGGACCTTCACCATGCAATGGTTCTTCGCAATCTTTCATCTTTAAGTACATGATATCCTCGTCAGGAAAATCAAACTTCATTGGCTGGTAATCATCGATTGACTGCTCAGCCAAGTACTCTAACAGTACGCTACCTTTGATAGCCTTTTGTGAGACATACTGTATATCATACTCTGTCAGTACCATCTGCCATCGGGAAATCCTTCTAGAAAGCGCATGCTTTTCAAAGACGTATTTGATCGGATCCATCTTCGATATCAGCATGGTTGTATGATTCAGCATGTATTGTCTCAGACGTTTGGCAGCTCAAGCAAGTGCACAACACATTTTTCGAGCATAGAGTAATGGGATTCACAGTCTGTGAACGTTTTACTCAAATAATAGATCGCATGCTCTCTTCGTCTAGTCTCGTCATGTTGACCGAGAACACAACCCATACTTTTCTCAAGAACCGTCAAGTACATAATCAACGGTCTTCCAGCTACTGGTGGCATTAATACCGGAGGTTCCTGCAAGTATTCTTTTATTCTTTCAAACGCCTTTTGACAATCTTCGTTCCAGACAATTGCCTGGTCTTTTTTCAACAGTTTAAACATGGGCTCACACGTGGCAGTAATGTGGGATATGAACCGGGCAATGTAGTTCAACCTCCCCAAAAACCCACGAACCTCTTTCTCTGTTTTTGGCGCTGGCATTTCTTGTATTGCTTTTATTTTAGCAGGATCAACCTCTATTCCTTTTTCGCTAACAATGAACCCGAGTAGCTTACCAGATCTCACCCTGAAGGTGCACTTATTAGGATTTAGCCTCAGCCTGAATTTCCTAAGCCTTTCAAACAATTTCAGAAGATTCACCAGATGCTCTTCCTCCGTCTGGGATTTGGCAATCATATCTTCAACATAGACCTCAATCTCTTTACGCATCATGTCATGAAAGAGTGTTGTCATAGCACGTTGATATGTTGCCCCAGCATTCTTCAAACCAAAGGGCATCACTTTGTAGCAGAACGTTCCCCACGGGGTAATAAAAGTTGTTTTCTCCATATCCTCCGGCGCCATCTTAATTTGATTATAGCCAGAAAAGCCGTCCATGAAGGAAAACACCGAGAATTGAGCAGTGTTGTCGACCAACACATCAATATGGGGAATCGGGAAGTCATCCTTAGGGCCCTCCTTGTTCAGATCCCGATAGTCAACACACATTCGTACCTTACCATCTTTCTTGGGTACAGGTACTATATTGGCGACCCAAGGAGGGTAAGTTGTAACAGCTAGGAAACCAACGTCCCATTGTTTCTGCACTTCCTCTTTAATCTTTACGGCCATATCTAGTTTAGTTCTTCTGAGCTTTTGCTTGAACGGCGGACAATCTTCGCGCAATGGCAAGCGGTGGACCACAATATCAGTATCTAGCCCAGGCATATCTTCATAAGACCAAGCAAAGATGTCACTATACTCTCGAAGCATCTCGACAAGTCTCTGCTTGATATCACTTTGCAGCGCAATCCCTATCCAGACATTCCTGACAATTTCTTTCGAACCTAGATTAACGATCTCAATGTCCTCCTGATGAGGCAGAATGATTCTCTCTTCTTGTTTCAACACACGAGTCAGCTCTTCTGGTAAGTCGTCGTCCTCAACAATCTCTTCCTCGGCTTGGAATATCGGGTGCTCAAAGTCGAAGCGAGTCATAGGGAGTTCTTGGTCGGTGTCATCTGAAATATGAATCCTACAAAAGAAAGGGTTAAATGCTTCAAATGATATGCAAACGAAGCATACAACCACATTGCCATTTTATTGTAAAAATAAAAACAGAAGGCAAAAAAACAAGGATCACAAAATTTGCATGAGAAAAACGCCTTTATTTGATGATTAAAACAAAGCATACACATAAACAAGTAGGCCCTAAAATAAAATCACTATGCCCCGGGTAGGACATAGGATTGTACAATAATCGAAAAACAAGGCATTACTGTTTCGGCGTCACTTGGATAAAGTCATGGATAGAACGTTGCATAAGCTCTGTCCTGGCTCGCTGGGCTTTATCCACGAATCCATGTCACAGTCGCTATCGCCCTCTTCACTGTCAGACACAATGTTGATCTGCTCAAAACTGACTCCTCCCGGAGTGAACACAATCGGCCCTTTGAACTTTGGCTTGCTCTGCGAAGAAGATGACAACGACGGGTGATACCCTAAGCCGAACTTATCCTGCTTAACAGGAATCTCCAGAACTTGACCTCAGCCTTTGGTATCCCCGGCCTGAACTACCGCTTGGGCTTCTTTGTATGACGATATAGCCGCCTCTGGCCCCTTGCTTAAGATAGGAGATTTATCTATGATCTGCACCCCTTCAAAGGCTTGGCACAATGTCTCGTGGATCTCACCGTCAACTTCGACATATTTAAACGATGACAGGTGACTGACCAAAATGTCTTCCTCCCCACATACGGTGACAATGCTACCACCGACCATATACTTAAGCTTTTTGTGCAACGTTGATGTTACAGCCCCCGCAGCGTGGATCCACGGTCGTCCAAGAAAACAGTTATAAGCTGGCTGTATATCCATGATGTAAAATACGGTGTCGAACACCTCTGGACCAACCTGGATTAGCAAAGTCAGTTCTCCAAACACGGACCTTCTTGTCCCGTCAAATGCTCTCACTACCAGGTCACTTGGCGTGCAGATTACACCTCGGGTATCTAGCTTCAACAATGCTTTCTTGGGCAAGACGTTTAGGGATGAGCCAGTGTCAACAAGGACATGGGATATAATAGTGCCCCTACACTCAACAGAAATATGCAACGCACTATTATGGTTACGACCCCTGGGTGTCAAATCAAAATCAGTAAAGCCAAGGCCATGCCCCACATTCACGTGCGCAATCACTCCTTTGAGCTGATTAACTGATATCTCCTGGGGTACATAGGCAGCGTCCAGAGCTTTCAGCAAAGCATTCCGATGAGCTTCAGAACAAAGCAACAATGACAAGATTGGTATTTTGGAAGGCGTCTGCTGCAGATGATCGACAATTTTGTAATCACTCTTCCGAATTAATCTCATATGAATTCTTCTACATCTCTGGTCAAAGCCTCTTCTTCCTTCTCTTGAGAAGGTCATTCTTCATAAACTTTACCTTTCCCCTTATCAATTCGCTCAGCTTCTACTTCTGGCGACGTAAAGATTCTGCCACTGCGAGTTGTGCCCCCTTCCCCCACAAGATTATCAACGGATCCTACAGGCGGGCTTGGCAAGCTAGTCTTCTCCCCATTGCAATACACTTCTGCCCCATAATTCCAGGGGATGGCTTTAGTACTCTCATACGGAATAGGTCCAACTTTGGTAATTGTGATAGTCGGCCTCTTGGGAGGTGCCGATATTGTGACAGTTTTGAACGGGATCGTAATCGTTGCAACCTCACCCTGCTCTTCAGCTTTTGCCTCAACAGGATTATCTTCAGCAGTGCAATCAAATTGCAGCGTACCCTTATCGATCAACCCTTGAATACCCCTTCTCAAGTTATCACAACCCTCAGGCTAGGACAAACAATCAATACAATCAGCATCACAACCAGGGAACACTCCCCCTTTCAACAATCTGCTATTGACATAACCCAAAGGTGTTTTTAATTCATCCACATTCATAACCAGGTTCAGACTAGCATCTTCCAGAATTGCACCCACCTGCGTAGACCCGTGAGTTGGCATCGGATTCTTCTCAATATTGGGCGCTTCGTTACCGAAGTTTATAGCCTTGCTATCTAACAAATCTTGCACCTTGTGCTTGAAAGCATGGCAGTTTTCAATGCTATGACCGGGTGCCCCGGAATGGAATTCGCAATATGCATTAGCGTCATACCCGAAAGGAGGTGTACTCATTAACGAAGCCATCGTCCTTTTCTCGACCAACTGCAACTGTAACAAAGTTGGAAGAAGCTGAGCATATGGCAGCAGAGGTGCCTCAAATACTCTCTTCACAACCCTATCCCGACCTTGATATCTCTGTGGAGCATCATTCTGTTGCCCCTGTTGCTGTTGTTGTTGTTGTTGAGGTACCGGAATTGTCACGCTAGCAATTTGTTGCTGACGGTATTGGTTTCGACCTCTACCTCTCCCTCGAGAGATGTATACTGAATTTGTATCCCCCTGTCTCTTATTCCTAAAAGCTTTCTTACCACTTCCAGCTGAGGTTGACTCACCCACTTGAATCTTACCAATCTTAACACCATTCTCGATGCGTTCCCCCAAGAGTATCAACTCGGAAAAATTAGGCATCGTACAATTAATGAGCCTGTCATAGTACAACCCAGAGAAAGTGCCCACAAACATATCTACCAACTCACGCTCCACCATGGGTGGGTGCACTCTGGCAGCTAGCTCACGCCACCTCTGGGCGTACTCTTTGAAACTCTCACTATTCTTCTGAGAAAGGTTTTGGAGCTGGACCCTGTTCGACGCAAGGTCGCTATTATATTGGTAGTGCTTGACAAAAGCTTCCGCTAACTCCTTCCAGCTACCAATTTGAGTAGGCTCTAACCCCATGTACTATTCCAAGGACGGTCCCGACAAGTTGTCCTGAAAAAAATGCATCAGCATCTTTTCATCGTCAGAGTAGGCGGACATTCTCCGATAGTAAGATCGTACGTGGACTCTCGGGCAAGTATCCCCCTTATACTTGTCAAATGTGGGTGCTTTAAATTTGAGTGGCACCCTCAATCCAGGAATCAATCCCATGTTAGCCACGTCCAACCCCGTGAATTCTGATTAGCAAGATTCCTCATATGTTCTTCCAATAACCTGAACCTTCTATCGCTGTCAACGGGCATCTCACGATCCCTGCCTGGAGGAGGGAAAGCATCTTCCTGGCGATCTTCACCCCAGTGAGAATCCTCATTACCATAACCAGCATAAGCAGTATGAGGACCAAAACCAGTCTGATTAATCCTAGGACCGTATCCCATATTACCAAAACCTTGACTTCCAGCACCTGGCCCAAAGCCAGCATTGTGAGCACCAGTACCCATACCATTGTGGCTTGCATTGCCGAAGCCAGCATTACCGAAGCCTTGATTACCATAACCCTGATTCCCGTAACCTTGATTACCATAGCCTTGATTACCACCAAAACCAGCGTTGCCAATACCAACGCCCATACCAGTATTCCCAGCACCGAGACCAGCATTCCCAATGCGAACATTGAACCCAGCATCCTCAGTTCCAACATTGAAACCGGCATTCCCCGCACCAACAGGGAAACCAGCATTCCCAGGTACATTCACATTCTCAGCTCTGTTACCGTTCTCAGCAATATTGAGGGCAACCACCAGTACAGTGTCATCTGCTCGAGGAGTCCCGACTTGAGAAGTATTATTAGAAAATCCTCCGTGTAGCACACCCTGACTGTCAACCCTAGCAATGAGAGGCTGCACCAGAGTTTGCAGCTGCTCCTGGCCCTTGGCCACAATTTCCATCACTTGCATGAACTGCGCCATCTGGTCGCGCATCTCTTGCATCTCACTCTGCATCTGGTCCATGGCTTTCTTACAGTTGCTTCTAGTAGAGTAGCGATGAATACGCAGATCGGCAATCCTGGAACCTGCATCAACAGAGGGTTAGGAAACAGTTCAAAGTCCCTGTCATGCAAATGCAAACACGTATCATGCATTAGGAGGAAGCCCCCCTCGATTCTAGCTCCAAGACAAATAAAGTCTACCGTCCAATCATGGAAAAGAAACCCTCATACATATATGAAAAGCCCGCGTGGGTAGCGTACAACGAAAGCAAAATACAACTGAAGTAGCAGCATGACCCCAACCAACAAGCCTAGTGATGATCAGCCTATTAATGCATAAAAGGTACAAAGAAATCAGGTGCGACCACGGGTACGGAAATCCTCTAGTAACTTCTTCGTATCAGGATGGTCAGGCTGAGTGAGTAGGCCCTGGATCAACAGATCCCTTTGCCTGATGGCATCCGGGAGGTTCTCAGCAATGCTCCCACACACACCTTCTTCAGAACGGTTCTCCACCCTACTCCTCTTAGCGTCAGCCCGTAGTTGATAATCTAGCAAGTTTGCTTTAATCTCAACCATCTTATATTGGACATCTCTTCGGAGTGAGGCTTCAGCCTCTATCTTCTTGTTTTTGGCCTCAACCTATGCTTCCAACTGGACTATCTGCTGCTTCAGCTTTTCTTCCCTCTCTTTGTGGCTAGTCAAGGTATTATTCCACAGCTTCTCGTACTGGGTCAACTTCCGGTATGCCTTATCTAGATCCTGCTTCTTGGTGGTCAATACCATGTGCACTGCCTTTAGGTCCAACCCAAGACGCTATCTAGAATCAGTCTCTTTGGTCAAGTTAGCGCCCAGGTGGTTGATCATCTATGTCTGCCTCTTGCAGGTGTAGACGGCTTCGCTTTTTTCTCTTCGGAGCTGAGCGATCTCAAGTTCCAGTTCTTCATTGGCTTTGACTAGCTCTGCATTCTTGGCTTGAAGCTGCTCGTACTTCTAGATTTCGATCATGGTAGGCTCTGAAGGTTCAACTGAAGATTGCAAAGCTTTTCAGGCAAAAGTGCAACAGTTGATCGACAAAGGGTGCATTTCCTTTCCAGAAGGAGTTTTGGTTGTGCATGACAACCTCTAAGCTGTCTGAGCTTGCAGATTCATAGGGTTATTTCCAAAAGTCAGTGGTCCAGACAGGCAGACGTCCTCAACATTGGCAGTCCTCAGACTTTTTATCATTTGCACTTGCTGTTAAACATTGTTTGTTTTGAATGGTAATATTGATAAAGTGACTATGCATTTTTCTGAATTAATCATGTCGCTGTCACTCATTTATTGCATTGCACTGACACTTGCATTTTATTTACTCCGCTTTATCACTATGATTAGTAAAGATTGGAGGGAGGATGACGAAACTGAATACTCATAACTGATGATCGTATGCTTTCGGATAAAACTCTGCCTATGATGTACAAGCATTGTTTCAAATCCCCTAAACACTGGAGATATAAGGAGTTAGTCTCTAGTTAGCCACTTCGAGCCGAGAAGTAGGAGTTTCTTTCAGACTTTTAAACCCTCTCATCTTAACCCGGGGCAGGGTAGTCGTCAAAAGAATAAAATGTAAGGATCTCAACAAAAAATCCTCAAACAAGGACAAAGTCGTGTGGATACAGACACCGAAAACGAAAGAGGAGTAAATGTCGCTCCGAAAACCTTGTGGGTTCCTTAACCATTGTTCCTAACTTTCCTCGAAGAGGCGAGCTGTAACGCCCCATATTGGTTTCAGGATTACCAACTGACCCCACAAACCAACACGGGTCTTTTCAGCATGCTTTGTCCTCAATCACATGCTTTCTAGGAAACTTCCCAGAAGGTCACCCATCCCAAAATTGCTCCAAGTCAAGCATGCTTAACTGTGGAGTTCTTATGAACGGGCTACCGAAAAGAAGATGCATCTTTTTGGTATAGGTAGTACCAATTAATCCTTATAAGCCTTCATTTAACGATGCAGTCTCATACCTGCATAGCCTCAGGATCCCTCTCATTCGGATGTGAACTCCACAGTTAAGCGTGTGGATACAAACACCGAAAACGAAAGAGGAGTAAATGTCGCTCCGAAAACCTTGTGGGTTCCTTAACCATTGTTCCTAACTTTCCTCAAAGAGGCGAGCTGTAACGCCCCATATTGGTTTCAGGATTACCAACTGACCCCACAAACCAACACGGGTCTTTTCAGCATGCTTTGTCCTCAATCACATGCTTTCTAGGAAACTTCCCAGAAGGTCACCCATCCCAGAATTGCTCCAAGTCAAGCACGCTTAACTGTGGAGTTCTTATGAACGGGCTACCGAAAAGAAGATGCATCTTTTTGGTATAGGTAGTACCAATTAATCCTTATAAGCCTTCATTCAACGATGCAGTCCCATACCTGCATAGCCTCAGGATCCCTCTCATTCGGATGTGAATTCGGTTTTCCCCTAGAAGTTGCTAGGAGTGTCTCATTGTCATGCCTCATGACACCGACAACCACTCCCTCGCCCACGGGTGTTACATGTAACCACCGTCCTCTTTCACCTCAGGTGTTACATGCCCACCAGCTTCCGCTTGGTTCGTCCCCGAACCACATCGTACTGGGAGAGGTATGGCTCTGATACCATTTGTAACGCCCCATATTGCTTTCAGGATTACCGACTGACCCCACAAACCAACACGGGTCTTTTCAGCATGCTTTATCCTCAATCACATGCTTTCTAGGAAACTTCTCAGAAGGTCACCCATCCCAGAATTGCTCCAAGTCAAGCACACTTAACTGTGGAGTTCTTATGAACGGGCTACCGAAAAGAAGATGCATCTTTTTGGTATAGGTAGTACCAATTAATCCTTATAAGCCTTGATTCAATGATGCAGTCCCATACCTGCATAGCCTCAGGATCCCTCTCATTCGGATGTGAATTCGGTTTTCCCCTAGAAGTTGCTAGGAGTGTCTCATTGTCATGCCTCATGACACGGACAACCACTCCCTCACCCACGGGTGTTACATGTAACCACCGTCCTCTTTCACCTCAGGTGTTACACGAGCGCTTGTGACAGGTTAACTGAACATTAGGATCGGAGATCATCACGTAGAAGGGGTGGGTACGAATCATGACTTGAGCCTAATATCCCTTGTTTCACGAACCGTGAACCCGACCACGATACAACCCTTAAAAGACCTAATTGAGGCAGGGTTTATTCTGAAAGCGCATTACAATAAGGTTGAGTGGCCTGACTCCTACATGATTTTCTAATCATATCCTTGTTGTATTTTTCACTGATCAAATTAGCACCACGTTTGAACTGTTGGTTCATTCGTCACTCACTATCATGACACGTAAATGAGTGACATCACTTTTTTCGAAACCTGCATGAACACTGCATTAAAATTACCATTCCTGAATAGACAATTTTAATTGCAGGTCAGTAGTTGATATGAAGGAATTCCAACGGGGAATAGTCAATCAGGACTGAATCGTTTAGTAGTCTGGATCAGAGTGGGGTATATTGTGAAACCCTGTGGATTTGGGGCAGGGACTTCCAGAGAGTTTGGAATCAGCTGGTCTGAGGACAAGTCCCGAAGCATCGGTTGATTATGGGACAGATTATTCAAGAAGCAGTTGATCATAAGTGAATCTTCTCGAGACCCAATCAGGGGCAGTTATCCAGAACTCCTGTGATTTAAGGGCAGATCCCTCCAGTGTTCAATCAGGGCAGGTTGAGTCGCTCCGCGCTCGTGCAGGGGCAAACTACTTCAGAAGTATATTGAAACCAACCATGCTAAGAGTTGGTTAGTTGAGGATGAATCCTTCCATTGTACAGATGTCGGGGCAAGCCGTCTCGAGGTCGCCTCATGGCAAGCTGCTTTCTGTTCAGAATGAATTTTCCCAAGAGTCGGACTGGGGCAAGTTGTTCAAGCGAGTTCGTTCACCCCAGCAAGAGTTGAGTTTCGGGGAATCGTGTCATTACCCTACCAGATAACCTTAACCTTCTGAAAAAGCCTTGCTGTCATTGGATTGTTATCCTACAGCCTAAACTTGTTACTTACCGTGTAACCAAAGTCATTTCCAAAGCCCAGTTCTCGCCTGGAAAACCTCTAAAGCCCAGTCCTCGTCTGGCAAACCTATAACCAGTTCTCGCCTGGTCCACCTTCTTCAGAATACCAGTTCTCGTCTAGTGCGTGTCAGCTTTTAAACTAGTTCCCGTCTGGTCGCCTTTTCCTTGATCCACTGTTTAACCAGTTCTCGTTTGGCCAACGTAGTTTTAAAGCCCAGTTCTCGTTTGGCAAACCAGAAATCAGTTCCCGTCTGATATCCAAAACCTAGAAGTCAGTTCTCGTCTGACAACTTAAACCCGTTTGCCACCAGTTCTCGTCTGGAAGTCTACCCTCGAATTCTAGTTCTCATCTAGTATGTCCCCTTCAAATCCACTTTCGTTGGTAACCAGAAATAAATCCCTATCACCATAAACCTATCCCTAAACTAGAAAAATACTAATTGTACCTGGCCCGATATTCCTGGTGACATGTGCTATCACGTTCCCTGACACGAGGCTCGAATGATCTCAGTTCTCCATGATTGGTGTTATGTATTCCCTTAGGGGGTGATGTTGTTAAATCAGGAAATTTTCTTCAGCAGAGATGTACAGTTAAGATTGACTCTCCTCAGCTGTTTGAGGTTGCAGCAAGTTGAGATTGCACTTGTCCTTTATCACAGTAGGGTCAAGATTATCCTCAGCAGGGCGAGATTGATATCCCCGACAGAGTGTAGCCATCCCCGGCAGATTGATTGTACATTCCCAACGGTTTAGGATCGAAGTTCTCCCTGACAAGCTGATTTGGGTTTATTTCCCCAACACTGGGTCAGGGTACAGTTTCTCGTAGGAGACTATTCACAAGTGTCCAGCCCTCGATAGCGCAGACCGAAGTCTCTAGCGTAATTGAAAGTCCCCATAGAGTTGTATTTCCCCGGCAGGTAGGAGCGATTCCAGCGTCTGGTTGCCATCCTCATCCGAATTTGCAGTCCCCCAAGAGAGCCGAGTCCTTGGAAGCCGTTCGGGCCATGATTGGTTTTCCCCAGTAGAGTGTTGAATAGCTGATGCTGTTTTTCCCATCAGAGTCGTTATCTCCCAGAAAGTTTGGCCGCGAAGGCCGTGCAGTTTATTTCTGCAATTGACATTATTTTCCTCAGCAGTTTGTGGGTCGTATACCTAGCCGAGCAGGTCCCAGTTCTCGTAAAACTTTGTCCCCCTGAAGCAGTCGACTGAAGTTCAGTTCCCCAGGCGGAGTCCAATTGAGATTGGTGTGACTTCTTCTCCTCGGCAGGATGATTCCTCCTCTCCCCCAGAGTGGTCCTTTCTCCTTGACAGGAGGATTCTCCCTTCAGCATTTATTTTGCTGATGGGGTCATAGCATTTTGCATGATTGCATAACATTTACCCTCAATGCGTAGCATTTCCACCGTGTGGAGCATTGTGCCATTGTCAAGCATATGCATATATGAGCTAGGTCGTTACCGTTCTTGTTTTGCAGGTGTTCCTCCGCAGAATGGTTTGCTCAAGATGACTCTTGAATTCCACAGCGAAGTTGATTGCTTAAGATGATTCTTAAAATCCCCAGTGAAGTCGCCAGAGTTGGTTGCTCAAGTTGATGCTTAGGATTCCCGGCAGAGTGTTTGCTCAGGATGATTCCTGAGATCTCCAGCAAAGCTATCGGTTCAGGATGATTCTTGAAGTCCCCAACGGAGTTGATTGTTCAAGATGATTCTTGATTCCCTCAGTAGAGTTTATTTGTCCAGAATGGTTTCTAAATCACCTGAAGCAGAGCTACTTGATAGTTATCCAGAATCCCCAGCGGAGATGTGTCATCCCCAGCAAGTTTGAACGGAGAAGTTGAAATTTCCCTTGAAGACTTGGTGATTGAAGTCTGGCAGTAGTGCCAAATTCCCTGACTTACTGAGGAAGTCCAACTGCAATGTCGAAGCAGTTATCTCAGCTGATGCAGAGTGCCTGCTGGCAAAAGAATAGATATCCCTATTAGGTTCATGATTGATCGAGGATTCTATTTCAGACTTGCTAACGAAGTCCAGCTGACGCCCGAGATGTTCTTTGAATGCCCGGCGACATAATTAACTTGATTGTTAAAAAGTTCCTAATGACTTGATGAGTCCCGAGGAATCCTTCTGCCACAGTGTCGCAGAACGCCTGACGGCAATATCAGCTATGTATCGCCGGATACCACGTGACCAGTGATCCCTTGATGACTTGGGGAAGCAGCTGCAGCGAAGTCTGATAATCATCCCGACGGAGATTTGAGAGTAGCCCTTCACCAGTTACCGAATGACCGGTGATCCCTTATTGACTTACTGATGAAGTCCGACAAAGATGTTGTCGACGTGCCTAGCGACACGATGAGTCCATAGGTGACGATAAGGAATTCTTCTACAGTGGTGCAGAATGCCCGACGGTAAAATCAGCCATCATTCACCAGCTACCGAGTAACCGATGATCCCTTATTGACTTACTGATGAAGTCCGACAAGGATGTTGTCGATGTTCCTAGTGACATGATGAGTCCATAGGCGACGATAAGGAATTCTTCTGCTATGACACAGAATGCCTGACAGCATAATCGACCCTCCATTACCAGTTACCGCGTAACCGGTGACCCCTTGATGACTTGAGGACGAATATCTACAGCAAAATCAAATGATCATCCTGACGGAGATTTGAGATTAGACCTTTCACCGGTTACCGTGTGACCAATTCCCCAATAGAGTTGCCGTGCAATTGTCATGCCCAGTTTTTGAAGATGTTCCTACCAATCAGAGTATCGTTTACCTGTATGGTTAGCAAATCATCAGTTACCGTGTAACCGGTGATCCCTCAATAATTTGAGGACACAATGATATCAGATAAACCAGAGAATCATCCCGAAGGAGGTTCAGATCAGTATTTCTCCAGCTAGTTGTCGTGCAGCTATTATTTCAGTTTCCGAAGATTTGTCCCCATCAGAGTACCGTGTACTTGTGCAGTTGGCAAATTTCTGGGTTCTTTTTTTATTCAACCGTCTTCTACCTTTGAAGGCTTGAAAGCTGTTCGCTTTTCAACCCTTCAGGTCCAAGCCGTTTGAATAGGGGCAGCTGTTGCACCCTAAAATTTGACCAACCAATTCTTGTATTTGGCTTGTGTTTCAACTCATTTCATTATGCATTCGCATATCGCGTGCATTGCATTTTTTCGGACAGATTAACTTTATCGGGATTACAACCCTCTCCTGGCGTTGCAGGCATTTCAGGCCAGTTCGAATACGAGGATTTATTTTGGGATTTGTGCTCGTCCCGGTGTTTTCAGCTCTTGCTGTTGTTTTTGAGGATATTTCGGTGTCCGGTTTTTACCGTTTATTTCACTATAGTCTCGCATCTTTTTTCTAATCGATTTGATTGGCTTTATTGCATTTTTAGATTTTTTCCCCTTATTTTCTAGATATTAAATAGATTAATAGATTAATTGATTTGTTTTCTAGATTTTAAATGGATTTTTAAATGGATTTTAATAGATGTTAAATAGTTTTTCTAGATTTAATTCATTTGTAGATATTAATTGAGTTTGGTTTAGAAATTAATAGAAATTTTATAGATTTAATCTTCTTTTATATTTAATTTGGTTTAGAGTAATAGATTTAAATTTTTAGATGATAATTAGATTTTAATCTTTTTTTTAATTAGGATTAATTGGAAATATTAATTAGTTTGGTCAATGGGTCTTAATTGAGTCTAATGGTCATTAATCAGTTTTTTTAATTGGATTTTGAATCAGAGTTTATTCATTTTCGTTTTTTCATTAATTAGTATTAACCATCATTAGTTGCAATTAATTGAGTCTTAGTGGAATAAATGGAGTCAGTCCCTTTAATCATGTTTTAATCAGCTTTTGTGGGCCACTTGTGCATTTTTTGGAGGCCCAGTCAGCTCAGTCCGCCACATGTCATTGTATAAAGCAGACATGCAGTACTCTCTCTCTTGGCTGGCCATGTATCACCCTCCACTCTCTCAGAGCACTCCACCTCACTTCCCACTCAGCTCTCTCTCTTACACGTTTTCCACCCAACCACACACTCCCTGCATGCTGGACACCTCATCTTCCACGCGTCCTCTCTTCTCTCGCATGCAGGCCACTGCACACGCCATCTCATCACCACGCGTCCCACCCATTTTCTCTCTCTCTCTCTCTCTCTCTCTCTCCCTCTCTCTCTCTCTCTCTCTCTCTCTGAGACTGCCACGCGTCATACTCACTCCCCCACCGGAATGCATGCAATCTGCCGGAGCTTCACCGGCAAAATCACACAGTGGTTCACACGACCGGAACTTCACCAGAAACGTCATGAATCTCACCGGAAATTTAAGAACATTCATATATTTTTCCAGTTTCTTTACAATCTTCATCCTAAACTCATCCGTTTTCCAGCAACTTCATTAACAAACTCAAATATTCATCCAAATTCGTACAGATCTTCATCCCTCTTCAAGATCTTCATCAACAATTTTGTTCCAAGAACTTGATCTGTGTGCATCACATCCATAACCGTTTTTTCAGATCTGGATTTGTGTCCATCATGAGTTTTCCAGAAATCATCAACGATCTTCAACTTTCTTTCAAAGATCTCGCCATAATCTTCACCACAGATTCACATCGAACCTTCAACAATTTTCCGATCTCACCAAACCTTCAAGTTTTTCCAGAATTGTTTGTATATCCATCACGATCTCCGTCCAAGATCTTCAACCATCCACCATGCGCTCTTCACAGGTTCTCCAAATTTCCAGAATCTTCATCCCTGTTCATGCAATGTTCATCGTGGCATTCAAGATCTTCATCGTTCGTTCATCATCTTCATCTCTTTCAAGACATTCTCCAGAAACAATCTACAGATCTTCATCAGAAGCACCAATATGCGGTCGATCTTCTAAGAATCTTCAAGGAATTGTCGTGTTCATCATCAACATGCATCGACGAATCCTTTCACAATCTCCGGATTTAGGATGATTTCTCCATATTACGGTTCTTGACAAATTCGTGGCCGTTTGGGAGAGAACAGAGGTTGAAACGAAAAGAAAAGATGGAGGTTGAGACGGTTTAAGATTGAGAAAGGGAGAACGTGAGACGGTGAAGGTGGACGGTGAGAGCGCCGACGGCGGTGAGTGAGAGAAAAAAAAGATTAGGGTTTCAGAATGGAGTATGGGGAGAAGGAGAGGAAGGGTCTCGTGGACTTGAGACGTTAGGCCTTGGGCCCAATTGTTTCAATGTTTGTGGATGCACCATCCAATTCCCAAGCAAACCCCCCCCCCCCTTTTTCCTGGCTGTGTTGTTGCGGATGGGCTTAGAGCCCCAAACCCAACGAGCTTCTGAATTACACCCTCAGTTTCAGCATGCACCCTCCAGTTTTTTAATTTATTTTATTTTTTCTGGATTGGTGTATTGTGGGCTGGGCTCAATTCTGTTTTTTTGCTGCATTTACACCCTTTTGCAGGTTGTACCCCTTTCCCTTCAACATTTATTTTCTTTTGTATTGGATGTGTGATTGTAATAGTGTAGTTTTTATTTTTCTATTTTCTTTTAGGGATTATTTTTATAGTTTAGAATATTATGCATATTTTTACTATAGATTTTAATATAGAATTTATATTCTATTTTTTTTAGGATATCATAGAGATTTTAGTATAGAATTTTTCATTCTATTTTCTTTATAGCAAATTATAGAATATTGTGCATAGGATTTTATTCTATTTTCTGTATGCATTTCTTTATATTTCTTTAGAATATTTTCGATTAGAAATTAATTGCCGTATTTTAGGAGTAGCATTTTATTTCCATCTGTAACTGGATTTCTCTCCTATTTTCTCTCCTCATTTCTTTCTTATCCGATTTTATCTTCGATTTTATTTTTGGTTGGCCGTGTGACATGATTCAATTGGAGAATGATTTTCGATATCATTTCTCTATCTTGTCTTTGACACGGATATCAATACACTACCTCTGAGAGTTCGATTTCTCTTATAAGTCGAACCATGACGGTCTAAGCGTTACATTGTTCCTGATTCGAGCGTCCTCATCAAGGATCCAGAAAGGAGAAGATTGGAATGGAGCTTGCGCACATGTCAGGAGCTAATGGAGTCGCTTCGTTCAACATCATCTTATTCAAGTCTTCGGGCAACCGTCGAGTGTTGTGAGCTGTATCGTTAGATACGTGGGAAATGACAGTTGAGGGGTTTCCTCTCAATCGTCTAGGGTGTCTAGTATGGTACCCTTTGGGTGACATGCGACGCATTCGCTCCTACGCCTTAGGTTCTTGAGTGTGTGTCCCGAGTTCCTTCCCGTTTAGGTGTAGGCCTGCTTCCTCTTTGTTCTCGCCCCGTGCGATTAAAACCCTTTTTCTCTCGCATTCAGGCGATTGAGACCCCTTCTCTTGCCCCTGTGCAATCGAGACTTGCTGTCCTGTAGCGCCGAACTACGTTTGCTCTGATCTCTCGTGCCAGACGAGAGTACGTAGGCATAGGATGTGATATCCTAGCGAGCTCCCTTTTCCCTTTTCCCCCGTTTGTTGTAGTTGGCTGAACTACAGCTGCTCTGATTTCTCGTACCAGACGAGAATATGTAGGCATAGGATGCGATATCCTAGCGAGCACACTAACAAATAACTTCTCTGTTCTCTCGCTGCCGTGCGATCGAGACTTTCCCGCTAACGATTGATGTTTCCTTTCTCTTGCCCGAGCGCAATTGAGACCAAACCGTAGTTCTAGAACCCGTAGGTTCCCATACCTTTAAAACCCGACATACTACGTCCGTTCTACTGCAAACAGGTAACGCCTAAGTCTCCGTCGAGCGAGCAGCATACACCTAACTGCTAGAATGCGTACGCTAGTATCGTCAGTCCTTTCTCTCACCCATGTGTGATCGAGAACACCCTGTCTAGCCGTAGTTAGCCCGAACTACGTTTGCTCTGATCTTTCACACCGTGTGAGACTACGTAGGCACAACACTAAGGTATTGGCGAGCCACCTTCCCCGTAACCCGTAGTTAGGCGAACTACGTTGACTCTGATTTCTCGTTCCAGGCGGGAATACGTAGGCATAAAGCGCGATGCTTTGCCGAGTCATTTTCTTTTCTTTTCAGACCAGCCTTGATAGGTAGATAGTAAATAAACCCGTCAGATAAACATAACAAGCGTGGATCCCATCGAGTATGATGGACGTGAGGGGTGCTAATACCTTCCCCTTGCGTAACCGACTCCCGAATCCAGACATTGGTTGCGATGACCTTGTCTTATACCTCTGCGTCAGGTTTTTCCGATCATTTCCTTTCCTGTTCTGAGGGATAAATAACGAAAGGTGGCGACTCTTCTGTTTTGCCGGCACCTTATTTTCGCGGTAGCGACACTCGGATATGTGAAGCAACGCAACGGGGGATCAGAAAACTGAAGTAGAGTCTCGAGTCCGTTCAATTCTTACACAGATGACTTGCACACAACACTGAGCAGCTTCCCATAGGTTCTTCTGAAATCTCCCATCACTTCTTTACCAAGCAAAGAAATCAAACCCCTCAGAGTAGTAATATCCGGAGTAGGAAATTTGTAGGCCAAATTTCTTCTCACACTGGGCTCCATGATGGACACAGAAAGGACAAGATTGCTAGAATCGAGAGGGAACTGCACACCTGCAACACAGATATGTGTTAGATGCAATGCAATATGAAAATGTAAATGCAAATGTGAAATGCAGCAGGGGATCAAGTGATGTGATGTGTTGTGCTGTGCTGTGAAGTGGCAGGTCATATTTTAACTTCAGCAAGAAAATACCACACTCTGATAATAAAGGCCTACTGAAACCCACAATACTGATCCACTGACAAGAAGACCAGGTTGTCTGAAGGTTACAGTTTCCTACAATAACCCGACCCCGCTCACAGGCATGGACCTAATCACTGATAAAGGTACGACATCTTATGCGTTCATCAGCGTCACAGACTTCCAAGAAACAATGATACGATACCCAGAAGGTGTGGCATCATCATCTCTTGAAGTGGCCTCACTCAGCTGAATCACAAATGATCGGTCCCCAAAGTTGACAATCCTAAGGTCTGAAATCCTTTCAACGGCCCACTGGGCTGGAAATGCAAATCATCTCAAAGAACCTCGTCTGAGTGCAGATTTCGTGGGAACTAGTGCATGCCTAACATACAGGTTCACCACAAATCTGCTTCTAAAGCTATGTACATACTCAAGCCTGGGTCTGGCTTACCACTCATCAGAGCCCCTTCCCACAACAGCACAATAATAGTAATATCATACTGAAAATTAAATGCAGAAAGTAAAAAAGCGATAAATAAACACAACCCAACAGGTAAACACATAAGCGCTAGGAATGACTCACACAGGGAACCGTTGGAGTCCTCAGCAGAGTCGCCAACTGTCGCTACTGTGAAAAACGAGGCCGGCAAGACAGAAGAGTTGCCACCTTTCGTTATTTATCCCTCAGAACGGGAAAGAAAACGATCGGAAAAACCTGACGAAGAGTTATAAGACAAGGTCATCGCAACCATTGTCTGGGTTCGGGAGTCAGTTACGCAAGGGGAAGGTATTAGCACCCCTCACGTCCATCGTACTTGATGGGATCCACGCTTGTTGTGTTTAACGGAAAAGGGTGTGTTTAAACTATCTACACTAAAGGTCTGGTCTAAAAAGAAAAGAAAATGACTCGGCAGAACACAGCAGTTCTATGCCTACATATTCCCGTCTGGAACGAGAAATGAGAGTCAACGTAGTTTGCCTAACTACGGGTTACGGGGGGAAGGTTTCTCGCCGAGATATCGCATCTCGTGCCTACATACTTTCACACAGCATGAAAGATCAGAGCTTACATAGTTCGGGAAACGATGGAACACAGATTTGTTCGACTGTTTTTTATCCGAGTAAGGTTAACAGACCGTTCCAGCAGTTGGTGTATGCAGCTCGACCATTGGAGACTTAGGCGTTATCGTTTGCGGTAGAACCGAGAGTTAACAAAACTCTCCTTCTGAAAAAGGGTTTCCAAGGGATTAAGGTCCAAGATGACAAAGAGATATTTGATCTTTGTTCTTTGTTTTTTATGGAAGAAGTGTTTTTTAGTTGTCTGTAGTTTGTACAGCACTAGAGAATATGACTTAGGAGCGAATGCGTCGCATATCGTCCAAAGGACATATACTAAACAATCTAGATGATTGAGAGGAGACCGTTCAATCATCACTTCCCAAGTAGCTTAAGGCTCGTAACGCGCTTGTACTAACTTGCCTTTATTATGTTTTTTACTGTTGTTTGAGATAAAAAGAGAGAGGGAACAACTAAAGGGAAACTGACTATATCCTACAGTTGTCATGCAATGTTTGTCCTATGGTTGAGGTTAGAGGGGAAACTAACTAATGTTATCATGCATGGTTAGAATCCTAATGTCTATCATAAATTCTCTTGAACAAGAGAAGTCAGAGTTCCTAGGGGAACATGGCAATGGAAACAACAGTAAATCAAATCAACTGAAAAGAAATTACTGTAAACAAAATGCTGTAAAGATGCATGCAATGCAAGTGAGGGAGGAAATATGTGTGGGGCAGAAGCCTCCACAAGCTCATCTCAACCTCAAGCTAGATATTAATAACTGCAAAGATAATAGAAGAAAGTAAATGCAATCAAATAGACCACACACCACACAGGCAAGGGAGCTAAGCTCTACCAAATACCACCAAGCAAAGCCACATAGTAAGAATACAAGCAGGGGGAGAAACTCAACCTCTAATGCAATACAAGCAAGGCGAGAAGCTCAACCCTTAGGATGCTCTTAGGCCTATGATCATCTACATGAAGCCTACTACTAATGCAACACTCCAAGCAAGTCACATCAATACAGTTGATCAATGCTATGCAAATGGGCCTTCAACTAATCCCTTTGCTAATAACTTATATGCTACTTCTGTAAAGTGAACTCCATCCCAATTTATATTTTTAGAAGGGTCAGAGCAAACAGTTGTGTTAGGACTTCCACACCTCATTCTTGGATCAACATTGTGTGGCCCACCACCTCCACAACATGCTTTGAGTGTCTCATCCTTATCAAAACCTACATAAAAAATGTACTTTATTTAATATATATAAATAAATAACTTAATTAGCAACCATTATTGGTTGTATAACTAATAAATGAAATATTAAAAATGAAATAACTATCCACCGTATTTTTGTGGGTCTTCATATAAACGTTTGGCATCATTATAATAGTCAAAGTATATTATCTTGACATCAGGGTACATTTCTCTCAATATAGTTATAGAATAGATTAGCTTGTCATTAAAATATTGTGTGATACTATTGAATACCCTAAAGCATCCAAATTCATCGTAGTTTCCTGTATTATTGGTATTCACCACTGCCAAAAGGGAGGCACTACACCCCACTGGAAAGTTTCCTGTAATCACTATCTCTGTAGCTCCCTCCAGCATCAATGACTATGCATGAAATGATGAAAAAAATAGTTATTACATTATTATTATAATTTATATTGAAGTAGTTATTAAAATATATAAATTTCATATAACTTACTATGGTTGTTTTTGTAGTTGCATTAACTATTAAGGGAATAAGTTTTCAGAAGTTTGAAAATTTTGGTGTAATATGAGAGAAAATATCATTTCCACCAATTTCTCCAACAAAAAATAATGATTTCTTGAAGTAGTTACGACAATCTGTATTGTAAAAATAACAAATATTATTAACTATTTGTTTGAAAAAAATATTTTAAAAAATACATTAACTATATATTTAAGAGAAGATTTGACAATACCTTTTTTATTTTTACATAGCGAAGGTTTGAGCCTCTTAAACATCTTAAGTTGAACACTTAATGAGTTATTAGTTCCAGGTAAAACAACCCAACTTTTATTGAAATAATTAAAATCGAGGGCAGTGGCACCAGCAAATGCAAAGTTCACCCCTTTCGTAATATCTTGGCCTTCAATGAGATTTTTATAGGCCGACAAAAATGGCAATCCATATGCTTGAGCTACAAAATGAAGTAAGTATCTAATATGTTTGAATTTTATTTACCCTCCTAAGTTAAAAGTATAGAAAAATAAAACTAAAAATAATAAATTTACCTATGAAATCTATAATCAATCGTTAATTGAGTCACCAAAATTAATATAGCTTCATAAGGAAGAGAATTTTCGTTTGAAAGTACATTTTTGAATATAAAAGTAAGGCTAAAGAGAATTAAGAATTTCATGTTATTATTATAAGTCATGAGTTTATCAATGTCGATGTATCTGGTGATGGTAGATTGGACTTATATATATCATTCCACCAACCATTTATCTTGTCATACATCTTCTGATCTTACACATTAACTAATATTTTCCAACACATAAACAACTTTAAATACATATTTTTTTTTTATTTTTACCATATTTTGCCCAATTTATTTTTGTTGTTATATGACTATCAATACACTCACATAGCATCCTATAAAAAGAACCATGTACTAAAGCCAAATGTTGTATCGATGTTTTTATATAGAATAGTCAAGGTTACCTTTATTCCAACAAACCATTTTGAATTTTTATTATTCTTTTATGACATAACGTGTCTACATTATATATTTCTTAAAGTAAATGAAATTCTACATATATTTATATCAGTTTTATTTACTTGCACAAGATTTATATTGTTAGATTTTAATCAATCGTGCCTTTTTTTTATCTCACCTTAGAAGATGAAGAGAAAAAATGAAATAATTAACTTTACACTTCATTTGAAGGTTCCCTAAAATGAGTATCTCTATAACTTTATCTTTGATTAAGGACTATCACATAAAAGAAATAAAACAATTGATTATCACCGTGTAATTTTAGCAATGAAAATTATTAGATTAAAAACAAAATAAATAATATATCTATAAACAACTCAATCAATACCTCATTGGAATTCATATTTAAAATATATTAAAAATATCAATTAATATGTAAAATGAAGGAGGAAAAAAATCCTAAAACTAATTATTGTTAGTAATAATTTATATTTTACAAAACTTAGTGACTAAGCTTTGTTAGAGGATAATTTAGTACTTTAATGTTGCCTATGTGGCCCTAGTTTTCTGTGCATAAATAGACTACCGGTAGATGTCATTTAATGTAATTCTTTCTTATAATTTTGTAGCCGTCATTTGCAAAATATAAATATATTTTCTCATTCTATTCATCTCTTTTAACCTTATGCACCAATAATTCGTATCTAGAGCTCCGGTTCGGATCCATGAGAAACACGAGTGAAATAGTGAGACGTTGTATGGTTGATTTTGTTTCTTAAATTCAAGTTGAATCTTGAACGGAATCGTAACGAAATCACATTTCTTGATTCTGCGGGATTGGGAAACACTATGTTTGGTGAGATATGAGTGATTGCAAAAGGTTGAAGATGAACGGAAACTGTTGTCTGAGCACCAAGCTTCCAGTGTTTGATGGAAAAAACTAGAAACATTGGATGATTCAAATGCGAGTATTGTTCGGTGCTCAAGATGTGCTTGATCTTGTCACTGAAGGTTACGTTTCAGTAGCAGCAAATGCAATAGACGAACAAAAGAACACGCATAAAGATAAGAGGAAGAAAGATCATAAAGCATTGTTCTACATCGATTAATGTGTGGATGCAAATGTGTTTGAAAAAATCATTAATTCAATGACGGCGAAGGCTGCGTGGGATACACTGGTCAGGTGTTATAGTGGTGACGCATCAGTGAAGAAGGTGAAGCCTGAGTCCTTATGAAAAAAATATGAGAATCTCAACATGAAGAACAATTAGAAGGTATCTGAGTACATCTCTAGAGTGATTCTGATCACTAATGAGATGAAAGCTTATGGAGAAACCCTTTTTGAACAAATAATCATTTAGAAGATATTGAGATCCCTTACCCCTCAGTTTGATTAAATTATGGTAGTAATAAAACATTCTAAAGATCTGAGCACCATGAGAATTAAAGAGTTGCAAAGTAGTCTAGTGGCACAAGAGTTGCGTCTGACTGAGAGAACTTCTGAAAGGGAAGTAGAGCAGCAGGCTGTGAAAACAGTTTCTGGTAAGAAGCATCAGAAACATTCTTAGTCAGAAGCCAGGAGAAGATCTGATGATGCTCAGAAGTTAGAAACCTCAACTTATGATAGGCAGAAAAATGCTCATAAGGGAAAAGAGAGGTATGACAAGAAGAAGATCTAGTGCTACTGTTGTAAGAAGTTTGTCCATTTTGCTGCTGATTGCTGGTAAAATAAGGAAAGGAAGTTAGAAGAAGCAAATATAGCTAGAAGTTCTGATGATGAATATGTGCTACTGATAGCTTCTGAATCTGATGATACGGATTTGACTGACTGGTGGTATATGGACACTGACTGCTCAAGTCATCTTGCTGGAAATAAGAAATGGTTAGTTGACTTTGACTCTGTTAAGAGGACGAAGATCAGATGTTTTGATGATAAATACCTCAAGCTAAAGGTTTGGGAAATGTCAAAGTCGTTCATAACAATGGGAAAATTAAATTGATTTAGAAAGTGTGGTGTGTACCTAGCATGAAAAACAATCTGATGAGTGTGGGGAAACTAATTGAGAAAAGTTTTTCAGTAACCTTATTTTGGTTCAGATACTCTTTTCTTCAGCCAAGTGCTTCTTGTTCAGTCAGTGTACAGAAGTCCTTTGGGTTACAACCTTCGCTTGGTTCCACACCCGTCCTTTGGGTCACAACCTTCGCTTGGTTCCACACTTGTCCTTTTGGTTAACCACTGTTTATAGATTAACACGTCGAGTTTTCTAGAGAGTCAAACACCTTCCCTTGGTTGAATACTCTCATTCTGGTTCACCATAGTCCGTCTGTTCACACCAACCTGTTACTTTCCCCACAGAGTCTTACTCTTATCTTTCTTTGGTTAATCACTGCTTGCCAGTTAATGTACCGAATCCCATGTGGATCTTACCTTTACCTCGACTCTTGTCCCTTTATTCTCTTGGTTTTGTCATAATTCTTTGGTTTTCTCCCTGGTGGAGTGACCACTTCTCTTTTGCGTTCCTCAGCAGAACCTTCATTTTTCATTCTTTCTTGGTTTTGATACCATTTTTTTGCTTTCCCCGGTAGGGTCTTGCTACCTCCTTTTGCGCTTGGTTTTGACACCGTTCTCGTTTCCTGTTCCTTCTCCTTCTTTGTTCCCCGAACTACGTATGCTTTGAATTTCTAATTGCACTATAAGGATACACAGGCACGAGATTGCGGAATCTTGGCAAGCCACCTTCTTCCACCTTCTCATTTCTCTTTCCTGGTTCCATGAACTACAGAGCTCTGAATTCCTCATTGCACTATGAGGATACGTAGGCGCAAGGGCCCCAATCCTCTGCGAGCACTTTCTTTCTCTCGCTTTTCTTTCCCCTTTTCCTTCTTAGTTAGAAGCCTTTAGATAGATAAAACATCCAAGCCTAAAATTAAGCAAAACGGTTCTCGTCGAGTACGAGGGATGCGTGGGATGCTAGTACCTTCCTCTCGCATAACTGACCCCCTTATGCATTTCTCTTTCCTTTGGTTTTTATCTATATTTTCCCTATCCTTTGGGGCTAAATAAAGTTCTGTGGCGACTCTGTTGTATCTTTGAGTGTGCGATTCACTCAGGTATAATCCTACTAGCTTCAAAATGCTTATAACAATCGTTTCAACACCAAAATTCTTTTACCGTTGCTTATAGCTTTTAATGCGATCGTTACGTCACGAAACAAAAACAAACATCTTTTATGTTCTATGTTTAAAACAATTCCAACTATAGAAAGGAGGTAACATCAACCAAACCCTATGGATATGATAAAAAAAAACCACACAATACTATTTTAACATACACTTTACCCAGAATTCCATTGAAGATCCATCGGAAAACTCATGAGTACACCAGAAACTTTATAATATTAACTGACGACAAACTCGCTTGTCCTTACAACGGTGCCAGAATCAATAAAAACCTAAATTCCTAACACCCTGACGATGGCGCCGGCGACAGAAAATGGCTCAACCACCGCCAGACACCAACATTCGCCGGAATGCACCCTTATTCTACCCAGTTTCCATCTTAACCGCAAGCAAATCTAAGCAAAATAAGATTGAAACTTGCGTAAAACATATAAGGATGAGAAACTTACATGGTCGAAAAGGTAAAAAGGGTGGTCGACCAAGCTGAATCGGTGCTCGTGCGGCTGTGTGCAGTGTTAGGCGACGAAGACGACGACAACAGCTGAAGAAGCTAAGAGCGAAGGACGAAAAAGAAGAGAGAGAAGCGGAAACTAGAAATGAACACTTCCCCCCTCTATTTATAGACCACTCAAGAGCAAGTGCACGAACACGTGCGTTGTAGGGGCATCATTACGACCCTAGCAGAGCCATCATTATGCATTAAATGCGGTACGTGGATCGATACAAGCTTGGCACTCCACCTCTTCAAGTCCCATCAACCGTTGGGCTCCCCGCTCGTCGGCCATGCACTGGATAATGTTTCGGGTTCCTCAGCACATGTGTCCTCAAGCACCACAGAGCGACCACACTCACTACTCCTCGAGATCACGGGTAGCACTTAAGTCATCACTCCTATGCTCAGAAGCAACAGTTTGGGGGCTCATGTTCCAAACTAGCATAATGGCTAGGCATGGCCCAATCCACTTCTACGCCCAGAATGACCCAATAGTCTAAGTCCTGCCAATTGAGGGCAAAGGATATGACTTTCTCTTCTGCCCCTCAGCCGATGAGATTTGGCCAATTGACCCCTAGGATCAATTTCCATTTGTTACATCTTTTCCCATCACGCACGGTTCAGCCATCCAGGAATGGCCATGATGCCCTTGCCCTGAACCATGCCTCTGTTCGACACAACAACTAGTTCCGAGCATGTCTTCCCGTCTCAACGGCTAGTTTTTTGTAGTTACCTATTGTTGCACCCCAAAATTTGCGCAACCTTTCTTTACCTAGCTTGTGTTTCATTTCATTCATATCAGCATTATCATTTGCATTTCATTGACATGTGTGCAGGAGATCAAGAGGTATGACTGCCAATCAAGAGCTATACAAGACTATGAAGATGACTAAGAGGGTTATTCAAGTGTTCAAGGGATGATATCCTTGTCAGGGAAGTTAAAAGATCCTCAGAGAGGGTTGAAGCCAAGTGTGCATGTCTCCTAACTTGAGAGTTGTGGTAGGTCATATGATGATGTTGAAGCCATGAATTTGGACTTGAGGTCTTGAGAGAGCTCATAAGAAATGTTGAAGATCATTTTGAAGCCTAGACAGGTCATTATGTGGAGGATATGAAGATATAACCAAGAGTGGTGCAACTAGGATTTCATTTGGATGACCCTAGGATAACTGATGATTTGAAGAAGGTTGAGACCTAATTCAAGAGCCATGTTGTTGCACCCCAAATTTTGACCCCTTAGATCCTCATCATCATTGTAAGATCATATTCATTTGATTAACTAACCTTAACCTATTTCAAGTCTATCTTTGTCAAGATGCAGATGAATCAGGGTTCCGTACCGTCAAAATCGAGGCTTCGATGGTTTGATCAATCAATGTTTTGGATTGGTTCAACTTCAAACAAGATCAAGGATACTACATTGGGTCAAGTATGAATTCAATTTGAGGTGATCACCCGGGAATTGAGAACAGTGCAGTTCAAGATACCCGATTAGGGTTTTCGATCAGGAAAAGTCAACTGTAGTTTGACTTTTGATTTAAAAGGTGTTTCAATGGTGGGACCAAGGTCCACTAAGTTCCTATGGCTTAGTAAAGTCCATCTAAATAGTTTCAAGTCCTCAGAATACCTGGAACCCCAACAGTCGACTCGATAGTCATCAATTGATCGTACGGTTGACCGAAAAGTCAACTCTTCAACCATAAGGAATTTGACTTCAAGATGTGAATAAAAAATGTTCCTTATGTCATATTAAACCTTCCTATAAAATTTCATGACCATTGGATAAAGGGTTAGGAATTAATTGCAAAAATCGGGAATTAGGGTTTCGAAAGGGGCAAGACCATAACTCCTTAATCACACAAGGGTTTTTGACCTAGTTTCAAGGGGAATGAGTTCCTAACACAAGCATAAATATTTTAGTACCTAATTGGGGATTTTTTAAAAGTGCAAGTGGGTTCCATAACTCTTCCTGGTTAGAGAGAACCAAGATCACAAGTTGGCAAAAACTCACATTCGCAAAACTAGGTCAACATGAGTTTTTTTATTCCAAAACCTCTCCAAATCGATGCTAATCAAAGACTAAGCCTCATTTATGATGTTTATATTGATAATGAACATTTTTACATCAATTCCCACGAAAATGGTACACAGATCAAAGGAAATCATTATTTAATGCAAGTTGCAAAAGTGAATAGTGAAGAAAGAGAAAAAAGGTGGCTACCCTTGTCAAATCATCAACTTTAATTCAACAAGTCACCTCCTATCCTATCAAGCATGATGAAAAAATCTATAAGTTATGGAGAATATCTTAGTAGAGTGGCTTAAAGACAAAGATGAAGATTGCATTGAAAACTCAAAGATTTTCATGATGGAAGGTTAAAATTGGCAATTTGCTTCACTTTTGCCCATATCTTGTTCCAAGGCCTTTGGCTATAAATAGAACTAAATTCCTACATCACAAACACACCAGTTCTATGCTAGAAATCATCTAGAACTCTCTCCCTTACACAATCACCAAATTCTTGCAAAATCTCACTAAGTCTCCGAAATCCCTCAAAATCAATTTTTGCAAAACACCTTCCAAAACCATTTCCAAACTTTTTCCAACTCAACAAACACTTCAAACACATCAAATATGATGTATTGAAGCTATCCAAATCACTTCCACACTTATGTAACAAGGTTTGAGTGAGTTGGTCTTTGAAATCTTTGGATTTTAGAGTTTTTCCTTCATTTACTAGGCATTTCGTCCACTAGCTTGCTTGGAGGTTGTTTGGAGCATCTATTCATCAACCTAAGAACATTTGAAGACCTTGTAAGAGCTCTCAATATCTCTGGTTTTCTTATTGCTTAAGCTTGCTTCAAGAGGTAAACCTAAAACTCATAAATGTGAACTTTCTACTTGCATTTCACATGCTACCATGAATGTTTTTAGGGTTTTCACCTTCCTATCTCTCATTTATTCATTTCAAAACTTTAATTTTATTCTCTTTTGAGTTTTATTTTAAAGTTATGATTTTGGCTTGTTAGCATCCTTGTGTACTTGAGTTTGACTAAAACTCTTGCTTGTAAGCATTTGTGTTTGATCTTCTCTTAAAACTTGAAAGTTTTCCCCGTGAAGTTTTTAAACTTCTCACTTACATTTGTTGTGACATTATTTGATTACGCTTGATAATTGTAATTACATACGACATCTTGTAAGCTCTAAGAAACCATTCTTTGTCAAGATACATCTTATCTTTGTTAAGATCCCCTGCCATCTTTGTTAAGATATATCCCCATCTTTGTTAAGATATGTTTGTGGTTGTGACTTCCTTATGCTTAAGTCTTGTAAGAACTTACCCTTCTTAATATTGTAATATCTTGATACTTGCTTTGGTTGTGACCATCTATCTTGATTGAAATCATTAATATTGTAATATCTTAAATTCTTGCTTTGGTTGTAACCATTCATCCTGATTTAGATCCTTGCTTATTATAATATGCTTGATCATTCTTGGTTGTAACCATATCCCTTATATTCATCATGTGTGAATGTTTATGCTTTGTTAAGTTTACTTTCCCCAAGTGATGGAACTCTTTAGTTCTCATCCAAGTTGCGTCATCTTTTCCCTTCCAAAGGAAAGGCTCTCTATTGACCCTTGGGTCATAGATAGCTCATTAAACTCATAGGTCTGGATAGAACCTTCTCCCCCTTTTGGTCTGGATAGAACCAATAGGATTTAAACATCATAGGTCTGGATAAAACCTTCCCCCTTTTAGTCTGGATAGAACCAATAGGATACCCTCATAGGTCTGGATAGAACCTTCCCCTCCATTTGGTCTGGATAGAACCAATAGGATTTAAACTTATAGGTCTGGATAGAACCTTCACCCTCTTTTGGTATGGAAAGAACCAATAGATCTTTATTCTGTAGTTCGTGCCTGAACTATGACCGCTCTGATTTCTCATTGGACAATGAGAATACGTAGGCACAAGATGCGATATGTTGACGAGAAACCTTCCCCCTTTCTCCCACCTTTTGGTCTGGATAGAACCAATTGGTCTCACAACTTAGAACTTTAGGATAGAGTTTGGTTACCTCTATGTAAGAATCATGGAAATGACTACTTACTCCCCTTTCTTGAGTGTTTAACATAGATCTAGAGAGTTTTGTGAAACTCTACAAAAGCATGGATATGTTTATTCCCCTTTGAACCTTGATCATAATCAAGTGTTCTTCATCCCTTGTGAGGTGAACTACGATTGCTCTGATTCTATCCTAGTTAGGATACGTAGGCAGAGGACGCGACGTCTTTGCGAGCAAACTTAGAAAATATCTTTAGGTTTTAATCTATACCTTTACCCAATCCCAAACCTTAGCAAACATTTACCAAACTTAGCATGCAAACAAACAAAAGGTTCCTGTAGAGTACTACAGATGTTTAGGATGTGAAATACCTACCCTATGCATAACCAACCCCCGATCCCCGAATCTCTTAGCGTTGTTGTTACATCGCGCAAAAGGTTCTTTCTTTCTTTAGACCTTTCCTTTGGATAAATTAAAGTCCGGTTGTGAATCTAAGAATTAAAGATTCAAGTTAATCAATAGTTTGGTATCACGATTCTCACCGCAACAGAAATGGCGACTTCACTGGGGAAACAAAACTTATTCTTGAGGGTTTAGCCTATTTTGTTTAATTGTATGCTATATTTGTGAATATTTGCTTAACATGTATATTTGTTAATATATTTGTACGTTGGATATTGGGTGTTTTGAGTGGTGAGACGGTCCTATACCTGGACTCGAGTGCACTTATGATAGGATGGTGGTATATTCAAGAAGGCTTATATATTTGTCAATATATTTGTACGTTGGATATTGGGTGTTTTGAGTGGTGAGACGGTCCTATACCTGGACTCGAGTGCACTTATGATAGGATGGTGGTATATTCAAGAAGGCTTATAGGGAGTTGATTCCCGACCAAGCTAACTTGAGAAACCACCGCTCAGTGTAGGCCCTCTTGAAAGTTTAGTATTGTTGATCGAGTATTCGTGAAAACAATGCTACTTTCAACGAAGGAGCCTATGACACTGTGGACTTTTAGATTACATTCTATCCCACTTTGGCCTTATTAGGATGTAGTGCGATGGCTATAAGGAAGTATTTCCGAAATAGTTGATACGCGATACTACACTCAGACGAGATTCTCTTGAGAATATTATCGATTATCAAGTGATTTGGGAAGTTGATAATATCCAAAAGATGGATTGATAATTCTGAGAACTCTGTAGAACCCGTTCGGCAGGTACAAATCAACTTATAGTACAAACCCTTGGGTATGGTTAGACCTTTGACTCCTTACTTTGATCTTGAGCCTAGTAGGTCTTTGTGTATGCATTGTATTTGTGATTACTTGCCTTTGTGTTATGTGTGTATCATCCCATCATATCGCCATAAGCATATCATGTCGCAACTAGTTTTGTAAAACTCAGTCGATCTCTAGTATTTCTTTTAAAAGTTGTAACTTTTCCAATAATGAATGAAATGGGGTTTTAACCTAATCAAACTTCTGAGCTTTGTAAAACCAGTTGCGTTTTTTCACTTGCATCGACATTTTACATATCATACTTCGTTGCATTGGTCTTTTTGGTTCATTCTGTGTTCCGTTGACATCAGAGAAGGGGGATATCTAGCACAAATGGCAACAATGGAGGGACTTTTGAAAGCTCAGGAAATGCTGAAAGAGGACATCAGAATTCTCAAGTGTCAGATGAATTGGGTGCTTGAGACATTGCAGAACATGATGAAAAAAGAAGGTCACCTTGACCATGTAACGTCCAGAGAAACTAGGGATGCATTATCTCCGATGGTTCCTCCAACTCAAGGACATCCTCGGCATCAACGAACAGATAACCGTCAATCGCGTCAGTACGTCCAACATTCAGAGTTTGCTTCTACTCAAGCTTCTCGAAGGCGAAAATTGAACAAGAAGGAACATGTCAGGAAAAATAAGACTTGCGGTAGACAAACTCCAGTACCGTTAAGCAAAATTTACCCGCTACTGATTCAGAACTCACTAGTGACTCCGCGATTGTCCAATCCTGTGCCAGGACCATGGCATAATGCGAACCTAAACTGTGAATTTCACAAAGGAGCTAAAGGACACAACTTGGATGCATGTATAGCATTGAGTTATCTTGTGCAAGAGCTAATCGTTGACAAGCGCTTGATCCTCGAGGAGGACCATCCAAGAGTGGAATGTGGATATCATACTGGGACAACAGGGCACCTAGTTGAAGAGTGTGAAAGTTTTAAACTAAGATTGCAAGAGCTGCTGAAACCTCAGGAGGATAAATCAAATGACTGTGCTGCGGTTCCTGAATTCAAAGGCAAAGGACCCGTGAGACCCCTCATAATTCTATATCACAAGGAGCAAGTGGTGGTTGAAGGTGTTTCAGCATTTTGTTGTGTTTTCTTTGCATTTGAATTGCTTGTAAGCTGTTGTTCATTTTGAATTGGCACGATTTATGAAATGTTTGTGCATCTTTTGATTAATTCCATTAGTTTCACTCTTTCTTTTTCCTTTCATTGTTATGAGATAACGAAAAATGCAAAAAATTCTTTTGTTTACTAAACTGTTGTTTAAAACAAAGATTGGGGAGGATGATGAAAACTATATCCATTAATTACTGTTGATATGCTTTCAAATTTAACTTTGCCGATGATGTAAGGCATTGTTTCAATCCCTAAACACTGGAGAAATAAGGAAGATAATCCCTCGTTAACCCCTTCAGGCCTAGAAGTAGGAGTTTTCTTTCTTTACAAAAACAAAACCTTAAAATTCAAACTTGGGGGCGGGTAGTTCTCAGTTAACTTGAAGATATGTGCATAACAAGGCATTTTTCATATAAAGATGGTGCACTCAGGTTTTTCTTCGTACACAGCAAGCAAACGTCAAAGTTCAAAAGACGATGATGGTTCTCCGTAGCCATTAAACTAGGCGGTCACCTCCTTTCTCAAAAAAAAAAGAGAAGAAGAAAAAAGAAAATTGAAAAGCCCGCTAAGTCGAAACCTATGAAGGAGACTTAGGCAAAAATGGGGCATCCCATTGACAATATATTCGAACAAAGAAGTTCAGACAAAAGTCAGGGATAAAAAGAGAGGAATTTTGTAAGACTCTTTACTCTAAAAATCCTCAAATGGCAAAAGCTATCAAATACTGTAAGGGAGTAGTGACTACCCGAGGTTTGTAAACCATCACCAACTATCATCAGTTCAATTCTTAAAACCTCTAAGAACCTAAACGTGTAGTTTGAGTTAACTGAGCGTAGATTGAAGTTCATCATGGAGAGTGGGTGGGACAAATAACTTTGAGCCTTTATCCTTTGTTTCATGAACCGTGAACCAGACCATGTTACAGCCCTTTAAAGACCTAATTGAGGTAAGGTTGTTTTGAAAGCATATTACAGCAAGGTTGGATAACCTGACTCCTAATGATCTTTGATGTTTGTGTTAACCACTTTATCCATCATTTGTAAAATGATTGGATCACTTTCACTTTGATCACTCCGCCGTGTGTGTTTCATCAAAAAATGTTTTCAAAAGATGGCATGAAATTTACACTGAAAATTGCCAATTTTTGTTTATGAACAACATTGCGTGCAAGACAATCCAATGTCAAAGGAACCCCAACAAACGTTGTCAGCTAGGGAATTTGACATAATGAAAGAAGCTCAGCCTGGGGCAACCAATTTGAAGGATTTGTTAATAATTTGTTACAACGTTCAACTAATCAAAGCCAACCAGGTCAAGATCAGATGAATCTCTAAATGAACAGTTTAGTCTGGGGCAAATCTTTTGTAGTTACCAGCTAGCAGGGGCAAGTTTGTTCCCCAGTCGTTACTTCCACAGTCCGAGACTTTGTTGTGCAAGCACCGTTAAACTGGGGCAATCACGTCGAGATTTGTAAATCTCTCTTTATAAGAGTTTGAAGACATTGAAGCATCTTTATGCTAGTTCTCTCGATGGTTTCTTCCTACAGACCATGTAATCTGGGGCAGAAAAGGTTAAAGACTGTTTGTCGCAAGAGTCGTTGCTCATTGAAAGAGGATTGTTATACTATCAATGGGGCAGAAAGATTTTGGTCTCATGATACCCTTTGTCAGCTCTCCGATTAATTTATTACTTCGGTTGATCTTGGAACTTCCCTTGGTGATTTTCCTTCAACAAAGAATTCAAACTCATGATGGCAATCCAAGTGAAGTCATGATGTTGTGTCCTAAGAAGATTACTCTCTCCCAAAGAAGGTGGTAACCTTGAAGTGGAAATGTGGTTCTTCATGATCATCCTTGTTAATGTCCAATCTTGGTGAAGTTTGGTTGGGTCTCCGTGTCGAGATGCTTATTTCATCTCCTGTTTTGTTTTGTCTGTTTTGTCAGCATAAACATAAGCATGGCATAAAGCATATGCATATCATCCGTGCATTGTTGCTATCTCTGGTTGTTGCCTGTTCCAGTTTCACTTTGGTACCCTCCTCAGTGATTGGGTGTGTTGTCTCTCTCTAATAGAGTTGTCAACTCTTAAGCATAAAACGTCCATCCTTTATCAATTCCCCACAGATTTTAATCCTCGTGGATGATGGTTGCTTCAGTTATCTTTTTCCATGATTGGATAAGATGTGTCTCCATTCGAGTTCATTTCTCATTGGTTGGAGCTTTGTTTAACAGTTTCTTTCTAGCTCGGTTCTAGATTGAACTTTGGTCCCTGTCGGTCGCCAAACCTACCTGGACGTGCATTTATTTTGCACTATCTATCAAAAATAACATTTTACATTGCGATACAGATAAGTGGCGATCTTTGGAAAGAAGCTTATTCATCTCAGCGATAAGTGGCAGTCTCTGTAGATAAGCTTATCAATAAGTGGTAGTCTCTGTAGAGAAGCTTATCCATAAGTGGGAGTCTCTATAGAGAAGCTTATCAATAAGTGGCAGTCTCTGTAGCGAAGCTTATCAATAAGTGGCAGTCTCTGTAGAGAAGCTTATTCCTCTTCAACGACAAATGGCAGTCTCTTCGGAGAAGTTTAATCGTCTTCAGCGGTAAGTGGCAATCTCTTGGGAGAAGCTTAACCTTCATCAACGATAAATGGCAGTCTCTTCGGAGAAGTTTAATCGTCTTTAGCGGTAGTCGAAATCTCTTGGGAGAAGCTTAACCTTCATCAGCGATAAATGGCAGTCTCTTCGGAGAAGTTTAATCGTCTTCAGCGGTAAGTGGCAATCTCTTGGGAAAAGCTTAACCTTCATCAACGATAAATGGCAGTCTCTTCGGAGAAGTTTAATCATCTTCAGCGGAAAGTGGCAATCTCTTGGGAGAAGCTTAACCTTCATCAGCGATAAATGACAGTCTCTTCGGAGAAGTTTAATCGTCTTCAACGATAAGTGGCAATCTCTTGGGAGAAGCTTAACCTTCATCAGCGATAAATGGCAGTCTCTTCGGAGAATTTTAATCGTCTTCAGTGGTAAGTGGCAATCTCTTGGGAGAAGCTTAACCTTCATCAACGATAAATGACTGTCTCTTCGAAGAAGTTTAATCGTCTTCAGCGGTAAGTGGCAATCTCTTGGGAGAAGCTTAACCTTCATCAGCGATAAATGGCAGTCTCTTCGGAAAAGTTTAATCGTCTTCAGCGATAAGTGGCAGTCTGTTCAGAGAAGCTTATCCTTCATCAACGATAAGTGGAGGTCTCTTCAGAGAAGCTTATCCTTCATCAACGATAAGTGGCAGTCTCATATGAGAAGTTTATCTTAAGGATGTTGACGCACGGTTGTAACCAGCATTGTTTGAAAACTCAGTGGATGCTGGTATAAGTAAGTTGGTGGTGACCAATCATATTTCAAGTAAGGCCCATTGGTAACTAGCATTATGAAAATCCATGGACAACAAATACTGACAATTTGGTTGTGTATCATTTCAAACTAAGTCACGATGGTTTCCATCCTAAGCTCAGGTTTCGTACCTTTGGAGATGTATTGTTTGATTCCAAGCACAGGTTTCGTACCTTTGGAAGAAGTTTGTTTCTATCCTAAGCTCAGGTTTCGTACCTTTGGAGATAGATATTGGTTTCCATCCCAAGCTCAGGTTTCGTACCTTTGGAGATGTATTGTTTGATTCCAAGCACGGGTTTCGTACCTTTGGAAGAAGTTTGTTTCTATCCTAAGCTCAGGTTTCGTACCTTTGGAGATAGATATTGGTTTCCATCCCAAGCTCAGGTTTCGTACCTTTGGAGATGTATTGTTTGATTCCAAGCACAAGTTTCGTACCTTTGGAAGAGGTTTGTTTCTATCCCGAGCACAGGTTGTGTACCTTTGGAGATAGATGTTGGTTTTCATCCCAAGCTCAGGTTTCGTACCTTTGGAGATGTATTGTTGGATTCCAAGCACAGGTTTTGTACCTTTGGAAGATGTTTGTTGCCATCCCGAGCACAGGTTGTGTATCTTTGGAAATGTATACTTTGAATCCCGAGTTCAGAAATTCCCAGAGACTAAAGTGGTTGCATTTTCACGAAGTATTCTATATCCTAATGTTTTAAGGGTATTAGTTTTTGATCCTAAGGTTTTGAGGGTCTTCGTCCAATCCTAATGTGTTGAGGGGGGTGTCTCTTTCATATCCTAATGTATTGAGGATGTTCAGCTTTCGTTCCTAATGTTTTGAGGGTATTAGTTTTTGATCCTAAGGTTTTGAGGGTCTTCGTACAACCCTAACGTGTTGAGGGTTGTGTCTCTGTTGTATCCTAACGCTTTGAGGATATTAGCTTTTGTTCCTAAAGTGTTGAGGGATATACTTATGCTTCCTGTTTGCAGACCTGGTTGTCACCAAACTCTTTGAAAATCCAGTATTTATTGATATTACCCAAATCCAATGGTTATTGGTCTCCTTGGACTCGGTCGTTACCAATTTCTCCAATAAAATCTAGTGGTTACTAGCATTATCCATTATCAACTGTTATTGGTATACCCTGATTTGGTCATCACCAATCCCCTCTAGGTCCAGTAGTTACTGGCATTGCTTGAAAGCTAATCGTTACTAGTCAGTTGTTACCAATTCCCCTAGCCGAAGTCCTGTGTTTTATCAATATTGTTTGGAAATTTCCAATTGAAATTGGAACTTTGATTTAGTCGTCACCATATCCCCAGGAAGTCTAGTGGTATTTAGCACTTCTTGGAAACCGTTGTTGATTTGGTCGTAACCATCCTCCCCAATAAGTCTAGTGGAAACTAGCACTGTTTGAAGCTATTTGTTATTATGGTCGTCACCAGTCTCCCTAGTTGAAGCTTTTTGCTTTCCTAGTCGAGTCTCGGAGAATTAGTGGATACTAACCTCCCCAGCATGCCCGGTCTTGTTTCTAACCTTTTCCTGAAGATCCCGTTTGAACTCTTCGTTATAGGAAATCTCTCACCTAGTTTTCCCCAGTGAGATTCGTGTCTTCGTTCCGTCTTTTCCCCAGTGAAGCTGTGCTTCCCCAGTGGATTTGTTCCCCAGCAAAGTTTTCCCCAGTGAGGTTTGCGTTTCTTTTCTTTCGTTTCCCCAGTGAAGAATTGCTTTCTTCCCCGGTGGGGTTCCTCATATGGTTGTCCCCAGTGAGGTTTGTGTCTCTTTTCCCCAATGAAGATGTGTCTTCCCTGGTGGAATTTGTGTCCCCTGTGTGAAAGATTTCCTTGAACAACATCTTTAGTCATGTTTGAACTATCTTGCTTACTTAGTCTTGAATCTTTCCCCAGTGTGTTGGGTCCTCGTGAGTGGTTACTCGTTGTATTGCCGTTCTTTTATATTTGTGTCTGCATTTGTCTTGCATTCAAGCATCATAAAGCATCATTTAGATTCATGGCATATTCATATTTTTCCTTTTGCATACCATTGGATCGAAGGGACAAAATTTCTGGTTTGCTATATTTAAATACCTTCCACTACGATTCTATGAGGATTGTCATCTCTCATTACCATCTAGTGAAGGTATTTAAATAGGGGCATCTGTTGCACCCCAAATTTTGACCCCTTAGATCCTCATCATCATTGTAGGATCATATTCATTTGATTAACTAACCTTAACCTATTTCAAGTCTATCTTTATCAAGATGCAGATGAATCAGGGTTCCGTACCGTCAAAATCGAGGCTTCGATGGTTTGATCAATCAATGTTTTGGATTGATTCAACTTCAAACAAGATCAAGGATACTACATTGGGTCAAGTATGAATTCAATTTGAGGTGGTCACCCGAGAATTGAGAACAGTGCAGTTCAAGATACCCGATTAGGGTTTTCGATCAGGAAAAGTTAACTGTAGTTTGACTTTTGATTTAAAAGGTGTTTCAATGGTGGGACCAAGGTCCACTAAGTTCCTATGGCTTATTAAAGTCCATCTAAATAGTTTCAAGTCCTCAGAATACCTGGAACCCCAACAGTCGACTCGATAGTCATCAATTGATCGTACGGTTGACCGAAAAGTCAACTCTTCAACCATAAGGAATTTGACTTCAAGATGTGAATAAAAAATTTTCCTTATGTCATATTAAACCTTCCTATAAAATTTCATGACCATTGGATAAAGGGTTAGGAATTAATTGCAAAAATCGGGAATTAGGGTTTCGAAAGGGGCAAGACCATAACTCCTTAATCACACAAGGGTTTTTGACCTAGTTTCAAGGGAAATGAGTTCCTAACACAAGCATAAATATTTTAGTACCTAATTGGGGATTTTTTAAAAGTGCAAGTGGGTTCCATAACTCTTCCTGGTTAGAGAGAACCAAGATCACAAGTTGGCAAAAACTCACATTCGCAAAACTAGGTCAACATGAGTTTTTTTATTCCAAAACCTCTCCAAATCGATGCTAATCAAAGACTAAGCCTCATTTATGATGTTTATATTGATAATGAACATTTTTACATCAATTCCCACGAAAATGGTACAAAGATCAAAGGAAATCATTATTTAATGCAAGTTGCAAAAGTGAATAGTGAAGAAAGAGAAAAAAGGTGGCTACCCTTGTCAAATCATCAACTTTAATTCAACAAGTCACCTCCTATCCTATCAAGCATGATGAAAAAATCTATAAGGTATGGAGAATATCTTAGTAGAGTGGCTTAAACACAAAGATGAAGATTGCATTGAAAAACTCAAAGATTTTCATGATGGAAGGTTAAAATTGGCAATTTGTTTCACTTTTGCCCATACCTTGTTCCAAGGCCTTTGGCTATAAATAGAACTAAATTCCTACATCACAAAAACACCAGTTCTATGCTAGAAATCATCTAGAACTCTCTCCCTTACACAATCACCAAATTCTTGCAAAATCTCACTAAGTCTCCGAAATCCCTCAAAATCTATTTTTGCAAAACACCTTCCAAAACCATTTCCAAACTTTTTCCAACTCAAGAAACACTTCAAACACATCAAATATGATGTATTGAAGCTATCCAAATCACTTCCACACTTATGTAACAAGGTTTGAGTGAGTTGGTCTTTGAAATCTTTGGATTTTAGAGTTTTTCCTTCATTTACTAGGCATTTCGTCCACTAGCTTGCTTGGAGGTTGTTTGGAGCATCTATTCATCAACCTAAGAACATTTGAAGACCTTGTAAGAGCTCTCAATATCTCTGGTTTTCTTATTGCTTAAGCTTGCTTCAAGAGGTAAACCTAAAACTCATAAATGTGAACTTTCTACTTGCATTTCACATGCTACCATGAATGTTTTTAGGGTTTTCACCTTCCTATCTCTCATTTATTCATTTCAAAACTTTAATTTTATTCTCTTTTGAGTTTTATTTTAAAGTTATGATTTTGGCTTGTTAGCATCCTTGTGTACTTGAGTTTGACTAAAACTCTTGCTTGTAAGCATTTGTGTTTGATCTTCTCTTAAAACTTGAAAGTTTTCCCCGTGAAGTTTTTAAACTTCTCACTTACATTTGTTGTGACATTATTTGATTACGCTTGATAATTGTAATTACATACGGCATCTTGTAAGCTCTAAGAAACCATTCTTTGTCAAGATACATCTTATCTTTGTTAAGATCCCCTGCCATCTTTGTTAAGATATATCCCCATCTTTGTTAAGATATGTTTGTGGTTGTGACTTCCTTATGCTTAAGTCTTGTAAGAACTTACCCTTCTTAATATTGTAATATCTTGATACTTGCTTTGGTTGTGACCATCTATCTTGATTGAAATCATTAATATTGTAATATCTTAAATTCTTGCTTTGGTTGTAACCATTCATCCTGATTTAGATCCTTGCTTATTATAATATGCTTGATCATTCTTGGTTGTAACCATATCCCTTATATTCATCATGTGTGAATGTTTATGCTTTGTTAAGTTTACTTTCCCCAAGTGATGGAACTCTTTAGTTCTCATCCAAGTTGCGTCATCTTTTCCCTTCCAAAGGAAAGGCTCTCTATTGACCCTTGGGTCATAGATAGCTCATTAAACTCATAGGTCTGGATAGAACCTTCTCCCCCTTTTGGTCTGGATAGAACCAATAGGATTTAAACATCATAGGTCTGGATAAAACCTTCCCCCTTTTAGTCTGGATAGAACCAATAGGATACCCTCATAGGTCTGGATAGAACCTTCCCCTCCATTTGGTCTGGATAGAACCAATAGGATTTAAACTTATAGGTCTGGATAGAACCTTCACCCTCTTTTGGTATGGAAAGAACCAATAGATCTTTATTCTGTAGTTCGTGCCTGAACTATGACCGCTCTGATTTCTCATTGGACAATGAGAATACGTAGGCACAAGATGCGATATGTTGACGAGAAACCTTCCCCCTTTCTCCCACCTTTTGGTCTGGATAGAACCAATTGGTCTCACAACTTAGAACTTTAGGATAGAGTTTGGTTACCTCTATGTAAGAATCATGGAAATGACTACTTACTCCCCTTTCTTGAGTGTTTAACATAGATCTAGAGAGTTTTGTGAAACTCTACAAAAGCATGGATATGTTTATTCCCCTTTGAACCTTGATCATAATCAAGTGTTCTTCATCCCTTGTGAGGTGAACTACGATTGCTCTGATTCTATCCTAGTTAGGATACGTAGGCAGAGGACACGACGTCTTTGCGAGCAAACTTAGAAAATATCTTTAGGTTTTAATCTATACCTTTACCCAATCCCAAACCTTAGCAAACATTTACCAAACTTAGCATGCAAACAAACAAAAGGTTCCTGTAGAGTACTACATATGTTTATGATGTGAAATACCTACCCTATGCATAACCAACCCCCGATCCCCGAATCTCTTAGCGTTGTTGTTACATCGCGCAAAAGGTTCTTTCTTTCTTTAGACCTTTCCTTTGGATAAATTAAAGTCCGGTTGTGAATCTAAGAATTAAAGATTCAAGTTAATCAATAGCTTGGTATCACGATTCTCACCGCAACACATGTGATCATGGATTGATATGTTGAGATGTCCTAGGGATGATTCCAAGGCCAACTTATCATGAATCAAGAGTGTGAGAGGTTGCTAGGCTAGGGTTGCTATGCTTGACAGTGTAAAATCCCCTGGTTTGGTGCCTATCTTCAAGACCACTTAACTCAAGATGTGATTCTCATCTCACCTTGATCCCAACATGATTGTTGTAGGGCATGCTATTAGCTTTAATTTGAGTACTAGAAGTCCTTGATAGAGTTTATAGAACTCAAGTTATGAGCCAGACAAGCTACAGGTCATCTGGGGCATGTGAATTTGGAGCTTGAAATTCACCCAACTTGCATGACACTTTTGCCCTAGAAGGATGATTCCTATGAACTTTTGGTCAACATGAATGTTGTTCCTTATCTTCTTAGCTTTCTAGAAAGTACTAGAAGTCCATGAATGAATTTGTAGAACTCAAGTTACAAGCTTTGCAAGATAAGGGTATTTTGGGAATTTGGAATTACATGCCATTTTGATTATGGGTCAAGTTCACCAACTTACGCGCCTCAGATAAAATTTTGTCCAACTTGAAAGTTGTTCAAAATGATGTTATTTGGCTAACCATGAACCAAGAATCCATTGATATGGATTAGGATGAGAAATGCTTGAAGAAAATTCATGAATGAATCATTAAAGGAAGCTTGAAATGGGCTAGTTCAAACCAAAACATTTTGGAACCAAATTATGTCATGTTGGTGCATTTTTTGAGTCTAATTAATGTTTTAAGAACATTGGTAAAATCAGAAATCCAATTTGAATTCATTTGTTATGCCAATTTCATGGTTTCTTCATCTTTAAGCAACATAATGGAAATCCACCGTAGATTCGTTTCCAAGGGCTCAATCTCAGCCACACATATTCCTTGCATCATAAGGAACTTATATGAATCAAAGTGCAAGCTGGTTGGCCTTGTTTTTCACCATTTCCATAAAGCTTCAAACTCAAAAATGTGAATTTTGGATTGGACTCTTATGGGCTCCCATTGGGCTGAAAATCATTCAAGATCCATTGTATATAACATTTCAATCATTCCTAACAGAAAATAACTGATTTTGGAGGTAGTTACAACAAGAACTCATGGAGAAAAAGTGGTGAAAAATCAATTTTCGAATTTGGAGTTTTGCATATTTTCAAGCAAGATTGAGCATTGGAGAAGCTTCTATGATGATTATGGAATGATTCTGGACACTTTTCGTGAAGCTTCAACAACATCTCAAGCCACCGTTGAAGCTCGAAATAAGGTTCTAACTTTTCATCCGTGCTCTCTGTTTGTGTTGAATTTAGGCTCCATTTTCACGTAATTATAATCCTTAGGATGTATAGAAGCTTTTAGGATTAGTTTGGTTAGGTTCCATGAAACTTCAAGAATTGACACCCTAGGTTGTAGTTTGATTTTCTCTCTTGTTAGTGGATGAAAATGGAAAAGAATTTGATATTCATGATGTAGGAAGTGAGAGGAAGAGATTAGTATCATTAATTTGGAGTTTTGAGAAAATTGATTTTCTTGAGTGATTCTTGGACGTCCATGGATTCTAAGTTTTAATGGATGAAAGTGAAAACAAATTACATATTTGGAATCTACACGAAAAATCATGCAGTTTTGGTTAAAGAAAATTGAATTTTGGTGAAGAAATAAGGAAATGCCATTGTTGACATAATGAAGAAGATGACCGGAGTTCAACTCCGGCCACTGGCCACCGCGCGCGCCACCACGGGAGGATTTCCCTCCGTTTCCATTTGAAAATCCCAGAATAACTCCCCACCATCCGATCGCGCTAACTCCATGACTCGGTATTCCCAATCCACGGTCGAGATTGCTCCACGTGTGGCCTCTCCCTGCAGCCAAAACGCTACGTTTTACACTCATCAAAGCTGAGTTTTGAAACTCAGTTGGGCCATGCATCCTATTCGCTCCTTACACCTCCGTTTCGCAGCCCACATGAATAACACGTAAAACTGCTACTTATTACACCCCTGGCCATTTACCCTCAATGAAATTCTGGGCTCAAGACCAGTCCGCTATCCCCATCCCCAGCGCTGACCCATAACGAAACAGCACATAGAAATATCGCTAGCTACACCTCCCACCTTTAGTTCATTGTAATTTCTTTTTTATTTTGTTTTAATTGAATACTTGTTAGTTTTAATTCATATAAAAATAGAAATGATTGTCAATAATTCTTGAAATAAATCATGTGAATACTTTGATATGTTTAGAACTTTTTCACATTTTTTTATTTTAGTTTTCATGCATTTTCCAATTAAATGCATATTTTCCATTTTAATGTGTTGTTAATAGTTGAGGAATTACATGTTGTGCTTTATGATTTTATTTCTCTTTCAATAATTTATATTAGTCTCTGATTTTTTGTATGATGAATGTTGACACATTGTAGGATAGTGTAGTATTTTTCTTGCAATTTTTAGGTGGCATTTGAATAGGTTTTGAATTGTGTTTTAGAGCCTTCCCCATGTGATTTCCCCATAGCATACATCTTGGTTTAGCCTCTGGTTAGTATACTTAGACATAGAGTTTTGACCTGAAACTTTAACCATAGATTCTTACCATATTTAGGATCCTTTAGAAATTTTATCAAGATTTTAGGACCTGATTTCCTATTTTTCCCATATTTTACTTTCTGGCCATAGTTTCTGTATTCATGATTGCACCTTCTCATAGTTTGGCCTAATAATTGATCTTTTAGCCAACTTTAAGCACCAAATCTTCCCATTGACCCTTAGTACCTAGGTTGACACCCTTATAGGTTTATTTTCAAGCCATTAGGATACCTTTAAGTTCCCTTAGGATGACTTTTTTTTAGAGCTAAAACATTTAAGGTTTCTTTAGAGCTTTTGGTGATGATTCTTTCCCTTATGTGATTTCTTCCTTGGGCTTTGCCCCACCCTCTTTATCCAAGTCTTGAAGAGGATCCCTCCTGGGAGAGCCTAATCCTCCCTTTGGGTTGATTCTGTGCATTCCTCAGGAGGTTGAGCCTTGAATTGACATTCCCCAGTATAGTACATTCCTTTGGTTTGTACTATCTTTCTCCTTCAAGTCTTGATGAAGAGCCTTCCTGGGAGAGCCTAATCCTTCCTTTGGTTGGATTCTGTGCATTCCTCAGGAGGTTGAGCCTTGGATTGACATTCTTGGCATGGTATATTCCCTTGGTTTATATATTGTCATCCATCTCAAAGTTCTTTTCTTAGGATCCCTCTTGGGAGAGCCTAATCCTTCCCTTGGTTGGATTTTGTGCATTCCTCAACAGGTTGAGCCTAAGATGGACATTCTATGTTGATACACTATAATCAGTTATCCTTAGATTGATATCTAGGGCTAATACCCAGTCTTTTCTGTCCTATTGACATAGGATCCCTCTTGGGAGAGCCTAATCCTTCCTTTGGTTGGACTCTGTGCATTCCTCAAGAGGTTGAACCCATGATGGACTCTGGTGTTGATACACCTCCAACCTGATGTAGCATGGGGATGACTTCCCTGTTGCTCATTTTGGTTTCTTTCCCTTGGTTGAATTGCTTGATGCATTAGAATAGGTTCATGTTTAGATTACTTTAGGCTAGGAGCATGACTGCTTAGAGGTTGGGTGGGTCTCCCTCTGCTTGTTTGCATGAAGGGTTGAGGTGATCCTCCCCTTGCTTGTATGTTGTTTTTTTGTTCATCTGTGCGTTAGCCTTAGAGGTTGAGTCTGTCTATCTCTGCTTGACTGTTTTCTCTTTGCTTGGTTGCTGAGAGGTTGAGTGGGTCTCCCTCTGCTTGTATTGTTGCATTGCATGTGCATCTTTACTGTTTATCTGTTTACTGTTTAGCTGATGCTTTATCTGTTTTTGTACCCCACTGGCATGATCCCCTAGGGCTCTCACTTCCTTTGATAAGGAAGTGATGATTAGAACTTTAGGTTGAAACCTATGCATGATAACTTCTAGGAGTTCCCTGTTTCAAACCTCAACCATAGGATGAATCCTTGGCATGACAACATTAGGACTTGACATTTTCCCCGTAGAGTTCGTTCTCTTCTCATCTCAAAACAACAGTAAAAGACGCGATAAAGGCAAGTTAGTACAAGCGCGTTACGAGCCTTAAGCTACTTGGGAAATGATAATTGAGCGATCTCCTCTCAATCATCTAGAGTGTTTAGTATACGTCCTTTGGACGATATGCGACACATTTGTTCCCAGGTCGTAGTCTCTAGAGCTGTACGAACTACAAACAACCATGAAAAACACTTCTCCCATAAAAGACAGAAAACAAACTTCAAACCTTTTTGCCCCGTGGGCCCATAATTCAAAGGAAAACTTTTCTGAAGAAAAGAGTGTTGTTAACTCCCAGTCCTACCGTAAACGGTAACGCACGAGTCTCTGACGAGCGAGCTGCATACACCAAACTGCTAGAACTGTTGGTTAACCCTACTTGGAAAAACAGATGAATCTGAACCCCCGTAATCTGTATTATGCCGAACTACGTAAGCTCTGATCTCTCATATCTGTTGAGAGTACGTAGGCACAATACTGACGTATTGGCGAGCCACCTTCCCCGTAACCTGTAGTTAGTCGAACTACGTGGACTCTGATTTCTCATTCTCTGGTGAGAATACGTAGGCATAAAGCGCGATGCTTTGCCGAGTCATTTTCTTTCTTTTCAAACCGGCCTTGATAGGTAGATAGTTGGATAAACCCGTTAGATAAACACAACAAGCGTGGATCCCATCGAGTACGATGGACATGAGGGGTGCTAATACCTTCCCCTTGCGTAACCGACTCCCGAATCCAGACATGGTTGCGATGACCTTGTCTTATACCTTTTCGTCAGGTTTTTCCGATCGTTTCCTTTCCCGTTCTGAGGGATAAATAACGAAAGGTGGCGACTCTTCTATTTTGCCGGCACCTTATTTTCGCGGTAGCGACACCTATTCTTAGGAACCAATGGTCAAGCGCTGGGGGCATTATAAAAGCCCTCTCCTTTGAGAGGGTCGGGTATTCAATATTCAATTCAATAATCACCCTAAAAAGCACTTATTTTGTACTTGCCTTTTCATCTCCCGATTCTTACTTTAGCATCGGAGTGCCTTGCAGGTACACTCCCTCCTCTTTGATATCCAGCATCGAATGTGAAGTCTCTAGATCACTTTAAGTTCTGATCAACCGTCAAGATCAGGTTGTGTGGTTTACGTTTGAATCAGTATAAATTCCTAATGCAATATTTTTATCTTTATTATTTACGTTTTCAATATTTTATTTTATGTTGCTTAATCTTCTAGGTCAAGATTTCACAATATCAAGGATTAGTTTTACGAGACCTTTCTTAGGTACTATATTTCATGTTGTTTCGATGAATTGACTCAACTACTTATAGCTCTTGATAATTTTCCTACTACTTGATTCTTTAGCCGCTCCATTTTAAAAAAAAAAAAATTATAAAGACTTTCAATAATGACATTTCATTATCCTTAAATTGAATTATTTCATTACCTAAAATGATATTAGTGAATTAATCCTCTTAAGAATTATTCAGAATGATGGCCTTCTTCCAATTGTTTATACATTTAAAGGGATCATTACTGATTTGGAAAAATAATAACTTAAATTAGTGAACTAACATAAAAAAAAAATAAAACAATAGTTTATATACTTAAAAATTCATAGAGAAACATATCATACATCTTCATCTTAAATATCTTGAGTCATATGTCTCTTGTAATGCAACAATACCTTCTTTTTTTGTAATTGATTGATTGATTATATATATATATATATATATATATATATATATATATATATATATATATATATATATATATATATATATATATATATATATATATATATATATATATATATATATATATATATATATATATATATATATATATATATATATATATATATATATATATATATATATATATATATATATATATATGAAAAATGTTTATTACATATATAACTAATTCCACCAAGAGCTACATAAATTGTGATACACATATTTCTCGATTTCTCATACAAAACTATCTTGAATGTTTTTAGGCTATTTGAAAAGGAGCTGATTTAAGTGGAGGATATGCAAATGGGCCTTCAACTAATCCCTTTGCTAATAGCTTATATGCTACTTCTGTAAAGTAAACTCCATCCCAATTTATATTTTTAGAAGGGTCAGAGCAAACAATTGTGTTAGGACTTCCACACCCCATTCTTGGATCAACATTGTGTGGCCCACCACCTCCACAACATGCTTTGAGTGTCCCATCCTTATCAAAACCTACATAAAAAATGTACTTTATTTAATATATATAAATAAATAACTTAATTAGCAACCATTATTGGTTGTATAACTAATAAATGAAATATTAAAAATAAACTAACTACCCACCGTATTTTTGTGGGTCTTCATATAAACGTTTGACATCATTATAATAGTCAAAGTATATTATCTTGACATCAGGGTACATTTCTCTCAATATAGTTATAGAATAGATTAGCTTGTCATTAAAATATTGTGTGATACAATTGAATGCCCTAAAGCATCCAAATTCATCGTGGTTTTCTGTATTATTGGTATTCACCACTGCCAAAAGGGAGGCACTACACCCCACTGGAAAGTTTCCTGGAATCACTATCTCTGTAGCTCCCTCTTTGATCAATGACTTTGCATGAAATGACGAAAAAAATAGTTATTACATTATTATTATAATTTATATTGAAGTAATTATTAAAATACATAAATTTCATATAACTTACTATAGTTGTTTTAGTAATTGCATTAACTATTAAGGGAATAAGTTTTTCGAAGTTTGAAAACTTTGGTGTAATATGAGAGAAAATATCATTTCCACCAATTTCTCCAACAAAAAATAATGATTTCTTGAAGTAGTTACGACAATCTGTATTGTAAAAATAACAAATATTATCAACTATTTGTTTGAAAAAAATATTTTAAAAAATACATTAACTATATATTTAAGAGAAGATTTGACAATACATTTTTTATTTTTACATAGCGAAGGTTTGAGCCTCTTAAACATCTTAAGTTGAACACTTAATGAGTTATTAGTTCCAGGTAAAACAACCCAACTTTTATTGAAATAATTAAAATCAAGGGCAGTGGCACCAGCAAATGCAAAGTTCACTCCTTTCGTAATATCTTGGCCTTCAATGAGATTTTTATAGGCCGGCAAAAATGGCAATCCATATGCTTGAGCTACAAAATGAAGTAAGTATCTAATATGTTTGAATTTTATTTACCCTCCTAAGTTAAAAGTATAGAAAAATAAAACTAAAACTAATAAATTTACCTATGAAATCTATAATCAATCGTCCATTTGACAAACTTCCTGAGGGATGTTTAAATTATGTTGATCCATAAGGACTATTGCTAGGCAAAGGTGGGTGAAGAGTTGCTTCATTTCCTGTGTCGCTAATTGAGTCACCAAAATTAAATATAGCTTCATAAGGAAGAGAATTTTCATTTGAAAGTACATTTTTGAATATAAAAGTGAGGCTAAAGAGAATTAAGAATTTCATGTTATTATTATAAATCATGAGTTTATCAATGTCGATGTATCTGGTGATGGTAGATTGGACTTATATATATCATTCCACCAACCATTTATCTTGTCATACATCTTCTGATCTTACACATTAACTAATATTTTCCAACACATAAACAACTTTAAATACATATTTTTTTATTTTTACCATATTTTGCCCAATTTATTTTTGTTGTTATATGACTATCAATACACTCACATAGCATCCTATAAAAACAACCATGTACTAAAGTCAAATGTTGTATCGATGTTTTTATATAGAATAGTCAAGGTTACCTTTATTCCAACAAACCATTTTGAATTTTTATTATTCTTTTATGACATAAAGTGTGTACATTATATATTTCTTAAAGTAAATGAAATTCTACATATATTTACATCAGTTTTATTTACTTGCACCAGATTTATATTGTTAGATTTTAATCAATCGTGCCTTTTTTTTATGTCACCTTAGAAGATGAAGAGAAAAAAATGAAATAATTAACTTTACACTTCATTGGAAGGTTCCTTGAAATGAGTATCTCTATAACTTTATCTTTGATTAAGGACTATCACATAAAAGAAATAAAACAATTTATTATCACCGTGTAATTTTAGCAATGAAAATTATTATATTAAAAACAAAATAAATAATATATTTATAAACAACTCAATCAATACCTCATTGGAATTCATATTTAAAATATATTAAAAATATCAATTAATATGTAAAATGAAGGAGGAAAAAAATCCTAAAACTAATTATTGTTAGAAATAATTTATATTTTACAAAACTTAGTGACTAAGCTTTGTTAGAGGATATTTTAGTACTTTAATGTTGCCTAAGTGACCCTAGTTTTCTGTGCATAAATAGACTACTGGTAGATGTCATTTAATGTAATTCTTTCTTATAATTTTGTAGCCGTCATTTGCAAAATATAAATATATTCTCTCATTCTATTCATCTCTTTTAACCATGTGCACCAATAATTCGTATCTAGAGCTCCGGTTCGGATCCACGGGAAACATGAGTGAAATAGTGAGACGTTATATGGTTGATTTTGTTTCTTAAATTCAAGTTGAATCTTGAACAGAATCGTAACGAAATCACATTTTTTGATTCTTCGGGATTGGGAAACACTAAGTTTGGTGAGATATGAGTGATTGCAAAAGGTTGAAGATGAACGGAAACTGTTGTCTGAGCACCAAGCTTCCAGTGTTTGATGGAAAAAATTAGAAACATTGGATGATTCAAATGCGAGTACTGTTCGGTGCTCATGATGTGCTTGATCTTGTCACTGAAGGTTACGTTTCAGTAGCAGCAAATGCAATAGACGAACAAAAGAACAAGCATAAAGATAAGAGGAAGAAAGATCATAAAGCATTATTCTACATCGATTAATGTGTGGATGCAAATGTGTTTGAAAAAATCATTAATTCAATGACGGCGAAGGCTGCGTGGGATACACTGGTCAGGTGCTATGGAGGTGACGCATCAGTGAAGAAGGTGAAGCTTGAGTCCTTATGAAAGCAGTATGAGAATCTCAACATGAAGAATAATGAGAAGGTATCTGAGTACATCTCTAGAGTGATTCTAATCACTAATGAGATGTAAGCTTGTGGAGAAACCCTTTTTGAACAAATAATTATTTAGAAGATATTCAGATTCCTTACCCCTCAGTTTGATTAAATTATGGTAGTAATAAAACATTCTAAAGATCTGAGCACCATGAGAATTAAAGAGTTGCAAAGTAGTCTAGTGGCACAAGAGTTGCGTCTGACTGAGAGAACTTCTGAAAGGGAAGTAGAGCAGCAGGCTGTGAAAACAGTTTCTGGTAAGAAGCATCATAAACATTCTTGGTCAAAAGCCAGGAGAAGATCTGATGATGTTCAGAAGTTAGAAACCTCAACTTCTGATAGGCAGAAGAATGCTCAGAAGGAAAAAGAGAGGTATGACAAGAAGAAGATCTAGTGCTACTGTTGTAAGAAGTTTGTCCATTTTGCTACTGATTGCTGGTAAAACAAGGAAAGGAAGTCAGAAGAAGCAAATATAGCCAGAAGTTCTAATGATGAATCTGTACTACTGATAGCTTCTGAATCTGATGATACGGATTTGACTAACTGGTGGTATATGGACACTGACTGCTCAAATCATCTTACTAGAGGACGAAGATCAGATGTGTTGATGATAAATACCTCAACGCTAAAGTTTTGGGAAATGTCAAAGTCGTTCAGAACAACGGAAAAACAACATTGATTCAGGAAGTGTGGTATGTACCTGGCATGAAAAACAATCTTATGAGTGTGGGGTAACTAATTGAGAAAGGTTTTGCAGTTACCATAAAGAAAAAACTTTTGAAGCTGTATAATTGTAATCAAAAGCTGATTATGGAGTCAGAACAGGGAAGGAATAGAATATTCAAGGTGAATGTAAAAACTGCAGACTTTGAATGTCTTAGTGCAACAAGTGTTGTGAAGGAAAGTGAGTTATGGCACAGAAGATTTGGTCATCTGAATTTCAGTAGCTTAGGGCATCTGAATTCAAAGAAGCTGGTACAAGGAATTCCTACAATTAAGAAGCCCGAGAAGTCATGTAAAGTGTGCATGGAAGGAAAGAAACCAAGATTTCCTTTTGCGTCAGAAGTAGCTCCAAGAGCAAAGCATGCCTTGGGAGTAGCGCATTATGATGTGTGTGGTCCATTTCCAATAGCTTCGATTTGAGGGAATAAATACCTCGTGTCATTTGTTGATGAATTCACAAGAATTACATGGGTATCCCTTATAAAGTTCAAACACAAGGTGTTTGCTGAACTCAAGAAGTTCAGAATGAAGGCTAAGAATCAGAATGGTCAGACTCTGAAGATTCTCAGAACTGATGGTGGATGTGAGTATAACTCCACTGAGTTCAGAAAGTTATATGAGGAGAATGGAATTAAACATGAGCTTATTTCTCCTTATACTCCTCAACACAATGGTCTTGCTGAGAGAAGAAATTGTACTTTGCTTGATATGGTGAGAAGCATGTTGAAGGAGAAGAAGCTTCCTCATACCTTATAGGGAGAAGTTGTTACCACTGCAGCATATGTGATCAACAGATGTCCAACAAAGAAGCTGAAGGAAATAGTTCCTATTTAGAAGTGGACTGTAGACAAGCAAAATGTTAGCCATCTGAAGGTATTTGGTTCTGTATGCTACAAACATGTTCCAGAAGCCAGAAGACAGAAGCTAGATGATAGAAGCAAAGTAACGTTACTAGTGGGATACCATAGTACAGGTACGTACAAGCTCTATATCCAGAAATTAATAAAGTTGAATTTAGCAGAGACGTCGTTATAAAGGAATCAGAAACTTGGGATTGGATTAAGTCTCAATCGAACTCTGATGTGAGAACTTTTGAAGAAAGTTCAGAATTAGAAGTTTCTGAAGATGAGTCAGAAACTGGAGAAGATTCTGAAGTTAGAGTAGAATTTGATGGTGATTCTGACTTTGAAGGATACTCAGAAGCTGAAGATGATTCTACTCCAGATTCTGGTGGTGATTCAAATTTTGGTGATGATTGCGATTTTGGGAATATTCTAGACTTTGAAGGTGGTCAAGTTTCTGGAGGAGGTCAAACTTCTGAAGCAAGAGCTGCTGAAGATAGAACATCTAGAGTTCAAGCATCCGAAGGAGATTCTGAACGAGGTCAGAGGCCATAGAGAATCAGAAACATTCTGAGAAGATTTGTAGAGTTTAACATGCTACAAGACACTGAAGTAAATTCTGAAGGAGAAGTTATTCAGTGTGCTATGTTAGTAGACTCTGAACCCGTAAGCATGGAAGAGGCTCTTGATAAAAAATTTCGGTTGAAGGCCATGAAAGAAGAACTTGATGCCATAGAGAGGAGCAAGACTTGGAAGCTGATAGAACTTCCAAAGGACAAGAAAGCCATCAGTGTCAGATGGGTTTTCAAGAAGAATCTAAAGCCAGATGGATCAATTGGAAAACACACAGCGAGGTTAGTAGCAAGAGGATTTCTGCATAAATATGGGTTGGATTATTCTGAAGCGTTTGCACCTGTAGCGAGACATGAAACAATCAGACTGGTGATTGCAATAGCTGCTAATAGGAATTGGCCTCTGATGCATTTAAATGTGAAATCTGCATTTCTGAATGATCCATTACAAGAAGAGGTATGTGTCACAACCTCCTAGATTTGTTAAAAAGAATCAGAAAGGGATGGTGTATAGATTACATAAAACTTTGTATGAATTGAAGCAAGCGCCCAGAGCCTAGAATCTAAAGATTGATTCAGTTTTCAAGGAGCAGGGGTTTCAGAAATGTGAGATAGAGTATGGTGTTTATGTTCAGCATACTACTAAAGGTAATATGATTATGGTGTGTTTGTATGTTAATGACATACTACTGACAAGGAGTTCTAAATAAGAGATAGCTGAGTTCAAGAAGGTGCTGATGAATGAGTTTGAAATGACTGATCTCGGGAAAATGACATTTTCTAGGGGTGGAGTGTATATACTCTGAGAAGGGTATCATTTTGCTTCAGTTGATGTATGAACTTGAGCTTCTGAAGAGATTTAAGTTGCAGAACTATAAGTCTGCTATCACACCTACAGATACAAATCAGAAACTAGATTATGATTATGATGGTGAGGATGTGGATGCTACAACCTTTAAATAGTTGGTTAGTTCTGTGAGGTATCTGTGTAATACCATACCTGATATCTGCTATGCAGTTGGAATGATTAGTAGGTTCATAAGTAAATATAAGTGGTCCCATGACCAAGCTGCTGTCAGAATTTTGAGGTATATCAAGGGAACTCTGAAGTATGGAATGTTTTTCTCTTCTGGAAGAAAGATTGATTCAGAACTTCTAAGTCATTCAGATTCTAATTGGTGTGGAGACAAAGTTAATAGAAAAAGTTCTTCTGGGTACTTGTTTAAGTTTATGGGAGGTCTTATTTCTTGGTGTTCCAAGAAATAACCTGTTACTGCACTGTCAACTTGTGAAGCTGAATATATCGCAGGCATTGTGACTGCATGTCAACCTGTGTGGATTTTGAACTTACTGCAGGATCTGAAGATCAAAGTTAACAAGCCTCTGAAGTTGATGATTGATAACAAGTCTGTAATCAATCTTGCTAAAAACCTAGTGCTGCATGGGAGAAGCAAGCATATTGAGACTAAGTATCACTTTTTGAGAAATCAGGTTTAGAATGGAGTGCTAGAAGTTATACACTATAGCACCCAGAAGTAGTTGGCAGATGTTCTGACGAAGGCTATCAAGATCGATCAATTTCTTCGCTTAAGGGATGGAATTAGTGTTGTCAGTTTTGGGTAAATATAAATTAAGGGATGGTGTTAGAAATAATTTATATTTTACAAAACTTAGTGACTAAGCTTTGTTAGAGAGTAATTTAGTACTTTAGTATGTTGCCTATGTGGCCCTAGTTTTCTATGCATAAATAGACTAGTGGTAGATGTCATTTAATGTAATTCTTTCTTACAACTTTGTAGCTTTCATTTGTAGAATATAAATATATTCTCTCATTCTATTCATCTCTTTTAACCTTGTGCACCAACAATTATAACATCTCAATCATAGTCTGAAACTCAAAATGCATGTGCTACACAGAGTTAGATACAAACTCAAAGTGAAAAAGGAATACATGGTGAAAGTTCAATAAGATTATTGCAATCTAACATATGGGCGTCATAATTAAGCATATGGAGAGCACAAAATCATAAATATGAAACGTCAATAAGAACTCTGTAAAATGTGGCCCCAACAACTTAATGAAGTTTAACAACTTAAAAGATAACACCAACAAAAGAAATTGTTTAACAAATTCAAAAACAATCAAAAGTACCTCTCGATCAACCTGATAAAAAGACTTTGATATGTTGTAGTTAATTAGAATATTTTGTTTGTTTTCATGTTTAAGACAAAGTTCTTTTTGGAAGAAATTAATTTTGAATTACATATTTTGCAGCTTTGAATGTTATGTATGATGGTTACATCTATTTTAGACATTGCATTTGGGTTACATCCATTTTGCTATATATACTTTAGAGGTATCCATCTAATCCCCTTGTTAACATCTTCATTTTTACTTTTAATCTTACTTATAACATATGTTATTTGCTATCTAGAGTTGTTTTATGTTATGACATTTATTGTGGTTCCCAACTCTGTTCTATGACGATAATTCTTCTCTTTAGCGTTATCGTCCATTTTTTCCTTGTTATCCTTTTGCATTTTCATTTTTGGACCATTTATTAACGTTTGCATGTCAATTTTTTTTGTCATTTTCACTTCAAGGGAACATTTGAATCTTGTTATGCCCTTCATTTTTTGTTGGATTGTTGCAATTAATTTTGATACTCTAAGTGTTTACAATTCTCTAGGTTTAAATCCCATTTATTTTACAAATGTTTGTAACCTGACTCTTACCTTTGTACTTATTTGTGATTTCGTATTGATTTCTTTTCTCTTTGATTTTGTATGAAGTGTTGTTTTTATCACTATCAGCTTTCTGTTTTTTCTTCACACGAGTCTGAGGATAATCATTATCCAGATAAGTTTTGTTGATCCTTTGTTGATCTTTTCCTTTATCGTTGTTTTGAGTCATTAACTCCCTTTGCTGATGCTTGTTAGTCTCCTTGTAGTTAACAATTTTTATTCTTCTTTTTGTCGTACTTATAACTATTATTGTTTGCTCCCTTATTTTGTTTCAAATACCATATTTGTCATGCTTACTATCTCAGTTCTATCATGGTAAATCTCCTATTTCACTTTATCAATAGTTTTATCCTTTGTATCCTTATGCATGTTCATCTTCTAACCCTCCATTAACTGTTGCATCTCGACTTTTACTCATATCGTCTTTGAAATATCGTGTGAAACTCATTCTTCTCTTTATTGTATGTAGGGTTGTTATTCATATTATTGATCTTCCCTTTATTGGTGAGCTTTTTGGAGTTGATCTCGATGCTTGAATGGTTCACATATCTCAGGTTTTAATATCAAGTTATGTTACAAAAGTTTGTTTTCTGTCTCTTTCCTTTTTTCCCTATTTTTTATTTCATCATGCTTTCTTTGTTGTTTATTATTGTGTTGATTTTATCTATTTTAGCTAACACCTTTTTCTTCGCATATATTTAAGGATCTTCCTTCTTCAGATAAGTTTTGTTGTTCCCTTGTTGACATTTTCCTTTATCGTTGTTATATGAATTTTGTCTTTCCTCTGCTTTGCTGATTATTATTCTCTTTGTTCTTTGCAAACACCCTTTTGTCTTGATTATTCTCTCGATTTACTTCCTGAGTATTTGTTTCCATACTGGAATGAAACTCATGATAGATTTAGTTAGCTTTATTGATGACCTCTATAATGTTGCAGTGAGAATCGAAAACCATATCTATTAAGTTAACTAGGCTTCACAAATCATAAGATATCACCACCGGTCTTTAATTTATCCAAGGAAAGGGGAAAGTAAAGAATAATCCATAAATATGCAATGCAAAGACAAATCAATAAAGAGATCTAAGGTTCAAGGGTTGGTTATACTAAGGAAAGATATTAGCATCCTAAGTATCTATAGTATCCTATAGGAACCTCTTGTTGTATTTGTGTTAAGTTAAAAATTGTTATCTACTTGGGATTTATTGGTGAGATGAATAGAAAAGTGTTTTTTTATTGTTTTTGTGTTTGGTAAGACACAAAGTTTTGTGCCTACGTACCAATGAAGGATCAAAACCTCGTAGTTCAGGGTAGAAATTGAAAAGGGTTTGTTATGGTGGATTTTAATGAAGAAGAGGCAAGTTGTCATCTTATGGAGAATACTCAACTTAACCAACACAAACACGTGGAAGTAGGATCTTTGCGTCACAATGAGAAAAGGGCTCTGAATTGGATATATAATCAACAAGTATGTCACATACCTCTCTCAAGTGGAAAAGAATCAACATCTTTCTCAACTATGTAATGGGGTAGGAGAATTATATCTAAACTAATGATGACTAATGTCTAGACTATTTGAAAGGGTTTTAAATTGAAGAGCCAATGTGACAAAAGGTTTGAATAAGATTTGTGTCTTTTAATCTTGTGAAAATATTTGAATATGCTTAAGATGTCTTAAAGCATTTATTGAAAGAAAAAAAAAGAGTTTAAAAAGTCAATGATCTAATGTCAAGGTTTCTATTGAAAGAAATTAAGTTTGAGGAGAGAGGAACCTACTTGAGTTATATAAATTTGAAACAACCTAAGGGAAACTTCCTAAAGGTTAAACATGCTAAGGATAACAAATCATGCAAAAGATGTATAAGATAAATATGCATATGCATATGCATATGATAAGAAGTCAACAAGAAGTTCATTCCCTTGGATTAGGAAACACTAGAACAAGTTGAATATGTACATACAAACACATATGATATTCAACATGCTACAAAAAATCAATATGATCTTTAAACATATGGATAAACAAGGAGGTACCTTAAAGCCTACGACACGGTTCAAGTATGACAAGATTAACATGAATCAACAAACACACACATGGTTTATAAGCAACGTATTTGATCAAGGCATGTTTGGATACAAGCTAACATTATGAACAACAAAAACATGGACACTTCAATCATTAAGACATATGCTTCAACAAGATGCTAACAATTCATGGGTAAAGACATGACCCAAACCAAGACAAAATCATCATGGGTAATTAAGTACAAACATGGTTCATATTATCAACACATCATTTTTATCACAACATGGTCATGAAAAACAATACTAACACATGAACAACGAACAAGATAATGGTTCATGATGGTCTTTAGGTCAAGAATACAATCAACCAAGTTCTAAACATTCAAACAAATTGAAACAAACATAAACATTATAATGACAAACATTTTCAAAAACATTCAAGATAAAATTAAAAAAAACAAAAGGATATGAGTGAATAAAGAACTTAATAAATAAAATAATATTTTAAGTTTTAAAATATGAGAAATGAATAAATTATATTTTGGATTTTTAAAGTTTAAATTAAAATGATAAAAGAATAATAAAAAAGGATAATTTAACATTTAAATTTTAATGTGAATAAAATAAAATAAGTGACATAAATAATATTAATTATTTTGATTTTTGGTTATTAAAATAAAGTGGAAAATGAAATTGAAATAAAGAAAATAATTAAAAAGAAGGGAAGGTAGGCCAGGTTCGAACCCACACCTAGGGTTTACTTCACAAAACCTGCCAGCCACTGGGTCATGCCATATGGCCTTGTCATAATATGTGCCCTAATAAAAAATATATTATGTAAATATTTAAAAATAAAACACGCGCACAATCCTAATCATCTTCAACCTTGAGACGCTAAAATTCAAAAATATGATTCCATGATTCACGAATCAAATATAGCAAGTAGATACACTATCTCACTTAAAATTTTACAAGGAATCCAAATATGCATTCATATTTCATTTATTTAGCCTATAACTCAAGAACTTCAGACATTACCAAAAGAACTCTAATTTTTCTTATAAAAATTAAATTCCAAATATGTAAAATCAATCAACAATAGCTTAGGGTTTTTGGTCCTTACATTATGACAACCAGAATGGTAACTCAAATGAGTGCAAATGGTGTTTGTATCATGAAGTTTGGAAAGTCAAAAAGCTTACCTATTGGAGAATGTTCAATGCACCTTTAAAGCTGCTTCAGGTGAAAGATGATGATGTCTTTAGCTTCAATGAACTCCCAGAAAGATGTTAGGATGCTCCACTTGCCTTGGAATACTCTCAATTCTTCTGCCCAAACCAACTTGCAATGTAAGAAATATGAGAAATGATTTTTATGTTGAAGGTGTTATATGTTAGGTTTAATGATTTGGATAGGTTCTATGATACATTTCAAAAGTGTTTGATGTGTTTGAATGAAATGGAAATGCAAGAACATAGAGATTCAAAGCTTTGGTCTCTTGTTTAACAATGATGGCCTATGAAGGTTGAATTCTGGTTTGGGATGGAATGAAGGGTTATGGTGAGTTTCATCAAGTCATATGAGGCCTTTGTGATGTGTTTGAGTGAAAAGAGTGAGGGTTTAGTGACTGTAATGGATTTTGGCAGATTTGGTTTTGTGACAAAATGAAGAACACTTAAGGAGTTTCGAATGTTCTTACTTTGATATGCTGAGGTTTTGGATGCTCTTGGTGTGTGTTTTTGCATCTGATATGATGCTCCTTTTATAGTAAAATGGTTAAGAGGATCAAGGGATGATAACATTGTTTGGTGGATCTTGATCAAAAGCCATAAAGTTGGACAATCAAGTACAAAAGTGCTTTTTGCTTTCTAGCTCCTAAGTTGACATTGCTTCACAAGTTGTACAAATTATTTCTGGTGCAAATCAAGCTTCCTTAATTTGAAGAAAGTGGTTTATGATCAAAAGTCACTTTTCATGTCATGTCCAAAATGGTTCAAGTTGGCATGTTAGACCAAACTTTTCCATAGTGAAAGAAAATCAAGTAAGGCGGATTCTGGTACCAATGTTGAGATTTCATGGAGAGGAAAAAGTCCCTAGTTGATCACATTCTGAAAAGGAGCTTGCAAAGTGTCCAAAACATCATCCAAATCATTCCCAACAAACTGGTTAGGACTTAAGCAGATTATGGTCCTTTTAGAACTAGATTGATCATGAAGAAATTTCAACTTTGGTCAATCATAACTTTCAATTGGTAAGGGATTTTTGATCCATTCTTCCACCAAAATGAAGCATGAAATATGGTCTTTAATTGTATCTATCAAACATCAAAAGAGGTGGCTTGAATTATTCACATGAAATCCTCAAAGTCATGTGCTTGACCGTGCTGAAAACATAGAAAAATTTCTAAGTCTTTTGGATTTTCAAACAACTTGAAACTCCAAATTTGAACATCAATAACTTCCAATCTAAGAAGGCTTTTGGCTTGAAATTTTCACCACTTTGTAGTATCAAAACCATATTTCAAAGTAGTTTTAAAGTGTTTCCATTGGATGCTTGAGGAAGAAATTACACTCTTGAAAAGTAGGCCATTTGACCATGAGAATTTGTACTTAGAGAAATTTCCAAAACCCTAATTTCTTCCATTCTTGATCTTTGAATGATTTCTTTGATTTAACTTGATCAAACTTAATCATCCTTCATATTTCCATGATTATTTACTTGTGGAGTCCATGTTTGACCAAAATCTTAAAAGTCAAACTTTGACTTTGATCAACAGTTGACTTTTCTCAATTGAACCGGAAGTCTTTAATCATCAATGAATCAATCTTCTTAAATTGATCCAAACATATGAATGGACTAAGATGATTTACTTGATGCCTTTGACCCATGTCTTGAAGTGTGAGATCATGCCTTGCTCAAAAAGTCAACTCAGGGTTGATTTTGGTAAAAACCCTAATTTGGTGTATCATATGACTTGGAGCTTGTTTAACTTGAGTTTATGAAACTTTGTACTTGATTATTGATGAAAGGAGACCATTGATTATTTTGAGATGAGTTGGGACCTTGGGATGTTGAGGACCTGTTAGCTCCCAAATTCGACTCCTGGTTTTAATTAAAGAAATAATAAAGAGAATTACGTGAAGTGATGATAGTGTTTCGACAGGGTTATACTTGTTTGCTTTGGTCGAAACAACCCTTTGTGTGAAGAGGAAATTCTGAATAAGACGTGAAGAAAAAATATTTTAAAGATGGTTGGACAGAGATGACATTTCGACGCGTGATTTGAATTCAAATAAAGGAGGGAACTTTTGTTCTTATCCAGATTTGTGAAGAAGGACGCGTGGAGTTTTTCTAAGGAAAGAAGACATGTCGAGTGTCACTTGTCATTTGTTTGTAGTATAACCGTTAGGGTCGATTATTTTTTATCATTATAAATAGAAGGTTTTAGTATTAGGATCAGGGGTGTTCCAAATTTTGTACAAAGTTTTTGAAATTACCCAAAGTATCCCTGTGTAGAGAAAAAGAGTATGTCGAAGAAAATGTACGATTGATTACACCATATTTTTATATTTTAATACAAACTTCTTTTTTTTGCCACAAAGTCTATCTCTTTATTATTCAAGTTATTTAATTGTCTTTGATCAAGTTTCTGCACTTTACTTCTTCTAAATTTCGAAGTTTTTAGTTATTAGATCATGGATAATATTAAAATCTTCATTATTTCCCAAACTTTAAATTAAGAATGGCTAGAACATGTCTTAGGATTTGTATGGTCAACCCTGTACGTAACCCAATTCTTTTTCAACTGGAAAGACCAGCGGTAGTTTACTATTTTTCCCAGTAAACAAATTGACACACTTGGTGGGACAGTGCTAGTAGTGTTCTTGTCGCAATTTTGTTTGTTATCGTTTCTCTTTGAAAATTTTGTTGCATGTTATTGAGAAGTGGCAAAGTAACCACCAGTAACGAGGATAGACCAAGGAGAAGGTATACTAAAAAAATGGTGAATTCCAATCAGCCAAATGTTTCAATTCCTTAAAGTTCATCGAGTAATAATCGAGAACAGCCCCAAGTGTCTTCGATTGGGGAGGCAATAGTCCCAGTGACTGTATCAGAACCAATGCCATTTATGGCAAGTTCGATACCCACGCAATAGATTACCCATTGTAAATTATATTTGGCCAATGGGCCTTCTAGTAACTCTTCCACCAGTGGGGATTTCTTTGAATAGGCCTTTCATACCCCCAAGTTTCTCTATACCTTTTTGGAAATTGAGATCACCCATATGGAACGATAACATCCATGATGGAGAATTTGTATAACATCGCCTTAACATTCTCAGAACCTGTAGTGAATGTTACTTCGTCATTACAAGGGTCGGACTCTGGGATAAACATGGGTCGAAATAGCCAACCTGTAGGAATGAGTTATTCCATCCAAATGCCAAACTTGACCAATAACTCAGCAGCAGTCATTAGGCAATAAGTGGATGAGAGTAACCACGAAATGGTCTAAATTTCGGCCCAAACAATGTGAACGATTTTTAATATCCTAATACAAAGCACCACTCAATCCAAACAACAAGTAACGGTGTAGATGACACGCCTTGCAAAAAAATTTGGAGTACCACATCCTCCTCGACATCCACAAAGAGAATACATATTGGCAAATCAGGGAGTAGCCCTTGAAGAGAATCTCACTATTAATCAGGTTCAACAAAACCAAGAAGATTCACCCCATGTAAATCTAGCTGATGCAAGAGTGGCAATCGAATAACCTAGAGTCAAAATTCCTAGAGCCCAACCTCAAATTCCCATCGAGGAGAGACCTAGGGTAGTAATGGTGAGTAGGGAACAAAATGCTGATAATGTTGTACAACATATTCGATGTGATTAGAGCTGGCAATGAACCGAACCAACTCGAAAATAGTTCAGAATTCGATTCGACAATTAAATTGTTGAACTAGGTTCATGAACCAAATGAATTGAGTATGAGCAAAAAATTAAGTTCGTTAACTAAATGAGCTGAACTTGAACTATACACAATTCGACTCGTTAGGTTCATGAGTCAACTCGATTACATATGAGAAGAATTATATTGTCTTTAAGATTAAGTTTAAATATTTACTCCAAATCTTAGACAAATTTAATCTTCAATTTAGTAGTTTTTGAATTAAACTCTCAAATGTATCTCTTGAAAGTTGTGTAGGTTTTGAATTAGTAGATTTTGAAGATAAAGTTAAATTTCAATATGATAACTTTTATTTTATTTTAATATTTTATTTTTAAAAAAATTATTTATTTAAAATGTCAAATATACTAAATATATATATATATATATATATATATATATATATATATATATATATATATATATATATATATATATATATATATATATATATATATATATATATATATATATATATATATATATATATATATATATATATATATATATATATATATATATATATATATATATATATATATATATATATATATATATATATATATATATATATATATATATATATATAAAATAGTTTTTAAGTCCATGAATCACGTGAGCTGAACCTAATGAGATGAACCTAACGAGTTGAACCGAACTGTTCGTGAACTTATAACGAGTCGAGTTTGAACTTAAAAAAATGTTCGTGTCGAACTCGAACTCGAACAATTCTTAACGAGTCGAGCCGAGCTGAGGTGAGTTCGACTCGACTCATTTCCATCCCTAGACGTGATGATATGGCCGCAGATGACAATCTATTAACCATGGTCGAAAGACTAATGGCGTGAAACAGAGTAAATTTTGGTCTTTAGAGACCAAACTATACTTCGTCACTATCAAAATATATTTTACAATCAGACTTTCCATCTAGATGGAAAGTCCCTAAGTTCACTAAGCTTTTGGGGGATACCATTGAATCTACTGTAGAACATGTGGCTAGGTATTTGATAGAGGCTGGAGAGATTTCAAATAATGAAAATCTTAGGATAAAATATTTTCCAAGTTCTCTCACCAAAAATGCTTTTACATGGTTCACAATCTTGCCACCAAATTCGATCCATAATTGGAATTAGTTAGAAAGGTTGTTCCATGAACAGTTTTATATGGGACAAACCAAGATTAGTTTAAAGAAATTGGCCTGTATCAAACAAAAGTTCACTGAGCCAATAGATGATTATTTTTAACAGATTTCGTTTACTTAAGGCCAAGTGTTTTACACAAGTGCGAGAGCACGAACTGGTCGAAATGGCCGCTGGAGGTCTAGATTATTCTATTAAGAAGAAACTAGATACCCAGTACCTAAGAGATATGGCCCAATTGGCTGACAAGGTTCGATAATTAGAACGTTTGAAAGACGAAAAGGCTAGGGCAAATAAAAACAAGAGGGTAGCCCATGTCGAATTTAATGAAGATGATGGGAGCCAGTATTATTAGCCTTCAAACTTCGACGAAAGTGAGATCGATCTCAATGAATTAAAGTAGGGCCCCCTTATTCATGTAAGGTCTTAGCTCCTTCAAACGGCAAGAATCCGCTCAAACCTGATAAAAATGATAGGTTCCTTAAGAGAACTTACACCTTCGACGTCACCAAATGTGACGAAATTTTTTACTTATTAGTTAAGGATGGTCGAATGATAGTGTCATACCTATTTTAGAGCAAAGAAAGAAAATAGGGTTTTGTAAGAATCATAGTTTTTTGGGTCATAAAACTTCTCAATGTTTTCTTTTCAGGGATCTTGTTCAAAATGCCATCAAGGACGGGAGATTGAGGTTCGGTGAGAAAGAAAAGGCTCAGATGAAAATCGACGCTGACCCTTTACAGATATATGAAAGCCCATTTCAATGCGCCTGCTGTTATCAATATGATCAAGGTCACCGATGATTTCGCTTATAATGTTAACATGGTCGAAGTCACTGGTGACTTCATAAATGATATTGTCATGATTAAGATCACTGAGGATCTTAACGAGGAAATTATGAGAAATTGTCTATGTGGGGTTACTGATGGCCTCACCAAAGGAGCCAACGAAGTTATTAATAACTAAACTGCTGATGGTTTCAACTCAAATAAAATCATTGAGGATTCCAATTTGGTAATAGTGACTAAAGAGACCGCTGCCGGTTTCATACGGATGGACAAGGCTGCTGATGGCCTTACAATGGAATTTTAAAATCTAGAAATTGCTAAGGATTTTGTGATGGACATTAACATGGTCGAAGATTCACAAAAAAACTTCGTTGGACACTGAAGAGGAGCGTCGTCAGGAGGAATATAACAAGTTAGCCTTCTCAAAGGAAGAAGAGGCCTGACCAGTTTTTTGAACAAATGTCAGAAGAAAAATTCACAGGTCATGCTCTGTCGTAGGTGTAGTGCTGTGTTCGGAAAAAAAAAGTGGCCCAAAAAACATTGAGGGAGTTCGATTGGCAAAGGCCAGAAGGAACTGGAAGGATGCTGGTAGCCACCAAGCTTTTGATAAGAGAGGGACATACAGGGGGCAGGATCAAGAGAAGCAGAGGTTCCCATGTACCAAGCCCATCACTTTCAAGCCAACTGCAGAGGCTTCTAGAGGAAAATGGGCGAAGTCAGTTAAAAACAGAGAGCAAGACCAACGAAAATGGTAGAATTTCGAGTTTGATAGGGGTTCATCAATGGGGTACCGTATGAAGTTCCAAGCTTCCAAGAAATCAGCCTATATCTCTGAAAACTACAAAGGTAAAAATCCAATGATCTGGTCTCAATGGAGAAGAGAATAAAGAAGAACAAAGGCAGAGAGAGGCTAGGGAAAATTAGCAAATTGAGTCAAGTGTTGCACCCCAAAATTTGCCCTCAAGTTTTCTAACTTTGACTGGTTTTTGCTTCGCATTTCATCTAGGTCATTCATTTATCGCATACTGTCCAGGTTATCAATCGGAATGGATTTATCGGAATTACAGCAGCTTTGTTCGCATTTTTAGACAGTTTAAACCAATTCAAATGAGAAGTTCCATATCGAAATCGAGCGAAGTTGCTCTCTTCCTGGTGATTCACTTCGTGCTGATAATTCTGGTTGCATTCTGGTGTTCGTCCGTTTTGTCCGTTTTTACTTTGTGGCTTTTTGTGATTTATCTCTTTTCATTTGTTAATTAATATTTTCTTAGGTTTCTATTTAATTATAATTTTTAGTTTTGCTAGAATTTTAGATAGATTTTGTTAGCATATGAGTTCTTTTTTAGAATTGAGTAGATTTTAGAAATAGTTTGTTTTCTAGAAATAGTTTTAGATTTTTTTTAAATAGAATTAATAGAAAATAGTTGTTTTAATAGAAATAGATTTTTAATTGTTTAGAATATTAGAATTTAGTTTTTTATTATATTTTAGAAAATAGAATTGGTTTTTAGAAATAGAACTTTAATTGATTTTTTTAGAAATAGTTTAAAATAGAGTTTTATTTTAAAATTAGGTTTTAATCTAGGATTAAATAGAGTTTTAGAATTTTAATTAGATTAGCTTAGAAATTAGAATCTAGATTTTAGAGTTAGAATATTATTAATATTTAGATTAATTGGTATTTAGATTAGTTATTAGTTAATTAGGAATTTGGTTTTTGTCATTAATCATTTCATTATCATTTTAATTCAGTAATTATTTAAGTTTAGCATTTGTTTAATCATCATTAATTAAACCAAATTATCAAATTCAGAAAACATAACACGGCCAGGTTTGTGCCACGTGCCGGATTCCTGCATATATAAGTCATTGTTGATCATCTTACACAACTGAGAAACCCTAGCAGCCCATCTCCTACTATTCATCATCATCATCATTTTCACTCAACCAGAAACCCTTTCGCCGCCGTTCTACTTCATCTTCTCCCCAGAACCGAATCATTCCTTCTCCCTCACCCTCACGCATCTTCCATTACACTATCCTTTTAAACCCTTACCGAAACCCCTTTGCCGGACCTCCAAACTTCCAAAACTCAACTTCATCTTCTCACCGGAGGATCCCATTCGAACCACACCAAACTTCCGACACAACCATTTTCGTCTTCAACCCACGATTCTCATATCCATACCCCCCTCCCCTCTGATCATGTACCCCCCTTTTTCTTCTTTTAAAGAGAATATGTAATATATTAGTTTTTAATATGATTTTTAGATTTTCATATACTTTTTGGCTTTTAAGATCTATTAATATAATTTTATTTCTAGTTTTTCTCAATATTCATTTTTCTAAGTTTTATTTCTTTTAGAATTAACATATTTTCTTAGAGATTGGATTTTGGTTTCTTTTTATTTTTTTGAGGATTTATTTTCATAATTTTTTGTTTGGGTCGATGAAGAGACCTCTATGTTTTTCTGTCAAATTATTAATGAAAAACAATAGATCCGAGACCGACTTTCTTTCTCCTTTCTATTTTCGACCGTTTATCCATCTTTGGTTATTTTCACTGCTTTTTGGTCGATGACGAGACTTCCGTAAATCGTTACCAGTCAAATAATTGATGAATAATGTTGGATCCGAGACTACCTTCTTTCTCTCCTCATTTCTTCTTCTTTTAGATTTTATTTTGACTTTCCTTGATCGATGAAGTCTTGTATCCGTAAGCGTCAGATTATCGAAGTCGATAACCTTCCCGATTTCAAATCTATGGAAAATGACTATTTGGGTCATTTTCTCTACTTTGGAATCGTGATATGCTACCTTCGGTTAATCGACATAATGTTTGCGATTAAGACGAGATCCCACTGTTTTTTTAGTCTGTGCGACACGATTCAATTGCAGAATGATCCTCAATACCATTTCTTTATCTTGTCCATAGCACGGATATCAATTACGCGACCTCCTATAGCTTGACTTACCTCATAAGTCAAGCTACGACGGTTTAGCGTCACATGTGTCCTGATTCGATTCATTAACACCTTTCAGACCATTAATTTCAAAACCATAACCGCGATGAGTGTTGTGAGTTCCAAGCGTTAGATACATAGGAAATTATAAGTGGGGTGCCTCTCCTCACATTGTCTAGAGTGTTTAGCATATGCCCTTTGGGAGATATGCGACGCACTCGCTCCTATGTCTTAGGACATAGCGTAGTGCACATCCCAAACCGATCTGATTCCCTTCTGTTTAGGCATTTCAGGCATAGGACCCCTTTTCTCTCGCATCCGTGCGATCGAGACCTCTTTTTTTCTCGCACCCGTGCGATCGAGACTCTTTTCCGTAGTTATCCAAACTACGGCTGCTCTGATTCTTCATTCCCTAATGAAGATACGTAGGCACGAGAATCCCTATCCTTGACGAGCACACTAACGACTAACTTCCCCTTCTCTTTCCCCCTGTGCAATCGAGACCAAACTGTTATCTAGAACCCTTTTCTCTCGCACCCGTGCGATCGAGATCTTTTCCCATAGTTTCCCGAACTATGTTTGCGCTGATTTCTCATACCAGATGAGGATACGTAGGCACAAGACGGTGATGTCTTGGCGAGCACCCTCTCCCGTAGTTTTTCGAACTACATTGACTCTGACTTTCCCATTGCACAAGGGAATACGTAGGCATAGGGCGGTGATATCCTATCGAGTCTGTTATTTCCGTTCACCAAGTTAGTAGCCTTTAGATAGTTTTCACCCATAGATTTAGACAACAAGCGTGGATCCCGTTGGGTACAACATACGTGAGGGGTGCTCATACCTTCTTCTTGCGTAACCGACTCCCGAACCCAAGATTTGGTTGTGATGACCTTGTCGTTTCCCTTTTCGTCAGGTTTTCTGCGATCGTTTCCTTTCCCTATCTTTGGGATAAATAACGAACGCTGGAGACTCTATTGTCAGTCAGTCGATTTCCCTTTTTCGCAGTGATGCAACAGCTGGCGACTCTGCTAGGGACATTTTTATCCCCTATGCGATTCAATCCTAGCGCTTGTGTGTTTTTTTATGGGTGTGTATATGTGTTGCATTTGTATAGTTTTTTACATTCGCATTTTACTTTCCGCACTTTACTATCATGTTATTGATGTGCTGTTAGGTGGGATTATTCCATTAAGAGATAAGCCCAATACCCAGGCTTGAGTACATACCTACCATTAGTGTGGAAAGTAGTGAGGACCTGCACATTTGGCGCGCACAAGTCCTCATGAAATTCGTGTTCAGACGAGGTTTTCTTTAAAGACATCATACCCTGTGCATTGGTCAGGAGAGGATGTTGGATCTGGAAACTGTCGAATCTGGAGACCGATCATTTAGGAGTCAGCTAAGTGAGGCCGCTTTGTTTGACCATGATGCCAAACCAGAAATGGTGAACATATCATCATTTCTCGAAAGTCTGTGACGTTGACGACCATATAGGATGCCGAACCTTATCAGATATTAGGTCCATACCTGTGAGTGGGAGGATTATGCAGGAAACTTTGTCCTCCAACCAACCCGGTATTCTGGTTTTCCCTTCAGAGCGGACTTATGAACTTCTTCAGTCAGCAGCGCAGTAGTTATTCAGAGCTTTATGGAGGCTTTGATCCTTTGGTTGTTGCCTTAGCATTTTGCATTGCATTGCATCAGCATCTCATTTTTGCATATCCATCCTCGGCCGAAATAAAGAGCTTACCCGTCTTTTTTCCAACTCGCAGTTGATTTCTCGACACTCGCATTGGACTTGAATTAGCTTTTGGGAGGATCATGAACTCAGGAGAGCAGAATTTGGTTGTTACAAGGGCAGAGTTTGAGTTGATGAAGAATCAGTTGGATCAGCTCATGGAAGCCATGACATCTATGACTAGGGGAGAGGCCAATATTCAGAGGACTCCAGTGAACAATGTTGCTCAAGCTCAGCCTGTGTCGATTCCTATTGAAGATCAAGTTATACAAGAGCATACCATTGTCCGAGATAGGAATTCATCTTCTCTTAATGACTCGGATTATCAGAATTTCACTTTCTCTGTGCCAGATTCTCAAAGGGCTATTCCGAATATTAATCCTAAGAAATCGCAGACTGTTGAGTGTATGAGAAGATGTCATCTGTTGGAGGAAAAGCTTGACGCCTTAAGGGATCAGGATACTCTTAATCTGAATGCTTTGAGCATGTGTTTGGTGCCAGGTCTTGTGATGCCTCCGAAGTTTAAGATGCCAAATTTTGAGAAGTACAAAGGGGATAGTTATCCGAAGCAGCATTTGGTGATGTTTTGCAGAAGAATGACCTCATATGTCCATAATGACAAACTTATGATTCACTATTTCTAGGATAATCTGAGTGGGGCATTGTTGGGTTGGTACATGCAGTTGGAGAGTGGTTGCATCCGATCATGGTCAGATTTAGCCAACGCCTTTGTGAAGTAGTACGACTACAATCTCGACATGAATCCCAACCGCATGCAATTGTAAGACCTATCTCAAGCGGACGATGAATCATTCAGAGGATATGTGCAGAGATGGAAAGATTTAGCTGCTCGCGTTCAACCACCACTTCTGGACAGAGAATTGGTTGGCATGTTCATGGATACTTTGCAAGGCCATTACTTTAATAAGATGGTTGGTAATGGGGCATCAAACCTTTCTGACTTGATGATAATGGGGGAACGTATCGAGAGCGGAATCAAGAGTGGAAAGATTCGAGAGGCCTCAGATATCTCACTTTATGAAAGTGAATCAGTTGTCAGTTCTCAAGAAGAATGGGAGAAAGAAAGTGACGTCATCCCGGAATCTCCAATACCTCAGATTCAGTTTTCAGACATTTTGAGTGTTTAGAGTTAGCAATCTGTTGGGTCTGTGTATCAGATATTTGTTCCTCTCCAGAGTCAGCAGTCATATCGTCATCAGCCGTGTCAGCACACTCGACAAAGACCAAGGAAGTCAAAGAAGCATTTCACTTAGTTGCCAATGTCGTACAGTCAGATGTTGCTAGATTTGATTAAAGGTGGATTGATAGTGCCGAAGAAGATTAATCCAGAGATTCCTCTGTATCCGCCAGGTTTTGATGTCAACGCCCGATGTGAGTACCATGCTGGGGCACAGGGGCATTCAACCGAAGACTATAAGGTGCTCAAAAGCAAGATTCAGACTCTGCTTGACTCTAATATGTTCTCAGTTACACCTCAAGGTATTCAGATCAACACCATCCTTCATCTAGTCACGTGGGTTCAGCAGTTCATGTTATGGAGGAGTTCACCGAGAGCAGATGTTCAGAAGAGTATCAGGCTGACTTCGATGAGCAATTCTGAAGATGGCTAGCTCAGTAGCAAATCAAGATCAGAAATCCCAGTTCCCCAAAGCTGGCAATCTTTTTATCATGTCATTTCTTTGCATTTGTAGTTTCTTTTCTGTTTAAGTGCGAATTTTATTTGTGAAACTTATCTATTTTCGATTGATAATGATAATGAAATGAATATGCATATTTTGATTAAATCCATTCGTATTCACTCAATGCTTTTATTGATGTCAAACGCTTGTTTAAGCGAAATCCGAGGGAGGATGACGAAATTGAAAGACACAAACTTCTGATTGTATGCTTTTGAATAAAACCTCTGCTGATGATGTACATGCATTGTTTCAAATTCCTAAACACCGGAGATATAAGGATGATAATACCTTGTCAACCCCTTTGAGACTAGTAATAGGAGTTTCTTTCTGAAAATTAAAAACCCTCAATCTTAACCTAGGGCAGGGTAGGTGTCAGTTAATTTGACCGAGCATCCGAATTGCAAAAGGAGTGTTTCCGTTCGAGGATCAATCACACCTGTAGAGGTCATACCTAAAAAACTACAGTGGTTATACCTCGCCAGCCAAGGAGTGAGACAGTCACAATCCTTTCAAACAAGTCAGACAAGCCAGTGTCATACGACGTTCCAAAAGAAAAAGAAGAGAACAGAAAAAGAAAAAATAAGAAGCCCGCTAAGTTGATAACTTGAAAACAAGTGGCTTAGGCAAAAATTAGGGCATCCCGCTAGACTTCGAAATCAAAAGATATACTCAGAAGAGTTAGTCCAGGCAAAAATAGGGAAATAAAAATGATGAAAAACAAGTCGTGTGACTCCGGACACCAAAGACGAAAATTGAGTGACTGTCACTCCGAAAACTTGTAATTTCCTTAACCATCGCTTTTGTTATTCAACCTTTGAGAGGTGAGCGCTTGTGTCGAATTAGCTCAATATAAGATTGAAGAACATCAAGGAGAACGGGCAGGTTAAAACAAACTTTGAGCCTGATATCCTTTCTTTCTATAACCGTGAACCTGGCCACGTTACAACCGTCAAAAGACCTAATTGAAGCAGGTTTGTTTCGAAATCATACTTCAGTAAAGATCATGTTAAAACTGACTCTTAAAAGGATTCTCTTACCCTGTGGGTATTGATGTTGACATTCTGATAAGTGACTCGTTCACTATATGTCACAAACTTTTTTTCCAGTGAACAGACTTGGATTTCAAAAATGTCATATGCATTGGATTAATATTATCATGTGCAAAATGATTTGTTTTACTTGCGAGTAAGCACTTGACATCAGGAGAGTTCCTACAGTGGAAAGTTTGATTGAGATAAGATGCAGAGCGCCTGAATACTCTGTTGAGCAGGGGCAATCCATATCAAATAATGATCATCACGGGAGGCAGCCACCCAAGATTCAGTTAATCTGGGGCAACCAGGTCGAGATTCATCAAATCTCTCGAAGATCAGTCAGTCAGAGGCACATCTTCACAAATCACCCAATCAGGGGCAAAGTCACTTCAAAGTTGGGGCAGGCCACCCCAAAAGCACAACTCCTTATCCAAATGCCATTATTCTGAAGCACCTCTCCGAGGTTCAGAATGCTGAGGCAGTTCATCTTGAACCATCAAGGTTCGAAGATTCCAGGTTCCCTTTCAAGGAAGATTTCTACAGAGATCCCACAGGCTGGGGCAAGATTGGAAGCAAAGGAATTTTTCCTCTCCATATTTTCAGAGCTACTCATAGTTATTCAAGCAAGTTCAGTCAACCTTCAAGTTCAAGACAAATATCGGGAAGTCATGTTAACCATCCCCTGACCCTTCAACCGTAAACCTTGTATCTAGACAAGCCATTTTCCAACCTTGTATCTAGACAAGCCGAGACATTTTCCAGCGTCAATCGTACTTAACCCCTAACAGAAACCTAAAGTCCAATTCCTATTGGAAAACACCAGAAAGTCCAATCCCTGTTGGCACCTCATTTCAAAATTCAATTCCCATTGGTACCCAAAAAAATCTCACTTTTGAAAAACCAATCACCGTCAAGTTTCACTTACCTTGCCCAACAAAAGTCCAATCATACTTGGCACATCCAGTTATCCCCAGCGGAGTTGGCTTCGTCTCTTTAGGATTTATTTTTCTGGAGTGGTTCTTTCACATCCTTCTTTCCCCGGCAGCCCGAGCCTGCATCTGCATTTTTGCATATAGTTATCATCTTTTCATTACATCCTCAAATGCTTAGCATTTCCATTTCGTATGGAGCATTATGCCATAAAAAAATTTCAAACATATGCATGTGAAGCATAAGCCAGTTTTTATTAGCCTTTCGTGGCAACCTGAATCACTCTTCAATCAAGATAGTAGCATATATCCAGCATCCTGGTTCAGTCAACTCATCTGCTTACTTTCTTCTGGGTTCAGATCATGCGTCGGTCATGCTTTGTCCATCAACCCTGTGATAATGACATCTCCAAGCAGATTTTCTTTCCGTCAATTCCTATTGACAATGTGTTTCTTCGAGCAGGTTTTCTTTCCATCAATTTTCTATTGACGATGTGCATCCCCAGCAGGTTTTCTTTCCGTCGATTCCTATTGACGAAGTGGTTCTGAAGTTCGTCGAGGTGTTCTTTGGATGTGTTTTCTTCCCGTCTACCATTAGACGATGTGATTCCGGATATGTTTTTCTTTCCGTCAATTCCTATTGGCGATGTGGCTTTGGGATTCACTATGGTGTTTCTCCGGATGTGGTATTTCTTCCCGTCTATCATTAGACGATGTGATTTCGGATACGGTGTTTCTTCTCGTCTACCATTAGACGATATGATTTTGGATATGGTTATCTTTCCGTCGATTCCTATTGACGAGATGTTCCTCCTGATACGGTGTTTCTTCCCGTCTACCATTAGACGATGTGAGTTTTGAACATGGTTTGCTTCCCGTCTACCATTAGACGATGTGATTTTGGATTTTGGTATGGTATTTCTTCCCGTCTATCATTAGACGATGTGAATTTTGGAGATGATGTTTTCTTCCCGTCAACCGTTAGACGATGTGATGTTGGCTATGAGTTCTCTTTTAGATTGTGAAATCAAATGTTTTTACCGACTTGGTGTCGAGCCGACTCCGTGTTGTTGCCTGCTTGTTTACCAGATGTTTTTACTAGTCGAGGCTGAGCCTGTTTTTATTTAACAAATGCCTGATTGTGAGATCAGATGTTCTTACCGACTTCGTGTTGAGCCGATTTAGCGTCATTTCTTGTTTTGTTTAACAGATGCCTACGTGTTAGCAGATGTTCTTACCGACTTAGTGTCGAGACGACTTAGCGTCGTTTCCTGTTTTGTTTAACAGATGCCTGCGTGTTAGCAGATGTTCTCCCGATTGCGTGTCGATGTTTTCTAATTGGTGGTGAGTTAACTCATCTTCCTACAACTTTCAGATACATTTCTCCAATGATTCTAATTCCACTTTAATGGACGTTCTACATTTTACCATCCCGAACAGACTTCAATTTTTCGAGTTCTTTTGTATTCAATCACCTTCTACCTTGAATATTTGAAAACAATTGTTTTTCATCCCTTCAGGTCCAAGCTGTTTGAATAGGGGAAGCTGTTGCACCCCAAAATTTTCCCTCGAGTTTTCTAACTTTGATTGATTTTTACTTCACATTTCATCTGCATTTCATCTAGGTCATTCATTTTTCGTATACTGTCCAGGTTATCAGCCGGAATGGATTTATCGGGAATACAGCCGCTTTGTTCGCATTTTTAGACTGTTTAAACCAATTCAAATGAGAAGTTTCATGTCAAAATCGAGCGAAGTTGCTCTCTTCCTGGTGATTCAGTTTGTGCTGATAATTCTGGTTGTGTTCCGGTGTTCGTCCGTTTTGTCCGTTTTTATTTCATTGTTTTTTGTGATTTATCTCTTTTCATATGTTAATTAATATTTACTTAGGTTTCTATTTAATTATAATTTTTATTTTTGCTAGAATTTTAGATAGACTTTGTTAGCATAGGAGTTCTTTTTTAGAATTGAGTAGATTTTAGAAATAGTTTGTTTTCTAGAAATAGTTTTAGATTTTTTTAAATAGAATTATTAGAAAATAGTTGTTTTAATAGAAATAGATTTTTAATTGTTTAGAATATTAGAATTTAGAAAATAGAATTGGTTTTTAGAAATAGAACTTTAATTGGTTTTTTTAGAAATAGTTTAAAATAGAGTTTTATTTTAAAATTAGGTTTTAATCTAGGATTAAATAGAGTATTAGAATTTAATTAGATTAGCTTAGAAATTAGATTTAGATTTTAGAGTTAGAATATTATTAATATTTAGATTAATTGGTATTTAGATTAGTTATTAGTTAATTAGGATTTTGGTTTTTGTCATTAATCATTTCATTATCATTTCAATTCAGCAATTATTTAAGTTCAGCATTTGTTTAATCATATTTAATTAAACCAAATTATCAAATTCAGAAAACATCACACAGCCAGGTTTGTGCCACGTGTCGGATTTCTGCATATAAAAGTTGAAAGTGAGAAAAACACTTAGAAGGGGGAGGGGGTTGAATAAGAGTTTTTAAGAAATAAGGCTATAAAAAGAACTCAATATTTTTATCCTGGTTCGTTGAACTCAACTACTCCAGTCCACCTTATCAAAGATGATTTGCCTTTCTCTGCAAGGACTTAATCCACTATTGATCAACTGATTACAATAGAAAGCACTAAGAACAACTGTCTTAGTCTTCTCAAGAACTATTGACCAACCCTTGGTCTTCTTAAGGAACTTCTTACAATTTAATGTAAACTAAGAAGTGTTTGAATGCTTCTAATAAGCTGTATCACAATTGTGATGTTTACACTTAAAGATTAAGTACAACAAAAACTATACAGTTTTATGAGAGATCAAATGATAAGGATCTTTGTAAGATTTTTCTCTTTGGTGAATCAAACGTGTATTTCTTTTTGAGTGAACAAACAATGAGCAAAATGGTGAGTAGTGAATTGGCAAGAAGAATAAGCAACCTCACAATGTTGTAGAAGTTCTCCTTTCATAGCTTTTCCAAATTACTTTGAGTGATGTGCAGCTGTATATAATATTTGATTATAAGACTTTTCATTATCCAAAAAGTATGGGCAGAGATATGCTTTCTGCAGAAAGGTATGGTTGTAGAAGCCTTGGGATTTGCACCACGTCACTTCTTTGGACAAATTAGTCGTTGGTTACTTTGGAAGTAGCACCACGTCTAATCAAGTTTACAGCTTCGTCAACAAGCTTCCTTCAGGATGAAGTCTTCATAATCTGCACTTCAGAACTTTGTAGTAAGCTTTAAGATGATCAGAGCTAAGATGATTGAGAAGTTCAGAGCCTTGATAGATGATCAGATCTTAATATATCAGAGTCTCAATCTTGATCAGAGTCTTCATCAGAGTATGCAGCAGTATGTGCTAAGAGCGTGAATATTAATGATGAGAGTCTGGTTATCAAAGCCTCTGAACTTGTAGTGAAAAGAACTTCAGAGTCTGATTAGATCAGAGCTTTTAACTTATATACACTTCTTTCATTAACGCTTCAGATCATTCTGTAGCTTCTGCTTCAGATCCTTCTGGCAGCGCTTTAGAATCTTCTGATAGTCTTGCATTTGATGCTTCAGATCTTTGCATAGTTTCTTTGTACCTATTTGCTTCTTTTTAAGAGTATTAAATTTTATACCTGAAACAATAATACTAGCACAAAATTTAGAGTGTATATTTGCTCATTACAAAATTCCATAAAAGTTATCATCAAAACATAGAGATATAAGAAACACCAATATGTGTTCTAACAATCTCTCCCTTTTTGATGATGACAAAACATAGGGAATTTTGTTCAATGAAAAGAAATAAAATAAATAACTCCCCCTGAGATTAAGAATCTCCCCCTGAAATGAGTACTTTAATAGAAGAGAACACTTCCCTTTTTGCTTGAGTATGTTTCAGAACCTGATAGGAATCCTTGATGAGAGAAAAAAAACTCAGCATCAGCTTGCTCTCCAGAATTTGTTTTCAGGGATCATAGAGTTTTCAAGGATCAGAGCCTGATTGGATAATTCTCAGGGTAACTTCAGATCATTTTGTTAGATGAGATAATGAGATCTGAAAGTCTTAAGATTCAATGTTAGATTAAACCAATGTCTGAATTTCATTTTTGGCATTTGCTTATGTTGAACTATCAAATTCTCTTTCTCTTTCTCCCCCTTTTTGTCATAATCAAAAAAAAATTAAAGACAGAAAAGATAACAGAAGAGAAAAAACGACATACGAATGAAAGACAAAATAGCCAGATTTAATCAGATCAGAAAATCACAAAGCATAAGAAGTTCGTAGAGCAGATGATAAAAACACGTGCAATCACTAGAATGCAAAGACAAGAACAAGAAAACTAGGGTTGCCGAGAAGCAATCAGTGTCAAAAGATCCGTAATCTTAGCAGTGGACTCTTCTTGCTTGGCCATCCAAGTCTTGATTTCTTCAGTAGTCTGTTCCTGTTTTATCATCCATGTTCTAATTTCCTTGACTTCTTGGACAACATCTGGAATCTCAGTCTTCATCTCAAATGCAGAAGGTTCAGAAGCAGATGCAGTTGCCATTGGATGATCAATCTCTATGTCAGATGCAGGAGTATCTTCTATCATTGCAGAATTTTCAGCAGGAGCATCTTCTAGAAGAAGCACTGGAGTTGTGATAATGTTCAACAGAGTTTTTCTGACCATTTCAGCAAACTTAGCCTTTGCATCATCAGCACAGAGTGTTCTGAGGTCAGATGCTGCAGAGTTGAATTTTGATATGAATCTGTTCCAAGAGGCTTCAGATTCAGCAGGATTCAAACTAGCCATGCACTCTTTCTCTACAGAAGCAATTCACATACGTAGTTCCTTCTTGAAATTTTTGAATAGAGTAGAAACATCTGATCTGGGTTTTGGGTTAAGAAAGTCTTCTATGGTGACAGGTTGTGATGGTTCAGGAGGTGTTTGAGTTAGTTCAGGAGGTGGGTGATCAGATGATGGACGTTCAGATGATTGGGGTATGGATGTTTGTGGTATGGTAAGTTGAGGAATGGAGGTGTCAGTATCAGATGGTGTAGATATAACAACATCAGATGAGGATGACAAAAAATCTGTGAAGTTGAATTTGAAACGAAGAGGGTTTTCAGATGCAGGTAGATTAGATGATAGTGGTTTATAGGGATCGGGAATTTGTAAGCTAGTTGGTGAGGGGACTTCAGATTCATCAGAGTCAGATGATTCAGTTGAATGACATGAAGTTGAAGAGAGGACATACAAAGTTGCAAGTGGTGATATATCTAGAATGTTTTCAGATGGTTGTTGGACAGATGGTTGAGGATTTTTGATGGTTGGTTCTTCTGGTGGTTGAGTAGATGAGAGAGGTTCAGAGTGTTTTTGTTGTTCTGATTGTGTTTGTTGTTCAGAGGATTATTGTTTTTGAGATTAAGATGATGGTTGTTGTTGTGTTTCTGATTTGTTTGGTTGAGGAGGTTGATGTTCAGACGATTTTAGTTGAGGGGTTTTAGATGGTAGTTGAGTAGAAGATGGTTGAGAATGTTTGTTAGGAGATGAAATGGATTCAGATGAGTTAAGAGGAGATGGTGGAGGTGAAGGTGAGGATGAATGTACATATGGTTTGGGATCAGATGTTAGTACCTGGTGAATTATTTCTCTGATTTCTTCCACAGTAGCTTCTGGAGGATTTTCCTTTTGCTTCTTGTCCTTTTCAGGCTTGTCACCAGCATCAGAGGCTTTCCTCTTGGGTTGTGCAAAAGATCCTTCCTCAGCCTTTCTTTTCCTGCGCCTTTCTCTCATAAGACTTGGCAATACTTCTCCTTCCTTCTGTACTATGTTAGCAGGCAGAGGAATACCATCTCTTAAACATTCAGCAATGAATGTCATAATGATGTGCCTAGGTTCATCAGCACTGAACATAGGAAAATCTGCTAGAGGAATTCTCCTTCTGCTGACGTCTTCAGATTGAAATTTCTTGGGTTTTCCAGCAAGCTCTGAGATAACCTTCATTCTCTTCAGAGTGTTCCCATTTATGACAGATCCTATGACATAGGGCAGATCCTCTGTCACCCCAACATCAAACAGATGTTTTACAAGACTATTCTCTGTTAAAATGTCTGATATCAGTCTTCCCATAGGGATCCAAGTTCTGATTTTTCCACCTTTAACCCTAACTTTTTCTCTTGTTTCTTTGATATGGTTCAGAAGATGACTGAAAAGAAGATAAGGTAAATCTACCTTCTTTCCTTTCCTCATACAGTACATGAAGTACATTTGTTCTGAATTTACATAACCTGGTGAGTTAGAATATTTCCTATGAAAGATTGAACTCATGAAGATCTTAGCCCAGATTCTGTAAATAGGTTTCAGATCTCTAACCTTGTTAGATGGTTCCCCAGAAACACAAACTTCTTAAAAAATGTCAGCCAAATCCACACGATCAATAGCCATACTTGTGATTCCATCAGTTTCCTTATACTTAAGTAGTTGTCTGATTAATTTTTCAGTAATGACAATTTCCTTTCCAAGAACAGATGAATGAATAAACTTAGGGCATACTTGAGCGTGTATCCAGAATTCTTTTACCAAAGTTGGATAAACAGGACCCGCCATCCTGTCAAAATATTTTTCCCAGTTCTGAGCTTGGATAGTTGAAAGGAGATCAAAACCATTTTCTTTGATGGATTCAAAATCCACAAAGTTCTCACACAGAACCTCAAGTTCTTTGATTGGAGTGAGAAGAGTTCTTACTGGTGCTTTGTACACAACAGGAGTTTGGGATGAACCAGCAGCATTTGGAGATGATGCAATAGTTGAAATTTTCATCTGAGCAGGTGTTGATGAAGGTGAAGCCATTGAAGTTTTTGAGATGCGTCTGGGTTTACGAGGATTTTTGGGTTTTGAAATAAGATGGAAACAATAGAGAAGGCAGAAATGCATATGAGAGATAATAAGTGTAAAGTGTGATTTGTGAAGAGTTGAGAGAATTTATAAGAGAAAATTTTAGGGCATGCAAAAAGACACACATACTCAAGCGTGCACAAACATTGAATGAGGTGAACCATAATCAAATCAAGCAATTAATGCAAATAATAAAATCATATCAAACATTTAAGATTCTGACAGAAGGGGGGAAATCAAGAGATTTTGGATTTTCAAAGCAATACCTCAAATGTCACTTCAGTATGGTGCACTCTACCTTTCCAGATTCTGAGCTACACGTGTTTGCTTGCATGTGCCTCTAAAACTCTTTGAGAAATGACACGTTAGGCAACGTTCAGATCCTCTGAGCCTTGTTAGTTCAGATTTACACACAAAGAAATAAACACAGAATTCAACAAACAAAATACTTCAGAGTTTAGACATTTATCATTTGAGAGAAATTTCATCTGATGAATATTCTATTCTGGATAGAAGTCCATACTGATATTTTTCAGAATAAATTTAAATATATCTTCAGCAAGGGGTTTTGTAAAGATATCAGCCCACTGATGATCTGTATCTACAAAGTTTAAATTGATAATTCCCTTCTGAACATAGTCTCTGATGAAATGATGTTTAATCTCTATATGCTTAGCTTTAGAATGTAAAATGGGGTTTTTAGATAAGCATATAGCAGAAGTATTATCACAGAAGATAGAAATGTTACTCTCAAAGATCTGATAATCTTCTAGTTGACTTTTCATCCAGAGCATCTGAGTGCTACATCCAGCAGCAGCAATATATTCTGCCTCTATTGTTGAAAGCGCAATTGTGGGTTGCTTCTTGCTGAACCAAGAGATCATATGACTTCCAAGAAATTGACAACTTCCAGAAGTACTTTTACGTTCTACTCTGTCTCCAGCATAGTCAGCATCACATAATCCAACTAATTTATACTCATCATATCTTCTGTAACACAGACCCATATTAGTAGTACCTTTCAGATACCTTAGAATCCTCTTAACAGCTGTTAAGTGTGATTCTCTGGGATCTGATTGGAATCTAGCACACAGACACACACTGAATAAAATACCAGGTTGTTGCACCCTAAGTTTAACCAACCCCCGAACCTATAACTCTCTAAACCTTGCATTTGCATTGCATTGTGGGAATTTCGATCCTTATCCCTTCCTTTGGACAAAATCAAAGTTCGGTTGCAAAATTGAATTAACGATTCAAACTAATCAATAGTTTGGTATCCGAATTTCACCGCGACAGAAATGGCGACTTCACTGGGGGACCCTTTGTGGGTTTCCCTAACTTGTTTGTTATGTTTGTTTATCATATGTTTGCTTATCTGTTTATATGTATAATTGTTTATCTATTACTTGTTGGGATGACCTTTGAGTGGTGAGACAAAGTCCTACACCCGGACTTGAGTGAACTTAAGATAGGATAGTGATATGTTCAAAGAGGCTTATAGGGGGTAGAATCCCGACCAAGCCGACTTGAAAATCACACTCAATTGAGGCCCTCTCGAAAGATGTATTGTTGAACGAGTCCTTAATTGTGAAAACATGCACTATATTCGATGTTGGAGCCTATGATATTGAGGACCGTAGTTACCTTAACCCCACTTTGACCTTTATTAGGATGTAGTGCGGGGCTATGAGGGGGTACCCCCGAAATAGTGCTACGCGATACTACACTCAAAAGAAGTTCTCTTGAGAATATTATTAACCCCCGAGTACTTGGGAGGTTGATAATATCCGAAAGATGGGCTAATGACTTTGGGAACCTTATTAGAACCTTGTTCTGCAGGTACAACTAACCTTTAGTTCAAATCCTTTGGGAATGGGTACACCTTTGCTCCATGCTCGTTGCAAACCTAGGGTCTCCCTTGTTTGTTCATCTTTGTGTGTCCTTATGTGCTTACCTATGTCTGTTGCATCCATATAGCATCATATTGCATTGGTTTCATGGAATCCCGAGTTTATTTATAAACATTATAGAACCAATAGGGATTACAAAAGAAAATATTTTGGGATATCCTTTTAAGAGTCCTAACTTGGATGACCTAAGGAAGTTAAGGTCATTAATTGAAGAATCAAAAAGCAAATGCGAGAAGTCTCACTTATCATTGAAGGTCATTAGAAATTCAAAACATTTCCCCTAACATTAAAAAAGTGAGCAAGGGCTTCTTTCTTTATTTTCCAACAAGAGATAGAGGATTTATTTTCCTCTATCACATTACTCCTTAGAAGACAATTATGGACAACTTATATCCAAGTGGAAGAGCAAATCAACAAGTGGGATGAAGGACTTCCTTAGGGCTTTACTTAGCTTTTATGTTAGGACTCTTATAAGGAATACATACTTGTAATCGATATCAAAAAGTAACAAATGAATTTTCTTTGGTATTCTGTAATGTTTATAAGAACTTGAGTTCCATGAAACCTTCATTTCTGCATTCTTGCATTAGCATTTAGCATTTTACATGTGCATGTGTCTCTCCTCTTCTGTGGCTCATTCTGGTCTTCTGTCTTTGTCTGTCAGCTGACATCTCGACCATTTGACCAAGCTTGAAGTATTACTAAAGGATAAGGAAAGAGAACAAAGATATGGATTTTATGGCCGACTTCAGAGTTGTGACTAATCCGTTATTCGATCTTCCTTCTGATGACAATGTTCAACAAGTGGACGTTTCTACACAACCTCAGCCTGTGCAAGACAATCTAGTTGTTCAAGTTGAAAAAAGAGTTTCCCAGTTTCCATAGCATGTACCTAATCTTCGGAATGTCCGTACAAGTAAGAAGATGGACGATCCTAGATTTCTAGCAATGGAGAAAGAACTTCGTGATCTCAAAGAGCAATTAAAGATGACAAAAGGAGCCGATACATATGATTTTAATGCTCGTGAGTCATGTCTGGTTCCAGGTATAATTATTCCTCCAAAGTTTAAGATGCCTGTCTTTGAAGTGTACAAGGGTACTAGTTGTCCAAGAGATCATTTGACGATGTTCTATCGGAAGATGGCTGCTTATATTGACAACGACGAGCTGATGATTCACTGCTTTCAAGAGAGTTTATCTGGGGCATCCTTGATATGGTATACGAAGCTACAAAGGAATCACATTCAGTCTTTGAAAGATTTAGCTGAGGCTTTTATAAAGCAGTACATTTATAATTTGGACGTGGCTCCAGACAGTGATCAATTGATGAACATGAGTAAGAATGACAATGAGTCTTTTAAGGAATATGCCCAACGATGGAAGGAGTTAGCATCTCAAGTTCAACCACCACTTCCAGAGAAAGATTTAACCAACATGTTTCTAAGAACACTGTCAGACTCTTATTATGTTAGGATGGTAGGCGTTGTACCATCAGATTTCTCCAAAATTATAGAAGTCGGAGTAAACATCGAGAATGCACTCAAGAGTGGAAGAATTCAGGATAACTTGAATGACCAAGTTAATGAAGAAGTTTCAGTTGATGATTCCCTAGAGGGAAGAAGCATTGATGTTAATGCAGTTTGGGATTCCTCTCAAGTCCTGTCAGATCTGGTTCCAGTACCTTATCCTCAACATGAAGCACCTGTTCAGCGCAAGCAACGACTACCTCGTAAGCGAAGAATGACATCTCCAGATCAACATCAAGATCGACAGGTTCGAAGACGGTTTCAGAATCAGAAGACACCTCTAATTGTTCCAAAAGAAGAAACTCGTTGGTTTGATCTTATCCCAATGACTTATAGTCAACTATGGTTTCATTTTGCTAGAAACTCAGTAATGACTCCCAGAAAGACTAGAAACATGAAATCCCGCCCACTGTGGTTCAACCCGAACACCAGCTGTGATTTTCATGATGGAGTGTTAGGACATTCGATTGAAGAGTGCAAAGTTTTTCAAGAGAAAGTCCAAGAAATGCTTGATAACGAAGTGCTAACTTTCAAAGGAGAAATCCCGATCGTGAATGGAACCCCGTTACGCTGATATAAGTGAAAACTCTAGAAGATACCGAGAAGGGCTCATCAGCTATTTACTTCGTTTGCTTATGTGTTTTATTTCTTTGATTAAAAGCATGATTGGCATGTAATAACATGTTATTTTGAATAAGTAGTGCGATAAGTGTTTGTCTTGAAGAAATCCATTCGTTTCACTCTTAATTTTTTCTCACTTTGGTGAAGAATTGGAAGGAGGATGACGAAATAAAACGCATGATCTATTGTGGTATGCTTTCGAATAAAACCTACTGATGATGTAAGGCACTATTTCAAAAGCTTTCTAAACACTAGATATAAAGCGGTTAATTCCCCTTTAACCACTTTTCAACCTCATTTTCTAACTTGGGGCAATTCTTTAATCAGCTTGATTAAGCACTTAAAACCTTTAAAAAAGAATGAACATTTTTCAAAATGGATGGGTACAAATAAGCTTTGACCTTTATCCCTTTTTACAAATCATAAACTGAGCCCAGATATAACCTTCAAAGTCCTAATTGAAGTAAGGATTATTTCGAAAGCATACTCAATGAGATAACGTTTCCTGACTCCTATGAGCTATGCTCAAATTTTATTGGCTTTATAAAATTGTTGTCATGATATCTCTTTTTCAAAACTTCAAGACAAGCATGTATGTTGCATTACTAGTTTCAGGATAACATTTCACGCATGTTAACTTTGCCTGATATCATAGAAAATTACGTACAAGCGTCATCATCAAGTTTGTCCTATTGGAATTCGAAGACTCTATTGATCAGGGGCAAGTTGGTTTCCAGATGGTTCGCTCATTTATACAAGTTGGACTTCACCTTTAGATCAAGATTGAAGACTCGTCATATTACCGTCAATCAGGGTCCGTTACGTCGGGATTCAGCGAATCTCTCTAAGAGTTTGAAAACAGTGGGATGCCTTGTTTTCTGTAAAATCCTCTTGGAATGACTTCTTCTCATATCCATATGACTTGGGGCAATTGAGACGCAAAGATTATCTTTCCCCACTCGTGACAAGTTATTATTCAATAGGCGACTGTTACGCAGTTCATCAAGATAGAATTACCTTGTTCTTACAACATTCTTCATGTCCGCAATAAATTTTATTTTTGGTGGTCATGACAATTCTTTGATGAGGCTTTCGATGCAGACTTCCTAGTGATTTGCTCAAACTTCATTTCCCCAATGAAGTAGGTATTACTTTAATCCGCAGTGGATCTTCTCCAACTTCACCTTCCTAATGAAGTGGACATGTTTTAATCCTCAATGAACCTTCTACAACGTCGATCTTCTCCAGCATGAGTCTTCTCCGGTAAAGCGGATATTTCTGCAGCTATGAGCTTGATCCATCCTAGTGGATCGTTATCCTCGCCTTAAACAGGATAATCTTTCAGACTTATCAAGAGGAACGACTTCCATTCCCTGAGAAAAGTTTTTGAAACCTCGAAGCAGGATGGGGATCTCGCATCCAGTTTTCCACCTATCCCCAGTGGTGTTTCCATCTTCGAAGATTGGTCAAGATGTTTATCTCGAGATGTTTATTTCATCTCTGGTCACCTCTTTCTGTCTATTTTGTCAGCATAGGCATACGCATAGCATATAAGTAGACAACATAGCATGTGCATTTTTGCATTCTCTATGTTTGTTTTATTCTATCGCTTTGGCTATAGTTATCCCTAGCTATTGGGGGTGTCTTATCCTTCCAAATAGATTTGTCAACTCTAGGCAGAAAGAGCACAATGGTTCGTTTTCCCCATGAAGTTCAACCCTCATGGAAGACGGTTGTTTTAGTACGTTCCCATTTGAGTTCATACCTCAATGGTCGAGTCTTTCTTGACATTTTCTTTTTGGCTACTTCCCGAATTGAACTTCGGTCCTTGGCAATCACATCGTGGCCACCTCCATCCTTTAAGAGTGGATTAAGTGTGCATTTATTTTGCACCCTATTCCCCAGGAAGAGTATTCACGAAGACAGACCTTTCTACAACAAATTACATCTACAGGTTTCTGCAACGAACTACATCTACAGGGTTCTATAACGAACTACATCTACAGTCTACAACAACAATTTACAACTACAGTCTACAACGACAATCACTCGAACATCTTACAGTTCCTGGTTAATCTCGACAGTAGATTCCCAGAAGACCTCGGCAGTAGGTAGTTCTATTTCATTTCCTGGTTAATCTCGGCAGTAGATTTCCAGAAGACTTCGTCAGAGGTATTTCTCCCACAGACTTCAACACAGAATCTCGGCAGTAGATTCCTTACAGATTTTAACAGTAAATACTTTGGCAAAAGTATTCTCAATTACAGTTACAAGTCTCGGCAGTAGACTTCTCCAGATGATATCTTGAATCAATTACATTTGACATATACAGTAGATTCCTCAAGAGGATTTTCTCTACCAAGTTCTTCACAACATATTTACAAACACCCTGTGATTGTCGATCTTTTCCCGTGGAGTCTCGCTTTGTTGAGCCTATTCTTCCCGTGTGTCGTGTCTAGCTTCCCCCCCCCCCCCCCCCCGAACCTATAACTCTCTAAACCTTGCATTTGCATTGCATTGTGGGAATTTCGATCCTTATCCCTTCCTTTGGACAAAATTAAAGTTCGGTTGCAAAATTGAATTAACGATTCAAACTAATCAATAGTTTGGTATCCGAATTTCACCGCGACACAGGTCTTGAAGCAGTCAAATATAAGAGAGATCCAATCATACCTCTGTAAAGTTTTTGATCAACTTTCTTACTTACCTCTTCCTTACCAAGTGTGCTTGTAGGATGCATTGGAGTCTTTGCCAATTTGCTTTCATTCAGATTGAATTTCTTCAGAAGCTCTTTGACATATTTAGTCTGGTGAATATATGTACATTCTGGAGTCTGATTTACTTGGATTCCCAGAAAGAATCTAAGTTCTCCCATCATGCTCATTTCAAATTCAGCCTGCAAAGACAAAGCAAACTCCTTTCCCAGCATAATATTGGTAGATCCAAAAATAATATCATCCACATAAATTTGACAAACTAATAAATCTTTCTTAAATGTTTTACAGAAGAGAGTTGTGTCCACTTTGCCTCTGATAAAGTTCTTTTCCAGAAGAAAATTACTTAATCTTTCATACCAAGCTCTGGGAGCTTGTTTCAAACCATAAAGAGATTTTTTGAGTTTGAAAACATGATCTGGAAATTTATTACTTTCAAAACCAGGAGGTTGATGGACATAAACTTCTTCTTCTATAATACCATTTAAGAAGGCACTCTTAACATCCATCTGATATAGAGTGATGTTATGTTGTGCAGCAAATGAAATAAGAAGGCGTATAGATTCTAACCTTGCCACTGGAGCATAAGTTTCAGTGTAATCAATATCTTCTTGTTGACTGAACCTTTGAGCTACTAGCCTTGCCTTGTTCCTAACAACTTCTCCTTGCTCATTTAATTTATTTTTGAATACCCACTTTGTTCCAATAATGTTGAAACCTTTTGGTCTAGGAACCAGATCCCACACATCATTTCTTGTAAATTAATTTAGCTCATCTTGCATTGCAAGTATCCAATCATTGTCACTCAGAGCCTCATCCACAGATGTTGGTTCAATAATAGACACCGACCCAAGAAGTGATGTTTCAGATGATCTGATAAACGACCTTGTTCTTATAGGGTCATCTTTCTTTCCAATAATCATTTCTTCTGGATACGAAGCCTTGATTCTGGATGATCCTTTAATTGTTGGTTCTTCAAAAATATTCATGTTATTCATCTGAGCAGCTAATGGAGTTGCATCTAGCATAGCTTCTTCTTGAGCTTTCTCTACCTCTGGTTTCTCAGATTCTATGAGAATAACTTCTCCATCTGCAGAGTTTTCAATCTGCTTTGGCTTTTGATTGCCAAGCTTATCATCAAATCTAACATGTATAGATTCCTCCACAATCTGTGTCTCAGTATTGTATACTCTGTAGCCTTTAGAGCATTCAGAATATCCAAGCATGAAACACTTTTGTGCTTTAGAATCAAACTTGTTAAGATTTTCTTTAGTGTTTAGTATAAAACAAATACATCCAAAAGGATGGAAATAAGAAATGTTTGGCTTTCTATTCCTCCACAATTCATAAAGAGTCTTTTCCAGAAGAGGTCTAATTGACACTCTGTTCTGAATGTAACATGTTGTGTTAATTGCCTCTGCCCAAAAATGTTTTGCCACGTTAGTCTCATTGATCATGGTTATGGCCATCTCTTGCAAAGTTCTATTTTTCCTCTCTACAACTCCATTCTGTTGTGGAGTTCTAGGACAGGAGAAATCATGAGCAATGCCATTTTCATTAAAATATTTTTCAAAATGTTTGTTTTCAAATTCACCACCATGATCACTTCTGACTTTAACAATTTTGAGATCTTTTTCAGTTTGGACTTGTTTGCAGAAGTCAAAGAACATAGAGTGTGACTCATCCTTGTGTTTTAGGAATTTTACCCATGTCCATCTGCTGTAGTCATCAACAATGACTAATCCATACTTCTTGCCTCTGATGGATGCAGTTTTCACTGGTCCAAACAGATCAATGTGAAGTAACTCTAATGGTTTTGAAGTTGAAACAACACTTTTGGATTTAAAAGATGATTTTGAAATTTTTCCTTTCTGACATGCTTCACAAAGAGCATCTGAGTTGAACTTCAGATTAGGAAGTCCTCTGACCAGATTAAGCTTATTAATCTGAGATATACGTCTCATATTAATATGACCCAATCTTCTGTGCCAGACCCATTGCTCCTCATTAACAGACATAAGGCATTTAACATTCTGAACCTTAAGTTCTGAAAGACTAATTTTATAAATGTTGTTTTTCCTTTTACCATTAAAGAGGATTGAGCCATCCTTTTGACTAACAGCTTTGCAACACTTTTGATTAAAGATAATGTCATAACCATTGTCACTTAATTGACTTATGGACAATAGATTATGAGCTAACCCTTCAACAAGCAGTACATTAGTTATGGAAGGAAATTTACCATTGCCTATGGTTCCAGAGCCAATTATTTTGCCCTTCTGATTCCCTCCAAACTTTACATCTCCTCCAGATCTAAGCTCTAGACTTTGGAACATAGACCTTTTTCCCGTCATATGTCGTGAGCGTCCAGAGTCCAGGTACCATGACTGGAGTCTTGACTTTGCTGATAAGGATGTCTGCAACATAGATTATTTTGTCCTTAGGTACCCAGATTTTCTTGGGTCCTTTTTGGTTAGTTGCCTTAAAGCTTTTTCTGAACTTCTGTCTTTCAACATAAGACTTGTTCTGATTAGCTTTAGATTTATTAAACACAGGTTTGTTCTGATTAGAACTTGTGTGTTTAATATCATTCAAGTGACCAAATGTAAATTGAGAATATAAAGGAGGATACTTGATATCCAGTTTATCTACAGATTTTGGATTTGAATCTTCATAAGAGAAAGATTTATATCCAACACCTTTTCTATAGTTTCTGCTAATACCATAGATCATTGAAGCCATTTTGCTTATATCTAGGCTTTTAGTTAGAAACTTCCTGAAACTATAGTCATATTCTTGTAAAATATTTTTAGAGCATGATTCAGATTTTGAATCAGAGTTTAATTGAGCAGATTCTAAATTATTTTTCAATTGAAAATTTTCAGCTTTCAGTTCAGCTATTTCTGATTCAAACTTGTTACTCTCAAATTCAAAATGCTTTTGAAGAGTTTTGTATTTGAGTTTAACTTTACTATAGTTTTCAAGAATATCAGATAAACTTTCAACAAGTTCCTGTCTAGAAAGTTCAGCAAATACCTCCTCAGAATTAGATTCTGATTCTGATCCAGATGATTCAGCATTGTCCTCAATCTCAGCCATGAATGCTACATTTGCACATTCTTCTTCTGACTCTGATGACGAATCAGATGCATCTGAGTCATCCCAGGTAGCCATCAGAACTTTCTTTTTATGATCTGACTTTCTTTTTGGGTTCTCCTTCTGAAGCTTTGGACAATCACTCTTATAGTGCCTAGGTTCTTTGCATTCATAGCAAACAACCTCTCTTTTTTCAGATCGTCTGTGTCCAAAGGATTCTCCAGATCTTCTGTGCCAAGAAGATTCTTTGTGTTGATCTGGTTTTCTAAAGTTCTTGAACTTCCTTTGCTACTTCTTCCAAAGTTTATTGATTCTTCTGGATAGCAAGGATAGTTCTTCTTCATCTTTAGAAGCAGACTCTTCAGAGCTTTCTTCTAATACCTGCAATGCTTTAACAGCTTTATTGGATTTTAACGCAATTGACTTACCTTTCTTTAGATGCTCATCTTCCTCTAGTTCAATCTCATGACTCCTTAGAGAACTGATTAGTTCCTCCAGTGTAATCTTGTTCAGATCCTTTGCCAGCTTCAGAGCAGTGACCATGGGTCTCCATCTGGTTGGCAAGCTTCTGATTATTTTCTTGACATGATCAACTGTAGAGTAACCCTTGTCTAGAACCTTTAGGCCAGCAGTGAGAATCTGGAATCTGGAAAACATTGCTTCAATAGATTCAGATTCTTCCATCTTGAAAGCTTCATACTTCTGGATCAGCTCCAGAGCCTTGGTTTCTTTGACTTGAGAGTTCCCTTCATGAGTCATCTTCAGGGATTCAAATATATCAAAGGCAGTTTCTTTGTTGGTTATTTTTTCATATTCAGTATGAGATATAGCATTTAGCAATATAGTTCTAGCCTTGTGGTGATTTCTGAATTCCTTCTTTTGCTCCTCAGTCATTGATTTTCTGTCAAGTTTTTGCCATTCCCATCAATGGGATGAACATATCCATCAATAACTAAGTCCCAAAGATCAGCATCAAATCCTAGAAAGAAACTTTCCAGTCTATCTTTCCAATAATCAAATTTTTCTCCATCAAACATGGGAGGTTTTGTGTTGACTCTTTCTTCATATTTGTTGTTGTTGGGTGTTTGAGTTTCAGCAGCCATAATGTATATCAATCAAGAGTATCAAGAGTTTTTCTCACTGGATCTTTTCTGGTCACGATTAAGTGATAGCACAAACAGAACCGGAGCTCTGATGCCAACTGAAGGTGAGAAAAACACTTAGAAGGGGGGGTTGAATAAGAGTTTTTAAGAAATAAGGCTATAAAAAGAACTCAATATTTTTATCCTGGTTCGTTGAACTCAACTACTCCAGTCCACCTTATCAAAGATGATTTGCCTTTCTCTGCAAGGACTTAATCCACTATTGATCAACTGATTACAATAGAAAGCACTAAGAACAACTGTCTTAGTCTTCTCAAGAACTACTGACCAACCATTGGTCTTCTTAAGGAACTTCTTACAATTTAATGTAAACTAACAAGTGTTTGAATGCTTTTAATAAGCTGTATCACAACTGTGATGTTTACACTTAAAGATTAAGTACAACAAAAACTATACATTTTTATGAGAGATCAAATGATAAGGATCTTTGTAAGATTTTTCTCTTTGGTGAATCAAACGTGTATTTCTTTCTGAGTGAACAAACAATGAGCAAAATGGTGAGTAGTGAATTGGCAAGAAGAATAAGAAACCTCACAATGTTGTAGAAGTTCTCCTTTTATAGCTTTTCCAAATTGCTTTGAGTGATGTGCAGCTGTATATAATATTTGATTATAAGACTTTTCATTACCCAAAAAGTATGGGCAGAGATATGCTTTCTGCATAAAGGTATGGTTGTAGAAGCCTTGGGATTTGCACCACGTCACTTCTTTGGACAAATTAGTCGTTGGTTACTTTGGAAGTAGCACCACGTCTAATCAAGTTTACAGCTTCGTCAACAAGCTTCCTTCAGGATGAAGTCTTCATAATCTGCACTTCATAACTTTGTAGTAAGCTTTAAGATGATCAGAGCTAAGATGATTGAGATGTTAAGAGCCTTGATAGATGATCAGATCTTAATATATCAGAGTCTCAATCTTGATCAGAGTCTTCATTAGAGTATGCAGTAGTATGTGCTAAGAGCGTGAATATTAATGATGAGAGTCTGGTTATCAAAGCCTCTGAGCTTGTAGTGAAAAGAACTTCAGAGTCTGATTAGATCAGAGCTTTTAACTTATATACACTTCTTTCATTAACGCTTCATATTATTCCGTAGCTTCTGCTTCAGATCCTTCTGGCAGCGCTTCAGAATCTTCTGATAGTCTTGCATCTGATGCTTCAGATCTTTGCATAGTTTCTTTGTACCTATTTGCTTCTTTTTAAGAGTATTTAATTTTATACCTGAAACAATAATACTAGCACAAATTTTAGAGTGTATATTTGCTCATTACAAAATTCCATAAAAGTTATCATCAAAACATAGAGATATAAGAAACACTAATTTGTGTTCTAACATAAGTCACTGTTGATCATCTTCCATAGCTGAGAAACCCTAGCGGCCCATCTCCTACTATTCATCATCATCATCATTTTCACTCAACCAGAAACCCTTTCGCCGCCGTTCTACTTCATCTTCTCCCCATAACCACATCATTCCCTTCTCCCTCACCCTCACGCATCTTCCATTACACTCTCCTTCGAACCCCTTACTGAAACCCCTATGTCGGACCTTCAAACTTCCAAAATCCAACATCATCTTCTAACCGACGTATCTCATTCGAACCACCCTAAACTTCCGACACAACCATTTTCTTCTTCAACCCGCGATTCTCATATCCATACCCCCTATGATTATATACCCCCCATTTTCTTGTTTTAAAGAGATATGTAATATATTAGTTTTTAAGATGATTTTTAGATTTTCATATACTTTTTGGCTTTTAAGATCTATTAATATAATTTTATTTCTATTTTTTTCTCTATATTGATTTTTCTAAGTTTTATTTCTTTTAGAATTAACATATTTTCTTAGAGATTGGATTTTGGTTTCTTTTTATTTTTTTGAGGATTTATTTTCATATTTCCTTGTTTGGGTCGATGAAGAGACCTCTATGTTTTTTTGTCAAATTATTGATGAAAAAAGATATATCCGAGATCGACTTTCTTTCTCCTTTCTATTTTCAACCGTTTATCCATCTTTGGTTATTTTCACCGCTTTTTGGTCGATGACGAGACTTCTGTAAACTGTTACCAGTCAAATTATTGATGAATAATGCTGGATCCGAGACTACCTTCTTTCTCTCCTTATTTCTTCTTCTTTTCGATTTTATTTTGACTTTTCTCGATCGATGAAGTCTTGTATCCTTAAGCGTCGGATTATCGAAGTCGATAACCTTCCCGATTTCAAATCTATGGAAAATCACCATTTGGGTCATTTTTTCTACTTCGGGATCGCGATAGTCTACCTTCGATTAAACGACATAATGTTTGCGATTAAGATGAGATCTCACTGTTTTTTTGGTTCGTGTGACACGATTCAATTGGAGAATAATCCTCAATATCATTTCTCTATCTTGTCCGTAGCACGAATATCAATTATGTGACTTTCTATATCTTGACTTACCTCATAAGTCGAGCTACGACGGTTTAGCATCACATGTATCCCGATTTGATTCATTAACACCTTTCGGACCATTAATTTCAAACCATAACCGCGATGAGTGTTGTGAGTTCCAAGCGTTAGATACGTAGGAAATGATAAGTGGGGGGCCTCTCCTCACATTGTCTAGAGTGTTTAGCGTATGCCCTTTGGGCGATATGCGACGCACTCGCTCCTATGTCTTAGGATTTAGCGTAGTGCACGTCCCAATCCAATCTGATTCCCTTCCATTTAGGCGTTTCGGGCCTAGGACCCTTTTTCTCTCGCATCCGTGCGATCGAGGCCCCTTTTTTTTCTCGCACCCGTGCGATTGAGACTCTTTTCCATAGTTATCCGAACAACAGCTGCTCTAATTCTTCATTCCCTAATAAAGATACGTAGGCACGAGGATCCATATTCTTGACGAGCACACTAACGACTAATTTCCCCTTCCCTTGCCCCCGTGCAATCGAGACCAACCTGTTATCTAGAACCTTTTTCTCTCGCACTCGTGTGATCGAGATCTTTTCCTGTAGTTTCCCGAACTACGTTTGCTCTGATTTCTCATACCAGATGAGGATACGTAGGCACAAGACGGTGATGTCTTGGCGAGCAACCTCACCCTTAGTTTTCCGAACTACGTTGACTCTGACTTTCTCATTGCACGAGGGAATACGTAGGCATAAGGCGGCGATGTCCTATCGAGTTTGTTCTTTTCGTTCACCCCCGTTTAGTTGCCTTCAGATCGTTTTCACCCATAGATTTAGACAACAAGCATGGATCCCGTTGGATACAACGAATGTGAGGGGTGCTTATACCTTCCCCTTGCGTAACCGACTCCCGAACCTAAGATTTGGTTGTGATGACCTTGTCTTTTCCCTTTTCGTCAGGTTTTCTTTGACTGTTTCCTTTCCCTCTCTTTGAGATAAATAACAAACGGTGACGAATCTTTTGTTAGTCAGCCGGCTTCCCCTTTTTCGCAGCGATGCGACATCAAGCACCAATGTTCCTGATCGAAAGACTGAGAAAAAAGGATTAAAATTTTTCGAAAATAAGCCTGTGGAGGGGAAGGCATTTCCTACTCAAGAAGACAAGGCTGAAAAGGAGCAGGAGTGTTTAGATGCTGAAGACGAAATGGTTACTGATGACTTTGAAACAAACTCAGGGGTATCTTTAGACATTATGGTAAACGTGGTATCTGTACTACCACGGGAGTTCGACCAAGTCACTGAGGTCTAATTGTTGGAGGACAACACTGAAATAGAAATGGCCACTCACAGGCCAGTTTGTTATTATGTCATGAATAGCAGTTGTGTGGAGGAGTAAAATGAGTTTTTTGAGAGACCAAATGAGGCTATGAAGAGTCATTTAAAGCCTCTTTATATCACGGGAAAAATTGAAGATGTGCCAATCAACAAAATCTTGGTGGATTGCGGTGCAATAGTGAATCTGATGCCACATTTCATGCTGAGAAAAATTGGGAAGTTCAACACAGATACAAAGCCCTACAATATGGTGTTATTCAACTATGAGGGGAAAATTGGCTCTACCTTAGGGGTGCTTCAAGTCGATTTAACAGTGGGGATCATCACCCGACCAACCATGTTTATGGTCGTGGAGACGAAATCTAACTATAACTTGTTGCTAGGACGTGAATGGATTCACGACATAGGTGTCGTACCATCATCCATGCATTAGAGAATTACCATCTGGAAAACAAATGGTATTGTGGAAAACATTGAAGTTGATTAGAGTTATTTCATGGCTTCAGTCAATCATGTCAGCAGGCACAATTTTGACAAGCATTTGGCTAATATTGCTCCATGCAATCCAGCCAACTTCGTGTTTACTCCAGATAACAACACGTATTACTCTTTGTATTTACACCCTACTAATAGTTTTTAGTGGGACCGAGAGGTTATGGACAAAGACGACCTGGAATACATAGGGACATTTAGAATCGAACCAACAGGTTGGGGGAGCAAGTTTGGCGATGATGACTGAGTTGCCAACGCTCGAAAGAATTACACCTTATATAGCTGAAAATCAATTAAAATTAGCCTTGGAGGCCGAAGTAAAATTCATGGTTGTTGAAGCCAAAAAGGAATCATATAGAGAAGGTTCTGGTAAGGACTTCAACTCGGAGCCACCTGATAAGGTTCGGGATGAAGTGCAAGGCTCGATGCCATATACGATGACGAGCCTCTGAGATTCGAGAAATATTCACTGGAAACCAACATCAAAATGCTACCGCAAGATCCACTCAAAGAGATCAACTTGGGGAATAGGGGCACGAGAAGGCCAACTTATATTAGTGCCAATATCAACCCCTAACTCAAAGTCGAAGTGATCTAATTGCTAAAGGAGTTTAAAGACTTCTTTGCATGGGATTACGATGAGATGCCTGGTTTAGACAGAGAGCTGGTCGAATTAAAATTACCAATCAAGCCTGGAAAGAAGCCCATCAAGCAGAATCCTAGGCAGTTTGCACCTGAGATTCTCTCAAAGATTAAAGACAGGGTCGAAAGACTTCTACACTGCAAATTTATTTGTACAGCCAGGTATGTCGAATGGCTTTCAAATATTATACCAGTTATTAAGAAAAATGGTACTTTTAGGGTTTGCATAGATTTTAGAGATTTAAACCAAGCAACCCCAAAGGATGAGTATTTGATGCTTGTGGCATAAATGCTAATCGACTCTGCCACAGGAGACGAATACCTTAGTATGCTTGATGGATACTCAAGATATAATCAGATATTTATTGCTGAGGATGATGTTTCAAAAATAGCGTTTCGATATCCTAGGGCATTAGGCACTTATGAATGGGTGGTAATGCCTTTTAGCTTGAAAAATATTGGGGCAACATATCAAAGGGCAACAAATTCGATTTTTCATGATTTCATTGAGACTTTCATGTAGATTTACATTGATGATATTGTTGTAAAATCAATTTCTGGGAAAGGTCATATAGACCATCTTCGACAATCCTTTGAAAGGATGAGGAGACATGGTTTGAAAAAGAATCCTCTCAAATGTGCTTTTTGTGTGTAGGCAGGGGATTTCTTAGGCTTCGTGGTCCATAAAAAGGGAATCAAAATGAACCAGAATAAGACCAAGGCCATAATGGGAGGCGAAAGCGCCATCAACAAAAAAGGAATTGTAGTCATTGTTGGGTAAGATTAACTTCTTGAGAAGATTCATCTCGAACTTTAGCGGTAAAACTCAAGCTTTCCCACCTCTGCTTCGATTCAATAAAGAAGGATTCGAATGGGGGCAAGCTCAACAAGAGGCTTTCGACAAAATCAAGGAGTACTTAAGCCATCCTCCAATTCTAATTCTACCTTCTAGAAATAGGAGTATGAGGTTGTATATATCTGCTTCGAATAAGACTTTAGGGAGCATGTTAGCTTAAGAAGGTGATGATGGCATCGAAAGAGCCATTTATCATCTCAGTAGGGTCTTGAGCGATGCAAAAACTAGGTATAGCACATTTGAAAAATTATGCATGTGTTTGTACTTCTCATGTGTAAAATTTAAGCATTACATAAAACCTGCTGATGTTTTTGTTTCCTAACATTTTGATGTTATAAATAATTTATTGTCGAAACTAATTTTGCATAGTTGAATTGGCAAATGGTGATTAGCTTTAACTTAATATTCTTTAACTTATATGCCATTAAAAGTTTTTAAAGGGAAAGTAGTGGCAGATTTTATAGTCGACCACTCTATAGATGAAGAATCTTTAAACTACATCAAACTAGAACCTTGGAAGTTATACTTCGACGGTTCGAGTCATAGAGATGGTACAGGCGTGGGAGTCTTGATTATTTCTCCAAATAAGATTCCAACAAAATTCAAATACAAAGTTGAAGGTGTTTGTTCGAATAATGAGGCTGAGTATGAGGCTCTTATAGTCGGACTTGAAATGTTGTTGGAACTAGGGGCAAATAGATTCGAAATAATAGGTGACTCAAAGTTGGTCATAAAACAAATCACAAAGGAGTACAAATGTGTGAAGGAAAATTTCATCATGTACTTCGTAATAGCTAATTGACTTTTAAAAATATTTGAGTTGGTTAGCATTCGACACATTTCTCGAATGGAGAATCAAGTAGTGAATGATCTGCCTCAGATTTCCTCTAGGTATAAGAGGCATATTATGGTCGAGGATCAAAGAGAGGCCCTCTACCTCTTCCATGTTGTCATCTTGATTTTGCAAGATAGCCTCCACTAGTATGGGAATTTTGAGTTGTAGTTTTAAGTGGCAAAGCTTGACACTGTTCCTCGATCATTTGATTGATCTCGCTCATAGAGCTCTTTTTAGAATCTCTAGTAGAGGTAGGATGATATGTTGGTTCGCCTTCACTATTGAAGATTGTAGTATTGGTAGATTTGGTGGCCGGCTGGGTGGGCACACCTGCATCATCTTGAAAGGAATGGTCGAATGAATATATACATAAATAAAAGAAATCAAAGCAATATTTAAAGGGTAAGATGTATTACTTTGGTAACGTCAACCCCGGGGCTGGAATTGTCGCTTTCAGGCTACTCAGCAGCTTTCTTCGACAAAGCCTCAGGAGTTGGCTCCACAATTGTGAAGGCAGTAGGTCCTACGGTCAAAATTTTCAAACTTTTTGTCTATGGCTGGGCCAGAGCTTCAGTCATTTTGAGTTTTCGTATTCTCGTGAGGGGAGGTTGTTCAACAGTTGGGAATAGATCTTCGTCATCCGATTCAATGGCCAGGACTTCAATTTCTTTGGACTTTCTTTTTAGGGGAGTTGGAGGGGGTTTTGGTGTGCCCTGCAAAAGAAATCTTAGAAATATGATGGAGCATATAGAAAGAGACAAAATCAATAAGGGAGATAAAATACCTTTGTTGTTGTTGTTGGCTTATTTTTTCCTTCTTCCTTCACTTCGATTAACTTTTTGGCCGCCGGTTTTTTCGGGGGGATTTTCACGACTAAACTAAAACAAGAACAATTATTACAAGTCAAAGAGAATGGGTAATATAAAATGTTTAGTCAAAATCTTCCCCATTCCACACCTTCATATATTTCAGACTCAATGCGAACATCTTCGATCTCAATATAAATATGACCTTTTAAACTATCTAAAGTATGCTTAGTCGCAACCATCCGCTGAACATGCTTTTGTGATTCTATAGAAGGATTTTTATAAAGTCTCCATAGAAAAACTAGTCTGGGAATGGAGAGATAAAATCCACCCCAAAGTCAGCATTGAGTAGTCAAGGAAATTTAGGAGGATACATGTTAAAAGTTGTTTCGTAACGTTTCTTGGGAGGAATGTACGAAGGGATCTTTAAATTCTCCATTTTCTTTAAAAAAAATCTTTTAAAGTAATAGTTGTGTTGCAGACGATTTGACCAAGATCATCAAGTCTATAAGCAGTTTCAAAGTATTTCTGAAATGCTTGGATTTTCTTGATGTGTGTCGAATTACCTTTCTTGACTTTTTCTTGCACAGAGAGGAAAGCCTTGTTAATATAATGAGCAAAAGCAGCCACATCAAAAAAAAAACTCTTCAGTGTAATAGGCTTTCCACCATTCATCAAATAGTTAGGTGTAGAGGAAGCTCGCTTCGAAAGCAACAGGAAGGAGTTGTATTCGACCGGCATAGTGAGCGATGTGTTGGATGGTTGTAGTTTAATTATGGGATGCATTGTAAAGTAGGAGGAGGTGTTTCTTTTCATAAAAGGGTCTAGGAAGAACTTAAACTAATCCAAATTACCGAGCCACAAGATTGGGCTGATAAGCGATTAGGGTTGTCATACTTTTTGAAAGATTAAACCTGAGGGTCAAAACCCTAGGGTCAGGAAAGCTTCCCAGATGGCACTAGATTTCGCTTCTTGGGCTTTGGTCGGAGCTGGGAATGGCCTGGTGAACAACTTAGGACCACATCTTTTTGCAGAAAAATGTGCCATGTTCGGAGAAAAGTCATAGCGCTTGGCGAACATCATGATGTAACTGGTAAAAGCCTGTTGAATGGGCCGACCGTCATCGTTTGGAGTTAATTTTTCCAATCGTGGTCCTTCGACCCTTCTGTTCTTTACCTCTTTAGTATTTTCATCAATCTGGTTTTTGTAGGGAAGGCAAGCTTCGAATGAAGAATTCAACCACAATTGAAGAAGCCAGAAAGGTCCAAAAAGGAGAAGGTTTCCTTTGTCCCTTAGGTTTTTTAGTTGGGTGACACCTTTGCTCATGACTTTGTACAGGCTAGCCAAGATCATTTCACTTAAACACAGATTGTGGCCAGAGTGAAGTTGATTTTCCATGGTTAAAAACTTCATGGCTACTTGAAGCGATTTTGAGCAAAAGACACAGCGGGATAACCATAACGCCAGAAAAGCTATATGTTCCACATCAGATACATCTTCTATATCTTTTTCATGATAATGTGCAATATGAGTCGAATATGTTGCCCTAGAAGTGGCAAAGTTGATATTATCCTCAGACATATAGTTAGGGTTTTATGTATTGCCTGTTGGTTTTAGCCCTGTGATAGCGACTACGTCAAACAGTGTAGGCGTCATCATTCCACAAGGAAGATGAAGGGTGTAGTGAGTGCTATCCCAAAAGTACATAGAAGAGAGAAGCATGTTCGTGCAATAGTTTAGACCTACTTTTGACAACATGATTAAATCATAAATACCCATGTCTTTCCAGGTTTGGGATTTTGTTTTATCTAACTTTTCTAGCCAACTTAAATAATCAAAAGGATCTTTAAAATAGGGACTTTCCCGAAATACTCTAAATCTATACATATGTCTAAGGTCTTCAACAAGCGGTTCAGAGAGGTACTGTTGATTTCCTACCGTAGTTGGACCGTTGATGGTGTCAAATGGTGGAAGTTGAGAAATCTTTTTGGGAGCCTTCACAGGTTTGGCAGTTTCCTTGGGAGTTTTTGTGACATCTTTTTTGGAACAGTTTGAGGAAGCCATTGTTGGAATAAAGTAAACTGGGTTGGTTGGAGGAGAAAAAGATTGTGAGTTTAAGGATTCAGAAAGTGTAAAAAGAAGAAAACAAATGGAAAGGGGGTACTTATAAGGGTAGAAGCGGAAGCAGTACCGAAGCAGCATTTATGGCTAAAATAGGAGTGGGACACGTGTTCTTTCCTCTATCCTTGATGAAGCGGTGGCAGTTAGTACCTAGCCCCATAATCTCATAGGGTCTAGGATACGTGATGATGGCAAAGATTTTCATGTGGGTTTTGAGGAGATGTATCAGAAAAGGTAATCATGACCCTGACGTCATCGGCGTGCTATAGAAGCTAAACCGTTTATAGCAATGAATCATCAGATGTGTCAAATCATACATGGATCAATCAAGGTGTTGAATAAAGTTATCAAAAAATGTCTTTTTCTTCAGCTATCGAAAATGACATTTTTGGGGGGCAATTTGTTAGCTCCTAAATTGACTCCTGATTTTAATTAAAGAAATAATAAAGAGACTTACATGAAGTGATGATAGTGTTTCGACAGAGCTATACTTGTTTGCTTTGGTCGAAACAGCTCTTTTTATGAAGAGGAAATGTTGAATAAGATGTGAAGAAAAAAATATTCTGAAGATGGTTCGACATAGATGATATTTCGACGTGTGATTTGAATTCAAATAAAGGAGGGAACTTTTGTTCTTATCCAGATTTGTGAAGAAGGACACGTGGAGTTTTTCTAAGAAAAAGAGACATGTCAAGCGCCACTTGTCATTTGTTTGTAGTATAACTGTTAGGGTCGGTTATTTTTTATCAATATAAACAGAAGGTTTTAGTATTAGGATTAGGGGTGTTCCAAAATTTGTACAAAGTTTCTGAAATTACTCAAAGTATCCGCGTGTAGAGAAAAATAGTATGTCGAAGAAAATATACGTTTGATTACACCATATTTTTATATTTTAATACAAATTTCATATTTTTACCACAAATTCTAGTTCTTTATTATTCAAGTTATTTAATTGTCTTTGATCAAGTTTCTGCACTTTACTTCTTCTAAATTTCAAAGTTTTTAGTTGTTAGATCATGGATAATGTTGTGGTGAAAATCGCTTGTCAAGCTATTGATTAACTTGAATCTTAATTCATTAAAATTCACCACTGAACTTTGATTTATCCAAAAGAAAGGTTAAAGAAAGAAAAAACCTTTAGCGCGATGTAACAACAACGCTAAAGATACGGAGATCGGGGGTTGGTTATGCCTAGGGTGGGTATTTCACATCCTAGACGTCTGTAGTACTCTACAGGAACCTTTTGTGTGTGTGTGTGTACGCTAAGTTATCTCAGTTGTTTGCTAGGGTCAAGGGATCAAGGTTAGGGTAAAGGTTGAGGTAAAGACCTAAGGATAGTTCTAATTTTGCTTGCAAAGATATCACATCTTATTCTTACGTATCCTTACTAGGATGGAATCAAAGCAACCGTAGTTCTCCTCACTAAGGTTGAGGAATACTTGACTATGGTCAAGACTCCAAGGGGGAACAAACATAACAATGTTTGTATAGAGTTTGACAAAAATCTCTAGATCTAAGTTAATCACTCAAAGGGATTGACTTTGACAAAAGCCAAAAGGGGAGTAGGTAATCATGACAATGATCCTTACATAGAGTTAACAAATTCTACCTTAAAGTTCTAATTGAAGGATACTCCTAACAAGGGATAGGTCTTTAGACTTAAAGCAAAGGCTAATGGATATATGTTCTAACTTAACTAAGTTAAAGAGCCTAATGACTTAAACAAGTCAAGGGGAAAGGGTAATGAGTTATCCATGACAACGAAGCCAATAGAGAGAGACTTTCCTTTGGAATAAGGGAATAACAAGGCAACTAGATGAGAACTAATAAGTTCCATCACATGGGGAGGACTTATCAAAGTTAAAGCACACATAAACATTCATTCAAACCTGATTAAGGTACAAAAGTCATGGTAACAACCAAGAAAGATTCAGACAAGCATGTAACAACATTCAAAGATTAAGAAGGTAACAACCCAACAAGAGAAAGCATGAAACATGTTGTGACAATAATAGGTTCACTAATGGTAAACAAAACTCATTCATACAAGTTACGACTTGATTTAAACATGGTATATGAATCAAACAAAGATAAATTTAACAACATTCAATCATTTTCAAAGCATATTGATAACAATCAATCATGGACAAGCAAGAAGAGTGACAACAGTTCAAGCATAGGTTCAAACTTCACATAAGGTAAGGTAAATAGTATATTTCAAAGCAATAATAAATCCTAAACATGTTATGGTTCTAACAAAACACATAAACAAGTAAGATAAGATAGGGGTGTTGAGAATCATGTTTATAAGGTTACAACATCAAGAACACACACAGAGATTCACAGAGAAGTTCCAAGTCATACATTCACATTCATGCATTTACAAAGGCAAGAATCAAACACTAAACATGTTATAGTTCTAACAAGACACATAAAAGAGTAAGAAGAAGTTAAGGGGTCATTTTCAAGAGGTTACAACATCAAGAAGCATATCACAAAGCAACAAAAAGTTTCAAGGCATGTTTTTCATATTCATACATTTATAAAGGCAAGAATAAGTATGGTAAAGCCAAGAACCAAATGTTTTCTTCTGAGAATGGGCCACCTCTCTATGTGTTTCATCATCATCTATAGCCAGCAAGTAGTGGTATTTAAGTGAAAGGAAAAGTGCAACTGATGTAGTAGCTGAGTTGTGAGATTTTGCAAAATGTTTCTCTCTCCTTGCCACTTGCCTCCACTTGCATGAATAAACAACTCATTTTAATCCAATTCTAGTTTTTGCTCGTGGAAATGCATCGTAATATCATCAATTAATTCCCTAAGCATCAAAGAATTAGTTTATCAAGAGATTAGAAGAGGTTTGAGTGGTTTATGCATCAAAATGCAAGTGTTGAACTTGGTTTTGTGACATGAAAAATGCCCAACTTTCCCTCTTCGATTCTCCCTAACCACAAAGGTCGAGAAAATTCTCTTGTACTTTTTTTAAAAAGCCCCAAATATGATCTACAGCATTCATGTTTTACACAAGTTCAAATTCCAAAAGGAACTATGTCAAAAATCCTCTTGAAGTTTGTTGCAAAAGTTGACTTACAAGTCAAGAAACATGAAAGTTTTCTAAGTGTTGAAATTCTTCACAACTTCATGAGCTCACAACTCAAAATCTATGCATATTTGGACCTAAACCCTAAAGGACACTTTTGTAGGCCTCCACAAGAGCTTTCCAACAAGCTTTAAACCACTCCATTTGGATGTGTGGTTAGGAAGTTATGATCATTTCAAGTTGGCTTAAAATTAGGGTTTTCCATGAATCCTAGTTTCTTGATTTGCAAGTTATCCATCAATCCTTGATTAAATCTCCACCAAACTCACTATTTAGGCACAAAATGATGTTGTAAAACATTCTTGCTTCAATTTGGGTTCAAAACCCTAAAAGTCAAAGAGTTCACTTTCCAGTCAGACGAACCGAACAATAGAAATCTTCATAATCGATCCTCAGTGTTCTGGGTTCTTTGAGCCTTTCAAACTTCTTAAGGATACTTTAATAAGTCATAGGAGTACCATGAACCATTATTCAAGATTTGGAAACCCATTTAGACCAAAAGTCAAACTTCATTTGACTTTTTTCCATTGGAAACCCAAATCAGGGTTTTGCACCGCACTGCTCTTATTCTTTTGGTAACAACCTCAAATAGCACTTGCTCTTAGAAAGGTGTGAGTCTCTTGATGTATGAAGAGTTGATTTGTAGAAGATGAATCTAATACTTTGACTTATCAGTCCACAGGAATCTTGATTTTGACAAAGATTATCTTGAAAAAGGTTTGGGTTAGATAACATATCCTTGATGATCCTATAACGATAATGGATTCTAGGGGTAAAAATTTGGGGCATGAAAGTTTCCCCTATTTAAATATATTTACCAGATGGTATGATAGATGACAATCTCCATAGAATCATGGCGAAAGGTATTTAAATATAGCAAACCGAAAATTTTGTCCCTTAGATGTGATGGTATGCAAAAGGACGAATGTTGACCGTGAAATGAATTCTAAAAATGATGCTTTATGAAGCCTGAGTGCAAGAAAATGCTGACATGTGAGTAAAAGAAAAATAAGAACAAAAAAACGAGTAACCACTCACTAGGAACACATACACACTTGTCGCTACACGAAAAATGACACAGAGTCGCCACCGGATTTTATTTATCCCAAGGAGGGAAAGGGAAATAGCGATAAAACCTTTAGAAAAAGAGCATGGTCATCGCAACCAAGTCTTAGGGTTCGGGACTCGGTTATGTGAGGGGAAGGTATTAGCACCCCCTCACATCCATCATACTCGATGGGAACCTTCCAGGTTGTTTTGCTTGAATGGGTGTTTTTATTAAAAGTGTGCTTGCTTAAAAGAAAAGAGGGGTTGTTTTTTATTTTAATGCTCGCCAAGGATTGTGGCCCTTGTGCCTACGTATCCTCGCTTAAAAGAAGTGAAGAATCAGAGCTCCGTAGTTCGGAGGCTTGTTAAATGGTTGTTTGTTGGTTGATTCTATACTTTGAAAAAGGGTTTTCGGATTGATGCCCTAAGATGAAAAGAAGTTTGATGAGTTGATGTTACTTTTAAGTTTTTAAGGAGAAATTGTCCTTGATTAGGATTATACAAAAGACTTTGGATAGAGATAAATGTTTCGAATAACCAAGTCGAGCGCCTTGTATTCAAAACATTCGGAACGAGTGTAGGAGGGTTCCATTCTCATTCCTTCTCCACCACTTTAAAGTTTATGGTGTATAACCCCAATCGTATATTTATTGTGTTTTGGATTTTTTTATGAGAAAAATTCCACTTGATGTTGGATCAAGGGTTTTATTGTTTGTAAAAATATTTGAAGTGATACGAACAAGGTCGATGGCGAACGCACAAGGCGGTCGACTTACAAGGTGAAAATGGCTCAATAAAATCAAGAGTTTATTTTTAAAAATAGTTTTGGAACAAAAAGGTCAAACATAACTATAATAATGTCCACATACAATAGCCATGCAAACACAACGGGTTAGTCGGCTTGAATCAAAACGCACACAAAAAACAGCGAACTCCTTGAAAAAAAAATTTAAGGTAAAAAGCAAAAAAAAATGTGAAAAACAGGGGCCTGACATGGCTGGTCGTGTTAGCTGACACGGCCCGTATCAAAAAGTATCCACAACAATGATTTTTTGAAGTAAACAGGGGGTTGACACGGCCCGTGTCAAGAAATGCCCAGGACACTAATTTTTGGAGGCAACTAAGGAGTTGACATGGCCCGTGTCAGCACCCCTGGGAGATGCACACGAAGAAAACTTAAACAGCGGGCTGACACGGCCCGTGTCAGCCCTGCTGGGTGAAAAAAATATAAACTTTTCCTTTGTTCTCTTTCTTTCTTGTGGTTCTTACAATGGTTTCTTGGTCCCTCTTGGGACTTTACACAAGGTACACAGCATAAAAACACTCAACAAAGATAACAAATTAAAAGTTCAAAATATAAAGAGAGAAAAGTTTGAAGAAATGGATACCAAAGAGTTGCTCTCCTTCTTGCAAAACCTCCACTGATTTTGGTTGGGTGTTCCCTTCACTCTTCACTCTATGTTTTGATGGTTCTGCTTCTCAATGGTTCTCTTGTTTCTATGTGACTCTCTTGATTTTTCTGATTTTCTTTCTCTTTATTTTTCTGGTTTTCTAGGGTTTCTTGCTCTCTCTCTATTTTTTCAATGTGTAGTGAATAGTCCCTTCCCCTTATTTGCAGCCCCCTCTCCTCTTTTTATCTCAGCATATTAGGGTTTTCCCTTCTTTCAAAATATCATATTTTTCATGGAGAAATGTCTCTTGCCACTTTTCTCATGTCACTCTCTTTCTTTCCATTTCCATGTATGTTGTTATGCTGTATTTTTGCTGCACTACTTGCCCATGCTGTCTTTTTTTTTCTGCTGCACTTTTTGCTCTCAAATCTTGTACCCCTTTTGTTGGCTTGTGCTTGAACAGCTCTTATGGTCAATGCTACTACCTTTTGACAGCATTTTGAAAATTCTGATATTTAATAAGTAGATGCATCATTATGGGTTCATTTCCTTGGTCTTGTGACGTGTAACGGTTTTGTGATATAATGCAAATTGTCACTTCTTGCATGGGGCTGTTTTGGATCACATTAAAATTACCCATGGCTAAGCAAGCATAGTCTTGATTTTGACATGTTCTAATGTTAAGTTGTATCCTTATTATTTTCCTTGGGCATGATGTGGAACATGTAAATTTATTGGGGCATGAAGGGTACCATTGCATGAATTTGATTAGAGACTTGAATCAAGATTAGAAACAGATTAATTTCTAAACATTACTTAGAGTTGGAGATTTTGTATCAAATGGCATTCTTGTAATGTCATAAAATTTCTCTTTGTAATATTCTAGTCTTGAATTCATGAATCTTGAACTTTGAATGATGGATTTCCCTTATACCATTATTTGGATTGAATGAAGTCTTGAATTATGCACTTGTGATCTTGACTCATGCTTTGCAAATTTGAACTTCCCTTTGATCAAGAAATTGAAACAAAATTGGAGGAAGAAACCTTGAATTAGGCATTGCACTTCATGTATATTAGGAATATTGATCTTGAGTATCCTAATATTTTTTAAGTAACTTCTCCTTGAAGAAATCTACATGAGTAGACTTTCCAAATTGAGTCAAACCTTAGATGATGGACCTTTTCTTCCATGTAGCCCATGATAGGAATTTTTTCTTGTTTGAAATGGAAAACAAACGAATCGACCCAATCCTTACCTTGTGAACCCACATGCTCGACATGCAATAGAACGATGTATGATATGACGAATGTAGGGTATGAAAGGCTAAAGGTGAAAATAAGGGTGTGACAGCTGCCCCTATTTAATCCTCTTGGACCTAAATGTCTGGAGGATAAAGGTGCTCGAACATTCATGGTAAAAGAGAATTAGATACTAGAATATCCGGGATTTTCAACTGGAGAGGTGTGGAATGAAAGTAGACAGTCAGCGAGATGGTTTGAAAAAGGTGTCTGTTACTGAAGAAGGGGTATGAGGGATATGATGATATGCTAAGTGATGCAATATGGAATGAACATGAGTGCTTTGCCAGCCAGAAAAGGAGGCATCTCGTAATAGGGAATCATAATTGGCTAAGAGATATTCCTTCTACAAAAGATAGAGAGGACTCTAGAAATAACAATGAGATATTCCTTCTATGAAAGGTAGAGAGGACTCTAAAATAAACATGAGATATTCCTTCTACGAAAGGTAGAGAGGACTCTAGAAATTGGTTTTCCTCTTACAAAAGGCAAGGAAGACTCCCGAACAAAAGGTTTGGAGAAAATGTTTCCTTCTAAAAAAGGTAGAGAAGACTCTAAAATAAACATGAGATATCCCTTCTACGAAAGGTAGAGAGAACTCTAGAAATTGGTTTTCCTCTTACAAAAGGTAAGGAGGACTCCCGAACAAAAGGTTTGGAGAAAATGTTTCCTTCTACAAAAGGTAGAGAGGACTCCGAAACAAAAGGTTTGAAGACAAAATTCCTTCTACAAAAGGTAGAGAGGACTCCAAAACAAAAGGTTTGAAGACATGATAACTCCTTCTACATCAAATAGAGGAGACTCCCTTTGGAGAATATGATTGTATTTTCTTCTGCGAAAAGCAGAAAAGACTCTTGAACAAAAGGTTAGGAGAACAATTTCTTCTACAAAAGGTAGAGAGGATACTTACGAAAGGTAAGCTGACAAGAACCTGTACAAAAGGCACAGGAGGTCTTACTAAAGGTAAGTTGAATCTTTTGCGAAAGGCAAGGTGCATATACTTCGTGAAAGAGACGCGAAAAGACTCACAAAAGGTAATTTGAGGGCAATAAGCATCTTCCTGCAAAAGGCAGATGAAATTTGCATAGGGTATTAGAACATCATTTGACCTCACAAGCAAAACGGCGGAGATGACATTCTTTAAGTAAGGCGACCATTCAGTTCTTGGCCACACAGGTATCTAGCGTCCAAATTGATCGAAGATACCCAAAACAAGGTTTGGTCGCGTGTAAAAGACAGCGAGAAACGCTTACAAAAGGAAAGCGAAAGAGAAAGATTTCACGCGAAAGGCAATGAAATCCCTTACGAAAGGTAAGGTGAGAAAAAATATCATGCAAAAGGATTGAAAAGACTTACAAAAGGCAAGTGAATGAGGGGTTAAGTATCATTCCAGAATCCGAACAAGACGTTCATAAGAACTTACATCTTCGAGGATGATTGGCTAAGCGCATGTAATGATGCAGGATGTATGCAAAAATGTTGGGGACATAAGGACATGGAGGTTAGGGGTGATAATTTGTGCCAAGTGATTGGGCTTTGGTTTGGGGCGTCAAGTTTGACCTCTCAACATCCTTGTGGCGACATTTGGATCATCTCCAGATGGTCTTATCAGACAAACTATGTTGGTCAGTTAGGTTGCCCCTGACTTGGTCGAATCTCGGTGAACTTTGTGATTTGGCGATGCTTCGTTTACATATGTGTCACGCTTATCCTTCATTCACCTCGATCGGAGAGCAACCTATGCCTTCTTGTGTTATTATTGTCATCCCATAATTCTCAATGCAATATTTATTAAGAATGAAAATTCCACTTTTTGCAAACAAATATTAAAAGTAAAAAATGTGAAGCACAAATTGATGAAAAAGATTTTATTAATGATAAAGTGACCCATAAATGGGTAATTTTACATAAGGATACAATTCCTAAAAGAGGTAATCGCAAAAATATGACAAAAGATTACAATGGCAATGAGAAAAAAAGATCTGATTTCCATTGATTTCCAATTCTGCTATGATCCATATGGCTTCGAGGTTTCTCGTACGTTGCTTCTGGGGAAGGTGGTTGGATTGATCTTTCTCGTGTGTAGCTCTCTTTATTCTGATGATGAGCTCACAGACTCTTCACAGACCGCAATCTTTTTTCTTTTAAGGTCCCTATCTTTTGCCTAGACCGCCCTTTCGGGTTTTAAGTCTACCGGGATACCCTTTTTTGCCTAAGTTGCCCCTAAGGGTTTTCAACTTATCGGGTATTATTGTTCTTTTTCATTTTAACCCTAACTTTTGCCTGGACTTTTCTTTTTGTTGTCCACCGGGTTTGCTTTCAAGCATAGTATTTTTTGACTGCGTCTGCATTTATAGGGGATGACAGATCTTCACCGTCCATGTTGGATAATATCAAGGCTCCTCCAGAGAAAACCTTCTTCACAACATATGGACCCTCATAGTTAGGTGTCCATTTTCCCCTGGGGTCTGTGTGGATTGGCAGAATCTTTCTCAATACCAAGTCTCCCACTTTGAACTCTCGAGGGCGAACTTTCTTGTCAAACGCCTTTTTCAACCGCTTTTGGTAAAGCTGGCCATGGCAGATGGCTGCCATGCGCTTTTCATCAATGGCATTAAGTTGATCGAATCTTTCCTGCACCCATTCTGCTTCATCGAGTTTGACATCGGTCAGAATTCTTAGGGAAGGAATTTCTACCTCAACGGGGAGTACTGCATCCATGCCATATACAAGAGAAAATGGAGTTGCCCCAGTAGAAGTGCGCACTGAAGTACGGTAGCCATGCAAAGCAAATGGTAGCATTTCGTGCCAATCTTTGTATGTTTTCACCATTTTCTAAACAATCTTCTTGATGTTTTTGTTCGCTGCCTCAACTGCGCCTTTCATCTTCGGGCGATATGGTGATGAGTTGTGATGCTCGATCTTGAAACTTTCACATAATTCCTTCATCATCTTGTTATTGGGGTTTGAACCATTGTCAGTAATGATTTTATTTGGGACCCCATAACGACAAATTATTTCTTTCTCGATAAAGCGAGTGACCACTTGTTTGGGGACATTGGCATAAGACGCGGCTTCCACCCACTTAGTGAAGTAGTCAATGGCCACTAAGATGAAACGATGACTGTTTGAAGAAGTTGGCTCGATGCGTCCAATCACATCTATGCCCCACATGGCGAAGGGCCAAGGAGATGTCAAGACATTAAGAGGAACTGGTGGCACATGTATTTTATCTGCATAGATTTGACATTTGTGGCATGTTTGCACTTGACGATAACAATCATTTTCCATCGTCATCCAATAATAACCAACCCTCAAAATTTTATTAACCATCATGTGTCCACTGGCATGTGTGCCAAAAGAGCCTTGATGAATTTCGTTTATGATTCAGTCGGCTTCGTGTCTATCCACGCATCTGAGCAGGACCGAGTCATTGTTTCGCTTGTAAAGCACATCTCCACTTAAGAAGAACTTGGACGAAATCCTTCTTAAATACTTCTTGTCTGTGATGGAAATATTTTCTGGATACTCTTGCTTTTCTAGATACCTTTTGATATCATAGAACCAAGGTTGATCGTCAGTTGTTAACTCTACTTCCAGACAGTGGGCAAGCTCATCAATATGTTCAATGCAGATAGCGGGTACCTCATTCTTCCACTTAACTTTGAACATGGATGACAATGTGGCAAGAGCATCTGCCAATTGACTACTTTCTCTAGGAATGTGATTGAAAGTGATCTCATCAAAGTATGGGATTAACTTCAAGACGTGATCCCAATATGGAACTAGTTTACTGTCACATGCTTCCCAATCACCTCTGACTTTACTGATGACTAAAGCCGAGTCCCGATACACTTCCAAAATTTTAATTATGTGGTCAATGGAGGCTTCGATTCCGAAGATACATGCTTCATATTTAGCCATATTGTTGGTGCATTTGAAATATAATCTTACGATGAATGGGATATGGAAACCAGTAGGAGATGTGATAATTGCCCCTATTCCATTGCCTTGAGCATTTGCGGCACCCTCGAACACGAGCATCCATCGCGATCCTGGTTCGGGTCCGTCGTCTGGGCCTATTGCTTCATAGTCTCTGACAAACATGATATCTTCATCAGAGAAATCAAAATGCATGGGCTGGTAATCTTCCATGGGTTGGTGAGAAAGATATTCAAATAACACACTCCCTTTAATAGCTTTTTGTGAGACATATTGAATGTCATATTCTGTCAGTACCATTTGCCAACGGGCTACTCGTCCTGTGAGAGAAGGGCTTTTCAAAGATGTACTTGACTGGATCCATCTTTGATATCAACAACGGGGTATGAGTCACCATATATTGCCTTAAGCGTTTGGCAGCCCATGCGAGTGCACAACATGTCTTTTCTAACATTGAGTACCTCGTTTCACAGTCAGTGAACTTTGTGCTTAAGTAGTAGATAGTGTGCTCCTTTCTACCCGTTTCGTCATGCTGCCCCAACAAGCATCCCATGGATCCTTCTAGAACGGTCAAGTACATGATGAGAGGTCTTCTTGGCACGGGAGGAATCAAGATCAGTGGCTCTTGCAGATATTCTTTTATTTTTTTCAAATGCTTTTTGACAATTGTCATTCCACACGACTGCTTGATCTTTGCGAAGCAACTTGAATATTGGCTCACAGGTGGTTGTTAGGTGAGATATGAATCTGGAAATGTAATTTAATCTCCCTAAGAAACCACGAACCTCCTTCTCTGTTCTTGGAGCTGGCATATCTTGGATAACTTTTACTTTGTCAGGATCGACTTCAATTCCTTTTTGGCTCACGATAAAACCTAGCAATTTACCAGATCTTACCCCAAAGGTGCATTTATTCGGATTAAACTTCAGCCTGAACTTTCTTAGCCTTGTAAACAACTTTTCCAAGTGGGTGAGGAGTTCCTCTTCAGTTTGGGATTTTGTAATCATATCGTCAACATAGACTTCAATCTCCTTATGAACCATGTCATGAAAGAGAGTCACCATTGCTCGATGATATGTCGCACCAGCATTCTTTAAACCAAATGGCATAACCTTATAGCAGAAGGTTCCCCAAGGGGTAATGAAGGTAGTCTTCTCCATATCCTCTGGAGCCATTTTAATCTGGTTGTATCCTGAGAAACCATCCATGAAAGAGAACACAGAGAATGGGGTCGTATTATCCACTAACACATTAATATGCAGTAGCGGAAAGTCATCTTTTGGGTTGGCTCTATTTAGGTCTCTGTAGTCGACACACATCAGCACCTTACCATCTTTTTTACGCACAGGTACAATGTTGGTGACCCATTGAGGGTTGTCATACCCCAAATTTTACCCTTTAGATTCATTGAGCATTTGCATATCATATAAATCCATCATTTCTGTTTTAGCTAATCACTTAACCAGTTTGTTAATTTTGTTTTGTGAAGTTAGGTTACTGTTGGGAGGTCAAGAGGTCATAAAGGCACTGCGTGAATTCCCTATTAGAATTCCAGGAATCAAAGGGTACTAATTTATTTCAAGGTTTAAAAGCCAGTATTGGTTTCATCCTGGGCTCATCAAAATCCATTCATGAACTATGAATTCAAGTATCAAGTTTCAATTCATTCAATGTTTACCAGTTGGATTCAATTTCATAAATGTTACAAAGGTTCCAAATTCAAGTATCCAAAGTGTTTGATGCAAGTTTCACTCTAAGCTACAATCAATACAAGAGAAAACATACGAAAGTCAATGCATTTGTGTCATTTTCATCCAATTTCGTCTGAATGATAACTAAAAAAAAAGTTCAAAAGTCCAAAGTACTATTTGCGAGATAATTTAACTTTACATTAAAGAACTTGACTTAATACATGGAGATATTTCTTCAGGTTTACTACACTAATGTCACAAAATTGTTTTGTTGGATAGTGAAATATGATGGGAAAAAAACACGGATTGCAAAAGGCCCTGCAACTTGCAGCTTTTGATAGCAGCTCGTAATTTAGCACAATGGGTGCAGTGGAATCACCACCTACCAATTTTGAGACCAATGCTTTCACAAATCCTTGTCAAGAAATTACTTTTATATGTAGTGTCGTTGCAGGATACCAAGAGGAAAATCCAGCAGCTTACAAGTGTTGTGTTCTCCTTCTTATTTCCCTTGATATCATGTGAAAACTAGCTTGAAAGCTCCAATGTTTGGAACGAAAGTCATCAACATTGGCGGCTCAAAATCGTTGTTATCCCTTGCTACTGCAGACGAAAGAAAAAAAACAAATCAGCACAATCACCAAGTTGTTTTATAAAACCCATAAATGCAGTAATAACAACAAACCATACATGAGAAAATCGGATTTCCCACATGGACTAGCAGACGGGTCAATTAAGAAAGTTCATTATTTTGTTCATTGTTCCAAAACATATCTCCGACACAATTAAACAAGAAAGGAAAGTTCTTCAATGAATTTTACAAGCACGCCTAAAGAAGAAGAAAACTCATCAGACAAAAATAAAATATAATCAAACAACCCTCATCAAAGGCATCAAACACATTCCAAAACAATATCAAACATGTTCAAATTAAAATAGAAATTCCACCATCATCATCAATCAGGTATTCATCACCAACCATTTAATTTGCAGACAAAAAAATACGGAAACGGAAACATGTTCAACACAAATCGTGCATTCAGAGCAAGAGTTATAACATGAATATTTTCTTTTTCAAAATAGAATCTACAGAATCCTGGTCATAATTTCAAAATCAAAAGTGTTAAATTCACTTGTGCCTATAAAAGAAATCGAAAACAGACAAATTAGGGACAGTCACGAATACATATACAAAAACGCAAAATAACCCTACATTTTCAAATTACAAAGTGAAGACGAAACTTATCTCTCTCTTCACACCGTCGCCGCCGTCGCCGGAGCCGCCAAGCTTCCATTGAAACCCTTTTTCGTTGCCAAGCTCGCGCGAAGTTGACGGAATCCTGCAAAGAAAAGGCCATTCCACGCCGTAAGTCGTTTTTAAATATTATTGATGTTCGTTTGATTGTTCTTTTTTTTGCATGCTTTTCAGATGTGATCATAGGAAAAAGGAAGAAGCTTGAAGAAGAAAGGTGAGAACGAGAGCGGTGAGTGAGAAGGGAGAAGAAGAATAGACCGCGAGATGGATGAAGAAGAGAAGAAGGAGGGAGAAGGAATCGGAGAAACAGAGAATGGAGAAGAAATCGCAGAGGAAGGAGAAAGCATAGGGGGCGCCGTCAGAGCTTTTGGAGTTTAGGGTTTCATTAAAACCCTTCTCCCTCTTTCGTTTAAACCGGGCCGGGTCTGGGGATTTCATCGCCCCAGCCCACCCATTTTGTTTTTATTTATTTTCTTATTTTCTAATTTTAAGTTTGTGTTATCATTTGTAATTTGCAATAATTATTAATAAGAAATTACTAACACTAACTTATTAACAACTAACACTAAAAATAAAAAATAAAAATCTGGAAATATATTTTAATTAAAAAAAACGAATTTCATTGAAAAAAAATAAAATAAAGATGTTAATTTAACTTCAATTCAAGTTTTGCTAAAATTATAAAAAATAATAATATCAATTTGGACTGTTATTTAATTTTTCTTATAATAAATAAAAATTTATCTTATTAATATTAGATTTAGGTTTTAATATAAAGAATAATAATAATTAGAATTTAAGTCTTAATTAATTTAGATTTTAGTTTAATATAATAAAAAATCACAAATATGACAAAATAAACAACAACAAAAAAATCCTTTTAAAAATAACTTAATCAATTTTTTCTTTAGAATTTAATAACTTAAACTAATTTTTAATTTAAATTAACTTAGAATATTTTAATTTCTTTTCTAGAGTTAATTTTATTAGAAACTATTTTTATTAAACTAATCTTTTTACTTTCCATTAATTAATTTTCTCAAAAACTACAAAAACATTCATTTCTTCTAATGATTTAACTTCTTAACTAAAAAAAAACAATTTCACCATTTCCACTTAATCCATCACACCTAATCAACCTAATGCCTCTTTTTAAACTTAACCCAGGCATCCTTTCATTTATCACTTCCACCATTATTTTCCCCCGAAGGAAAGGTTCACATGTTTGACCCCTGTGTCGACATCTTTACCTTCACCCTAGCCTTAGGATATGAGTCCATGTACTCACCTTTTAGGTCGTACTCTATGTAAGTTTCACGCCGTGGAATACTTATCCCACACCCTTTCAATTTAACTTTATAACGTAGAAATAGGAGTCCTCGTACTCCAAAATAAGCGCTTCCCTATGAACGTTTATTTTCCCCCAGGAACCTTGATCACGGTCAAGAAGTTCCTCATCTCCCTCTGTGAGGGGAACTACGATTACTCTAATTTCATCCCCTACCCAGGATACGTAGGCACAAGATGCGAGTCTTGGCGAGTAAACTTAGGACTAACCCCGTTAGGTCACTTTCTTCACCTTTAACCTTTAGCGTTACCCTTAAGCAGAAAACTATAGCAATTAGCACATTTAAAACAAGAGGTTCTTGTAGAGTACTACAGAAGTTTAGGGTGCTAATACTTTTCATAAACTTAACCAACCCCCGAATCTTAGATCTTTCCCCGTATCGTGTTTACGATGCAAAATAGGTTTTCCCTTCCTTTAACCTTTCCTTCGGATAAATCAAAGACTGATTGTAAATGAATTAAGATTCAAGTTAATCAATAGCTTGACATCAAAATTTCATCGCAACAGAAAATGGCGACTTCACTGGGGACTCTTTAGTGGGTTTCCCTAACTTGTTTATTATATTTGTTATATACTTGCTTATTTGCTTATCTATTTATTGCTTTTTGGGATGACCCTTGAGTGGTGAGACAAAGTCCTACACCCGGACTTGAGTGAACTTAAGATAGGATGGTGATATATTCGACGAGGCTTATAGGGAGTGAATCCCGACCAAGTTGACTCGAGAATCACCGCTCAGTTGAGACCCTTTCGAAAATGGTTCGGTTGAATGAGTATAGTCGTGAAAACTTTTACTATTTTTGATTGGAGTCGGTGATACTGAGGACCGTAGTTACCTTAACACAACTTTAGCCTTATCTAGGACGTAGTGCGAGGATTATGAGGGAGTAGCCCCAAAATAGTTGCTACGCGATACTACACTCAAAAGAGGTTCTCTTGAGAATATTATTAACCACCGAGTCAGTCGGGAAATTGATAATATCCGAAAGATGGATTGATGACTTTTGGCACCTTTTTAGAACCCTTGTTCTGCATGTACAATTAACCTATAGTGCATGCCTTTTGGGATGGGTAGACCTTAACTCCACTCATGTTCCCCTAATCTAGGACATTGTGTTTGCTTTGTGTGCTTGTACATTGCATCCAGCATCATATCATTCCTAGTTTCAAGGAATTCAACAATCCTTTGCAAATACAAAAGTCCTACATTTTTAAAGTTTAAAACCTTTCCCCAACTTTCCTAAAAATGTTTGCAATCGACCGTTGAAATTCTTGAAACCATTGCATGGCATTAGCATCACATTCTTGAATTTCATTTTTCCCTCGGTTTCTCATTCTCGTTTATCTTTATCTTCCAGTGTTCCTTTGGGTCGTCAAGCTGATTCCTCGACACGAATATCAGACTAGAGCTAGCTTAAGATGCAAGATGTCAGAACAAGAGGAGCATAATGCGGAATTCCGAATGGAGATTGATAAGTTGAAAGCATGCATGACTAGGCTTACCGAGATGCTTCAAGTATTGATTTCCAGAGGAGAACCACCTCAGAGGACCGTCATTCAGGAAGTTTCAAGTGTTGATCCATCTCCTGTTTCATTGCCACCTTCTACTTGGCCGGAGTTTGGTTTACCTCATAACTACTCTCCACCTATCGCATCTGCTGCTACAATTAGTCAGACTATCAGACCGGTTTTTCAAGCTCTTGTCTTTACCGAGGCTAGACATGTGGTCCACACTGTTAATCATACTGTCCAAGCTCCCTTTGAGAATTCTCCCTATGAGTACAATATTGCTCGTGCTCAAGAGGACAACCAGGAAGATTTTGTTGAGCCTGAGATTACCCGTGAGCAGTTTCAGATCATAAATAAGAGACTCCGAGCTGTCGAGGGTACTGATTTCTTCAACGTTGATGCCGACAATATGTGCCTAGTTTCTGGTCTTGTTTTGCCTGCCAAGTTCAAGACTCCTGAGTTTGTGAAGTATCAAGGTCACTCATGCCCAAGAGCCCATCTAGTCATGTATTTCCGAAAGATGGCGGCTTACACCAACAATCAGAAGCTGCTTATCCATTGCTTTCAGGATAGTCTGAGTGGTGCTTCTCTCAAATGGTATATGAACTTAGAGCATAACAGTGTCCGCTGCTTCCAGGATCTCGGTAATGCTTTTATGAGGCAGTACAAATACAATTTAGACATGGCTCCCGATCGTCGTCAGCTACAAAGTATGTCTCAGAAAGAAAAAGAGTCATTCAAGGAGTATGCTCAGCGTTAGAGGGAATTAGCTTCTCAAGTTGAACCCTCTATAGCAGAGAAGGAACTGACAGGGATGTTCATGGATACTTTGTCTCCCTTCTATTGGGAAAAGATGATTGGAAGCGTCTCTTCAAGCTTTACAGATCTGGTGACTATTGGCCAAAGGATAGAAGAGGGTTTGAAAAATGGTAAGGTATCTAAAGTTGTTGAATCTTCTAATGGGGCAAAGAAATCCAATGGGAATTTCCAGAAGAAGAAGGAGGAACAGACTAATGTTGTCATGATGGAATCAAGGAAGCCTCGCCATGGAACTCAACCTATTGTTGCTCCACAGCCAGCTCAGACTGCTCAACGTCCAGTTATTAGACAAGACCAGTCTCGAAATAGGAACCAATTTGATCCTATTCCCATGACTTACAAAGAGTTATATATGTACTTGGTTCAACGAGGGATAATCACTACCAGGGCTTTACCACCTCCTCCTAATCCTCCTCCAGTTGGATTCAGAACTGATTTCCAGTGTGCTTTTCATGAGGGTGCCTTAGGCCACGACTTGGAGCATTGTTTTGCACTGAAAGCTAGAGTGTATGAGCTGATTAGAGATGGAACACTGGATTTTGCAGATAATCCTCCAAATGTCCAGAAGAATCCCTTTCCAGTGCATCAGAAGTGAAGATTCAGACAATACTGATTTAGTCACTAGGCTTTTGTTTCTCGTTGTTTGTACTTTCCTTATTTTATTAACCATTTTCTTTCGAATTATGTTTGTACTTTTACATTAATGAACTGAGCATTGCAACTTTCAATTTCAATTCATTTTTGTTTATTATTTGCATCTTTATGCTTTTATCTTTCAAATATTTATTTCTTGTCCAAATTTGTGATATGTAAAGAATGGAAGGAGGATGATGAAAACGTTATACCCATAATTGATGTCAGTATGCTTTCAATCAAACTTTGATGATGATGTAAGGCATTGTTTCAACTCCTAAACACTGGAGAAATAAGGAAGTTAATCCCTTGTCACCCCCTTCGAGCCTAGAAGTTGGTGTTTCTTTCTTTACAAAAAAAAAACCTGCAACCTTAACCTGGGGCATGGGTAGTTCTCAGTTAACTTGGTTGTACATTCCTGCAATACACCTTTCATATAAAGGTCGCACTCACAATATTCCTTCGCACACAGCAAGCAAGGGTCGAAGATGTTTCCCAAGCCAAAGCGTCGATGATGGTTCGCCATAATCATTAAAGCTAGGCAGTCACTTTCTAAGAAAAAAAATCAAAAGAAAAAGCCCGATAAGTCAAAACCTATGAAGGAGACTTAGGCAAAACTGGGGCATCTCGCTGACTGTGTGCTTTAAAAGAAACAGTTCAGGCAAAAGTTAGGGATAATAAAAAGAGGAGATCTTCAAATCCTCACCATGAAAATCCTCAACGTCAAAATAACCATATGTTGTAAAGAAACAGTGGCTGCCTTTTCATAGGTCCCTTGACTTTTGGACCATCATTGCTACCATCAGTGCAATTCCTAACCTATAAGAACCCAAATGCATAACATGAGTTAACTGAGCATAGGACTGAAGATTATCACGTAGATGGGGTGGGTACAAATAAATTTTGAGCTTTTATCTTTTGTTTCATAAACCGTGAACCAGACCACACTACAACCCTCAAAAGACCTAATTGAAGCAAGGTTATTTTGAAAGCATGTTACAGCAAGGTTGCGTAAGCTGACTCCAAAAGATCTTTGCGAATCATTTATTTTGGTAAGTACACCTTTGTTTTAAAATTTGAGCGTTTCGAACCACCGTGTTCTGACCCACGACTCATTTATTCTTCATTTTTCAAAATAATTTTGATTTCAAAAGTTGCATGAGCTTTGCATTACCATGTTTGTATGAATACTTTTGTTTGCAAACTGGCTTTCCTCTAAGGAATTTTCAAACATCGAGAAACTTGGTCAAGTGATCTTATCAGGGGCAAGTCCTTCTCAGAATCAGTCCATCAAAAAGATTGTTCAAGACTCAGACTGGGGCAGGCCTTCTGAGGGTACAGTAAAACAATCATTTTCACGAATCAAACAAGCTGAAGCAATTATCAGTTCATCTATAAACAGACGGTTTAATCTGGGGCAGTTCACTTGAAGAATCCCCAGACAGCTACCTTTCCTTCCTACAAGGATCACCAACTTGATACAGTTTAGCCGAATGACAGCGATCTCTGTGTTGAGGAATCAGTTTCCCATTCTTGTCATCTTACCAGGAGAGTCGAGCCTTGTCGTCAACATCTGCATTTGCACTTGATCCTATCTCATAACATAATGCATATACATGTTCATATACATATACATATCATGAGTGTTTTATCCTCATTCGCATTTCTCCTGAGGTCGTGTTTTATCCACGTCTTACCTTGTGGTCAAAGTCCAACTCACTTGGCACCTACCAACAATTTCGTGTCGTGTCTATCTGATGTTCTTCCAGATATGACGTTTTTCTTATCCGATGGTTTTCCGGATATGTCTGTTCCTTTTACGTCCAATATTCTTCTTATATATTGTGTTTTTACCTTTCATTCAAAGCCATTATTGAATGTCTGGTACCTTTATTGTTGTTTCTCTTTCTGACAGTTTTCCAGATCGAGTCTTTTATCTGATGGTTTTCCAGATATCACCTTTGATTCTGATGGTTTTCCAGATTGAGTCTTTTATCTGATGGTTTTCCAGATATCACCTTTGATTCTGATGGTTTTCCAGAATCTATTCGATGGTTTTCCGGATTTGTTCCTCTTTCTGATGGTTTTCCAGATCGAGTCTTTTATCTGATGGTTTTCCAGATACCACCTTTGATTCTGATGGTTTTCCAGAATCTATCTGATGGTTTTCCGGATACGTTTCTCTTTTATTCTGATGTTCTTCCAGAACCCCTTTGTTGCTTATCTGATGTTCTTCCAGATACATCTTCAAACTTGTCCCGTTACATTTATTGCTTTCCTAAAATGTTTCGGATTTACCTTCAAAGACTTGTCTTCATCTCATGCTCCTATTAGATGTTGTTCTTTTGTTTCTGGATGCAGCCCAGGGTTTATTCGGCGTGTTTCCCGAGTATCGCTGTTATGTTTCAGAGTTCATTCGATGTTCTTCCGAATGTCCCTGAAATTGGCTGCTCCGTCCCAGAGTTATTCTATGTTCTTCCAAATATCTTTGGTATGTTTCAGATTTCATTCTATTGTTCTTCTAAATGCCCCTGAAATATGTTTCTTTGCCCCCGAGTTTATTCGGCGTGTTTCCGAATATCTCTGGTGTGTCTCAGAGTTCATTCGATGTTCTTCCGGGTGTTTTTGATTTGGTTGTTTCTCCTTGTTTACTTTCCGACCATTCCTGAAGAGCCCGCTCGATCTCTTCGTTTAAAGGAATGTGCCGAAAATTCCAGCACTTGTCGTTTACCTAGTCTTACCGTCGTGTGGATCTTGTGCTACCGTTTCATTCTAAAACGACGGTTGGTTGTGCCTGCACCGGCCGTCATTCTAGAATTCCTGTGTCGTCCTGTTTCCCCAGTGCGTAGTATTCCCCAATGTGGTTTGCTCATCACGTCGGTCCCCTGTGTCGTTTTGTCGTCTACGTTTTTGCATTTATTATTTTCATCATACGCATCATATTAGATTCATGGCATCATCAGCATTGTCATGTCGTCCATAGCATTGCATATCACTGCATCTAAGGGCAAAATTTTCGGTTATCTGTATTTAAATCCCTTTCACCATGATTCCTCGAGCCTTCGGCGCTCAAATCATTCGGTGAACTTATTTAAATAGGGGCAACTGTCATACCCCAAATTTTACCCTTTAGATTCATTGAGCATTTGCATATCATATAAATCCATCATTTCTGTTTTAGCTAATCACTTAACCAGTTTGTTAATTTTGTTTTGTGAAGTTAGGTTACTGTTGGGAGGTCAAGAGGTCATAAAGGCTCTGCGTGAATTCCCTATTAGAATTCCAGGAATCAAAGGGTACTAATTTATTTCAAGGTTTAAAAGCCAGTATTGGTCTCATCCTGGGCTCATCAAAATCCATTCATGAACTATGAATTCAAGTATCAAGTTTCAATTCATTCAATGTTTACCAGTTGGATTCAATTTCATAAATGTTACAAAGGTTCCAAATTCAAGTATCCAAAGTGTTTGATGCAAGTTTCACTCTAAGCTACAATCAATACAAGAGAAAACATACGAAGTCAATGCATTTGTGTCATTTTCATCCAATTTCGTCTGAATGATAACTAAAAAAAACAGTTCAAAAGTCCAAAGTACTATTTGCGAGATGATTTAAGTTTACATTAAAGAACTTGACTTAATACATGGAGATATTTCTTCAGGTTTACTACACTAATGTCACAAAATTGTTTTGTTGGATAGTGCAATATGATGGGAAAAAAACACGGATTGCAAAAGGCCCTGCAACTTGCAGCTTTTGATAGCAGCTCGTAATTTAGCACAATGGGAGCAGTGGAATCACCACCTACCAATTTTGAGACCAATGCTTTCACAAATCCTTGTCAAGAAATTGCTTCTATATGTAGTGTCGTTGCAGGATACCAAGAGGAAAATCTAGGAGCTTACAATCGTTGTGTTCTCCTTCTTATTTCCCTTGATATCATGTGAAAACTAGCTTGAAAGCTCCAATGTTTGGAACAAAATTCATCAACATTGGCGGCTCAAAACCTTTGTTATCCCTTGCTACTGCAGACGAAAGAAAAAAAAAAACAAATCAGCACAATCACCAAGTTGTTTTATAAAACCCATAAATGCAGTAATAACAACAAACCATACATGAGAAAATCGGATTTCCCACATGGACTAGCAGACGGGTCAATTAAGAAAGTTTATCATTTTGTTCATTGTTCCAAAACATATCTCCGACACAATTAAACAAGAAAGGAAAGTTCTTCAATGAATTTTACAAGCACGCCTAAAGAAGAAGAAAACTCATCAGACAAAAATAAAATATAATCAAACAACCCTCATCAAAGGCATCAAACACATTCCAAAACAATATCAAACATGTTCAAATTAAAATGGAAATTCCACCATCATCATCAATCAGGTATTCATCACCAACCATTTAATTTGCAGACAAAAAAATACGGAAACGGAAACATGTTCAACACAAATCGTGCATTCAGAGCAAGAGTTATAACATGAATATTTTCTTTTTCAAAATAGAATCTACAGAATCCTGGTCATAATTTCAAAATCAAAAGTGTTAAATTCACTTGTGCCTATAAAAGAAATCGAAAACAGACAAATTAGGGACAGTCACGAATACATATACAAAAACGCAGAATAACCCTACATTTTCAAATCACAAAGTGAAGACGAAACTTATCTCTCTCTTCACACCGTCGCTGCCATCGCCGGAGCCGTCAAGCTTCCGTTGAAACCCTTTTTCGTCGCCAAGCTCGCGCGAAGTTGACGGAATCCTGCAAAGAAAAGGCCATTCCACGCCGTAAGTCGTTTTTAAATATTACTGATGTTCATTTGATTGTTTTTTTTTTGCATGCTTTTCAGATGTGATCATAGGAAAAAGGAAGAAGTTTGAAGAAGAAAGGTGAGAACGAGAGCGGTGAGTGAGAAGGGAGAAGAAGAATAGACCGCGAGATGGATGAAGAAGAGAAGAAGGAGGGAGAAGGAATCGGAGAAACAGAGAATGGAGAAGAAATCGCAGAGGAAGGAGAAAGCATAGGGGGCGCCGTCGGAGCTTTTGGAATTTAGGGTTTCATTGAAACCCTTCTCCCTCTTTCGTTTAAACGGACTAGGTTCTGGGATTTCATCGCCCCAGCCCACCCATTTTGTTTTTATTTATTTTCTTGTTTTCTAATTTTAAGTTTGTGTTATCATTTGTAATTTGCAATAATTATTAATAAGAAATTACTAATACTAACTTATTAACAACTAACACTAAAAATAAAAAATAAAAATCTGGAAATATATTTTAATTTAAAAAAACGAATTTCATCGGAAAAAAAATAAAATAAAGATGTTAATTTAACTTCAATTCAAGTTTTGCTAAAATTATAAAAAATAATAATATCAATTTGGACTGTTATTTAATTTTTCTTATAATAAATAAAAATTTATCTTATTAATATTAGATTTAGATTTTAATATAAAGAATAATAATAATTAGAATTTAAGTCTTAATTAATTTAAATTTTAGTTTAATATAATAAAAAATCACAAATATGACAAAATAAACAACAACAACAAAAAATCCTTTTAAAAATAACTTAATCAATTTTTTCTTTAAAATTTAATAACTTAAACTAATTTTTAATTTAAATTAACTTAGAATATTTTAATTTCTTTTCTAGAGTTAATTTTATTAGAAACTATTTTTATTAAACTAATATTTTTACTTTCCATTAATTAATTTTCTCAAAAACTACAAAAACATTTCATTTCTTCTAATGATTTAACTTCTTAACTAAAAAAAACAATTTCACCATTTCCACTTAATCCATTACACCTAATCAACCTAATGCCTCTTTTTAAACTTAACCGAGGCATCCTTTTATTTATCACTTTCACCATTATTTTCCCTCCGAAGGAAAGGTTCACATGTTTAACCCCTGTGTCGACATCTTTACCTTCACCCTAACTCCTCGGGGAGCTCACAATCTTCCTTATAATCCTCATCAGCGTGGTAGATAGAGTTATCGAAGTCATATGGAATCGTAGCAGTATCGTTATCAATGGAATCCGGGGTAGATCTGCATGATTGGTGATTTTATGCTTTATTTTGAGAAGATGAAAAAAGGGAAATGCAAGAAAACATTGCCATGTATTTATGCAAAAATAAAAAAGAAAGACAGGGAACACAATTGAATGCAAAAGGTTCATTTCATTCATGATAAATATTAAATGAAAACATGGGGGGCCCTACAAAATATTCCCTATGCCTTGGGCAGAGCATGGGATTTGAAAGCAAAATAAGGAAAATTACTCTTCGACAAGGGTGACTTCCGGTATCTCCATGATAGTCCAATTGTTGAGTTGTTGATTCGGGACTCTTGGGTACACCATGCAGACTTCATTCAATGCATCATCTTTAGCCTCCATAAAGGTCACCTGATCATCTACCATATGTCCACCACTAATGAAGGCAAGTGGAGGAATGAACCCTTTGCCTTTGTCAACAGTTGTCTTCTGCTAAACTTTGTGACCACCAGGGTAACCCAAACCAGCTCTGTTCTTGTTGATAGGCAGCTCCAACACTCTTCCCCAACCTTCAAGGTGACCAGCCTCGATTGTAGTCCTTGCGTCCTTCCAAGTAACCATGGGGGATCTAGACCTTTCTGACTTTTTCTCCTCTTTCTTAGCAGGGATCATTTCCACACTTATCACGTCAAATGCTTGAAAAGGGGTCTCATGGACTTCACCTCCCACTTCAACATAGCGAAATGAAGACAGATGACTTACCAACATATCCTCATCTCCCTCAATGACGACAAGCTGATTATTAACCATGAACTTTAGTCTTTGGTGAAGGGTGGATGTTGCAGCACTAGCTGCATGAATCCAAGGACGACCTAGTAAACAACTGTATGATGGATAGATATCCATCACATATAATGTAATAATGAAAGTGTGAGATCCTATTTTAATGGGGAGATCAGCTTCCCCTATCACAGTCCTTCTTGCCCCATCAAAAGCTTTCACTATCAATGAACTGGGCTTCATTATCAATCCTTCGATGGTCAGCTTGGCTAAAGAATTCTTTGGTAATACATTTAAAGATGATCTAGTATCTACCAACACCCTTGACAAAACAACATCCAAACATTCGAGGGAGATGTGAAAAGCTTTGTTATGATTCTTCCCCTCGGGGGCAACTCTCCATCATTGAAGCTTAGAATATGCGTGGAGCCAATATTTGACACAACTCCTTCGGATTGCACCCCAGATATTTCTCGGGGAACATGAGCAGTCTTTAAAAACTTTATCAATGACTCCTGATGGGCAGGGGAGCACATTAGCAGTGACAACATGGAAATCTTAGAAGGTGTTTGGTTGAGTTGGTCAACCACCTTATAATCACTTTTTTGGATGATTCGTAGAAATTCTTCAATGTCTTCACCGGAATTTCCCTTTTGAGTAGAGGTATGCCCCTGCTCAATCGTTGGCTGCTTCTCATTTGTACTGTTTGGTGGTGGTAAGGGCGCAAAAATCCTCCCGCTTCTAGTTATTCCACCGGTTCCAACCATGTTCTCTACAGAGCTATCAACTTTCACAGCATCCTCCTCCACCTTCTGCCCATTAATGTAAACAGTTGGCTTATATTTCTAAGGGACAACCTTGGTGCTCTCAAAAGGGAAAGGAGCAGACGTAGATATCACTAACGGAGCGAGTGAGGGTGGAGACAGTGGGATCTCTACTTGATCGTACGGTATCTATGGTGGTTCACGAGCTTGATTATATGGAGTCGGAACAGGATGCCAATCATAATCACAGGGGATTTCCAAAGGCGTACGAGGCTGATCACATGGAATTGTTAATGGTACAACATCATATGGGATTTGTAGTGGAATTTGGACAGGATACGAATCTTCATCACGTGGAATTGTCAAAGGCACACGAGGTTGCTCATACAAAATCATCAATGGTACACGGTTCTGACCATATAGATTGTTCAACAGTTCTTCATCATAAGCAAATTCCATCGGATCATAAGGAATATCAATCGAGTCATATGGAATGTCTAGAGTTGCCACTTCTTCGACATTTGATATTTGTTCTATCAATATGACGCCTTGATCTAACAACTTCTGAATGCATATCTTCAAATTATGACAACTTTGGGGATCTTCCAAACAGTTTTGACAATCCTCGGTACATCCTGGGACAATGTTCTTCATTAACAATTGTTCTTTAACAACTACAAAGGGGGTCTTCATCTTGTCAACCTTTGAGACTAACTTCTTCCCTCTTGACTCTTCAATCGTGTTTGTAGCATGGTTTGGCATTGGATTGTTAGTCACATTGGGAGTGTTTTTAGTGAAATTGATGGCCTTCAAATCAATGAGATCTTGTACCGCGTACTTCAAAGCTTTGCAATTTTCGTTATTATGTCCAGGAGCTCCAGAATGGAATTCACAACGGGCATTTGAATCATAGCTAGGAGGTAGGACAACTGGGGGAGCTTTCATTTCTCTCAAGTGTACTAAAGAACCTTTAAGCAAAAAAGGAAGCAACCTAGCATAAGTTGTCGGAATAGGATCAAACCTTTTCTTAGGTCTCCTTTGCCTTGGCTGACCCTGATAGTAGTTTTGACGTTGAGGTGCTTGTTGTTGGTAGGGGACTTGAACAACCGATTGGCTTGCAGGTATGGAGAGAGGTTTATTTAGAGTAACAGTGGTCACATGATGGTAAGAACCTTGATATGCTCTTGCTTTCCCCTTATCCATCAAGGCAACGCTCGTTTCCCCTTCTGTTTTCCTTGCAAAACCTTGGTGGGGTTTCTTAGCTCCACCAGAAACTCCGTCAGCATTCTGAATCTTCCCAATATTTATCATGTTCTTGATCCTCTCACCAGCCATAACTAAATCTGAGAATACAAAAGATGTGCATCCAGCCATAACTAAATCTCGAACCTATATGAATAGCATTCCATATGCTAGTATAGTAGGTTCTTTGATGTATGCTATGGTCTGTACGAGGCCAGACATAGCGTACAGAGTGAGCCTTGTAAGTAGATATATGGCCAATCTTGAGAAGGCACACTGGTAAACATTAAATTGGATTCTTAGGTACATCAATGAGTCTCTGAGCAGAGTTCTGATTTATGGTTAAGCCTGTGGTGATGATAGCAAAGTTGAAATCGAAGGATTTGTTGACTCTGATTATGCAAGTTGTATGGATTCCAGAAAATATATTTTTAGATATGTGTTCACTATGTTTGGCATAAAAATTATTTAGAAAGCAACACTTCATAAGGTTGTTACCTTATAACCACTGAAGCGGAATATATCATCCTCACTAAAATTATGAAAGAAGCATTGTGGCTTGAAGGTTTTGCTAAGGAGCTAAAACTTCAAGGTCGAGTTATCATTGTTAAATGTGATAGTCAAAGTGCAATACACCTGTCGAAGAATTCAGATTATCATGAGTAAACCAAGTACATCGATGTAAGGCTGCACTTTGTCAGAGAGATAATCGAGCATGGAGAAGTCCAAGTGCTGAAGGTTTCGACTGATGACAATGTTGCAGATATGATCCCTAAGACATTTCTAAGTCGCAAGTTTTTCCACTGTATGCAACTGATAAAGCTGCATGTTGAAATCTAGTTTGTTCCCTTGTTATAGAGTTTGTTCTTAGGTAGAGGTTTATGGTATTTAGATTGAACTCTAGTGTCAATAATGGTATCTTCATGGTTCAACATGAGTTGTGTATGTTGTAATCAAAGTTTGTTCGAGCATAATGTCAAAACATATTAGCTTGTAATTTAAGTTAGTATGTCGAATTAGGCCTTGCTTTTAAGCCCAATTATTAATTTATCTTGTATTCTAAATTAGCTTAGTAGTCTATAAATAGGCTAGTTCTCTCAGGTTGTTGAGAGAGGTTAAATTTTGGTATTCACTTGTAGTCATTGAACCCTTATTGAGAAAGTGAACAAATTTAACAAATTCGTATTATTATTCTTCCTTTTTCTCTCCCTTTTGTAAAACTGTCACACCCTAATTTTTGACTTTAAGATCCCACCTCATTATGCCTATATCTTGCTTGTTTTACTTTTGCATGTGTGTTTATCAAGGCTAACGAGTGTGTGCAGGACTATTTTGCTTTAAAGACATCTCAGGTGGATTCTCACGACCACGCGCCCTTTAATCAAGGTTTTGATCCTTCTCAAGGTTTCTTCCTCTCTATCAAGAAGGCTTGTCGAAGTGAGAGATGAGACCACGGGCTTGTGGATGTTTAAGTGGCGTATGTTGGCATCAATTTTGGTTTCAGTTGTTTTGGATTCAAGTGGTCCGAAGTATTGAGATTAGGAACTAAGCATATCAAGTTTGGAAATCATCTGTGTCTCTTGAGACACTTAATCCACACTTGAGATCCGAAGAACACAATGCAAGAATGTATCCACCCAAAGAGATTTAGTCCCACCAAAGCTTCTATGGTATTCATAGAATTTTCATTTCAAAAGTCAAGTCATCTTTTCCAATATCCAACTTCTTTCACAAATGGATAATTCTTTCTAATTTCTAAAGATCGAGAGCTACCCGAGGATTTCAAGATTGTGGCTCATCCCATTATTCAAGGCAAGGATCCACATCAATATACAACATCGCCACAAATTCAAGTGAGAAATTTATGTTCAAGATTGTCCAAGAATATCAAATGCTCTAATTAATTCAAGTCGAAGGTGTTAAAACCAAATTCAAATCATCATAAAAGCCAAGAATTTCAATTTATTTCAGAATACATTCACAAGGGCAAGTATGATACAAGAGATTTGGAATTGATATTTCCAAGAGCCATTTCATTTCTTAAATACAAATCTTATTTAGATTTGAGTACAAGTTTTAGCAAGCCTCAGCAAAGAGTTTGTATCACGTTTGGAAAGCTTCTTTTTTGTGTTGTGCGAGTTACATTGGTCAATATTCAGCATCTCATAAATAACATCCACAACTACCATTTCCAACGGTAGTAACGGAGGAAACTCGCAAGAAAACACAATTTGATGAAACTTTTTGAATTAAATTCATTAATCGAATGGATATTCATTTTTGACATATTCATACACCGTAAATTATTATAAGTGGATTCCAATACAAAAAGCATACAAGGTTTCAATTCATTTACACAAGTTTCTTTTGGAAATACAAATCAAGCTCCTTTAATTTCCAGGAACAAATACAAGTTGATACTGTTGTCTCCCTTGTGGCCAAGTTGAAGAAAGGTTGCATAGTTGCAGGTGTTGTCATCCGCAGCTCAGACCAGTATAGCGTGTTGAGGTTGAAGCTTAATTGTTGGCAATGACGGTTGTCTTACCATCATCATGTCGCTTGCGATCGCAAAATCTGAAGTGCACCCTGTGAGCAGAACCTGCCATTTCAAAGAAACCAAACAGAAGTAGAACCGTGTTAGTTATCATAACACAAAATCATAAACAAGAAATTTAGAGAAGAAGAGGTTAGATTTTTTGGCAGCCCTCAGAACTCAGAGTCATCATTGGGCAGGGAAGGGCAGCGAATCCGCTACCAAGCTTCCACCTTCCAACAACCAAGGCTATATCTGTTCTTAATCATCAAAAGAAAAGCAAAAGAGATAAAAAGATGGATTTTCGCCCCAAAGAAAAACAACAACCAGCATCACACGAGCAAACAGAGTAAACCAACATGGAAAGTTCATGAATGAGACCTCAAGTGGTCCAGGACAGCGAAACCGTCATCATTATCACAAGTCCGAAAATAGAAAACTCGGATCCACAACAAAGGAACACAAATCAGACAAACATTACTTCCTTCTCAAATTAGAACCGACAACATTACTCCTCTCAATCAATTCAAATCTTTCTGAAATAATATAAGAGGAAGAAGAAATCATCAGAAGAGGGTCAGAGAAAAAAAGAACACCATTACTGATCTTCACACAAAAATAAACGCTCAAAAACCCATTCGTTTTCAAAACGAAAAACCCTTCGCAACATCATCGAGGAAACCATCATCAAAAAACCAAGATCCAAAAAATCATCACAAGGTGGAGATTGTCACTACTGCAAAAATCGAGGTCGGAAATGACAGAAGAGTCGCCACCGTGCGTTATTTATCCCAAGAGAGGGAAAGGAAACGCTCAGAGAAAACCTAACGAAAAGAGGGATAAGATCGGTCATTGCAACTAAATCTCGGGTTCGGGAGTCGGTTACGCAAGGGGAAGGTGTTAGCACCCGTCACGCCCGTCGTACTCGACGGGATCCACACTTTTTTGTCTATCTAAAAGGGTGATTGAAACTATCTAACTACAGGCTTGAGGACAAAAGAAAAATAAGTGACTCGGCAAAGCAACGACGCTTTGTGCCTACGTATCTTATCTGAAGCGAGAAGTCAGAGTCAACGTAGTTCGGCTAACTACGGGTGAAAGGGAGGGAAGGTTGCTCGCCAAGACATCGCGTCTTGTGCCTATGTACTTTCATCTGGTATGAAAGATCAGAGCAAACGTAGTTCGGGCTAATAGGGAACACAGGTTTGTTCAACTGTTTATCCGAATAGGGCTAACAATCAGTTCTAGCAGTTTGTTGTATGTAGCTCGACCATTGGAGACTTAGGCGTTACCATTTGCGATAGAACCAAGAGTTAACAAAACTCTCCTTATGAAAATTATTTTCCAAGATTAGAGGCCCCAAAGGGCAAAAAGGGTTTGGATGATTTGTTTTTTTTTTTTAGAGAAGAAGTGTTTTTGAATGGTTTGCAACTCATATCGCACTAGAGACTATGATCTAGGAGTGAATGCGTCGTATATCACCCAAAGGGTGCTATACTAAACATCCAAGACATTGAAGAGAAACTCCTTAATAACCCTTTCCCAAGTGTTTAAGGCTCATAACTCACAATAATCATTAACCTTTATTAGGTGTTTTATGATTGCTTTGAGATGAGAAAAGAAAGGACACTAAAGGGGGACTAAACTCAAACCTAAAGTTGTCATGCAATGGTGATCCTAAGATTGAGATAAGGGAATTCTACCTAATGTTATCATACATGGTTAAGTTCCTAATGTCTATCATAATCTCCCTTGAACAAGAGAGATTAGAGATCCTAAGGGAAAGGAGACAAAAGAAGAAACAGAAACAACATAAACATGCAAGAATGTAAACATGGAATGCAAGTGAGGGAGGAAATTGGTGTGGGGCAATAGCCTCCACAAGCTCATCTCAACCTCAAACGATGATATGATAAATGCAAGAGATGAAAGGAAAAAGAAATTCATCAAAAGAAGCACACAAGTGCACAAAAATGGGATGAAATGGCCTAAACCATTCAAATATCAACCACAATGCCAAAACCTAAACACAAATGAAAGGCAAAGAAGACCTAAAACAAAGTGAGGATGGGAGGCTATATGAGGACAACAAGGAACTCATAATGTACACTCAACCATGAGCATCACAAGAAAGGTGCAAAAGAAAGCACAAAGAAGTCCTCATGGATTCATCATTTTAGGCATGCTTCAAGTACCTCCAAAGGAGGGACCAAGCTACCTTAATTGAGATTCCAAAGTCATTGGACAACAAGGGAAATGAAATAAAAGCTGTCAAAAGCAAAAGCAAACAACCCACAAGGAAATGCAAGCAAATTCCCAAAGGAAAGCAAGCATGTTTCACATAGAAACCCTAATTAGGAACCCAAAAGTAAACAACCAAATGAACAAGCAATACACAATATAATGACCTAAAAATGAGCACACATCATCCTTAACATGTTATCAACATGAATCAAAAGGCATTGGAGGCTCAAAGGATCCATAAATGTCATATCCAAGTCAAACTAGGTCAAGATGTATGTATGAACCTCCCTTTGTGGTAACTTGACTTGCAAGTTACTCTAAAAATAGGAAAATGATTCAAAAATAACCAAATAAAATTCAAGAAGCTCATAAACATGTTGGCAACCAGAGGCCAAAAGATTACAATCAAAGTCACTTCACAACATCACCATAGAAATTGATTCACAAGGGTGCTCCATTGTGAAGGAGGATTGTCAAGGGTCAAATGAAGTGCATCAAAAGTCAACTCAAAAGTCAACAAACAGGGGCAAAATGGTCCTCAAAAATTAATCAACTCATCATTAATATGAGGATTGAATTTTACTCATTGGATCAAAAGGAAATGAGAGAAACAAAATAAAAACCAAAACATGTCAAGATTTAGGTCAAATAAAACACTTCCAATGTTAAATTCCATTTTTAATTGAAAAATAATTCAAAAAATAAAATAAAAATTTCCTAAAATTAGAGGACATCTCAAGGAGTCTAAAACATATTTTTTTGGAATTTTATCACTCTTAGAAGTATTTTAAAATGATTTAAATCTAAACAGATACAAAATAAAAACAAAAAGAAAAACAAATTAAAATAACAAAGGGCTGGGGTGCAGAAAGCAGACCATAAGCGTTGAAAACTCAATGAGCTCACAAAGGGGGTTGTGAATAGCACACACATCCCATCAGCAAAAAAAAACGTGTGTGTTGGGTGTGGAGAGGTCAACAGAGGTCCATGATGAAACACGCTCTGGATAGTTGGATCAAGAAGTAATCATATCCAAGGATTCACATTCACACACGTGGCCAGACACAGAAAAATAAATGAAATGGTGAGTTTTGGTGTGGATCATGTGTGGCAAGTCAAACAATGCGTACCATATGTCTTAATCGTGGCCCTCAAATGAAAAAGTAAGCAAATCCAATGGACAGAGGCAACACACGTGGCTGGGAGAATGTTCAAACTTGGGGGGAAAAACCAGACGGCCAGAACCACTATTCCGGTCGTCTTCTCCGGCGACCCAAGCAAACCAGTCACGGCCAAAAATGCAGGTGCACGGAAACTTAACAAAAACAAACAAATAAATAGTCAAAAATGATCTCCAGATCACGTAGATTTCAAGTCCACTACCCATTGTCATTGATCATGCCTAAATAAGCCAAAACGAAAAGAAAAAGAAAAGAGCTCAAAACATAAAAACTCATGAATAGCCATTAATCCAATCCAGAAACCATCTACACATCAAGAGGTTCACAAATATATAAAAATGGCGCAATATGGATGCATAAACAGTGAGATATTTGGATGGAAAGAAAACCTAAAAGAAAGCTTCAACAGAGCTCAATTCTTTAGTGAAGCTTGAAATAAACCACCCAGAAACGTTCTATGAACCTCAAGGAAACTTTTGAAATATTTGGTTTGGATTGAAACTCAGTGAAACATGAAAAACGATTTTGACTTTTTTTCTCACTTTTTGTCAATGTGTTCTTGTCCAATTTCTCACTAAAATCAATTATGAAAGCTTGTGTGTAATCCTGAGAATATGTATGATGGATTTGGATTGAAAGAAGGCCCAATTCTATGCTCCTTAAGCCCAATTGAATTTCACTTTTTCTCCTTATGGCCACTTCAAAAAGCGCACGAAAATCACCTTGTTAAGCTGTAAAAATGGCTCAGCTAGCTTGCATCTGAGGTAGGTTGATCCAAGGGCTGAAAATGGTTCTTTAATTTAATCTTATGGCATGGTTTAGATATGTTACTTAAACTTGAAGTAAGCATGAAAATGGCCACCAAATTGAGCTCAAATTCCAAATCCAAAATTAGCATTGTGTTTGAAATGTATTTGGCACTCTAAAAATGCACAAGGTTGGTACAAAATGATCCCAAATGAATTAAATTTAATTTTCCCCTTTTAAAGCCTTTTTCATGGAAATTTCATTAGGTATTCTTCAATCCAAGCCAAAACCATGATACCTTGATGTTTGGTTGAGCAAATGATCCCATTTGGAGCAAGTTTGAAGTTGGAAAGATTTCCATCTGAAGTGTGCAAAGTGGTGAAATGGACCTATAATGAAAATGACCTGTAATCCTGCTTTCCCAAAATACCCCTGACTTGCAAGCCTCATAACTTGAGTTCTACAAATCAGATGAAGGACTTTTAGTACTCTTTGGAAAGCTAAGATCATGAGGAACAACTTTCATGTTCATTAAAAGTTAAGGAGAAACATCCTTCTAGGTCAAAAGTAGCTTGGAAGTTGGTTGACTTTTGTTGACCAAAATCACAGTCATCTGAGGACCTGTAACTTGTCTGTTTCATAACTTGAGTTCTATAAATCCAATCAAGGACTTCTAGTACTCAAAAGAAATCTAAGAAAATTCTTTACAAGTCTCATGTTGGGGTCAAGATGAGATGGGACTTGTATCTTGAGATAGGTGGTCTTGAAGTTAGGCACTAAACAGGGGGTTTTACACTGAGAACCCTAATTTAGTAACTCCTCACACTCTTGATTCTTGATGAATTGATCTTTAAATGATATCTCATGTACCTAAACACAACATTCCACGACCATAAGGACTTGGAATGAGTCTTAATCTCCTTCAATTTCACAGTTGATTGAGGGTTGACCAGATGAAAACCCTAATTGCACCATCTTCAACTATAGCCACTTGCACTTGGTATAAACACTTGAATGAGCTCCACAATGACCTACAAGGCCTCTAATGAGCTTAAATGATCATCTCCCTCCATAACCATGGGCTTGTGATGCTCAGATGACCTTCAAATGGCCTCCTAGATAGGAGGTGAACCACATACATTTATCTGCCTATCCAAAGGGCTTTGACTTGTCTCTGATGATGATAACCCCCCTGTTGACTTGAATACAACCTCTTGATTAGGCTTAGAACCCTTGGCAATCCTCTTGGTATACACACATCTCTTGATCCCTTGTAAAAATGCAAAATGCTATGTAATGCAATATGCTAGAACAATGAAATGAAACATAAACCAAGTAAAGAAAAGGTTGGGCAAATTTTGGGGTACAACAGAGACCTCAGAAAATCATCATAGGTCACAAAAAAACAGAAACCCAAATCACGAATTCGTTTGCAAAAACCATAAGAATGCGAACCATCTTCGAAAGAACCTGATTGCAAACCCTCACAACCTTCAAACAAAAAGCCGTAAATCCGTTAAAACTTTCAAACCGACCAGACTCAGAAGACGAAAAGGGCTTCGTCATTCATCATGGTCGCTCAAGAACATCACGAACCCTTCAAACACCATCAACCACCACAACCGAAACCCTAAAAAAAAACCTTTAAACCGTGAGATTTTTTTTAACACTTTAACGTTTTTGTTTTGTTTGATTTGTGTAGAAAGGGGACAGAAGAAAAAGCTCGAAGAAAGAGCGATGGCGGAAGCAGAAAAAGAACGGAGTTAGAAAGAAGAAGATGGGGAAGAAAAAGCAGAAAGAGAGAAAGAGTGAGAAACGGCGGAGGAAGAGGAGAGAGTAGAAATTAGGGTTTTTGTTGGTTATTTGCTTTTATATTGTAAATCCAATGCATGCGTGCTCATAGTATCATCATACACCCTCGCCATCACAGTCTTTCACCCCCATCTGATGCCAATCACGCGTCCCCACACCTGCATGCCCACGATAAACCCTTCACTTCCACCGCGCCTAATCATTTTGCCCCCACTAACCATTTCATTATCATTTTCGCCCCTTAATTAACCCCTTTAAAACCGTTAATCAACCATTAACCCTTCATTAACCCATTTAATCTGCACTTTATTTAATTTAATCATTAACCTAACCTCTATTTAATTAATTAATCATTTTATTAATCAACCCTTTTATTTTTATTAAGACAACTAATAACCCTTTTTTAATTAAATTATATTTCTAACTAATTAGCAATTATTTAAGTAAACCATCTTCTTTTCTATTTTTATTATTTTACTTTTAATATACCACTTCATCTTTTATTTTATTTTATTCCACCAACTTAATAATTATTCTTCAATAATATAATAAGATTGTTCATTTTCTTAATAAAAATCATTTTCACATATTTAGAATAACTTTTATTCAGTAAAATTTTAAAATAACAAAACTACCTTTTATTCAATAATAAAACCCTTTTTATTTAATAAATCCTTATCCATTTAAAACTATTTCTATCTAAAAAACTTAATTTATAACCAAAACCTTTTACTAAAAAAACTAATACAACTTTTTCTTAAAATCAATCTCGCATAAAACTTAATCAACGCGCCCGCGCTCCCGACACCTTTGCGTTCTAGCACCGATTTTTTCTGAATATTTTCATTCCCTGCGCCTGTCTAATTTTTAAGCGTTTATATCTGTCTGGATTATTTATCTTTACCTTAATTTTATCGCATTATGCATGTCCAAAGGAAGAACTTGCGCATGACTTCACAAGTCGTGCGTATTACACCGAATATGCATCATTACTCCCCGCTTGATCCTTGATCATTTTCAAGTCGATCAGCTTATGTTTAGATCATAACCCTTAAGTAGGATCGTTTTATCTATTACAACTTAGATAAACCATATTCAACTCAATCAAACTTTTCTCCATACAAGAGAATTAGATGTTAGTCATCTTAACAGTCGAGATATAATTCGCCTGCCCCATAACGCGATCAAGTGATGTAGATCTTTTCCGCTTGAGGGAGATAGTGGCATACTCGTCGATGAATCCGAGTGTTTGAGCTCTTCTCTCAAGACGATGCAAAGACCATCTCCTACAAGTTGTGGTGGTTAAGTCGAGTGTTCTCCCTTAAGATGACGACTCGTCTTTTCTCTTAGAATCAATCAACGAACCTTATCCCTTTGGAACTTTAACCAACAGTTAATGGTTCCTCAATCCCTTTTAGGGGAACTACAAATACTCTGATTCCATTCCTGTCAGGATATGTAGGCCCAATATGCGACTTCTTGGCGAGTATACTTAGAAATAAACCACTAGGTCTTTCATCCTTAAGCAGATAACCCTTAGTAATAAACACACATAAAATAAGAGATTCCTGTAGAGTACTACAGAAACTTAGGATGCTAGCACCTTCCCTAAGTTTAACCAACCCCCGAACCTAAACTCTCTAGCTTTAGCATTTGCATTGCATTATGGGTAATTCGATCTTTTTCCCTTCCTTTGGACAAATTAAAGACCAGTGGTGACCTAATGAATTAAGATTCAAATTAATTAATAATTTGACATCTAATTCTCACTGCGATAAAAACATAATAGGGTTTTTTGTGCTTGTTCAAGAAACTTAATTTTTCTCTTTCATATTTTGGTTTGTTCTTGACAACATCAATTCACAATAAATAACATGGTGTGAAAGAATTCAGGCACCAGACACATACCTATTAAAAAGGAAATTAATGTAGAGCTTGTTATTTAATTGGCCTCCCATACAAGTTTATCAACAATAGATGTGCCAACATACCTGGTTGATTGATTTCCAAGTCCACCCATATTTTTTCGGGTAAGAAATCTTATGTCAATCCACCAAGTTTATGCATTTATTACTATCATCCTTTCATAAGAAGTTGATGGTACCATAAATGTTTTGAGGAGCCATATATTTCTTATGTAGTCAATGGTATAATAAATTCTCCAGGGAGCCTATATTTCTCATATAGTAAGATGAGACGGAGATGAGAACCGAGGAGGCTAGTGCCAATCTTCCAAACTTTTTAAAAGTTTATCTTACAAGAGCCAATACGAGTTCCCATTTTTTCAATAGTGAAATTGAATCCATTTCTCTTGACTCCACTTTCATGTTGGTGTAAGTCCTAAAGGTCATTAGTTTTATGATTAAACTTAAAAAATTTATCATATTAATTATTTATAACAAAAAACTTTTCTTTATTATATTTTTTTTCAATGTAATAAAGTTCCTAGAATAGTTAAAAAATTTAATGGATCATTAAGTGTGACTTAATTGTGAGACACCATTAAATATAAGAATATCATCTTAAAGGTATTTATAGTCAAGTATTACAATCAAATAGAACAATAATAATGCGTAGATACTATTATGGGAGTGGATTAATGATCATATCTCACAAGTCATGGATATGAGATATTGATTCTTCATATACACATGAATATTAAGAGAAATATGTATAATAGATTGAGTCACCATGATTATACTACTAAATGTATTATGTAAGTTTCATAAGTTATTTTAATAGGGATATTGGTGTATGTCACTGTTTGACATGAAACCATTATGGTCTATATATAAGGAGATATCACTTTAGTGTAATGTTATATGTAATAAGATAATTATAAAGTTGATTAACTTGGCACTCAATGAGTCATGAGGAACATGAGTGGCCTAGATGAGATTTCCCTCTTTTACATACAAGGGAGTAATAACTATGGGATCCTTGATTAAGTATGATTATAAAATACATGGTCATGCTGAAATAAGTCAATATGTGAGATTGAGTTTATTTATTGTTTCTAAGTATACCAAGTATCAAGGAATATAATATTTGACTATACAAGGGTGACACAAACTATGTCTTATGTTCAATATAGATATAAGGGCAAAAGAGTAATTATACATCTTATCATTATCGCATAAAGGTTATGTCGAATCACATGACATTATGGTCATTTGAGTACTAGTGATGTGTTGTTAGACATTGATCTCTATTTATAATACTAAATAAGTGATTTAATAGTTGTTTGCTGTTGTTTTTAGTAAAACAAATCACAAGTTTTAGTTCACTTAAAGGATTAAACTTACAAAAATTCTAAGGACATTTTTGTGCGAGATGTTTGAGAAATGTGTTTGTGCTTAAAGGTTCTATCTTTCAATCTATAGAAACTAGAAAATAATGTAAATAAGTAAATGCATAACTGTTTTGAAAGGATAAAGTTAACAAAGAAAACAACAAACAATTGGATAAAAAGGTGTTTGAATTAAAAATGGGACGCATGTTCATACATTACTCATGAATTCTTGATCTTTATGAATCAGATATGTGAATTGTAAGGATGATAAAATGAAAATGTGAACCCCAATTATAGAAATGAAACCTACTTATATACCATGTACGTTAATAACCGTCGAAAAGGTTAACCCTCCAACATTCAACACGTACACTATTACTTGGGTTTTGGTCCTCTTCTTTGCTTCCATGTGTCTCTGGTTCTTAAACAGCCTTAACTTGCTACCATTCATCGAAAATGTCTTCAAACCCTCTAACTGTCTCTATCGAAGAGTCCTCCTGTCAAATCTTATAGTTTAGTGTTGAAAATGTTCCTAAGTCGTCCAATCTTTGAATTAAAGAATATGCCAAGTCTTAAAACATCGGATAGACAAGTTGAATTCATTGCTCGTGATAGGTGGGTCAAATTCATCACCCCTATCGAAATAACTAATATGTCAAAAATATAGCCTGATCATCTTACACTCAGCATTTTCATACCTTTATATCACACCTTCAAGTCGATATGCTAAGCTCAAATTTCCAAGCTAACAATAATTTTATCACTTTACGAGAACCTATATGTCACACACACTATAACACATAAACGAGAGATTAAATAAATGAATAAGACTCATTTATGATTCGGTGGTGCATTCTTACGATGTACTATGACTAAATAGAGAAACATGATGCAATATAAGCTACGACACACATAAGTGGTTCTAATACATATAACCCTTATACTAAAGCAATGATCATTCATTCACGTATTCTCAAAACCCTATATGCGCTAAGATTCTGAGTTCATGTTCTCTTTAAACCTTTCGTTAGTTCACAACTAGAAATGCATGAGGGAGAATCCTTTGTTGGTAATTTTGTTTGTGTAGACTGAGTAAAGGTGACATTATTTGTGTTGTGCTTGTGATTAATTTTTTTCGACGATAAAAGGTTTTGCACTATAAGAGGTGATGAATTGATCTATGAAACATGAAGATTCATATAGATCCATCTCATGAGATTTTTTTGGTATTTTGTGTGACGTGTTTATCATGATTTTCCTTCACTTTGAGAATAGAAAACCCCAAATACTTGTCTAGGGTGGAGGTTCCATGAATTCCAAAGATATATACAAGATGATCGATTTTTATCGCAAAATGATAGAGGATAGGAATGCTCAAGAATTGGAAAGGTTGGTCTTAAGATATGAGGCACAACTAAATCGATAAAAAAGGTAACAATATATCTGAATTTGGACTTTTTGGTCTTGACAAACAAAAGGATCATCTCAAAATATGAGATGGGAGAGATGAAAGTTGTTTTGGAGATGCATATAGGTTTCTAATAGACACTTCGTTCAACATCTAGTACAATAATAAAGAGTTTTATATGTAGATGATGAAAATATAGAAAAAACGAATACTTTTTGCGAAGGTCATAAGACTTGGAAAATGTCATTTTATTTTTATTCCACATAATTAACAAGGATGAGAAAGTGACACAATGCATGATGAGCTATATACTGCTCGGAGGAAATCCAAAGTTTGAAAGACAAAATTTTGGAAATCTTAATTGAAATTATTAAAGATCTTCTTCGAATCAAGTATAAAAATGATATCTCTATTTTTCTTCAGCTATTTTCTCTTGAAATGAATGACTCCCTACAAAAACAACTTTATTAAAGATTAGTGAAAATATCAATCAAAGATAAAAGACGGTTAAGAAGACTTTTTTTAATAATCTTTGTAGATAATAATACTAGAGAGATGGGACATAAATGATTAACAAATAAAGGTAAAAAGATGGTTAACAAATACATCAAAAACCGTTATAATCGATTTTAAACCTTGAAATTAAACTATTAAAACAAATAAAAATAAATAGATAACTAAAGTCAATATATTTAAAAAAATTAATTAAATTAAATTAATTTTGATAAATAAAAAATAAATAAAGGTGTGGGACATGTGGGTAAATTACTGGACCTAGAAGAACATGTGTGAAGCGTAAGTTGTGAGTTAGTACAAACACTTGTTGAATCGGAAGGACTCCACAAGACGCAAACAGCACAATCATGGCGTCTTCTGATCCCAACAAGTTGTTAACCAAAGCTGATAAACTGTATGTCTATTCATCTTCTCATTCATTCATTTCTCTGTTTTATTATCATGCTCATCCAGATCGTGTTTCAACCTCGATTTTGATCCTACGCATATACCATTTTTGTTTCTTTCCTTATCATGTGATCCAACAATCAATTAAAACTTACAACTTTTTCAGGATTTTATATCATGTGATTTGATCTCAAACATGTTGAACTGTGGTATGTGGTTATGTTCTTCGATATAAAACCTTAAAAGTTGTCTTGTTTGTTTCTCTTTTCAGAACAAAACTCAGTCTCACTAGGTGGAGTGCTGATTGGAAGACTGCTACTGGTCTTTATGAACAGGCTGGTATGTGGTAACTATTATTATTATTCAATCATTTCTAAATTTTTTATTTCATTCTTTGTGCAACCATTATTGTCAATTTCGGATCGCGCGAAATAGCCATTTGTTTCCAATTCCGCTAAATTATGGTGCTATTCGGTAATAACCTATGAAGCACAGACACCGGAAACTAGACACTGACACGTCTATGCCGGCAATAATTTGAAAAAAAATAAATTAAACATAATCATAAGTGTCCGAAACGGACACAGACACCTTTTTTCAGAGGTATAGGTGCTATAGAGACAATAACACTAAGACAAGAATGTCTAAATTAATTCTTTAAGGAATATATTGCATTTTCATGATAAATCTAATGAACTTTTTTTTGCTCTGGTGTAGCTATTGGGTTTAGAGCTTCCAAGAACCATGAGAAAGCCAAGTTGGCTTATGAGAAAGCTTCGCAAGGACAAGAGATGCTTTCTTCGTATCCTTATATTCTTTGATTTTGTTTATTACATTGTCTCCTTCATCTTCTTCATTTATTAAGGATGATACTTATCTTTGTCTTCTATGATGTTTTCGGATTCACTTTGTTAAAATGTCACCTCTTGTTTGTCCTTGACAAGTTAATCAGACCTTGGGATGCGGCTAAGCACATGGAATCTGCTGCTGCTCTGGCCAAGGAGCTGAGCAACTGGAGAGAAGTTGGGGACTTCTATCAAAAGGCATCTCAGTTATACATGGAGTGCGGTAGACCACAACCTGCATCGGATGCTCTTGCAAAGGGAGCTCGGTAATTGTAATGTTTACCCTCTTGTTTTGCTGTTAAAAGTATGATAATTGTGATATGTTAAAGTAGAGTAATCAACTAAACATTAGCATATATCAAAAATACATAATGTGAATGCCCTGATAGGTGCTATCCCAACACTCTCTCTTAGGGATATATTTGAAAAAAGAGTAATAAATGTATTTAGTAATTTGTAAAGGGTTTTATGTTTAGGAGCAAGGAAAATTTTCAAAAGGGTCTTATAATTAGGAACGCAGGGAGTATGTAGTTTATGGAATCCTTTGAGGTATTTGGTTGTGGCAATGTCATTTGAAATGCTTTCATAAGATAATAGGGGTGTTTCTTTGGCCTTCAAATTGCTCGGGAGAATCTGTGTATATGGCCTTTTATCGGTGTGGTGCACATGACTGTTTCAAAAGGATTTCCATTTCAGATATGGTTAGAAATTGACCAGCATTGCTACATTCTTGATCCATTCAAGTTCTCTAATATGTTTCCCCCTCTGTTTGGAATGGTATCTTGTCTCAATCATAATTGTGTGTTTCGCCTTTTCACTTATCTTATAATAAATTTAGAGTACATCTGTTATTTGGTTCAGTCAATGATTACTACGAAGGAAACAGTAACACGAGATGATGTTTTTAATAACTATAAATCATTGATATAAGCCTCGTCATAAATTTAATACATTATGATGGTCCTTGTATTTTATGCTGCAAATACAGTATTTAACAAACAATAATCAATGTATGTTTTGCATCTGGATATAAAATTATGCTTTACTGTCTACTAAATCTCTATCTTTTATCAACCATACATTGTTATAGTACCTTTCCCCCTATGCAGTGCTTTAGAAGATACCATGCCTGAAGAAGCTATTCAGTTATATACAGATGCTTGTACAATTCTTGAAGAAGATGATAAGGATCAGATGGCCTTTGATCTATACCGTGCTGTAACTAGTGTTTATATAAAACTTGAGAAGTAAGTACTATAAAAGTTAAGGCAGTGTACATTCTTATGGTTAGTAGATAATGAAGCATAACCTATCTTCGTGCACTATCTAATGCTAAAGGAAGCATTTGATAAATAGGTTAGAACAGATGAAATATGTGTTCTGTTCTATATTTGGTGTTACTAAAAATTTAACGGAATGGAACAAAGTATATATTTAGTTCCACTAAAAGGGCATAATAGTTCCATTCTGTTCTGTTCAGATACCAAATGCTACCCAAAAACATAACCCAACCTAGAATCACCAATTAGTTTATCATCGATATCTTATTTGAAACCATGGGCTCTGATCCTCCACCACAGAGCTTATGTTTTTCTTGTCCTCCACATGCAACTCGTTTATGCATTGATGTATAACTGTTTCTTTATGCATGCTATGTGCCATCTTCGAGTTCTAGATTTGTTCTGGGTCCTGGCTTTGCACTGTAGTAAAGCTCATAGTTTAGTAGGGGTTCCCTTTACATAAGATATGATGAGCCAAGGGAAAATGCAAATCTCTTTTCTCGTGATTATTTGTTTTTTCTTTTTTTCTCAATTAATTTTATTCGCATAATGTAACTATAGAAGTAATTTTCATAAGTGTAAATTTGTAAATAAACATTTCATTTATTGTATTTTGACTGACATATTTGTCTTGGGCATGGTTTGATACACAGATATACAGATGCCGCATCTTCCCTGTTGAGATTGGGCTTGGCAGCTGACAAGTGTAATGCTACCAATAGTCAGTCCAAGGTTTGTAATAATATATAAATTTTTTATTCTGTATTCCGTAGGGCTGCCAAACATGTGAATACCACTAGAATCTGTATTGTTTATACGCATGTTTATTTTTGTGTTTAACCTCTCCAAAACTTTCTCTCGCGTATCTTATTATGAATGCAGGCTTATCTTAGTGCCATTATTGTCTACCTTTATGCTCACGACTTTCAGCAAGCAGAGAAGTGCTATAATGACTGCTCTCAGTAAGTTTCTATCTCCTCTTTGTTCTGCTGATCTTTATTGTATTGAAGTGTAAATTCAACCAACATCAACATGTCATATATGGATTGTTAATCAGATTGATTATTGATGATAAAATGTGTGAAAATGCTTGCATTGTTTGTAGGATTGAAGCTTTTCTCAAAAGTGACCACAATCGTTGCGCTAGCAAGTTTCTTGCTGCTTACTCAGATGGAGACGTAGACGAAATCAAAAAAATTGCTCAGTCTAGTGCTGTTTCCCATCTTGACCATGCAGTGAGTGATTTAGCATATATGTAGTTTTTCTTTTAGACTGGGAAAATATAAGATAATGAAAACAATCTAGCTATAGAAACTTCTCCGCTGCTTGTCACAAATATCAGGTCTTCGTCTTTTTGAGTCGAAGAATCAAACAGAAATGTGATTTAACCCAATATTTTTACTTCAGTTCTCACTGTTTTAAGGGTTATATATATGTGGACTCAACTTTTTATGATATGGTGTAAATCATTTGCAGATCATTCGACTAGCGAGGAAACTTCCAACTGGCGATGTGAGCGCATTAAAGGCTCACACTGCTGAAGATGACGAGGAACCACTGGATGAAAATGACCTGACTTAACCTAATGTTCTATTTGTAGCACTGGTGCAAAACCTATTACAACATGTTGATGAGTGAATTGAATTGTTTGGTATATATCGAGTTTTGTATAAAAATATACTGTTCTTTTTACTGGGTATATATACATAATGAAATGAAATGCAGATAATAAGAGGAACGCCATTCAATCAATCCAAATGATATATTACTTAGATTTTATGTATGTTGTGATTCAAGTAAAATTGTATGCAGCGAGTAGGTTACATTCAAATCCTATTCTCACAACACATTCAATACAAATTATAAAACCAAGAAACCACCAACAAACTTCACTTATCATTCATTCTCTTCCATCCAAAACCAAGAAAACAAACCCAAGAACACAAATCTCTCTCCCATTCTCCCTCTGCCATGGAAAACACCAACCACTATCCTCATTTCTTCATCATCACTCTCATCTTGTTCACAACCTTCACAACAACATGCAGTAGCTCCACAAACACATCATCATCAACAACACCATCTCCACCAATGGCAACTCAAGAACTAAACAACATTCTTGACGCACTCATAGGTTCAGGAGACACAACCATAAACAAATGGGTAAGCATATTATCAATGTCAAATCCATTAATAAGCCTAACACTCTTCATCCCTCAACAAACACTATCACCTTCATCTTCCACATTAGACCCTTTCGCTTTCCCTTACCATATCGTCCCACAGCGTCTCCCTTTCGCCGACCTCCTCCTCCTCCCTCGTTACACCCGTCTCCCTACTCTCCTCCCCGGTAAAACCATCACCATTACCGATAATTCCCTCGGTAACTTCACACTCGACGATGTCCTCCTGACTCATCCTGATCTTTACAACACATCTTCCCTTGCTGTTCATGGTGTTGAGAGGCTTCTTGATTACTCTACCATTGGTGATGCATCCATTATGCCGAATTCGCCAAACTTTTTGCCGGTGGGAGAAACATGGAAGTCGGCCGCTGCCTTTTCGGCCGACGTTAATATCTTCTTGCTGGTCATCTTGTTTGTTCTTCAGCAACTCGTCTTCTTTGTGTAACACATAGATCAATGCAGATACATGATATACATGTTGAGTTTTTCTTTCTTTTTTTGGTTTCTTGAGTGCATGCATACGAACCAGTTATAGTTTTTTTTAGTTTGTTTTGTTTTGTTTATATGAATGCATGCAGTGATTTTGTAGTGTATAATATTCAAGAATGTGATTGAAATGGTATTAGAATTTTACTAATGTTTTCATACTTACTGTATATATTGTTTAGTTCCAAATTTCAATTTTGAAGCTAGTAAAATTGATTTTTAAAATGCAGAATTGATGACGTGTCTATAGATGGTTTTGAATGTTAATTATTTTGAATCTAACATTGATTTTAATTTAATGCTAGAGTTTTGAGTTTTTATCTCTGATTTAGTTTTAAAGTTATTGTTTGATCTATTTTTCATAAATATATTTAAATACGGAAATTAACATTCTACTTAATGAACCAAATTTAAAAAATCATCTTTGGTAATAAGAGTAGCTTGAGACTTTGTAAAATAATTTTCGAAAAACATAATTAGAGAAGCAGATTTTTTGGAAGAAAAAAAAAACAAAAAATGTTATCAGTAATAAGAGATAATTTAAGCACAATGAGTACAAAAGAGAAAACAACTTTCAGACAAAACCTGAAGACTGAATCAGAGAAAGTGAAAAGTAACGTTAATCAAGTACGTGTGATCTATGCAACTTAAAGCACCATTATCGAGGCCATGTTATCGTTCTTTCATAGTTTTCCAATACACTATGTTAGCATTCAATGGATATTTAATGTGCAATATGTTCTTTAACTTTCAATAGTTACGGAGGAAAGCACGCTTCTACACATAATAGTTAAAATATACAAATCACTCAATGTGTGGAATAAATTGTAATGTATAATGGGACTTATTTTAATGTTTTTTTATGGATTATATGAATATTTAGAAAATGTAGATGAGTAGTTTAAATAATTGAGAAGTGTAAAATAATATATGTTCTGGACTTATCTAATAGTTAGGCATGTTCCAATCCATTTCTGCTTTCAGAACGGTCCAATTGTCTAAGTTCAGCTAATTTGTGGAGCATTTACTTTTTTGCCCCTCCACCGGGGAAGGTTGGTCTGTTGACCTCTAAAGTCAACTGCCCCTCCTCAACAGTTCATCCCCGTCACGCACGGTTCCACCATGCAAAAATAGTCACGACGCTTGTGTCCACTACTGCGTCTACTCCTGTAGCAACGGCTAGTTTTGGGCACTTCTGCACGTCCCAACGACTAGTTTATGACAATTACCTATTCTTTAGGGAACAGTTATCTCGGCCCGAAAATAGGGACTAATGGCCAAGCGTTGGGGGCACTATAAAACCCCTCTCATTTGAGAGGGCCAGGTATTCGATATTCATCCTAATACACATATATTTTGTACTTGCCCTTTTTTCTCCTGATTCTTACTTTAGCATCGGAGTTCCTTGCAGGTACACCTCCTCATCATCTCTCACACCTAACATCACATACGTTGTCTCTGGCCTACTTCAAATTTTGATTCAGTCTTCAAGATCAGTGGCGCCGTCTATGGGAAACTCTGTTATCCCCGTCTTTCTTCCGTCGTAGATTCAAGACCAAAGCAGTTCTTCCAAACTCTGATCATGGTCAGCCGTGACAACACCCATGATGCTCGCAACTCTGCCTTCCTCCCCATCAGCAAGACTGATACTGATGGAGCAACCACCTCTCTTAGGGGCGACGCCCACCATCAAAGGGATGAAGCCACCACGTCTCCCTCCCCCGTTTGCGCTGATCACAATGAGGTCCATCCCATCCAAGACCACCTGTCAGTTTCAGTTCCGCTCAGCGCTGACCCGGCCATGGCGGCCTTCCTTGAGGCTCTCAACAAGACTAACCTTCTAATCCTCCATCAGAAATCGAGGATTGGAGCCCTAGGATATTCCAGTCGTCCATGATCCTCTCCGTCGAGGAAAGAGTGTCGGAGATCACAGAGTGCTCCTCCCCGGCGGGAAAGAAATTGTTGGGCACCTCCAGAACCAGAGTCCCAGGCCGTCAAAAAGTGCGACCACATCTCCCTCCGGAGCCAGTACTCCCCGAGAACCAAGAGGACCAGAAGAGATCAACGAGCAGAGTCTCAGCGTTCGCATCCGCCCAGATCTAAGGGTTGAGCACGAACCCCTTCTCCCCATCGAGACCACCATCTTACCTAGACACGAAGCACCCGCTTTCCATCGTGGTCCAGCAGCAGCAGCGACGACGAGCTCCGCGGCCCGTTGTCCTAGGAGATTATGGTTATGCGCCTACCGAAGGGACTGGAAAACCCCCTTCTCTGGGCACGTATGACGATACTACGGACCCTGACGAGCACATCGAAAATATCAATGCGTTGCTCGATTACCGTGGCGTTTGGGGCGCCATCAAATGTAGATTGGTCCCAACCACGCCGAGGAAGGGAGTGATGACCTGGTATAAGAGGTTCCCCAACGATTCCATTACATCATAGAGGCAATTGGGGAGAATGTTCTCCAGACACTTCACAATCTCTCGCCGCCACCCAAAGACTGAAGTCTCCCTTGAGGCCATCATTCAAGGGAAGGATGAACCTCTTCGAGCCTATATCAAAAGGTTTAACAAGGAAGTTGCCCAGAGCTGCATGAACGACAACATGAAGAAATTCTTGCTCGAGCGCAGGCTCCGTCCCCGCACAGAATTTTCCAAAGCAGTAGGCATTCAGCCTCCAGCAACACTGGTCGCCTTCCTTCTTAAAGCGCAAGCATACATCCAGTACGAGGAGAAAGAAGCCACCAGCTCCGCCCGGGACTCGAGGCACTAGGAGAGTGCTAGGTCCTCAAAGCCCGATGAGCCCTCGATATCTCGTCGGAGAGATAGAAGATGCGAACATTTCTCCCGGGAGCCCCGGGACAACAAAGGGCATTTCGATCGGTTCAATGAATATACTCCTCTGACAGTCTCTCGAGAAAAGATCCTTTACGAGTGCGCCAAATCGGAATTTCGGCAAGCGGGAGTCTGCTTCCCTAAACAAATATCATACAAGCCAAATATTGACAAGTCGAAGTATTGCCGGTTCCACAAGAGCCACGACCATATGACCGATGACTGCATCCACCTGAAGAATGCCATTAAGATACTGATCAGGAACAAACATTTAAAGTAGTTCTCCAAAAGGAAGGATGCTCCTCGACAAGACGCCCAAGAGTCCAAGAAGATCGAGGAAGAGGTGCCTTCCTTAAAAGAAACCATCCTTCAGGTCGCCATGAGCATCCCACGGCCTAAAGACTTCTACATCCTCGAGGGGCTCAACGTACCTCCCTACTTCGCCGCACATATCCCGTGGGAGACCTTCCCCTCCGCCATTGTCATCTCTGGAAGGGGTAGACGGCCCTGGCATGCTCCTCCTAGGACTTCTTAACCTTTTCTTCCAAGTCCGCAACCGCAGCCTAGGCTTTCTTCAGCTCAGATTCGTGGTGGGAACTCTCCTCGGTGTAACCCCTTGTCAGGGCAGAAGCATCCTGAGCAAGCATGGCCCTTTTGCTCGGGCGGTCCATCTCCTCAAGCTTCAGGGACTCCTCCCGAGGAATCACCAAAAAAGAACCCTTGAAGAATCTCTTGTTGTGCAGGCACGGAGGCAGCTCAAACATGCTCTTCTCCCCTTCCTTGCTAAGGTCCACAATCTCGCCCGTACGTTGACGTTTAAGCCTCAAACTCACAGGAACAGGTGATATTTGGACGGTCGATGGGGTAGACGAGGAGGTCCCTAACCCAGTTTAAGGAGGAGGTGCTCGCTGGCTAAGGCGACTCTTTCCGACCGTTGTGCCTCCCTTTAGCTTCGCCTGGGCATTCTTCACCATTCTTTCTTGAGCGGAAGACATGTTACCTCAAAACAATGAACATGTTAGTACACGAAGAAAATAACAACTCAGATAAACTAAGAGGAAATAAAAGACTACCCAAAAGTTCTAAAGCCCTCGCAGGAGGGCTACCCTCGAGGAGCTCTTTTGTATTGATGTATCGGGCCTCCACCTGGGGCTCCCCATCTTCTTCGTAAATAATCTTCCCAGCACGGATCACGCACTGAGCAGAAAGAAAGTCGTTCACAAAAGCCACCAACTTGGCATAGTTGGCTCGATCGTCGTCCCCTAGCTGGTGAGGAGTGGCAATATATTCGTCGGTTGGGTGGGTAAAATGTGCCCCGCTCCAGCAAAAGGGAAACTTGAACAGCCTCTATGCAAGCACCTTGCCATGCTCGTCAACTAAGGCTTCCCCGCTCTCGTATGTTGAGACCTCCCAGACAAAATTTGAGTCGGTGGATTTCTCCGACACGGGCTCAATAATATAAAACCTTTCCTTGAAAGTCCTAATGGACTCAAAAAAGGGTTTGAATAACTTCCTCCCCTGCTTCAGGGAGACCCAACCGAACTTCCTCTCTAAGACTTGTCGCTGAAGATGGAAGACAATAAAGAAGAGGGGAACGGTAGCTCCAATATCTAAATATTCACACACCAGCTTGAATGCCCGTATAAAGTCGATCGAGTTCGAATGCAGCTGCGAAGGCGCCAGGTCTAGGTGCACAAAGACGACCCTCTGAAAATTTGAAAATGGCAACCTCAACCCTATCTCCTTGAAGACATATTCGTACATAGGGAATTTCTCCCCATATGAAGAGCAGATACGATCGTCTTCTCTGGGGAAATGGACCTTTCAATCTCCCTCAGCCCCCCCCCCCTTATGTGAAGACATCCCCGATGTAAGAGGCAAAAAGAGAGGCATGCTCCCCAGGCTCTGCCACAGACCATTCCTCTGCGGTGGTCCTCGAAATGGGAACTTCACCAATGTCTCGAGGCGTGGAAGTATCATCAGTCTCAGTATCCTCCGAGGAGCTCTCCTAGGACAAATCTCTCAGGGTTTCTTCTTCAGCTTCGTGCAACATATCCTTTACCTAAAAAGCAGAGGATAAAAGTGAATTCGATGACAAAGTCAAATTCATCCTTCCACCTCTAATCAAGTGAAAGAGCGCGTGAAGGACCGAGGACAATGTCCCCGACCTAAGCTCTACTCAAATGGCACAGTTACTATATGAGGAGGTGCCCGAGACAATCCCCCTGACACGCGCGGGGAAAAGCTTTCCTGGTACAAAACCCAGAATTTTCGTTGGGAAACCACCGGAAATTCACGGTTCCCACCGGCGACAAATGCTTCCGTGTTGAAACAAAATCAAAATCAACTAAACGTCATAAGCTTCAAAAAACTCCGACGAAGCCAGCAGTAGAAGAAAGTAGCCAAACCACCGCCTGCCACCAACAGTCACTTGAAAACAACCCATATGCTACCTAGATTTGCCCTAACCACATACATTCTAAGAGGTAGAAAGTAAATAAGCCTATGACAAGAGATCAATTCAAGTACTTATGTGGTCGAGGAAGGGAATTCGGGGTCAAAGGGATCTGGTCGGTGAATGTATGACAGTCGAACAGAATTGGACGGCGGCGGACAACGGATTGCAGAAGCAAAGAGCAAGAGTAGAGAGAGAAGCGAAAAGTGCAAATGAGCAGCTTCTCACTCTATTTATAGACGATCCATGGCATGTGCAAGCACGCGCGGCTAGGGGCATCATCATGACCCTAGCCTAGCCATCATTACGCATTAAATGTGGCACATGGCTTGAGGCACGCATGACACTTCACCTCTTTAGATCACATCACCCGTTGGGCTCCTCGTATTTTGAGCTCCCCGATAGGCAACGTTACAGGTCCCCCAGGCACAGATTCCCTCAGAAACCAAGTAACATCCTCGTCTCAGCAACAAGTGATGACCTTACCCGGTCCTCCTCGGGATTGTGAACTCTCCTTAAGTCATCACTCTCATGCTCGGGAGCAATGACTTAGGGGGGTCCTGTTTTAGACTGGCCCAATGGTTAGGCGTGGCCCAATCCACTTCTGCTACCAGAACGGCCCAATTTCCTAAGTCCAACCAATTTGGGGAGCATTTACCTTTCTGCCTCTCCACCAGGGAAGGTTGGTTGGTTGACCTCTAGGGTCAGCTGCCCCTCCCCAGTAGATCATGTCTGTCACACACGGTTCCATCATCTAGAAACAGTTACGACGCTTGTGCCCGCTACTGCGCCTATGCCCGTAGCAACAGATAGTTTTTGGACACCTCTGCCCATCTCAACAGCTAGTTTTTGGAAGTTACCTGTTCTTCATGGAACGGTTATCTTGCCCCAAAAATAGAGACCAATGGCTAAGCGCTATGGGCACTATAAAATCCCTCTCATTTGAGAGGGTCAAGTATTCGATATTCATCCTAATACACATATATTATGTATTTTCCCTCTTTTCTCCCAATTCTTACTTTAGCATCAGAGTGTCTTGTAGGTACACCCCATCCTCATCTCTTACACCCAGCATCACAAACATTGTCTCTGGCCCACTTCAGGTTCTAATCAACCGTCAAGATCAATATAAAAATTTAAGTGGGGTTCATTTAAAGAACCTAAATGGGTTTAATGGATAATGATACTCTTGTACAATTGAACCATTATAAAGACATGTGAAAGTTTTTATTTTTTATTTTTAGTCACTACCAAGCTGTAATTTTCACTTAGTCTAAAATCTAAAAAATTGATGACTCCTTATAAACCAAAAAGTTTATTATTTCGTTCTTTTCATAAAATCAAACACTCGTTAACTAAATGATTTTAGGTCTTTTCTATTCCATTTTGATTCAAGTTGTCCTTACTAATGTCTTTACATTGTCTCCTGAGTATCTTAAAAAACCGTCGTTAATGATTCCACACCAGTTTAGTTTTTTTTATCGGGAGTCTATTTTTAAAAAGCCTTCATGTGAACAAGAACAATTGCAACAACAAGAAATGATTCCAAAATAATCAATAGGATCTCTTGAATTAACCTTCAAATCATGGTAAAGAATCGATAAACATATTTGACAAGGTACTCGTCATCAGAGTTAAGTTTCAATAACCATTTATCTGTTTTGATGCCCTTAGAATATGTTTGGATATGTGATATGAGATGGAATAAAATAGAGTGGAGTGATAACTAATGTGATTCTATTGTTTGGATTTGAAAATAATGGATGGAATGAAATGGAACATGATGGAATCCGTTCAATCTCATTCCATCCAATTCTCCATTTTGTTAGAAGCTGTTTTTGGCATTTTAGGTTGGTGTAACCGGTTACCGAATATGTGGTAACCGGTTACCACTGCTTTAATCAAATTTGGGTGGCTACTAGAATTGGTGGTAATCGATTACCCATATTATAGTAACTGGGTTACCACTGTAGGTTTTTTAGTTTTCATCTTATTTTTAAGTTGTTTTATTTTTCCCATTATTTTGGACATGTTGTATAAAAGGCGTTTAGTGCTCCCAATTATTATTAATGCCAATTTTCATTCTCACCCTCAACTACTCTCTTTCTCTCTCTCTCTCTCTCTCTCTCTCTCTCTCTCTCTCACACACACACACACACACACTCTCACTCACTCACTCACTCTATTTATCTATCAATTCTTAACTTCATCTTCTCGAAATTACCCTAATTTTCCATTAATTCACCTTAATTGATTTGTGCGTTCCAACATTTGACATCAAGAGCTCTGGTTCTGATCCAATTCTGCTGCAACAATAAGTACCATTTCCAATTATAGAATCTCTACCAACCTTCTGATTCTTGATTCGAAGAATTATGAAAAGTGTTCAAAGCAAATGAAAGTGTTGCTTGGGTATCAATAAGTTCTTGAAGTGATCAACAATGGAGTTACACCACTTAGGGTAGAAGCTACAGAGGCACAAAAGGCTACATTCAAGAAAGAGAAGAAGAAAGATTACAAGGAACTCTTCTTGATTCATTCTTGTGTTGATAGTGACAACTTTGAAAAGGTTGGCAATTGCAAGTCGGTAAAGCAAGCTTGGGATATATTGGAGAAAGCTTATGTCAGGGCTGTTAAAGTGAAGGTGGTGAGGTTACAAACTCATAAGAGGCAATTCGAGCTAATGCAAATGAAAGAGAAGGAAATGATCAACGATTATGTGACGCATATTACGTGTTTGGTGAATCAAATCAAGTTTTGTGGAGAAACAATTCTGGAGCAAAATGTTGTGTCGAAGATTTTGCATTCTTTAACATTAAGATTTGACAATATTGTAATGACTATTGAAGAATCGAGGACATTGAAACTTTGAGCAAAGATGTGCTTCAAAGCTCTCTTGAGGCTCATGAGCAAATAATGGATGAGAGAGGAAGCAATAAATCTAAAGCGGGGATTACTTTACAAGCGCGACTCAACGAGAAGAGGAAAAAATCGAAAGAAAAATAGGCTTCGAAAGGGAAGCAAAATTTCTAGAATTTGGGTGGAAATGATCCACAAAATTCAAAGGTTTTGACGGGGCAAAGGGGTGAGAGAAGCTCCAATAGATATGGTGATCGAGGCAACATTAGAGGCGGAAAACCAAGGGACAAAAGCAAAGTTCAGTGCTGGAAGTGTCAAAAGCTTGGATATTTTTCAAATGAATGTGGTGTAAAACAAAGGGATTCCCAAGGAGATGAAGCTAAGGTTGCGAGGCGAGAGGTAGATGATGAAAATAAACTTTTGGTAATGATCAAGAAGGATTTTTATAGCAGTAAAGAGGTGATGGGCAGTAGCAGTGATAGCTGCAAGTTGCGGGACAACAGTTGCAACAGTTTGAAAAATAGGGCAAAAACGCGTTCGGAACAAAACATAATAATTACGGTGCGAGATGGATTCCAAGGAAGCGATGAATGGTACTTGAATTCCAGGTGTTAAACATATATGACGGGTAGAAAGGATTGATTTGTGAAAATTAATCAAGCCATGAAAAGTAGAGTAAAATTCACGAATGATACCACTCTTATGGTTGAAGGTGTCGGTGATATTTTGATCAAAAAGAAGAATAGTGGACATTATATGATCAAGGATATCTTGTATATACCTGAAATTAAATGTAATGTCTTGAGTATTGGCCAATTGCTTGAAAGGGGTTACAAAATTTACTTGGAAGACAAGATTTTGTGTGTTATGGATGATAACAGAGCGTTGATCCTTAAGGCTCCTATGGAGTTAAAAGTGATAGAGCATATTTGATTAGCTACAACTGCAAGTAGAGAAGAGTGGTTGTGGCATTACCGTCTTGGACATCTAAATTTTCGGGATCTAAAAGCGTTGTAACAAAATGGTATGGTCACCGGGCTGCCACACATCAATATTCCAACTGAGTTGTGTGAAGGATGCGAGTCATAAGACCAAGACTCACCTTGAGGTGGTGTATTCCGATGTTTGCAGGCTGATGCAAGTTAACACATTAGGTGGCAATAGGTATTTTGTCACTTTTATCGATAATTTTAGTATAAAGCTATGAACTTACCTTATCAATAGGAAGGATGGGGTGTTTGATGTGTTCAAGAAGTTTAAGTCTATGGTTGAAAGGCAATGCGGTAAAAAACTTAAAGTGCTCAAAACGAACGGTGGAGGTGAATATGTCTCAAATGACTTTGGGAAGTTTTGTGATCAAGAGGGGATAATGCATGAGGTTGTACAACCCTATATGCCATAATAAAATGGTGTTGTCGAGAGAAATAATCGATCGATTATGAACATGGTTCGAAGCATGTTAAGTGGAAAAAACTTGTTGAAGGAGCTATGGCGAGAAACAATCTCTACAGCCACCTATTTGTTGAATAGGCGCCCTACTAAGAAGCTTGAGAAGCTGACACCGGAAGAGGTATGGTCCAGATTCAAACAGAATCTAAGCCATTTGAGAGTTTTTGGTCCCGTGGCGTATCGACATGTGTTGGGTCACCTTGGAAATAAGTTGGACGACAAGGGCGAGGAGTCGATTTTGGTTGGATATCACTCTACTGGATGATACAAACTGTTTGACGCGCGAAATTGAAAGATTGTGATAAGCCGAGATGTAATTTTTGATGAAATTAGTGTTGTTAGTCCTAGGATAATCGGTTACATGCAGGAAGTGGAATATGATGTAACTGGTTATATGTAGAGAAATCACACTTCTAGGTCTGCAGAGCAGGGTGTAACCGGTTACACCCAGCCAGTTTATTATGGTGTAACCGATTACCAATAAAACAAAACCTCTAGCATCTTTATTTTTTATGATCTTGTCAGTTTCAAAACCGTTGTGCAGCCACCGAATGAGGTTAGAAACAAAGAAAATATTATAAGATCAACAAGGCAAAGGATGTTGCCTCAAAGACTCCAAGAATGTGAGAGATTCCAAGACAATGAAATCAATGATGATGGTGATTTCATTCACTTTGCGCTTATGACCGAATCTGAACCGGTGAACATGGAGGAGGCTCTAAGCGATCTAAAGTGGATTATTGAAAAAAAATGGTACTTGGGAGTTGGTATATTTACCGCTTGGAAAGAAGTCGATTGATGTGCGATGAGTCTATAAAGTGAAGGCAAAGCCCAAAGGCGAGGTGATCAAGCATAAGGCTCGATTGGTAGAAAAGAGATTCTTGCAACGTGAAGGTATAGACTTTGAGGAAATAACAACAATTGGAAGATATTTCAAATAGACATCAAATTTGCCTTTTTGAATGGTCCACTTGATGAAGAGGTTTATGTTGAGCAGCCCCCCAGATTTGTGGTAAAGAATCAAGAAATGAAGTACTATAAATTGTATAAAGCATTATATTGTTTGAAACAAACTCCAAGAGCTTGGAACAAACACATTGATGGCTTTCATGTTGACATTGGTTTCAAGCGGTATGTGTCCGAACACAAAGTTTATGTGAGATCAGATACAAATGATGGTGTGATTATCCTTTGCTTGTATGTGGATGATTTATTGATTACCGACAACTGTGAGAAGAGTTTCTCTAAGTTCAAGAGTGAACTTATGGATGAGTTCGAGATGACGGACCTTGGAATTATGACACATTTCCTTGACATAGAGTTCTAAAGGTAAAAAATGGGACTGCTCATGCATCAAAGAAGATATGATCTTGAGATCTTGAAGAGGTCTAAAATGGACCGTTGTAATGCGGCCATTACACCATGTGAAGCAAGGTTACGGCTCTCCAAGAGTGAGAATGAGCAAGATGTGGATCCAACACATTATATGAGATTAATTGGATCATTGTGGTACTTGTGTAATACGCGACCAGACTTGGCATTTAGTTTCAGTATTGCTATTAGATTCATGGAGAGACCTAAGATATCTCACTTAGCAGCAGTCAGGAGGATCCTTAAATATGTTAAAGGAACTATTGGTTACAGATTTCTCTTCCTGACATCGGATATGGGCCAAAAATACGAGTTACTTGGTTTCACTAGTTCCAATTCGTGTGGTGATAAGGATGATAGAAAGTCAACGATTGGATACATCTTTATGTTTGGTAGGACACTAATATCTTAGTGTTCAAAGAAGGAACTGGTGGTAGCGCTCTCGTCTTGTGAGGCCGAGTACATTGCGGCTTCGTTGTGTGCATGTCAAGCCATGTGGCTCATGAATCTATTGAAGGATTTGGGTAGAAATGAGAGTGAGGCTACTGCACTTCTTGTTGATAATGTTTTTGTGATCAACCTTGCGAAGAATCCGATTGCACACGGAAGTAGCAAGTACATAAGGTGCGATTTCATTATTTGAACGATCTAGTGAGTGAAGGCAAGTTACGATTGGAATATTGTCAAAGCGAAGACCAAGTAGCGGATTTGTTGACCAAGGGGGTAACAAATAAGGTGTTCAAGAGGTTGAAGATGAGCTTGAGCATGCTGGACTTGGACCAATTGAAATGAGGTGGTGCGTTAGAATTTTTTTTTGGCATTTTAGGTTGGTGAAACCGATTACCGGATATGTGGTAACCGGTTACCACTGCTTGATATACCTAAAATACACTGTTTATTTGACTTGATTTGCGCATGTTATTTAGGATTTTATTTTTGTTTTCTTGTATTATGCCTCTGTTTTGTTTCTTTTTCAGGTTTTTGTATTTTCAAAGCTACTCGAGAAGAAATGAAGAAAAATGAGCCAAAAAACCAATATTCTCTGGAATTGTACACATGGCTTCCACCATGGCGGGCGCCATAGAGGATGCCACACATTAGACAAGTGACCAACTGCTGAGAACTGCCACGTCTCCCACAACTTTCTGCCCTAGTTCATATGGCGGGCGCCACCTTTGCAATCTCGTTTCCCTCCTAAAAGAAGTTGGAGGGCATTCCCATCCTTACCTGTAATTTCTTACCACTATAAATAGAGGAGTTCTGTCTAATTTCTAATCATCCAAGCTTAGTTACAGAACTCAAGCCATAAATTTCACCTATTGTAAAGTGATAAACTTCTCACATCAAGGGGTTATCGCATTGTCTAATCGAGTCTGTAATCGGTGTAGATGCTTTTGATTGGCTGCATTTTATGACAAAACATTAATGTATGTATGAATGTCATAACTGATGTTATGACATACATGAAGAGTGTTCTGCAGGGAGAGCTAAGAGTAAGTGAAGTTGAATGTCATGCTGGATGTTATGACATCAGGGCGCGTAGGGTTAGTTTTTCTTTTATTATCTCAGGCTATACTTCAGGAAACAATCCAGGAAGCCTAGTTATCTTTGGTGACATAACAGGAATTGCTGAGGATAACATAGAAGACTCCTGACCTAATGATAAGGGCGCAACTTCATGAAGAGAGGTTTATCTTGGGTAAACCTAGTTTCTCAATCAAGGCCCAAAGCAAGTCTGCTGCTATAAATAACAGAAGGATCACTCCAAATAGGGCAGAGCTTTAAGGCAGAGCTTATGGAGAGAGATTGGAGAGTGTGTTTTGTAAGTGAAAAACTTTATTCTTCACGTTTGTTTAGAAGTCTTAGGATTCCTTGTGTGCCAAGCAATTGTCTGTTGTATAATCTCATTGGTCTAGTGTGTATGAACTGTTATGTTCAATGTGTCACTTAAAGCTTTTAAGCAAGAGTGTTGTGTCACTTGATCAAAGCTGTGAAGCAAGATCAAGGTATGTTTTAAGAGTGTCTTTACATTGTAATTGTGTATTGGTTTATATCACTGAGGTGATTGAGGGGGTGAGTGGGAAACTAAGGTCTAGTGGTCTCTAGGCTGAAGTGTCATTGGGTAGGTCTTAAGTGAATAGTGCAAACGGGTTGTTTAACTCTGAATTAATTATACTAATAGTGAATTTCCTCCCTGGCTTGGTAGCTCCCAGATGTAGGTGTGATTGACACTGAACTGGGTGAACAATTACTTGTGTTATTTATTGTTTTCCATTTACAGCTTATTAGTAAGTTCAATAGTTTGTGTTATAGTGGATGTCATAACATCCGTGTTAACATCCATTGTGTGCTTGCCAGAATTTAAATTGGCATCAGAGCAGGCACCCTTCCTGTTATTTCTGGGTGAGATCTAGGGAAGATAAATTCTGGTACTAAGGATAAAGATATAGGATTCATAAATAGACCACCAATTCTGGATGGCTCTAATTATGACTATTGGAAACCTATGATGATTGCCTTCTTAAAGTCTTTAGACAACAAGGCATGGAGAGCTGCAAACTCAAGATGGGAACATCCAGTGAAGACTGATAAAGATGGAGTATCTGTGCTTATACCTGAAGAAGAATGGACCAAAGAGCAAGAAGCCTTGGCTCTTGGAAATTCTAAGGCTCTGAATGCCTTATTTAATGGTATAGACAAGAACATTTTCAGACTGGTGCATCATTGTGAACTGGCTAAAGAGGTATGGGATACTCTCAAGACAACTCGTGAGGGAACCTCCAAAGTCAAGATGTCAAGACTACAAATGTTGACCACCAAGTTTGAAAGTCTGAGAATGAAGGAGGATGAGACTATTCATGACTTCTACATGAACATTCTTGAGATTACCAATACCTCGGGTGCTTTAGGAGAAAAGATGTCTGAAGAAAAGCTTGTGAGGAAGATTCTAAGATCTTTCCCTAAGAGGTTTTCCATGAAAGTCACTGCTATTAAAGAAGCTCAGGATATATGCAACATGAAAGTGGATGAACTCATTGGTTCACTCCAAACTTTTGAGGTGGAATTGTATGATCAGGCTGAGAAGAAGAACATAAGCATAGCCCTTGTCACAAATTTAGTAGAAGACTCTGATGAAGCTAATGATGGAAGCAAGGAGAATCTCTCAGAAGCTGTAGCTATGCTTGGAAGATAATTCAACAGACTCATGAAAAGGATAGATAAGAAGGGTGGATTTAATGTCAATAACATCTCATCTGACATTAACAAAAGAGCCAAGTCTGAAGAAAAGTCCAATCAAGACAAAGGAGTTCAATGTTATGAATGTGAGGGTTATGGTCACATTAAAACTTAGTGTCCCACCTATCTCAAGAGGCAAAAGAAGGGACTAGCAGTCACTTGGTCTGATGGAGATTCTGAAAGTGGATCAGAAGAAGAATCTGCCAAACATATCACTGCTCTAAATAGTGTATGTATATCTGATGGTGATTCAAGTGAAGTAGAGCTGACTGTTGAGGAACTTACAGCTTCATATAAGAAACTTTGCATCAGAAGTGGAGAATTATATCAGCAAGGAGAGCAACAGAAGAAACTCATAAGGGAATTAGAGGCTGAGAAGATAGAGCATCTTGCAACAATAGACTCACTCAAAAGTGAGGCAAGTTTGTTGGAATCCAAAATGGAGCAGATGTCAAAATCCATAAGGATGCTAAACCCTGGGACTGACACTCTAGAAAGGATTCTACAGAGTGTTCAGGAAGCTGTAAACATGGTTGGACTGGGATTTGTTGGTGAAAAGAAACCCATCTTGGAGTTCAAAAGGCCAAAGCCTGAAACTCAGAGGTCAAAATGGATGTCACGACCAATGTCTCAACATCAGAGAAAAAGAAGCTGGAACCAAACCAAGAAAAAATTCCAAGGGTATAGGTGTTACCACTGTGGAAAACTTAGACATATTAAATCTATCTGTTTCTGGCTACATGGATTTCCTAGTCATCCTCATCAAGGAAAATCCAAACAGGGTGCTCATGTCAAGAAACTGCATCATGCTAAATCCAAGAAGGAAGCTCCTATTAAGAAGAGACAATGGGTTTCTAAGAATGTGGCTCTAGTAGCTCACTCTTCTCTAAGGATGCCTACCAAAGAAGATTGGTATTTTGATAGTGGTTGCTCTAGACGCATGACCGGGGTAGAGAATGTTTTGGTAAACATAAAACCTCATTCCTCAAGTCATGTAACTTTTGGAGATGGTGTTAGAGGAGAAATCAAAGGAGCTAAAAAACTAGATTATCCTGGTGTTCCAAAACTGGATATGTCATGTTGATTAAGGGACTGACTGTAAATCTTATCAGTATCAGTCAGCTGTGTGACCAAGGTTTCCATGTAAAATTCACTAAGGATGAATGTGTTGTGTCAAATGAAGAAGGTGAGGAGATCATGAGGGGATCTAGAGCCAAGAATAATTGTTACTTATGGGAGCCCAGAAGTAATCCAACTGTCTCGATCAATGAAGAAAAGAAGGATCAAATATGGTTGGAGAAAGGTAGACACATTCAAAAATTAGAAAAGACCATATCTAAGACAGCAATAAGAGGAACTTCAAAGTCAATAGGATATGGTAAATATCAGGTTGGAAGGCAAGCCAAGATAGCTTATCCAAAGAAGGGACAACACAGAAATCTGGACTTGTTATATTGGAATTTGGTGGAGTCCATGAAAAATGGCCAGAATCAAGAGATCAGTGTCACTCAGAATGTTATGACATTATATTGTGACATTCAGTGTAACATCACTATGAACTCAATTCATCGTAATAGAACAATGTATAATGATGACCAACTTCACTCTAGAAGAGATAATGTAGAGCTTAAGGACTCTGACATACAAAGGGATAATAGTTTCACAAGGGATCACCAGACTACCCTAAGTGAAAATGAAAGAAGCAATTTGGAAAGGTTGTGTAGTAAGAGACTATAGCAATTAATAGGGGATTATATTTTGAAAATTAATCATATTCTGATTGGTCAAAATATTAAGTTCCCTCCACTCTTGCAAGCAAACCCTTCTAGCCCCTTTATACTATCAGATAACCACTATGGTTGTTCATACAAATTCGTCTCCTAGCATGCCTCATACAACCACCACAGAAAACCCCTTATTCTACAGCCAAAGTCATCAACAATGTCTTAAACTCTCATCCCTACCAAGCATGACTCTGCTAAACACAAGAGCATTTCCCTGGAGGATATCCTAGATGGCATTCCTCTAAGCATGACCTTTGGAAGAGGTAGTGAAGCCCAAATTTCAGCTCCTTCACATGCAGACCAAGAAGGTAAGAATCCTGAACCATCCATGGACAACTATAATAGAATGGAGGACTCTACCTATGATAACAGGTCTGTCGATGAACTAGTTTCCAAAATCCTCCATGAAGGTCATAATGCACATGGAATCACCATTCCTCTGTCTAGGGTTGATCCATTCCCAATATCTAATGAGAATCATAAGGATTATTTTGAGTTTTCCTCTGTCAATACTAACCCTAACACAGAGAATCTAGAAAATCTTGCTAGCTATGTGGTATAGGAGGAAGGTCGGGAGGATGGCCAAAATAATGGTGAAACCAAGAGCACTGACAATGAGGAAGAGATGAATGACGCTACTGGAAATGGTGATCATGTTGTAGATGTGTCATCAGATGATGAACTCATCAAGAATGTTGCTCCTGGTATAGCCAGGAAACTAGTGACGAAGAAAGGAAAAGTTGTACTTGAAGAAAATCATTCCAAAAGTCAGAGAAAAAGAACTCCTGTTGGAACCTCTGATGCGTCCGCAAGTGCACGGAAATATCAAAGTAATATAAAAGATTGTCGAACCCACAGAGACCAATGTCAACCTACTGTTATCTATTGTTACGACGTAAAGCTAAGGCTAATAGAATTTGGAAAGTTAAATACAAATGAAATTAAATGCAAAGAAATAAAGATTTTTCTAGTTTTAAAAATAGCGGTAAAGGGATGTCGGTATGTAACATTTTAGTTTTCGGGGATTCGACAGGTCACTGATACTTTTTAGTCTTTGCAAACACTTTTTAGAAGAAAATACTCGTTTAAAGACCTTTGTCTCACGATGGTTGTTGACTCTAGTCATGACTCTAAGGTGGAATGTACGCTTTCGCTGTCCCATTCGGGGTTTAAATCACTTTTTGAAAACAAATAGATTCTAATTTCTTTTAAAGCGCTTTCGCTGTATTTAAAATAAATGCCTAGTTTTTACTATCTGGTTTGAACCCCAGCTTTCGCGTGCCGGTTCGTGCCTTAATGAGTTTCCCACTGTCGTGGCGAAACTACTGTAAATAATTCCCCCCTTTCACGATGAAGGTTTATTTAGAGGATTTTGATTAAAAACTACGGCCAGAAAGGTGTTTGTAGAAAGGGAAAGAAAACACTGGTTACTATCGAATCGTCCTACTAATTTATTACATACCGACTTATGCGGTTTAACTAGACATGGTAATTAATGCAAACGGAAATAAACATAAACAGGACGACGATAAAACATAAATTATGACAGAAAATAAAGTAATAATTAAATTAAGAAGAACCTGGAAAGTAGTACTGAAATTGAAGAGTAGTCCTCCATAATGTCGGCAGGATTCTACTTTGGCCAAATAAAATTGCAGAAAGAAATACAATGCTCTGAACTAAAAGGAAAAAAGGAAAGGAAATAAAAGGAACGATAAAAATGGGAAAATGACTTCAACGAAACCTTGGCAGCCCTTCGGGACGTAGAATCCAACCCCCCCCCCTCCCCCCCAATGCTGTGAATCTCAAGCCTATTTATAGGAGATATTTCCTTTCTCAACTTCTAGAGATCATACAAGAGTTATAGGGATAATGGGAGTAACTTCCAATAGTGAACAGTTGGTGGAGAAAGTGTAGGAGAAAAGGAGGAAGTCGTAGGAAGAAATTAAGTTGGACGTGCTCGTGGTCACTTCTGTTTTTGCACGTTACTGAACTTGGGGTCGTGACGGTCGTGACACTCTTGTGACGACCGTGTTGCACGTGACGGCCGTGAGGGTTTGTGACGGTCGTGAAGACCATGAGAAAGCTGTGACGAGTGTCACACGCACAAAATCCATTTCTCTATTATTTTCTGTTTTTCTTCTCTATTTTCCTTCCATTTCTTCTTCTTTTCTTTCTTTAATCCAAATTCTCCACAATCTGCACAACGAAGTAAACTAACCATAAACTAGAACATAAATCAAGATAAATTAACATTAGTCACAAATAAATGCATGTAATTCAAGCCAAATAAACGATACAATTTCGCGTCATCAAACACCCCCATACTTAAACCATTGCTTGTCCTCAAGCAACCAACCAACACTGTAAAAAGAAATAAGCATAGTTCGAAACAAAAACATGATGAGACTCTAATCATACGTGGCTGCTAGGCTAATGTTAGATCGATAGGTAATAATAATATTTATTATAATATCAAGTGCTCAAATAGAAAGTACTTGAAACCCAACACTTAAAGTGTTCACAATAAAATACAACATGATAAGAAAAAGGTATGAAGAACAAACTCCCACTAACCAAGTACATCAAAAGAACTCACAATGCTCATGCTCTCAACATGGTTTTTGAACACAATGGGCCTAATTCTCTTAGTTAGGGGATCATCTAACATGAAATCAGTACCAACGTACTCAATAATAAGGTCATTTTCTTTAAGGTCTCTGACTGTCAAATACTTTAATTTCAAATGTTTAGAACCGCTAAAAGTTTTATTATTCTTATAGTATAACACAATTGCATTTTTATCACAGTAAAGCTTTAGTGGTTTTACAATGGAATAAACAATACGAAGTTTATTCAATAAATTTCTCAACCAAACAACATGAGTGGCAGCGGCATAACAAGCAACAAACTCTGACTGCATAGTAAAAGAGGCAGCAAGAGTTTTCTTTTTACTCTTCCATGATATCACACCTCCAGCCAATATAAAAAGGTAACCAGAAGTAGATTCCCTATCACCAACACACCCGGTAAGATCAGAGTCAGTATACCCAACTATTTCTAAGTTGTCAACTCTCCTAAAAACAAACATATACTCTTTAGTTCTCTATAAATATCTCATCACTTTCTTAGCAAAAATCCAATAATCATTCCCAGGATTAGACTGATATCGTCCCAAGACACCAACTATGAAAGCAATGTTAGGCCTCGTGCATACTTGAGCATACATCAGGCTTCACAATGCACTATCAAGGGGTTTTCCATTCATCTATGCCCGTTAATCTCATTTTTAGGACATTGATCTTTACTGAATTTGTCTCCTTTAGTAATTGGAACATCTTCTGGCTTTCAGTTCTGCATATTGAACCTCTCCAAAACGCTATCAATATAATCCCTTTGTGACAAACCAAGCACACCATATGATCTATCTTTGTGTACTTCAATTTCCAACACAAAGGATGCTTCACCAATATCTCTCATACCAAAGAACTTGGTTAGCATAAGTTTGGTCTCATGAAGTAGACCAAGATCACTACTGGCAAGCAAAATATCATCAACATATAACACAAGAAAGATGAATTTTCTACCACTGACCTAAAGATAGATACACTGATCAACTTTATTTTCTTCGAAACCCAAGAAAGTCACCACATCATCAAATTTTAAGTACCATTGTCTAGAAGCCTGTTTCAAACCATAAATGGATTTTTTTTTAAATTTACAAACCAAATGCTTATTAGCACTTGATACAAAACCCTCATGTTGCTACATGTACACCTCCTCATTAAGATCAACATTAAGAAAAGTTGTCTTAACATCCATCTGATGCATTTCCGAATCAAAATGTGTTATTGGAACTTGGCCGTGAAACTCATTTTTTGAGGTATTTTTCAATTTCAAGTCATGTGTAACCAGTTACATCATTCCTGATAACCGGTTACATGAACGAAATTTTGCATAATTAGTTTGGCAATGTCAGGTGTAAATGGTTACACCATTCCCGATAACCGGTTGCACACACAAAATTTTCATTTTTTTATACCACTTCAGGTGTAATCGGTTACACCATTTCTGGTAATCGGTTACCACTGAAGCAGTGACATTCTTTCATTCAAAATCTTATTTTAACAAACTTAATTTTTCATCCCTCGAGCACTGACATCTTTTCATGATTACATGCACTTTCAGAGAGGTTTTGTGGTAGTATAACTACCATACTTATCATATTTTGAAAACTTACCTCTTTCATTGCAATTCAAACTCATTGCTCTCTCAAAATTTCAAACAAGTGTCTTGTGATACAAACTTTGTGTGAAATTTATTATATTAATCTTCATTGCATCATTTAAAGTTTCAACATTAATTCTGAGCACTTGTATAACATATTGTGAATTGCTTACTTGATAGAGAAGATCAATTCTAGTGATTGATACATATCATCCAACTTCAACTTCTAGCATAAAATTCAGGATACATCGTCTGTTCTTTACATTTTTACACTTTACCGTTTTCTAAATCATCACAAAACTAGAAAGTTAAAAGCATAATTTCAATAAACCAAAAATTGATCAAAGTACCTAATTCATCCCCCCCCTCTCTCTCCCTTACGTGCAATCTCTACTTACAGCGTCTGTACAGGTATTTTACTAATATACTTATTAAGAATATGAGTTTTCATAGACTGGGAGTAGATTTTAGAGCCACATGATGAGAGTGTCCAAGTCTGTTATACCACATGCTACTAGTAGAGGGACTAGTCGAAGTGGTGTTAAGAAGAGAACCTTTTGTGCCATTATTGATTGAAATAGCATGTCATGTAGCAGCTTGAAGAGAGTCAAAAGTATACAAGACATCCTTATTTAGAGCGCTTTAAAGGACTACCTCAGAGTTGACATGTGATTTGATCAACATGGAACTCAAAAAATACCTTGTTATCTCAAAAAACACAGGAACTAGCAACAAGTTCTTGAGTGTAAAAGTGGTGTGTGGTGTGAGAAGAGGGAAAATAAACAGTGCTAACGGAGATGATTGGAAAACCTTAACCAATGCTCGGTAGGACTTGATCAGTTCCAGGGAGAGTCATGCTTTCTAAAAGATAATTAACATTGTTGGTAACATCATGAGTGGCACCTGAGTCAGGGTACTAGCTATGTGTGTGTGTTAATTGAAGGTATTTGGTGTCTCATATCCAGTCCTTGTAAGATAGGCATTGGGTTGATATACATGTCTTTGAGTAAAGCATGGTGAAGGTCCTCTTAGGGCGAGAGTGAGTTACTGATTTAGACTAGTTGTATGTATAACCTGAGAGTAACTTTTTGTCTAATGATTCCAGTTAGGCCTTTACATATCAATAGGAGAATAACTATTCCACATTGGAGGCATCATAGATTAATGCATATGATAACAAATTCTAGCATCATGACCGAATTTAAAGCATATTACACCCTGGACTTTGAATCTTCCTCCAAACCTACCACCTCTACCATGATTAAAGTCGCAGCCACCACAAAAACCACAACGAGATTAAGTAAAATTGGAGATAGAATTGAACTAAGACACATTGGAGGAGTCAAAGTTACCCTAATTTGTGGAATGAGAAGTTAGAGGATTGACTTGGGCAACATTGATAGAAAGAGGTTCAGACATAAAGTTTTTCTTAGATTTGTCTAGTTTTGCTTAATGTGAGATAAGCATTGACTCAGTTTCAATTATAGGACATACAATCGGACGATACTAAATGATAGAAGTTAGGGGATTGTAATCAATAGGAAATCCATCTAGAATTGCTTCAAGTTGATCAGAATGTGAGATCGAATCGTCAATCAAATCAAGAATGTAAATAATATATTGAATCTTTAGCAAAATATTCAGCAATAGACTTCTCACCTTGTTTGGTGGACTTTAGTTCTAATCTTAATTATCTCAATTTGGCATTGGTGTGCACCAAAATATATTTGTGAACTTCATCCCAAATGAATGCATCGAATCACATGTGGTAGAATATTGTTGCTCCCATGTCGTATACGTAGGATTTTCAGCATCATTCATACGATCTTCTTTAGTTAGATAACATAGAGGTATGATTGGACTCACCAGAAGGCATTGAAGCTTGTGCGTCCGAATAATACCTTCGATTTATTGCTTCCACGATCAAAAATTGTTTTTGTCAAGTTTGAGTATCACCTACTGTGTGAACGTTTTAAACACATTCTTTAAATTGAGAGTTAGGGCAGACGAAGTCTCGCATACAATGTTGTGTGTAGTATTGCTTGAGGTAGCATTGAAAGTCATGGATAATAGATCAAATCAAGCTCGTGATACCATATTAAAAACAAAGGAGAGAGGAAAACATGAAAAGAGAGAAGAGAGAAAGGAGAGTCGAGTCAGTTAGATCTAACTGAATTTGATTTCAGCTTCACAAAGTTAGTTACATTGAATGTGCAACTACGCATTTATAGCTAAACCTAAATGTGTCGAATCAGTTGCTTCAGTTAATACTTAGTTAGAACTACTAGAACTCCTCTTGTACTCTAATATATTCATCATGTTTGGATTCTAAAATTTAAATATTTTCAAAAAAAATTTTTAACATTTCAAGAGACTTTTAAAAAATTGAGAAAAAATTATTTTATTTTACTTTTTGAAGCTACATGAAAACAATATGCTGCTAGGTGAATATGCATATGCGTGTGATTAAATACTACAACTGGAAAAAAAATGTATTGAGTAGGAGCCGTTTTATTGTAACAGTTGCATTTGTTTATCTGTTTATATACATAATTTAGAGAGAAAGGAAATAAAATGTAAAACCTAAATCCAGTAAAAAAAGCTTAAAGGTTTGAACTTAAAAGGCAAATCCAAAAGAAAAACTTAAAAGGGTCAATGGCAAAATGCATCTGTAATTGGGTCAATGATACTGTAGGTAAGTACCAAAATTTTATCTAGGCTTTCACCCAGAAACTTCCTTGGTTCAATTTATCGCTAAAAGAATGAACCTAACTTGTGACTAAATTGAAAAGTCAGAAAGAATCGAGATCTTATTCTTGTTCTATCTACAAACCTTTCTGGATCTCATCCATCAGTGACGTCAATGTCATTCTCCACTCAGAGCACTGTGAGTCCGAGATAAGTAACTTGTGCAACAAGTTTAGCTCACCAGGACTAGCCTTTTGTAGTATTGATTTCATCTCTGAATGATAACTTCCTCTTGTGTTTTCCTTTGTATGATGATCAATCAAATTGATACCGAAAACTTTGATGTTGACGTTAATATCTAAAGGGCTGCTTGAAGTTGAACAACATAGGACATTACAGTTATCGATGACACTGCCTGGAGATGTAGGGAAAACTTTGTGATTCCAATACTCTGCACACTGATGACCGGGATCTTGACCTTCAATGGTCTGAAAATGTTTGTCGGAACATAAGTCAACATATTCAAGAAGTGTCGTTTAAATTTACCCAAATCATAAATAAGATTCATGTGTTTACATTACCTGAATAATGGACGGCGAAAGGAAGCCAAACATTCTAAGACCATTAATGTTGTTCAGAAGCTCTAAGGAAGGAAGTTCATGTTCACCTCGATTTCTTCGCTCCATAATTTCATTATGCAGTCTTTTTAGAACTGATTCCCAACACTTATCTGCTGAGGTGTCCGTGAAAGTGACCCTCGGACATTCTTCCATTGTAACCTGAAACATTTTATGGAATAAGAAAGATATAATTAATTCTAGGAGACAATCTAAGATTGCGGCAATGAACTGTAAATGACAGAGGTCAACAAATAGAAACTTCTCAATATGATTCTATTAATAAACTCAAACAGAAACAAGATCAAGTATGATACCTTGAAAAGAGGACCAAGAAGTCCAGCATCAATGACTTCAGAAACATAGCTACAGATTCTTGTTGGATTGAGTATATTAAAGAAATTAACTCGACTCTTGAATCCTTCAAAAGTTTACCAAAACAATTTAAAGTTAAACTTCCAAAGTATCTAATGAATGGTAAAATCTAAGATCGGAGAAGATCTGACTACAGCATACCTTTTGGATATATTGCATTTTTACTGGACCATGGCTTTCCATGAACAACAGATCCCAAACTTATAGGCTTGACAGAAGCACCGAAAATTTGCATTAGGCAGCTCTCCCGTGTCAAAGATATACTCGTATTTTCACACGCAATTTTGGGTTTCTTCCTTGATTCTGAATCAATTTGCAGATCCACCTCATATTTTCCATCATCAGATGTACAAGGATTGTGAATATCTCTTGAGCATGATGAAACTTCTGTCTTCACAACAGAAAATGAATGTGATAGGTCACCCATACCAACAAACTCCATGTTGGTTTGTTCCTTTTGGCTCTCTAAACAGCTTACTTTTTCCTCTGTTGAATCACTCTTGTCGGGATGGTTCTCTGCAATATGCAGCAAATGCTTTTCATTGTCACCAGATATAAGATCAAGGTTCAAATCTAGAGAAGCTGCGTGGTTCACCGCACCTTTGTCTACAATTACTTTATTGTCATTATCACTATCTATACTTTCATTTGGTGCACTAAGAGTTAAAGGGTGAGATTCACACTGCATTGGCTCTGAAGAAACATGACTATTTGAACTATCCTTGGTTTCTCTGAGACCTTTGTCTCCCTCCTCCTCATTGGCCTCGGTAGAAACCATTCCGAAGTTTCTATTTTCCCATAACTCAAGAGTATGTGAATCTCCTTCTAGTGCTTCAAGCAACTTGTTTAGCTCATTCATATTATGTCGAAGCAGAACAAATCTTTTGTCCATTTCGCATGAGCAGAGCGAACTTGCGTGCTTAAGACAGGAATATCGATCAGGAGAGCACTTGCAACCTACAGCAGAGAGGTATAAGTCGTAGAAACAAGAGAAACATTCTTTTTCGGTATGCAAATCAAAGTCATTGGCCATCTTCAGCACATTAAAATGAGTTGGAAGACAGGCTAGTCTCTCTGCTTCCATCTTTATTCTTGCCTGTCATAAAAATGGGTAACCAGAAAAATTAATAAGGAATCCGATTTCTGCACGGTAACTAAAACAGTACTACCTCTGTTCCAAAAGTGTCAATTAAGGTTGATTTACACAAACCAATGAAATTGATAATTTTTTTGCTTTTAAGGGAATTATTATCAGTATTAAAAAAACGGTTGATCAAAGAGGAGGGGATAAATCATCATTACGTTAAATGCATTAGTAAGAACTCCATCTTTCCCACATACGCTTTTCCACTTCAAATTTTTTGGACTTTCCTTTCCATGAAGAGTTAACTCTGCAAGGGCTCGTATAGCTTCTAATGATGATCCAAATAAGAGCTTGTCATGTGACAATGATGTCTTGCGGCGTTGTAAACTATAAAGCTCGACAGCATTCAGGCCATGCATTAACCAATCAACAGGAGCTACATTCACTGCTTCTGCACAGTTGAAACCACAATTGAACCCAGAGTGATACCCCCTTGGAAAGGTAATGACAAATTCCCCAGAATGCTGAACGGTGCGATAAACGGGAACTCCCTCAGATTGAAGAATTGTTGGAGATAACTGTGTTACCTGCACGAAGATGAAAATCAAAATTTTGCAGGCCATACAAAATTATAGCATTATTCACTCTTTAAAAATAAATAAGTGGGATGCAGCAGGTTCGAACTCGCGTTCCTGCAATAGGAAATTAAAGTCATAACATTATACCAGATCATTGAGTAGATTAGGTTGTTCTTCAAACAAATCAGGCAAGTGCTTCTTCATTGCATCTTCAAAAGCAGAAGCATGGCTTCCAGGTACTCCATACCATATTTTTGGGTCACCCCAATGTAGATAATTAAGCGAATAGAGGTGATGATCCTCAACATGCTGTTACAACCAAGAAATGGTGACAACGTGTTATCTTTCTAGGAAACTATTTGGGTTGGAAACAAAATAAATGTAAAATTCAAGATAAAAACACGCAATTTTCTATTTTGAATGTAAAAAGACACACTATTATAAAAATAAATAAAAATTGATAATATTCCATGCCGTGTCTTAAACTTTGCGTTGTTCGGACTTGAAAGGAAAAATAATCCTCACCACTTACCCAGCAAAATGATGAAAAGCACATGCCAACATACAGCCATGGAACTAGTACTCCTGATATGTCACTTCCTTCAAAACTTAGTACAGAACCCGGTAGTCGTGGAAAGTTATTTAGATTCCAACCAGAAAGGGCATATTGATCTGGATAACCCTTAGTTAAGGATGATGCCTTAGGAAAACCACTTCCAAATACTCCAGTTTCCAAGTCGGCTCCATAAAACACCTACAATATAAGAGTGTGTCATTTATTTTGTTTGCGCAATTACGAAACAACAAAGAATGATAAGAAATAATACCTCAACTTCATCAGTTGGTTGCTCAACTATTCGCCAGTATTCACCTTCAATTTCCTCCTCGGAGGGCTCCGGTCTCTTTTGGCGGTTACTATCACTGAGTTTGTCGTTATCATGGGCATCTTTCAACCCAAAGTAGCATTCCTTAAAGTAACTAGCATACTGCTGAAAGTCTTTAAACGTGAAGTCTGACCCTGATTGGAATCCGTATTTCTCTTCAGCTTCACAAGCTTTATTAGACTCAGAAGCAGAATTGGAAACTCTCCTACATGTTCCCATTTTGGAGTTCTTTCTACGTTTTCGTTTCCTTCCCCTACTCTTTTTCCTCATAGGTTCTCTATTTTGAAGTAAATCAATTTGCTGAATACGGGTCGAAAATTCAGCATTTTCCCATATATCTTTCTCCTTAAGAAGGCAAGGTGGAACCCAGCAAGCTGGAGGGACAATCCTACATATGCCATAAGGTTCAGCTAGAGGGCGTATCTTTGCAATATAACTAAGAGTATCTTCAAACTCCTACATAAAAAGAGTAAAAATAAGAAACCATAGCTATTACACAAAGCACAATAGTACTACCATATAAACAATATAAAGATGGCTATAAAAAAATTTTAAAAAGTACTTCAATAGTCGGATGAAACACAGGTGCTTCGTCTATTATTGGCCGACATGCTTCGGCTGGATCCCATCTAGCAGATATCTACAACATGACAACAATAATCCAACATAAGAATAGCAAGAAAAATACAAATTCTAATTGTTCACGCGTGCTCAACACATTAGACCTAACTACATACCTTTTTACTTCTAAGACTTTCAGAAGCCTCGAGTGCATTGTTCTTTTTCATCTTGTGCCGAAGAGGACCATCCTGAAAAATATGTAAGAACTCTAAATCAATGGTTGCTATGCTACTCAAATCACTTTGCATAAGATCCCAATTCCATTAAAAGAAATAGCTATGAATGTCAACCAAACACAACAAAATAACAATTTCGAGTTAAAAAAACAAAGAGATGACCAAATGATTAAGAGATACCAATATCACATAGGTAGGTTATTCCAAAAAGCTAATTAAAGGCATTACATGAAAAAACTCTAAACTTTTCAAACCCTATTAGAAAAAAAAAATCATATCTGTAGAAAAAGATCAAGGGTTTAGAAAGAGGATCATCAATTAATCCAGAAATATAGATACAAATTACAATGTTATAAACACAACAAAACAAAACAAAGAAAAGAACAAACAAATTTTCTAAATACCATAAACAAGTATAACAAGATCATCAACAATTGTGATCCACAAAATCAAGGATAAGAGATTCACACATAGAGGAATAACATAACATAGAATCTATAAAGTCTACACAGATCATACATTATTAGGGTTTGAAAATCTAACCTCTTTAACATCAGAATTTGCATCCAAATTCAACTGTTCCATTCAATGAAATATTCTGATAGAAAAATCAAATTGAATAAATTATCTATCCCTGCAACAAAAATCAAATACCCTTTAAACCAACGTCATCATCATCATCATCATCATCAACAAAGTATCACAGATGATAAAAAAAACAAAACCCAGAAACGGTTTTCAACTTCTCTTATAGCAAAATAACTGTCCATAAAAAAACTTTGAAAGGAAAAAACAAAAAGATTAAATTTTTAGAAAAAGAAAAAAAATAAAGAAATTATGATACGCACCCAATGTAGCAAAAGAGAGTTTTCGGTTACTTGGAGGTTGTGATTTGCGTATAAATTGATTAAAGAAAAAAATTTCATGAGGAAATTAAGAGAGTGAAGAAAACCTAAATGCAAATTGAATTTGCATGTGTGTGAAAATTTGTGTGAGACCCTTGTAACAAATTACCTAAAAATTGGAAATAAAAATACTATAAAGTATGAAAAATTATCTTATGAGTTTTGGAATCTAATGCTCATATTGTACCTGAATAAAGACCGAAAATTAGAAATAGGAATTGACTCGGTAAAAGAAATTTATTTGTTTTAATAGGTGGATTGGGAAATACACTAAAATTCTTAAATAGAAAATATGGAATATATAGTTTTTCATGGATAGACAATACAAAAACCTTTTTAAATTTATCATCGTTTATTTAAATAAATATGAGTAATTTTATTGTTATTATTATATATTTATATTTATATTTTAAATTAAAATAGGCTTTAATTATTTTTAAAAACTTATAAAAGTAAATTAATATTACAAAATTTATATTAATAGATAAAAACTAAACTAATATAAGACTCAAAATATTTAATATTCTTTCTGTTTCAAAATATTTAATTTAAAAAAAAAATTAAATAAGTGTTATTTTACTATTTTTTTAATGAAATATTAATTTATTTGTATCAATTTTATCCCAAATTAATATTGGAATAAAATATTCTCGAGACATTAAATTTTACTTTACATTTATAACAATGTATATATAATTAGTAACCATTAAAGATAATTTTATAAAATTGTTATATTTATTCATTCACTTATTATATTTCTTAATTTGTTAACAATAAAAAAAAATTATTTTGAGAATGTGAGAGTAATAATGTTTTGTTTAAATAATGTTGTTAACATAGTTAAATAACTAAATAAAACTTGATCTGATCAAACTATTGAGTCATTGAATTAATGATCGAGCAAGTGAGTCACTCGTGGATCGCATGAATCTATAATCTATAATCTTCTATAACATATATAAAGACATAATATGGTGTTTTGGTATAACCTATTTTTCTACTAACTTTATCCTTTAAGGTATAACTCACAATAACATTCATTGAAATCACTGTTATAATCTTTCACATAACTTCTTATTTCTACTATTAACTTTCTATCTAACTTCATACTATTAACTTTTACATAAATTCTATTTAAAATTAATATTAAATAAAAAAATATTATTTAAATTTTTACGTGTGTTAATTAAAAAGGCAGACAGACGGGCACGCGAGTGTCCGTCTAGACGCTAGTTTTTATAATGTGAAAATATAATTTGAATTTTTTTGATAATATGATTTTCTTTCAAAACTTTTGTTAGTTGATAGTATTATTATATCGTATAATTAATTTTTTAATATTTTAAATTTTATTATATTATTATATTGTATGATTAATAATAAATAAATTTAATGAGAATTATAATATTGTAATTATAAAATATATAATTTTTTAATTTTTAACTAAATTAACATTAAAGAGATTCATGATGCGGTTGATAAAAATACGATTCTAATAATAATTTTGAAAAGTTACATAAATCTATCTATATATAAAGGCAAAACATGATTTTAGTGTAGTATTTTTTTTCTTCAGATATATTTTTTTTTATTTTTATTTTAAATCTTAACTTCTTTTTTTAATAAATGGTGGTTATGTGAATTTTTATTAAATTTTATACAATTATCTATTACTATTATTTTATAAATAATTAAATGAAAATTAAATAAAATTAATAATACAATTTATATTTTACGCTTGTGAGTATTATAAAAAGCGGATAGACGGACACATGAATGTCGTTTGAACGCTTAGTTTTTGATAAAACTAAAATCCCAGATTCATTTTCAAAAATAAAATAACTATATGGAGATTTTAAAAAAAAAATCGTGCATTTTTTATGTGGCAAATTTCTACGTTAAAATACGTGTAAATAAACATGTGATTTAATTTCCTATTATTTTGAAAAATAATGTTACACTTGCGGTCATTTGAATTCAATTGTAATTAATTTTCCTATTATTTTGTTGTTGATAATTATGACTCAAATTTTTTTTAACAGAATAAGATAGGTCAAATCAAATATTATCAAATGTTAAATAAAGAAATAAAAAAATATTAAAAAGTGCTAAAATTTTCACAAAATTCTCGTTTTTATGGTCACAAAAGGATAAGCATTAATAATGGATGTTGTCATAAACATCATAGATGTGTTACTAAAGCAATCAAAATCCCACAATAAAATCACACAGATGAAGACAATAAACCATGAAACAAAGTGGTAATTCGGGTTCATTCCCAGTTGGTACCTAGCCACTATAGAATGCATGAGGTAAGTCCCTAATATGTTGGTGAGTGTCGCTACTGCGAAAATCAGCGCCGGCTGACAGAAGAGTCGCCACCGTGCGTTATTTATCCCAACGGAGGGAAAGGAAACGCTCGAAGTAAACCTCGCAAAAAAACGGGGAAAGGTATGGTCATCGCAACCAAAACCTGGGTTCGGGAGTCGGTTACGCAAGGGGAAGGTATTAGCACCCCTCACGTCCGTCGTACTCGACGGGATCCACGCTTGCTTGGGTTGTCTAAAGGATGCAAACAATCTACCTACGGCTGCTAAATCTAAACGGAAGGGAATTGACTCGATAGAGCGTCGCACTCTATGCCTACGTATTCTCAAGAGAGAAAGTCAGAGTCAACGTAGTTCGGGACTACGGGGAAAATTGGCTCGCCAAGACCTCGCTTCTTGTGCCTACGTACTTCCACACTGCATGGAAGATCAGAGCTTTACGTAGTTCAGGCTAACTACGGCTAAACAGGTATTCTCACACAGCAGTGAGAAATCAAACTGGTTTCAAAGGTACGGGAACCTATGGGAAAAACTACGGTCTGGTCTCAAATGCACTCGGGCAAGAGAGAAAAAGGGGTAACAATTAGTCGTCAGCGGGAAGGTCTCGATCGCACAGCAGCAAGAGAACACAAGGTTAGTCGTTAGTGTGTTCGCTAGGATATCGCATCCTATGCCTACATATTCTCGTCTGGTACGAGAAATCAGAGCAGCTGTAGTTCGGCTACTTCGGGACCACAGCTCAAATCTCATTTTATTAACATTCTGAAAAATGATTACAAAGATTAAATGCTGAAAATAAATCTCCTAGGAAATACTATCTTATCCTATCCTGAAAAATCAAATGGAAAAGTCCCCTAACAAGTGGACATTCTAAACTACCTCTAAAATTGTAAAAGAATTTCTATGAAAAAAAGTACTCTAAAAAAAAATTAAATCTATGCTAATATTTTTTTATTCTTTTCCAACTATTTTTCTCTCTTCTTTTCTTTTTTCAAAAATATTTCTTCATATATTTTTTCATATTTTTCTATATATTTTTTCATATTTTTCTATATATTTTTCTCCATTTTTCTCACTATTTTCTCTTCATTTTCAATATTTCTTTTTTTTTCTTTCTCTTTTTTTCAAATATATTTCTTTTTATTATTTTCTTTATTTCTTTTTCTCTTTCTTTTTCTTGTATTTTTTCTTCATATTTCTTTTTTACATTTCTTTTTCTCCTCATATTTTTTCTCTTCTTCAAATCTTTAAACAAAAGAAAAAAAATGAAAAATACAAAAAAATACAAAAAAAAAAAAGGGAGGGGTACACGGTTTACAGGGGTAATTAAGCAAAAAAAACAAAAACAACAAATTGGGCCCAGCCCAGCAGCTGTTTGCTGCCAAAAACCGGAAGGGGAGGTGCTGGAGCGAGCTGGGGCGTGGCTAGCAAAAGAAACCAGGGCCCAGCCCAATCACACAGAACACAGAACACACAAAACGTGGGGGTGTATCAGCAAAACAATGGGCCCAGCCCATAGTCCCTCCAAAAAAAACACAGAAATGGAGGGTGTAGCAAGAAAAAATGGGGTATGACCCAAAATCTGTTGGGCTTGAGGCTCAAACCCTCACGATCCAACCTCATTCTCCTTTCTCAGAAAACAAACCCTAGTTCTTCTCCTCCTTCTCCCCTTGCATTGTTCATGGCCGTCGTGCTCTCTTTCTTCTCCAACTCTCTCTCATTCTATCTCAACCCTAACAGAAACTCTCTCATCTCAGAACTTCCACTCTCAACCTCCCTCAACCTCATCGTTCACATCTCAAACCAACAAAACCCTAAGTATCTTGTAATCATCAATAAAGTCGCAACAACCACGCCATCGACTTAGACTGATCCGTGTTCTTGACGAAGATCACACGGTGAAGATGGATCTTGAGGATGAGCGCTTTGAAGCTTATCGAATCTGGAAATAATTTGACGATCGGTGATGGACGATGAAGTTCGCTGGGGGAGATTCTTGAAGAACCTGAAGGATCTCTTAGTTTTCTGGTTATTTGTGTTGACGAAGAATGTTGAAGATTCTGAACCTACGTTGAAGCTCCAGGTTAGATCTTGAGCGGAATCTGATGATGAAGATTGAAGGTCTGCTGATGAATACGATGACGATTCTGGAAATTTCTTGAAGAATTTCTGGTGATTATGAAGAATCTGGAGATTATGGACGATAAATAAAAGTGTCGAATGGGCACGTGAATTTGATATCCTTTTCCACAACATCAGAGATCAATGGGTTAAGGGGTTGCTTCACTGCTTTTCTTCCCACTTCCATAGAGGTCCATCCAATTCCCTTCTTATGTTTCTTCAAAACCTGTAAAAGTTTATTATCTTCATCAAAATCAAGGTTAGAAGAAATTATAACTGAAAGCTTTTTATCCATATCTGAATAAGCATAATTCAGATTGGTATGAAGTGGTTTAAGCTCCAAGGGGGGGAGGTTGTTCAATGGATGGTGAGGTTGGGGCAGCCGTGATGTTAAGAGTTTTAGCTACATAAATAACTTCATCTGCATGAAAAACATCACCCTGTACGGCAGCATTAATCTCAGCACAAACAGAGCAAATGTTAGTGTCGGTACATGAATCACAAGAGTAAGTATCATCAAAATCTGCTAATGATGGAAAATCAAAACACAATTCAGAATAAGTATCATCAACTAAATTAGAAGGAAACTCTTTTGGATTCACTACTGTTTGGGCAGATGGTTGGTTTGAATCTTGAGCTTGCTGCATGGCATTCACTATAGTGGCAAGCTGATCAATCTGTGTCTGCAAAGCTTGAAGACTTGAATCTGTTTGTTGCTGAAACTGAAGATCATTTATAGCCATTTGCTTGACAAGGTCCTCTAATGAAGGTTCAGAAGGTGTAGAGCATACAATTTGGAATTCATTCATATGCTTATTCGGATCCTCACCTGCAAGTCCATTAAGCCTTGGCAACAAGTGTATTAAATCAGATTCCAATTCGAAAGGTACACTAACAACAGGATATTCCATACATAAAGCATTATAGTTCGTATCATAGGCAACAAGTTCTCTAAGAGTTATTTGATTTGTCATATTAAATTTAATAGGAAAATCAACAAAGAAAATAAAACAAAGAACAAATTCGGCAATGCAGCAACAATTAGAAAAATACCAACAATGTCCCCGTTAAGAAAAAGAATGGAAAAATAAAAAACCGAATAAAATTAAATCTAAAAATTATAAAAATATAACTAAAAATCAAATAAAATCAAAATGAGTCAATAAAAAAAATTTCGGATTTTTTTGAAAATATAAAAATAGAAAAAAAATAAAATAAAATAGAAAAATAACTAATTTGCGATTTTCAGGGTCAAAATCTTTTAGAATTTTATTCTAAATGAGTATTGTTAAACGATTTATTTCTAATTTTCTGGAAAAAATTCGGAGCAAATCGAAAAAATAGCTTACAAACTCACCTGATAGGCTGAAACGCTTACCACTGACTGCAACCTTGAAAATTTACACACAAAAACAAAAAACAAAAAACAAAAAAAACAAAAACTCTAAAATTAAAATTTTACATTTGGCTAAAATTAATAAGAATCCCCGGCAACGGCGCCAATTTGATCCGCGGTCGCTCGCAGATCAAAAACGAGTAGTTTTGATAAAAATGTAATATAGCGACAAATGACTCGAAATATCGTTCTCACAAGGATTCTTGTATTATTTTAACCAACTAAAGAAAATTTTTATGGGGGTTTTAAGTTTTGATTTATAAAATAAGAGAAAAAATGATTTAAAAAAATGGTTATTAGATAAACTAAAACGGCTAATCCTACTGATTCGGGTTCCGACTTATCATCGGTTATTATAATATCAATCCCTAAGCGGTACCAATCCTATTCGATTATGATATTAATCAGACAAGCGCTTATCAACATCAAATGAATTATGTTCCTGTTTACCGAATTAAGCAAACGGTTAAGAATATGACGAATTAACGAATTAAGCAAACGATAATACGCAATTAAATTTAGGAACATGCATACAATCGAATTTAACCAATTCTATCCTATGAACAACAATTGAATTAAGCAAACAATTGTAATCAAATTAAGCAGATGACTTCATAGAAAAGGATTGAAAGGAATCAGAGTAAATTGACATAATAATAACCTCAAAGTGTTGAAACCGTACACAGCAGGATTTGCCCGGAGGTATTAGTTCTCCATGAAAACTATAAAACAAAGGAAAAAATTCGGAAAAATAAACTCCGTCCCTGTTTTGCATCACAACAACAACTTTAAATAGAAAATAACTGGGCCAGAAACCTAAACTAGGCCCGCAAGGAAAACTACATTGTCACAAGTCAGAAACTTCAACGAATTATTCGAGACTCAAGAAATCCGAATCAGCTCCTTTGTGCAACATGAAAGTTATAGATCTCTTTCTTAGCTTTCCAACGACTGGTAGAATGCCTCAATCCGATTCCTGTAGCTCCAGTTATGAATTTTTCACTAAAAGCTATTAATGCTGAAAAATAACAAACGAAAATTAAATAAAGCTTAAAATAAAATAAATTGTAAAACCATTATAAAATAGGAAATTAAATAAACTAAATGGTAGAAATGCCTAAGTCTAAACATAGAGGAAGGTACATTAAAATGCACTGATCACTGGTGATGAAGAACGATAATCTTGATGATCACATGAAGATCGGAGAGGCTCTCTGTTGGTGTGTTGATGTTGAACACTGATGATAACGATGATGATCGGTTGAATTTCTGGAGTTAATCGGAGATTTGATCTTGAGGATGAACATCATGATGATGATGAAGTTGGTAGTTTCTGGAAAAATCACGGCGGTTGTGTTGATTGGATCAGAGGAGGAAGATGAATGTTGAGAGAAGAAGGATGAAGTTCTGGGCAAAAATTGGGTTTCCGGTGACTGGTGCGGTGGCCGGAAGTCGTTGGGGGATCCGTTACGGTGGCCGGCGATGTTCTGGTACGGTGGTTGCATGGCCGCCGGCCATGCAACCGGTGGGGCTTCAGATGGTGACGCGTGGTGAAGTGAGTGGAGGGTGATAATGCATGCAGGACGCGTGTTGTGTGCGTGGCAGAGAGAGGGAAGTGGTGAGGGTGAGGTGGCGAGCTGTGGGTGAGTCTGAAATGTGAAATGTGGATCCCTCTGAGACTTACACGTGGCCTGCTGACTCTTATAGGACTTGGCAGTTTCTGGATACTTCTGGACTCTTCTGAAGTGAATGGGCTCTGCGAACTGGATAATGAGGCCCACGAAAAAACTCCCAAAAAAACTGAATAATACTGAAAAAATATGGTTAAAACCTGATTAATATCTAATCCTAATTAACTAACTAAATGATGATTAAGACCCATTAACTCTCACTAAATCTCAATTAAACCTACAAAGAAGAATTAACCTAAAAAATTCTATTAATTCTAATTAATTTGCTAAACTATCAAAACTCTAATAATCCCACTAATCAAAAAACTTTAATAGTTCTCTATTAATCTAAAACTTTATTAAATCTCTATTAAATCCCTAATAAACCTATATTATTTATATCTAAAATATTATCTCTTATTAATAAAAGGAAAAAAACTATATTCTATTAAAACCTATTAAACTCTAAAAAACAACTATATTATTTCTATATTATCTAAAATAAAATCTACATTATCCTATTAAGAAAATGATAAAATTTATTTAAATTCTATAATATTCTAAAAATGGATTAAAAAATATTAAAAAACTATTAATATTCTATTAAATCCTAAAAATGATTTAAAAACTATCTAATAAAAATCTAAAAATAGCTAATAAATTCTAGAAAAATCACAATAATTCCCGAAGGAACAAAAATAGCACCGAACGGCAAATAACACTGCGAGAGCGCACCAAAATAGCCGGTAAAAATCAACGGGCACCGAAATGTCCCTAAAACAACAGCGCGAGCTGAAAATACCGGGAATAGCACGACTGCTCAAAAATACGATTCTACTTATCTAAACTGATTAAAAACACCTGAGACGCGAGACGAGAGCTGTGATCCCGATAAAATCAAAACAAATGAAAGATGCACTGTATGCGATATGCAGATGCGAATGCGGTCATGCGTCGAAACATAGGACCAGATACGAGACCCGGTTGGTCAAATTTTAGGGTGCAACAGTGAGTCCCAAATATGTTAGTCTCAGACCAAATCTAGACTTAAGGACGTGAAAGAGGAGCATACCTTTGGTTGAGCACATTCCTCGTAGACTTCCAATAAAACTTCTGAGCATGACCTCTGTCGTAGTGAGAATTGGATATCAAGTTACTGGTTAACTTGAATCGCAAATCATTATTCACCACAGGTCCTTAATTTGTCCAAGGGAAGGGGAAAAGATTGAATAACCCATGAGTATGCAATGCAATGCAAAGTTAGAGAAACTAAGGTTCATGGGTTAATTAAACTTAGGGAAGGTGCTAGTATCCTAAGCATCTGCAGTACTCTACAGGAATCTCTTGTTATATTGTCTTTGAAGGTGAGAAAAACACTTAGAAGGGGGGTTGAATAAGAGTTTTTAAATAAATATGGCAATAAAAACACAAAGATTTTTATCCTGGTTCGTTGAACTCAACTACTCCAGTCCACCCTATCAAGAGTGATTTGTCTTTCTCCTCAAGGACTTAATCCACTATAATCAAACAGATTACAATATCAACCACTAAGAACAATTGTCTTAGTCTTCTCAAGAACTACTGACCACAACTTGGTCTTCTCAAGGAACTTTTACAAATAAATGTAAACTAAACAAGTGTTTTTGATGCTTCTAAAAAGCTATATCACAAACCGTGATTTACACTTAAGTTTAAGAAAAAATAAAACAATTCAGCTTTTAATGATTGTATGAGAGTTGAGAATTATTTCAATGAGTTTTTCAATAGATCGTTAGTTGTGAAGAGATGAAGATAACATCCTTTTATAATGTTGAGAGTCCAATGCTTGAAGACTGTGCAAGTAGAGTAGCTGTAGCCTTTTGTCTTCACATGACTTTTCCTTTCTCACAAGTAGAATGTTCAGAGAAATGCCTTTTGCCTGAATCCTTGTGTCTATCACAAATAAGGAATAGTTCCGTTGGAGAGGACGTTGAGAATAGTACCAAGTCTATTCACGTGTTGACATCTTTTCAAATGTAAACAACATCAGATCCTCTGATGTGCTTCTTATTCTTCAGATCAGATTCAATGTTATCATAGTTGCAGCTGTAGTGCTTTAGTGTGAGTGATCTGATCAGAGCATACTTGTTTTTCAGAGCCTCTGTACTTGCAGCGTAAAATTCATTCAGAGTCTAGTTAAAAACAATGCTTGAAACTCTTCATACAACATCTTCAGCTACGCTTCAGATGCTTCTGCAACTTCTGCTTCAGAGTCTTCTGCAGCTTCTGCTTAAGAGTCTTCTGGCAGCGCTCAGAGTCTTCTGATAGCTTGCATCTGATGCTTCAAAGCTTTGTGTAACTAGCTGTTGTTGCACCCCAAAATTTGCCCTCACAATACAAGACTTTGTGTTCTAAGAAGGTTCACAGGGTTCACAAGTTCTCCAACAACTTGCATAACTTTTCATGAAGTTCATAAAGTCCACAAGCTACTTTATGAAGGTTCACAAGGTTCACAAGTCCCACAGTGCTTTCAATACCTTTCATGAGGTTCATGAAGCCCATAGGTTGCTTCTTGAAGGTTCACAAGGTTCACAAACTTCTCAACATCTACAAGACCTTTCATGAGGTTCATGAAGTCCATAGGTTGCTTCTTGAAGGTTCACAAGGTTCACAAAGTTCACAATTGGTCAGAAGAGTTGACAATTCCCTCAGACAATGCACCTCCTAAGCAGTGCATCCAAAACTAGGGTTTTGACTTTAATCAGGCTAAATGGACTTCCAAGACTTCAAGTGAGCTTCATAACATCTTATATGTGTATAAGAACCCCCATGTCAAGTTTCAAGACTTTTCTCAAAAGTTTGCTCAATCAGATGATCAGATAAGTCAAAAGCAGTCAATGCAGTTAAAAAAGTCAAACTGAGGTCAACTGTGGTCAAACCAAAGTCAACCTTCATGATTTTTTTGCCAAAATCAAAGAGAGGTTGGATTTGGTTCCAGGGGTATTTTGGTCATTTTACGCAAATTCAGCTAATTCCTTGAAGACGGGTTGTTATTAAGTTCTGAGGCGTTTATTTACGTGGGTTTGATATCAATTTGGTTTGGAAAGTCTGATCTGTGGAACAGGGTTTAACAAGAGATCATTCTTCTATCTTCCAGTTCATCTTTAGAGGGACAACAGTGAAAACTTCTACTGATTATTGGAGCTTATTCATGTCAAAAGTATTAAGATTGGATCGGATTAATTCAAGGATATTCGACTGATGAATCGTATGTTGAGATGTTTGTGAATTAAATCATGGGGAAGAAATGGAAGATGATTTTAATAAATATGTGAAGTTCATTCATAATATTTTATTATTATTACAATTTGTAAAGAGAATTTGGATAGAAAGTTGAATTTTATTCATAATATTTCATCACGATTTACAAAAGGGAAATAATTTGGATAAAAAATGTATTATTGAATTATTTCATAATGCTTTTTTTTATTACAAGTTACAAAAGAGGTGTATATCCTAAAAAGTCCCAAGTCCTAAAGAATTCTAAGTCTTCATGATGTCCCTCGATCTTCACCGCAAATCTCTGATTAACCTGCACAAAGAGAAACAGAACAAAACAGAAGCAGAGAAGGGTTAGAAGTTTGTTTTCGACACTCTCAGAACAGCGTCATCATCGAGTGCCGGGAGTGGCACAACCGAAGCTGCGTCCTACCCCCGTTACCAATCCGCGCCGTTGGCGTCAGATCAAGTAACATCTGTTCTTATCTAAGGGGCAACCGAGAGAGACAAAGAGTAAAAGAAGTGGGGACCGATTTGATTTGCCGTAATTGGATTCGATTCAAAACCAAACTGAATACCATTTCATCAAGGGTCCACACCAAAAAAAATTGGAAATGAAACTGAATTGGAATTCGAACTCAAAGTTCCATCATGTAAAATCAGCACATCAGTTCATATAAAACCACATATCAGTTTTTGAAAATTCAATCCATCTTCAGATCACAAGGAAGCAAGCTCAGATCTTTACGGCAATCCGGTACGTGGACTCAGTTTGAAAAACATCGTGGCCTAGTATCATCAAAAAACTGGATAACCGAAAGCTGCATCAGAAAAAAAGCAGTGCATCAGCAATCCAATTCAGTTTCAAAAATAAACCAAACTCTGTTCACCAGTTCATCAGCAATCAAGAGAAATCGAAACTGAGTTCGAACCCTGCAGCTAGACAACCAAACAAAACCAGCCGAATCCATATCAGAAAAAACCAGTTCATAAATCTGAATGTCATAATAGTGCAACACCTTTTGAACCAAATGAGCAAGCTCATTGCAGAAGATCGAAAGGCACAGGCCTGGGCTCAGTTCGAACATCACTGCCCAGGCAAGTAAGTGTATCAGTCAGGTTATGAGTCCCCCGCCGGAAGTTTAACACAGGCATCAAAGATCAAACAGCGTCAAGAGTCGGTATAACAACAGGTTTCCGAATCCATAAAAAGTCTACATCAGATGAATCAGAGGAAACAAGTTAGCAGCAGTTCATAATCCAATTCATGAAATCCAGAAAATCAAAACAAATCGCATTGGTTCCAAAACAAATCAAAGTAAATCCATTCGAAGCAGATCCAGTTGTGTCAAACAAATCGAAGCAGAATCAGAAATATCCATTCCAAGTGGAACCAAAAATGGAAAGTTTCAAAACAGATCAAAAAGATCGTATCAGGAAATCAGAACATATCAGAGATAAATCCCAAATCAAATCCAATCTCAGTCGAAATTATGTTGGTTTACGAAGGCTACAAAATCAAATCAATCAAAGCAAAGTAACGTATTACTCAGGCCCAAAAAAGAGAGTTAGAGAAGCATATAAAGAAGAACAACACAACCTGTGAAAACCCTAACGAAGGAGAGTGCGAAAAGCGGCCGCGAGATCGAAAGGAAGAAGAGAGTCGCGAAACCCTAGACGACCACCATCAAAGCGAATCGCACGATCTCCTTCGTCTCTCGACGGGCAATCGTACCTTGGAGCTCAGTTCATCACATCATCGCCCTCATAATCATCCCATAAATCGCGAACGATCGAACACCGTAAACCTCCGCGAAAAGCACCGTCAAAAACGACGTAAGCTCATGATTAATGGTTACTATTTGGTGGTTTTGTTCTTTTCAGGTTCGGAATGAGAGAAATCATAGAGAACGAAAGAGATGAGAAGAAATCGAAACATGCGCCGCGGGGAAGGGAGTAGGGTTGTGAAACCCTAAGATCTTTTTTTTTACATTCTCACCAACCGGGTTGGGTCCGGAGGTGATTACCGGCCCAACCCATTTTATTTTTCTTTTTTTTTGTTTTTTATAATTAGTATTGTTTTAAATTTTATTAAAACCTTTTTATATAAAATTAAAATTGTTTTTTTTAAAATAAATAAAATTAAAAACCTTTTTTATAATAATAAATAAAAACCTTTTTTTTAAATAAATAACTTAAAATCTTTTTTTAAAAAAAATAAAAATTAAAAACATTTTCTTATAATATTAAAATAAAATAAAAAAACTTTTTTTTTTATTTAAAATTTTATTTGTATAGTTTATATTAATTAAAATAATGTTATGTGATTATTAAAAATAAATTTTTGTATATATATAAACCCTAATTCTTACAAACCCTAAAAATTATTTTCTAAAAAAAAATAAAACCTAATTTTAATTTTCTATATAATTCTATGTATATATTTATTATAATTCTTGTAAATTTTTGTAAATAAAATTAAACCTTATAAATGCTTAATGTAAAATTTTGTGAATGTGATTATTGATTATTTAAAATTTATTTTCATCATAATGTGTAAATATTTTTCTTAATAATTGTTAATATATAATTAGAGATAATTAAATTTTGTAAACGATTAAGAAATTTATAATTATGTTATATTTAGAACTTTATATTATAGTAATTATTTAATCATTTATGTTTCTAAATAAAAATCAAATTTTATGTTTAATCACGTTATTAATTAATTATTATTGCTAATTATATTTTGTTGCTTATTATTATTTTGAAATTTCTATCTTATTATTTTTTCTAACTTTGTCTATTTTTCTAATTATTATTGTTTCAACTAATTATTTTCACTAACTTTATATTTCTACTAACCTTATTTAATTTTTCTTATTATTTACTAACCCCAATATTTTATTTACTTATTTGTTATTTTTTTTTATTATATTTATTTTGATTATATTTTACTATTTATTTTATTTATTATAATTTTGTAATTGCCTCTTGGATGTAAATTGTAATTATTTAATTATTATTATCATTATGGTTAGTAATTAGGGAGTGCTAATATGTATGATATTTAAAAAAATAAATTAGATCATTTTAATATAAGATAATTAAATTAAACATTTCACACACGTAAGTCGATTTTAATCGCCGCCTCACTTCCTAAGGATATCCCTCAAGTTGCCTACGAATAATGGTTAAGTGGGGTGTATAAAGCAAGTCCCTCAAATAGAAAAATCATCAAAGTCCCTTATGGTTGCCTTTACGAATCGAGTCCCTTTCGAAAAATGATGATGGTCCCTTATATGTGCTTATTACATCCCACAATGGCCTTCAAAGTCAAATTGTCCCTCACATGTCCCTTAACATCCAAAGTAAGGACTACCTACTCCATTTTAGTAGGGATAGTCTTACTAAGGAAAGGATAAAGAATAAGAAAGACCTTAAAACATTAGGGTAGACTACTCCTAGATACTTGCTCATTTCAAAACTTTTCCACACTTAAACAAATTTCCAACAAAATTTTCAAACAAGTTTTTTTCACATCCATACACGGATTATTATTAAACTATTCTGAAATTTTTTGCTATTCACACACTACACTTTCAAAACAATTCAAAAGTGAGCTTAAGTACCTAAGAGCCCATGGATAACCATGGATGAAAAGGGTGCTAACACCTTCCCTTTTCATAACCTACCCCCCGGACCCAAAATATTCTCTAAGGTCTTTCTTGTTCTTTTATAACCTTTCCTTATGGATAAAATAAAAGTCGGTGGCGACTCTTGCTATCCGCAACATTGTTTAAAGTCAGTTCTCCCACCGTGTTACAGCTGTTCATATGCATCTTGCTTTCATAATGATATTTAATTTAATATCTGAAACACAAAATACTTGAACAAAATTAGAGTATATATTTTCTAAATACAAAATTCCATTAGAGTTATCATCAAAACATAGAGATATAATTAAACACCAATCTGTGTTCTAACAATCTCCCCCTTTTTGATGATGACAAAACATAGGAAATTTTGTTCAATAAAAAGAATAAATGTATAACTCCCCCTGAGATAAGGAATCTCCCCCTGAAATGAATACTCCAATAGAAGAAAATACTTCCCTTTTTGCATGAGTAAACTATTCAGATTAGGAGTCTGGTTGAAAAACTTCTGGTTAAAATCCTGGTTAGAATATACTTTCCAGAATTAGAGCCTGGTAAAAGTTTGATTTTCTTTCCAGAAACAGAGCCTGGTTTACTCTTACTGATTTTCTTTCCAAGAACAGAGCCTGGTTTATATTCCATACTCAGAGTCTGGTTAGCTTCTAGAATCAGAGCCTGGTAATCAGAACCTGATTTGACTTATCAGAGCCTGATTAGACTTATCAGCACCTGGTTAAACCTGGTTTGAATGAAGATCTGTTTTTGGGGATTCTCAGGGTAACTTCAATGAATTTTGTCAGATAAGCGTTATAGTTCTGAAAGATTAAAATTCAACATTAGATAATTTGTTGTGTCTGAATTTCATTTTAGTAACTGTTTATTGTTGAACAAACAAAATTTCTTTTTCTCCCCCTTTTTGTCATAATCAAAAAGAAACTTATTAACGATAAATAAAAGGAAACAGAGAGAAAAGATATAATCATATAGAGAAAACATTCATAGGTTCATTCATTAAAATATTCAGATAGAAAAGACATCAGATGAGAAATGCAAACAAGTGCTCGAACATCAGATAAACAACACACAAAAAAACTAAGACTGTTTAGAGAGAAGCATCTTCAGAAGGTTGGTAATTTCAGATGAAGATTGTTCTTGCTTGGACATCCATTTCTCAATGTGGTCAGTCTTCTGATCTTGCTTTGCCATCCAGGATTTAATTTTAGATTGACCTGCTTCCAGTACAACAATCTCGTCTTCTAGGTTTGGATTTTCTTTCTTGACCTCAGAAGAAGTAAACTGAGCAGATTCAGATGCAGGAGTAGGAGCAGAGTCAATGACCATTGCAGATGCAGATTCTTGAGGCACAGATTCAGATGGTTTGTCAACAATCATCAGAGCCAAAGGATTGGTTTCCAGAGTGACTTCAGGAGCAGATTCTTCAAGAGTCTCAGAAGAAGCAGTAACTCTAGAAGTTGAAGGTGCATCCTCAATAAGCAATGTAGGATATCTGTTCACATTCCAAAGTGTATGTCTGACAACTTCAGCAAATTTAACCTTTGCGTCATCAGAGCAAATGGTCTTCAGATTAGAAGCCACAGAGTTGAATCTGGTAATGAACTTAGTCCAACATTCTTCAGAAGCTTCTGGATTGATGCTTGAGATACATTTCTCCTCCACAGAGTTTAGACTTATTCTGATTTCCTTCTTGAAACTAGCAACAAAGTATTAACATCTAATCTGGATTTAGGTTTAAGGTAGGTTTCCAGAATGGGTGGTTGAGGTTGGTCAGATGAGGATGGTATTGTAAAAGCTGGAATAATGATCAGAGGACTGGGATATGATGATTTCTTTTGAGCAGGCATGAGGCAAAAGAATGGTTTTATTTTGCGTATGGATGGAATAACAACTCTTGGATCATCAAAGTATGGAAAAAAAGCTGATTATTTTGGTTTGAAAAAGAAGTGTTTGAGTTTGAGTCCAGAGGGAAGGGGATCAGATGGAAAAGGTTTCAAGGATGCAAATGAAACAAAATCAGATGTTCTTGGTTTAGGTTTTGGAGTGGGTTTAGGAATGATAGCATCAGATGAAATAGATGTATCTGGTTGTTTAGGTTCATAGCCACGAAGAGATGGTGGTGAGTTTACTTCTGGGTGAATATCAGATTCAGATGAATCAGATGAGGTAGATGAAGGACAGGATGTGGAAGATACGTCAAACAGAGTTTTGAGGGGTTGGATGTCCAGAACCTCAGAATCAGATATGTATGATTCAGTAGGTTTGGGTTGCTCTGGTTGAGGATTAGGTTGTGATTATAAGGGATAGATTTTGGTGGTTCAGATACAATAGTTTCAGAGGGTAGTGGTTCAGGTACTGAAGTTTGTTGAGGTTCAGGTTGTTGTGGAGAAGGTTCTTCTGGTAAAGGTTTGGAAGGTTGTGGTTGTTGTTGATGTTCTGGTTCTTGTGGTGTTGGTTCTGGTGGAGGAATTACAGATGATTGAAAAGGTGTTGGTTCAGATGTATACTTTTCAGATGGAGTTGCTTGAGGTTGGGGTACAGAAGAAGTTATAATAGAAGGTTTCTTAGGTTTAGAAACACGAGGAGGAGAAGGTGAAAGTGAAGGTATAGGTTCATGGAGAGTTTGATCAGATGTTAATACCTCTTTGACAGTTTCCAGAATCTCGTCTAGACTTGCCTCTAGAGGATTGACCTTTTGCTTCTTGACCCTTTTATGCTTGACATCAGTAGCTTCACCAGTAGCCTTCCTCTTGGGTTTAGAATATTCTTCTTTAGCAACCTTTCTCTTCTTCTTGTGTCTAGCCTCATAAAGATCTGGAGCAGGTTCACCTGCCTTCTGAACTAGATTTGCTGGTAGTGGAATTCCCTCATTCAGACAATCTGTAATGTAATCCAGAATAATCTCCCTTGGTTCATTTGCAAAGAACATAGGAAAATTTTCAACTGAAACCCTTCTTTGAGTGACCTCTTCAGCGATAATTTTCTTTGGAGTAGAAGTAACTTCTTCTACAACTTTCATCCTCTGAAGACTTTTCCCATTCAGAGGTTTTCCAATTACAGAAGCTAACTCTTCCTGCAGTCCAGCTCCTACCAGATGACCAACAAGACCATTCTTAGTCAGAATGTCTGAGATAAGTCTTCCCATTGGAATCCAGTTCCTCAGCTTCTGATTTTTGGTTCTGACCTCTCCTCTTGACTGTTTAACATGTGTCCACAGATGATTAAACAGAAGATATGGAAGATCCACCTTGGTGCTCTAACTCAGACAATACATGAAGTATAGTTGATCAGTGTTAATATAATCTGGAGAATTGGAAGATTTTCTGTGATGAATGCAACTCATGAAAATCTTAGCCCAGATCCTGTAAACTGGCTTCAAATCCTTAACCTTGTTAGAAGCTTCTCCAGATGAGCAAACTTCTCTATATACATCAGACATATCCACACATCCATATGGCATATTGGTGACTCCATCAGTTTCCTCATATCCAATGAGTTTCCTTATCAAATCTTCAGTAATCACAATTTCTTTACCCAGAACATAAGAAACTATGAACTTAGGGCAAGTAGAAGCATGTATTCAGAATTCCTTCACCAGAACAGGATAAACTGGTCCCATTAACCTATCAAAGAACTTGGTCCAACACTGTGCATCAACAATGGGACGAAGATCATACCCATTTTCAGCAAACGATTCAAAGTTGACAATAGATTCACGCAAGACTTCCAACTTGTCAATAGGCGTGAGCAAAGTTCTTATAGGTTCCTTAAAGGGGACAACACCCAAGTTTGAAGAAGAAACAACAGTCATTGAAGATTGGAACTGAGCAAACATTGATGATGAAGTTGCCATTGAAGTTCTTGAAGATTTAGGGTTTTTGAGATGTTTGGGTTTGAGAGAGAGATGGAAACAATGGAGCAAGAAGAAATGCATACAAGGTGTTCGTGAGAGTGAAAAGTGTGAAATGTGTAAAGATGTGGCATTTATAGAAGAAATTAGGGCACAACAAGAGTCACACGTTCAACACGCTTACCACTTAGCATTTAATGAAGAGAATATAATCATTTTAAACAATTAATGATTCTGACAAATTGGGGGGAAATTGAGAAACTCAATGTTCAAAACAGTACCTCAAACGTCAATTCAGTATTGTGCACTCCACCTTTTCCGATCTAGAGTGACACGTGTTTGCTTGCATGTGCTTTTGAAACTCTTTTGAGAAATGAAACGTTAGCCAACGTTCAGATCCTCTGAGGTTTGTTAGTTCAGATTTGCACACAAAGAATAAAATAATAAACCACAAATGAAAAGATGTAATACTTCAGATTCAAAACATTTTCATCTGAGAAAAATTTCTTCTGTTAAACATTTTATTCTGGACAGAAATCCATACTTATATTTTTCAGAATAAATTTGAATTTATCTTCAGCAAGGGGTTTTGTAAAAATATCGCCCACTGATGATCTGTGTCAACAAAGTTTAAACTGTTAACTCCTTTCTGAACATAGTCTCTGATGAAGTGATGTTTTATCTCTATATGTTTTGCCTTAGAGTGTAAAATAGGATTTTTATACAAACATATAGCAGAAGTATTATCACAGAAGATTGAAATGTTACTCTCATGGATCTGATAGTCTTCTAGCTGACTCTTCATTCAGAGCATCTGAGTGCTACAACCAACAGCAACAATGTATTCTGCGTTTGTTGTTGAAAGCGCAATAGTAGGTTGCTTCTTACTAAACCAAGAGATCAGATGACTTCCAAGAAACTGGCAGCTTCCAGAAGTACTTTTTCTTTTAACGCTGTCTCCAGCGTAATCAGCATCACAGAATCCAACTAATTTATAATTATCATATTTTCTGTAACATAAACCCACATTAGTAGTACCTTTCAGATACCTTAGAATCCTCTTAACAACTGTTAAATGTGATTCTTTAGGATCTTATTGGAATCTGGCACACAGACAAATACTGAATAGAATATCAGGTCTAGAAGCAGTCAGATACAAAAGAGATCCAATCATACCTCTGTAGAGCTTTTGATCTACTTGCTTACTAACCTCTTCCTTACCAAGAGTACTTGTAGGATGCATTGGAGTTTTGGCCAATTTTCTTTCAGTCATATTAAACTTCTTCAGAAGCTCCTTCACATACTTAGTCTGATGTATGTAGGTGCCTTCTGGAGTTTGATTGACTTGGATTCCCAGAAAGAATCTGAGTTCTCCCATCATGCTCATCTCAAATTTAGCCTACATAGAAAGAGCAAACTCCTTTCCCAGCGTAACATTGGTAGATCCACCAGGTACTCCAAATGTGATTACAGCTCCAATGCCAAATCACGAGAAGACTGTCAACGCCATTGATGAAGATATTGATGAAGATCTGCATGTCTATTCAGTTATGGAGTTGAGCACACCATTGTCTGTTATCAAAAAGAGGTTAGTACAAGCTGGGATCTTTCCAGGTTGTCATGAAGATTGTCTATATTGTACCTATAAGCCGGATAGTTGCTTCATTTTGAGAGATGGGATTCAACGTCTCATGGATAAATATACTATAGTGTTTGAAAGAAGACCAGCATCTGTAGAAAGTATGGTGGATCATCTGACTCAGGGTAAGAAGATTGAAGAGGTTGACATGGTTGACAAAGTACCACTAAGAATCACTTCAAAGGGTCCCATTAAAATCACTCATCAGGGCCCAATCAAGATTACTGCTGAAGGTCCTGTGAAAGTTGTCGCTGAAGCCAGAGTAGCTCCTCTGATCATTACCACTCCTGGTCCTATTTCTTATACATCTGACAAAGCTGTGCCTTGGCACTATGGGTCTGATGTTTACATCCATGGTGTCAAGCAGGAGCCTTTACCTGATATGCCTGTTGACATTGATAATATTGCTGGATCTAGCAAGATCACTCGTAGTGGAAGAATCTTCTCTCCTCCAGTTGCTTCTAAGAGTGCAGTTACTCCTGCTGTTACTTCCACCACTGATGCTCGGGGCAAGGGTCCTGTTATTGAGCCTGTATCTACTGATGGGCCAGCTGCTGATGACCTCTCTAAGCAGATGGAAGAAGTATTGGAAATCATTCGCAAGAGTGATTATGATATTGTTGATCAGCTGGGGCATACTCCCTCAAAGATTTCTATGCTCTCCCTGTTATTATGTTCTGAGGCTCATGCCAAGTCATTGATCAAGTTTCTAAAGATGGCTCATGTACCCAGTGCAATTTCTGTGGACCAGTTTGAGAATTGTGTTGCTCACCTGACCTATGACAACGGGTTAGGATTTTCTGATGCTGACTTGACCCCTGCCAAGAGGGATCATAACAGGGCCTTGCATATTTCAATTGAATGCAGGGGCACTACCCTGTCTCATGTGCTGATAGACAATGGTTCCTCTCTGAATGTGTTGCCTAAGGAAGTCCTGAACAAGCTGAGTCCTGAAGATACGGTATTGAAGCCCAGTAATATTGTGGTAAAGGCTTTTGATGGTTCTAGAAGAGTAGTGCATGGGGAAATTGATCTTCCAATCAAGGTTGGCTCTCAGGTGTTTACTGCTACATTCTATGTGATGGATATTCGTCCTTCGTACTCATGTCTGCTTGGTCGTCCCTGGATCCATGGGGAAGGTGCGGTGACCTCCACATTACATCAAAAGTTGAGATATCCGGTGAATGGAAAAGTTGTTACTGTCTTTGGAGAGGAAGAATACTTTGTCAGCCATGTAAACACTTTCAAGTATCTGGAAGTAGAAGGTGAATACATTGAAACTCCATGTCAGTCATTTGAAGTGGTTCCCTGGGCTGTTAAGGATTGTGTGACTCCTCCTGCTGTGAAGAAGGTTCCTGTGGTCATCAGAAACCCTCCAACAATGGCAATGGCCTCCCTCAATGATGCAAAAGCTATGGTGGAAGAAGGTGGTTGTACTATTTGGGGTCAGCTTCCTGATATTCCATACAAGTCTGACAAGTTTGGTTTGGGTTTCACTGCAGAATCCCAGAAGGCTGTTCGCCGTGCTCGTGCTGTTCGTATCACCAATCAAGGGGTTATCAATGCTGTGGGAGATCAAGATGAAGACTACAACTTGGAGGCATGGATTTTTCCTACTGTGGGTGCTGGACTCAATAATTGGACAGCTGAAGATGTTATCCCTATCTCCTTTAGTCAGGAGTAAATACTATTACTGTGTTATGTTTTAAATTTATAATTTCTGGAACAATTAAAACTTTCAAGCCATGTGCCTTACCCGGGGCACAATGGTGTGCTTGTTACGGGTTGTCATTTCATTTGCATACTTCATTCAATAAAATCAGTGGATGTTTCGTTTTCGTAAATATTGTGTTCCTTGTCTTTCTTTTTCTTTTATTTTTGCTTTATCAGCTATGTGTTCTTACACACACCCACGTCACTAAAATGCAGATCCTCATCCACTCTGGATCCAGTTGATAACAGTTCTACTATTGCCAATTACAATTTCGAGAATCCGATCTATCAAACTGAAGACGGAGACGAGGACGATTGTGAAATACCTGTAGAGCTTGCTAGGTTGTTACAACAAGAAGAGAAAGCTATACAGCCACATGAAGAGCCAGTCGAAGTTGTGAATCTGGGAACTGAAGAAAACAGAAAAGAGGTCAAGATAGGGGCTGATTTAGAGGACAGTGTCAAGAGCAGGTTGGTTCAGATGTTACGTGACTATGTGGAGATCTTTGCTTGGTCTTATGAAGATATGCCAGGGTTGGATACGGACATTGTGGTTCACCGTTTGCCAGTGAAAGAAGATTGTCGTCCAAAGAAGCAGAAGGTTCGTCGTATGCGTCCTGAAATGTCAGAAAAGATCAAAGCAGAGGTAATGAAACAGTTCAATGCAGGGTTCTTGGCCGTAACTTCTTATCCTCAGTGGGTTGCAAATGTGGTACCAGTTCCTAAGAAAGATGGTAAGGTACGTATGTGTGTAGACTACAGAGATCTGAACAAGGCTAGCCCTAAAGATGACTTTCCACTTCCTCATATTGATATCCTGGTAGACAACACTGCTCAGCATAAGGTATTCTCTTTTATGGATGGTTTCTCTGGTTACAATCAAATCAAGATGGCACCTGAAGATATGGAGAAGACTACATTTGTGACACAGTGGGGCACCTTTTGCTATAAGGTAATGCCATTTGGTTTGAAGAATGCAGGGGCAACATATCAGCGTGCTATGGTGGCTTTGTTTCATGATATGATTCATCATGAGATAGAGGTATATGTGGATGATATGATAGCCAGGTCTCAGAATGAAGAACAACATCTTGATCATCTGCACAAGTTGTTTGAGAGGTTGAAGAAATACAGGTTGAGATTAAATCCAAACAAGTGTACTTTTGGAGTTAGATCTGGAAAGCTCCTGGGTTTCATTGTCAGTGGAAAAGGTATTGAAGTGGATCCTGCAAAAGTGAAAGCTATACGAGAGATGCCAGCTCCCCGTACTGAGAAGGAGGTTAGAGGTTTCTTGGGACGATTGAACTACATTGCAAGATTTATTTCCCAATTAACTACCATCTGTGAGCCAATCTTCAAGTTGTTGAAGAAAGATCAGGTGATGGAATGGAATGATGAGTGCCAGACTGCCTTTGATGAAATCAAGAGATATTTGCTAGAACCTCCAATTTTAATGCCACCAGTTGATGGAAGACCCTTGATTATGTATTTAACAGTATTAGACAACTCAATGGGGTGTGTATTGGGGCAACATGACGAGTCTGGTCGAAAAGAGCAGGCAATATACTACCTTAGCAAAAAGTTTACCGACTGTGAAACAAGATACTCACTGCTCGAGAAAACTTGCTGCGCTTTGGCAGGGGCTGCTCGCCGACTAAGACAGTATATGTTGACCCATACTACCTTGTTGATTTCGAAGATGGATCCAATCAAGTACATATTTGAGAAACCTGCTCTTTCCGGAAGAATTGCAAGATGGCAAATGATCTTGACGGAATATGATATACAGTATACTACTCAGAAGGCCATTAAGGGGAGTGTTGTTGCTGATCATTTGGCTCATCAAGCAGTAGATGATTACCAGTCAATGAATTTTGAGTTCCCTGATGAAGACATTATGTCTGTTACCAAAGAACCTGGACAGTATGACGGACCTGAACAAGGATCCCGATGGACTATGGTTTTTGATGGTGCCTCCAATGCACATGGTAATGGTGTTGGTGTTGTGATTAGTTCCCCTGAAGGTTGTCATACCCCGATTACTGCCAGACTTTGTTTCTATTGTACCAATAACATGGCTGAGTATGAGGCATGTATCATGGGTATGCAAGTTGCTATTGATATGAAGATTCAGTTCCTTGAGGTGTATGGAGATTCAGCTCTGGTAGTAAGTCAGATTAAAGGAGATTGGGATACAAAGCATGATAATCTCATTCCTTACAGAGAACATGTGTTGTCTTTGATCCCACATTTCAAAGAGATTACTTTTGGACATATTCCACGAAGAGAGAATCAGTTGGCAGACGCATTGGCCACCATGGCATCTATGTTTGAGATCAGCTGGGATGATGAAGCTCCCAAGATTACCATTGATAGATTTGAGAAGCCTGCATACTGCAATGAGATTGACACTGAAGGGGCAGAGGAGAAGCCTTGGTTCTATGAAGTGAAAAACTATCTTGAAGCTCAGGAGTTCCCTGAAGGGGCATCTGTCAAAGATAGGAAGTTCCTGAGAAGGTTTTCTGCTAAGTTCTTTCTGAGTAATGGCATTCTGTATAAGCGTAATCATGATTCAACTATGCTTCGTTGTGTGGATAAGAAGGAAGCTACAGAAATTATGGAAGAGATGCATGATGGGACCTTTGGCACTCATTCTAGTGGTCATACCATGGCAAAGAAGATTTTGAGAGCAGGTTACTATTGGTCTACCATGGAAGCTGATTGCTATCAACACTCCAGAACATGTCACAAATGTCAAATCTATGCTGATAAAGTACATGTACCTCCATCTCCATTGAATGTGTTGACTGCTCCTTGGCCCTTTGCCATGTGGGGCATTGATATGATTGGTGAGATCAAGCCTACTGCTTCTAATGGGCATCGTTTCATCCTGGTTGCTATTGATTACTTCACGAAGTGGGTAGAGGCAGCTTCATTTGCATCTGTGACTAAGAATGTGGTGGCTCGGTTCATTAAGAATAATCTCATATGTAGGTATGGTATCCCTGAAAGGATTATCACTGACAATGGCTCTAATCTGAACAACACTATGATTACTGATCTCTGTACGCAGTTCAAGATTAAGCATCACAACTCTTCTCCGTATCGTCCAAAGATGAATGGGGCAGTTGAAGCTGCTAATAAGAACATTAAGAAGATTGTACAGAAGATGACTATTACTTACAAGGATTGGCACGAGATGTTACCATTTGCTCTGCATGGCTATCGTACTACAATACGTACTTCAACAGGGGCAACCCCATTCTCCTTAGTTTATGGTATGGAAGCAGTTCTGCCTATTGAAGTTCAGATCCCCTCCTTGAGAATTATGAAGGATGCAGGCTTGGATGAAGATGAGTGGATTCAGACTCGACTTGACCAGATAAATTTGATTGATGAGAAAAGGTTAGCAGCAGTTTGTCATGGCCAGATGTACCAGAAACGGATGATCAAAGCTTTTAACAAGAAGGTTAAGCCAAAGGTATATCAGGCTGGTGACTTGGTAATCAAGCGTATCATATTACCACAGGGTGATCCTAGGGGCAAGTGGACTCCAACATATGAGGGACCATTTGTAGTCAAGACAGTGTTCTCAGGAGGTGCCATGATACTGACTACAATGGATGGTGAAGACTTCCCACAACCTGTAAACGCAGACATAGTTAAAAAATACTACGCATAAAAAGAGACCCGCTAGGTTGACAGGCCTAGGCAAAAATAAGGGCATCCCGGCAAACCAAAAGGGTTTGGGCAAAAATTAGGGATATATATATATAAAAAGATGTACACCCGGCAAGTCGAAAACCTGAAAAGACGGCTTGGGCAAAAAAGGGTATCCCGGTGGATTGAAAACCTGAAAGGGCAATCCAGGCAAAAGTTAGGGATTAAAGCGTATGACTATGTCTCGTTTGGATCACTCATGAAACTGCAACCAGTTGTACTACTTACTCAAGCTCAAACAGATAAAGCTCAATCCAATCGTTTCCGTCTCAACAGCAAGAAGATGAGATACTTGAGTGGCAATAGTAGAATTGAAACTCAATAGGATTATTTCCCACATAGCTGATTCTTTTTGTAAAACTTTCTTTTTGTAAAACTTCATGACAAAATTCTCTTACTAGGGTTTATGTCTCCTTGTACAAACTTACCCGTGTATGGGTCACTTTTGATATAAATAAATTCCATCTTTTGAATCCAGATTTACTTTTACCCTATTTACATAAGCGAAACGTCCATTGGTTGTGTTTGAATGTATGTATGTCTTTGAATATGATTGATGTTTACCAGAAAGGCATGAATGCTTTTAATATGATTGATGTTTACCAGAAATGCATGAAAATGCAGTAATAGTATTTACTAAGGACGAACGAGGGAAGGATTCCAACGAAGCCTCGCCGGTTCATCTTTACAAGACAGTTACAAACCATCAGTAGGACTAATCCATTTTCACAAAGTCTAATCTCCCCTGGAATTTATATCCATCTCTTTTATCCTCATACGGATATACGGGAAATTACTTTCCAATAAGGGCACGATGAACGAAGACGGGATGTTATACTTATCCTACTATCAAACGAAAACGAAGGTTGTCTATACCCTACTATCCCCAACAACGGGAGGTTATCTATACCTTGTTATCCCCAACAACGGGAGGTTATCTATACCTTGTTATCCCCAGCAGACGGACGGTTATATATTCTTCAACAACGAATCGGGATTTATTTTCCTTGGCCAGCAGTTGTTATACAAGGATATCCAGACACTTCCAGCAGTGTCATATCATACATACATCATTTACATCATACCATAACATATATGTCTATAGTACATTACCTAAGTGCATCATATCATACATACATCATTTACATCATACCATAACATATATGTCTATAGTACATTACCTAAGTGCATCATGTCATACATGCATACATAAAGCATAAACTAATGTTGTTATACAGAATGCTACCTTGTTTTCAGGTTAATTATCCAACAAACAAGCTTATGATCTTTGGGACTGCTTTATTGTAACCTCAGGGTTACTTTATCCTCCTGATGAGCTTCTTATTACTTTGGGACTGCTTTATTGTAACCTCAGGGTTATTTTATCCTCCTGATAGCCTCTCATGACTTCAAGACTGCTTTAGAGCTACTGATTGCTCTATCCTCCTGAAATCATCCTATTACTTCAAGACTGCTTTAGAGCTATTCATTGCTCTATCCTCATGAGGTCATATTACTACTTCAAGACTGCTTTAGAGCTATTCATTGCTCTATCCTCCTGAAGCCATCTAATTATTTCAAGACTGCTTTAGAGCTATCCATTGCTCTATCCTCCTGAAATCATTACTTCAAGACTGCTTTAGAGCTATTTATTGCTCTATCCTCCTGAAGACATATCACATTATTATTTCAAGACTGCTTTAGAGCCATTCATTGTTCTATCCTCCTGAAATCATATCATTGCTTCAAGACTGCTTTAGGGTTATCACTATTGATTGCTCTATCCTCATGAAGACATGCTGCTACATCATTATTATTCCAGACTCCTGACAGCTTTCATCATACACCCATATTTTGAACTGCTTCCCCCCTAGTGGCATCTTTAAGCCCACTCAATCATATTCAACTAGCCATCTGTACCACTCTAGTGCACTGGTGAGTGCAAATTTTTGGGCTTTTGTGTTCAATCCCCTTCAACCTTCCAGGTTACGACTGGCAAATATACCAATCTAACCCCTCAGGTTTCAGAAAATTGAACAGGGGCAGCTGTTGCACCCCAAAATTTGCCCTCACAATACAAGACTTTGTGTTCTAAGAAGGTTCACAGGGTTCACAAGTTCTCCAACAACTTGCATAACTTTTCATGAAGTTCATAAAGTCCACAAGCTACTTTATGAAGGTTCACAAGGTTCACAAGTCCCACAGTGCTTTCAATACCTTTCATGAGGTTCATGAAGCCCATAGGTTGCTTCTTGAAGGTTCACAAGGTTCACAAACTTCTCAACATCTACAAGACCTTTCATGAGGTTCATGAAGTCCATAGGTTGCTTCTTGAAGGTTCACAAGGTTCACAAAGTTCACAATTGGTCAGAAGAGTTGACAATTCCCTCAGACAATGCACCTCCTAAGCAGTGCATCCAAAACTAGGGTTTTGACTTTAATCAGGCTAAATGGACTTCCAAGACTTCAAGTGAGCTTCATAACATCTTATATGTGTATAAGAACCCCCATGTCAAGTTTCAAGACTTTTCTCAAAAGTTTGCTCAATCAGATGATCAGATAAGTCAAAAGCAGTCAATGCAGTTAAAAAAGTCAAACTGAGGTCAACTGTGGTCAAACCAAAGTCAACCTTCATGATTTTTTTGCCAAAATCAAAGAGAGGTTGGATTTGGTTCCAGGGGTATTTTGGTCATTTTACGCAAATTCAGCTAATTCCTTGAAGACGGGTTGTTATTAAGTTCTGAGGCGTTTATTTACGTGGGTTTGATATCAATTTGGTTTGGAAAGTCTGATCTGTGGAACAGGGTTTAACAAGAGATCATTCTTCTATCTTCCAGTTCATCTTTAGAGGGACAACAGTGAAAACTTCTACTGATTATTGGAGCTTATTCATGTCAAAAGTATTAAGATTGGATCGGATTAATTCAAGGATATTCGACTGATGAATCGTATGTTGAGATGTTTGTGAATTAAATCATGGGGAAGAAATGGAAGATGATTTTAATAAATATGTGAAGTTCATTCATAATATTTTATTATTATTACAATTTGTAAAGAGAATTTGGATAGAAAGTTGAATTTTATTCATAATATTTCATCACGATTTACAAAAGGGAAATAATTTGGATAAAAAATGTATTATTGAATTATTTCATAATGCTTTTTTTTATTACAAGTTACAAAAGAGGTGTATATCCTAAAAAGTCCCAAGTCCTAAAGAATTCTAAGTCTTCATGATGTCCCTCGATCTTCACCGCAAATCTCTGATTAACCTGCACAAAGAGAAACAGAACAAAACAGAAGCAGAGAAGGGTTAGAAGTTTGTTTTCGACACTCTCAGAACAGCGTCATCATCGAGTGCCGGGAGTGGCACAACCGAAGCTGCGTCCTACCCCCGTTACCAATCCGCGCCGTTGGCGTCAGATCAAGTAACATCTGTTCTTATCTAAGGGGCAACCGAGAGAGACAAAGAGTAAAAGAAGTGGGGACCGATTTGATTTGCCGTAATTGGATTCGATTCAAAACCAAACTGAATACCATTTCATCAAGGGTCCACACCAAAAAAAATTGGAAATGAAACTGAATTGGAATTCGAACTCAAAGTTCCATCATGTAAAATCAGCACATCAGTTCATATAAAACCACATATCAGTTTTTGAAAATTCAATCCATCTTCAGATCACAAGGAAGCAAGCTCAGATCTTTACGGCAATCCGGTACGTGGACTCAGTTTGAAAAACATCGTGGCCTAGTATCATCAAAAAACTGGATAACCGAAAGCTGCATCAGAAAAAAAGCAGTGCATCAGCAATCCAATTCAGTTTCAAAAATAAACCAAACTCTGTTCACCAGTTCATCAGCAATCAAGAGAAATCGAAACTGAGTTCGAACCCTGCAGCTAGACAACCAAACAAAACCAGCCGAATCCATATCAGAAAAAACCAGTTCATAAATCTGAATGTCATAATAGTGCAACACCTTTTGAACCAAATGAGCAAGCTCATTGCAGAAGATCGAAAGGCACAGGCCTGGGCTCAGTTCGAACATCACTGCCCAGGCAAGTAAGTGTATCAGTCAGGTTATGAGTCCCCCGCCGGAAGTTTAACACAGGCATCAAAGATCAAACAGCGTCAAGAGTCGGTATAACAACAGGTTTCCGAATCCATAAAAAGTCTACATCAGATGAATCAGAGGAAACAAGTTAGCAGCAGTTCATAATCCAATTCATGAAATCCAGAAAATCAAAACAAATCGCATTGGTTCCAAAACAAATCAAAGTAAATCCATTCGAAGCAGATCCAGTTGTGTCAAACAAATCGAAGCAGAATCAGAAATATCCATTCCAAGTGGAACCAAAAATGGAAAGTTTCAAAACAGATCAAAAAGATCGTATCAGGAAATCAGAACATATCAGAGATAAATCCCAAATCAAATCCAATCTCAGTCGAAATTATGTTGGTTTACGAAGGCTACAAAATCAAATCAATCAAAGCAAAGTAACGTATTACTCAGGCCCAAAAAAGAGAGTTAGAGAAGCATATAAAGAAGAACAACACAACCTGTGAAAACCCTAACGAAGGAGAGTGCGAAAAGCGGCCGCGAGATCGAAAGGAAGAAGAGAGTCGCGAAACCCTAGACGACCACCATCAAAGCGAATCGCACGATCGCCTTCGTCTCTCGACGGGCAATCGTACCTTGGAGCTCAGTTCATCACATCATCGCCCTCATAATCATCCCATAAATCGCGAACGATCGAACACCGTAAACCTCCGCGAAAATCACCGTCAAAAACGACGTAAGCTCATGATTAATGGTTACTATTTGGTGGTTTTGTTCTTTTCAGGTTCGGAATGAGAGAAATCATAGAGAACGAAAGAGATGAGAAGAAATCGAAACATGCGCCGCGGGGAAGGGAGTAGGGTTGTGAAACCCTAAGATCTTTTTTTTTACATTCTCACCAACCGGGTTGGGTCCGGAGGTGATTACCGGCCCAACCCATTTTATTTTTCTTTTTTTTTGTTTTTTATAATTAGTATTGTTTTAAATTTTATTAAAACCTTTTTATATAAAATTAAAATTGTTTTTTTTAAAATAAATAAAATTAAAAACCTTTTTTATAATAATAAATAAAAACCTTTTTTTTAAATAAATAACTTAAAATCTTTTTTTAAAAAAAATAAAAATTAAAAACATTTTCTTATAATATTAAAATAAAATAAAAAAACTTTTTTTTTATTTAAAATTTTATTTGTATAGTTTATATTAATTAAAATAATGTTATGTGATTATTAAAAATAAATTTTTGTATATATATAAACCCTAATTCTTACAAACCCTAAAAATTATTTTCTAAAAAAAAATAAAACCTAATTTTAATTTTCTATATAATTCTATGTATATATTTATTATAATTCTTGTAAATTTTTGTAAATAAAATTAAACCTTATAAATGCTTTATGTAAAATTTTGTGAATGTGATTATTGATTATTTAAAATTTATTTTCATCATAATGTGTAAATATTTTTCTTAATAATTGTTAATATATAATTAGAGATAATTAAATTTTGTAAACGATTAAGAAATTTATAATTATGTTATATTTAGAACTTTATATTATAGTAATTATTTAATCATTTATGTTTCTAAATAAAAATCAAATTTTATGTTTAATCACGTTATTAATTAATTATTATTGCTAATTATATTTTGTTGCTTATTATTATTTTGAAATTTCTATCTTATTATTTTTTCTAACTTTGTCTATTTTTCTAATTATTATTGTTTCAACTAATTATTTTCACTAACTTTATATTTCTACTAACCTTATTTAATTTTTCTTATTATTTACTAACCCCAATATTTTATTTACTTATTTGTTATTTTTTTTTTATTATATTTATTTTGATTATATTTTACTATTTATTTTATTTATTATAATTTTGTAATTGCCTCTTGGATGTAAATTGTAATTATTTAATTATTATTATCATTATGGTTAGTAATTAGGGAGTGCTAATATGTATGATATTTAAAAAAATAAATTAGATCATTTTAATATAAGATAATTAAATTAAACATTTCACACACGTAAGTCGATTTTAATCGCCGCCTCACTTCCTAAGGATATCCCTCAAGTTGCCTACGAATAATGGTTAAGTGGGGTGTATAAAGCAAGTCCCTCAAATAGAAAAATCATCAAAGTCCCTTATGGTTGCCTTTACGAATCGAGTCCCTTTCGAAAAATGATGATGGTCCCTTATATGTGCTTATTACATCCCACAATGGCCTTCAAAGTCAAATTGTCCCTCACATGTCCCTTAACATCCAAAGTAAGGACTACCTACTCCATTTTAGTAGGGATAGTCTTACTAAGGAAAGGATAAAGAATAAGAAAGACCTTAAAACATTAGGGTAGACTACTCCTAGATACTTGCTCATTTCAAAACTTTTCCACACTTAAACAAATTTCCAACAAAATTTTCAAACAAGTTTTTTTCACATCCATACACGGATTATTATTAAACTATTCTGAAATTTTTTGCTATTCACACACTACACTTTCAAAACAATTCAAAAGTGAGCTTAAGTACCTAAGAGCCCATGGATAACCATGGATGAAAAGGGTGCTAACACCTTCCCTTTTCATAACCTACCCCCCGGACCCAAAATATTCTCTAAGGTCTTTCCTGTTCTTTTATAACCTTTCCTTATGGATAAAATAAAAGTCGGTGGCGACTCTTGCTATCCGCAACATTGTTTAAAGTCAGTTCTCCCACCGTGTTACAGCTGTTCATATGCATCTTGCTTTCATAATGATATTTAATTTAATATCTGAAACACAAAATACTTGAACAAAATTAGAGTATATATTTTCTAAATACAAAATTCCATTAGAGTTATCATCAAAACATAGAGATATAATTAAACACCAATCTGTGTTCTAACAATCTCCCCCTTTTTGATGATGACAAAACATAGGAAATTTTGTTCAATAAAAAGAATAAATGTATAACTCCCCCTGAGATAAGGAATCTCCCCCTGAAATGAATACTCCAATAGAAGAAAATACTTCCCTTTTTGCATGAGTAAACTATTCAGATTAGGAGTCTGGTTGAAAAACTTCTGGTTAAAATCCTGGTTAGAATATACTTTCCAGAATTAGAGCCTGGTAAAAGTTTGATTTTCTTTCCAGAAACAGAGCCTGGTTTACTCTTACTGATTTTCTTTCCAAGAACAGAGCCTGGTTTATATTCCATACTCAGAGTCTGGTTAGCTTCTAGAATCAGAGCCTGGTAATCAGAACCTGATTTGACTTATCAGAGCCTGATTAGACTTATCAGCACCTGGTTAAACCTGGTTTGAATGAAGATCTATTTTTGGGGATTCTCAGGGTAACTTCAATGAATTTTGTCAGATAAGCGTTATAGTTCTGAAAGATTAAAATTCAACATTAGATAATTTGTTGTGTCTGAATTTCATTTTAGTAACTGTTTATTGTTGAACAAACAAAATTTCTTTTTCTCCCCCTTTTTGTCATAATCAAAAAGAAACTTATTAACGATAAATAAAAGGAAACAGAGAGAAAAGATATAATCATATAGAGAAAACATTCATAGGTTCATTCATTAAAATATTCAGATAGAAAAGACATCAGATGAGAAATGCAAACAAGTGCTCGAACATCAGATAAACAACACACAAAAAAACTAAGACTGTTTAGAGAGAAGCATCTTCAGAAGGTTGGTAATTTCAGATGAAGATTGTTCTTGCTTGGACATCCATTTCTCAATGTGGTCAGTCTTCTGATCTTGCTTTGCCATCCAGGATTTAATTTTAGATTGACCTGCTTCCAGTACAACAATCTCGTCTTCTAGGTTTGGATTTTCTTTCTTGACCTCAGAAGAAGTAAACTGAGCAGATTCAGATGCAGGAGTAGGAGCAGAGTCAATGACCATTGCAGATGCAGATTCTTGAGGCACAGATTCAGATGGTTTGTCAACAATCATCAGAGCCAAAGGATTGGTTTCCAGAGTGACTTCAGGAGCAGATTCTTCAAGAGTCTCAGAAGAAGCAGTAACTCTAGAAGTTGAAGGTGCATCCTCAATAAGCAATGTAGGATATCTGTTCACATTCCAAAGTGTATGTCTGACAACTTCAGCAAATTTAACCTTTGCGTCATCAGAGCAAATGGTCTTCAGATTAGAAGCCACAGAGTTGAATCTGGTAATGAACTTAGTCCAACATTCTTCAGAAGCTTCTGGATTGATGCTTGAGATACATTTCTCCTCCACAGAGTTTAGACTTATTCTGATTTCCTTCTTGAAACTAGCAACAAAGTATTAACATCTAATCTGGATTTAGGTTTAAGGTAGGTTTCCAGAATGGGTGGTTGAGGTTGGTCAGATGAGGATGGTATTGTAAAAGCTGGAATAATGATCAGAGGACTGGGATATGATGGTTTCTTTTGAGCAGGCATGAGGCAAAAGAATGGTTTTATTTTGCGTATGGATGGAATAACAACTCTTGGATCATCAAAGTATGGAAAAAAAGCTGATTATTTTGGTTTGAAAAAGAAGTGTTTGAGTTTGAGTCCAGAGGGAAGGGGATCAGATGGAAAAGGTTTCAAGGATGCAAATGAAACAAAATCAGATGTTCTTGGTTTAGGTTTTGGAGTGGGTTTAGGAATGATAGCATCAGATGAAATAGATGTATCTGGTTGTTTAGGTTCATAGCCACGAAGAGATGGTGGTGAGTTTACTTCTGGGTGAATATCAGATTCAGATGAATCAGATGAGGTAGATGAAGGACAGGATGTGGAAGATACGTCAAACAGAGTTTTGAGGGGTTGGATGTCCAGAACCTCAGAATCAGATATGTATGATTCAGTAGGTTTGGGTTGCTCTGGTTGAGGATTAGGTTGTGATTATAAGGGATAGATTTTGGTGGTTCAGATACAATAGTTTCAGAGGGTAGTGGTTCAGGTACTGAAGTTTGTTGAGGTTCAGGTTGTTGTGGAGAAGGTTCTTCTGGTAAAGGTTTGGAAGGTTGTGGTTGTTGTTGATGTTCTGGTTCTTGTGGTGTTGGTTCTGGTGGAGGAATTACAGATGATTGAAAAGGTGTTGGTTCAGATGTATACTTTTCAGATGGAGTTGCTTGAGGTTGGGGTACAGAAGAAGTTATAACAGAAGGTTTCTTAGGTTTAGAAACACGAGGAGGAGAAGGTGAAAGTGAAGGTATAGGTTCATGGAGAGTTTGATCAGATGTTAATACCTCTTTGACAGTTTCCAGAATCTCATCTAGACTTGCCTCTAGAGGATTGACCTTTTGCTTCTTGACCCTTTTATGCTTGACATCAGTAGCTTCACCAGTAGCCTTCCTCTTGGGTTTAGAATATTCTTCTTTAGCAACCTTTCTCTTCTTCTTGTGTCTAGCCTCATAAAGATCTGGAGCAGGTTCACCTGCCTTCTGAACTAGATTTGCTGGTAGTGGAATTCCCTCATTCAGACAATCTGTAATGTAATCCAGAATAATCTCCCTTGGTTCATTTGCAAAGAACATAGGAAAATTTTCAACTGAAACCCTTCTTTGAGTGACCTCTTCAGCGATAATTTTCTTTGGAGTAGAAGTAACTTCTTCTACAACTTTCATCCTCTGAAGACTTTTCCCATTCAGAGGTTTTCCAATTACAGAAGCTAACTCTTCCTGCAGTCCAGCTCCTACCAGATGACCAACAAGACCATTCTTAGTCAGAATGTCTGAGATAAGTCTTCCCATTGGAATCCAGTTCCTCAGCTTCTGATTTTTGGTTCTGACCTCTCCTCTTGACTGTTTAACATGTGTCCACAGATGATTAAACAGAAGATATGGAAGATCCACCTTGGTGCTCTAACTCAGACAATACATGAAGTATAGTTGATCAGTGTTAATATAATCTGGAGAATTGGAAGATTTTCTGTGATGAATGCAACTCATGAAAATCTTAGCCCAGATCCTGTAAACTGGCTTCAAATCCTTAACCTTGTTAGAAGCTTCTCCAGATGAGCAAACTTCTCTATATACATCAGACATATCCACACATCCATATGGCATATTGGTGACTCCATCAGTTTCCTCATATCCAATGAGTTTCCTTATCAAATCTTCAGTAATCACAATTTCTTTACCCAGAACATAAGAAACTATGAACTTAGGGCAAGTAGAAGCATGTATTCAGAATTCCTTCACCAGAACAGGATAAACTGGTCCCATTAACCTATCAAAGAACTTGGTCCAACACTGTGCATCAACAATGGGACGAAGATCATACCCATTTTCAGCAAACGATTCAAAGTTGACAATAGATTCACGCAAGACTTCCAACTTGTCAATAGGCGTGAGCAAAGTTCTTATAGGTTCCTTAAAGGGGACAACACCCAAGTTTGAAGAAGAAACAACAGTCATTGAAGATTGGAACTGAGCAAACATTGATGATGAAGTTGCCATTGAAGTTCTTGAAGATTTAGGGTTTTTGAGATGTTTGGGTTTGAGAGAGAGATGGAAACAATGGAGCAAGAAGAAATGCATACAATGTGTTCGTGAGAGTGAAAAGTGTGAAATGTGTAAAGATGTGGCATTTATAGAAGAAATTAGGGCACAACAAGAGTCACACGTTCAACACGCTTACCACTTAGCATTTAATGAAGAGAATATAATCATTTTAAACAATTAATGATTCTGACAAATTGGGGGGAAATTGAGAAACTCAATGTTCAAAACAGTACCTCAAACGTCAATTCAGTATTGTGCACTCCACCTTTTCCGATCTAGAGTGACACGTGTTTGCTTGCATGTGCTTTTGAAACTCTTTTGAGAAATGAAACGTTAGCCAACGTTCAGATCCTCTGAGGTTTGTTAGTTCAGATTTGCACACAAAGAATAAAATAATAAACCACAAATGAAAAGATGTAATACTTCAGATTCAAAACATTTTCATCTGAGAAAAATTTCTTCTGTTAAACATTTTATTCTGGACAGAAATCCATACTTATATTTTTCAGAATAAATTTGAATTTATCTTCAGCAAGGGGTTTTGTAAAAATATCGCCCACTGATGATCTGTGTCAACAAAGTTTAAACTGTTAACTCCTTTCTGAACATAGTCTCTGATGAAGTGATGTTTTATCTCTATATGTTTTGCCTTAGAGTGTAAAATAGGATTTTTATACAAACATATAGCAGAAGTATTATCACAGAAGATTGAAATGTTACTCTCATGGATCTGATAGTCTTCTAGCTGACTCTTCATTCAGAGCATCTGAGTGCTACAACCAACAGCAACAATGTATTCTGCGTTTGTTGTTGAAAGCGCAATAGTAGGTTGCTTCTTACTAAACCAAGAGATCAGATGACTTCCAAGAAACTGGCAGCTTCCAGAAGTACTTTTTCTTTTAACGCTGTCTCCAGCGTAATCAGCATCACAGAATCCAACTAATTTATAATTATCATATTTTCTGTAACATAAACCCACATTAGTAGTACCTTTCAGATACCTTAGAATCCTCTTAACAACTGTTAAATGTGATTCTTTAGGATCTTATTGGAATCTGGCACACAGACAAATACTGAATAGAATATCAGGTCTAGAAGCAGTCAGATACAAAAGAGATCCAATCATACCTCTGTAGAGCTTTTGATCTACTTGCTTACTAACCTCTTCCTTACCAAGAGTACTTGTAGGATGCATTGGAGTTTTGGCCAATTTTCTTTCAGTCATATTAAACTTCTTCAGAAGCTCCTTCACATACTTAGTCTGATGTATGTAGGTGCCTTCTGGAGTTTGATTGACTTGGATTCCCAGAAAGAATCTGAGTTCTCCCATCATGCTCATCTCAAATTTAGCCTACATAGAAAGAGCAAACTCCTTTCCCAGCGTAACATTGGTAGATCCAAATATAATATCATCTACATAAATTTGACAAATTAACAAGTCTTTCTTAAATGATTTACAGAAGAGAGTTGTGTCCACTTTGCCTCTGATAAAATTCTTTTCCAGAAGAAAATTACTTAATCTCTCATACCAAGCTCTGGGAGCTTGTTTTAAACCATAGAGTGATTTTTTAAGTTTGAAAACATGTTCTGGAAGTTTATCATTTTCAAAACCAGGAGGTTGGTGAACATAGACTTCCTCTTCTATAATACCATTTAAGAAGGCACTCTTAACATCCATCTGATAAAGAGTGATGTTATTTTGTGCAGCAAAAGAAATGAGTAAACATATAGACTCTAACCTGGCCACAGGAGCATAAGTCTCTGTGTAGTCAATTCCTTCTTGTTGACTATACCCTTGAGCAACTAGCCTTGCCTTGTTTCTTATAACTTCTCCTTGCTCATTCAATTTGTTTCTGAAGACCCATTTAGTTCCAATTATATTGAATCCTTTTGGTCTTGGTACCAGATCCCAAACGTCATTTCTGGTGAATTGATTTAGCTCTTCTTACATAGCGAGTATCCACTCATTATCATTCAGAGCTTCATCCACAGAAGTTGGTTCAATGATAGACACCAACCCAAAAAGTGACGTTGCAGATGATCTGATGAAAGACCTTGTTCTGATAGGGTCATCTTTCTTCCCAATTATCACATCCTCTGGGTGAGAGGCCTTGATTCTGGAAGATGATCCTTTAACATTAGTGTTTCACCCCAAAATTTGACCAACATTTATTTACCCATCAAGTGTTTGAAGGTTGATGATACCTTCATCAGAAAGTTCAAGAGATCCTCAGAGAAATTGGTTGAAACCAAGGTTGTGTGTCTCATAACTTGAGAGTTGTGGGAGCTTCTCAGATGATTCTGAGACTGTGAGGATAGACTTGAAGCTTTGAGAAAGCCTATGAGATGTATTGAAAGCCATCATGAAGCCCAGAGAGGTCATTATGCAAGAATTCAGAAGATTCAACCATGAATGGTGGAATTAGGGTTTGATTGGGTCAACCCTAGGTCAACTGATGATTTGGAGAAGGTTGAGACCTAATCCAAGAGCCATGTGATCATGGAATGAAGCATTGAGATACTATAAGGATGATTCCTAGACCAACTCATCATGATTGAAGAGTTTGAGAAGTTTCAAGCTAGGGTTTCTAAGGATTGACAGTGTAAAATCCCCTAGTTTGATCCCTATCTTCCAGGAAGTTTTACCTCAAGATGTGATTGTCATCTCATCTTCCCAACAACATGAATGTTGTAGATCTTGTTCTTAGCTTTAATTTGAGTGGTAGAAGTCCTTGATAGGATTTGCATATCTCAAGTTATGGTTTTGACAAATTACAGGTCATCAGAGGTATGTGAATTTGGGTCCTTGAAAGTCACCCAACTTGCAGACAACTTTTGCCCTAGTAGGATGATTCCTATGATCTCTTGATCAACATGAATGTTGAAGAGCATCTTCTTAGATTTCTATAGAGTACTAGAAGTCCTTGATAGGATTTGTAGAACTCAACTTATGGCTTTGACAAGCCAAGGGCATTTTGGTCATTTGGAAGTTATAGGTCATTTCAAGCATATGGCTATATCTCCTACTTCCAAGCTTCACATGGAAAAATCTTCAACATCAAACTTGCTTAGAATGATGTTTTAAGGCTAGTAGGGTGGTTATGAGATGTTGAAAAGGCCCATATCAAAAAGTGATAAAAATGGCCTAAAAATGAGGTATAAGTTAATTCAAGTGAAATGGAAAATCATAAAATTCAAGCTATAAACCCTAACCATGTCATATGATAGGTCATTTTGACTCCAAAGGACATTTTAAGAAGAATGGTTCAGCCACAATTTTGATTTGAGGCTTGAATCTTAGGGTTGCTTTGTAATTTGCTTGCTTGCATAATGGGGTACCAAACCAAAACAAAGAAAAGCTTAATGAACAAGGAAGAAATGCATGGTAATTGGTCCAAAATATCATTAGGGGGTAAATTCAAGTTGGTTACCCAAGTTACAAGGGATTTTGTCATGATATATCATGTGGTGAGAAGTGAAATGCAAAGTATCATGTCATGAAACTTCAAGTTCTTACTAGATTGATCTAGATGGTTCTAGACCTTTCTAAACATCTCTATATATTGAATACAATCTGCATAGGTGAAAGGTTGGTGATTTTTGATGTTAATGGTGGTAGAGAATAGAGATTGAATCAAAAAACTCCATTTTGCAAATTGTATTCAAACTTCATTTTTCTCTTCATTACTCTTCCATTTTTCTACACAAATCATCTACACAAATATCCCTGAGTGTGTTCATGCTAGCTTGAGGTTCCATTGATGAAGAATTGTAGGAGTTCTAAGTGAAATTGCAAGGGAGCAAAAGGCATTGGATCTTGAGATACAAGTCATTTCCATCAAATCTTGTGCAAGCAGAGGATTGTTCATCACCTAAGGGTTGTTCTTGAGGATCTACAAGGCTTGATTTGGAGAATTTCAGCACCTACCATATCCAAGAACAAGGTAAGCAAAATTGTTCCTACACTCTGATTTAGGCATGGCTAGGATGAATTCTTGTTGTAAAACCATTAGAGACAATTAGGTGGTTCATTTGGGCGAGTTTAAGATCAATTAGTGAGGTTTCATTAATGGAGGTTGATTCTTGATGGAGTTGGAATGAGTGATTTAATGGATGATAATGCACGATTTTTGGCTAGTTTTAATCAGCATAACATAAGGATCATTTCTATATAAAGATTGCTGAGTTTGGTGAAGGTCAAAAACTGATGAAGTTTTGAATTCATGGAATTACACCATTCGGTTTGGAGGATTTATGGTGTTTCAATGAAATCCAAGGGCATGGTTGTATTCTACGTGAAAAGTAGGCCAAGATTGCTTTTTATATCGTGCCATTTGATGGAGAGATGAGGGAGAACGAGAGGATGGAAAAATGATGCATGGAACTCGTGGTTCATGGATTCTGCAAACCCTAATCAACCAAAGGTTGAAGATGAAATCAAAACCATTGATTGGGCGTCTGACTCGTTGACTGGAGGAACGATCCTAGGGCCAGGATTTGAAACGAAATGGAGGGAAATCAGCCCCAAGTGAAACACGGCGTTTCACTTAATGTACCGGTCTGGGCTTTATGTTCATTGCTATCCACCCCCCCCCCCCATGCAGGCCCATCACGAAATGAACTGTGATTTGATGCTATTCACACCGTGTTTTTAATCTTTTTCTTTTCATTTTAATTAGTTTTCTGAGTTTAAAAACTGGGCCTAACGCGCTTACTCCTTGCACCCCACCTTCTGAGCCCAAATCAAATAATAACTGGACATTAGTACTTCTTGCACCCACCTCATCATTTCCATTTAAATTTTTCTCCAAATTTTTCCAATCTTTAAAAATTCATATTAAAATGAAAAATGAGTATTTTTTTATGAGACTTTTTTTCCATTTTCCATTTTCTGTCTAGAAAAATATAAAACCATAAAATAGCCATTTTATTTCATTTTTATATTTTTTGCATATTTTTACTTTTAATTGCTTTTTTAATTCTTTTAGTTGATACATGATTTTGTAGATTTTAATTAGGGTAGTTCCCTTAGGATTTTTAATTCAATCTTTTTAGGATAATTAGATGAATGTTTTAGGTTCCCCCTGAATTAATGCCATATTTTTGTGATAATTTTTAGGGTAGTTTTAATTAGGTAGTTCTAAGTAGTGTAGAATTAGTTTAAAACTTCACCATAGGTCAACAACAACTTTAGATTTAGGATTTTTAGGGCAATTCAGTCTATGGGGAATATATGGGACCTAAGGGTAGTTATGTAGGGTCCCCTAGCATTTATATTAGGATTTAATATGATAGTATGCTATTTTTGGTTGATTTTTGAATTGAATGATTGCTTGTGTTGCCTTTAGGGCAAGTTTTGTTTAGTTTGCTTTGCTTTGGAGTTTTCCTTTGGCTTGAGGAGCTTGGTATCTCTTTGTGGAGCATGGTGGAGCATACTAGAAGATTGGAAGAGGCATTGAGGGAGCTTGAGGAGCTTGTTCTTTTTTCTTTTCTTTTTGTTGTTTTAGGGTTAGGATTAGGAAGAGCTTAGATGTAGATAATTTCTTTCTCAAACATGGATGGTATCATTCACCTCCATTCCTCCCTATGATTCAAAGTCCTTCCAGGGTATACACCTCTCTCCTTTGGAGGGATAAGTGCTATACCCAGGAGGTAGAACTTTTGAGGGAACCAGTCCCTTGATGTTGAACCCTTATAGGTCACCTTTGGTGATCAGATAAGCAGTTCAATATCCCCCAGCTTATCCAGTAAGTGATTTTTCTCTATTTGACTGTCTTGAGAGAGGTTGAGCCTGAGCATGAAGATGAAGACTTCAGTGAAGATTATTGAAGAGGATGAATCCTTGAAGACTGCCATTCCAGCTGAAGCTTGAAGAGCATGAAGATCAAGTTGATACTTGAAGATCCCTGAAGATTAGGTGAAGCCTGAAGGTGGAGCTGATCAAGAAGCTGAAGCTTAAGGGAGAAGATGAGTTGAAACTCGTGTTGTAGGGTTGAAACCTGGAAGGCAATTGATGATTGAAGTCTGAAGACTGAGTTGCTGCTGGAGGAGCTGAGGCTTTCTTCTATTTTCTTTTCTGTATTGTGTGTTTTGTTTGATTTGACTGTTGCATTAGAATAAGTTCATCTAGAATAAGTAGAACCTAGGAGCATGTTTGCATTAGAGGTTGAGTTGCTCCCTCTGCTTGTATTGTTACTGCGTGGCTTTGCTTGCGGGTATTCGGTAGAGCCCAGCTCCCTTGCCCATGTGGTTTGTTTGCCTGATGGCATTTCATTTCTTTTATCTGTATGATTGCAGTTTACCGTTTATTGCTTGATATCATGTTGTTTATTTTTCAGTATGATTACTGTTATTTCATGACTGGCTTGAGGTTGAGATGAGCTTGTGGAGGCTGAAGCCCCACACATATTTCCTCCCTCACTTGCATTGCATGCATTTTACTGTTAAGCTGAGGCTTTGTCTGTTTTGTCGTATCATTGACATGATCCCTTAGGACTCTCATTTCCTTTGATAAGGATTTGATGATAGACTTTTAGGTTGAAACCTATGCATGACAACATCTAGGAGTTCCCTGTTCAAACCTCAACCATAGGATGAATCCATGGCATGATAACATTAGGACTTGATAGTCTCCCTCCTAGCTGGGCCTGTTCTCTTCTCATCTCAAAACAGTTTAAGATACAGTAATCATGAATGATTTCTTTTGTACGTTACGAGCCTTAAGCTATTTGAGAAAGGATTGTGGGAGAGCTTCTTTTCCACAGTCTAGATGTTTAGTATGGTACCCTTTGGGTGACATGCGACGCATTCACTCTCAGGTCATAGTCTCTAGTGCGGTTGAAATCGCAAACACAATAAAAAACACTTCTTTCGTAAAAGACAGGAAATAAGTTGTAGTTTCCCGAACTACGTGAGCTCTGATCTCTCATGCCTGTTGAGAGTACGTAGGCACAAGATGGCGAAGTCTTGGCGAGCTACCTTCCCCCATAATCCTTCGTAGGCCGAACTACGTTGACTCTGATTTCTCATTCTCTGATGAGAATACGTAGGCATAAAGTGCGACGCTTTGCCGAGTCATTTTTCTTTTCTTTTTCAGCCAGCCTTGATAGGTAGATAGAATAAAACCAACCCGTCCAAGTAAACAAACAAGCGAGGATCCCGTCGAGTACGACGGACGTGAGGGGTGCTAATACCTTCCCCTTGCGTAACCGACTCCCGAACCCAGACAATGGTTGCGATGACCTTGTCTTACCCTTTTTCGTCAGATTTTTCCGATCGTTTCCTTTCCCGCTCTGAGGGATAAATAACGAAAGGTGGCAACTCTTCTGTCATGCCGGCACCTTATTTTCGCGCAAGCGACAGCTGGCGACTCTGCTGGGGACTCCAACGGTTCCCTGCGAGAGTCAATCCTACCGCGTGTATGTTTACCTGCTGGGTTGCGTTTATTTATCGCATTTTTTACTTCTCGCACTTTATTTCCCGCATTTTATTTTCAGTATAATATGATTATTTGTGCTGTTGTGGGATGGGAGTTCTGATGAGTGAGAAGCCAGACCCAGGCTTGAGCGCACCATAGACTTAGAGTGGAAATTAGTGGGCGCGTGCTTGCTTTGCAGGCACTAGTGTCTCATGAAATCCACGCTCAGACGAGGTTCATCCGGTTGGCTTCACTTTCAACCCTTTGGGTTGAGACGGTTGCTGGTTTGGTGGATTGTCGACTCTGGGGACCGATCATTTGTGATTCAGCTAAGTGAGGCCGCTTCATGAGCTGGTGATGCCACACCTTCTGGGTATCGTATCACCCCTCCTGAAAGTTTGTGACGCTGATGAACGCATAGGATGCCGTACCTTGAGTCAGTTTAGGTCCATACCTGTAAGTGGGATTGGGTTTATTGCAAGAAACTTTGACCTTCAGACTACCTGGTTTTCTTGACAGTGAATCAGTTATGTTGGTACCAGGGTTCTCAGTTGCAGTATGTCTGTTCTTGGTAGAGCAGGTTTTGATCAGAGGATCTTATCATCAGGTGTATGTCTGTTCTTGATAGAGCAGGTTTGATCAGAGTATTGTCATCAGTGGTTTGTTCTTGATAGAGCCGATTTTTGGGGTCTGAAGATCTCATCAGCAGATGTTGTTTGTTCTTGATAGAGCAGATTTTGAGTGGGGTCTGAAGATCTCATCAGCAGTTGTATGTTTGTTCTTGATAGGGCAGATTTTTGATTGGGGTCTGAAGACTTCATCAGCAGATATTTCTTGATCATACATCCGAGGTCCTTATTATCAGACATTTGTTCTTGACAAAGCAGAATTTTGATCCTGTGTATATGGTCCTATCAGATGGTTGTTCTTGGCAGATCAAATTTGTGGTCCTACGCCAGGGTTTTCCTCTCATCAGTGATTGTTGATACAGAATCTCCGCAACAGCATCTACCTGGATATATTATTGCATGACTGCATTTTGCATTAGTTCGCATGACATTTGCATTTCATTAACGTGTGTCTGTGTTGCAGGTACCGTTCCCCCGATCCAGGATTTCTCGCCTCCTATTGCATTATTATGGCCTCTCTCAGGAAGACCGTTGCGTACAGGTTTCCTACCCCTGACGTGTCGAAGTTGACTGGTTTGATAGCTCTAGCAGGTGATTCTGTGAAGGATGAGTTTAGGAAGTCTTATGGCAGGTTGCTCAGTCTGGTTTGCAAGCCTTCTACGTTCGAGTTGAATGGGTTGCATGCTCTGTTGCAGTTCTACGACCCTCCGCTGAGATGTTTCACTTTTCAGGACTTTGTTCTCGCGCCGACGCTGGAAGAGTATGCTGATTTGATAGGTGTACCCGTCAAAAGGCAGGTGCCTTTTATCCATATGGATGCTGAGCCTGATCTGGCTAGTTTAGCTTCTTCACTTCATTTGGACGCCTCTGAGTTAGTAGTGACGAGTTGGAATAAGGTTCCTGGGTTCTCCTTGCAGTTTCTGGTAGCTAAGGCTCAGCAGTGTGCTAAGGACAGATGTTGGGACGCGTTCAGTGCCATCCTTGCTCTATGCATATATGGCATTATCCTGTTCCCCAACATGCCTGATTTTGTAGACTTTGATGCATTTCACATCTTTGCTTCAGGGAATCCAGTCCCTACTTTGATCGGAGATGTCTATCACTCAGTCTATTACAAGAATGAGAACCGGAGAGGGAAGAATGTCTCATGCTGCGTACCGTTGCTGTACAAATGGTTTGATAGTCATTTGCCCAAGAGGGGTTCTTTCGTCTTGTCTGCAGCCACAGCTGAGTGGCCTAAGCGTCTGATGGGTTTATCTGCAGAAGATATTGATTGGTTCGACAGAGATAGGTTAGGTACTGAGGTGATCTTCAGTTGTAGTGGGTTTCCTAATGTACCTCTGATAGGTAGGAAGGGTTGCATCAACTACAATCCGTCGTTGCTAGTTCGTCAGTTCGCATATGCTTTGAGGACTCCACCGAAGGAGGAAGAGGTACAAGAATCTCTGTACCTCACGGGTACTTTAGAGGGGGATTTGTTGTCCAAGCTTCAGCGTGCGTGGAACAGCATCAGTAAGAGAGGAAAGCCTTTGTTGGGAAAGAGCAACAGTCAAGCCTACCATCCATATTCAGCATGGATCAGAGCCAGGGCCAACGCTATAGGGATGCCATTTCCTCATGCCAGACCAGAGAGTCCTCCACCAATCGAAGAGCCTACTACTGTGTCCATTCATCAGCATAACCAGGTATTAGCTGAGCGGGATGAACTGAAGTGGGCGAACGCAGAACTGGAGAAGGAGTTAGCTCAGCTTTGAAGTGAAAGGAATGAAGTCGTGCATGCTTTCAAAAAGCAAACAGAGTTGGTAAACCAACTGGGTACAGACTTGGCAAAGCAGATAGCTGATCATGAACGTTTGGGTCAAGACTTCAGGGCTGTTAACGACGTACTAGCTACGAAGAAGCAGCATTTGGACGAGGCATATCGGAGGATATCCAAGTTCGACAAGCACTAGAAGACTTCCCTGGCCACCAGGAAGGAGCGAGAGGATAAACTGATGCTGCAGATCTCTAAGCTGGAAGTCGAAGTGAAGGATAATGAGCGAAGGTTTGATGAAGAAACCGCCCGCAGGTACGCCGCCGAAGGCCAACTCAACAAAGCCCTTGCCAACCTGAAGGAGTGCAAGCTGAAGTTTGAGTCTAAGAAGCGGAAACTGGAAGATTGCTTCGGCGAAGGAGCATGGGAAAGTTCAGTTCAGGGGCTTCAGTATACCATTGTGCAGAGGGAACTACTCGTCGAAGGGTTGCTCACTTTTCCAGATCATCCAGAGACGAAGGAGTTATTAGCAGAGTACCGCGCCCGTGGCCGTGCTTGAATAGTTGTATTCCTTTTGTTTTGATCTTTGTTGTATGCTGACCATCACCAGGCTTGTTGGATGAGGTCACGCTGTTGATTTGTCTTGTACTCGCTGATGCTATGTAATGCCTTGATAGGCATTTCCATATATATATATATATGAGATTGATGTTTCCATGATTGGGGCTCGGACTTCTTCTTCTTATTATTATTATCAGCACTGGCACTAAGGCACTAGGATCGGGGGAAATTTCCCAAGCACACAGACACACGCATGCATCTGCATGAAGCATTTGCATGGCGTACATTTTGTTGTTTTTCCTAACCTTTAGTGTTTGAAGGTTTTTTCAGGTTCACGGGTTCCAAGCTGTTTCCGGTCTCCAGGATTGATCAGAGACTCATTCACCGTTATTCAACTCGAGCTAATCAGACAAGGATCATGGATCAGGTGCAGACAGATGTTCAGGAGCTTCGTGAGCGGATGGATCGCTTTATGGAACTGATGCAGGTGGTCGCTAATGGTCAAGACCAGCTTCGTACTTTGGTTCAACCTTTGATCTCCAGGGTTGATAGTAACGGCATACTTCATGGAGGGGCTGTGCCTACTCCTCCACCAGTGGATACTCCGCAGAATGTTGTTCTTGTTGCCGGGGGCAACGGCAGCGCTAATGGCAATGTGATGGCCAATATCGGACTCAATGCGACGGGCGTCGGCAATGGTGGTCTGGGAGCTAATGTCAACATCGGGCCGGTCAACGGCAATGCTGGCATCGGGAATCTGTCGGTGCCTCAACCGTGGCTTGAGGATCATTAGGATGATGTATTTTCTCAAAGAGGTGCAGAAGCAGAGTTGAATGCTGAAGCGCGACTCAGATTCAAAGCACTGGAAGATAAAATGAGAGACATTGAGAATCAGAATACATTGGGCGTTGATATGTCCAAACTGGGGTTAATTGTTGATTTCAAGGTACCTCCTAAGTTCAAGGTGCCTGTCTTTGAGAAGTATAAGGGTACTACTTGCCCTCGTGTCCACCTTCGATCATATTATAGAAAGATGTCTGCCTATTCCGACGATGAGAAGTTGCTGATGCACTTCTTCCAAGATAGTCTTTCTGGTCCATCCCTCGAGTGGTACATGGGCTTGGAGCCCACTACCGTGCGCACCTGGAAAGATCTCGCTGAAGCGTTTGTCCTCCACTATCAGTACAATAGCGACTTGGCCCCAAACCGAGTCCAGCTCCAGAACCTCTCGCAGAGAAATAATGAAGGATTTAAGGAGTACGCCCAGCGGTGGCGTGAGTTGGCTGCTCGGGTTCAACCGCCGATGGTTGAGCGCGAGCTCGTGCAGATGTTTGTTGCTACCCTTCCTGGGATCTACTATGAAAAGCTAGTCAGCGGTATGTCCGGGACGTTCTCGGCTCTCATTACCATGGGCGAGCACGTCGAGAATGGTATCAAGATCGGAAAAATTCAAGGTGAATCATCCTCAGCTGGAGGAGGTGGAAAGAAACCCTATGCTGGTAAACGTCGAGAAGGAGATGCGAGCGCTGTCACCAACGCTCGGAGAAAGGGCAAGGGCCCTCAGCAGCAGATAGCCAGTATAAATATCCCAGCAGCTCCGCCGCAGCAGCAGCAACGACAACAGCAACAGAATCAGCAGGGATATAGAAAGTACCAGAATCGGGGTCCTTTGACAAACCTTCACTTCGAAGCACCACCCATGTCGTATGCGCAACTTTTGCAGACTTTGCTTCAGCTTCAGTTAGTTCAGAAGAGGACGATGGCTCCCTTGACAGGGGCACCTCCACCAGGGTACGACGCAAATGCCACTTGCGATTTCCATACAGGGGCACCAGGCCATACGATTGAGAACTGCAAAGCCTTTAAGCACAAGGTGCAGGACCTGGTGGATGCCAAGATTATTAACTTCTCAGACAATGTGCCCAATGTCACCAAAAACCCTATGCCTAATCATAGGGGAGGTGGAGTGAACGCCATTATCGAAGAAGAGAGTGCAGATCTGTTGACTGATGTCAAAGACCTAAAGACGCCGCTTAGTTTCGTCAAAGCTAAGTTGCTGAAGAAAGGGTTCTTTCCAGGATGCGGAAAGTTATGCATGGGTTGTGCTACACATTCTGATGGGTGCGAGCAATTGATAGAAGGAATCCAAAGTCTGATGACTGAGGGTATTTTGCAGTTCAGCCGGAGGACTGAAAGTGTATCAGGAGAGGTAGTGTTGAAGCAGGCCGATGAAGTCGCCACCATCACCATTCCTCGCCAACCAATTACTATTTCTGCACCCCGACCGCCTACAATCACCATTACCAAAGCTGGGCCGATCCCATTCGAGAGCACTAACGCCGTTCCGTGGCATTACGAAGCCGAAGTCTATTGCAATGGTCATAAGTTAGAGCTAGAGCCGCATCGGTCAACTGTGCAGAATCTCGCAGGAGTCAGTGGTATTACTCGAAGCGGAAGAGTGTTTGCGCCGATAGAGGTTGTGGCAGAGAAAGTGGTCAGAGCTGATGCTGCTGATAAGGGTAAAGGCAGAGCCATCGAAGAGGTCCCGTGTGGGGCAGAGAAAGATTTGCTAGTCAAAGATGCCGAGGAGTTCATGCGGTTAATCAAAAAGAGTGACTACAAGATTGTAGACCATCTTCATCAGACGCCTTCGAAGATTTCTATTCTCAACCTGTTGTTGTGTTCTGAAGCGCACTGCAACGCGTTACTGAAGGTATTGAACGCTGCCTACGTACCGCAGGAGATATCAGTGAATCAACTAGAAGAGGTGGTAGCCCATGTTAATGCTGGCAATGGGCTAGGTTTCACAGTTTTAGAGCTGACGCCTAAAGGGAGAAATCACAACAGCGCCTTGCACATCTCGATAGAGTGCAGGGGCACAATCATGTCGCATGTCCTGGTGGACACGGGTTCGTCGCTTAATGTGCTTCCGAAGAAGGCACTAATGAAGTTGGACACTCGTGGATTGCTTTGCACGCCCAGTGATCTGGTGGTGAAAGCATTTGACAGAACTAAGCGCCACGTTTTCGGAGAGTTGACCCTGCCGATTCAAGTTGGTCCGGAAACGTTCGACACGGTTTTTTATATCATAGATATCATGCCTGCCTACAGTTGCCTCTTGGGCCGGCCATGGATCCATGCTGCTGGTGCCGTGACGTCCACGCTGCATCAAAAGCTCAAATATGTTGTCGGGGGAAGCATAGTAACCGTGTGTGGTGAGGAGGACATTATGGTGAGCCATTTGTCATCCTTTAAGTATGTGGAAATGGATGGCGAAATCCATGAAACTCTCTACCAAGCATTTGAAGTCGTCAAGGTGAAAGAGGTAGCTCCTGTCATCACAGAGAAGCAAGAGATGAATCTCTCCTCATTCAAAGAAGCTCGGGCCGTCGTCGAAGCCGGTTCTACCCCAGGCTGGGGGCATGTTTTGGAGATACCAATCAAACAGGATAAGTTTGGATTAGGGTATTCTCCTGAAGCTGAAGCTTCATCTTCTTCGTCTAGCAGCACGTCACGGGGTAAGGGGCCAATCCTATTTACCCGTGGCGGAGTGATTTTCGAAAGCATCAGTGCGGCGTCTGAGGACAACGGGGATAGCGATTGCGATCTTGACGCTTGGATTCAGCCAAGCAAGCCGGGCGAGCGCCTCAACAATTGGACCATCAAGGAAATTATCCAGCTGACAAGTGAAGAGTAATGATTTAATTTTTACAATCATTGTACAACCCTATGTCCTACCCGGGGCATAGTGGTTTTATTGTCAGGGCCTTATTGGATTATGTACATGCATTTTGTTAATAAATCAAAGGCGTTTTCTTCGTACTCAAATATTGTGTTCTCTGTTATTCCTGTTTTATGTTTATTTTGAAAAACAGTAAAATGGCAACGGGGTTTGTGCTAACCTGCATATTCTTTTTTTAAACTTAACCCTTGTTATTGCAGGATCCACATAACAGACGACATCGACTCTGGACCCTCTACGGCTCACTACGACTTCGATTGCCCAATCTATCAAGCCGAGGATGAGATTGACGAAGACGAAGACCTTCCGGAAGAGTTGGCCCGCTTGTTGAAACAAGAGGAAAAGGTTATTCTGCCTCATGAGGAGGATATTGAGATCGTAAATCTGGGTTCTGAAGAGCTCGTCAGAAATGTCAGAGTAGGGGTTGCACTGCAGAATGATGTCAAGCATAGACTGGTCGAGATGCTTCGAGAGTATAGTGACGTCTTTGCTTGGTCATACGAAGATATGCCCGGACTTGACACGGACATCGTGGTTCATCGCTTGCCGTTGCGAGAAGATTGCCCTCCAGTCAAGCAGAAGCTTAGGAGGACGAGACCAGATATGGCTGTAAAAATCAAAGAAGAAGTCCAGAAGCAGTTGGACGCAGGATTTTTAGCCGTTACCACTTACCCTCTGTGGGTCGCCAACATAGTGCCTGTACCGAAGAAGGACGGTAAGGTACGCATGTGCGTCGATTATTGGGATTTGAATAGGGCGAGCCCTAAAGATGATTTCCCGTTGCCTCATATCGATGTGTTGGTCGACAACACAGCCCAGTTCTCCGTGTTTTCGTTCATGGATGGTTTCTCCGGTTACAATCAGATCAAGATGGCACCGGAGGACATGGAGAAAACGACGTTTATCACCCCCTGGGGAACATTTTGCTATAAGGTAATGCCCTTCGGTCTGAAGAACGCAGGGGCCACTTACCAGCGAGCAATGGTAACTTTGTTTCATGATATGATTCATCATGAGATCGAGGTCTATGTTGATGACATGATTGCAAAATCCCAAACGGAGGAAGAGCATCTGGTCAACTTATTGAAGTTGTTTAAGAGGCTTAGGAAGTTCAGGCTAAGGCTGAATCCTAACAAGTGCACTTTCGGAGTGCGGTCCGGAAAGTTGCTGGGGTTTATCGTTAGTGAACGAGGTATCGAAGTTGATCCTGCGAAAATAAAAGCCATTCAAGAAATGCCAGCGCCGAAAACAAAAAAAGAAGTTCGTGGTTTCTTAGGCCGAATAAACTACATTGCAAGGTTTATCTCTCAGCTCACGGCCACTTGTGAACCGATGTTCAAGCTTTTAAAGAAAGATCAGACGATTACTTGGAATGAGGATTTCCAGAAGGCATTCGACAAGATAAAGCAGTATCTTCAAGAACCTCCAATCTTGATACCCCCAGCGGCTGGACGGCGATTAATCATGTACCTGACGGTTCTGGAGAATAGTATGGGGTGTGTTCTCGGTCAGCACGACGAGACGGGCAGAAAAGAGCATGCCATTTACTACTTGAGTAAAAAGTTCACTGAGTGTGAATCTCGATACTCGATGCTGGAGAAGACGTGTTGTGCACTAGCTTGGGCCGCCAAACGTCTACGACAGTATATGCTCAATCACACCACTATGCTAATTTCAAAGATGGATCCGATCAAGTACGTCTTCGAGAAGCAGGCTCTTTCGGGCAGGATTGCCAGATGGCAAATGGTGTTAACGGAATATGATATTCAGTACGTGTCCCAGAAGGCCATCAAGGGAAGCGTATTGTCTGATTACCTTGCCGAACAGCCGATCGAGGACTACCAGCCGATGAAGTTTGAATTCCCTGACGAGGATATTATGTTTCTCAAAGCGAAGGATTGCGATGAGCCGTTGCCCGACGAGGGGCCAAATAGGAAATCCCAGTGGAAGTTGATATTCGATGGAGCGGTTAATTCCTATGGAAGTGGTATCGGGGCTATCATCACGACTCCTCACGGATCCCACATCCTGTTTACTGCGAGACTGACGTTTCCAGTTACCAACAATGAGGCGGAGTACGAAGCATGCATTATGGGTCTAGAAGAGGCAATTGATTTGAGAATCAAGAATCTAGACGTATATGGTGACTCAGCGCTTGTAATCAACCAAATTAAAGGGGAGTGGGAAACTCGTCAAGCGAATTTGGTGTCGTACATGAATTATGCTAGGAGGCTGCTTCCGTTCTTCGATCGAGTGGAACTTCATCATGTGCCCAGGGCTGAAAATCAGATGGCTGATGCCTTAGCCACGTTGGCTTCAATGTATAAAGTCAATTTTTGGAATGAGGCTCCAAGAATTGTACTCTCGCGTCTTGATAGACCGGCATTTGTCTTTGCAATCGAGGAGGCCGCCGACGGCAAGCCATGGTTCCACGACATCCAGACTTTCCTTATGACTAAGGAGTATCCTGCGGGTGCGTCAACCCAGGATAAGAAGACTCTGAGGAGGCTGTCTGGAAACTTTTATCTCAATCATGATGGAGTGTTATATAAGAGAAACCACGATCTCGTGCTACTCAGATGTTTAGATGAGAAAGAGGCGAGTATGCTCATGGAAGAAGTCCATGAAGGCACATTTGGTACGCACGCCGGCGGGCATGCTATGACGAGGAAGATCCTGAGGGCAGGGTACTACTGGCTGACGATGGAGTCAGATTGCTTCAGATTCGCGAAGAGATGTCATAAATGCCAGATTTATGCTGATAAAGTTCATGTGTCGCCGTGCCCGTTGAATGTCATGTCTTCCCCGTGGTCGTTCTCCATGTGGGGCATCAACATGATAGGCAAGATCGAGCCCACTGCATCCAATGGTCATCGTTTCATTCTGGTAGCTATCGACTACTTCACCAAGTGGGTGGAGGCAGCCTCGTACGCTAATGTGACCAAGCAAGTGGTAGCTAAATTCATAAAAAGGGACATCATCTGTCGTTACGGAGTTCCCGAGCGGATCATTACTGATAATGGTTCAAATTTGAATAACAAGATGATGAAGGAGCTGTGCCAGAGCTTCAAGATTGAACACCACAACTCATCTCCTTACCGACCGAAGATGAATGGCGCTGTCGAAGCCGCCAACAAGAACATAAAGAAGATTGTTCAGAAGATGGTTGTGACATACAAAGATTGGCACGAGATGCTGCCGCTTGCATTGCACGGTTATCGTACGACGGTGCGTACGTCGACCGGGGCAACTCCTTTCTCCTTGGTGTACAGTATGGAAGCTGTCCTACCGTTAGAAGTGGAGATCCCTTCTTTGCGAGTTTTGGTTGATGTGAAACTCGACGAGGCAGAATGGATTACGAATCGTCTGAACCAACTCAGCCTCATGGACGAGAAGAGGTTAGCATCGATTGCACTTGGTCGTCTGTACCAAAGCCGAATGAAGAAAGCTTATGATAAGAAGGTGTGTCCTAGAAGCTTTCAGACGGGTGATCTCGTCCTGAAGAGAATTCTTCCGCCACACTCCGATCACCGGGGCAAGTGGACTCTGAATTACGAAGGTCCGTATGTCGTCAGCAAGGTCTTCTCGGGAGGAGCTTTGTTATTATCCACGATGGATGGTGAAGATTTTGCATCCCCGGTGAACGCGGACGCAGTTAAAAAATACTATGCTTGAAAGCGACCCGCTGGACAAAAAAGAAAGAGTCCAGGCAAAAAAGGGGCATCCCGGCGAACCAAAAACAGAATAAAAGGTTCGGGCAAAAATTAGGGATATATTGAAAAAATGTACACCCGCGAAGTTGAAAACCTACACTGGGCGGCTTCGGCAAAAAAGGGTATCCCGGTGAACTGAAAACCCGTAAAGGGCGGTTCACGCAAAAGTTAGGGATTTGAATAAGCAAATGACTGCGTTCCGCGTGTGGACTTTCATTGTTTAGTGGTTTGGAGGACCTGAGGGCCGTTTATCTGAATCAACCTCTTCCGAAGCTGAAGCGTCGGAGAAGTATCGAAGTCGAGTGGGTCTTAGAGGGATCAACTCATGGTGTTCGTCTGCGCCTCGTTGCTGACATTTGTATATACTGACGTATATTTATGTTTTATTTTTGCGCGGCTTCCTCATTCCAGGAGCTTGCCTCTGTTGTAAAACATTTTCACCCATTAAGGGGTTCATTATCAATAAAATGCATATTATTCAGCAATTCTGTTTGCCTGTTTAGCATTTATCTGCTTTGTTTGCGAATGAAAACGCCGATGTTTTTGATAAAATGCGCATACATAAACTTACTGGCCTAGGCCACTGATTATTGAAACAATTAATTACCTGAATATTGTCACAAGATAATAACCTTGATAGGCCCCTTTGAGAAGGGTATCTTGTCTGTTTGTTTGTGTTGTTGCAGGTGTAGCACATTCCAGGCAGTGCGCCGTGCGCATCCCCGAAGCAGGACAATTCCTCCTTCTCCAGCAGAGTTCAGTGGCCTCTCCTCCGCAGAGTCTGAACGCAAGATCGTGAGCATTGATATGTCTCCCCATGCAGAGATAATTCTCTCTCCCCAAGCAGACGTGTCCTGAAGGAACGTCACCTCATCAGCTGAGTCGCGCAGCGAAGCAGGGTGTCTCCCCCAGCACCGGGTCACAAGTGCAGATTTCACAGAAATGTTCGGGTGCCGAAGCTCGTGTTGTCCCCAGTAAAGTCGCCGGAGCAGGTGTCTCCCCCCGCACCGGGTCACAAGTGCAGGTTTCGTAGGAAGCTAATCGTACGCCGAAGTATGCAGTAACTGATGGTGCCGGACTGAAGTCTCCAACGGAATTGAGATTCCCCACCAGAGTAGTGCTCACTCCCGAAGTCGGATGACTCCCTCTTCCCCAGTAGAGTGTAGGAACAGCTGATGTTATATGCCCCTGTAGAGTTGTACTCTCCCCAGGAGGCGAATGTTTCCTTCTTCCCCAGCGGAATTGAAATTCCTCATCAGAGCCGTACTCTCCAGTGAAGTAGAATGATTTCTCTCTCCCCGGCTGAGTCCGCAACCCCCAAGAGAGCCGAATCCTTGGTAGCAGTTGGGACCATGAGTGGATTTTCCCTAGCAGAGTGTTGAACAACCGATGCTGTATTCCCCCAGAGTCGTACTCTCTCCAGCGAAGCAGAATGATTTCTCCTTCCTCAGCCGAGTTCGCAGATCACCAAGAGAGCCGAGTCCTTGGAAATTGATCAGACCATGATTGGTTTTCCCCAGTGGAGTGTTGAGCAGCCGAAGTTGTTTCCCCACAGAGTTATCATCCCCAGAAGAGTATCCGAAACGGCCACACAGTTTATCCTCGCGATTGACATCGCTTTCCTTCAGCAGGTCCAGGGTCTCATGAAGCTGTTTCCCCGTTAGCCGTCAACCGAAGATCATTTCCCCAGACGGAGTCTAATTGATATTGGCGTGTCCACGTTCTCCTCAGCAGGATGATTCCTCTATCTGAGTAGTTCTTTCTCCTTGACAGGAGGATTCCCCTTCAGCATTTATTTTGCTGACGGGATCGCATCATTGTGCATGATTGCATGGCATTTAGCATAAGCGCATAGCATTTCCACCGTGTGGAGCTAGGCGCCGAAGCATATGCATAATAAACATGATCTAGGTTATTACCATTCTTGTTTTACAGGTGTTCCGCCGAAGGATCAGTTGCTCAGGATGATTCCTGACATTCTCCCCAGCGAAGTCTTCGGTTCAAGATGATTCTTGAAGGTCCCCAGGCAGAGTTATTTGTTCAAGATGATTCTCGAAGGCCTCAGTAGAGTTGATTCATCCAGAACGATTTCTGGACCCCCCGGAACGGAGTTGCTTGATAGTTCTCCAGATTCCCCAGCGGCGAAGCATCATCCCCAGCAGGTTTCCGACGGCGAAGTTAGAACCTCCTTTGAAGACTCCATGATTGAAGTCTGACCGTGTTAATGAAGCGGTATGATCGACTATGAATTACTGGTTACCGTGGGACCTATTCCCGAATGAAGTTCTTCATCTTGACGGCGAGGTCAGATTATGTTTGTTTCCGACGGCGATGTTGGATGTTGTCTTGACGGTGAGGTCAGATTATGTTTGTTTCCAACGGCGATGTTGGATGTTGTCTTGATGGCGAGGTCAGATTATGTTTGTTTCCGGCGACGATGTTGGATGTTGTTTTGACGGCGAGGTCAGATTATGTTTGTTTCCGGCGGCGATGTTGGATGTTGTCTTGACGGCGAGGTCAGATTATGTTTGTTTCCGACGGCGATGTTGGATGTTGTCTTGACGGCGAGGTCAGATTATGTTTGTTTCCGGCAGCGATGTTGGACGTTGTCTTGACGGCGAGGTCAGATTATGTTTGTTTCCGGCGGCGATGTTGGATGTTGTTTTGACGGCGAGGTCAGATTATGTTTGTTTCTGGCGGCGATGTTGGATGTTGCCTTGACGGCGTTGTCAGATTATGTTTGTTTCCGGCGGCGATGTTGGATGTTGTCTTGACGGCGAGGTCAAATTATGTTTGTTTCCGGCGGCGATGTTGGATGTTGTTTTGACGACGAGGTCATATTATGTGTGTTTCCGGCGGCGATGTTGGATGTTGTCTTGACGGCGAGGTCAGATTATGTTTGTTTTCGGCGGCGATGTTGGATGTTGTTTTGACGGCGAGGTCAGATTATGTTTGTTTCCGGCGGCGATGTTGGATGTTGTCTTGACGGCGAGGTTAGATTATGTTTGTTTCCGGCGGCGATGTTGGATGTTGTTTTGACGGCGAGGTCAGATTATGTGTGTTTCCGGCGGCGATGTTGGATGTTGTCTTGACGGCGAGATCAGATTATGTTTGTTTCCGGCGGCGATGTTGGATGTTGTTTTGACGGCGAGGTCAGATTATGTTTGTTTCCAGCGGCGATGTTGGATGTTTGTTTCTGGCGGCGATGTCAGGAGATTATGTTCGACGGCGATGTCAGACTCTTTAACTCCCCAGCAGAGATTGTGTTGAGTACTCGACGGCGATGTCGGGTGTTTCCCAGATTATGCTAGCTTTCCAGCGGCGATGTTGGATGTGTGTTCGACGGCGATGTCGAATGTCTCTCATAGTTATGTTTGTTTATGACGGCGATGTCAGATTCTCTATTTCTCCAGCGGCGATGTTGGGTATTTTGATTGTCCAACGGCGATGTCGGATTTAGAGTTCCAGCGGCGATGTTAGGTATTTTCAGATTCTTCAGTTCTCCAGCGGCGATGTTGGGTGTTTCGGTCAGTCGACTCAGTTTTCCAGCGGCGATGTTGGGTGTTTTGATTGTGCGACGGCAATGTCGGGTGATTCAGTTTTCCAGCGGCGATGTTGGGTGTTCTTGTTTCTGGCGGCGATGTCAGTGGATTTATTTCTCCAGCGGCGATGTTGGATACTTCAGTTCTCCAGCAGTGATGTTGGGTATTTTAGTTGATCGACGGTGATGTCAGGTCAGATTTAGTTCTCCAGCGGCGATGTTGGGTATTTTAGTTGATCGACGGCGACGTCAGATTTAGTTCTCCAGCGGCGATGTTGGGTATTTTGGTTGATCGACGGCGACGTCAGATTTAGTTCTTCGGCGGCGATGTTGGATGTTTGTTTCCCCGAGTTATGGTTGTTCTTGATGGCGATGTCAGGTGATTTGGTGTTCCAGCGGCGATGTTGGGTGTTCCTCAAAATTTTGTCTGCTTCTGACGGTGATGTCAGGTGGTTTAGTCTTCCAGCGGCGATGTTGGGTGTTTTGGTTGTCGGATGACAATATCAAAAGAATTTAATGTGGATAACTGACGGCGATGTCAGATCAGTATTTCTCCAGCTAGTTGCCGTGCAGTTAGTATTGCAGTGTTCGAAGATTTGTTCCCCTCAGAGTACCGTGTACTCGAGCAGTTGGCAAATTTCCGGGGTTTACCGGTATTCAACCATCTCGCACCTTGATTGGCTGAGAGTCGTTCGCTCTTCACCCAGTCAGGTTCAAGCCATTTGAATAGGGGCAGCTGTTGCACCCTAAAATTTGACCAACATTTATTTACCCATCAAGTGTTTGAAGGTTGATACCTTCATCAGAAAGTTCAAGAGATCCTCAGAGAAATTGGTTGAAACCAAGGTTGTGTGTCTCATAACTTGAGAGTTGTGGGAGCTCCTCAGATGATTCTGAGACTGTGAGGATAGACTTGAAGCTTTGAGAAAGCCTATGAGATGTCTTGAAAGCCATCATGAATCCCAGAGAGGCCATTATGCAAGAATTCAGAAGATTCAACCATGAATGGTGGAATTAGGGTTTGACTGGGTCAACCCTAGGTCAACTGATGATTTGGAGAAGGTTGAGACCTAATCCAAGATCCATGTGATCATGGAATGAAGCATTGAGATACTATAAGGATGATTCCTAGACCAACTCATCATGATTGAAGAGTTTGAGAAGTTTCAAGCTAGGGTTTCTAAGGATTGACAGTGTAAAATCCCCTAGTTTGATCCCTATCTTCCAGGAAGTTTTAGCTCAAGATGTGATTGTCATCTCATCTTCCCCACAACATGAATGTTGTAGAGCTTGTTCTTAGCTTTAATTTGAGTGGTATAAGTCCTTGATAGGATTTGCAGAGCTCAAGTTATGGTTTTGACAAATTACAGGTCATCAGAGGTATGTGAATCTGGGTCCTTGAAAGTCACCCAACTTGCAGACAACTTTTGCCCTAGTAGGATGATTCCTATGATCTCTTGATCAACATGAATGTTTAAGAGCATCTTCTTAGCTTTCTAGAGAGTACTAGAAGTCCTTGATAGGATTTGTAGAACTCAACTTATGGCTTTGACAAGCCAAGGGCATTTTGGTCATTTGGAAGTTATAGGTCATTTCAAGCATATGGCTATATCTACTACTTCCAAGCTTCACATGGAAAAATCTTCAACATCAAACTTGCTTAGAATGATGTTTTAAGGCTAGTAGGGTGGTCATGAGATGTTGAAAAGGCCCATATCAAAAAGTGATAAAAATGGCCTAAAAATGAGGTATAAGTTAATTCAAGTGAAATGGAAAATCATAAAATCCAAGCTATAAACCCTAACCATGTCATATGATAGGTCATTTTGACTCCAAAGGACATTTTAAGAACAATGGTTCAGCCACAATTTTGATTTGAGGCTTGAATCTTAGGGTTGCTTTGTAATTTGCTTGCTTGCATAATGGGGTACCAAACCAAAACAAAGAAAAGCTTAATGAACAAGGAAGAAATACATGGTAATTGGTCCAAAATATCATTAGGGGGTAAATTCAAGTTGGTTACCCAAGTTACAAGGGATTTTGTCATGATATATCATGTGGTGAGAAGTGAAATGCAAAGTATCATGTCATGAAACTTCAAGTTCTTACTAGATTGATCTAGATGGTTCTAGACCTTTCTAAACATCTCTATATATTGAATACAATCTGCATAGGTGAAAGGTTGGTGATTGTTGATGTTAATGGTGGAAGAGAATAGAGATTGAATCAAAAAACTCCATTTTGCAAATTGTATTCAAACTTCATTTTTCTCTTCATTACTCTTCCATTTTTCTACACAAATCATCTACACAAATATCCCTGAGTGTGTTCATGCTAGCTTGAGGTTCCATTGATGAAGAATTGTAGGAGTTCCAAGTGAAATTGCAAGGGAGCAAAAGGCATTGGATCTTGAGATACAAGCCATTTCCATCAAATCTTGTGCAAGCAGAGGATTGTTCATCACCTAAGGGTTGTTCTTGAGGATCTACAAGGCTTGATTTGGAGAATTTCAGCACCTACCATATCCAAGAACAAGGTAAGCAAAATTGTTCCTACACTCTGATTTAGGCATGGCTAGGATGAATTCTTGTTGTAAAACCATTAGAGACAATTAGGTGGTTCATTTGGGCGAGTTTAAGATCAATTAGTGAGGTTTCATTAATGGAGGTTGATTCTTGATGGAGTTGGAATGAGTGATTTAATGGATGATAATGCACGATTTTTGGCTAGTTTTAATCAGCATAACATAAGGATCATTTCTATATAAAGATTGCTGAGTTTGGTGAAGGTCAAAAACTGATGAAGTTTTGAATTCATGGAATTACACCATTCGTTTTGGAGGATTTATGGTGTTTCAATGAAATCCAAGGGCATGGTTGTATTCTACGTGAAAAGTAGGCCAAGATTGCTTTTTATATCGTGCCATTTGACGGAGAGATGAGGGAGAACGAGAGGATGGAAGAATGATGCATGGAACTCGTGGTTCATGGATTCTACAAACCCTAATCAACCAAAGGTTGAAGATGAAATCAAAACCATTGATTGGGCGTCTGACTCGTTGACTGGAGGAACGATCCTAGGGCCAGGATTTGAAACAAAATGGAGGGAAATCAGCCCCAAGTGAAACGCGGCGTTTCACTTAATGTACCGGTCTGGGCTTTATGTTCATTGCTATCCACCCCCCCCCCATGCAGGCCCATCACGAAATGAACTGTGATTTGATGCTATTCACACCGTGTTTTTAATCTTTTTCTTTTCATTTTAATTAGTTTTCTGAGTTTAAAAACTGGGCCTAACGCGCTTACTCCTTACACCCCACCTTCTGAGCCCAAATCAAATAATAACTGGACATTAGTACTTCTTGCACCCACCTCATCATTTCCATTTAAATTTTTATCCAAATTTTTCCAATCTTTAAAAATTCATATTAAAATGAAAAATGAGTATTTTTTTATGAGACTTTTTTTCCATTTTCCATTTTCTGTCTAGAAAAATATAAAACCATAAAATAGCTATTTTATTTCATTTTTATATTTTTTGCATATTTTTACTTTTAATTGCTTTTTTAATTCTTTTAGTTGATGCATGATTTTGTAGATTTTAATTAGGGTAGTTCCCTTAGGATTTTTAATTCAATCTTTTTAGGAAAAATAGATGAATGTTTTAGGTTACCCCTGAATTAATGCCATATTTTTGTGATAATTTTTAGGGTAGTTTTAATTAGGTAGTTCTAAGTAGTGTAGAATTAGTTTAAAACTTCACCATAGGTCAACAACAACTTTAGATTTAGGATTTTTAGGGCAATTCAGTCTATGGGGAATATATGGGACCTAAGGGTAGTTATGTAGGGTCCCCTAGCATTTATATTAGGATTTAATATGATAGTATGCTATTTTTGGTTGATTTTTGAATTGAATGATTGCTTGTGTTGCCTTTAGGGCAAGTTTTGTTTAGTTTGCTTTGCTTTGGAGTTTCCCTTTGGCTTGAGGAGCTTGGTATCTCTTTGTGGAGCATGGTGGAGCATACTAGAAGATTGGAAGAGGCATTGAGGGAGCTTGAGGAGCTTGTTCTTTTTTCTTTTCTTTTTGTTGTTTTAGGGTTAGGATTAGGAAGAGCTTAGATGTAGATAATTTCTTTCTCAAACATGGATGGTATCATTCACCTCCATTCCTCCCTATGATTCAAAGTCCTTCCAAGGTATACACCTCTCTCCTTTGGAGGGATAAGTGCTATACCCAGGAGGTAGAACTTTTGAGGGAACCAGTCCCTTGATGTTGAACCCTTATAGGTCACCTTTGGTGATCAGATAAGCAGTTCAATATCCCCCAGCTTATCCAGTAAGTGATTTTTCTCTATTTGACTGTCTTGAGAGAGGTTGAGCCTGAGCATGAAGATGAAGACTTCAGTGAAGATTATTGAAGAGGATGAATCCTTGAAGACTGCCATTCCAGCTGAAGCTTGAAGAGCATGAAGATCAAGTTGATACTTGAAGATCCCTGAAGATTAGGTGAAGCCTGAAGGTGGAGCTGATCAAGAAGCTGAAGCTTAAGGGAGAAGATGAGTTGAAACTAGTGTTGTAGGGTTGAAACCTGGAAGGCAATTGATGATTGAAGTCTGAAGACTAAGTTGCTGCTGGAGGAGCTGAGGCTTTCTTCTGTTTTCTTTTCTGTATTGTGTGTTTTGTTTGATTTGACTGTTGCATTAGAATAAGTTCATCTAGAATAAGTAGAACCTAGGAGCATGTTTGCATTAGAGGTTGAGTTGCTCCCTCTGCTTATATTGTTGCTGCGTGGCTTTGCTTGCGGGTATTCGGTAGAGCCCAGCTCCCTTGCCCATGTGGTTTGTTTGCCTGATGGCATTTCATTTCTTTTATCTGTATGATTGCAGTTTACCGTTTATTGCTTGATAGCATGTTGTTTATTTTTCAGTATGATTACTGTTATTTCATGACTGGCTTGAGGTTGAGATGAGCTTGTGGAGGCTGAAGCCCCACACACATTTCCTCCCTCACTTGCATTGCATGCATTTTACTGTTAAGCTGAGGCTTTGTCTGTTTTGGCGTATCATTGACATGATCCCTTAGGACTCTCATTTCCTTTGATAAGGATTTGATGATAGACTTTTAGGTTGAAACCTATGCATGACAACATCTAGGAGTTCCCTGTTCAAACCTCAACCATAGGATGAATCCATGGCATGATAACAGTAGGACTTGATAGTCTCCCTCCTAGTTGGGCCTGTTCTCTTCTCATCTCAAAATAGTTTAAGATACAGTAATCATGAATGATTTCTTTCGTACGTTACGAGCCTTAAGCTATCTGAGAAAGGATTGTGGGAGAGCTTCTTTTCCACAATCTGGATGTTTAGTATGGTACCCTTTGGGTGACACGCGACGCATTCACTCTTAGGTCATAGTCTCTAGTGCGGTTGAAATCGCAAACACAATAAAAAACACTTCTATCGTAAAAGACAGGAAATAAGCTGTAGTTTCCCGAGCTACGTGAGCTCTGATCTCTCATGCCTGTTGAGAGTACGTAGGCACAAGATGGCGAAGTCTTGGCGAGCTACCTTCCCCCATAATCCTTCGTAGGCCGAACTACGTTGACTCTGATTTCTCATTCTCTGATGAGAATACGTAGGCATAAAGTGCGACGCTTTGCCGAGTCATTTTTCTTTTCTTTTTCAGCCAGCCTTGATAGGTAGATAGAATAAAACCAACCCGTCCAAGTAAACAAACAAGCGAGGATCCCGTCGAGTACGACGGACGTGAGGGGTGCTAATACCTTCCCCTTGCGTAACCGACTCCCGAACCCAGACAATGGTTGCGATGACCTTGTCTTACCCTTTTTCGTCAGGTTTTTCCGATCGTTTCCTTTCCCGCTCCGAGGGATAAATAACGAAAGGTGGCGACTCTTCTGTCATACCGACACCTTATTTTCGCGCAAGCGACAATTAGGTTCTTCAGAAATATTAAAATTGTTCATCTGAGCAGCCAAGGGAGTTGCATCTAGCGTTGCTTCTGATTCCTTCACTTGAGCCTTATCTGCCTCCGAGTCTTCAGAGTCTGTGAGAATTACTTCTCTATCTGCAGAAATATCAAGCTGCTTTGGCTTTTGATTTCCAAGCTTATCATCAAATCTAACATGTATAGATTCCTCCACAATCTATGTCTCAGTATTGTATACTCTGTAGCCTTTAGAGCGTTTAGAATACCCAAGCATGAAACACTTATGTGCTTTAGAATCAAACTTGTTCAGATTCTCTTTAGTGTTCAACATAAGACATACACATCCAAAAGGATGGAAATAAGAAATGTTGGGCTTTCTATTCCTCCACAATTCATAGGGAGTCTTCTCTAGAAGAGGTCTTACAGACACTCTGTTCTGAATGTAACAAGTTGTGTTTATTGCTTCTGCCCAAAAATGCTTTGCCAGATTAGTCTCGTTGATCATGGTTCTGGCCATTTCTTGCAATGTTCTATTTTTCCTCTCTACAAATCCATTCTGTTGTGGAGTTCTAGGGCAGGAGAAATCATGAGCAATGTCATTTTCATTAAAATATTTTTCAAAATATTTGTTTTCAAATTCGCCACCATGATCACTTCTGACTTTAACAATTTTGAAATCTTTTTCATTCTGGACTTGTTTGCAGAAGTCAAAGAACACAAAATGTGACTCATCCTTGTGTTTTAGAAATTTCACCCATGTCCATCTGTTGTAGTCATCAACAATGACTAATTCATACTTCTTGCCTTTGATGGAAGCAATTTTCACTGGTCCAAACAGATCAATATGAATTAATTCTAATGGTCTTGAGGTTGAAACAACATTTTTAGTTTTAAAAGAAGATTTTGAAAATTTCCCTTTTTGACATGCTTCATAAAGAGCATCTGAGTTGAACTTCAACTTAGGAAGTCCTCTGACTAGATTGAGTTTATTAATCTGAGATATACGTCTCATATTAATATGCCACAATCTTCTGTGCCAGACCCATTGCTCATCATTAACAGACATAAGGCATTTTACGTTTTGAACCTTAAGTTCTGAAAGATTGATTTTATAAATGTTGTTCTTCCTCTTTCCATTAAATAGGATTGAGCCATCCTTTTGACAAATAGCTTTGCAACATTTTTGATTAAAGATTATGTCATAACCATTGTCACTTAATTGACTTATGAACAATAGATTATATTTTAATCCTTCTACAAGTAAAACATTAGATATAGAAGAAAGGTTACCATTACCAATAGTACCAGAGCCAATTATCTTGCCCTTCTGGTTCCCTCCAAATTTGACGTCTCCTCCAGATTTAAGCTCCAGGCTTTGGAACATAAACCTTTCTCCCGTCATGTGACGTGAGCAGTCAGAGTCCAGGTACCATGATTGGCGTCTTGACTTTGCTACTAAATACATCGGCAACAAATATTATCTTATCCTTAGGTACATAGATCTTTTTGGGTCCTTAAAAGTTTGTCTGAACTTTTGTCTTTTTACAACAGGTTTATTCTAACCAACTTTTAGTTTAAACACAGGAACATTCTGGTCAGAACGTGTGTGTTTAATAGCATTCAGATGACCAAACTTAAAGTAAGAATATAAGGGAGTATTCTTAATGATAATTTTATCAACAGGTATTGGATTTAAATCCTTTCTAGAGGAAGATTCATATCCAATTCCTTTCCTTTTGTTTCTGCTAACTCCATAGATCATTGAAGCCGTCTTGCTTCTATCTATGCTTCTAGCCAGAAACTTCTGAAATCTATAGTCATATTCTTCTAAAATACTTTTACATTTTGACTTAGTTTCAGATTCAGAGTCTTGTTGAGCTTTTTCAAAATTGTTTTTCATTTTCAAATTGTTTTCTTTGAGCTCAACAACTTCTGACTTTAACAGACTATTCTCATATTCAAGATTGCATTTAAGCTTCTTGCACTTGAGTTTAATCTGGTTATAGTTGTTCAGAATTTATGATAAAACCTCAATAAGTTCTTCCCTAGAGAGATCAGAAAGTACCTCTTCTAAGTCAGATTCAGAATCAGATTCAGATCCAGATGTTCCTTCATCATGATCTTCCACGCCTGCCATTAGTGCAATGTTGGCACATTCTTCATCTGACTCTGATGAAGATTCAGATTCATCTGAATCATCCCAGGTTGCCATTATAACCTTCTTCTTTTTGTCAAACTTCCTCTTTGCCTTTTCCTTCAGAAGCTTTGGACATTCATTCTTGTAGTGACCAGGTTCCTTGCATTCATAGCAGACAACCTCTTTCTTTCCAGATCTTTTGTGTCCAGAGGACTCTTTGCATTGATCTGGCTTCTTGAAGTTTCTGAACTTCTTTCCTTTATGCTTCTAGAGTTTGTTGATTCTTCTGGACAGCATGGACAATTCATCTTCTTCCTCAGAAGAAGATTCTTCAGAACTTTCTTCTAAAACATGCAAAGCTTTGGCAGATTTGTTAGACTTTAAAGCAATAGACTTACCTTTTTTCTGGGGTTCATCTTCCTCTAATTCAATCTCATGAATCCTCAGAGAGCTGATCAGTTCCTCCAATGTGATCTTGTTCAGATCCTTATCTAGCTTCAGTGCAGTGACCATTGGTCTCCATCTGATGGGAAAACTTCTGATGATCTTCTTAACATCATATGTAGTGGAGTAATCCTTGTCCAGAACTTTTAAGCCAGCTGTGAGAATCTGGAATCTAGAGAACATAACTTCTATAGATTCTGATTCCTCCATTTTGAAGGCTTCATATTTCTGGATCAGTGCTAGAGCCTTAGTCTCCTTGACTTGAGAATTCCATTCATGACTCATCTTTAAAGACTCAAACATACCAAATGTTGTTTCTCTGTTAGTAATCTTCTCATACTTAGTATGAGATATAGCATTTAGAAGTATGGTTCTAGCTTTATGATGATTCCTAAATTCTTTCTTCTGAGCTTCAGTCATAGATTTCCTATCTATCTTTTTGCCATCCCCATCAGTGGGGTGAACATAGCCATCAATAACTAAATCCCAAAGGTCAGCATCATATCCTAAAAAGAAACTTTCAATCCTGTCTTTCCAGTAGTCAAACTTTTCCCCATCAAACATAGGGGGTTTAGTGTTGATTCTATCTCTGTCTTCATATCTGTTGATGTTGGATGTTGAAGCTTCACCCATAATGTATCAACCAAAATATATCAAGAGTTTTCTCAACTGGATCTTTTCTGTTCACGGTGAAGTGATACCACACACAGAACCGGAGCTCTGATGCCAACTGAAGGTGAGAAAAACACTTAGAAGGGGGGGGGGGGGGGGGGTTGAATAAGAGTTTTTAAATAAATATGGCAATAAAAACACAAAGATTTTTATCCTGGTTCGTTGAACTCAACTACTCCAGTCCACCCTATCAAGAGTGATTTGCCTTTCTCCTCAAGGACTTAATCCACTATAATCAAACAGATTACAATATCAACCACTAAGAACTACTGTCTTAGTCTTCTCAAGAACTATTGACCACAACTTGGTCTTCTCAAGGAACTTTTACAAATAAATGTAAACTAAACAAGTGTTTTTTATGCTTCTAAAAAGCTATATCACAAACTGTGATTTACACTTAAGTTTAAGAACAAATAAAACAATTCAGCTTTTAATGATTGTATGAGAGTTGAGAATTATTTCAATGAGTTTTTCAATAGATCGTTAGTTGTGAAGAGATGAAGATAACGTCCTTTTATAATGCTGAGAGTCCAATGCTTGAAGACTGTGCAAGTAGAGTAGCTGTAGCCTTTTGTCTTCACATGACTTTTCCTTTATCACAAGTAGAATGTTCAGAGAAATGCCTTTTGCCTGAATCCTTGTGTCTATCACAAATAAGGAATAGTTCTGTTGGAGAGGATGTTGAGAATAGTACCAAGTCTATTCACGTGCTGACATCTTTTCAAATGTAAACAACATCAGATCCTCTGATGTGCTTCTTGTTCTTCAGATCATATTCAATGTTATCAGAGTTGCAGTTGTAATGCTTTAGCATGAGTGATCTGATCAAAGCATACTTGTTTTTCAGAGCCTCTGTACTTGCAGCGTAACATTCATTCAGAGTCTGGTTAAAAACAATGCTTGAAACTCTTTATACAACATCTTCAGCTACGCTTCTACAGCTTCTGCTTCAGAGTCTTCTGCAGTTTCTGCTTTAAAGTCTTCTGGCAGTGCTCAAAGTCTTCTGATAGCTTGCATCTGATGCTACAAAGCTTTCTGTAACTAGTTGTTCATATGCATCTTGCTTTCATAATGATATTTAATTTAATATCTGAAACACAAAATACTTGAACAAAATTAGAGTATATATTTTCTAAATACAAAATTCCATTAGAGTTATCATCAAAACATAGAGATATAATTAAACACCAATTTGTGTTCTAACAGTGTTATTGTTGTTTGCTAAGGGTGAAAGACCTAGGGGTTTATTTTTAAGTATGCTCGCAAGGAAATTGCATCTTGTGCATACGTATCCTAACGGGAATGAAATCAGAGCATTCATAGTTCCTCTAAAGGAATGAGGAACTCTTGATTATGGCCAAGATCCCAGGGGGAGAAGTTTGTTGATTGATTTAAGAGAAAAGACAAGTCATCATCTTAAGGAGAATACTCGACTTATCCACCACAAACATGTGGAAGACCGTCTTTGTGTCTCTTTGGGGGAAGGGCTCCAACTCGGATCTATAATCGATGAGTATGCCACATACCTCTCTCAAGCGGAAAAGATTATACATCTTTCTCGGCTATGTTATGGGGTAGAAGAATTATATATCGAATGCGTAGATGACTTATGTCTAATTCTCTTATGGGAGAACGAGACTTGATATGTGAGTTGTCTAAGTTGAAAATTTAAGGGAATCTATCCTGAGGATAAGGGTATAACTTAGGCTAATCAACCTGAAGAGAATCAGGGATCAAGCGGGGAAATGATGCAAATGAATAATGCATTGCGTATAACTTATAAAATCACACACAAGTTCCTCCCTTGGACATAAACACGTGCAAATATGTCATCAAAGGAAAACAGATATAAGCACTAAGCATTACAACAACGAATTATGATTGAATATTCGATATATAAGGCATGCAATATAATGTTCATCCAACTTATGAAATAAGGTATTCTATCATGAATCGAGTATACATCATGTCAAACACATATGGAAACTAAGAATGCATAGGCACATAAGGGTATGAAAAGGCTTGATATAAATCATGAATAAGGTTTTCCTATTTTTTTATTTAAAAAAAGTTACAGGGTTGCAATATATTTTAATAATTACCTGTACCACAAGAAGAAAAAGGAGATCATAACAAACTTAAATATTTGATTAAATAATCAATACAAATCAGTCACTAAAAAATTGATAAATAAAAGATAATTATATTAAATATCTGATTAAATTTTAATAAAAAAAGCAATTATAAAATTCATTCTCAATTTATTTAATACTTGAAAGAGATATTGAGTGAAATTAAGATACAATTTTGTTTTTGATTATAAAATAGTTAAATATGTTAAATTAATATTTAACACTAAATAAAAAACTTATCCTAATTAAATAAAAGTAATTTATATTTATTTTTTTATTATTATTATTATATATATAGATCAAGATAGAATAAGAATCATATAAAAGTAAAACTAAAATAAAATAAAATAAAAATAAATAAATAAAGGTAGAAATAAAAAAACAGCAGACCAGGAGGGGACCCACTGTGGACCCCTGGTCAATTCCAAATCATGGTTGTTTAATAGAAGAGTCAACGGTTGACTTTAATCAGAGGCCTGAGGCGATGGTGCATGGGATTGTGCGTGAGTGGGCACAGACTGGATTAGGTTCCCAACATAAATTCAGGAAGACAAAAGAAACCCATCCATTCGTTCCTTTCATCTCTCTTCTCTTCGTATTATATATATATATATATATCCTCCTTGCATTATTGGACCAAAAACAACAAACAGAACTCCCCCGTAAAGGATAAAACACGGAGGTGGAGGAAGAACACCCACAATGGTACTCAAGAACAATACGGCGGCGGCACCGTGGGTACTTCAGAATCAGGCTAAAACTCACCTACCCTACCTAAACTTGCTCTTCTAAACACGATTACGACTTCTGATTTCACTAATTCGCGACGTAAATTCCTCAATCCTAAATCAACAGTAACACAAACCCTAACCCAAAACAAACGCAAAAGAAGAGATTTAAAAGGGATCAATCATCAATCAAACATGGTAGACACAGATCGAGGAAAATCAAGAGGAAAAGGCGAAGAAAATTTACCGATTGGAGCAAGTCCGATATCGATCTCCGGCGAATGCAAAGATGCATTTTTTTTCCTTTCTTCGTTTTCTCCTTTACTTACTTTCCTACTTTAAACCTTGTTGTTGCAGATATTTGTTGCTATTGTTGTTTTTATTTGCGTGAATGGTTAGCTTTAGATGAATTCTTTAGGTTTTTTCTCTATCTCCTTTGTTTGCAATGTACCTCTCTTCTTATAGGCATACGCAGAATTTCATTTCCGATTCTGAGTTAATGCACAAAATTGTGTTGATTTTGGTTTTAGGAAGAAAATTATATGGCCATTATTCGTGATTGTTATCCTGATCGTACTTTAAAACTTTCCGTTTTCAACCTAGACATGTTAGGATTGTGTTTGGAACTTGTTTTGGAAAAAAAGCAGGCTGGGATTACATGATCATTAAGGTCCTCGATTCTGTTTTGGAAACTTTATCATGGATTTGATTTTTTGTCTGTGAATGTGTGACTGTAATGATGATGATTTTGATGTTTTTTTCTTAATGTTTCCATTACTGAAACTCATGTTTCTTAGCGCTATCTATTGCAACGAGATAAAAATCATATACAACACCACTGACCGGACCATTTGGGAGATTAACAGATTGCCATGAAGTGGGCGTGTGGTCGGTGACGACCTTGCAACCTTCTTGAACCAACAAAGTGAGGGACATGTTTTGCTTAGCCAAATGATTGGTCATAAGCTTCATTAGTATTTGATTAATCACAGTCTTTTTAGAGTTCAAAACTTTCCTAATTCTCTTGCTATTGAATGTTGTCTTCATGTGTTTGTACTATTTGAAAATGCAGGTAATTCACACATACGCGAAGTGTACGACTTAGGTTGTGGCAACTTGACAAGAGATGATCTTTGTATGCTTCTTGAGGTGAGACAAATATCTTGTCAAAATTGTAGGTAATAAATCAACTTCATGCTCAGCTTCAGAGTATTGGACACCTTTAATTAAAACTTTTATGGAACTGTAAGAAGCATCCTTCGAATTCCCAACTCTTTGTCCATTTCCAGATGAAAACGAAGTAGTTTTGGTACCTCTTTTGTTTTCTTACAATCCTTAGCAGTCTTATAGTGCTCTTCATAAGTAACTTGGCTTGGAATTTTAACAATTAGCTTAGGAGTATTCCCTTCTCAATGCACTATGTGTCACATTCTGTTGAAACTAATACATGTATGTTTTTCTATTGCAGCTTTCCTCTTAATAGACCACAAGAATGATGCGTTGACCAATGGGGGAATGAAGGAAGAAAACAAAGTTATCTACTTCACATCTAGTCATACAAAACAGTATCAAGGTAGACCTGAAATGACCAAATCAAGCACGTAGAGACTATTTCATGCCATAAAGAGAACGACGAAGCCGACAAACAAGTTTATAATTTCCAGGAACAGTAAAACCTGGAGGTTGATCCATTTAAAGTTCCTCCACAAATTTTCCATGTAAAAAGGCATTTTTAATGTCCAACTGATGAAGCGGCCAATGATGAATAACAACCATTGCAAGAAAGAGACGAACTAAACTAATATTGGCCACTAGAGAAAAAGTGTCACTGTAATCAATACCAAACATCTATGTATATCATTTTGCTACCAAATGGGCTTTGAAATGATCAGTCTGACCATCTGGTCTAACCTTCAATGTGTAAAGACATCTTCATTACATTGTAGTTTTGTATGGATGTAAAATAACAATGTTCCAAGTGTTATTTGAATGTAGTGCAACCATTTCTTCCACCATCGCCTAACGTCAATTAGGATCATCATAACTTCAATTGTCGACTTAGGAATATAAACAGAATCCAAAGCAGACACAAAAGAGACATAGGAAGTAAAGAGACAGTCATAATTTAAAACACATGCATATTTAGGATTAGGATGATAAGATCGAATACCTTTTCATAATGATATTGAAAGATCAAGTGCATATGACATAACAAGAGGAGCAATTGGAGCAAGAGATGGTGTTGGTGGATCAATATCATCTCTAACCTCTGATGGACAGGGTGTTTATCACTGGTAGACCTGTAATGGGGGTGTAATGGGCGTGTGAATGGTGGAAGGGATATCTCGAGCATTTGAAATACTGTTCTCATCAGGTAACACAGAGGCCAAGAAAAATTATGAGGTTTCAAAGAATGTGACATCTGAGGAAATAATGTATCATTGAAGTTGGGGGAAGAAACAACAATATCCTTTTTGTATACGTGAGTAGCATATAAAGATAAATTTGAGAGCTTTGGAAGAAAGTTTGTCTTTACCTAGACCGAGGTCATGAACAAAGCATGTGCAACCAAAGACATGGAGTGGAATGGGATAGAGATCATATTGCGGGTTCAAGATAGAGTATGGAACTTGATATTGAAGGACCGAAGAAGGAATTCGGTTGATAAGGTGACAAGTTGTGAGATAAGCATCTTCTAAAAAACGAGAAGGGACATTGTGGTGAAGTAAAAAGTCAGTGCAGTTTCGACTAAATGGTGCTTCTTCCGTTCAACGACACCATTTTATTATGGTGTGTGAGCACGTGATAATTGATGAATTGGTGTGACGAGTATGTTTTCCTAATTGACATGATTGACACTCAAATGACGAAAACTTAGAAAAACTAGGAACTAAAAGACGAGATTTATGAAGGCTAGGGTGACCTAAACATTGATATGTAAGGCTTTGAGAAGCAATACAAGCACATGCCACCGGTGGTGATAGATGATATAATCCTTCAGACCCACTCCTTATTCCAATCGTCTGTCCTATACGTCGATCCTAGACATAAACACATTTATCAATAAACAAATTTGAGAAATCAAGAGTACGAGTGAGCTTTTCAATAGATTATTAGATTGAAAGGATAGCTAGGAATATATACCGCATAATCTAAAGACAAGTTTAGAAGTGGGTGTTGTAATACCCCAAATTTTGCCCTAAGATTCGTCGTTTCATCTCGCATTCCATTGCATTTTGCATTGCACTTAACCAGTCACTAACTAGTTTGTGCAATCGTTTGATTTTTGCAGGAAAATATCGTGTAACGTGCTGTTTAGTTCACGAAGGGAAAAATGGTCATTTGTTGGCAGGTGGCTGTCAATTTGTGAATTTGGGTTGTTGTCGGGGAATTTGAGTCGTTTGAGCCCGTGGATGAGAATCGAGGAATTTGATCAGAGGTCTTGCTTCGGTTGGTTTAATCAGGAGTTTTATTTGATGATAATTTGGTTGGAAGAGCGCGGTCATCAGGCGGATTGAATTTTATTCTGATAGGGTTGCTCATTTGAATTGCCGGGAGGGTTAATCAGAAATTATGTCTGAGACGGGATTAGTCGGACAAATTGGAATGAATCGGGAATTAATAAAATTTGGCATTTTAATGGTCTTTGTCCCATTTTAAGGATCAAAGGGAGCAAAAATATGTTCTTTGAAATTTTAAGTTTCATTTCATATTTTAATCAATCATATTTCATTTTTTAAAAAATGCATGTCATTGTTAAATTAATTATATTTCAAGTTTGAATTCATTTCATTTTTAAAACAAAAAACATCACGTTTTCATTTTTAGATTAATTTTATCTTTAAATCAATTATTAGTTCATTTTGTCAAAAAGAAATCATTTTTCATTCCTATTTTTATTCTCTCTTCATTTTAAATAATTTTAGTTCATTGTTAATTGTTATTTGTTGATTAATTTGATTCCATTTTTACTCTAGTTTCATTTTATATTTTAACAAGAGCATTATGTTTTATAATAGTTTCATTCTCATTTTGCATATCCAAAAACAAATAATAAACAAATAAATTAATGAATTTTATTAATTAAAATTAAAAAAATTTAATAAAAATCAAAATTACAAAAAAAATTTAATACATAAAAATTACAAAAAAATATAAACAAAATTACAAAATATAAAAATATATTTTTCCTAAAAGAATTCCGATTTCTTCGACTTTTCTCTGTACCTGCAAAATGAACAAACGAGTTTTATTGGTTAGTTTTTTCGACACCCTCAGAGTAGCATCATCATCGGGTGTCGGGAGGGTAACAGATTACTCTGAAACTGACTCCCGATCCAATTCTCGGCCAATGGCCAAAATCGGCAGTATCTGTTCACATTGAGGCTACCAGAGAGAGAGAGAGAGAGAGATAAAAAAGGATTTTCCAGGAAAAGTGATTTTGAAATAAGCTGGTTTGTAAAGTGCTTATCCAAAAAGTGCTTATTCGCAAAAGCGCTTATTTGGAAATGCATTTTTTCGAAGTAGTTTTACCAAATGCAAACAAACAATTTTCCAGAACTCCAACGGGTCCAATAAGCGAACAGTCTGCACAATTTTTCCGAGAAAAACTCCAACAAGTTCATCAATCCAGCCCAATCAAAACAAATAAACTCAAGCTCGTTCAAATCGGGATAAAGCCAAGCAACAGTTTTTTCGGAATCACGAACGATAAATTCGCAGCAGCATCAAGCAAATCAAACCAAAAAGGATCGAAGCCCATAAATCAAAGGGGATATAAAATCATCAGAGGATTTTCAGAAAAGGATCAAAAACCCTAAACATAAACGGCGACGGCGCCTCAGAGATCCAAGTACATACCGTCATCATCGCCGAAGTTCAGAGGAAGCCGAAGCTTCTTCATCATCACCTCCAATAAAAAAGAAAAACTCTGATCAAAAAACCCAAAAGCAAAACAGCGGCGGCGGCGGCTCAGAAGGGAGCCAACATCACCATCGGACGGTTCAGAAGAAGCTAGGAGCTTCGCCATCATCACTGTCGACCGCAAGCCAAAGAAGAAGAAGAGGATCTTATTGCGAAAAACTGGACGAAACCACCACCGTCACCCATAATATTGCCGTCAGAACCTCACCAACGTCTGCAACATCGCCATCAGAAACGGAAAGGTGAGATTGTGATATTAACAGTTATTGTTGGTTTTGTTTTGATTTGTTCCAGCAACAAAATATGAAGAAGCCATGCAAGCAGGGATTGGAAATGTTCTACAGCCAGCCCCATGGAGGAGTTCCGCCGGCACCTCAGAAAGAGGAAGAAGAAACTTTGAGAAAAGCTCAGGGAACTCGGCCATGCAAGCCGCCGCCGCCCTGCGAAGTAAAAGGGGAAGATGGAAAACAACAAACCCTAAATGAGGGCTTCAACCAGACCCTGTCGTTTTATATCGTCATTTTTTCTTTTATTATCTTTAATTTTATTAACTTAATTTTGTTTATGTTTCTAATTAAAACTTGTTAAATAATAGCTTTATTAGATTGAAATCTTAGCTGGAACATTATGATGCTAAAGGCTTTAATTTTTCATATAATTTCAAATTAACTTTTATAATTAAAATTAAACATAAACTTAAAAATCTTTTTTTTTAGATTTAGGATTAATTTTTTTAACTCACATTTTTAAAATTCAAATTAAAACTCATTTTTTAGAAAAAGATTTAAATCATTTAAAAATTGAAAACATTTTTTACTTTAAAAATTAAAGCATTTATTTTCCATTTAAATTAAAACATTTTCTTAATTACAATAGAATTAAAACATGTTTTCTCCATTAAAATAATTTCTCCTTGTAAATACAAAAATCAAAATTTGAAGTCTTCTCTGATTAAAATATTGGTTCTTTTTCAAAATTAAGATTAACGCTCCTTTAAAATAAAATTCAAAAAAATCAGAACTGTTGATTTAGTCGTTTCAATTTCTGTCTAACCCTAGTAGTTTGTTCGTTTCAGCTTATTGACGTCTCATTTGTTCGTAATGTCTTTGTTTCAATTGTAATTATGCGAGACATTGTCGCTAGTGCTTTTATTCTTATTTTTATTTTTGGGACTTGTAATTTACACGAGTGATCGTCGTGATGCTTTCTTTACCACTTTCTTTATTTTTCATACTTTAATTCTGCCATGTAATAATTTATCTTTTGCATTTAATTTACCGTTTAAACCTTCCGAAGGATTAGGTCTAAACTGTTTGACCACTGAGTCAATAGTCCTAACCCTAGACCGTTTCAAACCCTAATTAGCCTAGGCGTCCCGCCGTGGACGAAAAATACCCTTTACCCTAGCATTAGGTCAAAGAGTCGCTGTACTCTGTTTTAGGGTTTCCCGCCGTGGAACATTTAGTCAACCCTAATTAATTAACTATTTCAACATATAAATAGGAGTTTCAAGACTCCACGTAAGCGTGTCCTTAAGATACATTTACTTCCCCATTTGAAACCTTGACCACAGTCAAGACATTTCTAACCTCCCTTTCGAGGGGAACTACGATTACTCTGATTCCATTCCCTATCCAGGATACGTAGGCACAAGATGCGAATCTTGTCGAGTAAACTTAGGACTAACCCTTAGGTCTTTTAGGTCACTTTATCCCTTAGCTCAATGTATACTTAAAGCAGATAATAAAGCAAAAAAAAGTCAAAATAAACAAAAGGTTCCTGTAGAGTAATACAGAAGTTTATGGTGCTAGTACCTTCCCTAAGCTTAACCAACCCCTTACCTAGGTGTCTCTCCGCATTGTGTTTACGATGCAAAAATATGTTTTTCTTATTTTGACCTTTTCCTTAGGATAAATCAAAGACCGGTTGTGAAACAAAGATTGTGATTCAAATTAATTAATAATTTGATATCCTATTCTCACCGCAACAGAAAATGACGACTTCACTGGGGACGCCATAATTTTTAAGGGTTACCCCTATCTTGTTTATTGTTTTTAATATTTGCTTCATTATTTGCCTGCTTGTATATATATTATCATTGTACCTTGCTTGGGGGGGGGGGGGGGGGGGAACTACTTTGTTGTGAGATAAGTCCTACACCCGAACTTGAGTAACCTTATTATAGGATGGTGATATATTCGACGAGGCTTATAGAGAGTGATTCCCGACCAAGCTGATTTGAGAATCACCACTTAGTTGAGGCCATTTTGAAAGGTAGTTTTGTTGAACGAGTATTCGTGAAAACACTTACTATTTTCGATTAGAGCCTGTGATATTGGGGACCGTAGTACCTTAACACCACCTTGGCCTTATCTAGGACGTAGCGCGAGGACTATTAGAGAGTATTCCCAAAATAGTTGCTACGCGATACTACCCTCAAAAGAGGTTCTCTTGAGAATATTATTAACCATCGAGTCAGTCGGAAAATTGATAATATCTGAAAGATGGACTGATGACTTTGGGCACCGCTTTAGAACCTTGTTCTGCAGGTATAACTAACCTTAGTACATACCCTACGGGGATAGGTAGACCTTAACTCCTTGTCCATACCTTTAACCTAGGACTGTGTATATATGTGCATTGCATCCATAAAGCATCACATCGCATTACATTTCATGGAATTCAAATTTTACTTATGAACATTGCAGGATACCATGGATTGAAATAGAAAACATACTTTGAAATATACTTTTAAGAGTCTTAAGTTGGATGGTCTAAGGAAGTTAGGAACTTTAGTCCAAGATCAAGAAGGATTCCAAAACAAGTATGGAAGGTTGTTACCTCTGTTAGGACTTCAAGTAGACGAAGGACTTCTTTCTACGTTGTTACAGTTCTATGATCTGGATTATCATTGCTTCACTTTCCTAGATTTTAAGTTGTTGCCTACTTTGAAGGAATACTCTCAGTTGGTAGGGTTACCTATTTTGGATAGATCTCCTTTCCCGGTCCTAGAAAAGGATCCTAAAGAGGAAGACATTGCTAAAGCCACATGCTTAAAGGTGTCCGACATCAGGGGCAATATGATTTCCAAAGGTGGAACTATTGAGTTACCCACAAAGTTCTTAATTGAGAAAGCCCAGTACTGTGCCGATTATTTGAGCATGCCTACGTTTGAGGCAATCCTCGCCTTGCTAATCTATGGGGTGCTGTTGTTCCCTAGTTTTGAAGGGTTCATTGACCTTAATGCCATCAAGATCTTCATGATGAGAAATCCAGTGCCGACTTTTTTAGGTAACACTTATCACTCCGTGCATCTACGAAACTTCCATGGTGGAGGGATGATCACCTGTTGTATGCCGTTATTGTACAAGTGGTTTATTTCCCACTTGCCTAAGTCTGGTCCTTTTCGAGATCGCACTAAAGGATGTTGGTCGCAAAGGGTTATGGCTCTCACTCATTCGGATATTGATTGGTATAACCGTATGTATGATGGAATATTGATCATTGATGGTTTTGGAGACTTTGCTAACGTACCCTTACTTGGGTTTAATGGAGGAATCAACTACAGTCCAGTCCTAGCTCGCCGACAGTTAGGGTATCCCTTGAAGGAACCGCCTAAAAATGTTCATGTGGAGAAAATCTTCTTTAAGGATGACAAAGAACTTCAAGATCAGATTGTATCCACTTGGCGTCACTTGCATAGGAAGGGTCGAGAAAGTCTGGGAAAGCCGAATTGTGTATCCATGGAGCCTTATCTTTGTTGGGTCCGAGAAAGAGCTATCAAATTGAAGATTCCCTATCCTCGCCAAGATCTTTTGCCTCCCCGAAGGGAACCTGTTCTAGTTTTCATATTCGAGGCTGAAAAATTGCAGACCGCGTTGAAAAAAGCACAACATGAGGCAAAAGCATGGAAGAACAAATATCAGGTTGTCGTCAGTGAGAACGAAGAACTTCAAAAGCAGCTTCAGTCAAAGAATAAAGAGGTACTTTCCCACAAGAAGAGAAGAATCTACGAGGATTTATTTTCCTCAAAATGTCCGCCTACTCCTTGACGTTGTGGATAATGCTTCCTTAGGGATATATTAGCTTTTATTTAGCTATTTCTTGTTAAGACTTCTTTTAAGAACATTATTTGTAATCCAGTGTTTCAAATTAATAAATAAAATCCCATTGGTATTCCGCAATATTTGTAAATATTTGAATTCCATGAAATCTTTCGTTCGTATTTTGCATTTAGCATTATTTTGCATTACATGTGTCTCCCGGTGTCTTATTCTCGGTTCTCTCGCCTTCCAGTTTCGTCACCTTGGGTCCTCCGCATCAATACAACACTAGAGCCCAAGCTCGGAAAAGGATGGAAGAACAAAATCAAGAGATTGACCGTGTCAGCCATGAACTCAAAGATCTTCGAGGAAGTGTGAGGCAGATTATGGAGATGCTACAAGCTCTTAATGCAAGGATGGATGCTCAGCCCACTATTGTTTCTGAGACTACCAATATTGTTGTGGGTCCTCAACCAGCCGTTACTATTGCGAATGTACCTCCTCACGGTCTTCAATCCAGTTTGGTGCATCCTACCATCGCTCAACCAGTTCGACGAGTTACTCCTCCGAAGTGCAAAACTCTGAGTGTTGACCACCATAAAAGAGCTACAGGTCCGAGGAATCGCTTGATGGATGCTCATCAATATTAGCAGATCTATATTCAAGGTTATCCGGTTCAGTATGCTTAACAACCCTATGTGGCTACTGTTGCAACTCCTGTCAATCAACAGTTTCCTACATATCAGCCTGTGCAACCGGCTCCGGTCTATCAACATCCGATTTATCCACAACCTCTCGGTTATCAGCCTGCACAAACTCCTGTCAAGTGCCAACGAGCGCCCAACGCTCCTACCAAGCAACAGCCTAAGAGGCAAGCACCTTGTCAAAATGGTCTGAATAGGATACATTACAAGTCGTGCCCTCCGATTCCGATGACTTTCACCAAGTTGTATCCTTTCTTAGTGCAAGGTGGCCTGATTACTACCCGAGCTTTGGGTCCACCTCCCAATCCTTTTCCTGCCGACTACAATGCCGCCGCTCATTGTTTATTTCATGAGGGTGCGCCTGGTCACGATTTGGAAGGCTGTTACGCGCTTAAGAACGTTGTCAGAGACTTGCTAGAAAAGAAGATCCTGTCTTTTGACGATCCTCAACCGAAGGTCAAGACTCCTCTCAGGGTTTCCCATGTGCCAAGATCAAGCTCTGCAGATCCTGTTTTCAACATGCCTAGGCCTGTTCTACTTCTTTCTGGTGATCCTCTAGATGATATGACCATGGTCGACCAAGCACCTGGGAAGGTTATTCTGAACGAAGACTCGAAGACTGATAATGAAGCAATGACAGATCTAGTCGGGGCAAGCAAGACGACTCATTCCAGTGAGGCTCCGCCAGAGGAAACCACTACTACCATGCCGGTCTTGAATGCAAAGACTTCATAAACATTTAGAAGAATTTGTCTGGCAGTTCATTTATTTATTTTTATATGTATTTTTCTTTGATTCAACATAATTAGCATGTACGAACTTGTTTATTTTGATTAATTAATGCAATGCATATGTTTGTCTTGAAGCAATCCATTCATTTTCACTCACAAAAATATTTTTTCCATAACCTATAATGCCAACTTTACCCGATCTCTTGCTGTGATAGAGAATTGGGAGGAGGATGATGAACAAAAACGTCAAATTTCTTGCGTATGCTTTCGATTGAAACCTGCTGATGATGTAAGGCATTGTTTCAAATCCCAAACAATGGAGATATAAGGATGATAATCCCTCTTTAACCCCTTTGAGCCTTGAAGTAGGAGTTTTCTTTTTTTCCAAATTAAAACCCTTATTTTAACCTGGGGCAGGGTAGTTTTTCAGTTAAATTAATCGAGCGCTCAGACTCTTAAACAAGAGGAGCGAACCTTCGAGAATCTATCCTTAACATCTTATGAAGTCAGAAGTCAATGACTATCCCTCTACTACTAAAAGAGTGGGGCAGTTATAAGCCTTTCAAAGGAGTCACACGACTTATTCAACAAAAATAAAAAAATATAGCCCGCTAAGTCAAAACCTATGAAGGAGACTTAGGAAAAATTGGGGCATCCCGCTGGACTCCAAAGTCAAATTCAAAAGACGTCGTCCAGGCAAAAGTTAGGGAATAAAATGTCAAAAAAACAAGGGATTACAATAAAGAATCCCCAATAAAGAACAAGGTCGTGAGATTCAAAAACTAAAAGACAATAGGTGAGTGACTGCCATGTCCAAAGCCTTGATGAGTTCTCGACCCTATCAAATCCGATTGAGGTATGAGTGTCCGTATCTGGTTAACTGAATTAGGATTGGAGAACATCACGAAGAGTGGGTCGGTACAAATAACTTTGAGCCTTTATCCTTTGTTTCTTAAACTGTGAACCAAGCCACGATACAACCTTTAAAAGACCTAATTGAAGTAGGGATACTTTTGAAAGCATACTCGGCGAGATAAAGTTCCTGACTCCTACGAGCTATGCTCAATTCACCGTTGGCATTACAAATCAAATTCATATCCTGACTATGTGATTCTGGTCACGAGTTATTGCGATACCTTTTTCAAAATAAAAACAAAAACTTCAAGACAAATATACATGTTGCATTGACAATTTCAGGATAGGCATTTCAGGCATGTTGATTGTGCTTGACATCTTAGAAATTTACACATAAACATCGACCATAGAACTTGAAGATCCTGCTAAACAGGGGCAGATGGTTTCCAAATCGTGTACTGATGCGAGCCTGACGTACTTAAGGGATGTTCTTGTAGACTCAGTTATAACACGGTTGATCCGTGCCAGTTACGTCGAGATCTGACATATCTCTCCAAGAGTTTGAAAACAGTGGGGCAATCGAACTCCATATTCTCTGTAAAATCCTCTCGAGATGACTTCTCATGAAGCAGGTACTCTGAGGCATATTGTCTTTCAAAATGACAACTACTACAAGTCCATTGAGATCAGAATTAACTTCATTTCATGACATTCTTCATACACCCGATGGATTTTACTCCCTGCGGTATTCATTCCCCAGTAAATCTCATCGTTGTAGAATCTACGTCTAAATCGTTACACACAGTCCCCAGAGAGACTTTAAGTTGACATAGTCCCCAGAGAGACTTTAAGCTGACACAGTCCTCAACGAGACTTTAAGCCGACACAGTCCCCAATGAGACTATAAGCTGACAACACTTTGACCCGAGCCGGTAATTTCCAAGACAGCAGAGAGTTTATCAGCATCTTCCCAGTGACAGTCCCCATCGAGACTTTAAGCTGACCATACTTTTGGGATCCATTCGATAAATCCCCAGTGACTCTCAAGATTGCAGAGATATCCCCGGTATCATCTAAGTGATATATTCTGGAAGACCCATTCTTAGTGGAATCATCTGTTCCTCAGTGAAATTGCTTTACCTTCCTCATGAATATTCCCCAGGAGATTGCCATATTCTCCCCAAGAAGTCAAGATATTGTCCTCAGGAATGTCTGGTGAATTCTCCCCAGTAAGTCTGACGAACTCTCCTCAGGGAAGTTTTGATATCTTTTATCCCCAGTTGGACATACCTTTCCCCAGGAAACTGATGTACTATCCCCCGGAAGTTGCTACATTATCTCCAGGAAACTGCCTAGCTCCACATCTCCCCACGAAGAGGATATTTATTTTATCCCCGGAAGTCTCTGATCCCAAGAGTTCTTTGGCTGATTACGGTTCATGATAGCAATCCCTCTCGTGAAGTCATGACATCGTATCCCCTATGCAGAGGTCATGGATCCCCAGTTGAAGTCAGAACATCATACTCTCCAGGTGAAGTCGTATCATATCCCCATGTGGAAGTCATGATATTTTCTCCCCAGGGAAGTTAGAACTTTGAAGCCAGATTCAGTTCTACCACCGACTCTTCCTATCCTCCGATAGATGTACTGTTGCAGAGATCGCCGGGTATTCCTGTCGAGATGTTTAGTTCATCTCATGTTTTCTCCTCTCGTCTATTTTGTCAGCATATGCATGAGCCTAAGCATTGCATACTCATTGCATGACATTTTCATACACATTAGTATACACTTTGGCATGCGCATTAACATCTATATTGTTTTGCTATCCATGTCATCCTTTGTCGTTACCGACGAGTAACTGGGTCTGTCCGCTCTCTCCAAGTAGATCGTCATCCCTAAGCATAAAATACCTATTTGTTCCAATTCCCCACAGAGCTCGAACCTCGTGGACGACGGTTATTTCAGTTATCTTTTCGCGTTAGGATAAGATAATCCCCATTTGAGTTCATTTCCTCAATGGAGTCTTGTTTGGCAGTTCTTTCTAACTCGGTCCTAGGTCGAACTTCAGTCCCGTCGGTCGTTGAACCTACATGAATGTGTATTTATTTTGCATTATCTCTCAAGAAAGCCTTTACAATCCTTTGCAGATATGCGACAGTTCTCGCCTGAGAAGCTTATCACTACAATTGACATTACAGTACATCTTACAACAATCGGTTTGCGACTGTTCTCACCAGAGAAGCCTATCATCATTATCACATTACAACCTTCATTACAATTTACATTACTTGTTACCACCTCTACAAGCAGTCCTCACCCGAGAAGATTATCATTGCCACTCTTGCCGATAAGTGGTATTTCTCGCTTGAGAAGCTTATCCTATCTTCGTTATGACTTACAGCAAATGGCCATCTCCATCGAGTAGCTTGGTTTCCATTTCCCGTATCATATGGAAGGAAGGGGAGGTTTAAACTGAATCATCTTCGGGAGAGCACATATCTCGAAGTATGAAGAACTTCATTTTATCCTTTAGTAAAAGAAGGAGTTGAATCATCTTCAGGAGAGCACAAATCTCGAAGTATGAAGAAGTTCATTTTATCCTTTAGTAAAAGAAGGAGCTAACTCATATTCGGGAGAGCACAGATCTCAAAGTATGAAGAAGTTCATTTTATCCTTTAGTAAAATAAGGAGCTGAATCATATTCAGGAGAGCACGATCTTGAATTATGAAGAAGTTCATTTTATCCTTTAGCAAAAGAAGAAACCAAATTATGTTCAGGGAGCACAGACCTGGGACATGAAGAGGTTTATTTTATCAATCAATTTATTATCCACAGATAAGCAGCAGTCTCTTTATTTGAGAGCTTATCCAATTTGACATATAAGTCCCTTCCGACGATAAGTGGCAGTTCTCTCTCGAGAAAACTTATCAGGGCGTTTCGCATTTAAGACCATTTATTTTGGCATACAGCCGGTTTTTACCCTGTATATTTTCTACGGATTCCTAAAATCCGTTTGATCCTGTCATGAGGGAGTGTTACCAGAAGCTCGGATGTTATTCTTTGCTCAATGCTCCAGCATTTTGTTAATCGATCCTACAGTCGTGCAGATCTAGTTTTACTTTTTACTCTAGAGTATCAGCCGGTCACGCCGGAACCTGTTGAATAATTACTCTCAGTTATTCCCCAGTGGAGGCCGTCTCATTGGTGCCATCTCCATCGTAGATCCAGTTCTTACCATTTATCTCTAAAGTGATAATTGGTCGTGTTAGCACCAGTTGACTATCACTTTAGAATTCCTCGTGTTGTGTTGTTTCCCCAGTGCGTCATATTCCCCAGTGTGGTTCGTTCGTCGCGTCTGTCCCCTTTGTTGTCATGTCGTCTGCATCCTTGCATTTATCATTCCAGCATACGCATCATGTTAGATTCATGGCATTATCATCATTATAATTCGTTTTGTTTTGTCCATAGCATTGCATATCACTGCATCTAAGGGCAAAATTTTCAGTTATCTATATTTAAATCCCTCCACCATGATTTCTCGAGCCTTCGTCGCTCAAATCATCTGGTGAAGCTATTTAAATAGGGGCAACTGTAATACCCCGAATTTTGCCCTAAGATTCGTCGTTTCATCTCGCATTCCATTGCATTTTACATTGCACTTAACCAATCACTAACAAGTTTGTGCAGTCATTTAATTTTTGCAGGAAAATATCGTGTAACATGTTATTTAATTCACGAAGGGCAAAATGGTCATTTGTTGGCAGGTGGCTGTCAATTTGTGAATTTGGGTTGTCGCCGGGGAATTTGAGCCGTTTGAGCCCGTGGATGAGAATCGAGGAATTTGATCAGTGGTCTTGCTTCGGTTAGTTTAATCGGGAGTTTCATTTGATGATAATTTAATTGAAAGAGCGCGGTCATCAGGCGGATTGAATTTTATTCTGATAGGGTTGCTCATTTGAATTGCCGGAAGGGTTAATCGGAAATTATGTCGGAGACGGGATTAGTCGGACAAATTGGGATGAATCAGGAATTAATAAAATTTGGCATTTTAATGGTCTTTGTCCCATTTTAAGGATCAAAAGGAGCAAAATTATGTTCTTTGAAATTTTAAGTTTCATTTCATATTTTAATCAATCATATTTCATTTTTTTAAAAATGCATGTCATTGTTAAATTAATTATATTTCAGGTTTGAATTCATTTCTTTTTTAAAACAAAAAAACATCATGTTTTCATTTTTAGATTAATTTTATCTTTAAATCAATTATTAGTTCATTTTGTCAAAAAGAAATCATTTTTCGTTCCTATTTTTATTCTCTCTTCATTTTAAATAATTTTAGTTCATTGTTAATTGTTATTTGTTGATTAATTTGATTCCATTTTTACTCTAGTTTCATTTTATATTTTAACAAGGGCATTATGTTTTATAATAGTTTCATTCTCATTTTGCATATCCAAAAACGAATAATAAACAAATAAATTAATGAATTTTATTAATTAAAATTAATAAAAATCAAAATTACAAAAAAAAATTAATAAGTAAAAATTACAAAAAAAATATAAACAAAATTACAAAATATATTTTTCCTAAAAGAATTTCGATTTCCCCGATTTCTTCGACTTTTCTCCGTACCTGCAAAATGAACAAACGAGTTTTATCGGTTAGTTTTTTCGACACCCTCAGAGTAGCATGATCATCGGGTGTCGGGAGGCTAATGGCCAAAATCGGCAATATCTGTTCACATTGAGGCTACCAGAGAGAGAGAGAGAGAGAGAGAGAGAGAGAGAGAGAGAGAGAGAGAGAGATAAAAAAGGATTTTCCAGGAAAAGTGCTTTTGAAATAAGCTGGTTTGAAAAGTGTTTATCCAAAAAGTGCTTATTTGCAAAACGCTTATTTCGAAAAGCATTTTTTCGAAGTAGTTTTGCCAAATGCAAACAAACAATTTTCCAGAACTCCAATGGATCCAATAAGCGAACAGTCAACACAATTTTTCCGAGAAATTATGTTCTTTGAAATTTTAAGTTTCATTTCATATTTTAATCAATCATATTTCATTTTTTTAAAAATGCATGTCATTGTTAAATTAATTATATTTCAGGTTTGAATTCATTTCTTTTTTAAAACAAAAAAACATCATGTTTTCATTTTTAGATTAATTTTATCTTTAAATCAATTATTAGTTCATTTTGTCAAAAAGAAATCATTTTTCGTTCCTATTTTTATTCTCTCTTCATTTTAAATAATTTTAGTTCATTGTTAATTGTTATTTGTTGATTAATTTGATTCCATTTTTACTCTAGTTTCATTTTATATTTTAACAAGGGCATTATGTTTTATAATAGTTTCATTCTCATTTTGCATATCCAAAAACGAATAATAAACAAATAAATTAATGAATTTTATTAATTAAAATTAATAAAAATCAAAATTACAAAAAAAAATTAATAAGTAAAAATTACAAAAAAAATATAAACAAAATTACATATTTTAATCCAGCCCAATCAAAACAAACAAACTCAAGCTCGTTCAAACTGGGATAAAGCCAAGCAAAAGTTTTTCCGGAATCATGAACGATAAATTCGCAGCAGCATCAAGCAAATCAAACCAAACGGATCGAAGCCCATAAATCAAAAGGGGGTGTAAAATCATCAGAGGATTTTCAGAAAAGGATCAAAAACCCTAAACATAAATGGTGACAGCGGCTTAGAGATCCAAGAACAGATCGTCATCATCGCCGAAGTTCAGAGGAAGCCGAAGCTTCTTCATCATCACTTCCAATCAAAAAGAAAAACTTTGATCGAAAAACCCAAAAGCAAAGCAGCGACGGCGGCGGCTCAGAAGGGAGCCAACATCACCATCGGACGGTTCAGAAGAAGCTAGGAGCTTCACCATCATCACCGTCGACCGCAAGCCAAATAATAAGAAGAGGATCTTATTGCGAAAAACCGGACGAAACCACCACCGTCACCCACAATCTTGCCGTCAGAACCTCACCAACGTCTACAACATCGCCATCAGAAACAGAAAGGTGAGATTGTGATATTAACGATTATTGTTGGTTTTGTTTTGATTTGTTCCAACAACGAAATATGAAGAAGCCATGCAAGCAAGGATTGGAAAGGTTCTATAGCCATCCCCATGGAGGAGTTCCGCCGGCACCTCAGAAATAGGAAGAAGAAACTTTGAGAAAAGCTCAGGGAACTCGGCCATGCAAGCCGCCGCCGCCCTGTGAAGTAAAGGGGGAAGATGGAAAACAACAAACCCTAAATGAGGGCTTCAACCAGACCCTGTCGTTTTATATTGTCATTTTTTCTTTTATTATCTTTAATTTTATTAACTTAATCTTGTTTATGTTTCTAATTAAAACTTGTTAAATAATAGCTTTATTAGATTGAAATCTTAGCTGGAACGTTATGATGCTAAAGGCTTTAATTTTTCATATAATTTCAAATTAACTTTTATAATAAAAATTAAACATAAACTTAAAACTCTTTTTTTAGATTTAGGATTAATTTTTTTAACTCACATTTTTAAAATTCAAATTAAAACTCATTTTTTCGAAAAAGATTTAAATCATTTAAAAATTGATAACTATTTTTACTTTAAAAATTAAAGCATTTTTTCCCATTTAAATTAAAACAGGTTTTCTCCATTAAAATAATTTCTCCTTGTAAATACAAAAATCAAAATTTGAAGTCTTCTCCTGATTAAAATATTGGTTCTTTTTCAAAATTAAGATTAACGCTCCGTTAAAATAAAGTTAAAAAAAAATCAGAACTCTTGATTTAGCCGTTTCAATTTCTGTCTAACCCTAGTAGTTTGTTCGTTTCAGCTTATTGACGTCTCATTTGTTTGTACTGTCTTTGTTTCAATTATAATTATGCGAGACATTATCGCTAGTGATTTTATTCTTATTTTTATTTTTGGGACTTGTAATTTACGCGAGTGATCGTCGCGATGCTTTCTTTACCGCTTTCTTTATTTTTCATACTTTAATTCTGCCATGTGATAATTTATCTCTTGCATTTAATTTACCGTTTAAACCTTCCGAAGGATTAGGTCTAAACCGTTTGACCACTGAGTCAATAGTCCTAACCCTAGACCGTTTCAAACCCTAATTAGCCTAGGCGTCCCGCCGTGGACGAAAAATACCTTTTACCCTAGCATTAGGTCAAAGAGTCGTCGTACTCTGTTTTAGGGTTTCCCGCCGTGGAACATTTAGTCAACCCTAATTGATTAACTATTTCAACGTAGAAACAGGAGTTTCAAGACTGCACGTAAGCGTGTCCTTGAGATATGTTTACTTCCCCATTTGAAACCTTGACCATAGTCAAGACGTTTCTAACCTCCCTTTCGAGGGGAACAATGATTACTCTGATTCCATTCCCTATCCAGGATACGTAGGCACAAGATGTGAATCTTGCTGAGTAAACTTAGGACTAAACCTTAGGTCTTTTAGGTCACTTTATCCCTTAGCTCAATATAACTTGAAGCAGATAATAAAGCAAAAAAAAAGGCAAAAATAAACAAAAGGTTCCTGTAGAGTACTACAGAAGTTTAGGGTGCTAGTACCTTCCCTAAGCTTAACCAACCCCTTACCTAGGTCTCTCCCCGCATTGTGTTTATGATGCAAAAATAGGTTTTCCTTCTTTTGACCTTTTCCTTCGGATAAATCAAAGACCGGTTGTGAATCAAATATTGTGATTCAAATTAATTAATAATTTGATATCCTATTCTCACCGCAACAGGTGTGCCTGACCAAAACCTTGAATTTTGATTTTAAGCCATCCGTCACAGTGACAGAAGGCAAAGAATCATAATAAGACAAGTGAGATAAAATAAATTTATTATCAGTCATATGATCAGAGGCACCATAATCAAGGATCCAAGGATTAAGGGAGGAGGATGTAGAGACAAAGGCTACAGGATTACCAGACTGAGTAACTGTGGCAGAAGATGATGGTTGAATGAGCAACTAAAATCAATCAATACATACTTATTATCTGTTAAACTACTAGGTTATGAGTCTCTCATTGCACCCGAGGGTACGTAGGAACGAGGTTTTAAAATTCCGTCGAGCATAATAATAAAAAACTTTTTTCCCTTTTTCTTTGTAAATAACTTTTATCTCTCTTCTGTAAATAATTTTTGTTTCCTTGTAAATATCTCAATAAATATATTTTAACAAATAAATAAAAATTAAAACAAACATACCCTTTAGAAAACAATTAACCCTATGACTATAGGAGGTTCCCGTTAAATATGACGAATGTAAGGGGTGATACTACCTTCCCCTCACATAACTGGATCCCAAACCCTATATTTGGTTGTGATGATCAACTTACCTTTTTCTTTCCCCTAGATTTTTATAATTATTTTACCTTTCCTTAGGAATAAATAAAGAACAATGACAACTCTATTAGTATATCTACGAGTGTACGACGAGCTTTGCGAGGTCGTATTTTTGGAGATGCGACACAATTATTATGCAGTGTTAACATATGAGTTAACTTTTGAAGATATTCCAATTACTGACGGAGAATCTACCTCTGAAGTAGATTCTACTTCTGAAGATAAGTAATAGTCTGAAGGTGACTTTGATGCTGGAAAAGAGTCTGAAGGTGAATTTGATTTTGATTATGATCAAAACTCTAGTGGTAATCATGCCTCTGAAGGTGGCCATGCCTCTGAGGGTAGTCTAACATCTGATACTATTCTAGCATCTAAAGAAGATTTTGAACAAGTTTAGAGACCGTAAAGAATCAAAGAAATACCAAAAGATTTGCATAGTTTGACATGTTGCGAGATAATGAGATAGACTCTGAAGGGGAAGTTATTCAGTGTGCCATGTTGGTGTTAGACGATAGGATTCGATCTAGAGGGGGTGAATAAATCATAAATTTAAAAATATAACTTTTGTAAAAAAAATAGATTTTCAAAAGTTTTATGGCACAATAGAAACAACCCGAATCGAATCATCTAACCGAACCTACAATCGAAAAGCTCAAATATGCGTAATCTAAACTTATGGAATGATAATGAACACAAACTGTTCAACAAAGATGAACTCACGAATCAATCAAATGCAAAGCTATTCTTAAAGCTAATTTCCAATGAACACAAAGCAATAAAAATACTCAAAGGAAATTTATCGAACACTTTGTGTACCATCGATAACATTTGGAAATTCAATTTGTTTTGTTGATGTTAAAAGCCAATCACAATCAAAGCGTTTATGATTATATCAACAATAACACTTTGAAAGATAGTTAAAAAATAATTTTTGATCGAATTAATCAAAACAACAACAAAATAGATAATTTTCAAGAACAACAATAAAAGAGATAGAGATAGAGATAGAGAGAGAGAGAGAGAGAGTGCGTGTGTGTATGTGTGTGAGTGAGAAAGATTTGTTTAGGCAGTTCCTCAATCGACCTCGATATAGGTACATCTGCCCTCAATCTGAAGAACTCTAACCCCACAAACCCTATGGCTTGTTGTTGATTCAACCACCTCCAAACCCTTGATCATAGCTTGATAAAGTCACCAACAATGCTGATACAATCCACCTGTTCTTAACTACTTGCTTGCAATACCTCCTCGTCTTCAAGGTTTTCGCTCTACTCCCTTACAAGGAAACCACCAAGTCTCAAGACCTTCACTCGGTCAAATTTATGTTAATGTGAACCTGTCCAAAACCTTTAAAACCCAATGATCTTGAAGGAAAAATCCACATTGGTTTTCTTATTTGAAACACATAAAGATTCCAACTCAATATTCTCAGTTACACCAACCTAATTGGAAGTTATCAACCCTAATATAGATGGTCACCCAATCAAAAATTGATTATGTGTACGCATATAAGAAAGGATGAAGATGATGGGAAAGCTTTGTAATTCTGGTTTCATTTAGGTTTTGCATTAGTACTTTGCTAGAAAAAGGTGCATGTATGAGTATATATAGATATGAGAAATAATGAGCAAAAGGAATGCAATTTGGTGGAGCAAAATTGAAAATTTTGAAGTGGGATATCGTATGTGTCAGCCTATCAAAGCAATAGGCTGCCCTATTAAGGTACTTAGGATGACCTATGAAGGTTTTATGTCGCCTATATGTCGACCTAAGAGAGGCGACCTATGGACAATGGCTACAGGCTTTAATATTGATCCATGGGAGCCGACCTGAAATTCTATTTGTTGACCTATTGTGAATATGAAACTTGTATAGATCGACCTAATTACACATGTGTCGACCTGAAATGACTTGACCATCCAAAAATGTGTTTTTCAATGCATTTACGATGTAAGCTCCTTTTCCAACTCATTTAAATGCTTCCTAGTACTAAGATGCTCATCTAAAATGGGAGGATAACGTCCAATATACATAATGCTAAACTATCCTAGTTTTGACATCACTCAAAATCCAAAAGCATTCACAGTTGGTAAATTCTGAGTCAATCAGTACTAAAGAAGCTCTTAAGAAGAATGTGTGGCTGAAGGTTATGAAAGAAGAACTTGAGGCTATAGAAAGAAACAAGACTTGGAAGAAGTTGACTGAGCTTCCAAAGAACAAGAAAGCCATTAACATGAGATGAGTTTACAAGTTGAAATTAAAGTCAGATGAATCAATTGGAAAACACAAATCAAGGTTAGTAGCTAGAGGATTTCTACAGAAATCTAGATTACTTTGAAGTGTTTGCACCTGTAGCTAGACATGAAACAACCAGACTAGTGATTGTTATAGATGCTAATAGAAATTAGCCTCTGATTCATTTATATGTAAAATTTGAATTTCTAAATGGTCATTTACAAGAGAAAGTTTATGTATCACAACTCCTTGAATTTGTGAAAAAGAATCAGGAAGGGATGGTGTACAAGTTCCATAAAGCCTTGTATGAATTAGGGGTGTTCGTGGGTTGGGTTGGGTCTAATTTTATAAAATCCAATATCTGACCCGATCAATATTCTTTGGGTTGGGTTAAGTGTTCAACTCGTAATTTTAAGACTAAACTTGAACCAAATCAACCCGTTCATCAACGGGTTGAGTTGGGTTGGGTTCATGGGTCATCCACTAAATATAACTTTCAAATTCTAAATAAAATATATCAATCTAATTAACACATTTATATTGCAAAAACATTTAAAAAATCATAAACTTTTAGTATTCAATTTGAAAAAAAAATTGGTTAATACCTAAAAACTCTTTTACAATTCATATAAAGTTAGAAAAATATACAGACGGTGTAAAGTATAATTTTAAAGGTAAGATATATCTCTATTTAAAAAAATAAAGTTGATCTCTCAAATTTTATTTAGACTTAGACTTTTACCATTAATAAAAACTATAATTATATTAAAATATATATATGCATTGTAAGAGTTATGCTAGATAATTTATAAATAAAATAAAAGTAGTGTGACACATCAATGGGTTGAGTTCATGGATTTAAAACTTCAAACCCGTTACTCGAATCAAATATAAATGGGTTTGAATGAGTTGGTTAGGATTAGACCCGTAATTATTGGGTTGGGTAAAAATAAGAGTTGAGTTGGATTTTCTCATATAGCATGTGAGTGAGGAAAAAGCATGTTGAAGAGACTCGCATTGATTTTTGAGGTCAGTCGGTAATCCTAGAAGCAGTCTAGGGAATTACAAATGGTATCAAAGCATACCTCTCACAGTTCAATGTGGTTCAGAGATGAACCAAGTGGAAGTTGGTGGGCATGTAACACCTGAGGCTGAAAAGGGCGGAGAGTGGTTACATGTAACACACGAGGGAGAGGGATTGGTTGTTAATGCACGAGGCATGACAATGAGACACTCCTAGCAGCTTCTAGGGAAAAATCAAATTCACATTGGAATGAGAGGGATCCCGAGACTGTGCAAGTATGAGACTACATGGTTGAAGGAAGACTTATAAGGATTTATTGGTACTACCTATACCAACAAGATGCATCTTCTTTTTGGTAGCCCATTCCATAAGAACACCATAGTTAAACATACTTGACTTGGAGTAATTTTGGGATGGGTGACCTTTTAGGAAGTTTCTCGGAAAGCATGTGAGTGAGGACAAAGCATGCTAAAAAGACTCGTGTTGATTTGTGTGGTTTGTCGGTAATCCTGAAAGCAGTCTGGGCATTATATGGTGAGTGAGTTTACGGGTTAGATTGTACCCATGAACACCCCTAGTATAGACTGAAATAAGCTCCTAGATCCTAGAACCTGAAAATTGATTCATTTTTTAAACTTCAAGGGTTCAAAAAATGTGAGGTGGAGTATGGTGTTTATGTTCAACATACATATAATAGAAATATAATTCTTGTATGTCTCTTTGTTGATGATATATTGCTAATAGGAAGTTGTTCAAATGAGATAGATAAGCTCAAGAAGGTGCTGATGAATGAGTTTGAGATGAATGATCTAGAAAATATGACATATTTTCTAGGGATAGAGATTATGTACTCTAAAAACGGTATAATCTTGCATCAGCTAAAGTATGAACTTGAGCTTCTGAAGAGATTTTAGCTAATGATTTGCAAGTCTACAATCACACCTTCTAAAATAAATCACAAGCTAGATTCTAATGTTTAGGGTGAAGATGTGGATGCTGAAATTTTTCAACAACTGGTAGGCTCATTGAGATATCCAAACCTGATATTTTCTATGCATTTGAAATGACGAGTACGTTTATGAACAAACCAAAGTGGTTACATTACCAAGTTATTGTCAAGATACTGAGGTATATTAAGGGTACTCTGAAGTATAAATTTTTAGTCTCCTATGATGCTAAAGCTGATCAGAGCTGATATATTATTCAGACACTGATTGGTATGGAGACAGAGTTGATAGAAAAAATACTTCTGGATATTTCTTAAAAAATATATAGGAGGTCTTATGTCTTGGTGCTCCAAGAAGCAACCACTGATTGCATTGTCAACTTGTGAAGCTGAGTACATTTCAGGTGCTTTGATTGCTTGTTAAGTTGTGTGGATTTTAAACTTGCTCTAGGATCTGAAGATTAAGGTAAGCAAGCTTGTGAAGTTGATGATTGACAACAAATCAATTATAAGCCTTGCCAAGAATCTAATGTTGCATGGAAGGAGCAAGCATATTGACACGAAGTTCTATTTTTTGAGAAACCAGGTTTATAATGGAGTATTTGAAGTTGTGCATTGTAGCACTCAAAAGCACATGTCAGATGTACTGACTAAGGCTATAAAAACCAAACACTTTATCCACTTGATGGATGGAATTATTATTGTTGATTTTGATTAGCTTAATATGAATTAAGGGATGATGTTACATATAATTCAATTTCATTTACATTTGTGATTAATTTAAATTGCGTTTGAATTTCTTTTAGGTTTCGAACAATATATAAACCAAGTGTGGTTTTAGTTTGTTATAAAGAATTAATCCATAACTAAATTCTAAATTTCTATTAGAAAAGTTACTTACAAATTTTCTCCCTTCTCTCTTTTCCATCTTCATCATTTTTATTTTCTTCCTTCTTATACACCAACACGAGCATTGTCGCAACTGTGAAAAACAACTGACGGAGACAAACAGAAGAGTCGCCACCGAACATTATTTATCCCAAAAGGAGGGAAAGGAAATGATCAAAGAAAACCTAAAATAAAGGAGAAGACAAGGTCATCGCAACCAAATCTTGGGCTCGGGAGTCGGTTACGCAAGGGGAAGGTATTGGCACCCTCTCACATCTGTTGTACTTAACGGGATCCATGCTTATTGTCTAATCAAAGAGTGTGTTATCTAAAAGCTACTGCTAAACAGAAACAGGAAAAGAAAAGAAAAAGGAGTCTCGATAGGATATCACCGCCCTATGCCTACGTATTCCCTCGTGCAATGGAAAAGTCATAGTCAACGTAGTTCGGAAAACTACGGGTGATGGGGGGAAGGTTTCTCACCAAGACATCACTGTCTTGTTCCTACGTATTCTCATCTGGTATGAGAAATCAGAGAAAACGTAGTTTGGGTTACTAAACCACAGATTGGTTAAGTGTTTTCTATGAGCGATGTTAAATTCCCATTCCAGCAGTTAGGGTTGATGCATGTTTGCGATAGAACAGAAAAGTAATGTACTCTTTTCTAAAAATAAGTTTGAAAGAACAATCTTGAAGGATAAAAAGGTTTAAATTTTGTTTGTGAGTTTTAGTGAAGTGAAGCACTAAAGACTATGATATAAGAACGAATGCGTCACATACCGCCCCCAGACGGGACGTACACTAAACACTCTAGACAAGTAAGAAGAGACCCCTTATTCATCATTCCCCATATTCTTAAGGCTCGTGGCGTACAATGTTCATCTTCTTTATTAAGTGTCTTAGAATTTATTTTGAGATGAGAAGAGAAAGGACTCAAAGGTGAAAAGAAAACACTAAGGGAAACTGGATCCCAAGGTTATCATACAAAATGGTCCTAAGATTGGGATAAAAGGGAAGTCTACCTAATGTTATTATACAAATGATAGACCTAAAGTTGAGGTCAAAGAGGGATTATCCTAATTGTTATCATGCAACGGATTGAAAGCCTAATGTCTCTCATACTCCCAACTTAATCAGAAATTAAGTGGGACTAGGAATCCTAAGGGATCATGTGAACAAGCACATGTAAACACCATACTAGTCAATCATAAATGAAAACAAAATCAAGACTTATCCAAGTCTCAAGAAAATCAAGAGAAGAAAGAAGAATGAGGGGGTGAAGAAGAAGATGCAACAATATGTAAACAAACAAAAAGTTCAACTCAAAAGGCAAGGCATCAACAAGCAAGCATTGATATTAATCACACAAGGTAAACATCAACATCATGTTGAGACAAATCAAAGTGTGCGCACATGCCAAATCATACTCAAAGATTGTAAGTCAAAACAAATTGGCAAGACAAGGTGCCACTACACACAAAAATGACTTAAATTCCAATAAAAGTATTATTAATCATCAAGCAAAGTGAAATGAAGTCAAGATTCATTCAACTCATGTCAAGATTCATTCAACTCATGTCAATGATCAAAGGAAGAGCACAAAAAGTCAAGTCATGCATCACATTCATATATAATCAATTGTCATACAAAACAAGCATGCAAGACACACTTCAAAGAATTAAACATGTGAGATTAGAGCATGAAACCAAGTGAAGGCAGCAACATAAACATGAACACCAACTTAAACATCCACTCATGAACACACAAGAGAAACAACAAGGATTGAATCCCAAAACATGCATCAAGAAGCAAGCACATACATTAAAGTTATTCTTATAAGAAAAAAGATGTTCAAGCAAGGCACGAGGCACAAATGATTAAGCAAGGCATACCATATCATCAATATCAGAATCAAACACAAATGATACACATTGTAATACCCTAATTTTTAACCCTAAGATCCCACATATCATTTGCATCTCATCCCACAAACAATATCTCAAGCTTTGGTTCTCTTTTTCCTTCCTTTGTAGGTTTATTCTTGAGCAATCACCAGGCACCCTTGTTTCTTGTTTGTTTGATATTTGTTTTTGTTTATGTTTACTAACCATTGATTAAAATCCAAAAAGTGTTTGTTTTTCCTTTACTAACTTTTTCAAGAAAAATTTGGATCAAAGATATCAAATATCAGTCCCTCAGCTCGAGTAAATTTCATCTGAAAAAAGTCGAAGTTGGTCCACAAATAATTTAAATCATTTGATCAAGAGTCTCCCAAGATTTGATTGACTTTTATTCAAGAGACTCCAAGGTTCATGTGTTTATTTTCATGCCTTCTTTGACAAGCAAAAGAATCGAGCTAGAGCCAAGACAACACATCATAGAGGCCATTTTTCACCATTTTTGTTTGTGGTAATCGGCTACCAATATTTGGTAATCGATTATCCTGTGCGAGTTTTGTGAAATTTGGGCAAATTCAATTCTACAGCATTTTTGGCACCAAATTCAAATATTGCAACATGAGAATATTCTAGATCACTTCATTTTAATTCCCCTATCTTATTATAATTAATTCCCACCATACACCTTCGCTAATCACCACTTGATCATGAATTTCCCACCAAATTCAAATTCCAAGCCTAATTTTGATTCCAAACCAAATTTCAATCCACTAAATTTTCCAAGCCTAATTCCTATAAATAGAGGCCTCGTGTCTCTCATTTGATAAGCTTTTGATAGCCAAAATCACCTTGTAAAATTCCTTCTTGACTCTCAATTTTCTCCAATTACCAAATTCATCAAAGCTCTTTCTTCCTTTGAAAGTTAGTAAGTTCATCATTAGAACTTACTAATCTTTGAGCTAAACCTTCATCTATTCACTTTTTCATCATCAACTCTAGTAGATCAAGCCTTTGAAGTGTGGTTTGTGGAGTTGATTTATAGAATTTCTAGATTTGGAGTGGTAATTTCTTGATCCACCATTGTTGTTTTTGATACATCTTCCACAATGTGATATATTGTTGATTCTTGTTGCTTGATCTTTGGATCTTGTAAATTATGTTCTATTGGTGTTGTTTGCTGTTATTTTACTTGAATTTTCGTTCTCAATTGCATCCTTGATCATGAGGAATTTTAAGAAATGATTGATCAAGTTTCTGCACTTTTTAAAGCTGATTTGCTGTTGTTTTAGTAGTGGTAACCGGTTACCAGATTTGGGTAACCGGTTACCCAGTGTTGATTTTGAGTTTTTGGCTCTGTTTTGGGTCTATTTTGGTTCTTTCTTCTTCTTCTTCTCCCATTTCATTTTGATTTCTGCCTTGAAATATACTTTTAAAGGTCTTTTTCCTCTTTAAATTCATTGGACTTAGGGTGTATATGAAGTTGGATAAACATTCACTAATTCAAATCTATCTTTAAAGTGAATTGTTCAATTCATTTTAGGTGCTTTGAGTTAATGATATGTTTAGTGCTTTAATCCACCAAGATGAGTTGATGAACTTTAAATATGGAGTGATCTTGAACTTGTAATTCAATTTGGCATTCCCTCTCCTTTTCTCTTTTTCTTTTGATCGATGAAAATCTTCGATATCGTTTGAACTTATTTCAAGTTCTTGATGAAGATGAGATCTTTACCTATTTTCTTTTCGTGCGACATTGCTTTCGGAGAGTGATCTACATATCACTTCTCTAGCATGTATTAGAATTAACATTGTTATTGGCCGGCCTCAGATAGTCGTAGTTTCTACATAAACCCAATTACGATTGCTTAGCATAGCGCTAAATTGTCCCGTAATCGAAAAGTGATCATTCGTGGCTCAAACCTATGTTTTAAAGTCCAAGTATGGTTGATTATTTGTCTTAAGTCCATCACTTATGAAGCTTGTTGTTAGGAGACTTTGATTTTATCAATCCTCTAACGAGTCTTCATCAACTTTGGCTTAAGTGCGTGAGTTAACCATCATTGATCATTTGCTATAACGACTAATCACTAACTCACTAACGATATCATTGTACTAATTTTGTTTATGTTTCCTTCTTACTCCCTATCTCTCTTTTATCTTTATGCTCCATTATTATCTTCTCATATCATATTATTGTTTATGCTTCCGTTATTTTTCCTTTGTTCGTTGGACACATGTTTATGTTTCCGCTCTTTTATTTTGTCCACTTGGACCATATCTTGTTTAAAATACTAATAAAGGATTAAACCTCTAAAAAACTTAGTGCTCTTAACTTTATAGTTATGCTCTTGGACTATTCTTAGACCTTAAACTTCTTGGACTATTCTTGGACCCTTGAACTTAGAATTAGGAATATTTCCCTATGCTTGGAGTATTATGGATCTTTGCCTTTATTTGCCTTGCTTATTGGCTTATACTTCAAGATGGATGGAATTCTTATTTGGCTTGCTTATTGGCTTATGCTTCAAGATGGATGGAATTCTTATTTAGCTTGCTATGGAGTGTGATACAAGTTGGTTAGATCCTTCTTATCTCAAGCTTTTATTTTATTTCTAGGGTAGTCACTTCATCTTTTCCCCTTCTTAAATTTTCAAAATCTCCTTCCTTTTTTAAAACCTTCTTGCTTTCAAACTTTAAAACAACTTTCACAATAAAACCTTGACTTTTGTCAAGTGATTTTTAAACTTTTTTTTCTTAATAAATGTCAATCAATGTTGATCATATTTTGACCAATTTCAAAAAGATATAAAAAACACTTAACCTCATTCAAACTTTTTGTGCCTTTACGCACTTTTCATTTTAAAACTTTTCATAAAGTTTAGACATGAGTCATTTCCATAGTTGAGATATAATTCTCTTATTCTCCATAGTATTAAGTTGATAACCAAGCAAAATCCTCCATCTTTAGATGATGCAAATGTTGTCTTATACTTGTGGGTGACTAGTCGTAGTTTTCTCCTTAAAATGACGACTTGTCTTTACATTTAAAATCAATCAAAACCAACAATTTTTTGTTATTTGTACCATGAACTACGAGGTTTTGATCCTATATTGCACTTTGTGGGTACGTAGGCATGAGGCGATAAGTCTTTCCAAACACAAAAATCTAAAAAAATAATTCTTTTCTCATTTCCCTAATCTCTTTTCAAACAAATCTTTTTTCAAACCAAAAAGCGTAGATATTTCAAAGGGCTCCTATAAAGTACTATAGACGTTTTGGGTGCTAACACTTTCCCATTGTGTAACCAACCTCCTTACCCAGATCTCTATTTTTGTTCTTGTTTTAGAGCTCTTAGGTTTTGTTCGCTCTTTTTCCTTTCCTTCTTTGGATAAAATAAAAGTGCGGTGGCGACTCTTGAATTTTTGAGTTAAGTTAATCAATAGCTTACACTCACAAATTTTCACGCTACAGAAAAATGGCCACTCTGCTGGGGAAGATCTGGTTTCTAGTGGGTTTCGCCTACTTTGATTTATTTATCGCTTTTTGTTTGACTTGTTTGTCATTGCTTGTTCTATTTTGGTGCCTAGTGATCTATGTGGTGAGATAAGTCCTATACCCATACTTGAGTGCACTTATGATAGGAGGGTGGTATAGTCTTGTTGGCTTATGTGGAGTAGTCCTTACTAAAATGACTTAAGATCCCCCGCTCAATGAAGGCCCCTTTGGAATTACTGATGTCTTATGAGTAGTCATAATTAGCATTACTTTTTCCGACCTAGGAGCCTGAGAAGCTGAGGAGCTTAGGATCCTTTAACCCATCTTGGCCTTACTAAGACGTGGTGCGGTGGCTATTCAGGTGTAGAATTGAATTAGTTGTTACACGATACCACACTTAGACGAGTTTCTCTTGAGAATATTATTGGCAGACGAGTATTCGTTTAAGCCGACAATATCCAAAAGATAGAATTATGACTCTGGGAACTTTTTTAGAACCTTGTTCTACAGGTGATAATATAACCTTAATACATACCATTGTGGATTGGTTCTTACCTTTGGCTCCATGCTCGTGCTGAACCTTTAAACCTGTGTACTTTGTGTGTCTTATTTGTGGGTGTTGCATCTTGTACTCATGCATTCATGGGCATTTTGTTTCATTCAGTTTTTAAGGATCTCATAGATTTTCCTTTGCAAACATCACAGATATTGTGATTATGGATATTGGAAGGAGAAACACTCATAAGTATAGTTTTCGAACTCCCGATCTTACAGATTTGAGAAAGCTAGCGTCCTTGGTAGTTGATCGTTCAGGCTTCAGATCTCATTATGGGAGGCTTCTATTTGTTCTTTCTACCAGAATGGAAGACGGAATTCTGAACACCCTTGTGCAATTCTATGATTCTGTCTACCGATGCTTTACTTTTCCAAATTATCAGCTATTGCTAACCTTAGAGGAGTATGCTTATTTTATGGGTGTGCCAGTCTTCATTGATTTCTTGAGCGGCGCGTCATTAAGAAACATGTAGAGGATTTATTTTTCTCTACTACTTCATCATCGTATCCTTCTACTTCCGGTGCTTAGAAGGGTATTATGGATCAACTCGTGTTAGAGAAGACCACCATGAAAGGCAACTATGAGAGAGAGATTAAGAGAATCCGAAGGAAGTATCAACTCGAATCGTCATCAGATGCTCCTTAGGACCTAGCTTTTTCTTATTTGAATTTTGATATTATGTGAGTTGTACTTCCAAGTGTAACTCTTTCCAATATTCAATGAAATGAGATGTTTATCAGTATTTCAAAAAGTTTTATTTCTTTATGATGTCTGTAATTGCTTTATATCTTAAAGATCCTTGAAAATGGATTGAAACATTTGCATGTTGCATTTGCATTCACATCTTTGTGCATTGTGTTTTGCCTTTTCCAGGTGTCTTATTGTTTCTTTTGGTCTTCGTTTAGCCAAGTTGTCGCATCATTACAACACTTAAAGGATAGTATGGAAAGACTCACTGATGCGATGGAAGCTCTGGTGGCTGCTAAGAATCAGCCACCACCGCCTCCTTCTTCTCCTGTGCAGAGAACTTTGATTTATGAGATCGGATCAACGTCCATTTCTGTGGCCCTGATTAATGCTTCTCAATATTATATGCCTGTTGGTTTCCCTTGGGGTAAGCCTTTCAATTATGTGCCAGAGGGATATCAACCTCCTACTTCTGAAGGTCTAATAATTACTGCTCTTATGACTTGACTGTACCACCTCCTGTGGTTAATATTGTTCCTTATGCTGAGATTCCAATTGTTCCTACTGATGTACCTGTGCCACCGCCCATGGTTCACACTACGCCTTATGCTGAAGAGCAAATTTTCCACACTGCTCCAAGCGAGAGTTTAGATGTTGTTGATCGTATAGATGATTTTTAAGATCAATTTGCTGATATGCAGAAAGAAATCAGGGTTTTAAAAGGAAAAAAAGTTATTTAGGAAGAATGCTCACGAGTTTTGTCTTGTTCCTAATGTGAAGATTCCTGCCAAGTTCAAGGTTCTGGATTTTGAGAAATAAAAAGGGAACACTTGCCCATAAAGCCATTTGGTCATGTACGCCAGAAAGATGTATACCCATACTGACAACCATCAGTTACTGATTCATTATTTCTAAGATAGTCTTATCGGTGCTGCACTGAAGTGGTATATTGGACTTGATAGTTCCCAAATCAACACATTCAATAATCTATGTGAATATTTTGTCCGTCAGTATAAATATAATCTGGATATGGCGTCAGGCCATGATCAACTCCGTGCGATGTCTCAGAAAGAGAAAGAAACTTTTAAAGAGTACGCACAAAGAAGGCACGAGATTGCAGCTCAGATAAGCCCTTTGCTTGAAGAGAAAGAGATGACCAAGATTTTCCTGAAGAATTTGGGTCCGTTTTACTATGAAAGGATGGTTGCGAGTGCTCCTAGTGATTTCACGAAAATGGTTAATATGGGAATGAGATTAGAGGAAGTTGTCCGTGAGGGACGCCTGACTAAAGAAGGTAGTTATGGAAATACGAAGAAGTTTGGCGCTGGTTTTTTCTAAGAAAAAAGATGGAGAAACTAAAGCCATCTCTCAAGAGAGGTCTAGAAGACGCAGGGTTGTGAACAACAATGGTAGTCGTCGTCAGCAACATGTAGTCTGTTACGCCAGTCACCAATGTCGCTCCTACTTCTCAAGCTACTTCAAGTTATCAACCATGTTTCCAACAGAAAATAACTCAGTAAGGTCGTGTGCAGACGAAAGTGCAATTTGATCCCATTCCAATGTCGTATACTGAATCATTTCGGACTTTGATAAAGAATAATTTGGTTAAGAGTCGTGATTTGCCGGATGTTTCTACTGATATTCGATGGTGGTATAAACCAGATGCCCATTGCGCATTTCATCAGGGTGCCCCTGGGCATGATATTGAAAATTGCTATCCTCTGAAATATGAAGTTGTAAAGCTCGTAAAATGTGGTATTCTGTCTTTTGAAGATACCAATCCTAATGTGCAATCAAATTTGTTGCCTAATCATGGTAATGCGACTGTCAATATGGTATATGGGTGTCCTGATACATACCATATTTTTGATATTCTCTGGATTCGGAGGTCACTTGTTGATATGCATGCTACTTTGAGTGAATTCCGTGATATTGAGCATGATTATGCTACTTGTTGTATTTGTTTGGTGAACCCTCGTGGGTGTATGATCGTAAAGAGGGACTTACAAAAGATAATTGATCATAATTTGATTCAGGTTACTGCAAACAGAAATGAAGTTGAAAATGAGGTGAATGTCATAGTTCCATGTTTCAATATCCCTGGACGAGTTGTAATTCCTTACAATAGTCAGCTGTTGTGACACCTTTGGTTATCTGTTTTCCTGGCCCGATACCGTAGAATCAGATAAACTTGTTCCCACAAACGCAATACTACTATGTTGGAGGATGGAAAAGAGGTTCCCATTCCTTCTCTTCCCTCAGTTGTGACTATTGCAGATGTAGGACGCATAACTAGAAGTGGTAGGGTATTTGCTAATGTACCCTCGAAGACAAGTGAAGATGTTGTGGGTAAGAAAACTCAGTTGAAGACTTCTTTTGAATTTTGTCAATCAAATGACATGAACCAACAATTAGATAATGACGAGGTATTGAAATTGATCAAGAAGAGTGAATATAATATGGTAGATTAATTGTTACATACACCATCAAAAATATATGTTTTATCTCTGTTAATGAGCTCTGAGGCTCATCGTGAATCGTTGCAGAAAATATTGGAACAAGCTTATGTAGATCATGATGTGACTGTTAACCAGTTTGACACCGTTGTTGCCAATATCATTGCATGTAATAATTTGAGTTGCTGTGATAAAGAGTTGATCGAGCATGGAAGAAATCATAATTTGGCTCTCCATATTTCCATGAATTGCCAGAAGGACGCTTTATTCAATATGATGGTTGATACCAGACCATCTTTAAATGTGATGCCAAAATCTACTTTATCCATATTGTTTTATCAGGGTACTCCTATGAGACTCAATGGGGTCATTGTAAAAGCCTTTGATGGCTCAAGGAAACACGCATGGGTTGATATGCCAGAATTAGATCGTTGTTGACGTTCCTACTGTTGTTCATGTTTCGAAGTAATTTATTTTTGTTTCTTTCAAAAATCCTTTCACTCTGCCCAAGGTGAAAGTGAATTTGTGAGGGCTTTGTTTCAACTTTTATCATTATCAATAAAATGTTATTCTGTTTATCCATATTATGTTTTTTAATTTTGCTTTATTTCTGAAAAAGGGTAACATAAAAAACCAAAATAATAATAATGTGATGATCACTTTTATCTGCATGATACTTTCACTTCTTGTTCATATTCTAAAATCAAACATAAATCATTGTGCAAATTGATTGTTAAACCCATTGAGAATAATGACGTTATGCCTTGTCCCAACTTTGAGTTCCCTGTGTTTGAAGCAGAAGAGGAGGATGTTGAAGAAATTCCTGATTGCTTGAGCACGAGGAAAAGACCATTCAGCCTCATGAAGAGCGGGTGGAATTGGTTAATTTGGGTTCTAAAGATGATAAGAAAGAAGTTAAGATTGGGGCACTGCTTTAGTCAGATGTTAAGAAGAGGATGGTAGAGCTTCTTAGTGAATATGTTGACGTGTTTGCTTGGTCATATCAAGACATGCCTAGTCTTGATACTGATATTGTGGAGCACTGTTTGTTGTTGAAGCTTGAATGTTCACCTGTGAAGCATAAATTGAGAAGAACTCATTCTGAATGTTCACTTGGTGGTTAATAATATTCTCAAAAGAACCTCTTTTGAGTGTAGCATCGCGTATCAACTACTTCGGAAATACTCTCTCATAGTCATCGCACTACGTCCTAAGAAAGGCCAAGTGGGGTTGAAGGTAACTAAAGGTCCCCAGTATCACAGGTTCCTAGGTCGAAAATAGTAATTGTCTTCATGAATACTCGTTCAACAATACCATTTTCAAGAAGGCATCAACTGAGCGGTGATTCTCAAGTTAGCTTGGTCGGGAATCACTCCCTATAAGCCTTCTTAAATATATCACCTTCCTATCATAAGTACACTCAAGTCCGGGTGTAGGACATTCCTCGCCACACAAAGGTAACAACCCAAAGCAGCAATACAAATAAGCATATAGATAAGCAAATATATAACAATAAACACAAATAAAGCAAGTTAGGGGGGGCCCTCAAATATTGTCCCTAGTGAAGTCGCCATTTCTGTCGCGGTGAGAATCAGATATCAAATTATTGGATTAACTTGAATATTAATTCATGTTCACCATCAGTCTTTAATTTGTCCAAGGGAAGGGAAAAGATCGAATAAACCCATAAATATGAAATGCAAATGCAAAGCTAGAGAATCTAAGGTTCGGGGGTTGGTTATACTAAAGGAAGGTGCTAACATCCTAAGCATCTGCAGTACTTTACAGGAACCTCTTGTTATATTTGTGCTATTGTTGTTTGCTAAGGGTAAAAGATCTAGTGGTTTAATTTTAAATATACTCGCCAAGAAATTGCATCTTGTGCCTACGTATCCTGACGGGAATGGAATCAGAGTATTCGTAGTTCCCCTAGAAGGGTTTGAGGAACTTGTTGACTGTGGTCAAGGTTCCAGGGGGAAAAGGTTTGTTGATCGGTTCTAGGAGAAGAGACGAGTCGTCATCTTAAGGGAGAATACTCGACTTAACCAACATAACTTGTAGGAGATGATCTTTGTGTCACATTGAGAGAAGGGCTGAAGACTCGGATTTATCAACGAGTATGCCGCATACCTCTCTCAAGCGGAAAAGATTCTACATCTCTCAATATTATTATGGGGTAGGAGAATCATATCTCGACTGTCCAGATGAATCACGTCTAATTCTCTTGTTGGGAGAATATATGATTGAATTGTATTATAAGTTTTGTCTAAATTGTAAGACTTAAGGAGGTCTATCCTATCTTAAGATGTAAGAATCTAGCTGATCAACTTGAGAAATCAAGGATCAAGCAGGGGGAAATGATGATGCAAATGATAATGCATCGTATACAAATTATAAGTTCATATACAGATTCTTCCGTTTGGACGCCTAACATGTGCAAATATTATCATGAGTAGTACAAAGAAGTGTTCAAACATCCGATTAGAATTGAAATCATGTGAGACATACAACATAACTAATTTATAAAAACGAGGTGTAATATGATATATTGAATCAAACACGTATGAAATGAAGCGAGAAAGAGCTCATAAAGGTACAAGAGAATTTGACATAAATCATAGGTAAAATCCTCTAGCTACGTGAAAGAGTTATGGATAGACCATCAACATTAGACTAACACAAATATTATTTAAATAAAATGATAATAATAAAAATATTAATAGCTTTCTTTTGAAGTGATTAAAAAACTAAGAACTAAAGACTAGATATAATTGATTGAAATGATTAACCAATAAGGATAACTCATTAATTGTTTTACTTCTTTTTAAAACAAATAATTAAAATAGATTAAAAAGAAAAACAAAACCAGAAAGAGAGGGATTAGGCGCGACGGTCTTAATGAAGGGTCCACCGAGGAGCCTTGGTCAAAACCCCACCTGCTGTTTATCCAGATGAGTCAAATGGTTGACTCAAAACTGATGAGAGTTTATCATGGGGTAACACGCATGAGAGCATGATCATAAAACCAAACCAGAGAGGGCCAGACAATCTAAACCTATATTTTTCTCTCTCTTTCTCGCTCTCTCCGCCTCCAAGTTCTTCTTCATTTCCAATCGCAGATGTCACGAACTTCCGTCTGCCACGCGTGTTTCATCATCTTCACCCCCTCCTTTTCTTGAAACCTTTGTTGATTCGCAATGACACCTTCCCTCAAAATTACAAAATAAAAAAATGAAACGAAAACAAACCCTAAATCCCAAATCTGAAACAACGTTATGTGAACCCTAACCTCAAACAAAACCAGAAATTAACACAAGTCGTAGCGGCTCACATAAATCATGCTTTCAAACAAGCGTATCAAGTAATAAATCAGACCAACAATGATGGTTTAGTAGAAAACCGCTACCTGGAAGTGATGGCTCGTCAGAGAGTGTCAGGGCGCGACGGAGAGGAAACCGGGATGTTGGAGGTCGTCCTTCCAAGATAAGTAATATGGATCACCCTTTTTCAAAAAAACCTCTTCTTCTTCTTGAAAAAAATTGGTCTGTGTAGTGTGACTTTTTCTATGATTCGTGTGGATAATTTTTGTGTTGTCCGTCCGCGTCCTTGCGTATATTCAATCCCCCCTTGCGGTGAACTGCGAAGTTCTAATTTATAGAGCTGCCAGTGAAAATTCTGATTGAATGCCTTTGATTCGTGTCACGAAAATTTCCTATTTTAACCAAACATGTCATGATATTGTTTTCAAATCTTCCTCTTTTAGTTCAAACTGTTTAACGTATTTGGATTTTTTTTCCTTATTTTACTCACTAAGCTCATGAACGTCTGATTGTGGTTTTGTAAAAAACAAGATTTCTGGATTTGGTTAGAGTTATTTAGGAAAGAAAATATATTATCTTGATCAGGTTTGAATGCCAAGTTATTGTTTTAATGATGTATTTGCTATGCTACTCTTTGTTGAGCTTCCAAATTTGCCAAAATTTACATTGAATGTCATGTGTTTCCCTCCCTGTGTGAGTAAATCCGGACGTGTTGATTGTTGATTTATGAGGATTGATGGCTTTTATAGGGCTAATTTGAGGAGGGACAGGATTGTGATCTGCCACTTAATTACTAATTTTTTTACAACCTTGATTCTTGGCTTGATGACCAAATAAAGTTTTCTAACCTTGCTGACTTGGTTTTGGACAGGAATAAAATTGCTTCTACCACGCTTGACATCTTTGATGAGGATGGGCTGATTATGTTTAGAACCCGGATTGCAGGCTCTCACTTCTTACCAAATCTGCATTTACCTAACATGTCTTATAATTGTAATGCTTGTTTGGGTTCTTAGCACAGGTAATACTCAACCGCTTCTGTTCAATTGTTACAGCAATGTCCTTATGGTGGTGATTTGCGTGTTGTTGAATTCTGTGCTGGTCGGTATTTTCAAAAATCTTGCAGGTTGCTGGTACCTTGTCGTTTGACCGCACCTTGAAGAAATGGGATCAGACTCAACGTATCTGATGTTGTTCGCTTACAAGACTCTTTATCATGCTTATCATGCTTTCACAATCAGCAATGAAAATTTGATATATAGTTCTAAAATTAACTGCTCATAGTAGTCGCATGGCCTGAGCTAAATTCAGATAGAGCATCATCTATTGTAACTCTGTTTCTAAAAAACTGAAGCTGTGTTATAGAACTACCATTAGGAATTTCTTGGCGTGAATCCAAAGGGTCATCAAACTCGTGATTCATTTTACCAAACCTCTTTAATCTCATATTCCCAACACTATTGATTATGCATATCGACATTTTAGGTTTTGCTTATAATGATTTTGTGGCTTGTCAGGTAGGAGGAACAACTTGTCATGTTTTGTCTTAAAGGAGAGGTTGTCGCGTGAAGGCTTGAAATTTGAAGTTTTTTTGGCAATGGTCTATTGAGAACAAAGGAGAATAAGGACCAATGGTAGATTTTAAGGTGTAATTATTTTTAGGAGAGTTAGTCATTGTATATTTCCATGTACTTTAATTTTCTACTACTGCACTTCCAATTCTCTGGTAATGTAATGGCCCAAACTTGGATTTGGATGTTTGTACCTCATCACAAATAAAACTTCCATAAATCCAGATCATGCTTTACTTGGTCACTCTTGTATTTAATCTTGGTTTTTCAAATGATATGATAATCTTGTGGATGATCAAATTCTTAAAAAACTTCAAGATCAAAGATATGTACCTTTGGGCTTGTCTCAAACTTCACTTGTACACATACTTGGCGTATATTCTTACCCACTTTATCGCTTCCAAATATGTTACTCACGGACTGACAACAAGATAATCTGAACAAATCCACTTAATGACATGATGACCCAAATTCACAGATACGAACAAACTTTTTTTATTTAGGCTTGATCATTTATCGCTCGCACGATTGAAAATAAATTGATATAAGAGCCCCTTGAGAAAATCTTGAAAATAAAGGGTACAACCTGAAATTCATCTTGTCATAAAACTCTAACCAATTTCCACATGACCATGTTCAACACCAGAAATACCGAGGAAATTGACTAGTAGAAAATCCTAGGACTCTTTGAATTAGAATCCATCGGTCACGTCTTGAAGGGCTTGACTGAAAGAATCTATGCTTGAGACTACCGTACCTGCACAAACTAGTTAGTCATGATAAATACACACAAGAAATATGCCTCGGGGATGCTATGTAAGATGATGCGCAAAGAGGTGTGATCTTAGTGTCAAAATTTAGGGTGTGACAGATGCCCCTATTTAAGTTTCTTCTATCCGGAGATGCGGAGATTGAAACCTTTGTCTCAACGAGATAGGAGAGACTTAAATATTAACACTGCATGAATTTATGGCCCTAAGATGCCACGAGATGCATATGATATGCAATGATATGATATGAAAATGCAAGGCAAAGATCTTGTGGGGTATGATGTCACAGGGGGATAACTGTATGTGGACAATGCTGAAACACAAAGAAAGGAAAACGAAGAAAAATAGACTCGACAAAGCAAAACTACACGTGAAGAGTATCAACTCCACTGGGGAAGAGACGAACAAGCACCACTAGGGAATAACTTAAGCAAATAGTATTTCTAGCAAAATAAAGTCGTATAGTATTTACCGGGAATGTGATAGTTCAAACAACTTTGAGGGATAACCTACTACCAACTTGTGGTGGCCTAAGCAAAGGCGTCCAATTGAAACAAAGATGCATATTACCTACTACCAATCGTATGGTAGCCTAAGCAAACGTAACGTTTAAAAGGAAAGATGACCTACTACCAATCCTGGAAGCCTAAGCAAAGGTATATGCCCGAAGTGATATGATATATTACCTACTATCAAATGTATGATAGCCTAAGCAGAGGTAATAACCAAAAATAAAATTGATTCAGCTTGGCTGGCTAGATGATTTATTTAGAAAAGGTAAAATAAACCTCCCCACGCTTCAAGGTTGTATGCCAAGAACGAGTCTCAGTTTCTTCTTTAATCAAGTCTTCCACTTGAAAAGGGTAAAATAAACCTCCCCACACTTCAAGGTTGTATGCCAAGAACGGGTCTCAGTTTCTTCTTTAATCAAGTCTTCCATTTGAAAAGGGTAAACTAAACCTCCCCACACTTCAAGGTTGTATGCCAAGAACGGGTCTCAGTTTCTTCCTGGAATGCTGAATACTTATGGGAGAGTACCTTCTTAGGGGATTGGAATTCCACTGGGGATTGAAGACTTCAACGGGTATCTGTAACCTACCAGAGATTAGGAAACATCACTGGGGATCTTCAAGAGAAATACAGGCCGGTTGCCTTGTAAAACAATGTCTTAAAGAGAAAGATCAATTGTAAGAATCTTCACCAAAATTCTCGAAGAGATGCCATTTGATGGAAACAAAATGAGTAGTGGAGTTATTGGGGAATACATCCCTGCGGAGCGTCTTCGTTGTAGCTGCAACATGTATGAAACCCTTGTGGTGGAAATTCTCAAATATAAAGAAACATATGTAAAGTATTCAGCAAACTTCTCTGATGGATTTCGGAAGAGATGCCATTTGATGAAGAATGATTTGATAATCTTGATGAAATCGTCGGGGATAGGCAAACTGTCTTGAGGAGACTGCCATTTGTTATAGAAAACCTGATCAAAGCGAGTTGCTCAAATAAAGAGGTCGCTTGTAATCTAGGTATAAATTGTCGAGAAGATTTTGTAACATTGCTGGAGAAATATCTTATCTTCAATGGTGACCTCATAAAGATTCTTCCTAGGGAGTCAAAGTGAAAAATAAATGCACGCTCAATCTAGGTTCAAAAGCCTAGAGATATCCAAAATTGTGATTGTTAGGGACTAAAGTTCAATTCAGGAAGTAACTGAAGAGAAACGGTCAAGTAAGACTCTATCCAATAAGAGGTGAACTCAACTGGGGTTTACCTTATCCATAAATGGAGAAGAAAACTAAAGCAAACATCTTCCACTAGGATCGAACTCAGTGGGGAATTAAAAAAGATGTGCTTTTTCTGCTTAGGGTTGACGACCAAAGTGACAGAACAAACAAACAGAAAGATGCAAAATACATATACCATACTATCTATATGCTATGAATATGTTGATAAAACAACAAGAAAACAGAGATGAAATAAACATCTCAAGTGAAAGGGTACTCATCCAATCTTCACAGATCAAAACATCATCGGGACGGATATAAGTTGAAATTCTGGTATGCATATCTCATATGTCCCAAGAACATTGATCTCTGCTCAACAAGGATAAGGACAGATCATGACCAGTTTAAATTTCTTTAAATTATGCCAATGTCATGACCAACGTCATGACCTCTGTTGTAACATCTGCTACCTGACAGACCTATTTATCTAACCATTTAACCTGTGCAGAATTGTAAATGCAGAAAGATAAATAACACCAGTAATTATTTACCCAGTTTGGTGCAACATCACCTACATCTAGGGGCTACCAATCCAGGGAGGAAATTCACTATTAGCATAATCAATTCAAAGTCAAACAACCAGTTTGCACTTCTCACTTAATCTCTACCCAATGCAATTTCAGCCTAGAGACACTCTAATACCTGAGTATACCCACTCACTCCCCCTCAATCACACAACAGTGATTTTAATACACAATTACATAACAGTTGTGGAGACTCACTCCAAAACACACCTTGATCTTGCTTCACAACTTTGATCAAGGAACTCACACACTCTTGCTTCATAACTTTGAGTGAGACACGGCCTAGAATCTACCTATCCAATGCAAATCATCCACCAGACAATTGCTTGGAGTACAAGTATTCCTAAACAGAATTAACACGTGAAGACTAGCCTTCTTCACTCACAAATATGTCTACCACAATGTATCAGAAGATACAAAGGGTGGCTTACACACAAGGGACTCTCAAACCCTAGACCTCTATTTTACACTCTGGTTTTTCTTGGTGTGAGTGCTTGCTTTCTTTTGCTTCTACTCCTCCTTTTATAGTAGTGCAGACTGGGCTTGGGCTGCTCCAAAGTAACAAACATTAGGTTCAACAAAGTAAACCTAATTTCCACTAATCAAGGTGCTGTCAAATTAGGTCATGATACTGCCTAGAATCTCGTATGAGATAACTAAGGAACCCTAACAGGTTTCCTAAAATCTAGCCTGAGATATATCAGGTATCATAACAGAAAAACAAACCCTGCCCGTCTGATGTCATACAATCAATGTCATAACATTGGTCATGACATTCAGCTTCACTTACACTTGCTTTCCAGCTTGCCCTGCTGAACACTTCTGCAGAATCTTCTTCATGACAGTAGAAACAAGTGTTTTATAGTTCCCTAAAAGTATCAACGATCCTTTTTATGAACACTGATTAAATCTGCATTTTGTTCCTACTAATTCTCTTTGGCCTGCACATACTGATGAGGTATATCCAAATCACTTATGTCAAGTGATATACACTAGCAGCTCCTTCTGTTGTCATGCAGCGATGTCCTGCTTAAAACACATGACAGCACACCTCAACCTGTTGTGGCTACTGCTAACACATAGCAGCAGTGATACTCAGTATGACATCCATGACAGTAGTTATGTCATCAGCTCCTGCTAGCTCCTTCTGCATCCATGACATTCATAACAGCAGTTCTGTCACCAGCTTCTGCTGCATCAGTAGCAATGTCATGAGTCATCAGCCCCTGCTACACCCTTACTCCTGCTGTTTCTCACACATGACAGTAGTTCTGTCATGACAACAGATGGATGTTGTGATGGATGTCACAACATTCATCATGGCATTCACATTAAAACACTCCACAACAGTTCTGTCACCACAGCAGATGGAGATGTTATAACATCCTGCTTAATCATCAGTGCAGGATCACATTTTACCAAAATTTAGGCAATCATAGAACCATGTATAATTCTATATCAGAGAACCATGGAACTAACATAAGCCCACTTCAGAACCTTCCCTGGGGTTTACTACTGGACTTCAGTTGCACAGTGTCCAGATAAATTTTCACGAAGATTAGAATCCAAGGATAAAATAAATATCCGCTTCATTGGAACAATTCTCATCTACATGGATGAATTGAATATCCTTTTTCAAAGGGAGTCTTGTATGAGGACCAAAGCTCGATATTTCCAGGGATGAAATAAACATCCATGAACATCCATTCATTATTCATATATCAAGTAAAACATACGTAAAGGTTCTTCAAAATGGTTTTAAACTTGTCCAAAATTTTGCTATCAAAATAAAACATTCATTTGCACAAGCAAAAAGTCAAAGTATGAAATTGTTTAATATTCGATTTTTATTTAATTAATGGTGGTCAGCAAAAGAGCATGACTCCAATATGTTAATACGATGTTGGAAAATGATAATAAAAATAATGATTTCATCAGGGAAATAATAACCCATATCTTCCTAAATTGAACTTGAACTTCCTACATTGTAAGCGTAATACTTCATGACGACATCTACATTCACCGGGTGAGTGATCTCTTCTCCGTCCATGGTTGCTAACATCAGTGCACCTCTTGAGAAAATTTTCTTGACAACATACAGACCGCCATAGTTTGGGGTCCATTTTCCTCGAGTATTAGTGAGGAATGATTGAATTTTATTGAGCACTAGGTCACCTTCTTTGGACTCGCGGGGTCGAACCCTCTTGTTAAACGCCTTCTTCATTCTCTGCTGGTATAATTGACCATGGCACAATGTTGTCATTCTCTTTTCTTCAATCAGGTTCAGTTGGTCATATGCTTTGACACTACTCAACCTCTAATAACTCCGCTTCCATCAAAACTCTCATAGAAGGAATCTCAACTTCTACTGGGAGTACATCTTCCATATCGTAAACAAGTGAAAATGGAGTTGCCCCTATCGATGTGCGCACCGAAGTATGATATTCTTGTTGGCGGCTTCAACGGTCCCATTCATCTTCGGTCTATAAGGACAAGAGTTATGATGCTCAATCTTGAACTCTTTACATAGCTCTTTCATCATCTTATTGTTCAAGATGGACCCATTGTCCGTAATAATCTTGCTTGGTACACCATATCTGCAGATAAGATGATTCTTGATAAACTTAACAACCACGTGCCTAGTCACATTAACATAAGAAGCTGCTTCGACCCATTTAGTGAAATAGTCAATTGCCACTAGGATGAATCGGTGTCCATTAGATGCTTTTGGTTCTATCATTCTGATCATATCAATGCCCCACATGGAGAATGGCCAAGGAGACGAGATAACATTAAGAAAAGTTGGAGGTACGTGAATCTTGTCGGTATAAATTTGACATTTGTGACATTTCTTGGCAAACTTATAACAGTCGGACTCTAATGTAATCCAATAGTAACCAGATCTCAGGAGTTTCTTAGCCATGGCATGTCCATTAGCATGGGTGCCAAAAGATCCTTCATGAATTTCCGTCATTAACATGTCTGCTTCGCTTGTCAACACATCTTAGCAAGACCATGTCAAAGTTTCGCTTGTATAGTACATCATTACTCAGGAGAAAATTACCAGCTAATCTTCTCAACGTCTTCTTATCTTTGTTAGATTCCCCATACGGGTACTCTTGTTTTCGAAGAAACACTTCAACGTCATGATACCAAGGTTTATCGTCGTCAACATCTTCGATGGAAAATATGTAGGCGGGTCTATCTAGACGTCTCACGTGAATCCTAGGGCAATCATTCTAATAGTTTACCACAATCATGGAGGCTAAAATCGCCAAAGCATCTGCCATCCTACTCTCATCCCAGGGAATATGGTGAAAGTTGACTCTATTGAAGAAGGGAAACAGTCTTCTTGTATAGTCTCTGTAGGGGATCAGATTATCCTGACGAGTCTCCCACCCTCCTTTGATTTGGTAGACTACCACAGCGGAATCACCATATACATCCAAATTCTTGATCCTTAAATCCATTGCCTCTTCAAGACCCATTATGCATGCTTCATATTCGGCTTCATTATTAGTACACTTGAATGTTAATTGGGAGGTAAAGGGGATATGAGATCCATGAGGAGTCACAATGATTGCTCCTATTCCTTTCCCATGAGCGTTGACAGGTCCGTCAAAAATTAAGCCCCACCGAGAATCTGGTTCAGGTCCTTCATCCGGCAGAGGTTCTTCACAATCTTTCATATTTAAGTACATTACATCTTCATCAGGGAAATCATCATTAGTGGACTGATGGTCTTCAATAGGTTGATGCGCCAAATGATCGGCCAAGACACTTCCTTTAACAGCCTTCTGAGTGTGGTACTCAATATCATACTCTGATAATAACATCTGTCAGTTAAGGCAGGCTTCTCAAAAATATACTTAATAGGATCCATCTTGGAAACTAACCAAGTAGTGTGACTCAATATATATTGTCGCAGACGTCTGGAGGCCCACGCCAAAGCACATAAAGTCTTCTCAAGCATGGTATATATGGATTTGCACTCGGTGAACTTCTTACTCAGATAATAGGTAACATGCTCTTGTTTCCCTGTTTCATCTTGTTGACCGAGTACACAGCCTGTCAAGTCTTCCAACACAGTTAAATACATGATTAGAGGTCGTCCTTCGATCGGAGGGATCAGAATAGGAGGTTCAAGCAGGTACTCTTTGATACTATCGAAAGCCTTCTGACAATCTTCAGTCCTAACGTAACCTTGCTCTTTCCTCAAAAGCTTGAAGATAGGTCCACACGTAGCAGTCATGTTAGATATAAATCGGGAAATATAGTTTAACCGTCCCAAGAATCCTCTGACCTGTTTCTTTGTAGTAGGAGCCGACATTTCTTGAATAGCCTTGAACTTATCAGGATCCACTTTAATACCCTTTTGGCTAACAATGAAACCCAAGAGTTTCCCTGATCACACACTGAACGTACATTTGTTGGGATTTAGACAAAGTTTGTATTCTCTTAGTCGACCAAACAATTTCAGCAAGTGTTTAACATGATCATCCTCGGTTTTAGACTGGGCTATCATATCATCCACATATACTTCAATCTCTTTATGTATCATGTCATGGAATAAGGTGGTCATGTCCCTCTGATATGTTTCCCCAGTATTCTTCAATCCAAATGGCATAACGCTGTAACAGAAAGTGCCCCAGGGTGTGATAAACAATGTCTTTTCTCTATCTTTGGGAGCCATCCTGATCTAATTGTATCCTGAAAATGCATCCATAAAAGAGAAAATCTCATACCTCGCAGTGTTGTCCACCAATATATCAATGCGAGGTAGCGGGAAATCGTCCTTCGGGCTGGCTTTGTTCAAATCTCTGTAGTCCACACACATACGAACTTTTCCATCTTTCTTTGGAACGAGCATAATATTGGCTAACCAATGCGGGTATTCAGCAGTGACAAGAAAACCTGCATCAATCTGTTTCTGTACTTCTTCTTTGATCTTCAAAGCCATGTCAGATCGAGTTCTTCTAAGCTTTTGTTTGACCGGTGGGCATTCGGGTTTCAAAGGTAAGTGATGCTCTATTATAGTAGTGTCTAGTCTAGGCATGTCTTGGTATGACTAGGAAAACACGTCGACACACTCCTTAAGCAACTCGGTCAACCTCTTTTTCACGTCAGACTTAAGCAGAGCTCCAATTTTCACTTCTGTATGGATTTCCTCTGTACCCAGATTAATCACTTCTGCAGGCTCCTTATGAGGCTGAATAGTAGGGATGGCAAACAAACCCGGGCCCGCCCACACCCGCCCGGGCCCGCCCCAAAATTAACGGGGGAAATCCGATTTAATTGGGTGCGGGTGCGGGTGCGGGTGAAACCCGGTTCTTAACTACGGGTGCGGGTGCGGGTGCGGGTAGACACTAAGACCCGCCCGCCCCCGCCCCCGCCCCGCCCCAAATAATATATTTTATTTTGATTTCCTTATTTTATTTATTTTAATATTTATTTATTAATTATACTTTTAATTAAGTTATTAATATTCTTATTGCAATTAAAATAATAAAATTAATCAAGTTAATATTCATTTATTAATTAAATAATTAATTAATTTATTAAAATAATCAATTTTTTTAATTAAATTACTAATTTTTATTATAATTAAAAAAATAATTTTTTTTTGCGGGTAGGGGCGGGGCGGGTGCGGGTGCACCCGTTTTCTACTAGGGGCGGGTCTGGGTGGTAAATTTTCACCCCCGATTGGATTTGGGGGCGGGGGCGGGTCTGTTACATGGAGGCGGGTGCGGGTGCGGGTATAGTTAAACCCGCCCCCGACCCGCCCCGTTGCCATCCCTACTGAATAGTTTTATCTTCGTCCTCGAGCAGTCTAAAAATTTCTTCCGGAATATCCTCTTCTTCTTCGGCTTCAAACACAGGAAATTTGAAGTTCAGCGAAGGTAAAGGGTCGTTATTCTTGAGATGTTGCTCGTGTAACAATCTGCGCATGTGATATTTTTTATTTAGTTTTAATGAAGTGAAAAGTGTGTGCATACGTAAGATAGTTATCGCTTATTATTGTCATTTTTCCAAAAAAGCAAAAAGGTAAAAGGAACAAATATGAAGCAAAGTAACATTTTATTAATGATAGCAAAGTTGAACAACATGCCCTAACAAGATCACATTTTCCTTGGGCAGAGCAAAGTGAATTATTTTTAAAAAGGCCCACACAACAAATTTTCGCCTTGGGCAGAGCGAAAACTTTAAAAAAATGATTACTTTGATATATAAATAATAGTGGGGACTTCAACCGCACTCCAATTCTTGACCATTACTCCTGGAGTCACAAAGTTGGGCACGTCTTCGTCAGAGTCTTCTTCAGTGACAACATTGACTTCAAAACTGTAGTCTCGGTGTCTTGATCTAGGGGAGTAGAAAGGTACATAGGCGTCCTCAGTCTCCGAATCATACCCCGGATCTTCCATGTAAGGCTCATAGTCTTCATACGGAATGGAGAGACTTGCAGAACCGTCTAATATATATCCTTCAGAATCGTCTTCAGATGCTGCATTAATATGAGGAGGATGAATGATCCCTCCGCTACGAAATACTTCTTCAATTGGTGGAACCGCTTGACTTCTGACCACTTGTTTATTATAGCTGGTAGTAAAACCGAGACCCTCTTTGTTCTTATTCTCTGGTAGAAATAGCATTTTGCCCCAACCTTCTTGAGAACCACCATTCACAACCTGTAGCGCGTCTTTGAAGGATGACATGGGAATTCTAGGCTTATGGGTACCATTGTCTACAATTGATAGTGCCTGAAACTGCGCTCTGACCTCCTCTTCTGCCTCAACATAGGAAAATGATGATAAGTGACTTACCACCAAAGCTTGTTCTCTACAAATTGTAACCGTTTTACCCTCGAATGTATACTTCAGTTTCTGGTGCAGCGTAGAGGTAATTGCCCCTGCCTCATGTATCCACGCCCTCCTTAATAAGAAGCTATAGGTGACGCGAATATCCATGACCTGAAATGTTATCATAAAGACTTGCAACCCGATAGTCATTGGTAAATCCACTTCACCAATTACCGTCTTCCTGGATCTGTCAAAAGCCTTAACAATTACATGGCACGACCTTATCGACAGTCCTTGATATGAAAGCTTTGAGAGAGTAGTCCTGGGTATCAAATTTAACGAGGACCCAATATCAATCAATACGCTAGATAGTGCATCATTCACATAATTCACCGAGATGTGTAATGCCATATTGTGTTTTCTTCCCTCTTCCGGGAGGTCTTCTTCATTGAACCCGAGATTGTTGCAAGAAGTAATATTACCGACGATATTATCAAACTGTTCCATGGTCACATCCTGTTTAACATACCCTTGCCCTAACACTTTCTGGAGGGCCTCTCTGTGTGCTTTAGAACTCATGAGTAGTTGCAACACTGGAATCTTGGATGGAGTTTATAATAGCTGATCTGTAACCTTATACTCACTTCTTTTGATCAATTTCAAGAACTCGTCAGGCTTGGATAGGTCAGATCCACTAGATTTCCCCATAGTTGGGTCCTTTATAATGGGTTACTCAAATGAGATCCCCTTATATTTCGAAGGTACTGAAGGATAGACTCGATCACTTCTCGTCACTCGGCTAACGTCCGCTATATTAATAATTGAAGGCAAAGTAGGCAAAGGTACATCCTTTCCGTTTTCCGTCATTGTGGCATTATATCTATAAGGAACCTCCTTAGTGGAAGTGTAGGGAATGGGTCCCGACACATTAATCACCAAAGAAGTTACGACATGTCTTCTACTGTCATAAGTAATCTCAAGGCGCTCCACTTCTTTAAAGTGAGGCACTATAACAAATGCTTCTTCACTTTTTTCTTCCGAAACTGGAATTTCATCACATGTAATTGTAATAATTCTTCTGTCTAATAGGTCCTAAACATCTTTTCTTACAAAGTGCAAGCCTCGAGGGTCTATAGAACAAATAGGATAGCCAGTATAATTATGTTGCTCATGGTTAAAAGATGCCAGTTTTGTCAAGTCACCATGCATCTTCACTATAGATTCTCGAATGTTCTTTAGATCAACCACATCATTCTTTCCCAAACAGTCTTGGACCATGTTCACGGTGGATGAACCATGCTGAGGTAGAGGATTATCTTGCATGTTAGGATTGGAATCTTTGAAGGATAAGATTCCGCACTTAACCAGCCTTTGAACATCTGCCTTCAAACTATAGCAATTTTCAATGTCCTGACTCGGAGCACCTTGTTGATAAGGGCAAAATTTGTCAGCTCTGTACCAGTATGGAAGAATTTTGGGTACCTTGCGTGGAGATCTCGTCTGGATGTGTCCTTTATGTATCAAAATCGGAAATAGTTCAGTGTACATCATATGAATTGGATCAAAGTCCAGTCTTCTATGCACACGGCCCTGATTGTTGAATTATGGCCGATTTTGCCGCTGAGATTGTTAATTCTGTTGATGTTGTGGCTATGGAGCTCTGGGAGCTCGAGGTTGCTGATATGCCGAGCAAACTGTGGTTGGTATGCTGGAGTGTTGAGTATTGGCGTTACCGCAGCAACTTGCTGTGGTTGTTGATAGCTTCTCCTCGGTCGTCCTTGTTGTACGATGCTCACATCTTGTTCTTTCTTTTCTATAAAATTACTCCCATACTTTTTTGCACTGCTAGGGTTAATTCCTTCCCTATCTAACCTTCCTTCACGAACCCCTTCTTCCAGACGCATACCCATTATCGCATCGCTGCGAAAAGGGGCTGACAAAGACAGAAGAGTCACCACCGTTCGTTATTTATCCCAAAGAGAGCGAAAGGAAACAATCAAAGAAAACCTAAGTGAAAGGGAAAAGACAGGTCATCGCAACCAAGTATTGGGTTCGGGAGTCGGTTATGCAAGGGGAAGGTATGAGCACCCCACACGTCTTTTGTACTCAACGGGATCCATGCTTGTTGTCTATCTAAAAGGGTGTTAAACTATCTAAACTACAGGCTCACTGGGACAAAGGAAAAGAAAAGAGACTCGATAGAGAATCGTCGCTTTGCCTACGTATTCCCTCGTGCAATGGGAAAGTCAGAGTCAACGTAGTTCGGAAAACTACGGGTGAAGGTGGGGGAAGGTTACTCGCCAAGACATCGCCGTCTTGTGCCTACGTATCCTCATCTGGTACGAGAAATCAGAGCAAACGTAGTTCGGGCTAACACGACCACAGGTTGATTCAAATTTTTTAACTGAGTAGGGTTAAACCTTCATTCTAGCAGTTAGGTGTATTGCTGCTCGACCATTGGAGACTTAGGCGTTACCTGTTTGCGGTAGAACCAAGAGTTAACACACTCTTTCTGAAAATGATTTTCAATTAATCCCGAAGGATAAAAAAAAGGTTTGATGTTTTTGTTTTGTGTTTTTTAAGCAAGAAGTGAATTGAGTTAAGTTTGTAATTCATGTTGCACTAAAGACTATAACTTGAGAGCGAATGCGTCGCATATCGCCCAAAGGGCATACGCTAAACACTCTAGACAGATTGAGAGGAGGCCCCCCAACTACTATTCCTCAAGTACTTAAGGCTCATAGAATACAACACTCATTATCTCATTATCCTTTATTAAGTGTTTTGAAATGTTTAGGAGATGAGAAGATAAGACACAACTAAGGGGAAACTGAACCCTAATGTTATCATGCACAATGCTTCTAAAGTTGGGATCAAAGGGGGAAGAAACTATCCTAATGTTATCATGCTTGGATTGAACACCTAATGTCTCTCCTACTCCCATCTTAAGCAGAGGGACTACGAATCCTAGGGAGATCATGGCAAAAGGCCAAGTAAAAAACAGATAATTCACTCACATATAAAATGAAAAATGAAAAGAAGTTGACTTAAACAAGTCAAAGGCAATGCAAACATGAGATGTAAGGTGCAAAGAAGGAATATAAGACTTAAGAAATGCAACAAATATGAAGCAAAAGGTTCAAACAAGAGGACTTAAACAAGTCAAAAAGAGTGAGATGAAATGGGAGAAGTTACAACTCCTACAACCATTCAACCATCAATCACTCTAACCAAAGTAAAACACAAAGCAAGACAAAAAGGCCATGATCAAAAGGGAGGTGGGAGAAGTAGGCTTTGGCAGCAAGCAACATGCAAAGCATCTCAACCAAATAAACCAAGTTGACCATGTAAAAGAAAGGAGCAAAACAGAGCAAGAAGAAATGCATCATTCAAGGCAAACTCAAAGTAAGAATGTGAATACCAAATCACCTTGAATGATGATCAAACCTCAAAGGGCAGGAGTGAAACACAATGTAAATGATTCAAATTAAAGTTGAAAATAAAGCACAAGCATCAACCAAGTCATGGCAAGTGGTGGAAACAAAGTTTCATCACCAATTTAACACTTAGAAACAAGTGGAAATGCCTAACTTCTAGGTAACTTGTGAAACAAATTAAACAAATGTATGACCTAACAAATGTAAATCCAACAACTTGATCAAGTTGTAAACAAGTAAAAACATTCACAAGATGCACATGGGATCATTAGAAATCATTTCCCAAAGAAACTAGGTCAAGCCATCTTGTATGAACACCTTCAAAAGTGACTTGACTTGCAAGGTTCACCAAAAATGGAAGGAATGTTCAATAAATGTCAAATAAATTACACAAAGTAGCTAAAACCAAAGGCAAATAAAAGCCAAAGTTTCAAAGTGAAACTCACCTCAAGGCATCACCAAATAATTCCATTGTTAAGGGTGCTCCACCTTATTGAGGGTTTATCGAGGGGCAACAAAAGTCAATTCAAAATCAACTACAAAATAATCAAACATGGACCAAAACCACCCTCAAAGATGCCTCAAACCCTCACCTAAGTGAGGGAGAAACCATGGTCATAGGGGATAAAAATTGGAGGCTCAAATGATCATGATCAAATAAGGTAGACCAAAAAAGAAACACTTTCAAATGTAAATTCTAAATAAAATACAAAAATAAAGTAAAATCAGGAATAAAAAACATGAAAAATTAAATAACATGCCAAGGTTCAAGAAAATATTTTTTGTGAAATTTTTGGATGACCAGATCCATTTTTAATAAAATAAAACGAAAACAGCAATTAAAAAATAAAATAAAATAAATGCACATGGGTTGGGGGTGTAGTAGCAATGGGAGCATGAACTGAGATTCAGTTTAAAACGCAAACGGGCTAAATAACGTGGGGTGCGAATATCAATGGGAGCCAGGCCCAGACCAAGCTCAGATGCCATGCTGGCATCTCATTAATTGAAGTGGCACATGCGTGTAAAAATGATAGGCTCACAACATAACACCTCATAACATTTAAATTCAAAAAGGGGCGCCAAAGGCCACCTCAAATCGTCTCTAACCTCCAGACGTTGGAACCCTAGTTCTGGTCGTCTTCTCCGGCGACCCATCACTGGATCAAACATGCCCAGAAATGGAAAAGACTGGTACCCCTCAACTCAAAATTTCAAGAGGATCTCAAATCCAAGCTCATATTTTAAAAATAAGGTCGTTTTCATGGTGATTCAAGGGCAAACAGTTGGAACACCATAAACTGAAACTTCACAAAACTCAACCAAAATGATGTGAAAACATTGCCTACTTGAGTAGGACTTCAGATGTACTCAGTATGCTCCTATTAAGTGCATAAAATGATGGGAAAAAGTTCAAGAAAATACCTAGTGGAGTATGTCCACTGCTTCTTTTATGCTTGCTGAAACACCACCAAAAGATGCAGAATAACTCCTTGACACTTGGAAAAACTTGAGCTATGCTTGAATGGCTTTGAACCTCCTTTAATCTTTCAAACCAGTTTGAACAGGTATGAACCAAAGTGCTCACAATTGGCTTTTCTTGCAAACAGATGGTAGAGGAGGTTATGGTGAAGATGATTTGAGAAAAATCTTGATGAAAGGCTCACTGAGGTGTGTGTTTCGAAGGAGAATCTCAGAGAAAGCAAAGATGGCAAGTTCTGATTTTCACACAAATGGAGGCTCTCTCTTACTAGGGTTTTTCCTTTTGGATTATATATGAAGTAAAAGTGGAATTAGGGACTTTAACTGTGGTGAAAAATCAATGGAGCAGATGTTGTGATCAAAGGATTTTTTTGATTTAATGGTTGATGATGAACCTCACACGAGTGGCCTTTGCATTGTGGTTGTTTGCCTTATTGGAAGGAGAAATCAGAGGGAAATTGTGAGGGTCAGAGTAGTGGCTGCTTGTCCCTTTCCTTCTTTGAGCAAGAATTTTCAAAATCAAACCATCATAGTACATGTCTTGTTGGCCTCATTTTGGCAATGTTTGGAGTGCACAATTTGTTACCTTATGCGCATGAAATGAGAATAAGACAATGCTGCAAGGCTGATTTGAGAAACATGCCAAAATCACTTATGGATCATGCCTTGAAATGTTTTCCAAGCCACCATCTTTGAACCATTGTAGCTTGATGTACAAGGCTACTCTTGATTGGAACTTGGGCTCAAATGAAAGATTGCATGGCAAGGAACAACTTTGATGTTGAAGAAATCTTGGTTTGTAACTTGGCATATCATGAAAATTGAGATTGAAAGTCATGACATAAAATCTGCCTTGGAATAACTTAGAAAAATTCTATGTTATGAGTTTTGGTCCATTTGAAACCCCAACTTTGAACTTCCACATCTTGAGCTTCAAGCATCACATAAGAGACTTCTAGTAATGGATGGAAAGCCTGGAACAAGGCTTACAACTATCATGTGGGACAAAATTCCATTTGGCACCAAGAACTTGATGAAAATTGGCTTGGAAAATTGGTCCAAAAATCTGTCCAAAGTTGCTAAGTTTGGGGTCCTTGAAAACCCTAACTTTGAATCTTTATAACTTGAGCTTCAAGCATCCTATGATGATGAATTGGTACTCAAAAGAAAGCTCATAGTATGAGGAACAATTTTGATGTTGGACAAAAATTCATTTGAAACATTGATCATGAAGAAAAGTGGCTCGGAAAGTGGCTGGTTTACACATGAAACTTTCCATAAATGGAAAGTCTCTAAAACCCTAATTTCCAAAAATGGTAAGTTCCACACTTCTTGATTTTTTATGATCCCTTTGACATTTCTTGGTCAAATTTCACCCATTTGTCATATTGAACTTGAGAAACATGATTTTGACATTGACTTTTCCCCAAATCTCCTGATTTGCAATTGACTGACCAATTGGAGCTCTTCTATTGAAATTGATGATCAATATTCTACTTACAAACACCTTGGGACATATGAAGGATCATGGAAACAAGTCTTGCTCCAAGAAACATGTCTAGACTAATTATATGTGAAACCCTAATTTCATGTCCTTTGTATAGGCCCTTTGCAGATGAATTGAATGACCATTCCAACTCCACCATAACCTCTAAGATACTCAACAAATCTTCATCCCATGCTCACACCAATGGTAAGAGCCTCATGAACTCCTGAAAAATCCTCTGGTGGTCCTCAGATAAGGAGCTATAGCACACCTCTCCTCTCAAGGAGCTTTGACAACTTCATAACGATACCACACACTTAATGGCTTGTACCAATGCCTTTGCTTGCACTTGAAGCCAATAAGATTCTCCTCTTGGATGGCACACAAACAATCACTTGATCCCCTGTAAGAACAATGCTATGCAAATGCAAGATGCTAAAATGGAAATGAAACATAAGCCAAACAAAGAAAGAGGTTAGTCAAATTTTGGGGTACAACACCCATGTTTACCATCTTAATGAAATCACTGGGTGCGCTGGCTACCATTCTCTCGTAGAAAAATGAGTCGAGTGTCTTTAAGAAGATCTTGGTCATTTCTTTCTCTTCGAATGGTGGTGCAACTTGAGTGGCTAACTCGCGCCAGTGCTGAGCATATTCTTTAAAGTTTTCTTTGTATTTCTGAGTCATGGCTCTTAATTGATCATGGTTAGGTGCCATATCCACATTGTACTTATACTGTTTAATGAAGGCTTCACAGAGATCATTGAAAGTTTGAACCTTCGCACCGTCTAACCCCATGTACCATTTGAGTGTCGCACCGGTTAGACTGTCTTGAAAATAATGAATAAGAAACTGATCATTGTCGGTCTGTGCTGACATCTTCCGAGCATACATGACAATATGGCTTTGTAGGAAGGTGTTTCCTTTATATTTTTCGAAATCTGGGACTTTGAACTTTGGAAGAACTTTAACATTCAGAACCAAACATCAATCAGAAGCACTTTTTCCGAACAATTCCTTTCCTCTCAGAGCTTTCAATTCTTTCTGAATTTCGGAGAACTTATTCTGAAATTCATCCATCCTTTCGTCAAACCCAACAGTTTCACTTGGCGATCCATGATACACTGACTCTTCTAGAACATACAGAGTAGTATTCATATTTGGCGGTGGCATGGTCATCACAGTAGTAGTAGCAGGGATGGCAGTTACGACAGGAACAGTGGTTACAGCAGAAACTTCAGAAACAGGCAGACAGTAACCGGCTGGAGTGAAGAAAGGAGGCATCCCCTATGGGAAACCTTGTGGCATGCTGTACGGAGGCTCAGTAGCAGCAGGCACCACTGGGATCGGTGCTGATACAACTTCAAAAATGGTGGTTCTTTGAATGTTATCTTGAGTGTTGGGTGCTGATTGATTTGACAGTGCTTCAACCAATCCATTCAATCTTTCTAAGCTTTCCTTCAGAGTAGCGACCTCGTCACAAGGCATTCGGTTCTCTTGTTCGAGTTGATCCATTCTTCGATGCTGACTGGCTCGAGTGTTTTACTAGTGATTCAACTTGTCTGTGAAGATGAAGTAAGAGTAAGACCCTGGAATGCAAAGGATGCTATGCTGATGCATATGCAAATGCAGATGCAAATGAAACTTCAAGAAACTCAAAAGTGTTTTACCAATATTGTAGCAACGGATAACTGAAATACTCACTTTATTACTTAAACTGGAGAAACATTACAAAGCGATAATACTCCTTCAGGAGTTTGATTACATCAAAATACTGAAAATAAAGCAAAATAAACTTAGAAGTCTAATCCATCCGATCATGGTTCCTTCCTCCCGTGAAGCTCCTCAATGAGTCGGTTAATCTGCTAATGTAGTTTTGCTTTTTTGATAACGAGTGTGTCCACATACTGCTTCCAGGCTACCGAAGTTGGAGGAAGATTAGCACTGGCGGTAGTTGGCCCTGATGAGGCGTGAGGGGAAAATAAATCCTCTCGCACCTTTCTTTTCTTCGTGGTTTTTCTTCCTTTTGTTGCAGATTATGAAGTTTCTCATTCTCTAGTTTGAGGATGTAGTATTTATTCTTCCAAGCATTCTTTAACTTTTCAGCTTCGTTCAGAGAAGTTTTCAGTTTCCCTTCTTCACTTGTATCAGTCCAAGCAGAATCTAGGAGGGTCAACACCACAGGTTCATGAAAGGGAAATGGCATCTTCAATTCAAGATCCCTTTCTTGCACCCATTATAGATAAGTCTCTGAAATGGTACAGTCGATGTATTCTATTGCAGTCTTTCCTTTCTTGTGAATATGGAACCATGCTTGTAGTATCCTAGCTTTAAGCTACGGGTTTTCTCCTTCTTTGAGAAAAATTCCTTCCAATGAAGTTTGATCTGGTTTCTCCTTCATAGGGTGTCCCAATTGTATGCACGCTAGAGCATGACTATAGCTGATACATCCTTTTGTCCCAACAAGAGGCATGTTTGGAAAGTCTCCATAGCTATTGGCCATTCTAATGCCACCGTATAAAGTGTCATACCATATAATGAACCATGAGTAAAGAAGAGCAGTACAACAGGCTATACGACCTCCTCCTTCAGAGTACCTCAGATGTATCTAGTGGTAAGTATCAGCTAACAGAGTAGGAACTAGATCCCGAAGGATGAAGATTTTGATAGCGTCCATGTCAACAAAGTCGTCGACCTTTGGAAACAGAAAAATCCCATAGGCTATCAGCGCAAAAACAGTTACAAGTGTTGCAACATCCTTTTTATCAGCATGATAGCAAATTTTCTCTATTAAGAAATCAGCTGGAAATCCAAAGACTCCTTCCTTGGTGGTCATGTGGGCTTGAGCGTCAACTAAAATCAGGTGTGTAGCACTTGCAATCTCCTGGTCACTAGGTGTGCCCTCCAATCCAAAAAACAAAGGTCGGGACGTGACGGTCATTCCCATAATCACAGAGTACTCTTCCAAAGTTGGCATCAACTAGTAGTCAAGAAAAGTGAAACAATGGTAAAGGGGATCGTAGAATTGAACGTGCGTGTCCAACAACCCATCAATCATCTTGAGTCTGAGAAGTGGAAAGATTCTTCCATATTCAGTCGAGAAAGTCAGGCGATTGTTAATTAGACTTTCCAGTTCCCTTAAGCTTTTAATGTTTGGACTCTTGAAGGTGTACTTCAACGTTTCTCTTCTAAAATCCATTTTTACAATATCTGCAAAATAAATTGAGTCTCTTGAAGTGTTAGAGAAATAAATGAAATGCAGAGATGCGAATATGAAAGGCTTCATGGAATTCCAATATTTATAAACATTGTAGTATATTGAAAGAAATTCATTTATTATTTTATAACGGATTACAAATAAATATTATTAAAAGAGTCTTAAAACAACTAAATAAAATCTAATAAAGTCCTAAGGAAGTTTTATATTATGTTCTTTGATCTGCTCCTCTAGTCAGGCCTTCTTGAAGATGAGCTTGTCTACAATCAGCTTCCAAGGGGTAGTCTGAGGGTTGGAGGAAAATAAACCCTCCTGTGATTTTCTCTTCTTGCAAGAAAGTGATTCTTCGTTCTTCAACTGAAGTTGTTTCTGAAGTTCAGTGTTCTCTTTGACGACCACCTGCTACTTATTTTTTCATGCTTCTTACTCCCGCTGTGCTATTCTCAAAGAAATCTTCAATTCTTCAGCTTCAGACATGAAACTTAATACAGGTTCTCTCTTCAAAGGCATAGGCTTTTGCCGAGGATAAGGCATCTTCAGTTTTCTCTGAGCCACTAAAGGTATGGTTCCAAAGAAACACAATTAGGTCTTCCCAGGCTTTCTTTCCCTTTCTTATGTAAGTGACGCCACAAAACCACAATCTTTTCTTAAAGTTCCTTGTTGTTCTTAAATAAAATACCCTCCACATGAACACTCTTGGGCTAATCCTCCAGCGGATATCCTAACTGTCAGCGAGCTAAAACAGGATCGTAATTGATTCCTCTATTAAGGCTAAGGAGAGGTACATTGACAAAGTCTCCACAGCTGTCAATAATTAATATCCCATCATATACACGGTTATACCAATCAATATTTGAGTGGGTCAGAGCCATAAATTTTTGTGACCAACGTCATTTATTGAGATCCCAAAAAGAGTTAGACTTGGGCAAGTACAAAATAAACCACTTGTATAATAAAGGCACACAACAAGTAATCATCCCTCCACCATGAAAGTTTCAGAGATGCACAGAATGGTAAGCGTCAGCTAGTAAAGTTGGGATTGGATTGTTCTTCATGAAAGCTTTGACGATGTTAAGGTCGCCAAATCCTTCAAAACTTGAGAATAGGAACACTCTATAGATAAGTAAGGCGAGGATTGCCTCAAATGTATTCATGCTCATATGATCAGCGTAGTATTGGGCTTTCTTGATTAAGAAGTCTATTGTTATTCCGAAAGTTCCACCTATAGTAATCATATTGTCTTTGATGTCAGATAACTTTAGATATATGGCTCTAGCAATGTCCTGTTCCTTAGGGTTCTTCTCCTGGAAAGGGAAAAAGGACTCATCCAGAGTGCGCAAACCAACCAATTGAGAATATTCTTCTAAAGTAGGCAAGAGTTGATAATCTGGGAAAGTAAAGCAGTGATATTCCGGATCATAGAACTGCAGAAAAGTAGAAAGAAGTTTGTCATCCATTTGAACCTTCAACAAAGATAATAGCTTCCCATACTTGTTTCTGAATCCTCCTTGATCTTCAACCAAAGCTCCTAACTTCCTTAGGTCATCCAATTTAAGACTCTTAAAATAATATTTCAAAGTATTTTTCCTTTTGTAATCCATACTAGTCCTGCAATGTTTATAAATAAAGTTGAATTCCATGAAACCGATCCAATATGATGCTTTATGAATGCGAAGATGCATAAACACAGACAAGCACACAAATATACAAAGATAAACAAACAGGAAACCTAGGTTTGTAAGTAACAAGCATAGAGCAAAGGGTATACCCATCCCTCAAAGGGTGTGGACTAAGGGTTGATTGTACCTTTAAAACAAGGGTTCTAAAAGGTGCCCAAAATCATTAGTCCATCTTTCGGATATTATCAATTTCCCGAATACTCGGTGGTTAATAATAATCTCAAGAGAACCTCTTTTGAGTGTAGCATCGTGTATCAACTACTTCGGGAATACTCCCTCATAGTCACCGCACTACGTCCTAAGAAAGGCCAAGTGGGGTTGAAGGTAACTAAAGGTCCCCAGTATCACATGCTCCTAGGTCGAAAATAATAATTGTCTTCACAAATACTCGTTCAACAATACCATTTTCAAGAGGGCATCAACTGAGCGGTGATTCTCAAGTTAGCTTGGTCGGGAATCACTCCCTATAAGCCTTCTCAAATATATCACCTTCCTATCATAAGTACACTCAAGTCCGGGTGTAGGACATTCCTCATCACACAAAGGTAACAACCTAAAGAAGAAATACAAATAAGCATATAGATAAGAAAATATATAACAATAAACAAAAATAAAACAAGTTAGGGGGAACCCTTAAATATTGTCCCCAGTGAAGTCGTCATTTCTGTCGCGGTGAGAATCGGATATCAAATTATTGGATTAACTTGAATCTTAATTCATGTTCACCGCCGGTCTTTAATTTGTCCAAGGGAAGGAAAAAGATCGAATAAACCCATAAATATGCAATGCAAATGCAAAACTAGAGAATCTAAGGTTCGGGGGTTGGTTATACTAAGGGAAGGTGCTAGCATCCTAAACATCTGCAGTACTCTACAGGAACCTCTTGTTTTATTTATGCTATTGTTTTTTGCTAAGGGTAAAAGACCTAGTGGTTTAATTCTAAGTATACTCGCCAAGAAATCACATCTTGTGCCTACATATCTTGACGGGAGTGGAATCAGAGTATTCGTAGTTCCCCTAGAATGGTTTGAGGAACTTCTTGACTGTGGTCAAGGTTCCAGGGGGAGAAGGTTTGTTGACCGATTCTAGAAGAAGAGACGAGTTGTCATCTTAAGGGAGAACACTCGACTTAACCACCACAACTTGTAGGAGATGGTCTTTGCGTCACATTGAGAGAAGGGCTCAAGACTCGGATTTATCGATAAGTATGTCGCATACTTCTCTCAAGAGGAAAATATTCTACATCTCTCGATATTATTATGGGGTAGGAGAAACATATCTCGATTGTCAAGATGAATCACTTCTAATTCTCTTGTGGGGAGAATAGATGATTGAATTGTATTATAGGTTTTGTTTAAATTATAAGGCTTAAGGAGGTCTATCCTATCTTAAGGTGTAAGGATCTAGCTGATCAACTTGAGAAATCAAGGATCAAGTAGGGGAAAATGATGATGCAAATGATAATGCATCGTATACGAATTATAACTTCATATACAGATTCTTCCGTTTGGACGTCTAACATGTGCAAATATTATCATGAGTAGTACAGAGAAGTGTTCAAACATCCGATCAGAATTGAAATCATGTGAGGCATACAACATAACTAATTTATAAAAACAAGGTGTAATATGATATATTGAATCAAACACGTATGAAACGAAGCGAGAAAATGCTCATAAAGGTACAAGAGAATTTGACATAAATCATGGGTAAAATCCTCTAGCTACGTGGAAGAGTTATGGATAGACCATCAACATTAGACTAACACAAATATTATTTAAATAAAATGATAAAAATAAAATTATTAATAGCTTTCTTTTGAAGTGATTAAAAAACTAAGAACAAAAGACTAGATATAATTGATTGAAATGATTAACCAATAAGGTTAACTCATTAATTGTTTTCCTTCTTTTTAAAACAAATAATTAAAACAAATTAAAAAGAAAAATAAAACCAAAAAGAGAGGGATCTGGCGCAACGGTCTTAATGGAGGGTCCACCGTGTGTCGCTACTGTGAAAATCGAGGCCGACAATGACAGAAGAATCACCACCGTGTGTTATTTGTCCCTCCGAACGAGAAAGGAAACGATCAGAAAAACCTAACGAAATGGTATAAGACAAGGTCATCGCAACTATTGTCTGGATTCGGGAGTCGGTTACGCAAGGGGAAGGTATTAGCACCCCTCACGTCCATCGTACTCGATGGGATCCATGCTTGTTGTGTTTATCTGACGGGTTTGTTAAATCTATCTACACTAAGGGTCTGGTCTAAAAAGAAAAGAAAATGACTCGGCAAAGTATCGCACTTTATGCCTACGTATTCCCGTCTGGAGCGAGAAATCAGAGTCAACGTAGTTTTCCTAACTACGGGTAAAGGGGGGAAGGTTGCTCGCCAAGATATCGCATCCTGTGCCTACATACTTTCATACGGCATGAAAGATCAGAGCAAACATAGTTCGGGCTACGAAGAACACAAGTTTGTTCAGCAGTTTTTTATCCAAGTAAAGTTAACAGACAGTTCTAACAGTTGGTGTTTGCAGCTCAATCCTTGGAGACTTAGGCGTTACCATTTGTGGTAGAACTGAAAGTTAACAGAACTCTCCTTTAAGAAAAGGGTTTCCTGATTAAGGGTCCAAGAGGACAAAAAGGATTTGAATGTTTGTTTTTTAAGTCTTTTACGGAAGAAGTGAATTGAGTTCTGTTTGTAACTCGTGTTGCACTAAAGACTTGGACTTGAGAGTCAATGCGTCGCATGTCACCCAAAGGGTACCACACTAAACACTCGAGTTATGTGAGGGAAACCCTCCCACAACTCTTTCTCAAGTAGCATAAGGTCCGTAATGCACAACACGCGTTAACCTTTATTAAGTGTTTTAACTGTATTTGAAGATGAGAAGAGAAACAAACTCTCTACAGGGAAACTGACTCGATCCTACAGTTATCATGCAATATTCATCCTACGGTTGTGGTTAAAAGGGAAACTAACTAATTTTATCATGCATGGTTAGAATCCTAATGTCTGTCATAACTTCTCTTGAATAAGAGAAGTCAGAGTTCCTAGGGGAACATGGCAATGGAAGCAACAGTAAACAGAAAAACTGAAGAGAAATTATTGTAAACAAATTGCTGTAAAGAAAATGCATGCAATGCATCACACAAGCAGAAGGAGTCAAGCTCAACTTCTAAACAAGCAAGGCACAAAGGCCACAAAACACATAGCCAAGGGAGCTGAGCTCTACCAAATACTAGCAAGCAAAGCCACACAGTAAAAATACAAGCAGAAGGAGTTCCACTCAACTTCTAATGCAATACAAGCAAGGGGAGAAGCTCAACCCTTAAGATGCTCTTAGGCCTATGATCATCTACATGAAGCCTAAATCTAATGCAACACTCCAAGCAAGTCACATCAATACAGATGAACAAGAAGAAAACAGACAAACAGGGAAAACAAGCCAGCAAACTCCACAACGGAGCAATCTTCTGACAGCAATCCAATCCAAAGTCTGTAACTGCTCTTCAAGTCCATCATCTTCAAGAGAAGGAAAGGGATAATCCATCCTCAATATTTAACAATGCACTCCACCAAGCATGAAGAGAATCAACAAGATGAGTAATCGATGATGGGAAGCAGATAGGAAACCAAAGGAATTCCATCTAACACTCAACCAGTCATCAGAGAAAGGCATCCTCAAAAGTTCTACTCATTGTAAATGTCACACGTCCCTCCAAAGGAGAGATGGGACTTTAACATGAGGACTTTGAATCATAGGATAGGATGGAAGGTGAATGAAACCAACCATTATTTGAAGAAAAAACTATTTCTAAAGCTCTCTCCTAAAACCCTAATCTCATAAGCTACAAAAAGCTAACAAAAAGAAAAGAAAAGCTCCAAGCCAAGCTCCTCCAGCCACTTCACAAAAGCTTCATCATGTCCATGATATCCTCCAATAAGAACCAGAAGCCCACCATGCAAGAAAAGCCCAATTTGAGTCTATTCCAAATCAATCACCAAAGTTGAAACACCAAACAAACAATCAACTTGAATAATCTATCTAAAATATCAAAACACATTCTAAAAATCTAATTATTTGTCTATGGGAACATGCATTTGTTGATGATATACAGTTCAAAAATCAGGGCCTAATTCAATTTCTAAGTCCTCTAATAAAATTATAAGTTGAAAGGTATCAAGGGGAACCATTAATGGGGAAAGGCTCTAAACCTACCTCTAAATCAGAACCTACGATTATCTAAAAAATGTGATAAAAATCCTATGGGAGCATACATATCTCACCTAGCAGCCATCAAAATCTCAAGATGAAATTCAATACCAAATGGGAGAACAAAAATCAACAAATAGAGGTATCAAGTATGCACAACAATGGACGTTAGCACAAAATAAAAAATGCAATTAATTCGAATTAAATCCTAAAAATGTAAAACCAGTTCCTAAAATTTCATAAGACGTTCAGGAATCATGAGAAAAAATTTCGTAATTTTTTGATCAATTTTACTATTTTTAAAGCAATTAATCCAAACAGCCAATAAAACAGAAAAAAAAACAAAAGAAAAGAAATAAAGAAAATAAAGGAAATATGTGAATTAAAAGAAATGGCAGGGGGTGGATTCGAACACGCGTGAGCATGGTCCCCTCCGCTTGGCAAAACAACGTTGTTTTGCCTGGGGTGAGGTGGCGCAATCTGAGCGCTCGGATCGTGAGACTTGGTCTTCCTTTCCTCTCCAATCGGACGGTGCTGGGCTTTCTTCTCCAAATTCAATTTTTCCTCCACCGTGAACAGTAACCGCGAAGCACCATGGACGTGAATTTTTCGGTGAACTTTGAACAACCATAACTCTATCAATATTTATCCGTTTTGCACGAAATTTTAGTCAAACTTGAAGGAAATTTCGCAAGGATTCTAAATATCTTATTTACTTGAGCTAAAACTCCAAGATTAAAGAGATCCATCATCAACAAGAAAACGTGTTCAACCTTAGTTTGTCTCTAATCTTCAGTTTTTTCATCCAGAAATCATCTATACCTTAATTGCAACCTAACCACATGAATCTAAGGCATTAAAAACGCATGAATTGAGAGGAATTTCAAGAAATGGAAACCTGGCTTTAAGCTCCGATTGTGGTGGTTTCAGACCTCAATTCTTCTCCAACAAGTGCAGAAAGCTTCAATAATTGATGGTGAATGATTCTTGATAATTAATTCTTGATGAAACCCTCTGATTCTTCAAAACCAAAAATTCAGTTTCAAGCATTTTCTTCAACTTGCTCCAATGGCTTCTCTCTCTTCAGCTCCAATGAGTCACCAACCTCTATCCAATTTCGTTTTTGAATATTTATAGAACACATTAGAACCTTCTAGAGGCCCAATCCAAATCCAAAATTTTTCTCCAAAAATTTCATTATGGCAAGCTCAAACTTGGCTCCAAAGCTTGCTTGGGAAGCTTCTAGCATCATACAAAAAACCCCTTGAATGAATTTAGCTTAGCTAGAGCCTTGAATTGTCTTTGTGAATGATTTTTTTTGTGATGTTGCTTATTAGTGAAGAAACCTCATGAAATGCCATGAACCAAATTTCAAAATGGAATTCTACAAATGCCAATCTTCTCAAAATATTATTTCTGATCAAATTGAATGGTCATTTGACATATTGTGTGCACATAACAATTTATTTGAATTTCCCACCAAAAATGCCTTTAATTTCTCTTCTTTCAAAACCACTTCAAGTCAACTCTTACTATGGACCAAATCAATTCACCATGAGCTCTTGGTTGACCTAAAAACCATATTTTGAGCAAGTTCCATGTTGAACAAAACTCCATCTGAGATGTGCAAGTTGGAGATTTTGACCTATGATTGAAAATGGCAATATAATCTCACTTTCCCAAAATACCCCTAACTTGTAAACCTCACAACTTGAGTTCTACAAATCAGATGGAAGACTTTTAATACAATTTGGAAAGCTAAGATCATAAGGAACATCTTTCATGTTGGCCAAAAGTTTATTAGAAACACCCTCCTATGTTAAAAGTAGCTTGGAAGTCAGATGATTTTTACAGACAAATTTCAGAGGCATCTTAGGACCTGTAACTTGTCTGGACCATAACTTGAGTTCTATAAATCCAATGGAGGACTTCTAGTACTCAAATTAAAGCTAAACGTATGATCTACAAGTTTCATGTGGAGGCCAAAGTCACATGAGGCTTGTATCTCGACTTACATGGCTTGGAAGTTTGGAACTAAACAGGGGATTTTACCCTAGGAACCCTGACTTAGCAACTCCAGCCATTCTTGATTCTTCTCAACTTGGTCTTAAAACAACCTCTCATATGCCTTAACATATCGTTCCATGATCTCAATGACCTAGAAGTAGGCTTTGATCTTCTTTAATCACTCATTTTGGCCTAGGATTAACCCGATGAACCCTAGTGACACCAACTTCCACTGTGACTCTTGTACTTGCTACAACCATTTGATTGAGCTCTGTCCTAATCCTCTAGGAACTCCATGAGCTCTATCCACACATCATATCCACATCTAAGACTCCACAACCTCTGGATGTGGATATAAACCCCATACAAGCAACTGAACCTCTTAAGAATCCATCCCCCTGACTGATGATTATGATGGCTTCTCAAACTTGCATAAGACCTCTGGCTAGGCTTCTTTTGACATATATCACACTTGATCCCCTGCTAAATGAAGTATGTTATGCTATGCAAGTGCTATAACTATGCTATGCTAATGCAATGAAACATAAACCAAGTGGTAAAAAGGTTGGGCAAATTTTGGGGTGCAACACCGTGGAGCCTCGATCAAAACCCCACCTGTCGTTGATCCAGATGAGTCAAACGGTTGACTCAAAATTGATGAGAGTTTATCATGGGGTAACACGCATGAGAGTATGATCATAAAACAAAACCAGAGAGGGTCATACAATCTAAACCTAAATCGTTCTCTCTCTTTCTCGCTCTCCCTGCCTCTAAGTTCTTCTTCATTTTCAATCGTAGATGTCACGAGCTTTCGTCTGCCACCAGTGTTTCATCATCTTCATCCCCTCCTTTTCTTGAAACCTCCGTTGATTCGCAACTATACCTTCCCTCAAAATTACAAAACAAAAAAACGAAACGGAAACAAACCCTAAATCCCAAATCCGAAACAACGTGAACCCTAACCCCAAACAAAACCAGAAATTAACACAGGTCGTAGCAGCTCACAAGAAGCATACTTTCAAACAAGTGTATCAAGTAAGAAATCAGACCAACAATGAAGTTTTGGTAGAAAATCGCTACCTGGAAGTGATGGCTCATCAGAGAGTGTCAGGGCGCGACGGAGAGGAAACTGGGATATTGGTAGTCGTCATTCCAAGATAAGTAATCCGAATCACCCTTTTTCAAAAAAATCCTCTTCTTCTTCTTCTTGAAAAAAATTAGTTTGTGTAGTGTGACTTTTTTTGTGATTCGTGTGGATAAGTTTTGTGTTGTTCGTCCTCGTCCTTGCGTATATTCAATCCCCCATTGCGATGAACTGCGAAGTTCTAATTTATAGAGCTGCTAATGAAAATTATGATTGAATGCCTTTGATTCGTGTCACGAAAATTTCCTATTTCAACCTGACATGTTGTGATATTATTTTCAAATCTTCCTCTTTTAGTTCAAACTGTTTAACGTATTTGGATTTCTTTCCTTATTCTACTCATTAAGCTCATGAACGTCTGATTGTGGTTTTGTAAAAAACAATATTTCTGGATTTGGTTAGAGTTATTTAGGAAAGAAAATATATTATCTTGATCAAGTTTCAATGCCAAGTTATTGTTTTCGTGATGTATGCGCTATGCTACTCTTTATTGAGCTTCCAAATTTGCCAAAATTTACATTGAATGTCCTGTGTTTCCCTATTTGTGTGAGTAAATTTGGACGTGTTGATTGCTGATTTATGAGGATTGATGGCTTTTCAGGGCTAGTTTGGGGAGGGACATGATTGTGATCTGCCACTTAATTACTGATTTTTTTTACAACCTTGATTCTTGGCTTGATGACCAAATAAAGTTTTCTAACCTTGCTGACTTGGTTTTGGACAGGAATAAAATTACTTCGACCGCGCTTGATGTCTTTGATGAGGATGGGCTGATTATGTTTAGAACCCGGATTGCAGGCTCTCACTTCTTACCAAATCTGCATTTCTCTAATGTGTCTTATAATTGGAATGCTTGTTTGGGTTCTTAGCATAGGTAATACTCAACCGCTTTTTGTTACAACAATGTCCTTATGGTGGTTATTTGTGTGTTGTTGAATTCTGTGCTGGTCGGTATTTGCAAAAATCTTGCAGGTTGCAAGTACCTTACCGTTTGACCGCACCTTGAAGAAATGGGATCAGACTCAACGTATCTGATGTTGTTCGCTTACGAGACTCTTTATCATGCTTTCACAATCAACAACGAAAATTTGATATATAGTTCTAAAATTAACTGCTCATAGTAGTCACATGGCCTGAGCTAAATTCAGATAGAGCATCATCTATTGTAACTATGTTTCTAAAAAACTGAAGTTGTGTTATGGAACTACCATTAGGAATTTCTTGGCGTGAATCCAAAGGGTCATCAAACTCGTGATTCATTTTACTAAACCTTTTTAATCTCATATTCCCAACACTATTGATTATGCATATCGGCATTTTACGTTTTGCTTAAAATGGTTTTGTGGCTTGTCAGGTAGGAGGAGCGACTTGTCATGTTTTGTCTTAAAGGAGAGGTTGTCGCGTGAAGTCTTGAAATCTTAGTTTTTTTGGCAATGGTCTTTTGAGAACAAAGGAGAATAAGGACCAATGGTAGATTTTAAGGTGTAATTATTTTTAAGAGAGTTAGTCATTGTATATTTCCATGTACCTTCATTTTCTACTACTGTACTTTCAATTCTCTGGTAATGTAATGGCCCAAACTAGAATTTGAGTGTTTGTACCTCAACACAAATAAAACTTCCGTAAATCTAGATCATGCTTTACTTGGTCACTCTTATATTTGATCTTGGTTTTTCAAATGGTATGATAATCTTGTAGATGATCAAATTCTTGAAAAACTTCAAGATCAAAGATATGTACCTTTGGGCTTGTCTCAAACTTCACTTGCACACACACTTGGCGTATATTCTTACCCACTTTATCGTTTCCAAGTACGTTACTCACGGAATGACAAGAAGATAATCTGAACAAATCCACTTAATGACATGATGAACCAGATTCACGGATACGAACAACCTTTTTTTATTTAGGCTTGATCATTTATCGCTCGCAGGATTGAAAATAAATTGATATAAGAGCCCCTTGAGAAAATCTTGAAAATAAAGGGTACAACCTGAAATTCATCTTGTCATAAAACTCTAACCAGTTTCCACATGACCACGTTCAACACCTGAAATACTGAGGAAAATGACCAGTAGAAAATCCTAGGACTCTTTGAATCAGAATCCATCAGTCACGTCTTGAAGGGCTTGACTGAGAGAATCTATGCTTGAGACTACCGTACCTGCACAAACTGGTTAGTCATGATAAACACACACAAGAAATATGCCTCAGAGATTCTGTGTAAGATGATGCACAAAGAGGTGGGATCTTAGTGTCGAAAATTAGGGTGTGACACATGGCCAATTGTATCAACAGAGAATGAAGAAAGCATTTGATAAGAAGGTTCGACCTCTTGCGTTCAGAGAAGGCGACCTCGTATTCAAAAAGATCTCGACTTTTACTAATGATTCTAGGGGCAAGTGGACTCCTAAATATGAAGGCCCATATCTTGTTAAGAGAGCCTTCACTAGCGGTGCATTAATTATTACAACTATGGATGGTGAAGAGTTCACTCACCCTGTGAATACCGATGCAGTCAAGAAATACTTTGCCTAAAAAATAAAAGAACAAATCGCTAAGTTGAAAACCCGAGAGGACGGATTAGGCAAAAATAAGCGTCTCGGTGGATTGAAAACCTGAAAGGGTGGTCCAGGAAAAAATTAGAGACAAAAACAGAAAATAATCATCCCGATAGATTGAAATCCCGAAGGGGCAATCTAGGTAAAAGTTAGGGATTATGGCAACTAACTGCATCTGGCCGGTCTTGATCACTTGAAGCAACATTTCCTATCGAGGACTTTACTTCGGTTATCTTCAACTGAAGTCTCAAGAACAATTGGAATTCAAAGTTGTTAGGGACAATAGTGGCCATTTTATTTCAACGTAGCCCTTTCCATTGTACTTACCATTTTTCAAATTTTGTAATGATCCGTGGAGTTACGCCTTTTTGCGGACTACCATTCTATCAATAAATTTTGGGCCTTTGTCCCTTTGTTTGCAATTCTTATTTTGTTTCTGTTTATAAAATCGTTTTATTTTTTATGATGATTTTTTAAACAAATGTGAATAATTGATTTAAATTTTGAAAATTATAAAAAAAAATCTTTGATTTATGAATATAAAAAGGAATGTCAATAGTTATCCCAAGAATGGTAAGATCTCAAAGCGCAAAACTTAGTGTTTTCCTCAGTGGAGTTTGTTCTTGTTGATACAGCTCCCCAGTAAAGTTTGTTGATGTTTTTCTGAGCAGGATTCTTTCTTGCTTCTCTGGTAGAATTTGTTGATAGCTCCCCAGTAGAGTTGTGTTGAGGTTTCTCTAGTAGAGTTTGCTGATATTCCCGTAGCAGAGTTTTTTTCCTATGGATAACCAGACGACTGTTGTTCGGTTTTCCCAACTAAGTCTTGATTCAAATTTTCTCCAGCTGAGTATGTTTCCTCCATCCAGCCAGGTTATGGTAAGACAGTTGAGCAGTTTGAGGACCACCTCTCCTTGATGTTAATGCCCATGTCGAGATTTGTCTTTGATGATTCCTAGTAGAGGTTATGCATATTTACTTTAGATGTTTCCCAAGCAAAGAGCAAGTTTTATTTCTTCTAAGAAGTGTTGATATAGTAGTCACCTGTCGGGCTTTTCTCTCACCATGTGTTTGGTATTGATTTAAAATCCCCCACAACTTGACTTTTTGCTATGATATTAACTTCTTATTTTCCCCGGCAAAGTCCAGGATGTTTCTCTCAGAGTTGCATAATCCTCAGAGAACTTTTTCTAATATCCCTAGAAGATCTGTGTTATTCCCTAGTGGGGTTGTGTAGATGTTTACATGATTCCAATCCTCAGCAAATCTCTTCATCCCTTTGGAGCAGATTTCATATGGATTTTTCTTATCCCTAGGAAGAGTTGAAAATTTTGTGTTGCTATGTTTTCTCCAACAGATCTTTCCCTAGAAGCAGAGTTCATATGGTTGTTCCCTCTTATTGGATTATCGATTTTTGAAGATTGATCTTTGGGTTTTCTCCCCAAGTAGTATCTCCATTTCCTCAATGAGATTTGAGCCTTGTAGTAGGATTTAGTTTCCTTTGATGGCTTTTGCTTATTTCTTGAAGGATTTCTTCATTTAAATCCCTAACAGAATCTCCAGTGATGTCTCCGACTTGTTGTAATTATCCAAGTATGTCGACGGTGTTGTGATGTTTTATTCACCTTCTGTTTATCCTTTTTGCCTGTTTTGTCAGCATGTTCGTACCCATATGCATTGCATGCACATTCATTTTTGTTGAGCATAGCATGTTTTTTTTGCATTGTGCATCCTACATTTTTGTTGGTGTTTCTTTTCTCTTCGGTGCTCTTACCCCTGCGGAGTGCGTGTGTCCTTTCTCCATTAGAGTGTTGACCCCTAAGCAGAAAATGTCCATCCTTTCTAATTCCCCACTGAGTTTATGCCCCGTGGAAGATGTTTATTTTAGCTTTCCTCCCAATCTTTTATCTGGATGGAATTATTCCCCAGTTGAGTTATTTCCTCATGGGGTCGAGTCTTGTTTGACCGTTTCTCTCCAGTTTGTTCCTGGATTGAACTTTGATCTCTTGCAATAGTCATTTTGGATATCCCTGGACTGTGAAACCTGGATGATGAAAATGTATTTGTTTCTCCCTTTTGAGGATTTATTTTCCTTGGCAGGAATCTGTTTATTAATCCTCATCAGAAGATGAAGATTTGAATTTCCCTAGTGGTGTTTTGATAACACTCTCTTGATAATTGCTTGTATGACTTCATATGACAGCCTCTTTATTTGAGCAACTTGTATGTCCCCGACAAGATAAACCTCACCTGGTAACAAATGGAAGCCTCTTTATTTGAGCAACTTGTGTAATCTCCAGAAATTTATTCGTATATTTGCAATAAATGAAAATTCTCTAGTTCATCCTCAACAGAGAAGTTTATGATGGATCCTTATCCGACCAGTTTTTCCATCAAATGGCATCTCTATAAAGGAAGTCCCGGTGAGAAGTTTGTTGTGAAATCCCCAACAGATGGTTGTTTCTTTATTTGAGAAGTCTGTTGTATGATTTAACCTTCCCATATCTCTTTTGGAGATCTCCGACATGGTTATTGATATTTCATCCCCAACAAATGGTTGTCTCTTTATTTGAGAAGTTTGTTGTGTGACTTGAGCTGCCCAGTGACAAGTAGCTGATAATGTACCTCTTTCTCCTACCCACTGACAGGTAGTCGAGTATGTTTGTCCTACCCAGTGATAGGTAGTTGACCTTTATTTCTTTCTCCTACCCAGTGACAGGTAGTCGAGTTTGTCCTACCTGTAACACCCCAAATTCTTGGAGTATTTATTTAATTTATTTAAATATGAATATTCGTATTTTTGGTGATTTTCGGTGGTTGGTGTGAATATTGGAAATTATGGAGTTTTAAGTTATTTATTTAAATAATAGTATATAATATGAATATATTTGGTATTATTATTAATTTAAGTAAATATAAGTTTTAAGGGAAAAGTGGACATTTGAGGAGGAGTTAGTGAGGGTGAAATTGGAAAGCCCATTTTAAAGGCCCAAAGTTAGGTTTAACAAAAAAGAATTTTGAGGGAATTAGGATTCATTCTTGTTAGACCGTGAAAAGAGAAGAAAAAGAGACCAGAGCTCTGAGGGAAGAGGATAGAGGCAAGGTTTCGTGAGGTTTCCAAGAACTCAAAGGAGAAAGGTTTGGAATTGGAAAGTTAAGGTATGTGGAGTATTACCTTCATTGTTTTCAATATATGATTCAATGTATTTAAAGCCGATTTAAGGATTTAAGAGGTTTTTAAGTTTGAGGAAATTAGGCCTTCGTGGCCAAATCTGTTTTTGAGGTTGTTTAAGTATGGAGAGTATTGCCTTCATTGTTTTCAATATATGATTCAATGTGTTTAAAGCCGATTTAAGAGTTTAGGGATTTTGAGTATTGAATTGTTGTTGCCTTTCTGATGGTCTAATAGGTTTGAGGATGATTTGGGAGTTAGGAAAATTAGGCCTTCATGGCCAAAATCTGTTGTTGAGGTTTTAACCGTATAAGATAATTGATTATGAGAACTTTAATGAATATAGGAAAATTGTAAGGATTTTATGGGAATTAGAGGCATTAATATGATACAGGATTGGCCTAATAAGTCGTGGATTTTGTGCCTTTATCGCTATAATACCTTAGGAATAATTTAGGGATGTTTTTGGGGCATTGGGGAAGGAAATCGTAGGGACTTTTGGGTTGGTTTTGGTGCTGATGCGAACAGCATTTTGCTGTAATCGCGAGTTCGCACGGTGAACACTCGCCCCAAACTCGCACGATGAACTGTCCAGCGAACGTAGCAGAGTTTCACAAATTGTGTTATTGTGCAGTGTTGTCTTGATGCTTTGATGTTGTGATTTTCTGGATGAATTATCTTGAGTATGATTATGATTCATATGTGATTAATACATGATTGTATGATGATTCCTATGAGTAATGATGATGAGTCATGATGTTGATTCCATGAGTTTTTTATGATTATATGAAGACATGATTATTATGATGATTTTGATGAATGATGATGCACCTAATGAGTTTATTATGAGGATGATATTGATGTGTGCATCATGCATTCATATGCATTCTGGACTTTGATCTAGTGTTTGATTCTTGTGGCTTCAGTCCCATTGTGCGGATGTGAAGTATTTTGTTGTGCTCCGGTTCTTGTGTAGAATCGATCCTATTGATGGGGATTTGTGGAGGGTTGATGGCCCTGTGTCCATCGAACTTTGATGAATTGGTACCACATGCATGAGTCTTGTTGCATTTGCATTTATGTGACAATTTGGTGTAATTTATGATATTATGGATTTTTGATGTTTCCTTGATGATTATGATGATGTTGAATACGAAAATGACGCTATTTTATATATTGATTCCTATATTGATTATTATGAATTATTTTACTCACCCTGCCTGTTTGAATGTTGCCTCCATGTGGGTAACGTGCAGATGACCAGGTTTAGCCGTGAAGGCCGTCGAGGACTTTTTGGAGTTTTTAACTTTCGGTTCACTTAGAGGGTCTTGTTCTGATAGTGTAACATCGGGTTGGGGTCTTTGAGTTAAACCATGTTTTATTGATTATTGTTATTTTGATTATGTTGCTGCGCAAGGAAAACTTTGGATTTTGCCTTTTTGAGTTCCGCTGCCTTTTGAGCAATTTTTGAGTAATTTTTAGAAAACTTACGGAGCATTAACTTTTATTTGAGTTATTGAGAAATGTACGCCCTTTGAGGTGATTTTTATTGTGTTTAACATTTTACTCTGATAAATGTGATTGATTTTCCATTATATTTATGGGGTAGAAAAGGGTGTTACACTACCCAATGACATGTAGTTGACATTTGTAATACCCTACCCATTGACTGGTAGCAGGTATTCCTTGTGAGTTCATTACCTCTATTTTCTACCTAGTGACGGGTAGTGTAACACCCCGTTTCCCAAAATAAAATAAAACAATTAAATAAGCACACATTAGAGTATCTTCCACAACGGGATGTCACAATTCACACTAAAATTCCACAAAATATTTTCCAAATTAATTTCTCAATAAAACTGCAGCGGAAAATATATACATAGTCTGCCATAAATCACAAAGCATCATATATATGTTATCCATATCCATCATCCTCGTCATATATATATATATATATATATATATATATATATATATATATATATATATATATATATATATATATATATATATATATATATATATATATATATATATATATATATATATATATATATATATATATATATATATATATATATATATATATATATATATATATATATATATATATATGTATATATATATACAACAATGGCCATCTGCCCAAAATACATAACATCCTCACCGATCAACATCAAACATCTCACAAAATATCAGATACGCCACGGGGGCACACATATAAAAAATACACAATAATACTCCCAAAAACGCCCCGGTGTTACGTATCAGAGCAATCCTACGGAGACACCACAATCCAACTAGCTAACACCTGGATTGTCTGTACTTCCGAAGAAGCACATACCACAACAATAACAAAGAGGTGAGAATCACGATCAAATAATAATGGTATGATAGTACATGAAATGAAAGGCAGAAATCAATAATAATACTATTTCATATACATATCATCCGGACTCACGGTCCCACCATCAACCACAATATACAATCACGCAACAAATGCACTCACACAACTCTTAACATACGGTACCGACTCACAATTACGATGGGCAACAGGCCATCAACCCTCCACACAGGAGCATATATCAACGATGGGCACTTGGCCATCAACCCTCCACAACGGGAGCACACCACACTGATGGGCAACTGGCCATCAACCCTCCACAACGAGAGCACGCCACACTGATGGGCAACTGGCCATCAACCCTCCACAACGGGAGCACCACAACAATTCCGATGGACACCTGGCCATCACCCTCCACTACGGGAGCACGTCATCAACATTGATGGACACATGGCCATCACCCTCCTCATCGGGAGCACAACACATTAACATCGATGGACACATGACCATCACCCTCCTCACCGGGAGCACACCAACAATACCGATGGTCACTGGGCCATCACCCTCCACTACGGGAGCACACCAACAATTAATATCGATGGACAACTAGCCATCACCCTCTACTACGGGAGCACACAACGATATTCACACGCATCAAACATCTAGCACACCAAGTGCACACCGATCCTATTGATCCGCCCCTCACACAACATATACACGACGTACAAGGCGTACCGATCTCACAAATCCATTCACATCATAAAATACATACATAACAAGCACACACAGTGCGTCGATCCCACGGATCTGGTCACCACACAACTTATCACATACAATGCACACAAGGCATGTCGGTCATACTGACCCAATACATCACATAACAGCACACAAATGCAACGCATAATAAGCGTATCGATCCTCACGGATCCACTCACCACAACACACCAACAAAACGCACTCAAGGCACCACGATCATACTGATCCTCATATCTCGCACATAACACATCAATACCACGCGCACTAGGCGTAACGATCCTACTGATCCAGTCCTCATACTACAGTATGTAAACGCAACTCACATAAAGCGTATCGATCCTACGGATCCACATCCATATCACAACATACAAACACAATGCATAAACATGCATTCTTCTAACCAATTAAACACAAATCAATCATTCATCTAATATCCTTACGTATCACTCATAATAGATGTTATATCTAACGCAATATCGGAGAGAGCAACCGTATTGTCTCATTGGTGATGTCTCACGCAACTCAACAACACAGAGCATTAAGAACTGATACTCAAACAAATGTTAAGCCTAAATCTATGTTTAGAGTCTAGAACCTATATTCATCCTAGATCCAAATCTGAAAAGTATATTTCTATAGCAGTTCAAATCAAAGATAAACAGGTAAACAAAGATAACATCCATATCAGATCCATGATTGATTCATATAAAATGCCATAATCAGAATACGTACATATGCTTAACCCTTTTTACATGCATTCAACTAATTTTCCAAATGCAAGTGAACATAGTTTTTCATCTCTATTATCATGCATCCTCACAATACTGTATTGATCAATACTCATGCTAATAATTAACACAATAAAATAAAAGATACTAGTGAATATCAACTTACAAGACTATGTCAAAAGTTTTATCATTGATAGATAAATATATAAGATCTAAGAGTTGAAAAGGTTTTGTCAAGACGCGCAAATAATAAATCAAAGACAACATTAATATTAAATCAAAACTAGTTCACAATACATAGATTATATGAAATACATAAGGTATCAATAGATTACATCCAAACCCAACAAGAGATCGAAGCACTTACTCGAAGATCAAGCTCCGAGTTGCTTTGATTTGTGCTTCTCCCTCTTATAGTTTGTGTTTCTCTCTATAGAATATGTTTGGAATAAAGAGAGATAAAGTTATAATCTCAAAAATATCTAAGTTATAAAAGTTATGTTTCTAAAAAGTGAGAAAAGTATATACATAGTAAAATAAAAATTTGTCTTGTTCGCCTAGCGAACACCTTCTTCGCATAGCGAAGACCCTTCTTTGGCACATGAAGTGTCTATGAATAGTTAAACCACCCTTGGGAAAATATCTAAGTTTGTAGTGCAAACACTTGTTCGCACAACAAACTTCTACTTTACAAGTTCGCACAACGAACTTGGGGTCCTTTTCCTACTGCTATCCAAGGTTTCCTCTTCGCTGGACCACATTGCAACTTTGCACAGCGAACATTCGCTGGCTGCTCGCACAACGAACATGCTGATTCTTCTTCATTTCTTTGCCTTCCTTGTTCACTCCTTTGTGTTTTAATCATTTATGTTTTATGCCTATAGCCTGCATAATAAGAATTTTTTTTTATAGTAGCTATATATTAGGAATTAAATACCAAAATATTGAACTTTTCAAACAATTTACCAAACTAGCTACAATTCAGCATTGTTTCGCCATACCAATTGGCGAAAACGTGTAATTGGAATTTTAGAAAAATCAAGTCGCCATACCAATTGGCGAAAGAGGCAAAGTAATTTTTTTAGTTTTTGCTGTTAATTATATTTTTTAAAATAATATGTTTAAATTATAAATTATTTAAAAGCGTATAATTATAAAATTTAAATCAATTTATACGCTTTTAAATAATTTATAATTTAAACATATTATTTAAAAATATTACTTAAATTTATTAACATATTATTTAAAATACCCTTACATATTATCTAAATAATCTTTATTTTATACTTAAATTTAAAAATATTACTTAAATTTTTGTTGTTGTAATTTTAATTATATTAATATTTTTGTTGTTGTAATTTTCATTACATTAATATTTTTGTTGTTGTAATTTTAATTATATTAATATTTTAATTACATTAATATATTTTAATTATATTATAAATTATGTTTATTAATAATAATTATGTTTAAAAACAAAATAATATTTAAAAGTTCCAAAATATTAATGATAAATACTTTAAAACATTAATTGGAATTAATAAAATAATAAAAATTAAAAATACAATTAACAGCAAAAACTTAAAAAATCACTTTGCCTCTTTCGCCAATTGGTATGGCGACTTGTTTTTTCTAAAATTCCAATTACACGTTTTCGCCAATTGGTATGGCGAAACAATGCTGAATTGTAGCTAGTTTGGTAAATTGTTTGAAAAGTTCAATATTTTGGTATTTAATTCCTAATATATAGCTACTATAAAAAAAAATTCGCATAATAACACACATATCAAAACATCTAAAAATATTTGTAATATAATAGAAGAATCACACAAGAACATAAAATAAATTCATTAAAACATGAAAAATAATTTGAAAAATATTTAAAAAAAATTATTCAATTTAAGTCAAAATTTGCACTTAACAAAAGTGCAATGCAAGATAGAGGTGTATCATGCACTATGGATGGGCTTGAAAGCTCAATCCGGTACACATGATACATTAAGGAATTAGACAAGCCACAAAAACCATATGTGCAACTTACACTATGCATCTCCCTCTCTTGAAAATTCACGTCAGAAAAACAACATCTTCGTCGCGTCGGCACGCCTCATGGCGGCGTATGCGGCGACTACATCGCAGAAACACAAATTGAAACCATTGTTGCCTTCGCCTCGTTTCGCTCTCTCTCTCAATCCAACCTTTGTTTCTTTAGATTTTTTCTAATTAAACCTAAATCTAAGCAAACAGCAAACCCTAACAAACTGAAAAACCAAAATTAAATGGTTATGGTGCTCAATCCCGGATCAAGACCATAGAGGAAACGTTCTACTCAATTCTCTCTCTCTTGGTATCAAGAAAAAGATGAAAGAAGTCATTGTGACCTACCTCGAAGGTGAGTGGCGGTGACGAAGATGTGCAGACTTCAGGTTAGTCTCCTTGATGATTCTTCTTGCTTCTATTCTTCCCAATTTCATCTTCATCTTCTCGACCCTTAGTCTGTAGGAATTGAATTATTATTGTGCGATCTTGTTGAATTATTGTGATGCAGAGAGTTCTAAGTGGTGTTACTGTGAGAGAAGAGTCAATTGAGAGTGAGGCTTAGCTCTGGTTTGCAGCTTCAATGTGACAGTTGCCTAACCATGGAGGAAGAGAGAGTTTTGTAGAGAAGGTGAGGGAGAGTGAGAGTGGGAGAGTGAAGAAGGAATCAGATAGAATGAATGGTGAAGTGAAAAAATGATTGAGAGAGTTGGATAATTGGTTCTGATTTGTATTTATATAAGTTGGGGAATGAGGTTAGTGATGTAAATTCGTTAGTTACGAGAATCTAAAATTTAGTTATAAGTTGGTTATGAAGTGAAAAGAGTGTTATGATGTTAGTTATGTTTAACTATTTTGCAGCTTAGAGGTGAGGTTAGTGGTATTGCAGTTGTGTTGTATTTGTTAGGTGTTCATTTGTAACTGCGAATTTCTCTTGTGAATTTTGGTTTGATGAATTTTGGGAAGTGTTTGGAATCCATTATGTGAGGCAATTAGTTATGATGTATTACTGAAATTTGTTTGTTGTGTTAAATTTCTGTTACAACTTATACAATGCGAATGTAGTTGCCTTCTGAATGAAAATCTGTTGTTGTTAGTGTTTGAAATGTTTTAAATGGGCTGGTGTTAGATGACATTGGAGCTGTTGTCCATTAGTGTACGAACCTGTTAACTATTCACTAGCAGTGGTGCTTATATGGTGAATTGTTACAGAAGTTGTTAAATACAAAGTTAGTTGTTAGTTAATGTGAATTATTCAATTGTGGTTTTTTGGTTTAGTGCCTTTGAATTCACTTCAATTATGCTTGGCATGTTTGAACTTGTAGTGGTTAGGTGGAAAATTAAATAGTTTGAACTTGACTATGCTATGCCTGATTAATTGAAACATGATTGGATTATTGGAATGTGTTTTGCAATGCAGGCTTTGAGTTTGGTGTTTACAAAATAAATGATTGGTAAGCTTGAAGAAGTTCTTGGCAAGGCTTGGATGGAATCAAGATCATGATGAAGATGAAGTTATGAAGTTTTAGGAAGAAACTAGTGTAGGAAATAAATCCATGTATTTGGGTAGTTTGTGGAATGTGATGTATAATGTTTTTTCTTTGTTTTGCAAATTGAAATAGGATGGTAATTGGATGGTGTAATTGTATTACATACATGTAACTTTGAATCATGTAATGGTCCCTTTCTTCAAGTAATATTTGAATTTTCTTTCCCTCCAGTTATGCTTTAATTTGAATTTGCATACATTTTCTCCACCTTTGCAAACTTGAATCAATATCATAAGGTAAGATGCAAACCAATCAAGACAGCTTAAGTATGACTTTGGTCAAAAAGTTAACTTTTCAAGGTTGGCTTTGACCGAGGTCAAGGTTCTTATCATTGTGCCTTAAACTAAATCAAAGATCCTCCCCACACCACGTTTACATCAAGTCCTTGCATGAAGACCAATGTCTTGTACCCAAGTAAAAAAAAACATGAACCATTGACTTGTATCTTCAAGACCAATGTCTTGTACCCAAGTAAAAAAAAAAATATGAACCATTGACTTGTATCTTCTAATGATGAACAAACCAAAGTGAAACCCTAATGAGATGATCCACAATAATCACAATAAACCCCAGGACCAATTGGTAGATGCACTTAATACAAACCCTAATCCAATGTTTTGGAGGACCTTAGTGAGAAACCTTAAAAAAACAATCAAGGGGAAGCCCTCATACTCAAAATGATGAACCCCCATGCTTAGGTTCCCAATGATCAAATGAGGCTAATGTAAATGTAGGATGAATGGATGTTATGAATGTTGGGTAAAAATGAGGGTATGACACTGACATGATTAGGTTGAGTAGTGTTGGTATTTTGAGGCATAAAGTTCTCATCAAAGCAATGCCAATATGTTGTGATAGAGTGGCCATATTTTCCATAAAGTTGACAGGTAGGTCGTTTGCCAGTTGGAGGCCTAGCTCTATCTCTGCCATAACCCTGATTGAACTTGTTACCTCTTCCATTGTTGTCTGAAAACGCTCCTCTAGAGCTACCTACTTCATGATTTGTGTGAGCAATGTTGGCAGCAGTGGTTGTAGCAGCCAACTCCTGACGAAATTTATCCAATTGTGCTTATTGCACATAAAGAAGCGCTTCAACATCACAAAGTGTTGGTGACACATGATTGCCAAAGGGATTGTATTTCTCAGAGAGACCATTTAAGATTGCATCTATTTGATCTTGTTTAGTAGTAGTATCTCCAACCGCTAACAGAGAATTTGTTATGGCTTTGATTCTCAAAACAAATTTTGTTATAAAATTGTTACCCTTCTTTGCAGATTTGAGTTCAACTCTCAGCTGACGAACCTTACCCTTCATTTGGGCATTGAAGTATTGAAGGATTTTGTGCCAAACTTCAAAGGCATGCTTACATGCTAACACTCTGGGTAAGACAAATTCAGATATAGTAGATTATAGTCAGATGAACGCAATTTGATCTTGAATAATCCAAGCTCTATACTCATCAGAGAATGTACCTGTGATACGATCCTGAGTCGATTTGTATTTATGTTGAATTTGAGGATTGAAAATAACTTTATGCATCTTCTACGTCAATATCACTCCTTCTACTTGCTGATTCCAAAGCAAATAGTTGTTCTCTTGCAGCTTGATTGAGAGTTTTGGTCCAATCAAGCTTTGATTGAGAATTTGCTATGGCTTTGATTCTCAAAACAAATTCTGTTAAAAAATTGTTATCCTTCTTTGCGGATTTTACTGAAGTAAATCCGATAGCGATTTCTTGAGATTGAGTTGGATCTTTGATCCCTGATTCTTGATTTTTTTGGAGACTCCATTAATGAATTTTGAAGCACCAAAGCTAATAGAGACAACACGATACGCAAAGATGAAAAGGGTGAAGCGAAGATTCAAAGAGAATGGAAGCGCGAAAGATCGTTTTCTATGAATAATACCATATTAAAGATAGATAGATAGATAGATAAATATATATATATATATATATATATAGAGAGAGAGAGAGAGAGAGAGAGAGAGAGAGAGAGAGAGAGAGAGAGAGAGAGAGAGAGTTTTGATTGAATATCATTGATTACATTGGAAATACAGAGAGAGAGAGAGAGAGAGAGAGAGAGAGTTTTGATTGAATATCATTGATTACATTGGAAATACAGAGAGAGAGAGAGAGAGAGAGAGAGTTTTAATTGAATATCATTGATTACATTGAAAATACATAAGGAACAAAGTATTTATACAATAAGTGAAAAACTACCACATCAGAGGCTAACTATTATAGTTAAATTTAACTCCTAACTATAACATAACTAACATCATATACTTTTCACATAAAGTTAAGTTAAAGCACCGATAACTCTAGCCAAGACTAAGTATCTCCAATAGATTATAATTGTTTAGCTCAATTGGTTTAAAGTTAAATTTATTCAGCTAAGGAACTTAAAAGAAATTGAAGATCCAAGATTCAATTCTTGAATATATATATATATATATATATATATATATATATATATATATATATATATATATATATATATATATATATATATATATATATATATATATATATATATATATTATTATATATATATATATATATATATATATATATTATTATATATATATATATATTATATATATATATATATATATATATATATATATATATATATATATAATAATTAAAAAAGTAAAAAATAATAATAATAAACTTCTATAAATTTCTTAGTCTGGTATAAAATCATGTCTACACAAGTTTAGAATTACGACAGTTCAAAAACTTTCAAAATTAAAGAAGTTGTACATAATGCACTATTTTATTTGTCTTTCAAGTATAACTAATTACATATATCAAACACTAACACTCAAACAAATAAAAGTCAACATAGAAAAAACAACATAGATTCATTTGTATAACATAAAGGTATATATGTATATCATATCATCAAGGACTGATAGCATGGTTAATGCGATTTGGCTTAAGAAGCTTGGCAATGGACATCACTGTGATAATCAAGAGAAGAATGAAGCCAATGAATGAAGCAATGAGTGCACCACCACCTCTATTACAATAGCTTTCAAATTTGTCACATATCTTAACCCATCTTGCATGTGAATTACCATTCCTTCCTAGTTCTGACATGAATGTTGCTGCTCCATCTCCAGCTGATGCTAGAGCCATAGTTAACTTCCCAAAAAAAAATATAATTATTCAATCAAAATTCAAAAAAATATTTGTAGAATTTATGTAAATTTAATGGGAATAAACTTTTTTTTACCATGTCTAATATTGCAACCAATGCAAGACGAAGTCCTTTGTAATCATATTGGGGTCCTAACACATCCAATGCTATCATCACCAAGTTATGGAAACTAGCATTTGCATTTGCTATCACAAAGAACCTGTATCACCGCACAATGATATATGGATCAAACTATATAAACAAAATATCTATAAAGCAGTTTCAGACACTGACACACAGACACATACTTTTTTAGAAACGTTATGGAACAAAATATATTCAATGATGTTTAAATCTTACACAAAAGCTGGAGTTTGATTAAACTTTGCAGAAAGAGTAGCTGTTATTGGATTGTTAGCAACGGTGCCAACAACCAAACTCTTGGTCTGTTTGTTGAGTGCCATGACAAGAGTGGCAGCTGTAGTGGCAAAAAAAGCAACCACTCTAAGGGACAAAAGGATCCAATCCTTATTTGTCTTTGTCTCATGAACATCATTGAAGCCTAGTTCAACTTTCTCTTCTTCACCATTTCTTGAAGCCATTGTTAAACTTAATTGCAAGAGATGGTATAATTAAGAAAGTGATGGTAAATAATGATGCATATTGATGGGTTATTATAGATATAGGGACATTATCATTTGTTAAGTCTAAGAAGCTAAGTGTATGCTCTATTCTATGCATGTATTTCTTGGGCGGTATACCCAACTCATAACTTTAGGTTGGTGTAGTTGGTGAAGAAACATGAAAGAATTCACCAATATTCTCCATTTCATTTTAAAGCTAGTTTACATGTTCGAAAAGATAAAAGTTAGTTTAGGAAGTAAATTCAAATCATAGGTAAGAATTAATCCCATAGGTAAGAAAAGTTTGCATAATTAGGGTCAAAAGGATCCACCATCTGTTGGAATTTTTATTTAATGGAAGAACTACTTCTACACTCTTAGAACCTGAGGACTAAAATTTTCTCACAAAACAATGTATGTATCTCTTCATGTGATGACATATTTTTCTAGTCAGAATTTAGACAATATATATATATAAAAAATAAGGTTTTATTAAATAAGTATTAGGGGTATTCGAATTTCGATTAAAAAAAAATTTCTGAGTCAAGGATTACAAGAAAAATAATTCTCGTAGATATCGTAAAAACTACCGTTGACAGATTGAATATAGATTAGTTTTAAAACTTTTTTGTTTTAATGAAATGTTTATAAACAAATATCTTTAAGTTCTTAAATATTATTGTCATAATTCCTTAATATTTTAATCATAATTAAATTTATTCATTAATATTAAATATATAGCAAGATATATACATGTTATCAATTCAATAATTTTCTTAGACCAATTGAAAAGCTTAAAATAGTACTAGATTTTGTTGTTGGAAAATAGTTAAAAATTTGACTAATAGTTCTCAAGTTTGTTTTTATTTGTTCTTCTAATGATTATGTTAAGAAAAGATTGGCAAAATATCATTTGTCTCTTAACTTCAACTTTAAGGTTTATTTTAGGCTTTTAATTTTAAAAAGATTCATATTTGTCTCTTAACTCTTTAAAATGTTTTATATTAGACTTTTTTTTATTTTATTAATTACAGAAAAATTTAAAAATTAATTGATAATTGTCGCACCTCGAAAAATCACGGAGACATTTCGGAGAAACGACCCTCGCGCGAAAGGCGCGGAAATGCGGTTTAACAGAGTCGCCACCGAACTTTATTTATCCCGAATGAACGGGAGAGGAAAATATCGAGAAACCTCTTAAGACGAAAGGATAGGAACAAGGCTGTCACAACCATGTTCCGGGTTCGGGAGTCGGTTACGCAAGGGGAAGGTATTAGCACCCCTCACGTCCGTTATACTCAACGGGAACCTCTTAGGGTATTTTGTGATGAACGTTGTCTAAGTTTCCTTGTTTTTTCTCATCGGTGAAGGCGAATTGGTAGGTTAACGGGATAAAGACGCTAAGGGAAAATGGGTGGTTATAGGATAGGGTGCTCGCCAAGGATTGGGCCCTTGTGCCTACGTATGCTCATTCAGACGAGAATGAGAAATCAGAGCGTCGTATTTCGACTACAAGAAAGAATGGGATGGTGGACGGAATAATGGAGGAAGATAGAAGTGTGCTCGCCAAGATCATCGCAATCTTGTGCCTACGTATCTTACATTCAAGAATGAATGAAGAACTAGAACGTCCGTAGTTCGTGGTAACAACCACGAAAAGAAACGAGGTTGAATGGGTTTGAAGCTGAATTGAGAGACGAAAGAGTGACTGACAAGTAACCCAAGGGCGTGCCTCAAGAGCTTGTCACTCAAGAATTCAAGGAATGCGAGATTCCAAGAAATCAATTCTTTTGGAAATTGGGTTGAATAGGTTGAAGATAAAGGGTTGGATGTTTTGAAAATGAAATAATGAACTAATAATAACTCAAGGGCGCGCCTCGAGAGTTACTCATTCGAATATTCAAGGAATGCTAGATTTCAAGAATATCCTTCTTTCATAAGCTTGAAAAAACGTTTGTAAAAAGATTGAATCAACAATGGTGCGAGAAAGGGTGAAAGGCGAGGAATGAGGGGGTTGGTTTGAAAATGGCTCGACGACGTGTCGAGGATTTGTTTGAAAATGGAACCGACTTGACGACGTGTCAAGGGTTGGATCGTGAGAAACGATATTAGTCTCTAAGGGTGCTCCTAATATCGAAACCACGATGAATTGTGAATGTGTGTGCAAAATGTCGATGGTTGCGAATGCGTACGAGCACTCGACTTAGGAGAATGTTTGAAAATGTTTGAGAAAGTCGAAAGATTGAATGAATAGCATTCCAAGGGCATGTCTCAAGAGTTATTCACACGAAGATTCAAGGAATTCTAGATTCCAAGAACCTCCTTCTTTCGAAGTTTAATCGAGAAAATATTTTGAGATAAGGTATGAAAATAATTTGTGTGTGAGCGGCGAGAAAATGAGGTTTAAATTGAAAAGTTTTAGGAGAAATGACAATTATTTGATAAATGAGATGTAGACCTTACAACCAATTAATCGGGGTATTATCGAGATGCTAGATCCCAACGACACATTTTTCATTTGGAAAATGTTTGGATAAACAAAGGAAATATCACACGGAATGCAAGATTCCGATGATATTTCTTTGTCCAAAAAGAATGTGTTTTCTTAAAAAAAACAAAAAGTCGAACGATACATTATTTAAGGTGTACGCCTTGATAATAATCGCCCAAAAACCCAAGAAGTGTTAGACCTCAAGGATTTAGTTTTTTCGTGATTTGATTGAAAAATAATTTAGTAATGAAAAATAAATTGAATAAAGATTAGAAAAACTATTAATTTTAAAAATGATTTAATTGAGAAAATGGTTTGTATGTTGAAAATAAGTTATATTAAGATTTAAAAAAATAATTATATTTTGAAAGTGGTTACTCAAGTTTTTAAAAAAGAAGAGATTGGAAATGGTCCTAAACTTTTGTTTGAAAAATTATTGGTTTCTAAAAATAAACTTGTAAAAAAATATTTAGAAAAAAAATTTCTCTATTTGAAAATTATTGGATTTTCTAGAAAAATAAACTAATTAATAAAACTTTGAAAATTTAAATTTATTTAGAAAAAGAAAAAAATTTAAATTATCTAAAGACATATACTAATTAATAAATGATTATTTTAATTTGGAAAATAATTATGGATGCTAGAAATCCTTAATGAAATGTACTAAAAGGTATAAGCTGATAATATTGAATACACAACAACCCCGAAACCATGGATAATAACTTTGTGGATGAAATACACATATCAGAATTGTAAAAAAATAGTGAGACTGGATTCAAACAAAAACTGCATCCGTACGAAGTTTTCACATGAAAACCATGGTGGCATTTCGTACCGAGATAACCAGGCGGAATATCACCAACTGCAGTGGTAAATTTAAAACAAAATCTAATCATCAACACAACGGCACATTCAAACAGCAACGTACATCTATAACAGGAACTAACAAAAACAATCCTAAAAGAAACACCTGAATCCTACTGAGTTTAAGATTTAGAAAACACTAAACATGTTAAAACCAGCACAAAAAAACCAACAAGACTAAGCTAGTTGCGTATAAACGTCAATAACCAGAAAATAACTCTACACAAGGCCCTTGAATCCACGTCTCACAATATCCATCGGTTTGTGGATCTTAAATTGCAGAAGAAGAAAAAATATTTACAAACCAGTTTTTTACACTTTTGTTTTAAACATAAACCACAAAAACTTAAGATTTGAACTTAAAATAAACACAACAGATGAAATCAATTCAAATAAACACACCATTAAATCCCTCACAGCCTTCACGCATAGATACAACAAGGATATATGATTAACATGAAACCAAATTCAGAAAAGAAGACCAACCGACAACGAGATACAGTTACGTAACAATGCTGCATCATTTATTGAATGGTCGGAGAGATGACGCCGCCACATTTCCCGCTTGTTACTGAAGCTAGCGCTTGTTGTTTTGAGCTTATCATTGAGATGCGTATCACCGTTTCGACGTCAAGAGAAGAACCCTCAATCGGTGAGATTTCCGGAGAGACGATGAAGTGGGAGGAAGACGAAGAGGACTAGGGTTTGTGCGACCGATTTGTACATTTTGAAGGAGAAGATGGTGCGGCGGAAGGAAAAAACAGCGGCTGTTTGGTTTTAGAGAGAGGGGTTTCATGGTGGGATTGAGGGTTATGGGTTTCACTGGGAAACAAAATCCTTCTCTCTGTTCTTTCGTGAGGAAGGAGAAGGTTTGAGGATGAGGGCAAAAAGAGTTCGAAGGAGAAGGATTTCAGAATGGGAGAAGATGAAGGTTTATGAAGTGGGGGTGGCGACGGATGAAATCGAGGGGCGGCGGCCGTTTAGGGATTAAAGAGGAAGGTGAACAGTGGATTAGGGTTTCAGGATTTGGAATTGGGGCGGCGTCGTTTTAACTTTTTTTTAGAAGAAGATTTACAGTAGTCATTAGGGTTCTTTCCAATTTGAAATTCTTCTCTCTCTTATAGCGTGTCCCTCTCTCTTCTCTCAATGGGCCCAACGATGAGCCTTTCACTTCTAACCTTCTTTTCTTAATTTTTTTTACTAATAATTGATTTTCTGTTAATAATAAAAAACTATTCTAACTAACTAAATCTAAACTAATCTAACTCTTATTAAATCTAATTAATTAAAAAACTATTTCTAAACTATTTCTAATTAAGTTCCTATAAGAATTCTATTCTAAATAATTCTATTTCTAAAATCTAAATTAATTTTCTAAATTAAAAATCTAATTTCTATTAACAAACAATATATATAAAAAATATTAGGAAAACATGACAGAATTAAAATTCACAAAAACAAATTTAGGCCACGTGTCACGCTCCCATTGGTCAGAAATGATAAAAATTGGAAAATGCCAAATTGTGAATGGACACATGTCTAAATGACGTGAAATTATGCGAGCAATGCAAAATTGAAAATATAATCGAAAAATGCAAAAATATTTTGAAATAGGTAGGACAAATTTAGGATATGACAGATGCCTCTATCTAATCGGCTTAGACCTAGGGAAATGAACTGCTACAGCGTTCATTCTCCCGAGGTAAAAGTCAATTAGATATGAAGAAGACCCTAAATTTGTCTGAAAAGAAAATAAATGCTTGGGAATTAAAATACTAGATAAATGTAAACCTCTGAGTAAACTGTGAATAACTGGCAAAAGGTCGTCATCACCAAAAGGATGATGGGATGAAATACGCACGGCTACTACCACCAAAAGGATGATAGAGCAAAAAACCTTCGCACAATCTGACATCGACGAAATGCCAGAACCCCCACCAAAAAGATGATGGAGTGAAACTCACACCGGCGACTACCACCAAAAGGATGATAGGATAAACACTATCGCACAATCTGACATCAACAAGATGACAGACCCCCACCAAAAGGATGACAGAGCAAAACTCACACCGGCCACTACCACCAAAAGGATGATAGAGCAAAACACCTTCGCACAATCTGACATCAATTAAGATGACAGATGTCGCTACTCGAAAAAATGCATCGCGCAACGACGGGGAGGCGAAAAGGATAGACAGAAGAGTCGCCACCGAATTTTATTTATCCCATGAGGGGAAAGGAAAATATCGAGAAAACCTTGGGAAAAGAACTGGATAAGATGGTCTCGCAACCAAGAACGGGTTCGGAAGCCGGTTATGCGAAGGGAAGGTATTAGCACCCCTCGCATCCATCGTACTCGATGGGAACCTTTTGTTTGTCGATGTGTGAATTATTTGTTCGAACATTATGCTTATAAGAGAGTGTTTCAAAGGGTAAAGGGTAAAGGATTTAGAAACGGGGAAAGATAGATAACGGGGAGGGAGAAGGGAGAGAACAGACTCGGTAGGACTTCGCGATCCTAGGCCTACGTATTCTCAACAAGTATGAGAAAGTCAGAGTCGACGTAGTTCGGGGAACTACGGGTGATAGGGGGATTGTGCTCGCCAAGGATTGTGGCCCTTGTGCCTACGTATTCTCATCTGGTATGAGAAATCAGAGCAGCCGTAGTTCGGCCTACGGTTTGTTGATGTCTTTTATGGATGATGCTATCGTGCGCATTCTAGCAGTCAGGTGTTTTGCTGCTCGCTCGTTGGAGACTTAGGCATTACCTGTTTGCGGTAGAACGGACGTAACATATCCTTTTGAAAGATTGATTAGTTTTCGCCACGCGGGGCAAGAAGTCACGTTTGATTGATTGGATTGTTTTTTAAGGGGCGAGACAGGTCCTCGGATAGTAACCCCTACGGGTAGTACCCAATTCGTTATCTCAAAGTTTTTGTTATAAAAAAAGGTGTCGCGAACGAGGCGTCTTCGTATTGAAAGACGAGCGTCGAAACCACCCTCACTACAGTGGGCATTCCTACGCTCGGAGAAGAAGAGGTCTACACCCAATCCTCTCTATTTAATTCAATGCAAGGAGAACTTCGTTCTCTTATTAAAGATGTTTTTGGTTCTGAATGGTAAGTGCTTTGCGACAGAGAACCCTACGGTAAACGTCCGCACTCGGGATAGGAGAAGGCCTACGCCTAACCACTCCACGACCATTCAAGTTTTTGTCGTAAAAAGAAGTTTGAAAATGCACTCGGTGCAGTACCGAGGTTTTAGGTGTGAAAATTGTGGAAGGAAGTTGAAGAAGGAGAGGTGGTGGATGGAGGCGTGTCCTCGTATTGAAAGACGAATATCGAGACCACCCTCACTACAGTGGGCATCTCAACATTCGGAAAGGAAGAGGTCTACACCTAATCCTCTCTTTTTAATTCAATACAAAGAGAAAATAATTTATTGAAAGATAGTTTGAAAATGGGCTCGGCACGAGACCGAGGTTTTGAAAATGTACTCGGCACGGAGCCGAGGCTTTTTTTAGGAGAGAAAGGTTTAGAAGCGTCTTCGTATTGACAGACGAGCATAGAGACCACCCTCACTACAGTGGGCATCCCTATGCTCGAAGAAGAAGGGGTCTACACCCAATCCTCTATTTTTAATTCAACACGAAGAATTGTTTTAAAAATATTTTCAAAGATACTCTTGGTACGGGGCTGATGTTTTAGGGGAAGAAGCGTTGGGGAGAAATTGTCTCAGATCCAACGTTATCCATCAATATTTCGATTGATAACGAATTACGGAGGTCTCGTCGTCGACCCAAACAAGAACGAATAAAAAATAAAAATCAAAAGTATACCCCAAATTATTTATTAAAGAAATCTTATACGATTAGTTGAAGATATTAACAAAAGCAGAATATACACAAAATAGAAGTCGTCAAAATTGTTTTAAGAAAATTATTTGTAAAACATTTATATTAAAAACTTTTTGAAAGAAAATCAAGAGAAAAGATAGGGGGTATGTGGAAGAGCAAACACGGGCTCATGAGCAGCATATGGCTCAGCCCATCATCAAATTCAAAACATCTTTTTTCCTAAAAAAAATGGAAGAAAAAGAAAACAGAAACACTTCTAAAAACTCCAACGATGCCAAGTTCAAATCCACAACCACCTTCATCAATCAATAATCCGAAAAAAGAAGTAAAACTTACTCAGCAATCATCGATGTCTTCAAAAATGGGTCGAAACCCCATCAACTCCAACCAGAAATACCTGGCGTCACTTTGTCCGCGGATTATCTCACCTTTCTTTCTCGCTCCAACTACTTGACTCCTCCTGATTCGTTTTTCCAAGCCTCATTGTCGATCTGGGTTTGCGCGACCGCTCAAGTTCAAGCTCGAACTCGATTCGCTCTTGTTTCGCGATAAGGTCTATCTGATTTTTTTTGTTTGCGAAACGTGTTATCCTGGTTTAGTTCGAGTTTTAGAGTTTTTGAAGGCTGAAGAGGGTTTATGGGTTACGTATTGAAGGAGATCGATGAGGGCCGTTTGAGGAAGGAGTTTGATTCTGCAGTTTGGGATTATTGGTGAAGAACCTGTTGAGTTTCGAAAATTAATGGGCGACTGGGGGGTTTAGGCTTTGCGTGGTTTTGTCGGAGCGTTTGAAGTTCACGGCTGGATTAGATGATTCTGAACGTGGGGGTTTCGAAAGAAGGTTCGATTTAAGTGCGAAAAAAAATGGAGTTTATGGGTTGATGGTGTTTGAGAAGAACGGTTGGTGGTTGTTATTCTGGGTGAGTTTGAAGAAGATGATTGAAGTTGATAGAAGGTCGGCTGAAGGGGGTTTTTGGTTATGTTGTTGTTTTAGTGGTGAAAGGAATTGTGGTTTGTTTGTTGTCGCAGCTTCGAGACGGCTGTCATGGTGACCGTGGTGGCGTGATCGTTGAAGGTCGATTCACGGCGGGCAGATATTGGTAAGCTTGCTGCGAGTTTGTTTATTGAACAGGGATCACCTGAGAAATGAGAGGTTCAGACATAGTTCAATGGCAGAGGGTTGAAGACATTTTCTGCCATGAGCTGGTTTTCGGTGTGGATGAAGATGAACGAGCTTGATTGGAGTGGTTCGAAGATATTTTTTGGAAATGGGTTTCCAGATTTGGATGGATTGATAAGGGTTGATGTTGGTGCTCACGATGAAGGTTTGAGAAGGCTGATAACAGTGAAGAACATGGTTTGTTGGGATTAATCAACGAAGAAGAAGGTTGTTTCCATGGTGTTGGATGGTTGTTCTGAAGTGTGAAGAATGGTTGAAGAATGATGCTTGAGAATATGGCTTAGCAGAGGAAAGTGTGTTTTTATGTGGTAAATGGACTCAAGGTTGAGGCTGAGGAACAAAGGCACCGTGAAATCCCCCTTCTGAACGAGACCATCAACCTTCTTATTATATTTTTTCTCGCAGATCCTTTTTGCTGTTTTTTCTTCCTCTTTTTAGTTTCTTCTTTTTTTTAAAAATTGTCTTATTGTTGATGTCAAGTCATTTTCAGGTGCAGGATTTTTGTTTGTTGGTCTGGTGTGGAGTGGATTTGTAGCAAGCATGGTACGATTTCTGCAGGTGTGTGGGCTGGATGTTTTGTTTTGCAGGTATTGTCTGGCGGTACGGTTTGTTGTGTGTTGCAGACTGCTCCTAACTTGTCTCTTCCTAAAGCAGCATAATGTTGTAAGCCATTGCAAGAGCCATCCTGATGTACTGGAATATGTGATATAAATGCTTCTGGTGAAGAACTTCTTAAAGCCTCTAGGGTTGCTTGCCTTTCCTCAGCAGCATTATAATCACCTTTATTTACAATCCCCTGTGAAGTTGTTATCTCAGTGAGATTCTTTCTAAAACTAGAGGCTTCAGCATCTTATTCTTGCAAGATCGGAATTGATTTTCAACCCAGTGATGGCACGTTGCGCAAACTGAAGTAGTTCCTCACGCTTCACCAGTACTTCATCTTGGTAGCTTGAAAAAGCTGTTGCCAAATCTTGTAAGCTGCTTACTATGGCATTATGAACTTCTTTTCCCCCGGTAAGACAAAACCCAAACATCTCCAGGAGAAGGGAAGCCTCTTCCTCGTTTGGAGCTTCAATAATCATTGATAGTGTTATACCCTCCAGTGCCTGACTTTGAAGAAAGACGTCGCTAAAGTTTAGAGGTTCTCCTCCAACATCAGAATCGTAATAAAGAATCAAAGAAGGTCTTTGTGGATTCTCCTTTATTTCTTCAACGACAAGGTGCTGCTCGAGAGTCTTCTCTTTACCTTCCGCCAATGCTTCAGACAAACTCTCAATCTCTTTGAGGACAACAATCCATCTTCTAAGCAACTGTACTCTCTCAGGTCCCCTATGCGAAATAGCAGCTTCTTCCAGTCTTTTAACGGTTTGTGCAACACTTCTATAATTCCTAGTTGTAATGCGATCCTGGAGGATTTTGGCACCCTCAGCAACGGCTTGTCCGGCGTGTTGGACGACGGTGTCGGCGTATTTCTTAACGGTGTTGGTGAGATTGTTCTTGTTGCTGGCCTCAGAATTATTCCTCCATATGGAAATCTCGTCAGAAGCTCTGTTTCGGCGGCTCTCTTTCCTTCATAATACCCCTTGATCAGAAGCTGCTCTAATTGCATTGATGTTAGCAGTTCCATTAATTTTGTACATGGTTGCATTGGAGCCAAAGCCACCAACACATGAGATAACAGTAGTGACCCCATTCAAAACCTCTTTCAATGACTCAGTTGAAAGGAGATTCCCTTTATACCATATGACATTGCTAGCCCAGGCATCGTGCAGGGATGACCTGCCAGACCTGCTAATACTTGCAACAAGCACACCATGATTTAAGGCTTCTCTACAAACATGAGATCCAACAAAACCATTGCCTCCCAACACAAGCAACTTCTCCGTTGGGGGTTGAGGTGGGGGGCACATAAGCAACTACATTTTTATTTATCCACGCAGCAGCTGCCGAAGGAGATTCTCCAATTCTGAGTACTTCTTTGTTTGTGACACCAACAATAACATCAATGCTGGTGTTTGAAAGGGCTTGCAGTAAGTGCGCATTGGCATCGTAAAGACGTATATGAGTAATTTGATGAGCTTTAAGAGTAGCAACTGAACCAGCAAGTTCAGTCCAACACTTCTTCAGCCTGATCTGAAAACCCTATGAGAGTTGAGTTGGTGGTAAGCAGAACTACTTCAGGTTGTTTTTTTTTTGTGGGTTTTCTTTTTCATTGCAGGTTTGTCCAGGTCGGTACAGGTGGACGGAAATGAAAGGAGAGCTTGAGAGTGTGAGCTGGGTATTGGTGAACTGGTTATTGGTGGTGTGCGAAAGAGAAAGTCAGGTGAAAGATCGAATATGGGCTGTTTTTAGGTACGAACCTGCGCTATTTTCCATTCTTCTTCCTGATACAATGACGTGTTTCAGTCATTCCCTCTTCTCCTCTCTCTATGTTTTGTTCTGATTTTCTTATACTGAAAAGGGGTTGTGGTGATGTTTTTGTTTACGTGACAGAAGAAAGCATAGTTAGCTGAAGAAGAAAGCATATCAGAACTGTTTGTTGCAGAGCTCAAATCAGAGTTGAGTTGTTATTGAGTTGCTGCAGAAGGATCCATGTCGAATCACAGCCAAGCCGAGACAAGATTGAAACATACACACACTTCCACAAAACTTGATGTGATTTTCTGCTAACGGGAAATGGAACTGAAGGATGCTTAAGCGGTAGTGTTCAAAGCGGACGGAAATGGCGTCTCAACTTCTGTTATGGAAGGAAACCTTGAGTTTGGTGGTTTCTGTTTGAAGAATGTGAAACGGAGATGATGAAGGTTAAGTGAAGAGAATGTCACATTTTTGTTATTGGTCTGGTTAAAAGTTGTTGGTTTTTGAGTGGTATTGGTATTCACATGTTTTTGTTCTCACTTGGTACAGATTATGCAGGCTGGTACGAATTTGCAGGCTCTGGCATGTTGTTGCGGTACCGTTTTGTCTGGCATGGAGGTGTGGTTTGTACGAAGGCTGGAGTGGGGTCCCTCTGGTAGCTGCATTTTGGCTTATGGAAAGTCAATTTGATTTTTACCAATTTTGTGTGGGGTCATGTTTGTGCACTGCAGCAGTATTAGCAAGGCTTGGAGTTTTTGTCTTGTTGCAGCAAAGTATGCTTCCTTGACGGTACGGTTTTGTTGGCTGAAGAAAGGTGGGAACCACATGCCACATTGGTAGAAGGTCTCTTGTTTGTTCATGCCTGCAAGTTAGCGTGAGACATCACCTGGAGCCTCTTCTTACTATTATTTCTTGGCACTTGTTGTAATGATTTTTGTTACAAATTGCAATTGTAATGTACTTCCAAATGTCATTTGTATCTCATATTTTTTTCCTTTGTAAATTGATTTATCATCACAAACATACTATGGTCCATGGGCATCCGTTGTAAAACAAATTCTTGCATAATTGGGAATGGACTTTGAATGTGCTATTTGTGCCTTAGTTTTGATTTACCAACTTAAATGGAGTACACTTAAAACCATTTCCATCTTACTTGAAATCCAACTCGAGATGAATGAATTAAAATTTGGTTTCTATGTTAACCACATTCAACCCAAAAATGAGTCATTCTTAAATATGGAATGGATTATAATCTTGAATCAATGAAACCAAAAAAATAAAGTTGAAATAATCTTGAACTTAAAGCCCCCTTTGAATTGTGACGAAACACAAAACTCACTTTTAATCTTTTTGGACGACATTATGGACCAAATGAACCTGTTTTGATCTTAAGGAATCACAATGCGCTGCATAAAATCTTAACTGGAGGGGGACAGATTCCATATGATTCTCCACCATGAAACATATAAGTTTAGCCCAGGCTGATAACTACACTGCCACTTTACCCAATCCTGAGTTCTGATGATTATCCACCTGACAACATGATACTGAAACCAAACACTTGTTTTATCAAGATTAGATCAAACTTCCACTGAATGCCCAAACCACACCTCACACTCCCAATCTGATAACAAGTTTTATCCTGATTAAAATTGAAACCCTAATTTCATCCTTTTTTGCCTAAGCATTGTTTAGATGAACCGAGTGACCATTTCCACTCCTCCATGACCTCTGAGGTATTCAACAAACTTCTACCTCATGCTCACACCAATGATAAAACCCTATGGACCCCTTGACAGTCTTCTGATGGTTTATACCAGTGCCTTTGCTCGAGCTCGAAACCAATAAAGATTTTCCTCTTGAGTGGTGCACAGACAAACACTTGATCCCCTGTAAATGTAGAATGTTATGTAATGCAATATGCTAGAACAATGAAATGAAACATAAACCAAGTAAAGAAGAGGTTGGTCAAATTTTGGGGTGCAACAGCTGCCCCTATTCAAGTGTCTTGGACCTGAAGGGTTGAAAAGTGAACGACTTTCAAGCATTCAAAGGTAAAAGACGGTTGAATACCAAAGAACCCGGAAATTTGACAACCGCGAAACGAACTTCTGACATCGCCGCCAGGCACCCATATTAAATGAAAGGTCTGACCTCGCCGTCAACTCCTCAAAATAATCTTCTGACTTCAAAGTCATTTTTACAACATTTTCTGACTTCGCCGTCAAAATTTCCTTTAAAATCGTCTTCTGACTTCTCCGTCAGTCGTAAATCAAGCAAACATCTGACCTTGCCGTCAATTCTCTTAAAACAATCTTCTGACTTCGCCGTCATTTCCAACAGTTTTGACTTCGCCAACGATTCTTAAAATAATCGGCAAAAGCATGTGACCTCACGGTCAGGCCTCGACATTAAGTCGGTAAAAACATCCAACCTCGCCGCTGAATAAACAAATTATCTGACATCGCCGTCAAAAACAAACATCCAACCTCGCCGCTGAATAAACAAATTATCTGACATCGCCGTCAAAAACAAACATCCAACCTCGCCGCTGAATAAACAAATTACTCCGACATCGCCGCCAGAAACAAACATCCAACCTCGCCGCTGAATAAACAAATTATCTGACATCGCCGTCAAAAACAAACATCCAACCTCGCCGCTGAATAAACAAATTATCCCGACATCGCCGTCAAAAACAAACATCCAACCTCGCCGCTGAATAAACAAATTATCTGACATCGCCGTCAAAAACAAACATCCAACCTCGCCGCTGAATAAACAAATTATCTGACATCGCCGTCAAAAACAAACATCCAACCTCGCCGCTGAATAAACAAATTATCTGACGTCGCCGTCAAAAACAAACATCCAACCTCGCCGCTGAATAAACAAATTATCTGACATCGCCGTCAAAAACAAACATCCAACCTCGCCGCTGAATAAACAAATTATCTGACATCGCCGTCAAAAACAAACATCCAACCTCGCCGCTGAATAAACAAATTATTCCGACATCGCCGTCAAAAACAAACATCCAACCTCGCCGCTGAATAAACAAATTATTCCGACATCGCCGTCAAAAACAAACATCCAACCTCGCCGCTGAATAAACAAATTATCTGACATCGCCGCCAGAAACAAACATCCAACCTCGCCGCTGAATAAACAGATTATCTGACATCGCCGCCAGAAACAGACATCCAACCTCGCCGCTGAATAAACAAATTACTCTGACCTCGCCGCCAGAAACAAACATCCAACCTCGCCGTTGAAGAATACTAAATCATCTAACATCGCCGTTAGAACAAACTTCTCAACATCGCCGTTGAAGAACCCCAATCACTTGACCTCGCCGCCAAGCCTTCGCTAAATATAAGCGAGCAACAAGATTCAAGCGAAATTAAGACCATCCATTGGTGATAGTCGCAAAATAACTCCGCTGGGGAAACACCATGAGCTGGGGTCTAGCCAACACACGGGCAAAGATACTAATCATCTGCGAGATTCATTTGAAACAAAAAGGGTAACGACCTGGCTTATGTCTCATATGCATATGTTTGAATATGACGAAATGCTCCATTCAATTATGGAAATGCTTCGCGTTTGGGTGGATGCTATGCATGTATGTAAATGCAAATGAACCACTTTAGCAAAGTAAATGCTAAAGAGAAAGAGCCAACTCCGTTGAGTCAGAGCTAGATACGCCTTAGCGCAAATAAACTCATGCTGGGGAATGCAAGCCGTGGATGGCCTCCGAGAAAACTTCTGGGTAAAACTGCTCCTGTTAAGAACAAAACCACTCCGATGGGGATCAAAATCAAACTCTGCTGCGGAGAACGTCCCGGATGGCCTATCAGCCTACAACTCTTCTGGGGAACAAACAACTTGACTGGAGACAACACCTCCACTCTACCGGGGAAATCAGTTATGAATGATTAGCCAGAATAACTCTACTGGGGAAACACAGTAGATTGTTGAGGAATAGCTCCATTCTGTCGGAGATTGAATCCGCTATCTGCTAGGGATTTTGAATAAGACTTATTGGGAGCTTATCCCAAACTATCTCTGCTGGGGGATGGAGATAAACAATCTCTGAGTCAGGTCCACTCTGTGGGGAAGGAAATTAACTTTGCTTACTTGGTTGGGGATTAGATAAGGAGGGAATCAACCTCAATCTCTGCTTGGGGAAAATAAGAAGTAAACTTCAACAATACTTCCGTTTGAGGAATGAGTCAATGACCTAGACTCTGAGGGGAAAGAAGTCAATTGTTCAGACTCTGTGGGGATAACAGTACTGCGCTCGCCCTACTGTTGGGGAAATAAACCCAAATCTGCTTCTATAACTCTGATAAGTTCTGAAGATATGGAGAGGAACACATCTCCTTTGTTTACGATTTTGCCCCAGCCTGTGTGACTTTTGTAAAAACCTTCCTCGAAAGGAAACCTGAAATTTCGGTACCCTGATGGTTAGATATGAACTGCCTCAACACTTCGAACCCCGAAGAATTGCTTCAAGTCAATTTCCTTTCTGGATAAGGATAGTTGTCGTGCTCCTGGGGTGGCCTGCCCCAGCTTTGAAGTGATTTTGCCCCTGATTGGCTGAATTGGAGAAGTGCCCCTGGCTTCGAGAGATTTACCTAATCTCGACCTGATTGCCCCAGGTTAACGGCATCTAGGAATGCCTGACTCTGCTTACGTTTACCTGACGTGACTTGCCCCTGCTCGAAGGAGTACTCGGGCGCTCTATATCTTATTTCTATCAAACTTCGCATTGTAGAAACTTTCCTGATGTCAAATGCTTTCTCAGGAGTAAAACAATTCGTTTTGCAAAAGATAATATTAATGCAATGCATATGACAGTTTTAAAATCCAAGTCTGTTCACTGGAAAAAAGTTGTGACATATAGTGAATGAATCACTTATCAGAAATATCAATATCCATACCCATAGGGTAAGAAAAATCCTTTTAGGAGTCAGTTTTGACGCGATCTTTACCGAAGTATGCTTTCGAAACAAACCTGCTTCAATTAGGACTTTTGACGGTTGTAACTTGGTCAGGTTCACGGTTTGAAAGAAAAGATATGAGGCTCAAAGTTCTGTTTAACCCACCCATTCTCCTTAATATTCTCCAATCCTATGTTTAGTTAATTCGACACTCGCTCGCCTCTCAGAGGTTAAGTGACTAGAGTGATGGTTCGGGAAACCACAAGTTTTCGGAGTGACAGTCACTCGCTTTTCGTCTTTGGTGTCTGGTTCACACGACTTGTTCTTCATCATTTTTTTTTATTCCCCTATTTTGCCTGGACTGACTCTTTTGAGTACATCTTCTGATTTCGAGGTCCAGCGGGATGCCCCAATTTTTGCCTAAGCCACTTGTTTTCAAGTTGTCGACTTAGCGGGCTTCTTATTTTTTCCTTTTCTTTTCTTTTTCGGAACAAATCATGTGACACCGGCTTGTCTGACCTGTTAAAAGGGATTGTGACTGTCTCACTCCTTGGCTGGTGAAGGATAACCACAGTGGTTCTTTAGGTACAACCTATGTAGGTGTGATTGATCCTCGAACGGGAACACTGCTCTTGCAATTTGGATGTTTAGTTGAATTAACTGACACCTACCCTGCCCCAGGTTAAGATTGAGGTTTTTCGTTTTCAGAAAGAAACTCCTACAACTAGGCTCAAAGGGGTTGACAAGGGATTAACATCCTTATATCTCCGGTGTTTAGGATTTGAAACAATGCCTGTACATCATCAGCAGAGGTTTTATTCAAAAGCATACATTCGGAAGCTTGCGCGTCTTTCAATTTCGTCATCCTCCCTCAAGGAATTCCGCTTAAACAAGCGTTTGACATCAATAAAAAGCATTGAGTGAACACGAATGGATTTAATCAAAACAAACATATTCAATTCATTATCATTATCAATTGAAAACAAACAAGTTCTACAAATAAGATTTTCAAATAGGTTCGCGCTTTAACAGAAAAGAAACTACAAATGCAAAGGAATAACATGATAGAGAGATTGCCAGCTTCGGGGAACTGGGCTTTCATTCTTGACTTGCTGCTGAACCAGCCATCTCTAGAGTTGCTCATCGAAATCCGTCTGATACTCTTCTGAACATATGCTCTCGGTGAATCCCTCCATGACATTAGCTGCCGAACCCACATGACTGGACGAAGGAAGATCGTTGATCTGGATACCCTGAGGTGTGACAGAGAACATGTTGGAGTCAAGCAGAGTTTGAATCTTGCTTCTTAGCACCTTACAGTCTTTGGTTGAATGCCCCTGCGCCCCAACATGGTACTCACAGCGGGCGTCGACATCAGAACCTGGCGTATGTGGATGAATCTCTGGATCAGTGTTTTTCGGCACAATCAAACCAACTTTGATCAAGTCTGGCAATATCTGACTGTACGACAACGGCAACTGAGTGAAATGTCTCTCTGGCTTCCTCGGTCTTCGTCGGGCGTGCTGACGCGGCTGATGACAGTATGACTGCTGACTCTGGCAGGGAACAGATATCTGATGCAAAGACCCAAAGGATCGCTGACTCTGAATAGTTGAGACATCGGGAGACTGAGTCTGAGGTATCGGGGACTCCCTTCGTTCAGGAACTTTCATTCTTAGGCTTGGCCTAGGAACGGGCAATAGCTGCGGGCAGGGAGACTCTAGGGTCACAGATTGCAAGACAGGCTCCTGACCTAATGCAACTTCAGGGGAGAGAATGGGAACATCCACATCTTCTGGAATAAGACCATTGCTCGGCATGAACTCAAATGCTCTTGAATCGATTAAATCCTGAACCTTGTGCTTAAAGGCTTTGCAGTTCTCGATATTATGCCCCGGTGCCCCAGAATGGAAATCACAATGGGCATTTCCATCATAGCCTTGTGGTGGCTCGCCAGTCAACGGAGCCATAGTCCGGAGTTTAACCAACCGAAGTTGAAGCAAGAGTTGCAACATCTGAGCATAAGTCATAGGGATCTGGTTGAACATTCTGTCGGACTGCTTCGTCCTTTGAGCATACCTCATAATCCTAGGATTGTCTCGGGAAACAGGAAGTAGTTGTTGGCGAGGAAATACTGGAACCTCAGGTTGTGTAAGATATCTTTGAGGCACTTCACGCCTTGGGAGAGGTTCCACATGTAAAGGTGGGATGGCCATCTCTGCTGCAGCTTCGGGCACATGATCGCCTTCCTTTCTCAACACATTCCTCATGACTTCTGTTATCAGGCCCATCTGAGTCTTCAACTGATGGACTTCTTCTCTAAGCACTTTCTGATCCTGAAACAAAACTTGCATGTCCGTCATGAATTGTCCCATTTGGCTTCAGATTCCCCTCAACTCTTCTCGAATTTGTTCCATGGTCGTCTCTGTTGGTTTCCTTTGGGTGGAATGATCTTCAATTCCGGAACAAGCCGGATGGAAAACCACATGAAGCAATTACGCCCACAAAATTAGAACACCTCTATGCAAATGAATAATGATGCAATATGCAAGACATGCAAAGAAATGCAAATGAATATGCAAATGCAACAGGGGATCAAAAGTTGTTGTGTTGTTGACGGTGACGGACCAGCGCTTCGCCTTGAGACCAAACAACATTAGTACAAGGAACCCACTGTAACTGTTCCTACTGACAAACGGGTAGGATGAAGGTCAAAGTTTCCTGCAAGACAGCACAACGAGATATCTCTCACCTCGGGCGGGAAATCTATCGGTTTATAAGAGGGTATTCCAAAGGCTTTTCAAACAAAGTCCCATGCACTAACCCTCAAAAGTTTCCCATCATAACGACTACTCGTAAGACGGTAATCCCTTCAAAAGGATGAACACAGAGTTATGTTTTAGCAACCTTTGGAATAAGGTTCTACAAAAGGTCCTCAGAATCGCGGACTCTCAAGTTGAAGATAAGAACGCCATTACGACTACACGTAAGACATAATTATTCCAACGGAGTCTCCTCTGAGCGGTGAGATTCAATCCAACTCAACGAGTCCTAAGTCTCGCAAATCAGAAAGAATCCACCTCCTAACTTAGTGTGTATGCTCGAAAGCTCGGGTAGAAAGCTTTATCCTCACAAACCAAACCAAGTGAACCCAACAAGTTAGAAAGAAACATAACCACAAAATAAATAGCAAAATAAATAAAGCATAAATGCGACAAACAAAATAGGCGTGGCTTGCTAGGGTATCCCCAGTGAAGTCGCCAGCTGTCGCTACTCGAAAAAATGCATCGCGCAACGACGGGGAGGCGAAAAGGATAGACAGAAGAGTCGCCACCGAATTTTATTTATCCCATGAGGGGAAAGGAAAATATCGAGAAAACCTTGGGAAAAGAACTGGATAAGATGGTCTCGCAACCAAGAACGGGTTCGGAAGCCGGTTATGCGAAGGGAAGGTATTAGCACCCCTCGCATCCATCGTACTCGATGGGAACCTTTTGTTTGTCGATGTGTGAATTATTTGTTCGAACATTATGCTTATAAGAGAGTGTTTCAAAGGGTAAAGGGTAAAGGATTTAGAAACGGGGAAAGATAGATAACGGGGAGGGAGAAGGGAGAGAACAGACTCGGTAGGACTTCGCGATCCTAGGCCTACGTATTCTCAACAAGTATGAGAAAGTCAGAGTCGACGTAGTTCGGGGAACTACGGGTGATAGGGGGATTGTGCTCGCCAAGGATTGTGGCCCTTGTGCCTACGTATTCTCATCTGGTATGAGAAATCAGAGCAGCCGTAGTTCGGCCTACGGTTTGTTGATGTCTTTTATGGATGATGCTATCGTGCGCATTCTAGCAGTCAGGTGTTTTGCTGCTCGCTCGTTGGAGACTTAGGCATTACCTGTTTGCGGTAGAACGGACGTAACATATCCTTTTGAAAGATTGATTAGTTTTCGCCACGCGGGGCAAGAAGTCACGTTTGATTGATTGGATTGTTTTTTAAGGGGCGAGACAGGTCCTCGGATAGTAACCCCTACGGGTAGTACCCAATTCGTTATCTCAAAGTTTTTGTTATAAAAAAAGGTGTCGCGAACGAGGCGTCTTCGTATTGAAAGACGAGCGTCGAAACCACCCTCACTACAGTGGGCATTCCTACGCTCGGAGAAGAAGAGGTCTACACCCAATCCTCTCTATTTAATTCAATGCAAGGAGAACTTCGTTCTCTTATTAAAGATGTTTTTGGTTCTGAATGGTAAGTGCTTTGCGACAGAGAACCCTACGGTAAACGTCCGCACTCGGGATAGGAGAAGGCCTACGCCTAACCACTCCACGACCATTCAAGTTTTTGTCGTAAAAAGAAGTTTGAAAATGCACTCGGTGCAGTACCGAGGTTTTAGGTGTGAAAATTGTGGAAGGAAGTTGAAGAAGGAGAGGTGGTGGATGGAGGCGTGTCCTCGTATTGAAAGACGAATATCGAGACCACCCTCACTACAGTGGGCATCTCAACATTCGGAAAGGAAGAGGTCTACACCTAATCCTCTCTTTTTAATTCAATACAAAGAGAAAATAATTTATTGAAAGATAGTTTGAAAATGGGCTCGGCACGAGACCGAGGTTTTGAAAATGTACTCGGCACGGAGCCGAGGCTTTTTTTAGGAGAGAAAGGTTTAGAAGCGTCTTCGTATTGACAGACGAGCATAGAGACCACCCTCACTACAGTGGGCATCCCTATGCTCGAAGAAGAAGGGGTCTACACCCAATCCTCTATTTTTAATTCAACACGAAGAATTGTTTTAAAAATATTTTCAAAGATACTCTTGGTACGGGGCTGATGTTTTAGGGGAAGAAGCGTTGGGGAGAAATTGTCTCAGATCCAACGTTATCCATCAATATTTCGATTGATAACGAATTACGGAGGTCTCGTCGTCGACCCAAACAAGAACGAATAAAAAATAAAAATCAAAAGTATACCCCAAATTATTTATTAAAGAAATCTTATACGATTAGTTGAAGATATTAACAAAAGCAGAATATACACAAAATAGAAGTCGTCAAAATTGTTTTAAGAAAATTATTTGTAAAACATTTATATTAAAAACTTTTTGAAAGAAAATCAAGAGAAAAGATAGGGGGTATGTGGAAGAGCAAACACGGGCTCATGAGCAGCATATGGCTCAGCCCATCATCAAATTCAAAACATCTTTTTTCCTAAAAAAAATGGAAGAAAAAGAAAACAGAAACACTTCTAAAAACTCCAACGATGCCAAGTTCAAATCCACAACCACCTTCATCAATCAATAATCCGAAAAAAGAAGTAAAACTTACTCAGCAATCATCGATGTCTTCAAAAATGGGTCGAAACCCCATCAACTCCAACCAGAAATACCTGGCGTCACTTTGTCCGCGGATTATCTCACCTTTCTTTCTCGCTCCAACTACTTGACTCCTCCTGATTCGTTTTTCCAAGCCTCATTGTCGATCTGGGTTTGCGCGACCGCTCAAGTTCAAGCTCGAACTCGATTCGCTCTTGTTTCGCGATAAGGTCTATCTGATTTTTTTTGTTTGCGAAACGTGTTATCCTGGTTTAGTTCGAGTTTTAGAGTTTTTGAAGGCTGAAGAGGGTTTATGGGTTACGTATTGAAGGAGATCGATGAGGGCCGTTTGAGGAAGGAGTTTGATTCTGCAGTTTGGGATTATTGGTGAAGAACCTGTTGAGTTTCGAAAATTAATGGGCGACTGGGGGGTTTAGGCTTTGCGTGGTTTTGTCGGAGCGTTTGAAGTTCACGGCTGGATTAGATGATTCTGAACGTGGGGGTTTCGAAAGAAGGTTCGATTTAAGTGCGAAAAAAAATGGAGTTTATGGGTTGATGGTGTTTGAGAAGAACGGTTGGTGGTTGTTATTCTGGGTGAGTTTGAAGAAGATGATTGAAGTTGATAGAAGGTCGGCTGAAGGGGGTTTTTGGTTATGTTGTTGTTTTAGTGGTGAAAGGAATTGTGGTTTGTTTGTTGTCGCAGCTTCGAGACGGCTGTCATGGTGACCGTGGTGGCGTGATCGTTGAAGGTCGATTCACGGCGGGCAGATATTGGTAAGCTTGCTGCGAGTTTGTTTATTGAACAGGGATCACCTGAGAAATGAGAGGTTCAGACATAGTTCAATGGCAGAGGGTTGAAGACATTTTCTGCCATGAGCTGGTTTTCGGTGTGGATGAAGATGAACGAGCTTGATTGGAGTGGTTCGAAGATATTTTTTGGAAATGGGTTTCCAGATTTGGATGGATTGATAAGGGTTGATGTTGGTGCTCACGATGAAGGTTTGAGAAGGCTGATAACAGTGAAGAACATGGTTTGTTGGGATTAATCAACGAAGAAGAAGGTTGTTTCCATGGTGTTGGATGGTTGTTCTGAAGTGTGAAGAATGGTTGAAGAATGATGCTTGAGAATATGGCTTAGCAGAGGAAAGTGTGTTTTTATGTGGTAAATGGACTCAAGGTTGAGGCTGAGGAACAAAGGCACCGTGAAATCCCCCTTCTGAACGAGACCATCAACCTTCTTATTATATTTTTTCTCGCAGATCCTTTTTGCTGTTTTTTCTTCCTCTTTTTAGTTTCTTCTTTTTTTTAAAAATTGTCTTATTGTTGATGTCAAGTCATTTTCAGGTGCAGGATTTTTGTTTGTTGGTCTGGTGTGGAGTGGATTTGTAGCAAGCATGGTACGATTTCTGCAGGTGTGTGGGCTGGATGTTTTGTTTTGCAGGTATTGTCTGGCGGTACGGTTTGTTGTGTGTTGCAGACTGCTCCTAACTTGTCTCTTCCTAAAGCAGCATAATGTTGTAAGCCATTGCAAGAGCCATCCTGATGTACTGGAATATGTGATATAAATGCTTCTGGTGAAGAACTTCTTAAAGCCTCTAGGGTTGCTTGCCTTTCCTCAGCAGCATTATAATCACCTTTATTTACAATCCCCTGTGAAGTTGTTATCTCAGTGAGATTCTTTCTAAAACTAGAGGCTTCAGCATCTTATTCTTGCAAGATCGGAATTGATTTTCAACCCAGTGATGGCACGTTGCGCAAACTGAAGTAGTTCCTCACGCTTCACCAGTACTTCATCTTGGTAGCTTGAAAAAGCTGTTGCCAAATCTTGTAAGCTGCTTACTATGGCATTATGAACTTCTTTTCCCCCGGTAAGACAAAACCCAAACATCTCCAGGAGAAGGGAAGCCTCTTCCTCGTTTGGAGCTTCAATAATCATTGATAGTGTTATACCCTCCAGTGCCTGACTTTGAAGAAAGACGTCGCTAAAGTTTAGAGGTTCTCCTCCAACATCAGAATCGTAATAAAGAATCAAAGAAGGTCTTTGTGGATTCTCCTTTATTTCTTCAACGACAAGGTGCTGCTCGAGAGTCTTCTCTTTACCTTCCGCCAATGCTTCAGACAAACTCTCAATCTCTTTGAGGACAACAATCCATCTTCTAAGCAACTGTACTCTCTCAGGTCCCCTATGCGAAATAGCAGCTTCTTCCAGTCTTTTAACGGTTTGTGCAACACTTCTATAATTCCTAGTTGTAATGCGATCCTGGAGGATTTTGGCACCCTCAGCAACGGCTTGTCCGGCGTGTTGGACGACGGTGTCGGCGTATTTCTTAACGGTGTTGGTGAGATTGTTCTTGTTGCTGGCCTCAGAATTATTCCTCCATATGGAAATCTCGTCAGAAGCTCTGTTTCGGCGGCTCTCTTTCCTTCATAATACCCCTTGATCAGAAGCTGCTCTAATTGCATTGATGTTAGCAGTTCCATTAATTTTGTACATGGTTGCATTGGAGCCAAAGCCACCAACACATGAGATAACAGTAGTGACCCCATTCAAAACCTCTTTCAATGACTCAGTTGAAAGGAGATTCCCTTTATACCATATGACATTGCTAGCCCAGGCATCGTGCAGGGATGACCTGCCAGACCTGCTAATACTTGCAACAAGCACACCATGATTTAAGGCTTCTCTACAAACATGAGATCCAACAAAACCATTGCCTCCCAACACAAGCAACTTCTCCGTTGGGGGTTGAGGTGGGGGGCACATAAGCAACTACATTTTTATTTATCCACGCAGCAGCTGCCGAAGGAGATTCTCCAATTCTGAGTACTTCTTTGTTTGTGACACCAACAATAACATCAATGCTGGTGTTTGAAAGGGCTTGCAGTAAGTGCGCATTGGCATCGTAAAGACGTATATGAGTAATTTGATGAGCTTTAAGAGTAGCAACTGAACCAGCAAGTTCAGTCCAACACTTCTTCAGCCTGATCTGAAAACCCTATGAGAGTTGAGTTGGTGGTAAGCAGAACTACTTCAGGTTGTTTTTTTTTTGTGGGTTTTCTTTTTCATTGCAGGTTTGTCCAGGTCGGTACAGGTGGACGGAAATGAAAGGAGAGCTTGAGAGTGTGAGCTGGGTATTGGTGAACTGGTTATTGGTGGTGTGCGAAAGAGAAAGTCAGGTGAAAGATCGAATATGGGCTGTTTTTAGGTACGAACCTGCGCTATTTTCCATTCTTCTTCCTGATACAATGACGTGTTTCAGTCATTCCCTCTTCTCCTCTCTCTATGTTTTGTTCTGATTTTCTTATACTGAAAAGGGGTTGTGGTGATGTTTTTGTTTACGTGACAGAAGAAAGCATAGTTAGCTGAAGAAGAAAGCATATCAGAACTGTTTGTTGCAGAGCTCAAATCAGAGTTGAGTTGTTATTGAGTTGCTGCAGAAGGATCCATGTCGAATCACAGCCAAGCCGAGACAAGATTGAAACATACACACACTTCCACAAAACTTGATGTGATTTTCTGCTAACGGGAAATGGAACTGAAGGATGCTTAAGCGGTAGTGTTCAAAGCGGACGGAAATGGCGTCTCAACTTCTGTTATGGAAGGAAACCTTGAGTTTGGTGGTTTCTGTTTGAAGAATGTGAAACGGAGATGATGAAGGTTAAGTGAAGAGAATGTCACATTTTTGTTATTGGTCTGGTTAAAAGTTGTTGGTTTTTGAGTGGTATTGGTATTCACATGTTTTTGTTCTCACTTGGTACAGATTATGCAGGCTGGTACGAATTTGCAGGCTCTGGCATGTTGTTGCGGTACCGTTTTGTCTGGCATGGAGGTGTGGTTTGTACGAAGGCTGGAGTGGGGTCCCTCTGGTAGCTGCATTTTGGCTTATGGAAAGTCAATTTGATTTTTACCAATTTTGTGTGGGGTCATGTTTGTGCACTGCAGCAGTATTAGCAAGGCTTGGAGTTTTTGTCTTGTTGCAGCAAAGTATGCTTCCTTGACGGTACGGTTTTGTTGGCTGAAGAAAGGTGGGAACCACATGCCACATTGGTAGAAGGTCTCTTGTTTGTTCATGCCTGCAAGTTAGCGTGAGACATCACCTGGAGCCTCTTCTTACTATTATTTCTTGGCACTTGTTGTAATGATTTTTGTTACAAATTGCAATTGTAATGTACTTCCAAATGTCATTTGTATCTCATATTTTTTTCCTTTGTAAATTGATTTATCATCACAAACATACTATGGTCCATGGGCATCCGTTGTAAAACAAATTCTTGCATAATTGGGAATGGACTTTGAATGTGCTATTTGTGCCTTAGTTTTGATTTACCAACTTAAATGGAGTACACTTAAAACCATTTCCATCTTACTTGAAATCCAACTCGAGATGAATGAATTAAAATTTGGTTTCTATGTTAACCACATTCAACCCAAAAATGAGTCATTCTTAAATATGGAATGGATTATAATCTTGAATCAATGAAACCAAAAAAATAAAGTTGAAATAATCTTGAACTTAAAGCCCCCTTTGAATTGTGACGAAACACAAAACTCACTTTTAATCTTTTTGGACGACATTATGGACCAAATGAACCTGTTTTGATCTTAAGGAATCACAATGCGCTGCATAAAATCTTAACTGGAGGGGGACAGATTCCATATGATTCTCCACCATGAAACATATAAGTTTAGCCCAGGCTGATAACTACACTGCCACTTTACCCAATCCTGAGTTCTGATGATTATCCACCTGACAACATGATACTGAAACCAAACACTTGTTTTATCAAGATTAGATCAAACTTCCACTGAATGCCCAAACCACACCTCACACTCCCAATCTGATAACAAGTTTTATCCTGATTAAAATTGAAACCCTAATTTCATCCTTTTTTGCCTAAGCATTGTTTAGATGAACCGAGTGACCATTTCCACTCCTCCATGACCTCTGAGGTATTCAACAAACTTCTACCTCATGCTCACACCAATGATAAAACCCTATGGACCCCTTGACAGTCTTCTGATGGTTTATACCAGTGCCTTTGCTCGAGCTCGAAACCAATAAAGATTTTCCTCTTGAGTGGTGCACAGACAAACACTTGATCCCCTGTAAATGTAGAATGTTATGTAATGCAATATGCTAGAACAATGAAATGAAACATAAACCAAGTAAAGAAGAGGTTGGTCAAATTTTGGGGTGCAACAACAGACCCCCCACCAAAAGGATGACAGAGCGAAACTCACACCGGCCACTATCACCAAAAGGATGATAGGACAAACACTATCGCACAATCTGACATCAATAAGATGACAGAGCGAAACTCACACCGGCCACTACCACCAAAAGGATGATAGGACAAACACTATCGCACAATCTGACATCAATTAAAATGACAGACCCCCCACCAAAAGGATGACGAAGCGAAACTCACACCGGCCACTACCACCAAAAGGATGATAGGACAAACACTATCGCACAATCTGACATCAATAAGATGACAGACCCCCACCAAAAGGATGACAGAGCGAAACTCACACCGGCCACTACTACCAAAAGGATGATAGGACAAACACTATCGCATAATCTGACATCAATCAATATGACAGACCCCCACCAAAAGGATGACGGAACGAAACTTACACCTGCCACTACCATCAAAAGGATGATAGGACAAACATTATCGCATAATCTAACACCAATAAGATGACAGGCCCCCCACCAAAAGGATGACATAGCGAAACTCACACCGGCCACTACCACCAAAAGGATGACATAGCGAAACTCACACCGGCCACTACCACTAAAAGGATGATAGGACAGACACTATCGCATAATCTGACATCAATCAAGCTGACAGACCCTCCACCAAAAGGATGACGGAGCGAAACTCACACCGGACACTACCACCAAAAGGATGATAGGACAAACACTATCGCAAAATCTGACATCAACAAGATGACAGACCCCCCACCAAAAGGATGGCGGAGCGAAATTCGCACTGGCCACTACCACCAAAAGGATGATAGAATAAACACTATTGCACAATCTGACATCAACAAGATGACAGAGCCCCCACCAAAAGGATGACAGAGCGAAACTCACACCGGCCATTAACATTAAAAGGATGATAAGACAAACATTATCACACAATCTGACATCAATTACGATGACAGACCCCCCACCAAAAGGATGACAGAGCGAAACTCGCACCGGCCACTACCACCAAAAGGATGATAGGACAAACACTATCGCACAATCTAACATCAATTACAATGACAGACCCCCCCACCAAAAGGATGACGGAGCGAAACTCACACCGGCCATTACCACCAAAAGGATGATAGGGCAAACACTATCGCACAATCTAACATCAATTAAGATGATAGACCCCCCACCAAAAGGATGACGGAGCGAAACTCACACCGACCACTACCACCAAAAGGATGATAGGACAAACACTATCACACAATCTGACATCAATTACGATGATAAACGCCCCCACCAAAAGGATGACGGAGCGAAACATACACACACAGGTTGCTATCACCAAAAGGATGATAGAACGACACAAATTTGAAGGTTACCAACACGAAAAGGATGCAGGCTAGGTTGAACCAACGATGTTCGGCTATCACCAAAAGGATGATAGTAAGGCAATTGACAACAGTCACGCTTGCTGGATACAACTCGTTGGGGAACGCCTAAGAAGAAGATTGGATTGAACTGACCGACGGGGTACACCCACCATCTTGCTTGGAGTTCACAAGTTTGAAATGATTTCATGAGGAATGCCCGTGAACTAAAGAATATTCCCTCGACTAGGCTGAGTTTATCTTTGAAGTTTTATTTTGGTCAACAAAAGGTTGAACAACTTCGTGAGGAACGCTCATGGCTTTGCTGAAGATGCCCTTGACTGGGTTGAATCTTGCATTGAAATACTTGGATTTTCCCAACAAAAGGTTGAACAACTTCGTGGCGAACACCCACGGTCTTGAATGATATGCCCCTGGCTGGGTTGTATGTTGATTTGAAGATTTGATCAACCGCGAGGTTGAGATACGTCATGGGAAACACCCATGGTCTTGAAAAAAGATGCCCCTGACTGGGCTGGATCTTGCTTTGACACTCTTGAATTTCATGGGGAAACCCATGGTTTTGCAGAAGATGCCCCTGACTGGACTGATGATTACTTTGAAGTTCTTGAATTTGTCCAACAAAAGGTTGAACAACTTTGTGGGGAACGCCCACGGTCTTGTGAAGGATGCCCCTGGCTGGGCTGAAGATGGTCTTGGAAATCTTTGAGATTGATCCTGGACCTTGATTTGTATATGTGAATGCTGGATGATAATGAGGTTCCATGACGAATGGAAGTGCAAATGCAAATGCTGACGCGCGGAGATGCAAGAGCTGGGGAAGAAAGATATGGTTCTGATATGCATATGATGCAAGATGCTTATGATGTCAAATGTGATGCGTATGATGCATATGATTGCAAACGGGTAATTGGAAATGCAGGTGGAAGACTCCAGCATGGTGGAGTTTTGGTAGTTGCCAATATGGATTGGACTTTGGGTGGTGGGAGGGATTGACTTCCTCGACACGCAGTTCATTGAATACGCCATTATTGGAGCAGAAGATGTGCTTGATGCCCCAAGTTTGAGTACTTGGTGGTTTGTTGTGAACTTGCTTTGGAGAAGATTGCAACTCTACTTGATAGTCAGGATGACCTGGTCTTGCCTCAGTTTGAACATGGTAATAGTCTGCCCCAGATTAACCAATTCTGAAGTTGAAGCTAAACTCTGATAACTTGAGACGGCTTCCCCCTGCTCGAGCTGTTTGAATGACTTGCCCAAGCCTGTGGGTTTTGAGGTAGCTTTGCTTTGTGTTAGCCACTGAAAGTCAAGTTCCTCCTTGATTTCCCCTTGTTGAAGTGTCTTTAATGCCTAGCACTGATTACTAATAAAATTGTATGTTCACAAATGGTAATATTAATGCAGAGTTTGATGCAAGTTTTGAAAAAGTGTCATTTTATTAAGTGTCGTGATAGTGTTAGACCAATGGATTATTAGCCCAGATGTTGTGCTGATTTTGATTAGTGCGAAAGACATAGCAAGGATGATGACACCAATGCTGATGATTAGCAAACACATGAGGAGTCAGTTTACGCAACCTTACAATAGTATGCTTTCAGAATAAACCTCGTCTCAATTAGGTCCTTCGAGGGTTGTAACGTGGTCTGGTTCACAGTTTATGAAACAAAGGATATTAGGCTCAAAGTATGATTTGTACCCACCCCTTCTTCTTAATGATCTTCAGTCCTACGTTCAGTTAATTTTGCACTTATCTTGACGGTGTAAGCTTGATGATCCAAGGTTTACTCGACGTGACAATCACCTTATTTGGCTCTTGACGGATATTAGTGACCCTTCTGGTTTGATTTAGTGGGCCACTGGATCTTATTTTGTTTTTTGTTGAGGGTTTGAGGACCTCTTTTGTTTTTTGATTTTGATCCCTAACTTTTGCATGGATTGATTTTACTTGTCAGATCCATCGGGATTGCCTTAATTTTTACCTAAGTCTCCTTTGAGGTGCTTGACTTAGCATGCTTTTGATTTTTTTTAGATTTTATTGGAAGATTGTGACTTCCACAACATGGGTCATTGATGAAAAACCGTCTTCTGGATTTTACTTTGTTGAGTCGAGTGCATAGTTGGATTAACTGAACACTACCCTGCCCCAGGTTGAGTGTAAGGGTTTGAATATCCGAAGGAAACTGCTACTTCTAAGCTCGAAATCGTTTACTAGGGATTAACTCCTTATATCTCCAGTTTTTAGGGATTGAAACAATGCTTGTACATCATTGACGAGATTCTGTCTGAAAGCATATTTTTTGCAATTATGAGTATTTCGTTTTCGTCATCCTCCCTCAAATCATACTAAACAACAGTTGATAGAGTGAAGTGAATAAACGTGTCAGTGCTTGTGAGAATGAGTGAATACGACATAATTAATTCAAAATATGCATAAACAATACATTAATGAAAACCAAGCACGAATGCCAATGTTCAAAGCATACAGTACTTAAACAAATAAAGACAAAATAAGAAAGCAAATAATGAAATGACAACATGACTGCCCTCTTCGAGGAATGAACTTGAGTTGATTTGATATGATGCTGGCACTAGCTGGCTGGCGGCATTGGATTGTTGTTGACATTTGGAGACTTCCCATTGAAGTTGATAGCATCCCTGTCGATCATCTCTTGGATCTTATGCTTGAAAACCCTGCAGTTCTCAATGGTGTGACCCGGAGCACCCTTATGAAACTCGCAATGAGCATTTGCATCATAGTCGGCAGGAAAGACAGTTGGGGGAGCCAAATCTCGCGGAACGATATCCTTTTTCTCCATCATCTGTGCAAATATTTGAGCGTATGTCATTGGCAGACGATCAAATACTCTATCTGGCTTCCATGTTCTCTGCGGACGTTGTTGGCGGGCACCTTACTGTTGTTAAGCATTATGTAGTTGTTGCTGCTGAGGAGGATATTGATATCCTTGCTGGTTGTACGCTTGTTGTTGAGGAGCCTGTTGTTGATCTTGAACTGCTTGAACAACTGAAGGATAAGGCATTGGAGCATATTGCACAGCAGCAACATACGGGTACTGGTAGTAAGGGGCTTGATAAGGCATAGGAGCAGAAGCTTGTTGAGGAGCTTGCTCTTTCTGCAAAGAGATAGAATTTGTTTCGCCCTTTTTCTTCTTATGTCCGTTGAAAGGCTTCTTGGCACCATCCTGGCTGTTAGAACCTCCGGGATCTTTCCACTTTTCAAACCTTCTTCAATTCTCTCACCAATGATCGCCAAGTCAGAGAATCCAGCGGAGACACTACCGATCAATTTCTCGTAGTATTGGCCTTGTAAAGCACCCATGAAGATATCAATCAGTTCATGGTCAACCAATGGTGGATGCACCCTTGCAACTAACTTTTTCCATCTTTGTGCGTACTCCTTGAAGGATTCACTGTCCTTCTGAGTCATACTCTGAAGTTGAGTATGATTCGGAGCAAGGTCGGTGTTGTATTTGTACTGCTTGAAAAATGCATCAACTAGCTCAGCCCAAGTGCACACAGTGTTATGCTCCAGCTGCATATACCATTCGAGTGATGCCTCAGACAAACAGTCTTGGAAGCAATGAATCATCAGCTTTTCATCTCTGGCATATGCAGCCATTTTGCAACAATACATTTTCAAATGAATGTTCGGGCAGCTGAGACCTTTGTACTTTGAGAATTCAGGTGCTTTGAACTTGGGAGGAATGACAACATCAGGCACCAAGCATATTTCCAAAGCACTGAGAGAGTTTGAGTTATGACCCTCCATGACTCGGAGCTTCTCGGCTAGATCTCGACACATCTTCATAGCTTCTGAATCCTGAGCAGCAACATGACTGGCAATGGGGATAGCAGCATGATAGTTCTGAACGTCATCATACTGGTCCATCAGATTATCTTCGGCATAAGGAAGAGGAATCTGAACAATAGCAGGCTGCGCTTGCGGGATGGCTCTGACAGTAACTCCAGGTACTGGGATTGGCTGGGAAGTGGTTCCTTCGGCTGTGGTAGCGAAGTTCATTGGCATCCCATAGGGGTTGGGGACATGAGCTGAGATCCTTAAGGCAAACCCTTGCATCTGACCATTTTTGTTGATGATAGCAGTAGCTTCACGTTGTTCTTCCTCTCTTCTGGCTGTGAGGAGGGCTTCAAGAATCTGGTCGATCTTTCCTTTGATGGAGTCCAACTCTTCTCTGAAGGCAACTTATTCTTGCTGAATTTGTTCCATCATTCGTCTTGTATTGGCTCTAGTTGCATACTGGTGTCGAGGAATCATCTTGATTTACTGGAGAGAAAATGAGTAAAAATGAGATTCTGCTGAAAGGATGAAAATGCAAGATGCACAACAAATGCAATGCAAATGATATGCAAGATGCAAGATCCAGGATCACAGGATCACAGTTCAAACATTCCTGAAGCTGATAACTATAATAGGTAAGTAACCACAACTTTTGATCAAAGAAACCTGACAGGTAAGCCCTATACGGGAAGATCTAAATAGTTACCCATAAACCCACTCACGGGATGGTTTCTTACGTTTGGTTCTCAGGATCACGGACACTAATCACATCAGCATCACGCAACAGGCTGGTTGTATTATGGTAATAATGACGATAAGGTCTCTCCTGAACGGAGTCTTCATGCTAGGCACACAAGGAGCAAGTCCTCGGAGACTAACACTACACGACCACCATTATTGGAACTAGTGCTAAAAAGGGTTCCCAGAATCATGGACCCTTTCGTGCAACAGGCTAGTTGTGTTACAACAAGATCTACAAATAGGTCTCCTCTGGAAGAGATTTCATGCTAGACACACAAGGAGAAAGTCCTCGGAGACTAATACTACACGACTACCAATTCTAAACTATGTGTTCTCTCTGCTTTTACCAAAGCTCGGGCATAGAGCTTTACTCATGATGTCATCCCAAGACCAACAGACAAGCAAGATAACAAGCATAAATAAAATCCACAAGAGAACAAATACATAAACGAGAAGAAAAGAAATAAAAATAACACTCCTCACAAAACCTAAGATAGGCTAGACTTTCTCTTGCATGGAGCATAGTTCCCCAGCAGAGTCGCCAGCTATCGCACCTTGAAAAATCACGGAGACATTTCGGAGAAACGACCCTCGCGGGAGAGGCGCGGAAATGCGGTTCGACAGAGTCGCCACCGAACTTTATTTACCCCGAATGAACGGGAGAGGAAAATATCGAGAAAACCTATTAAGACAAAAGGATAGGAATAGGGTTGTCGCAACCATGTTCCGGGTTCAGGAGTCGATTACGCAAGGGGAAGGTATTAGCACCCCTCACGTCCGTTGTACTCAACGGGAACCTCTTAGGGTATTTTACGATGAGTGTTGTCTAAGTTTGCTTGTTTTCTTCACATCGGTGAAGGCGAATTGGTAGGTTAACGGGATAAAGACGCTAATGGAAAATGAGTGGTTATAAGATACGGTGTTCGCCAAGAATTGGGATGGTGGACAGAATAGTGGAGGAACATAGAAGTGTACTCGCCAAGATCATTACAATGTTGTGCCTACGTATCTTACATTCAAGAATGAATGAAGAATCAGAGCGTTCGTAGTTCGTGGTAACGAACATGAAAAGAAACGGGGTTAAATGGGTTTGAAGCTAAATTGAGAGACAAAAGAGTGACTAACAAGTAACCCAAGGGCGTGCCTCAAGAGCTTGTCACTCAAGAATTTAAGGAATGCGAGATTTCAAGAACTCGGCTCTTTCGGAAATTGGGTTGAATAGGTTGAAGATAAAGGGTTGGATGTTTTGAAAATGAAAGAATGAACTAATAATAACTCAAGGGCGCGCCTCGAGAGTTACTCATTTGAATATTCAAGGAATGCTAGATTTCAAGAATATCCTTCTTTCTTAAGTTTTAAAAAACGTTTGTAAAAAGATTGAATCGACAATGGTGTGAGAAAGGGTGAAAGGCGAGGAATGAGGGGGTTGGTTTGAAAATGGCTCGACGACGTGTCGAGGATTTGTTTGAAAATGGAGCCGACTTGACGACATGTCAAGGGTTGGATTGTGAGAAACGATATTAGTCCCTAATGGTGCTCCTAATATCGAAACCACGATGAATTGTGGATGTGTGTGCGAAATGTCGATGGTTGCGAATGCGTATGAGCACACGACTTAGGAGAATGTTTGAAAATGTTTGAAAATGTCGAAAGATTGAATGAATAGCATCCCAAGGCATGCCTCAAGAGTTATTCACTCGAAGATCCAAGGAATGCTAGATTCCAAGAACCTCTTTCTTTCGAAGTTTAATCGAGAAAATGTTTTGAAATAATTTGAATTGAAATAAGGTATGAAAATAATTTGTGTGTGAACGGCGAGCAAATGAGGTTTAAATTGATTTTTTTTTGGAGAAATGACAATTATTTGATAAATGAGACGTATGCCTCACAACCAATTAATTGGGGTATTATCGAGATGTTAGATCCCAACGACACCTTTTTCATTTGAAAAATGCTTGGATGAACAAAGGAAATATCACACGGAATGCTAGATTCCGATGATATTTCTTTGTCCAAAAAGAATGTGTTTTCTTAAAAAAAACGAAAAGTCGAACGATATATTATTTAAGGCGTACGCCTTGATTATAATCGTCCAAAAATACAAGAAGTGCTAGACCTCAAGGATTTAGTTTTTTTCGTGATTTAATTGAAAAATAATTTAGTAATGAAAAATAAATTGAATAAAGATTAGAAAAACTATTAATTTTGAAAATGATTTAATTGAGAAAATAGTTTGTATGTTGAAAATAAGGTATATTAAGATTAGAAAAAATAATTATATTTTGAAAGTGGTTACTCAAGTTTTTTTTTTTAAATAAAGAGATTAGAAATGATCCTAAACTTTTGTTTGAAAAATTATTGGTTTCTAAAAATAAACTAGTAAAAAAAAATTTTAGAAAAAAAAGATCTCTATTTGAAAAGTATTGGATTTTCTAGAAAAATAAACTAATTAATAAAACTATGAAAATTTGATTTTAGTTAGAAAAAGAAAAAAATTAAATTATCTAAAAACATATACTAATTAATAAATGATTATTTTAATTTGGAAAATAATTATGGATGCTAGAAATCCTTAATGAAATGTACTAAAAGGTATAAGCTGATAATATTGAATACACAACAACCCCGAAACCATGGATAACAACTTTGCGGACGAAATACACATATCAGAATTATAACAAAATAATGAGACTGAATTCAAACAAAAACTGCATATGTACGAAGTTTTCACATGAAAACCATGGTGGCATTTCGTACCGAGATAACCAGGCGGAATATCACCAGCTGCAGTGGTAAATTTAAAACAAAATCTAATCATCAACATAACGGCACATTCAAACAGCAACATACATCTATAACAGGAACTAACAAAAACAATCCTAAAAGAAACACTTGAATCCTACTGAGTTTAAGATTTAGAAAACATTAAACATGTTAAAACCAACAAAAAAAATCAACAAGACTAAGCTAGCTACGTAAAAACGTCAGCAACCAGAAAAGAACTCTACACAAGGCCCTTGAATCCACGTCTCACAATATCCATCGGTTTATGGATCTTAAATTGCAAAAGAAAAAATATTTACAAACCATTTTCTTACACTTTTGTTTTAAACATAAACACAAAAACTCAAGATTTGAACTTAAAATAAACACAACAGATGAAATCAATTCAAAGAAACACACCATTAAATCCATCACAGCCTTCACGCATAGATACAACAAGGATATATGATTAACATGAAACCAAATTCAGAAAAGAAGACCAACCGACAACGAGATACGGTTACGTAACAGTGCTGCGTCATTTATTGAATGGTCGGAGAGATGACGCCGCCATGTTTCCCGCTTGTTACTGATGATGGCGCTTGTTGTTTTGGGCTTATCGTCGAGATGCGTATCACTGTTTCGATGTCAATAGAAGAACCCCTAATCGGTGAGATTTCCGGCGAGACGATGAAATCGGAGGAAGACGAAGAGGACTAGGGTTTATGCGACTGATTTGTATGTTTTGAAGGAGAAGATGATGTGGCGGAAAGAAAAAATGGCGGATGTTTGGTTTTAGAGAGAGGGGTTTCACGGTGGGATTGAGGGTTATGGGTTTCATTGAGAAACAAAATCCTTCTCTATGTTCTTTCATGAGGAAGAAGAAGGTTTGGGGATGAGAGTGAGGCGAGTTCGAACGAGAAGGATTTCACAATGGGAGAAGATGAAGGTTTATGAAGTGGGGTTGGCGGAAGATGAAATCGAGGGGCGGCGATCGTTTAGGGATTAAAGAGGAAGGTGAACAGTGGATTAGGGTTTCAGGATTTGGAATTGGGGCGGCGCCGTTTTAACTTTTTTTTAGAAGAAGATCTACAGTAGTCATTAGGGTTCTTTTTAATCTGAAATTCTTCTCTCTCTTATAGCGTGTCCCTATCTCTTGTCTCAATGGGCCCAACGATGGGCCTTTCACTTCTAACCTTCTTTTCTTAATTTTTTTTTTACTAATTAATTAATTTTCTGTTAATAATAAAAAAACTATTCTAACTAACTAAATCTAAACTAATCTAACTCTTATTAATTCTAATGAATTAAAAAACTAATTATAAACTATTTATATTAAATTCCTATAAGAATTCTATTCTAAATAATTCTATTTCTAAAATCTAAATTAATTTTCTAAATAAAAATCTAATTTCTATTAACAAACAATATATATACAAAATATTAGAAAAACATGACAAAATTAAAATTCACAAAAACAGCTTTAGGCCACGTGTCACGCTCTCATTGACCAGAAATGATAAAAACTGAAAAACGCCAAATTGTGAGTGGACACATGTCTAAATGACGTAAAATTATGCGAGCAATGCAAAATTGAAAATAGAATCGAAAAATACAAAAATATTTTGAAATGAGTATGACAAATTTAGGGTATGACAATAATCAAACAAAAAAGACTAATTTAAAATGTTTTAAAAAGTTAAAAGACTAATATAAACCTTTTTAAAATTAAAAGATCAAAATAAATTCCGAAATATAACTAAGAAAAAAAAAAGTATTTTGCCGAATCGTTCAACTACTTTAACTTCCCACAAGAGTGTAAAGTATGGAGTTGAATTTTTTTTTAACTATTAAACTAAAAAAATGCCCAAGTAAAAAGTAGAGAAGAAGAATAAGAGATAGATTTCTAAGAATAGCCCAATTTTGATTGATTTTGTATGTGTTGAGCAATATTTATAGACAAAGTTGATTACATTGGTGCGCGATGTTTCACATGTTTTTCTCTGAGATTGTAATTTATCACCCTCCAATTATACATGACATTCTACATATTTTTAAATTGCAAAAACTATGAAAATTGAATGAAATTTATATTCTAAATTTTTGGATAATGGTATAACACATCAATATTCTCTCTCATAATTACAATATCGTCACCCATTATTCAAAGTATGTCCGCTTTTATTAATGCACATGCAAATTAAAATATAAACGATATTTTTTTATACTTATTTTTATTTTTATTTAAATTATTTATAAAATATTTAAAATAAAATAAAAATAAAAGAGATATACAAACCACTATATAGCGGTTAATAAAAGAAAAGGTAAATTTAAAACAAAAATTGAAAGGATATAATTGGAACAAAAATAAACTATACCAAAACCAAATTTTGTCTTTATATATACTAGCGTCCAGACAGGTACATAAAAATATAAACGATATTTTTTGTTAAAATAATTTTTTTTAAAATACAATATGTGGAAGTTATTAATAAGAAGAAGTTAATAATAGAAAATTATTAAAGTAAATTACACAATAAAATAAAGGTAAAAATGGTAGAAAAATAGGCTACACTAAAACAAAGTATTCCCTTTATATATTAACAGCATTTAGACGAGCACTCCCGTGCCCGTCTGTCCTCTTTTTTAATGTGCACATCATAGGAAAATAAATATGTGTATATTTTGTATGAAGTTTTTATCATATTTAAGATTAATTAAAAATAAAATTTTTAGATATCCTCAAGCAGTCTTAAAATCAGGATGATAAATGTATATATATACTAAAAATACTTTAGTGAATTAACTATATATTGATGCTACTATTATTTTAATCATACCAAATTAAATAAAATTTAGATAAAAAAATATGTTGTCTAAACATGATAATAATATTATTACATTTTGAAAATGATAAACAAAGTTATTCTAAATTATATTAAATAACCGAAGAATACAAAGTACTATTTATACTGTGTAATCAATAACGTTCTTTAAGAGGAAGGCCGAACATAAAATCTTTATCTTGAGAATTTTCTCTCTCTGCAATTGTTTTCGGTAGTAAAGGAAAAAAATGTAAGACTCTCACATTAGAATTGCTTTAGAAAAAAATATAGTGAAAGTAATAGTAATTAGTGTAATATATTATTTTTCTATCTTGTAAAGATTTGAATCAATTCCTCATACATCCCTTTATCGATGCACTCTTGAGTTTTAAAAAATTACAAATACATCATGAAATATCATATCAACAAAGAAATACATTCAAATCATGTTACTTGTTTGATTATAATTTGGTGTATTGAGCCATAAATAAATGTCTACCTCAAGAATGAAGATACTTTGTTTAATTCAGATTTAGTAGAACAACAACCCTGACTTATTTTTGAATTATGTGGATTTCTGGTAAAAAAGAAAAACAATGGATTTAGTGAATATACATGGTTTTATTTATACACAAACCAATAATAAAGTAAAATTCATGCATTCAAAATATTCTATGGATAAATATTATTAAATGAATAAAATAAAAACGTGTCTATCCTTTGAATATTATTTCTTTTTTCAGCATTTTTCAAAGTTATGTTTTATCTTTTATCACGGTGGAGCTCCAACCGACAGAGTAAATTTTTAGACGTTGGACCTGTTTTAATAAGGATGATAAAAGTGTTAGTGAAAGAGTGGTGAAAATGCAACAAACAGATTTTTTTATACATGTTGCGAAAAAGGTAAACATACCTTATTGTCTAGCTTGCCGATAGATGAAATTGTTTGTTCATCCTTCCATGTGTTCCATTTATCTTTAAAGTCCCCCATCTAAAATTTATTTCGTATAAGAATAGTGAGAATAAGTACTATCCAATTGATTGATTATAATTAAAAGCATAAAATAAATGATTAAGTATAACTTACTTTTATGTCGAAGCAAGTTTCAACATTCTTCTGTCTCAGCTCCTTACATAATTGGAAGACTTCGTTATGTTCTACAGAAATCTTTTCAAAAAGACTTACTGAGAGACTTGGATGGGATATGATGTGATATGATATGAGATGAAATGCGGCTTGGCGAGACGCCTTTATAGGTGAGTGGAAATCCAAGATGGACTCATTGGGGAAAGAAATGATCGATTAATCCAACAGCTGGCGTCCAAACGGGCACGACACGCGCGTCAAAATACAAACAGATATTTTTTATTTAATTTTAATTTTAATTTTAATTATTTATATAGTGAACTTTGTAATATGCATTCCTCTGTCTCCCCTTCTCCTCTCTCTCTTATAAATTTGATGAAAGTGTTTAGACAGGAGTTTGTAGAGAAAAGCAATGAGATGATGGATCTAAAAAATAAAATGTAGATCTAAAAATGAGATGATAATAATTTGTTAATTTTTTTATTCATTTATATTTTTATGTGTGTGCTCATTAGTAAATTCAACAAAAAATGTTAATATGAGAAATTGATATGTAACACTCTTATATCCTTTTCTCATCTCTCCTTTTATTCTATATGTCAAATAATGTTAACCGAATTAATGATTTTTTAATATGAAAAAAACACAAATCATCTCCAAAACATAATTAAATTCCCACACAAATAGATAGTTACAATAGTAAATAGTAAATCAAAAGTAAGATAGAAATAAAAACTTAAAACGAAAGAACTAACACCATTAAAAATCACGTCATTTCAAAAAATAATACTGATGAAATAATTGTTTATATTATGAAAATCTAGATTACATACTTACATATTTTATAATGTGTTTATACTCACAAAATACGAAATACAGTAAATACTTGAATTTTACTGTATTTTAGAGTATGAAATTTCTTCAAGTATCACATGATCTTTTTTTACTCCATATTTAATAACTCTGTTTTGAAAAAAAAGAAAGTTTCGTAAATGGTAAAATTCTAAAAAAGACTCAATTACAAAAGTCATACAAAAACAATTACTACAAAAGCAATTACAAAAAAATCTACATACAAAAATCAATTTTCAGCCATAATGAGAACGACTTCTTCTACCAGGGTGATGGTGCGATCTTGACTGGAAATAAGCTTCATCTATTTTTCAGAAATCAAAAGATCACTAATTAAAATTGAATAAATGAAAATAATATAGAATGGAAAAAGTTTAAAAAAAAAAAAAAAAGGTATTTTCATTGAGAAAGAGATGAAGTTTACATAAAGAAATAGAAGAGAATTTTTAACTTCTGTCAACACTTAGTAGTTAATGGAAGTTATAGGTGTGAGATTTTTTTTGTGAGAGATGAAAGTTACTTTTTCAATTGGTAACCAACAAAAGTTATTAACCACTCAAGATTTTAAGTTAAACTATTTTCTTGTTGATAAAAAAGATGAAGGGTAATTTTGGAACAAAAATAAGTCACTCTAAAAACTTGTATCCCCTTTATATTTACTAGAGTCCAGACAGGCACTCGTGTGCCCGTCTGTCCGCTTTTTAAATACGCACGAATAAAAATATAAATGATATTTTTTGTTTAAATAAAATTTTAAAAAAATGCAATATGTGAAAGTTAATAATAAGAAGTTATGTTGAGGTTAATAATATGAAGTTATTAAGGAAATTGCACAATAAAGTAAGGGTAAAAATGACAGAAAAATAGGTCACACCAAAACAAAGTATTCTCTTTATATATACTAGCGTTCAGACGGGCACTCCCGTGTCCGTCTGTCCGCTTTTTTTAATGCGCACAACATATGAAAATAAACGCGTGTATATTATGTGTGAATTCACTTGCATATTATACTTGCATATTTTTTTAATGCACACAACATAGGAAAATAAGCGGACAGACGGACACAAGAGAGATATCATCACAAATATGAGGATTAAGAACTGAGATCTTTATCTTGAGAATTAAGAACTATCCGAGTCTAGGCAAGTTTATATATATTTCATCATAAAATGAATTGATTGGACATCTCACCATATGCAAGTTGTTACCAAAAGGTTAATTGGAAGACTATTTTGTTGTATATGCATCTTGTTCGATCTTACATATTACTCACCGTGAGCTACAAAGCTCGTTACACACTCACATTAAAAAAACACAGGTTCAATAAAAAAAGGCGGTGAAATCAAGCAAAGATAAAGGGCATATAGAAGCCTACACGATCCAGTCAAAACATGATAATCAGCTTATAAACAAAAAAAAACCTACAATTTACACTTTCGAAACACGATCCAGTCACATGTTGAGCATTGTAACTTTAACCGCCTTCTAAGAGTGTCTCTGTATAAGTGAGTTCACTCAGGCCAGATCAAAGAAATGCTTTCACATGTGACTTATGAAATGCTTTTCAGAATTGATCCGGGCACGGAAAACTTCCAATTGCGGATATCAATAAAGTAATACATTCAAATAAGTCACATGTATTGAATGAATCTCCTTGTGTTGTGCTTACTCAATGGGAACCATCTTAACCCGCGGATTTTAATTTTTGATTAGGCCTGGGTGGATTAGAAATACATCTTTAAAATTAATATTTTAATGTATTTCTTTCTTTGACCGTGTGTGGAGCATTTGTTGTCTTTGATCTCTCAGGTTTTATTGCATCTTTTTATTGGTTAACTATATTAATTTATGTGTGTTAATACGAAAGGTAATACCTGAGGAGGAACATCTCTCACGTATTACCTTGTAGCACATAGTTTTGATAGCGTCCAAACGGGCACGACACACGAGTCAAAATACGAACGAATATTTTTTATTTAATTTTGATTTTAATTTAAATTATTTGTATAATAAACTTTGTAATATGCATTCCTCTCTCCCCCCCTTCACACATAATATACACGCGTTTATTTTCATATGCTGTGCGCATTAAAAAAGCGGACAGACGAGCACGGGAGTGCCCGTCTGAACGCTAGTTTGTATAATAAACTTTGTAATATGCATTCCTCTCCCCCCCCCCCCCCCCTTCCCCCTCTCTCTCTTATAAATTTGATGAAAGTGTTTAGAGAGGAGTTTGTAGAGTAAACTGAACAACACGTACATCCCCTGCGAGCATGTATGCTCCACACATGACTCTTCTCGTGCTTGTCTTTTTTTTAATAAACATACACGTCAAAATATAAACGAATATTTTTTTTACTTAAGTATCATTTAAATTTAAATCATTTGAATACTAAATTTTTTGATATGCATTCTTATGTTTGTAAAAAAATTTAAAATGTCATTTATTTAATTAATTAAAAGTTAAATTATTTCTCAAATTTAATTTATAAGTAATATCACATTTATTGCGCATCTCTCTTTAACATCAAAAATAAAAATCGTAAATAAAAAATTAACAACAAAATTCAACTAATTTAAGAAAGTGAATGGTCAGTGTTTCAAATTTTAAATAATTCACAATAAATTTTTTTGTTAATATTTTTATTTTATTTTTTCATACTTAAAGTTTTGTTCAATAGCAAAGTCACACATATAGACATAAAAGATAAAATAATGGAAGTTTTATATTTTTGCAACTATCATTGTATATTTGAAAAGTATATTAAGTATTAATAAATGTTACAATTTTTTTTAAACTGTTTTATCAAGATATATAATTTTTTGAGGAAATGTTTTTTATTTCTATAGTACATATGGAAGTTAACAATGTACGGAATATTAAAATTGTGTGTACCAATTAAGTTTGTGAAAAATTTTCAAAAAGATTTCATTTCATACCGTTATATTACAACCTTCCGTTAAAGTCATCCATAATATTTCAAAAAGAAAAGAGAAGAGAAATGAGACGATAGATCTAAAAAATGAAATGTAGATCTAAAAATGAGTTGATAATAATTTTTTGAATTTTTTATTCATTTATATTTTTATGCGTGTCTCATTAAAAAATTTAACAAAAAAAAATGTTAATATGAGAAATTGATATGTAACACTCTTATATCCTCTTCTCATCTCTCCTTTTATTCTAAATGTCAAATAATGTGAACCAAATTAATAATTTTTTAATATGAAAAAAATACAAACCATCTCCAAAACATAATTAAATTACCACACAAATAGATAATTACAATAGCAAATAGCAAATCAAAAGTAAGATAGAAATAAAAATTTAAAACGAAAGAACTAACACAATTAAAAACCATGTCATTTCAAAAAATAATACTGATGAAATAATTGTTTGTATTATGAAAATCTAAATTACATATTTTATGATGTGTTTATATACTCACAAAATACAAATAAGTGTCATTAAGAAACAAAACATAATAACAACAAAAGCAAAAAGTTAAAACTATAGTATTAATGAATAATGTTTTGCAACAAAAGTAAGATATAATTTTTGTAAGAAAAAAATAGTGAAGTAGAAAACCACTCATACCCATTGTGGTTGCATTAAATACTTGAATTTTATTGTATTTTAGAGTATAAAATTTCTTCAAGTATCACATGATCTTTTTTTACTCCATAGTTAATAACTCTACTTTGAAAAAAAACAAAGTTTCGTAAATGGTAAAATTTTAAAAAAGACTCAATTACAAAAGTCATACAAAAACAATTACTACAAAAGCAATTACAAAAAAAATTTACATACAACAATCAGTTTTCAGCCATAATGAGAACGACTTCTTCTACCAGGGTGATGGGGCGATCTTGACAGGAAATAAACTTCATCTATTTTTCAAAAATCAAAAGATCACTAATTAAAATTGAATAAATGAAAATATTATAGAATGAAATTTAAAAAAAAAAATAGTATTTTCATTGAAAAAGAGATAAAATTTACATAAAGAAATAGAAAAGAATTTTTAACTTCTATCACCAATTAGTAGTTAATGAAAGTTATAGGTGTGAGACATTTTTTGTGAGAGATGGAAGTTACTTTTTCAATTGGTAACCAACAAAAGTTATTAACCACTCAAGATTTTAAATTAAAGTATTTTCTTGTTGATAAAAAAGATGAAGGGTAATTTTGGAACAAAAATAAGTCACACCAAAAACTTGTAACCCTTTTATATATAGTTATAGACAAGCCTCACATTGTTTTAATTGCAATTATTTAGTGTTCATATAATCTAATATAACATTCACGTATGAAATGGATATTAGGTTATTGATCCAACAAAATGGGCTCAGACTCAGAATTTTATTTGAAGGGGACCAACAAAACCCTAAAGGATATAGATGTACATGAGTCGGTTTGGATTGAATTTAGGCAAAACCATGATCCAACCCATATAAGATAACACTGGTTTGGGTGAGATAAAGCAACCATCCACAACATCATTGTGTCAGATTGGATAAAATCCAAAATTTGTGGGTTGGATTGAGCTGGGTAGTGGGTTATCCAATTTTTTAAATTTTTTTCTTTCTTCTTTATATAATTATAAATGATTGTTTCGCATTTTTTCCTAATAAATAATTTAACCTATTACCATTATTTTTTAAAACATCAAATGTCAAAATGCACAATAAAATTCATCGTAAACATATTTACAAAAACTAAAGTTACATTACAGTAATACCTATAATTTATAAAATACCTACAACTTACAAGAATTACCATCAAAATAATCAAAGTGCAACATCCTAAATAAGTTAAAATCATTACTTATAAAATAAAAAATGTTTCAAAGATTGTAATTGAAACAAATCAAATTAAAGACATCAAAATCATTACCCATCAAATTGTAAAAAATAGCCACAAAAAAACAAGCATTCAATAACTCAGGGATTTATTGAGTTGGATGTAGATTTATCCATGACTCAATTATTTTAAATAATTTTTATTTTTGAAAATAGTGTTCATCTAATGATCCGACCAAACCCATTTTTTTATGTTGGTTTGAGTGAGTATTATTAAGTTTGTTGGGTTTACCCAACTCAAATACATCCCTAAGATCATCTTTAGTGAGAGTATCTTAAGTGGGTAAACTAAAATATTTTTTATGGGTCCAAAGTGATTTGTAGGATATAAAAAATTTATAGTTGATTTGAGTTGTTTTTACTTTAATGATAGTTGCTTATAAAAAACTAAAATTTGACCCTATATTTTATATTTTTTAATTGTAATTATTTTTTATTAAAGTTACCATTAATTTAATTATTTTAAATAAAATACATAAAATATTCATTAAATGTCATGTCATAGTCATTACAAGACTTTAATAATATTATATGTTTCAAAATAAATAGCATACATTAGCTATATAATTGCCGGAAACTAAACGTTACTGAATTAAATGCCATGTCATAGGCATTCCAATGCAAATTCTTTTATAAAAAATTTAATTATTAAA